>JAKOOJ010000001.1:50206625-51532458 GCA_022577455.1 Arizona elegans
TATCATAGTTATCCATTTCATCCAAGTTGAGAAACTATGGTAACTAGCTTTAGAACAAATCAGGGTATTATTCGCAAATTTAAAGCTGATCTAATATCCTGCTATTTCTACGCTTCTTAATCAGACCTTGCTAATTCAAATGAAAGGGGGTCTCTATTTTGTTAGCTCACTCTAGGATAAAGTGTTCGGGGTGGGGGGAAGTCTTTTTCATACCAGAATTGAATCTGCTGTTACTCAATCATCCCACTTCTGTATATCAGTTGCATGAACACCTTTCCAACTTTGATTATAACACCAAGGTAGCCCAAAGCTTGTTTGAAGAGATGTTTGATTCTAAAACCTGCAACTATTTCTTTCTTTCATATAATTCATGATATGATCGTTGGCCACAGAAAAGAGTTTGGGAGTAGAGGTATGCAAGCTGTTTTACTTTTCAGCTTCAAAGAGGTTGTTCTAAGTAAAGTTTTTTTTCACATGCCCACAATCTTGGATCATGGTTTGCAGATCAAAACATTGTTATTTCGAGCATCATCATTTGTGGATGTTGCAGCTGTTCTGAGGGCTGTGATTAGGCTGTTATTTTGTGGTTTGGGTTAGTTTCTTCCAAAACTTTTCCATGGTCATGCCCCAGTTGCTGTTGCCTTAAGCAAGATGGAATAATGTGGGGCACAGAGCAAATTTGAGGTGCTAGGCAACAGGCATTTGAGAACACATGTTTCAGCAGAGACATTCTGGATCTGAAGAAAGAAAGAGATAAGCCAGGATTCCTGTGTCTGGAATTGGTTAACCTGTCTGGCTGTCTCACGCCACTCCTTTTCCTACCTTAGGAGTCATGCGTTATCTGTTTTGCTTTAATTTAATTTTAAAAGCAGTTGAAAGGAAGGAAAGCGGAGACAAACATCCACATGGGGTTTTCATCTACTGGAAGAAATGAGTCAGCAGAGGCAAGGACGTAAAACGTATTTTAATGCAGGGATGCTGAATCACCTGCTTAGCTGGCAGCAGAGGAAAAACCACGCTGCCAACTTGTGGCAATGCCCTTGCACTTAAGCAGAGTGAAGTGCCTGTTAGAAAGGGAAGCAGTCATCAGTCGGTGAATGCCAAAAAGATCTCCGAACTGATATGAGGATGCCTTTGGACGTTCAGCTCTTCCAGATGATGGCTGGATTCCAACATCTCTTCTTAGCAGGTTGCCCCCCGATGCCTCTTTCCAGCACTCTCTTGGATAGAGCTGGTGCATGATTTCGGGGTTCCCTGGACTTGGAGCTCTTGCTTGAGAAACAGGTGGCTGGGGGTTGGGGGCTTTGCACAGATTCATTTTGTGCACCAATTACATCCTTTCTTAGACTGGAGCCTTTGGTTATTTCTTGGTTAGATTACTGTAACACAGTCTACAGCCCTTGAAGATCCACAGTTTCCCCATATTACAATGCTTGTGCACTGATGGTTGGGATGTCATAGGAGCAAAGGAACATTTCCTGCTATATTCTCCTGTATAGTCAAAGCAACCTTGCTCTTTAAGTTGTAAGAAATCTCAAATTTCACAATCAATTTGATTTTTCTTTTAAATCAGAAAATTGAATCCAACAGTCAAATAGAATCATATGCTTGTTTTTTAAAAAAAAATTTAAAAAATTGTTTTAATTGTTTTAACCTGTAAAATGAAGTATTTTAATAATGTGTGTGACCAGCCATATGCTAAATAAATAAATTTTTAAATCAGCAACTGGATTGGAGCTGATTGCACGCCCTGATTCTATGGCATATACAGTGGTGGTTATTAGGCGTAAAACTGTCACTACAGATCTTTTGTGCAGAATCATTTTGACAGTCTTGACCAAACTGAATATAGTACAACAAAAGTCACCCACACACAAAAATAGCCTGCATAGCACTAAAATCATACAAAAACATCTGCAAAGTGAAATTTAATTGCCTAAGGAAGAAGTTAAAGTACCTTATAAGATCCATTGGAAAGAATGGCTGGAAGGTCAGTGCTGTATGCCCGGGAAAAACCATCTGTGTGTTCATTATTGACATGCAGATACAAAAAATGACCTGGGGGAAAAAAAAATTGGAACTAGATTTCAGTGGTATTTTGGGACTGAGCTATAGTAGAATTTACAATATATTAGAACAAACATGCTGATGCTTCACCAAGGATATTATTTTATGATATTCTGGAAACTAGAATATTTTACAATATCCTGAAGGCTAACCTAAAATAAAAAGAATTAAAAAAAAGAGAATAAGACAAAATGCAAAAGCAAAAGATAAAAAGAAATAACAAGGAAAAAGAGTCTGATTTCTTTGTAGCAAATACAACTGTGATTACAAAATGATCTCAATCTAGGGTTACAAAAAAAAGCTCTATTTTTTTTGGTCTATTTTTTCTTGATCATCGAAACCGTAGTTAATTTTTCTGCCTCATACTAAAAGTCTATAAGAAATTTCCAGTCAGCCATGAATGTACTGTAGATGTCTTTTCTCTCATCACAGAGATGACTTTAGTCGTTTTAGCACTCATTCCTCCATCATGGGTGATGCCACACCTTTCCTCTTTTGAGCACATAACAATCTTATTGAAATTGTCATACATAAAAACAAGGTTCTGTGACTTTCCCCCCAGATGTTTATCAATTGGTCCCAGAATAAAAGCTTCTGGTTTCAATTGCACATTAATCTTTAAAATCTTTTAATACATATTCACCAAACATGATAAAATATCCCTTCATGTTGTTCACATATCCAACCTAAATTTGAAATACCTTCATATATTCTAAACAATTTCTACATCATTTTATAAACATTCTCTTTAACACTAGACCTTATTATAAAATTTCTTTCAATCACATATTTTCCCATTATTCCATTTGTATATTGTAACCAAAAGTTTAGTCCATTTTATCATACATTATTTCATTTGCTATTCTTCTGTCTCAAATTTCAACAAACATTTATACATTTTAACAATAACCTGTTCATTATTGTACACAGTTTTGTTTCAAATTCAGTCTTCAATTCTTTTATCTACTTTTATCTACTTTAAACCTTTTTGATAATTGTACATAAGAAAACCATTAGCAAATACATAAATTTGTCTTTATTCCATATTCTCAGAATGGCACATCTAATGTATAATCTACATAAAGCTTAGCTTTGACATATGACAAATATCCATGTCACCCAGTGGTGGGTTGCTACCGGTTCACACCGGTTCAGGCAAACCAGTAGTAGCGGCAGTGGAAGGGTCCGCCCATCCGCCCGGACATCATCAAATACACTCTGCACATGCGAGCAAACCGATAGCAAAGGTAAGTGAAACCCACCACTGATGTCACCCAAATCTCAGTTCTTTTAACTCAAGTGCCTTGGTAGTACAGTGGTTTAATGCACCCTGTTATTAACCCAGCTGCCTGCAATTTCTGCTGGTTCGAATCTCTCCAAGGCTCAAGGTTGACTCAGCCTTCCATCCTTTCTAAGGTAGGTGAAATGAGGACCCAGTTTGTGGGGGCAATAAGCTGACTTTGTATAAAATATACAAAAGTATGAAGGCTATTGCTTAACGCATTGTAAGCCGCCCTGAGTCTCCGGAGAAGGGCGGCATATAAATCAAATTAAAAAAAAAAAAGTGACTTTCTGTACCTCAGCAATTCCCAGCAACTCTCTTTCATCCAAACTAAATAACAAACAGCAAAATATAATTTTAAATCAGGTAAACCCAATACTCCTCTTTCCTTTGCATCTTGTAATATCTTATATTTAATTTGTGGTCCCCGCCCCATACAAATTCAGAACTATCCTTCTGTTCTGCCACTGTTTAAATGATACATTGGTTGTCAAAACAAAACTGGTATTGCCTAGAATAAAAATTACTAACCATCTAAGTAAAACATTCATTTTTATAACAGATATTCTCCCCAACAGTAAGAGTTCCACTTTATCATATTTTAACAATTCTTTTTTACCTTTTTTCAGTTTTAAAATCCATTTTGTTTATCAGTTCTGTTTACTCTTGTATTTTCATACTTTTTGTTAACATATTTCTTACCGGAAGCTCCACATTTTCCATAATACACGTGATTTTATATATTTCAGTTTCCCCTTAGCTAATTTTGCTTTAAACAACAACAACAAAAAAACCTAAATACTATACTTTTTCCTTGTTGGGAGTACTCTGATTCCATAGGCAGGATACCCAAGCTACATACTAAGGGAACCTTGCAGGTACAGTATGTGGAAAGTCATAGCCTTGTTAAAAAGCATAAAGAGAAGAGAACAAAGCCATCCATTCCTATGAGTTTCCTGGTGGAACTTGAAATGCACAAATCCCTCCCTCAATAAAGCATGAAGGGAATGGAATCCTTATTAAAACAAGGGAAGAATTGTAGAGGTCCATCTCCCTTTTTACCTTTCAAAAGAGATATTCTAGAGTAGCTCTTAACAAAGGTGAGGGAATTCTCCCCAACCTCTTATAAATTAAAGGTGGGTGTTCTCACTTTCTCTCTATAACTATTTATAGATTGTCTTATAGCATTCTCCTGAAAAACCCAATGCTTCGTGTTTCTCCTTAGGCCATTTTCTGATCTCATACATAATGAAACTGTATATGTTTTCCTTCACAGCAGCAAACTCTCTCAAAGCAGCACTATGAACGTCCCTCTACAACAGATGTAGCTCAGAAGCACACAAGTTGTTCAACGTTTCAATAAATAAAAGAATCCCAAATGGGAGATACCTTTCCAGCTAAAACAGAAGGTGAAGAATAAGGAACATACCTCCAGTGGCTTGTAAGGCAGATCCTCCAATCTGGTTTTCATGCATCCTTGAAAAACCACTAATAGACCAGGAAGAATTTATATTTCCATCTATTGTCCAGCCACAGGCACCTTCCTCAAAAGAACAATGTGCCCCCTCTGTTAGGCTATCTGGAAAAAAGCAGTAATTTTTATAAGAAGCAAACAAACAAAAAGATCAGCACAGTATATTGTGAAGTACGGTTAACTTCATACAGAAACTCATCACTACAGAAAATTTACATTTCTACCAAAACTATTAAATATTTTTTTTCTTACTATTCTTAATATTAAATGTATAAACTGAAAAATTTCAACTGCCTAGGAACCAGCATCCATCAAAATGTCAAAGCCCAAATAGTAGGGTATTTTCTGATCTAGGAAATAATGCTAGCACTGGAAATAATAGTCATTTGTGAAAATAACAGCAAATGATAGAATAACAGAGTTGGAAAGGGCCTTCTAGTCCAACCCCCTGTTCAAGCAGGAATACCATTTCAGTCAAACTGTTGTCCAGTCTCTTCTTCAAAAACTCTAGTGTTGGAGCACCCACAACTTCCAGAGGCAAGTAGTTCCACTAATTAATTGTTCTAATTTTCAGGAAATTTCTCCTTAGTTTTAGGTTGGTTCTCTCCTTTATTATTTTCATCCATTGCTTCTTGTCCTGCCTTCAGCACCGGGCAATCAATATTTTTTGTTCCTTCCTTGCTGAAGTTATTGCAGGATTAATAAAGAACAAAAGGTTGGGCTTAATATTTTCTTTCTTACAATAGTGGACAAGTAAGAAGTCTCTGAAAGAAAGAGACAGGTAACTTCATATTTACCACAGAGGGATTCATCTTCTTCTTTGGTTGGACAGTCAGAATTGAAACTGCAAACCTCTAGGTGGCTGACACAGCCCTCATGTGGGCAGGGGATAGGAGATCCCTTATCAAAGTTGTAAAGATCTTTATCTAAAGGGAAAACAAACAAACAAACAAAAATATCAATACTTAAATCAGTCTTCTCTGACTTGACTTTTAAAATGTACCACAGTTATGGCCTGGACTCTGTGGTTATGAGCTTTCTAGGATGAGTATCAGTCTGGAGGAAGTCTGATAATGCTTTTTACCATCCTCTGGATCTGCTCCAAATGTGCAATGGATTGAAACCCAAACTAAACTGCAACCAATGGGTATATGCAACCTTCAGGCTAAGGTCACCTGAAGTTTTAAGTAGTAAAGAGAATGGGCCCATTTTTCAGGTTTAGGGAAAATCCTACCTTCCATGTTTCCAAACCTATATGAAGGCTTAGCACACTTTGTTTAATTTCCCATTGGAAACTGGTGGGAATTTTCAGCAGTCTGGGCTGCGTAATGCCGGGAGCGCTCCATAACGCCTCAAAATAGGGTTTAAGGGGCCACGTATGGCTTGAAAGCCACAGTTTGCTTACTTTGGTTAAGATATAAAACAGTAACATTTAAATTGATAATAATAGATTTTAAAGTTATTTACTTCACAGCTTGTTGCTAAATCTTAGGCCAGAAACCATCAGTGGGATATTTATCTTATCCAACAATCACAATTTTTCAAATGTGAATTCCTACATACCATGAAGGCAATTTTGAAGTTGCAATGATCCCAGCGCCAAAAACCCAGAATTCTTTTCATCACAACTTGAATACAGCAAAGTGATCTCAAAAGGCCTTTCCATTTGTCCAATTGAGCCTATTAGAATTTTCCATTTTACCCTGAAAATCAAAGCAGTTGACATAGTTAATAAATACGTTTATCTATAAAAAGCATAAATATAGCCAAAGGATTTCACATACTATACCATAGATATAGTATGATGATTAAAAAAACTAAATGTGACAAACGGATGGATGGAAATGAAATGAAAGGGAAGGGAAGGAAGGAAGGAAGGGAGAGTGGGAGGAAGGATGCAAGGAAGAGGGAAGGAAAGAAATATATAGGAAAAAATGAATTCATATAACTATGAATGGTTATGTAATTAAATTTTCAAGCTTAAGATTGGACATAGACCATATTGAAACAGATTGCTTCATCTTCTAATTTTTAGAACAGAGACTTTTCAAAGATTAGTATCATATTCCTCTCCAAGATCCATTCCTTAAAATCAGAAGAATAAGTTTCTTTGCATTTATTAAAATTATTTCGTCATGCCCCCGGTTCAATCAAGCCAAAGCTTTTCATGAGGAGACTAATTCCACATTCTCGGAATACAGTTCAACATCACATTTTCCTCCTTGAAATCTGCAGTGAGAACATTGTTTTTCTAAATATACAATATTTATGAAGCTCAATAATGCAGATATACTGTAAGTAATTATATACATATATATTTGTGACAACTATGACCTGGATGACAGAGAATCTCCACAGACATTTGGATACTAAGGGGAATCAGGAGGAGCTAAAAATGACTATTAAAGAACACTTACATTTGACTTTCTAATACAGAATAGAGCAAAATATCTTAGCACTGAATATATTGAAGGATATTTTTGAACAATGGAGCCTGAAGTTAATTTTAAGAATATCTGACTCTGTAGATGGATTGTGTTTAAAAGATATTATAGAAGAGGAACAAGTTTTACCAGACAAGACTGAGAGTGATTTGAAAGTGGGTTTGAAAATGACAGGTTAAAAGATTGATTTGGAAAAAAAGTTACACTAGACAAATAATGATGTTTTCATAATGAAAAGGAACGTATAAATAAGACATCAAGAGTGACCTGAATAACTTTTCTATATTGGATTTACGAAACAGACTTTTAAAATGGAGTCTTTGAGGCTCCCTCAGTTTGGTTGTTTGCTTGCAGATATTTCATTACCCAACTAAGTAACATCATCAGTGCTAGTGAGTGCGGGATTTTCTCCCTGTTTATAGGCATTATTGTTGAAAGAATAGTCATTCTTCAGTGGACTTTTGTCTACATAAAACTTAAGAATGGGAGAAATTTGCCTAATCTCCAGAGCATTCACCCCTTACAATAAAACACTTAAAGATTTGAGGCATAAAGCCAGGCAAACAAATCTGTCACAATTTTTCAATCCAGTTTGGGAGGGAAAATTGCCAACACCTTCAACAAATCATGAAAGCCAAAGTTGTGAAGTAGAACTGCCTAGTATTGATACGTCATCCTTGTTGATGCCTTCTAAAAAAAAAGTTTCACCAACCTCTCCCTTGATTTTCATGGGGCAAGCCAAGGTCAAGTGGTGTCTTTAAAGAGAAACACACATAAAACTAGATTATGTATTGATCAGTTGATGAAATTGTGACCAGAGGCTTGCAGAATCCTATATGTGTATTTCCCCTAGGAGCAATTCTTCAGTATTGGCTAATTCAGTAATCACAACAACTTCAAATAACATACGGTATCCACCACAAATAACAATACTAATATATATTAACTCATGGTATATTTTTTGATGTTGTTCAGTTTTTGCCCTTAACACAACTTGCATAATTACATTAGGTCTTTCAGTTCTTAAACAACAGTACTTATGAATGTTTCCTGCATGTTCTTCAGCTCTCCAGCTCTGAATCATCATTGTGTCACTAGCACTGCAGAGTGTCACAGCAAACAAAAGCCACTAACTCTGAGTATTCCAGATTATTGTGCGCATTATAGTAGTGTACCTAAATAGTTTTCAAACCAGTACTGTACACATGATATATAATCACAATTTTTAAAATATGTACTTACATTTAAGAGCAATTCAAGCAAAACAATAAACATCACATATTATAAATAGCATCAAAAGCACAACAAAGTAATAATCTATTTTAAAAACTATTTAAAAACAAGCCTACATCTAGTAAGTGTTAAAAGCAGCTATGCTTGCTTTTTAAAAATTATTTATCAGGACTTTCAGAATGAAATTGTAAAATCACTTTGAATTTCAGTAAGATTCTTGTGTAGGCTATCAGACAACTCTGGAGCCATTCATTTTTATAGTAGATTCTTGCAGATCCCAAACTGCAAGGTATGAAAGAAGCAGTTCCTTTCCAGAGATATCAGTAAGCACCCTTTTCTGCTTGAGCCAAGAAAGGGGCTTTTTGAGCCAATTTAATTTATTTAATGGAATTCAGAATGAAGCCTAGGGTGTAGACAGTGGAAGATGGATTGTTGAAGCAGTAATTCAGATAAACTCAGCAGGGCAATACTTTTACTGCTGATTTTATGTCAAAAGGATGCATCTTGTTAAATTAGCTAACAATGCTCCATGCTCATATATAGGTACAAACATAAAGTGGAGGTCAACACATCTCTCGTAATGATGGATGGACAGATAGACAGAAGGAAGAAAAGAATAGTTTGTGCTGATCAGGTATGGTAACCTGTGGTTTCCAAGTGAGAAAGAACAATAATGTACCCATTATGTCTGAGCTCCACATGGCTACCAAGTCAAATGTCAAGTATCCCTTAATCAGTCACTTGGGAGGAAAAAGACTGCAACACTAAAGTAAGGCTTATAAAAATACTTCTTTACAATGCAGATGGATGATGATCTGTTTGCTTCATTCTTGCCTTCAAGAACGAGTCTTGTATTTGTATTTGAGAGTTTTCTGCTGAGAAAGCCTCTTCCTGAGGAAGACATGAAGGGTCTGAAACAAAATATTTATTGTGGAGCTCTATAGGATAGGTCTGTTTACATAAACCTGCATCTATATCATTTTTAAGGGGAAACCAGCGCATTTTGTGAGGCATCATGAGAATGCAAGATGGTGCAAAAAAAAAAAAAATCACTCGCCCCTTTGACCATGTTTTTAACCTTAAAAAGATTAGTGAGCATTGCCAATACAGGAAAATAATTTTAGTTCAGGATTGAACTGTGGAGCCCTTGGTGCTCTCTGAAATTGGTTGTTTCCTTGCAAATGTTTCATTACCCAATTAGAAAACATCTTCAGGGCTGGAATGAGTGAGGTTTGCTCTGTGCCTTTAGTAGTGAAGCATTTGGTTAGAGTGGATGATTTTACAATAGATGTGTTGCTAACTTCCTATTATTTGCTGATGAGGATATCCAAAATGGTAGTGTGTTGTTGTTTTCTTCTTCTCAAGTGAACTTTATTCTTTCAAAGATTTTGTTGACTGTTTCATTCTTTTCTCTAGGTCAGTCTCTTGGCTTGTTATTTGTATACATCTTTGAGGGCAGTTCAGAAATGTGAAAAATAAATAAAATATACATCCCCTTCAATTATTAATAACTCAGCTGGTGTCTTTTATATGTCCGGTGTATCATCTTTTTCTATATTACTCTTGTAGTTGGTAATTATTAAATTCACTTTCAGATCAGTCTCAATCTTCTCCAACAAAACCCATTCCTCTTCCATAACATTTTAAAAACAGTTATTCTATAGAACAGCTTCAGTTTAACTTCTCAAGGATGCAACACAGTGAATTATACCAGAACCAAATTATTTTGATGCCTCTCAAGATGTTTGGCTTGTGTGACATACCTGTATAGTCACACAGCTTACAGCATATACCAAAGAAACATCTAAGTAGCTAGATGTTATTTCAATACTAATAACATAAAAAGAGAAAAATAAAGGAGAATATTTGTAACTCAGGGTTGAAATGAGGGGTCCTTGGTGCTCTTTGAGCTTGGTTGTTTTCATGTAGATGTTTCATAATCCAATCTAGGTAACATCATCAGTGATAGTAAGGACTAGCGTTTGCTTGCCCTGTCAGTATTGCTGGGGCTGGTCTTAGTGGTTCTTTGGTTGGGCTGTTTACTATTGTTCTGCCCCAGCTTTGGATTCCCAGAGAAAGTGACACACATCAAGCTTCGCAAACACTGTTTAATTCCAAACAAACCCCTTTCAAGAATGCAGGCTTCCCGTGCAAAAGGTCCTTATCAAAGTTATTAAGAACAAAGTCCGACAAAGCTGGGCAACCAGCCCAGAAAACCAGATATGAGAAATTGCTCGCTCTCCAAGATGCTCTGTAGTAATGAGACGTTGTTTCTAGTAAGAAAGCACTAGCTGCATGCGACTTAAATAGGCTAAGGGAGTGGCCAATTATCCTCAAGCCCTACTCTCGAGTAGACCTCCTCCTCCTGAGTAGCCACTCCTGCCTTTTGGCAGCCCTGCATGCCTGAGCATTGAGGAGAGGCTCCTCCACTTCGCTCTCTCCACTGGAAGGAGCCTCTGGAGGTTCTGAAGGCCCTGGCTGAGTCTCTGCCTCTGGCACCACATCCTCTTCAGCCTCCTCGCTGTCCGAAGCGAGCGCTGGCTGTGCAGGCTGCTGGCGCGACACCAGACCAGCCTCCTCTTCATCGGGATCAGCCACCATCCGTGCAGGCTGCTGGCGGGCCACAACAACTATTAGCTTGTTTGGCAGTTCCTTGATTGGGGTATTATTTATTTGATTGTTGGTCTGAAGTTAAATTTATAGTTAATCTATGTTCATCTGGCTTCCGATTGCTGGTGGGGAGGCATTTTGGTCTTTTTGTTCCCTTTTTGACTAGTTGATTGTCTCTTTTGCATACTATGCAGCAGTGGGGAAATCTGAACTGGTTTGCTACCGCTTCACTGGCTGTGCATGCATGCTGCATGCCAAGCGTGCACTGCACACGCGCAAGCATAGTGTGCACCAAACACATGCTACATGCGTGCATACACAGTATGCGCCAAAAGGAGGCTTGGGAGGGTAAGTAGAAAAGCTGGAGGGGGGAATCAGCTGTGGCGTGCGAGCTTGGGAACCTTTTAAAAAACTTTTTAAAAGCATTTTTTACTACCGGTTCTCCAGAACCGCTGTTAAAAAAATGCTTTAAAAAGGTAAAAAAAGTACCGGTGATCATAGCTGTGTTACGCAATCATCAGAACTTTTTTAAAAAAATTTTTGAAAAGCATTTCTAACTATCGGTTCCGGAGAACCGGTAGTAACAAATGCTTAAAAAGTTTTAAAAAGTTCCGAAGATCAGCTGAGCAACGCACGATCGTTGGAACTTTTTTTTTTTTACTCTTTAAGCATTTTTTAACTACCTATTCTCCAGAACCAGTAGTTAAAAATGCTTTAAAAAGTGTGTATGTGTGTGTGGGGGGGGAAATTCTGATGATCATGCGTTGCTCAGCTGATCTTTGGAACTTTTTTTTTTACTACCGGTTAGGTGAACCGGTAGCATTTTTTACTACCGGTTTGGGCAAACTGGCCCGAACTGGTAGCATTTTACCCCTGCTATGTAGATATTGTTTATGTCTATGTGCCTATTGATGACTAATTTTTCAGAGTGCCAAGCTTCTAGAAATTCCCTGGCCTTTTTGCTAGGGAAAACAAATACTTTGCAAGAGAAAACAAAATATTTCTCTAAATTCTTTAGTGAAGGATTTGAACGCTCAGCAAAAGGACAAGGGTCATTAGGTTTGGAGTTGCAAACTCAAGTGTTTGTCCTAGATTTGGGAAGATTTCTTAATTTTGGTTCAACTGGGACCTTCCATTCAGAGATTTTTTTTTTTTAAAAAAACTAATATTCTCAGTGCTTAGTTCTTAACATTAGATGATAGAATAAATGGCTTTCAAGTTACATAACCTGCTGTGTCTCATCAGTTTTCCTTAAATTATTTGTGGCTCAGAGTGCAGGTTTCCTGGTTAGTGTTTAATGTGCATCTTCCAAGTGTCTAATCAAGAACAAAACTCACCAGGCATCTTCCTCATGTCCTTCTTGCAGATGAACATCTTTACTTTGGTTTGTGTCCACATAGTGCACTTCAGCAGAGAGTCCTGCAAGACTGAGGCCCTGTGAATATACTGCTAGCTCCAACAGACATGAACTGGAGCTCATTGGCAGGATTGGACTGTGGAGGCTGAATGTGCATCTATCTGAGATCCTGCTAGGGTTCAGGAGAAGAATATCCCCTACAGGGAAAGAAAGGGTTGGGGAGAAAATACATTAAGAGCAAAGAAAAATAATAAGAGAAATTAGAAATATATAGAGAAATAGTGACAGATTGAGAGAATAGCTTCAATAAAAATATGAATTAAATTATTGAAGAGAAGAATAAAGAGGCTGGAAATAATTGAGAAAAATAGAATTTAAATCACACATTGATCTTTCTGTAAAGACCTACATAGTCTATGGCAAATGTTCTCAAAGATATAGTCAGATTTTATCCATACTCATTCAAAAATAACTCCCTTCAATGAGATTTATATATATCCATAGTTTGTGACCATAGGGTTCCCTATATTTATCAAACTGTTCTTCAAGCATTCTGTTTTATGACTGAAATGAAGCCCCAAAAAAAAATATATTTATGAAGTCTCCTTTCTATGTAAATCCTTGGGACAAACACATTTAAATGAAATAGAAAGTTATATGAAAATGGGGTGAAATCTTGCAGGACCAAAATTTTATCCAGTTGAATAATGATTATCTGTTTCCTCTAAAACAAAGATAGATTTTGCAATTGTCTGAAAGAGTTTTTCTGGCCTTGATGAAATACTGACATGATCAGAAAGGAATGGTTGTCCTCTACAACTGATTGCCCTTTCACAGAAAAGAGTTGAGATAAACCATTTAACTTAGATTTATGACTTCATGGTCATCATATGTAATAAATTAAACCAGGACAAAAGTTATATATACATACACTGCTCTCTCCCCCTCCCCCACATACAACAAACGTATGCCTGCAAAGAACTTTGATTGATTGATTATTGACTGACTGACTGACTGAGTTTAGAGGCTTTTTGTCTCCAGAATTAGTCTGGGCAATTTACACTTAAAAATGGAAAGCAGTAAGAAGAAAAAAAGATTATGTATGAGGCAGGGGTGAAATCCAGCAGGTTCTGACAGGTTCTGGAGAACTGGTAGTGGAAATTTTGAGTAGTTCTGGAGAACTAGTAACGGAAATTTTGAGTGCTCTGGAGAACTGGCAAATATCACCTCTGCTAGCCCCAGAATGAGGTGGGAATGGAGAGTTTGAAATATCCTTCCCCCAGGAGTGGGGAGGGAATGGGGATTTTGCAGTATTCTTCCCCTGCCCCGCCCACCAAGCTACGCCCACAGAACCGGTAGTAAAAAAAATTGTATTTCACCACTGGTATGAAGGTTCACATTCCACAGACCAAAAAATACAATTTGCAGAGATTTCAGAACCTCTCTATCCAAGGCTTGGAAGAACAGCCACATTTTAAGAGGTGTGTGAAACATCATTGGGGTGGGAGATAGTTGGATCTTTGAAGGGATATTATCACAATAGAAAAGGCACAATTACTGGGTCCAAATAGGTGGCATTGTTTAACTGAAAGGACCCAAAGTGCATAAACTCTGCTGAATGAGAGCACCATGGCAAATAGATGACTCAAACAACCTGGTCTTGCGCCATGAGAAGTTTTATAGATGAATACTGCCCTTGAAATCCCATTGTAGCTCTTAAAGTAATAGGGGCACATGGATACATCAAAATATACTCAGCATTGCCGGCAGTGCTGTCTTTGGGACCAGCTGTAGCTTCTGTAGTCTTCAAGGGCAGCCTCATGTTGAACACATTGCTCATCCAACTGTGAAGTGACTAGAGCATAAGTAGGAGCTATCAGTTCAAGACAAACCCTAGACAGCACTCAAGATTTAAATGGAGAAGTGCAATCCCATTAAGCCTAAAGATAGAAAGATGTCAGATTTTGTGTGTGGGGATGATGGAGGTGGGGCAAAAATCCAAAGTTACTTAATTTGAGGATTAAGATTGAATCTGTTCCTCCCCATTCAGACCTGCATGGCTTCTGGCCATTGGGGCAGATCATTGATGACATCCCTTGGCTGTCTATGGATCAAAATACAAAGCTGGGTATCATCCCTGTATTGATGATATTGGACCTCAAATCAACAAATGGCCTCCTTTAATGGTTTCTTGAAAAATCTTAATAAGGTATCTTCGAATGCCTGGAGACATCTGTTTTGTCACATTGAATTTCAGAGGATATGGAGTAAAATCATTCCCAATCTCATTTCAGCAAGACAACAACATTAATCTTCCTTTCCTCCTTTGATTTTCTGCACAGTAGATAGATAAACAACTGTTCTCTAGGAAGCTAGTCTCCATATACTGTAGCTTCTGGCTGTATAAAAACACACACCATAAGAGTGTCTTTTTTCAGTTCTCAATCCTCTGCAGGGAAACAAGGGAGATTGCTTTACACTGAGATCATTAATCTATTTCTTTTTTAAAATAAATTTTTATTAAAAGTTTTACAAAGCATGTAAAAACTAATACAAACTAAAATAGAAGCAAGAAATAAACAATGCAGAAAGAAAGACTTAAAAAGTATAAATCAAATTAAAAAACAAAACAAAAATAAATTAAAAAAACAAACAAAAAGATGCTTCTGATTTCCTTTGCGGCAAATATAAGTACAATTACAAAATTATCTCTTAGTCTATGTTTAGAAAAAGCTTCCTTTTTCTATTTTCCAGGTTTTTTTTATAATGAAAATCATAAATCATAGCTGTGGGTTTTTGTTTTTTTTTCTATTTCATGGAAAAGTCATATAAGGGGTTTACACCCAACTATAAATGTTGAAGTTAGATCATTAGTCCATCTAGTTCAACAGTAAACTAATCTATCATTTCTTAATCAGATGTAATTGACCTGCAATGATGGTGGCTAGTGGACATCAAATGGAGAATAGTGGTTCTACAGGTTATCAGGTCAGGGTAGAGTGGTCTAGTTTGATTGACAGCAGCTTCCTAGCAGCTCCCTTTCAAATAGCAGTACTTCCAGCCTTAGCTGGTGCCCAATAATATTTAATGCACATGCTCTGTCACGGAGCTGTGGCATTCCTATGACGGGTTAGGAGCAAGCAGAAATAATGGCTGATATACCAAGTTAACATTTCAAACACTTCAATATGTGTGTGGGCAGGGGTGAAATGTCAAAATGTTTGCTACCGGTTCTGTGGGCATGGCTTGATGGTGATCATGTGACCAGGTGGGCGTGGCTAACTTGACATCACTCACTGTTAGAACATTTTGAAGCACATCTGCCCCTTCTGAAGCCCCCAACACTTTGAGTTTTCCTCCGCCACCCAAGTGAACATTGGAGCTTTCTCTTGCCCCGTTCTCCATCCCAGAGGGCTGCGCATTCCCACCTTCCATCAATCCTCTGTACAAACCAGTGGTGAAATCCAAAAATTGCTTCCTCTTTCTTTCTTTCTTTCTCTCTCTCTATCTCTTCCTCCCTCCTCTCCCCCACTCCCCACCCTCACTCCCCACCCCCCAGCCCCAGGGAATAACTGTAAGGAAATTTGGCCACATTCTTTCTGTCTCTGGAAATAAACCTTGTGTTGCAAAAGGAGTGACTGTCAGGCTGATACAGCACAGCGCCACGAGGTTGCCTCAAGGGGAGCAGACAGAGCTGAATCTCTCTCTCTTTCGCTGCCCGACTGCAGCAGGAAACAGGAGGCAGCCCTCTCTGTCTTTCATCTCTCTTTCTCTCATCTTTCTCTTTCTCCCTCTCTCTTTCTCCCTCTCTCGTTTGTGTACGTGCGTGCATGAATGCATGCTTGTTCCCTCTTGAACCATTTCCAAAAACAGGCGAGGGTTGGGTTTGTTTGGATTTCTTTTGCTGATGTTGTTCTTTCTTCTTTGGGTGCTTTTTACCATTTGATTTAAATCAAGAGTCATTTCAGGCTCCCAGATAAATGAAGCTCTTTTGTCTCCCTGCTATGGTTCCCTGTCGGCTGGCTGAGAGAAGTTCTCTAGCAGAGAGAAGTTCCCTGTGGATGGGCTCCAGCATGAGTTTGAAAGCTCAGAAGACAAAACCTCTGTTCCCGGTGACCAACCCAGATTGGATCCTGCAACATTGTCCTGAGACATGTATATTTGCCTTCATTCATGACAGCCATTCTTGTTTGCTTCAGCAGTGTTGGCAGGGGTGAAATCCAGCAGGTTCTGACAGGTTCTGGAGAACCGGTAGCGGAAATTTTGAGCAGTTAAGAGAACTGGCAAATACCACCTCTGGCTGGCCCCAGAGTGGGGTGGGAATGGAGGTTTTGCAATATCCTTCCCCGAGGAGTGGGGAGGGAATGGGGATTTTGCAGTATCCTTCACCTGCCACGCCCACCAAGCCACACCACACCCACCATGCTATGCCCACAGAACCGGTAATAAAAAAATTTGGATTTCACCACTGTGTTGGGTACCATACAGTAGTAAATCCAACTGGGAAAGGAAGCTTTCTAGGCAGACAGGTAATTAACCACAAATATAAAGATGGAGCAAAAATTTATAACCTTCCAGATCTCTGTTGGATGAGCTTATGTCCATAATGTGTTGATCTTCTTGAGAAGTCAGAGCAACAACTGAAGATAGTAGCCAGTCAGGTTGTCCAAAGCTATTAGCAGACATAATCCAAGAACAGTTCCATCCAAAATTACATGGAGTTTCTATTATAAAAGAGACAAAAAATCATTAATGGCAATCAACCAACCAGCCAATCAATCAAGATATTACTATAATCAATGATACTAACTTTAATAAATGAGTTACATTTATTTTTTATCAGACACAACACAACACATCTGGCTATATGCAAACATAAAATAGAAGATATCCTTTGTCCCAGATTATTTCCCACTATATTTTAATAACAGTAAAGAAGTGATGTAAAATTAACTGTTGCATGGCTGTTACTGACAAAGTCCTGACTTTGCTGATTGGATGAATGCCACAGCATGCTTGAGTTATCTACAGAGGATACTAACTCATATTTTTTTCTGAATGCATTTTAGTAGTTGGTCACTGATTCAAAGAAAAAGATGCGTCATATGGAGCAGAGATAGGTTTCAGCAGGAGAACTGTTCTGGAGAACTGTTAGCGGAAAATTTGAGTAGTTCGGAGAATCAGTAGTAAAAATTCTGACTGGCCCCAACCCCATCTATTTTCTGCCTCCCAAGTCCCAGCTGATCAGGAGGAAATGGGGATTTTGCAATAACCTTCCCCTGGATTGTGGGGGATGGAGATTTTACAATATCCTTCCCCTGGAGTGGGGTGGGAATGGAGATTTTACAGTATCCTTCTTCTACCACAGTCACAAGCCACGCCTACCAAGCCACGCCACGCCCACTAAGCCACACCCACAGAACTGGTAGTAAAAAAATTTGAAATCCACCACTGATATGGAGCAGTTATAAAAGTACGCCATTCATTTCAGCAATGTTCTGATGGAGTATTCCTCTTTAGGATCAATTTTAAGAATGCAGGAAATTAAGTTTTGCAAGCTTAAAAAAGAGCTAAGTTGTCTGTGGTGCTGATTAGCTACCATTTCAAAACTTTCTCATCTAACAGTTATGCTTTCAGAATGTCTCCTTTAATAAGAAAAAAAAACCCACACTAATTTGCATGGAACCTATCAAATGGAGAAGAATGATGACTGAACAAATATTCAATTTACTAGCATGTTTACTTATTGCTTCACTCATAAAATTGATTTAGCCTGTGACACAAGAGCACCTTAAGCGCTCTTTTCATTTGGCTGTACATCCCCTCTGACGTTATTCAGACTCCAATTTACATTGGCTACTTCAGTAAAACTAGGAGAACGCTTTGCTCCACCCAGCAGCTGTTCAGAGGTGACAGCCTATTCTGTGATTAAAAATGTAACTAAGCAAAATTCTGAAAGCCATAAATGATAGAAGAGCAACTAAGATGATGAAGGGCCTGGAGACTAAAACATATGATAAACAGTTGCAGGAATTGGGTTTGTCTAGTCTGTAGAAAAGAAGGACTACGGACAACTTATTTTCCAAAGCACTAGAAGGCAAGACAAAAATCAATGGGTGGAAACTAATCAAGGAGAAAAACAACCTAGAACTAAGGTGAAACTTCTTAACAGTGAGAACAATTAACCAGTGGAATGGCTTCAGAAGTTGCGAGTTCTTCATCACTGGACGTTTTTAAGAAGAGTCTGAAATGGTACAGGGTCTCCTGTGCTCAAGCAGTGGGTTGGACTAGAAGACCTCCAAAGTCCCTCCAGCTCTATTCTGATTCTGATAATAAGAGCACCAATTTGAAATTCTATGCCTCTGCATACAATTAGCCAGCCACTGGTTATGTTTGAGCATTCTTTTACTACTGAAATATTTATTAGTTAAAATGTGTGTTTGGTCACCATTTTCTTCATTAAAAACCAATACATTCAATGTCACAAATAGAGCAGGCCTTCCAAGAATTTAGTAAAATTTCTTATTCCTAGCTTCTACACCAGGGGTGTCAAACTCACATCGTCATGGCCGCGTCACATGAAGTATTGGGACTTTTTCCCCCTTCACTAAACCGGGTGTAGGCATGGCCAGCACATGACACATCTGGCCCACGGGCCGGGACTTTGACAGCCCTGTTCTACACATTCAAATTTTTTTCTGAGGCACACAGAACAGCTGCACCGAGTTTACAAGTTTGGAGACCTTTTCATAGCTGTCCACACTTAAATAATGTTTTCCTTGTATGTGGGTCTGCAAAAATTGAACAAAGCAAAGCTGATGGCCCCTAAATGTACCACAGTCTAAAAATTATTTTAAAAAATTGATTATAAGACACTGGATATTTTACTTTAAACTAGGACATGTTTTCTTTTCAAAAATATGTTTTGTTATCTGAGTGCTGTTAGCCCCAAGGAAAAAAAGGCATATTTGCCTCATTCCCATTATTTTTACATCCATATATCCTTCAGTAGTTTAAAATACACACTTTGCATTATTATGTCTGTACTATTCCAGTCTTATCCAGATTTTGTGACATGAAGGAAAAGTACCCTGAAGAGGAGGGGGGCTTGAGGAATTGGCTGTATTTGCAAATTGATCATTCACATTCCAACTCCCAAATCTTTTTTCTTCTAAAGCATTTCAAGCCTCAGGGACATGTAGGCATGAAATAATTAAATAAAACACGTACCTTCTCTTCAGTTTGTAGTGCATGTTATGTGAAGAATGCATGTCATATGGGTTCTGGCTTGAAACGAAAACAAACTTCTCCAAATAATACTTGATTAAAAAAATGTTTTGTATTACATAGGATGTGTTTTCCACTCAGCTGAATTAATTTGGAGGAACAAATAGTTGGGGTAAGAATTTTTTTTTCTCTAAAGCTGCATGGTTGAATTTATCAGGGTCTTTATAAAAATACAAGAACACAGGGAAAGCACACAGAAAACATATACTAAAGAGAAATGATTACAAGATTACCGTATTTTTCAGAGTATAAGACGCACCTTCCCCCCCAAAAGAGGCTGAAAATTTGGGTGTGTTTTATACTCCAAATATAGCTTTTTCTGAAGCTTTTTTCAGCCCTAACGAGGTGCTAATAAGGCGCTAGCAAGTGAAGCGATCTTCCCAACTTTGCCTGCTCCCTCGACTCTCTGCTGAGTTTTAAGGAAGCGCTAGCAATCTCCATGCTTTGCTCCGACTCTCAGCTGTTCTTTAGAAGCTTTTTTTCAGCCCTAACTAGGCACTAGCCGAGTGAAGCGATCTCCCCCGTGCTTTGCCTGCTTTTCTCATTGCTGCTTCTCTCAGCCGTGTCTTAGAAGCTGTTTTTTATCCCCAAGAGGGGATAAAAAACCAGCAAAATAATGTGCTGAAGCTGACCAGACTAAGGATGCTAGCCAGATGAATACCTGGTAGGCAGATTTTTCTTTCCTATTTTCCTCCCCAAAAACTAATCTGTGTCTTATACTCGGGTCTTATACTCCGAAAAATATGGTAGTAATATTACTACTACCCTGTTTCCCCCAAAATAAGACATCCCCCGATAATAAGGCCAATTGGGCTTTTGAGCATATGGCAATAAAGCCAAGCACTTATTTCAGGGTTCAAAAAAATATAAGACAGGGTCTTATTTTCGGGGAAACATGGTACTACTAACTACCTGCTTGTCTTGTCCAGTTCCTTTCTTGAGAAACAGTTGCTGAAGAAAATAATTAAGACTTTATTGGGATTAAATATTTATTGAATAACTTGATCTAAAGATTAACACTGCCAATACATCACTCCTTAGGCTCAAGAATAGTTGAGAACAAAATATATTTTTCTACAGTTTTTGCAAGTTTATTTACAAATATTTCTTTATACATTTTGGAATTTATCGATCGAACATGCTGTCAAATGTATCTGGAAAACACTATTTAAAATGAAAAGAGCATGCCCAATTGCTATGGAACAAATAGAGGGTAATTACTGCTAATGGTGCAGTGGTTCAAGTGCAGTATTTCAGGCAAACTCTACCCACAGTCTGGAGTTCGATCCTGACGGGTCTCATGGTTGATTCAGTCTTCCATCCTTCTGAGGTTGGTAAAATGAAGACCCAGATTGTTGGGGGCCATATACAAATACATTGTAAACTACCCAGAGAATGCTGTTGGGTAGTATATAAGTCTAAATACTATTGCTATTTGTTGTCATGCTTCTGGGTTCTTGGAAGCATTTGGCTTGCTACAACTGAAAGAAGATGTCAGACAAGACTGATCTTATCCAACATGTACATGAAAAGAAAAAAAGTCCGAAACAGGTCTGCTAAAAATACTTCCTTGAAACATCAAGTTGACTATGTTCCATTGCAACAACACTTAGAATGGCTCGGTATTTTCTTCTATCTTTGAAATAAAACCCTTTCAACGCTAACATTTTGTTTTAACCTTGGGAGCATTTAAAAAATCCATTTTGAGATCTGAATGGTTTGATGGTTTGAATGGACTATTTCAAGATAGTATTCCACGACTGCTCAAAACAGCCAGGTTTTGTCTCAATCTTGAACAAAGTCTTAAAACAGACATGTTTTGTTTCAAGCTCAGAATGCTTTAAAATGTCTGTTTCGAGCTTTTCCACATTTTTTTCCACATTCCTGAACTTTATTCGTGAATGAAATAAATATCATTTTTTCTGAAGGCTTGGTTTAAATGAGAACTAATGCACCAACTACGTAACAGATTATATCTCTTATCATCCTCAGGCTAGATTTAATCTACATTCATTTAACCTTACATCAAAATCTATATCCCTATCAGTTGTATGCACACTGAAAGTCAGCACTGGCTTAAAATATTTATTCAATTTACTCATTTTTCATTCACCTCTTCCCTAAACCTTAAAGGTCTATAGCAGTAGCACTTGTATGTTTTCTTAGAATCCTTAAGGTAGATGAGAGGTTGTTGAAAATTATTGAATTCTTTAGATTCCCTAGATAAGAATAAGAAAGGGCAATAATCTGAATGGTTCACCAAGGCTGTTTAAAACATAAACTGTAACAAAAGACCAATACCAGCTGAGCTCTTCATTGGAAAGAAGACAACTGCATGCACAGCAAAAGAAAAGCAAACTGCGCAATTTGATGGAAATGTTTTAAAGAAGGAAGAGTAAAGTACCTGGATGGGAAGAATGACCAGAAGAAAGAACCCAGTTCCTTTCTGGAGGTACATAGGGGAAAAATGAGTCTTTCTCATTTGATTTAGTTAAGGCAACATCTGCAACAGAGAACAACAGTATGAAAACAAAAAATTAAATGGTACCAAAGACTTCAGTGAATAGAGAGAATGACAATATTGGCTGATGGAAGTTCCTGGAGTTATAGTGAGTGACTTGAAAATAATAATCCAAGAATGGTTTATTTACAAGAAAACATGTCTGTTTCATTCCTTTTTTAAAAATTCTCTCTCTCTCTCTCCCTCCCTCTCTCCCCACCTTTCTCTACATACACACACACTAGTGGTGGGTTGCCCCCGGTTTGGACCGGTTCGCAAGAACTGGTAGTAAAACTGGCAGGAGGCTCCACCCACTGATCCGGATGTCATCATAGGTGATCTGTGCATGCGCAGAAGAGAGCAAGCGAAGTGTGTGCTCGCGGGCGCAATGCAAACCGATAGTAAAGGTAAGTAGAACCCACCCCTCATACACACACACACACACACACACACACACAAACACAGTTATTAACCACTAACCCATTTCCTGAGGACTTGAGGTGAGTTACAGTAAAAAATAAAACAAGCCAATGCAAACAATATTGCAGTTGACCTAATCTAATGAATCATAGGCAGCACTTAGACTTTCAGCACCCATATAACAACAAGGCTTTTTGGAAAGGTAGAAAGTTGGAGCTTCTTTATCACAGTAGGAAGGTTGGTTCAAAGAGCAGGTGCAGTCAATGAGAAGGTATATTCAGCCACTCACCTCTCATAGCTTGCATGGGCTTGAATCTGTGACAAATATAGTTTCCTTGTATAAAATTTTAAAGGGGCAATCAGCATATTGAATTGAAGCTAGACACAAAGCAATAACCAATGCAAATAACTTGTGATGATATGTGGGCTGTGGGGGGGAGTGCCAAGCAATTACAAAAAATAAATAAATAAATCTATATATATGAGTCCTGGGAAAGCATAAACTGAAATAAAGGGGTTTTTTGGCAGGCTTTCAGGATTCTGTTACAATACTTCAATTGCTTTAAAGCATGTAGGAAAGCTCCTAGCTAGCACATCCTTCTCCTGACCTTGAAAGGTGACAACATTCCTGAAAGCCTTTTTACTCTCTCCTCAGAGAGACTTTGGATCTTGCCTTTTAGCTCTAGAATATGACATCCCTCTCCCTGCTACAGCTTGCCCATCAGTTTCTTCTGAAATACCAAAGCAAGACCCATCCCCTGAACTGTCTTCAGATTTGTCAGACAGTGACAACCTGCTTCCTGCCATAAATGTTTCCCCATTGTTATTGTCAGACAAGATGGGGGGGGGGGGGGGAAGCATATTCGAGCTTTGCCTAAATCTTTCATTTCAGACTTGTCGATCGATCTTGACAAGTTGCCATACCCATTCCTGGAGACAAATGTGAGGGGGGAGCATGGGGGGGCAGTGGTGGGTTTCAAATTTTTTTACTACCAGTTCTGTGGGTGTGGCTTGGTGGGCATGGCATAGCTTGATGGGTGTGGCTTGGTGGGCGTGGCAGGGGAAGGATACTGTAAAATCTCCATTCCCACCCCACTCCAAGGGAAGGATACTGTAAAATCTCCATTCCCTCCCCAATCCAGGGGAAGGTTACTGAAAAATCCCCATTTCCTCCCAATCAGCTGGAAATTGGGAGGCAGAGAATAGATGGGGGTGGGGCCAGTCAGAATTTTTACTACTCGTTCTCCAAACTACTCAAAATTTCTGCTACCAGTTCTCCAGAACTGGTCAGAACCTGCTGAAACCCACCTATGGGGTGGAGGCAGAGGCAAGATAGTATGATAAAAACTGGATTTGACTCTGAGAAGGGAGGAGAGAAAGCTGAGCTTTTACAGAAAAGCTATCAGAACCTTGGGAAAGTAGAAAGTGTAAGAAAGAAACTCAGAAGAACCCTGCCTTGATTTTGTTCGATATACGTAATGAGGGGCATTGACTGGCCTTTGAGATTTTATTTTTGTATCTTAAAGGCATTAAAGTACACGCTGAGATATCAAGAGACATCTGGGTTTTTTTTTTTCTGATCTGCCCAGTCTTGAATACGTGTAATACAATACGTGTAATACTGCTAAATCTGTTCTCTTCAATTAGCAGATAGTCCTGCATTCTATAGACCTTGACACTTCCAGTTTTGTCTTCATGTATCATCTACATTACATTACCTATGAAGTGACAAGGAAATGAATTACTATTGTCAAGGGAATCTTGGTCCGAAAAGGCCTGTAACTGGCATATCAGTCAAAGCTGGACAACTCCTTTTTTGATAACTAACTTAATAGATATGGGGAATGCCATGGATATGGTGTATTGTATGTTAACCTCAGGAAAGCATTCAACACAGTCAGAATTGTTAAATTCATTAATAAACTGATAAAATATAGGCTAGATGATTAAATGAATTAAGTGGCTGAATGACTACCTTCAGAAAGTATTTATAAAGGGCTTTATATTAGTAGTATTGGGTGGAATGCCATAGACCTTATTTTGGGCCTTATTCAACATTTTTATTAGTGATCTGGATGAAGTGATTTGATTTTTGACCATGGGTTTATTTGTTAGATTTATGTTCCATCTTTTGTTCTGGAACACATTAAAGCATTTATAATACTCTGTTCTCTGATTTTTTTCCTATAAAAGTCAGTTCTGTGATATATTATATGTTGGGCTCAGAAACTGCTGGCCCATCACAGTGAATTTCTGTGGCTGATGGTAGACTAGTATTTAGGATTGCCCAGTGAAAATCCAATGCTTTAACATTTTCACCATGACTCCACAATTTCTTTCCTAGTTAGCTACTAAAGGCTCAAATACCATTCATTGATGTTTGAAAAACAGATGTTGATGCCAGCATGCATGATTTTGCATTTTACTTACTCTGAACTTTATCCGTACTTTGAAACCCTTTCACTCAGTGTAGAAAGACACTTTTGCACAACTTATTTTTGATTTTACCCTCTTGAATTGTTAGGTATCAACAGCAAATGCAGCCACTTTGCTGCTCAGCTATGAAGATTACCAGATGCTGAAACTAACTATAGTAGTAAAAACGGTAAAAACTAATTAAAATAATTTAGATCAAAGGCTGTGATTAGGAATTTACAGAATCCAATGCAGACAAGACCTTGTGGACTGGAAACGGGTATACAGCAAAACCTAGCTTACATTAGAGCTGACACAGACAACTGATTCTCATCAGGTCATCCTATTTCAGGACCCTAGGATAATCATGTTACTTTAGGACCTTGGGGTTGTATCCCTCCTGCCTGAGAGGGTCTAGGACACACGTCCCATTTCACCTGCAGTTGAGGATTTTGCACTATAGTAAATAATCTGCTCAGGGCAAAGCAATCTCTGTTCTCTCAAACTCCCCACAGCCATTGACACACCTCAAAAGTCTATCTCTAAATGCAGAGATTTCAAAATAGTAGGAGTAGGAAGACAGACAACAGAAAGGAAGAATCCGTGGAAGTCAGCTGTCTTATAATTCCTGCTTTCTTGCAACCCAAGTGCATCATTGGTTGCTGCAGATAATACAGAATGAAAGCTAACAGAAACAGAAACGCAGATCTAAAATCAAGCCAATAGCAGACATGGCCAAAGTTATATCATCCATTGTCTCCACAAATATTTCACAATCTCCGTAGCCAGAGGAAGTGGCCTTTCTCTCTCTTGCTTGCAATTTTAGACTGTAGTTTTCTTTTTTTAAAAAATGACCTGATTAAGAGTTGGCAATAAAGTAAGCCAGTAAATAAAACCTGATATGCAGGAGGTCAGTCACTTACAGCAAAGTCAATTCATGATTAATTCAGAGAGCTCAAACCAAATATCTAGTAGCAGGCAAAGTGAAAAAAGAAAAGAAAAACCAGGCTCCCAGCATTATAACTAGAGGAAATAGGAAGATAATATTTCTAGCACTCAGGACTCAGAAGCTTTTGCGTGCCGGCCAAGGTTCAGCCTCAACTTTGTAAAAGTTTACAAAGTTTATGTTAGGAGCTTACTCTTGAATTAACTTTGTGATTTCTGTACCTACTGCTACCCACATTCTGAAAACTGAGTAGAGGTCAACCAATGAGTCATCTCGCAAATCTCTTTGGGCTCCTTCTTTTTGGTCTCCTCTGTGACATCTATGGAAGGAGTTCAAAAAAAACCCAAAAACCCAAGCTAGTAATTGCAGCAACACAACTCCACTTCCCTTTTGAACATTTGTGCATGCATCACTAGTGGGTTGCCCCCCGGTTCTATAGAACCGGTAGTAAAACTGGCGGGAGGCTCCGCCCAATGACCCCGACGTCACTAAAACGCTTCTGCGCATGCGTGCAGCCCCACTGCAAACTGGTAGTAAAAGTAAGTAGAACCCACCCCTGGCATGCATCATCATTTGTACAAAGAAGTGGGGCTTTGATCACATTGCCAAAGCACCACCTTCATTTTTTCTTTTCTTTTTTTTGCTTTTCCCAGAAGGTACTATTGTCTTCTTGTTCTGGTATGAGTAGCACAAAGATGCCTTACTAAGTATTTTTAGAGGGCATATCCTCATATGCCATGTTCATGTCTAACTTAGAGGCAGTTTTAAATTTGTATTTTAATATTCTGGTTTGAAAGTAGGGTTTGCCTTCTCCTGCCAACACCCTTTGTTGTCTGAATGATCTGTGGTGTTCTAGTTACATATCGGCAACAGAATCATAAAATATAATTTATAATAAGGTTATTCTGTTATCATCAGTGTACTGATAATACCATACCCCAGACTGTTGGATGACCAGCAGTTTCATATAGATGTTAAAGAGGAGATGGGAGAGAGTTGACCCCTAGAGCTCGATCTCTCCCCAGTCACCAAAATTGACTGGAACCAGCAACAGAGAAAGGAGAACCATTGCAAATTCTATCTCCTACTTCAAGCCCATGAAGCTGGTCCAGAAGGATATCATAATCGATCCTTTAGGGCAGGGGTGAAATGTAAAATTTGTTACTACCGGTTCTGTGGGCATGGCTTGGTGGGGTGGGGGGTGTTAATGTGACTGGGTGGGCATGGCCAACTTTTTTTTTTAACTTTTCAAAGCATTTTTTCTAATGCTTTGAAAAGCCTCTGCCGATCAGGCAACTCAGCTGAGAGTTGCCAGAGACTTTTCAAAGCATTTTTTACCACCTCTTCAGCCAAGAGGTTGCAGAAAAAAATGCTTTGAAAAGCCTCTGATGATCCCAGCTGAGCCGCGTGATCATCAGAGGCTTTTTTTTTTTTACTTTTAAAAGCATTTTTTCTTCGGAATAAATTGTAGAAAAAATGCTTTTAAAAGTTAAAAAAAAAAGTGTCTGATGATCGTGCAGCTCAGCTGGGCATGGTGGGGGGGAGGGGCTGCAGGGATTTTTGCTACCGGTTCTCCGAACCACCCACTGCCATCGCTACCGGATCGGGCAATCCGGTCAGAACCGGGAGCATTTCACTCCTGCTTTAGGGGAAAGAGCTAGTCAGTTGAAACAAGGATAGCTGATCTACGATGAGCCATGGTGGCACAGTGGTTAGAGTGCAGTATTGCAGGCTACTTCTGCTGACTGCCGACTGCCTGCAATTTGGCAGTTCAAATCTCACCAGGATCAATGTTGACTCAGTCTTCCATCCTTCCGAGGTTGGTAAAATGAGGACCCAGATTGTTGGGGGCAATATGCTGAGTCTGTAAACTGCTTAGAGAAGGCTGAAAAGCACTGTAAAGTGGTATATAAGTCTAAGTGCTATTGCTATCTGAAACACTTCTAACTTCCACTGCCTGGTGCATGCTCATCAGGATGCAATGGAAAGAACATTGCCCAATGTAATCCACTTGGCCATCATCCAAAAAAAAAAATGTTGATAGAGCTCCAGTGAACACTTTTAGCTCCTTGGTTCACTGCCTCTGTGCTGAATTCCCCACTGCTTTGTTGCTGTTGCTGCCATTTTTTTCCATGCCATTCCCCTTACTGGCTAACAGGTACCAAAGTTGCTGGCTATCTACCAAACTGGCAGGATCATCAAATATCTCCACACACCATCCTCAAAATTCTCAACAAAATGAGCCTACGAAGCAGGCATCTACCTCAGTGCCATGATGGGGAAAAAAGGGTGGAAAAGGCTTACAATCAAGGAGGAACCATCACATGTCACATAAATTCATCATAAATCCTGCTCAGCTAACATCAATGATGATCATGATGATAATTATGATGATATACATTGGATTCCACATCTGCTATTGTTGTCTAATCAGCCAGGGGATGATTGAAATCTGTGGTGTCTTGTCTACCAACAGAGAGACAGGGAAAAAGCTGATCTTGTCTGAAAGCCTCAGGCACCGCTGCTGTTTGTTTTGACTTTTTTAAAAAATGCCTCTCCTTCAATCCTGCTATACAAACAGCTTAGACTTTTCTTATTGTAAATCCGCATGACTAACAAATGAGTGGGCCTTTTCCTCCTTCAGCATGAAGGAAACCCCTTGTTTTCTCTACCTTCCTTGAGGCCACAGTATTTTTGACCAAAAATACATTTCCCTGTCAGATTTTTTCCCCCTTCCAAGATGGTATCCAAGATTACTTTCATGCTCTTTTTCTTCCTAAACAAATTTAATAGGGTTGCCAGGTCTGCTTCCAAAAAATAGCGGACAAGCGGGGGGGAGGGGGGAGGTTTAAATAGTAAAAAAATAAAAAAAATTTCAATTAAATTATATATTTTCTTACAAACATTTTAACACGTATTAAAATAATCACTTCAAAACTTTACTTAAAATTTAAAAATCAAATATATTATAATAATATGTAAAATATTAAATTACATTTTACTTTGCTGTCGTGTGTATTTTTTATTTGACTGCGCAGCTTTGATCAATTCTTTGTGTTTAAGGAATAATTCTTTAATTCCAGTACAACGTTGAGAAATATTAAAAAATATACAAAGTTCACTTCGAACTGATGGTACAAGCAGTCGGTTACGTTCGTCAGTCCACAAACTTCCCATGATGCTGAAAATTCGTTCAACATTTGCATTTGATACCGGAATTGATGCACAATACTGGAACAGTTTCAGTAAACTCGGAGCTCGCTCTTTCTTGAAAAAGTACGTCCACTTATCAAGGGATGAATCGCCCTTCAGATGAACATAAACTTTTTCTAAGGCAGAAATTTCATCGAAGAGAGTGTTGGGTGGAAGTTCTTCTCGCCATGGTGATAATAACCAGATGTTCGTCATTTCTTCTAAAGTTGGAGGATAATTGCGATCAATTAGATTGAAACAACTTAGTGTCTCATATACTGAATCGGTGAAATTATACCACTTTTCTAGGTATGCAATGGCTCTTTTATACACATTGATGGCTTCTTTCTTGAACTTTTGCACGGCATTCTCAGGCAAATGTTTTTTACGTAAGGCAAATAAAACTTTCATTCCAAAAAAATGCTCATCGTATTTTTTTTGCAAAGAATCACGCAGCTTACACATGATAATGTGAAGATCCCATGCAAGAATTTTCTTGCTTTCCAGCTTCAGTAGGGTGTCTTGCATTATTGACATGAAGAAGTGCGTGAAATATAAATACAATTGTGAAATTGTTCGTTCTTCATCCTTTGCGAGTTCATTTTCCTGATCCGAAATAAGGTTCCAGATAACCTTATGGCACTCATCAGATCCAAGAGAAATAACATACGATTTTAGAGGTATCCAGCTTAAAAGAAGTCTTCTGACCACTTTAAACAAACTTAACCAACATGTTGGAACATGGTGCAAAACTTCATGGAATTCTGACTTGCAAAACTCAGAAAATGATTTCAACTCTTCTCATTTCTTCGCAGAATTTGAAAATTCAGCAAAAACCTTCAGTACTACATTTTCGATATCAAAAGATAACTGCTTTAATGCATTTTTTTGCGCTGTTTTTTTTGAATAAAAAAAAGTCCACTATTTTGCCTTTTTACTAAGGGAAGACAGACAATCTTGTAAACTGATGATCAACAATAAAGTAACCTATTAGATCAATTTATGGAGTTCTGGTAGCTTGCACCTGACATATGATCTTTGACAGGTCACACAAGTGGGGTTCTTGAGCTGACAGAAGTGTATACACCTGCCTTAAATCTGCTGAAATAGGTGACCAGGAGATGGTTAAAATGCATGAGGAGAGGGTACTTTATTTCCTCACTAGCAAGTAGTATGAAATTCTCTGAAGAAAAATTTACTGTCAGAGGGAATGTTTTGTGAAATTTGCAAGTTAAACCATAACAAGAATCACATATATTGATTTAATACATCTATTATACACCAGATTTCTGGATTTAAGTTTCCTCTTGAGATCTCCTCTTCCTTTTAGGCAGAGATGATCTGTTTTGGAGATGCTGGCCTTACTGCTCAATGAACTAAGTCATTACTTTAAAAAGAAGGTCCAGAAATTGGCATCTTGCTTTTGGCATTTGTTCCTAACCACAGTGACAACCAAATGATGAAATGTGTGTTTTGCTGTTATGATGTAAACTCCACCTTTTCACAAAAGTACATAAGGGGCAGAATTAGCATCACTGCAATGTATTTTCTCTGTTGTCTGACAGCATGGTTGCTTGCTAAATTTGGAATGGGGACAGGCTGCCCATCCAGAAATCATGTCCAGAAGCAGACTTATTTTGAGAATGGTGATTTCTTACATCAAACTGGAAAGAAAAATGCTCAAAATTAATTGGATCCTAGAAATGGAAGGGGTTAAGAGGCACTTCATGATGATTCCCTACACCTTATCTGGAAAAACATACTAGTTTTGTATGAAAATGAAATCCCTATGAATAGTTTAGAAATGTCCTCAGGTTGAATGTCTACCAAGTTTAATTTTGATGTAGCTTCACTTTTCTTAAAAATCCAAAACATGTCCCATCAAAGTTTTATTCTTAAATTTTCAGAGTAAAAATTACTTTCTTTTGTAACCTGGAGGCTTATATTCTAGCAACACTGAAAACAACTATTAACTGCATGTTCTTAACATGTCACAGATTCAGATACAGATTAACAGAGTTGGAAGGGACTTTATAGATCATCTAGTCCAACCCCTCTCAAGCAGGAGACCCTACACCATATCTGACAAATGGCAGTCCAATCTGTTCTTGAAAGTCTCAAGTGATTAAGTTCCCACAACTTCCAAAGGCAAGCTGTTCCATTGGTTGATTGTTCTCACTGTCAGAAAGTTCCTCCTCATTTCTAGGTTGAATCTCTTCTTGGTCAGCTTCCATCCATTATTCTTTGTCTGGCCTTCAGGTGCTTTGGAAAATAGCTTGACCCCCTCCTCTCTGTGGCAGCCCCTCAAATATTGGAACACTACTATCATGTCTCTCCAAGTAGGGAGGGGATCTTTCCTTTCTTCTAGCTTGTTGGTGCAATTAAGCATTAGAACAATGTCACATGTGTTCAACTCTTCACTGTGCAAGTTGAGACCAAGTGAGCTTTACCAAAGGTTCTTTCAAAATCCTAACTGCACTTCCAGGTTCAAAAAAGGTCAAGCAGAGCCCCTTTTCTTGACCTTTGTAGCTGATTAGCAGAAGTTTAGGAACTGACCCTAGGACATCCTGATCTTTTAACCCCGTTAAGCTATTAGATCTATCATCTATGAGAAACATTACAAGTAGTGCTAGAAAGAAATTCTAGTTCATCAGCCTCAAAGAAACTATTCTAGTAATCAAATTATTGAAGAGCAGAAAAGGAAGGGGATGATTTCTATTTTCTCCCTGCATGTCTGATGAATGGCTCTGGCATGAAAGCTCTTCATTTGGACCTCATTTCCTCAATGATAGCACTAGCATGCAAAGCAAACCATTTGGAAGATGAAAAAAAGCCACTTTTGAAATAAAGCTAACTATCCTTTTGAGTCACTCGTTTCCAATTAATGAAAAACAAGGAATGATTGTGTTTCAAGGAACAATAGCAGTAGATCAACATGTGGTAATGTAGTGGATAAGGGTAGAAGCAGACGTTATAAAGAGAACTGTTGTTTCTTGTCTCTTATAACATTTAGTTCTCATGAAGTATTAAATGCTGAGTATTTATTTCTGACCCAGGTGAACGTTATTAAAAATTAATCTTGTTGCCATATGAGAGAGCACTCTCTATTTATTGTCTCAGTTGGCTGTTGTTACATTCCTGAATTTGCAGATTTCTAGTTGGGACCTTCCTATGAATGAATAGGCATTCCCTCTGTTTATATATATTCATCCTTGCTGTTACATGCAATAATAAATATTGTCAAGATTCAGTTTTGAAAAAGCTCTTTTTCAAAAACTATCCCAATTATTATGGCTTTAAACTTTGATCAAGATAACTCTCACAATTGGTCATCTCTGAGTTTGTGAGAGTTTAGGCAACTCTTGTCTTAACAAATATTCATCTATTTTAGACCTATCTAACTCCCACTTTTTATACAGGTTAGAATAAAAATTATGAAAATCCTTTTTGATATGCTCATGATCTGTTATTACATTATTGCCTTCAGAAATTTTCTCAATCATTCTCTTTTCCCTTTCCTTTCTTAGTTTATATGCCAACCATCTTCCTGGTTTATTTGCAAACTCAAAGTGTCTTTGCTTCACATATGGATGCTTTCTTTGATGCTGATTTTACCCCTTGTCTCACCTAAACAATATACATTTTCTTAAATAAAAATGGTGGCCAGGCGCAGAATTTCAAGAACAAATGCGTATCAGCCAATATTTCTGCTGTGACATACTTCATCTTTTTTATTTTATCACAATCCTTATTTAAGAGGATTTAATAGATCTTTTCTAAATCTCATTTTAAAAGGCTACTGTAGCTTCAAGTGGATTAACATGAAAGTGAATTTATCATGTTTATTTATTTTTATTTATTTTATTTATATAAAAACACTATCTGTATTTTTATAAGCAACTTAAGGTGGTGAACATATTTAATACTCCTTCCTCCTCCTATTTTCCCCACAAGAGCAAGTCTGTGGGATGGATTTGGCTGAGAAAGAGCAACTGGGCCAAGGCTACTAAGCTAGCTTTTTATGTCTAGGATGGGAGTAGAATTCCCAGGTTTCTCTCCCATATATTATGTGACACAGAGAAACAACAGTCTAGTTCAGATGTATACATGTGCATGGTGAGAAAAATGAATCTTAAAAGAGTATGCAGCCACAAGACTCATTTAAATATGACTTATGTTAGATTCTGTTTTGGAGTGAAAGAAGATGGAACACAAGACACATCCTGATCCTTTTCAGTGCTCTAATTAAGGGAGAACATATATTGCAGTGGTGCTAGTGCAATACAACTGCTATCTGAAAGTGGTTAATTATAGAACATCCATTTACAAGAAGCAAACCAGTCAGGTGGTTCCCTGCCAGTTCATTAGATTCCTGAAACATACTCCACCGCTATAACCTCACTAGTATCATTTTCTTGGAGGTGGGTACACTTCCAAACATAGCTTTTTAGCCAGCCTTCCAACAGTTTTTCCCTAGGACTGCACATGGGGCTTAAAGGCATTTTTGCAAATAAAGATGATAACAGGAAAGTATTTTAGAAAAAATATATATAACTTAAGGTCACATGAGCTTGACAGGTGCACTGGGAAGGGTCAATAGATATTTTTTGCCTGTGAACACTACACTGTCTATCCTGGCTGCCTCCTCAGTTTCTGCTTGGGGCTGGTTTCTGAATAGGCTGTCTCAATCTTTTTTAATGGGCACAAAATATCTGCTGGGGCTATTAAGAAAGACTGAGTCTGCTTCCTGCCTCTAAAAAAACATTCTCCATTTCTCCCCTTAACTTTCTTACAACTTGCTCTAGCATGGTCACAGTTTTCCACTTGAAATTATGGTTAAATCTGTCCATCTCTTGTAAAATTAAACTATGGTTAAATCTGTCCATTTGTTGTGAATTTTCTGTCCTGTCTTCTGACTGCTAGTTAGTGTTCATGGTTAGAACCACATGGAATCAGCATAACACACAAGCCAACTAAAGCCCTCCAAAACATCCTAAGCAAACCAAAATATCCAGCAGCCACAGAAGAAAAAACAGGAGTCATTTAAAATATACAGTGTAACGACAGTAAAAGCCAATATGTGGGTTGAAAAACACTGCCTTAAGGCAATATTGGGAGAAGGGGGAAGTGCCTTCTTAACAATGGCAAAGCTAAGAACAATATCTTTCATTCATGGGTTTGGCATTAGATGAAGACAAGAGGTCGCCAAAGCATGTTTGCTTTGTAACTAAGTGTAAGTGGCATAAACTCGCCTGCACAGAAACAAAAAGCCTGAAACAATGATGAACCCAAAGTCAGATAAATCCAAAAAAGAAGCCACATAATCATCCATGTACAATTTAGAATGTGCAGTTGTTTTGCCAACTATTCTCTTCAAAAGAGCAGCTTCTGATTGACATGAAGCATTTTTTTAAACAGCAAAGATACACATTGATTAGTTTCCTCCTTGTAAGAAAAAAAGGTAATAGAACAGCATATATTAGCTCCAGAGCTACATAAAGACATTTCCCAGCCAGTATGTAAAAATGACAGTTGACAAGATTATCTGAAGAAAAGATAGAAAAGATTTTTTTTTAACAATGCAGGAAAGCAGCATAAATAAGTTTCTAATCAGTGTCCTGTGATGATTCTCTTTCTCTTGCAAATTGTACAAATGATGCAAGGGTCATTTATTCTAATATGCTGCATTTAAAAAGAAAAAATAGGCAAAAAGAGATAATCCTTAGAAAGGATTTGAGTCTCAATGGTTCACCTGGGGGGAAAAAAAGTCTCAATGGTTCACCTGAAATGGTGAACTCTGAATTTAAACACTAGTTTACAGATTGCACTTTTGTATTAATATAATTCTGAATCTGGCATTCAACCCAGCTAAAATTTCTTTCTTTCTTTCTTTCTTTCTTTCTTTCTTTCTTTCTTTCTTTCTTTCTTTCTTTCTTTCTTTCTTTTTTGCATTTTTCTTACTCAGTGTTAATTATTTTCCATTGGCTGACTCAAAGTTTTTTGCTCTTCCTAGGCCTCCTCTATTCTATGAACTGGATAATAACTTGCTTTAAAAATGTAGTAAAATACTAGATTGTACCAGTGCTAACCTGCTTTAATAATAATAACTTTATTCTCATTGTACAATATTTATTTGAAAATAGTTATGTATACATAAGCCCCTCTGTTGCAACTTTTTTTTAACACTATTAATGCTTCAGGCCATCCTGGCTGCATGCAGAGGATGAGCGTTGGACCAAACTCCCTTGATCTCAGCATGAAATTTGCAACCCAGAATCAAAGAGTAAGAACACAGAAAGGAGTGTCTAAGAGAGACAAAGGCTCTTGGGAAAAACTCCATCTCTCTTTCCATCCATAGCTGAATTGATTAAGTACAATGAACCTAATAGCTAATTATAAGAAACAGACTTTCTCAACAGTGATGACCTGCTTTGGTTTCAGATACTAAAAAGGAAAATAATTGCTATTATTTGATTAGTATTTCCAGTGTTCCATATGAAGGAGCCATTCCTACACAAACAGAACAGAACATTTAATTAGCTGCTGCCTCTATCTCTTATGTAAGAACTTGTTATTGGTTCTGGCTAGATACCCAGATAATCCTGCATAGTGGTTAACATTTGCCTGTAGGAATTCTTCAGTAGGACTTGATGGTTTGGCAGCAACTCATATTGACAAATGTAATTGCTTTTAAAACACCTTGTAGAGCAGTTTCCTTATACTTCACTTATTGAATAAAATACAGTTGGCTGGCCTCCCCCCAGCCTTCAATGTCCGGGCTGCGCGAACCGAACCCAAGAGATAGGGAGGAGGCTTCACTCTGCTGTCGGGTTCGGGGCTGAGGGGGGTGGGTGGGCAGTGGTTTAAGGCCACTTGTGCAGCTGAAGCAAGAAATGCCTCATCCCACGCCCTCCCCTCCCTGTTAAAGAATGAAGTTGGAGGGGGGAGAGAAAAGCCAGGGAAAAAAAATAATCGCCTTCCAAATCTCCAAAGGATGTGGAGTTGAGATCTGGCTAAATAGTCAGCGCTCCATTACCAAATAAAATCGGACGGGAGGATATTCACTCCTGTTGCTTCTCTCCCTGTCTGTCTCTCTGCCTGTCTTCTCCACCGTGTCTAACCTGACTTCCAGCTCCTGCCATGCTGGGTGAGGGGACAGCAAGGACAGTCTCATCTCTCTTCTCCACTGCCTCACCCCTCCCCACCCCTTCGCCGGTCGAGATCGGCAAGCCTGTTGTGGCCTGTATGTGGCCTGTGTGGCTGGTGGCTGATTCGGACAGCAAGGAGGCTGGTGTGCTGGCACTCGAGTGGGACAATGAGGCTGGAGAAGATGTGGTGCCAGAGGCGGGGATTCAGTCAGGGCCTTCAGAACCTCCAGAAGCTCTCTTAACTGAAAAGGACGAAGAGGAGGAGCCGCTTCTCAATGCACGGGCGCGCAGAGCTGCCAAAAGGCAGGATTGGCTCCTCAGGAAGATGTCTCCTCGAGAGTAAAGCTTGGGGCTAATTGGACACTCCCTTAGCCTATTTAAGGAGGAATGCTGACTGAAGCAATTTGCAGGGAACAACTTCGTTCACTCTCCTTCGTGCCTTGATCTTAGTTCTCTGCAAATTGCTTCTGGGCTTCTGCCAACCATAGTCAGATTAAGATTATTTATTTTTTGGATTCTTGCAGGCTGTTAAGAAAGTTAATTAACAGCCTTTGTTTGAAAAAAAAACTGATTTTATTTTAGTAAACTAAGGTTTGTATAGACTTTGTGTGTGCTGCATTCTTTGGGGTCCATAGCTGGGGCAGAACAAAGCCAGATTCAGGAAGCTGAATGCATTGTCGCCACCTGGGAGGACAAGAACATCAGAAATGGGCTCTCTCGCAGCGCCTCCTCTCTCTCATCTTCTCCCAAGTGGCAGCAGTGCATTCGGCTCGCCACTAAGAGAAGGGGTGCATGAGCTAGGGTTTGCGGGAGTGGCCTTCGGGAGGCCATTCCACGTGGATGGCAGGGGTGTGTGGGGCATGTTCCCCCCTTTGCCCCCCACCTCGCCTCCTCACCTTGTGCTGTTTGCACGGGAAGTAACCAAAAAGCTGCCACAACTGCTGGAGGCAGCAGCCTGAGTGCCACTGGTGAAGCAGCCAGTTGGCACTCTGGGGCCAAGGTTTAGGGATAAGACCCCCCTGATAATAAGACCAAGGCCATATTTCAGGGATCAAAAGAAAATAAGACCCTGTCTTATTTTCGGGGAAACACGGTACCAAGGAGAAAACCATACCCCCACCAACACTGACAGACAGCATACTCCATTGTCACTAGCACTGTTATGGAATCAGGTAATGAAATGTCTGTGCGCAAACAACCAAACTCAGAAAGCACCAAGGACTCCACAGTTCAACCCTGAGTTACATATATTCTCTTCTATTGTCTGACATCATTGCATACTCATATACTTTGCATATCATGATGCATTCATATTTTTGATGTCATTATGGTTTCTATAAATATTATTGAATGCTGAATATCAGAGTTCACACATTTGGAAGGCACCCAGGTTGAGAAAGGCTAAACTAGATTATCATCTTATCTGCTTAATTGTGGCTTATGAGCAGCAGTGGGTTTCACATATTCTTACCACTGGTTTGTCCCACAGGTGTACACTCACTTCGTGCACGTGTGCGCCTTCTGTGCATGTGCCCGGCCTTCCACGCATGCAGTTGGCCTACCGCGCATGTGCTTTACTCACATTTGTGCCCTCCGCACATGCGCCCGGCCTTGAAAATGTGGCTAAATAGGACAGCATTTCACTGGGGCAGGGAGGCAGGGGGTGGGCCCACCTGGGGTGGGGGAGTAGGGGGGAGCCGGCCCACTCGCAGTCACCACTACCGGTTCACTCGAACCAGTACGAACCGGCTGAATACCACCTCTGCTTATGAAGCTTATATGAGCCTACTTATGTACATACATTATGGTACTGATCTGAAAACATTCTACATAAACCCTACCTAACAAATGCCACAGTGATGGCATGCTATCATTGTGTAGATATATGTTTGGATTTTACAAGCAGAAAAAAAAGTGTACATATATTGAGGGAGATACAGTTTTTCAATAATAGGAGTATGTCCTTGGGAGAAATCTGTAACATCATCAACAACTTAGTAGAACCATTTGAAATGGTTACTATATGAAGAATGAATAATAGATACCCCTTATAGTAATGTCAAACTATCCTAGGTTTATCTTTTTTTCAAGGCTATCACACCTTATCTGCCTCTTTTGATTATGATTGACATTTGAGTGCTTCACCTAAATTTTAATCATGCCAACCATACTCAAAAGGGATTATATTACCTGAAAGGATTTGAACTCTCTGTAAGTGCTTGAAACTGTATTTATGTCATCGTGCTTTTTTTGCCCTGAGAAATAATTAGGGCATGAACTTTTAAGTCAAACTCAACCAGCCAAAATATAAATTCCACCCACTATCTATTGTTCCGCTTTGCTGTGAATTGAGGTCAATTGATTTTGGTGAGGCCCAAAAGAGTTTGGTCCTCACCATGCATATAATGAATTATCACTTGGAGATACAAATTACATTTTTATCACCCACATACAAAATTTGTTTTTAAAATGTGGGGAAAGCATTCAAACATACAAAGCCACTATGAAACTGAATACAGTAGCTTGAAGTACAATATATTTCCAGAGTTGATGACAAAGTTTTTTTTCCAATGATAGTGGTGATGAATCAGTGTCCTTCAGACAGGAAGGAATTTATTTTTAATGGATGAAAAATCAAATGTCTTTTCTTCTGCTGCTCCGTATTTCTTGGCCAGTTTTGGAGGACAATTATCTCTGTAGCAACCATTTTCCTCAGAATTCCCACTGGGCCTTTAAGCAAAAGAGGTTGCCTGTCACAGACCTACTGACATATTTTATGTTTATTTCCACAAGCTGAGATCAGACATTGTAATAAACCATAGTTATAATTTTTAAATCAGTGGTTAAGGGTGGAAAAACCACCATAATCCATCTCCTATTTCTATTCATCCACATGGGGGAAAAAGAAGAAAAATATGCTAAAAAAGCTGATGAGAATGCTCAGACACGTTTGTTTTTTTGGAGGGTGTGGGTAAAAGAGTATTAGCATTGTCTGAAAACAAGCAGTTAACCTTGCCCTTAAAAATGTCTACATAAAATTCTGACAGCTCAAGAAGACAGTGTCTAAAACATCTTGAGAGGCTTAGGTCAAGTGAAGAACATGATGATATTTTATACCATCTCGAATAATTTCTTGGCTCAAAAACAGAGCATAAAAATGTTTATGTTAAGGAAAAAATGTGCACAAAAAAACCAGTGCAGATTTCTTTACAGAAAATAACGTGAAACTTTGACAGAAGAAATGAATGGGTGAATACAAAAGATGCAGATAGAGAGCAGATGTAAACTTGTAAATGTTGCCCCCTCAATAGAGGTTCCTCAGGCAATGTATGTGATGACCTTTTCTGCCAACCCACCCTTTTCACAGTTCATTTCTTTCTTATGTTTCCATAATTGTCCCTCAGAGGTTCTGACCTGGAATGGTTTTTCTTGATCTGTAGACGTTCAGCACTGCTCTTTTTTGAACTATCATATCAAAATCAGGAAAGCAAGGTTGTCTGAATCAAACAAATGGTGTGATTTGTTTAGCGATCAGAGGCACTTGGCCAATTCTCTTGAGTATATTTGTTATGTCACACTTTTAACAATAATGTAATGTCATTATTTGAAAGCTCTGAAGGTTGCTCATGTTCCTAAAAACTATTTATTTCTAAAGTCTGTTAGCTACCCCATAAGAGCAGCTCTCAGCCAATGTGTGATAAAACTCTGCTTAAAAATAACATTTCATTAATGAAACAATTACTTTAAGAAAAACGTCAAAACAACAGAGGAAAGGATCTTTCTCATTTGCCCCTAGATCTGGTTTAAATATGGTTATGATTCTCACGGTTAACTATTATTTTTAAGTTGTTTCCTGCCATGTCACTCAAGTGAATCTAAGCAATGTGCAAAAACAATGTAACAATAACACTTCAAACAGTGAAATATATATATATACTGATCATTAACAAATCCCACTACCATAAAGAACAATACTTTGAATAAGCAACATCCATACATAATCTAAATAATACATACATATTCCCTCCTCATTCCTCAAATACCCATTGAAATAGTAAAGTCTTAGTAAGCTTTCTGAACATTAACTGTGAGGAGGCTGTTCTGATTCTGGGAGTAGATGATTCCATAACAGGGAAGCTCAATAGAGAAGGTTCCCTTCAAACCACCTCCCCCCATACATGGTCTCTTTAGCAGCATTCCTTGGGTGGACAAATTCTACTTGGAGCAAATAATGTCACAGATACTCAAACTGTGAGCCATATGCAACTTTATCAGTTATTACAATCATACTGAACTGTACACAGAGAGAGACAGTTTGGTCTAGTGGTTAAACTAGGCTAGAAACCAGGAGACTGTAAATTCTGGTCTTGCATTAAAGCTGGCTGGGTGACCCTGGGCCACTCACTGTCTCTCAGTCCAAAATGTCAGGCTTGAGCAACAAGCTCGTCAGTCCATTTGTGTCACAACTAATGCATCAATATTTGGTGGATTGAAAAAAAATGTGGGTCCTGCAATTGTGGGGAAATGATAGGAAGGGGAAAAAATGGAATTGTACCCAGAACCTATTGACAACCACTGCAGTTCCCATAATTTTGATCCGATATTACAATATTGGGGTGTTCCCTTTAAGACACAGGCAGTTGCATGTAGTACAAGCTAATGCTTCTGAGTAACCTTCTGGGGCTATTTTGTTTTGTGTGAGTTACAGTAGACCAAATAAGAAGTCAGAAGGAATAAATAGTTGTGCCTCTTGTTCTAGTAATAAACTTAATTGATGCATGAGTCAAGGCAGGGCACTAGACCTGTATTCCAAAATACTGACACTAGACTGCCTGAGTTTTAGGAGCATATGGAGAGTTTTCTCATGTTTCAATTTGCCAATTGTTAGCTTAACAATTTGAAAGGGGGCTAAACCCGCAACTTTAAGTATCCATCTATAGTTGACCAACCTAGCTCTACCCCATGTTAAGGGTAACAGTTGGGGGCTGGCAGATGATGCTGAGGAATGGGGGGGGGGCAGAACTGTGGAATCCACCAATCAATTTCCTTAACTTATCCTGCCTGAAAGTAGTTAGGCTAGCACTATTCATTGGCCTCATTATGACAAATACTTGCTGTTAAGTTGGGTGAATGAGGATGCAGCAAGCCAGAGTAGTAAGTGACAACAGCTCTTTATTATAGGGTGAGACTCCAGCAACTGACCTGGGGAGCGAGCTCCCTTTATATTCCTTGCAGCTGTGGTGGTCAGCCAATCAGCTGAGGGTCAGTTAATTTGAACTTCCCGCCAAACAAACCTATTTACATAACACTCCTCCCCTCCCAGAAGTCACTTGGAGTGTTATTTGCATACAAAGTCTCTCAGGTGACTAGGGCGTGTGTGAGTCCTAGCTGACCTGCGCAGTTCAGTCGGAGGGGCGGCGTCGAGCAGGTCGGAGGGACTTTCTGTTTCTCCCTGCTCCGCCAATGAGGCCTCCGGGACCTCCTCGTGGGCGGCGACTTCTCCTGCTGTTGGGACTACCTCGACGGGGCGGCGCTGGATACCAGAGTCCTCAGCTAAGTCCTCCGCTCTACTCGGGCTAGTGGTTTGTGCTTCTGGTTGGTAGTCGTGGTCGGAGATGGGGTCGTCTGGTGTGTCTTCGGTGTCTATGGTTACTCTTTTTCTTAATTGGTCAATGTGCCTGCGCCAAACTCTCCCGTCCCCCATGTCTACCCTGTATGACTTGGGGCCTGTGATTTCTGTGATTGTTCCGGCCTCCCAGAGTGGGCCCTGTCCATAGTTTCTAGCGTGTACCGGTGTTCCTATGGTGAACTCTCTAAGTTTCCTTTCCCCCCCCTTGAAGACCTCTGGGGAGTAATTGGGGTTGAGTCTGTCTAGTATTCCCCGGAGTTTCCGCCCCATTAGTAGTTCGGCCGGACTTCGGCCTGTGGCTGTACAGGGTGTGGAGTGCTGGGCTATTAAGAATTTGTCTACCCTTTCCTGCCAGTCTCCGGGGCTTAAGCGTGAGAGGGCCTCCTTTGCTGACCTCACAAATCTCTCCGCCTGTCCGTTACTAGCCGGGTGAAACGGGGCAGAAAGGACATGTCTGATCCCAAGTCCCGCTAAGTACCCCTCGAACTGTGTTGCGGTGAACTGTGGCCCGTTGTCTGACACTAGGATGTCCGGTAACCCATGTGTGGCGAATAATTGTCTTAGCTCTCTGATGGTTGCGTCGGTGGTAGTGGCCTTCATTAGCTTGATCTCCAGCCATTTGGAGAATGCGTCTACGACGACCATGAAGGTCTGTCCATGGAATGGGCCTGCAAAGTCAATATGTATTCTGGACCAGGGTCCCTGGGGCCTTTCCCACTCCCTCACGGGTGCCGTTGGCGGGTCTGATCTGGACTCTTGGCAGGGCTGACATCTCCCCACCCACTCTGTAATGTCTGCATCCATGCTGGGCCACCAGACGTAGCTCCTGGCTAGCCCCTTCATTCTCACAATCCCCGGGTGCCCCTCATGCAACAACGTTAAAACCTTTTCCCTTAAGCGTGAGGGAATAACCACCCGATCGCCCCATAGTAAACAACCCCCTTGCATTGTCAATTCGTCTCGTTTTCCCACGAACGGTTTAAATTCCCCACTCCCAATCTTTTCCGGCCACCCCCTCATGACCCAACTTGCGACTGTCCGGATCACGTGGTCCTTGGTTGAGGCTCTTGCAACCTCGGCTGATGTTATGGGCCCAGAGTCCAAAACGTCTATCAGCAGGATGGGGATGCCGGGTGTGGGGTCTTCTAGGCTGTCGGGTAGTGGGCATCGGCTGAGTGCGTCCGCGTTGCCCATGTTCGCCCCTGGTCGATGTACCAGGCGATAGGGGTATGCTGCGAGGAAGATGGCCCAGCGTGTCATCCTGGGCGACAGTGCTGCCGGGGTTGGTCGATCTCCCGCGAGGAGACCCAGGAGTGGTCGATGGTCTGTGATTAGCTCAAAATCCCTCCCGAACAAGTACTCGTGGAATTTCTTTACTCCCGAAACGGCGGCGAGGGCCTCCTTGTCGAGCTGGCTGTAATTTCGCTCGGCACTTGATAGAGTTCGGGAGTAATATGCGATGGGCGCTTCCAGGCCATTCGGGAGTCTATGGCTCAGGACGGCTCCCACCCCAAATGGGGACGCGTCACATGCTAGAACAAGGGAAAGCGTTGCGTTGTATTGAATTAAGAAGCTTTCAGCTGATAGTAGTTTTTTAATGCCGGCAAATGCCCTGTCTTCCCCCATTTCCAAATGGCTTTCTTGGTTAACAGTCTATGTAGGGGTTCTGCCACTGTTGCCTTGTCTTTGAGGAAGATGGCATAAAAATTTAATAGTCCCAGGAAGGCCTGTAACTCTGCCTTGTCCTTGGGGGTGGGTGCTTTTCTGATTGCCCTGATCTTGCTCTCTGTGGGGTGTATGCCGGTGCCATCTACCCTGTATCCCAGGAATTCGACTGAGGGGACTGCGATCATGCATTTATTGCGTTTTACTCTGAGTCCCGCATCCCTGAATTTCCTTAGGACCTCCCTCAGCCTTTCTCTTAGCTGCTGCTCATTGTCCGCGGTGATGAGCACGTCATCAAAATAGGGCACCACCCCGGGGATCCCTTGTAGAAGCCGCTCCATGGTACTTTGGAACAGTCCGGGGGCCACGCTTACTCCGAATTGCAAACGGGTGCACTTGAAGGCCCCTCTGTGGGTTACGATAGTCTGTGCCTCTGCGGTAGCGCCATCTACTGGCAGCTGCTGGTACGCCTGTGCAAGATCGAGTTTTGCGAATATCTTGCCGGGGCCCAGGGAATGCAATAAGTGGTGAACGACTGGCACTGGATAGGCGCTCTGCTGCAGGCCCTTATTAATTGTGCATTTATAATCAGCGCATATGCGCACTGATCCGTCCGGCTTGACCGGTGTCACAATTGGGGTCTCCCATTTGGCGTGGTCGACTGGAACGAGCACCCCTTGCTTGATCAATTTATCCAGCTCAATGTCTATTTTGGGCTTCAGGGCAAATGGTACACGCCTGGGCTTTAAGCGGATGGGTGCGATGTTGGGGTCTAGGTTAAATGAAATCGGGATCCCCACATACTTGCCAAGCCTCTCGTCGAACACGTCCTGGAACTCCTGCATCAGGTCTTCCTTCAGGGTGCTTCGAACGTTCCTTACTCCGGTGAATCCCATGCCTAGGGCTCTAAACCAGTCCATGCCCAGGAGGCTGGGAAGGTTGTCGCTGACTATGGTGAGGGGCAGTTTCTCGGTAAACTCCCCGTACTGGACTTGGAACTCGCCTCTGCCTTCGACGGGTATGCGGTTCCCTTGGTAATCCTTCAGTCTGCGAAGCTGTGGCTGGAGCTGTCGCTTGTGTGCGCTGGGGATGACTCTCTTTAGGTTTTCCCAAGACATGATGGATATCGGCGATCCCGTGTCTATCTCCATCTGGCACTCCTGTCCCTCGATCTCGACTGTGGTGTAGGTCTTTTCTCCAGGCGAGGTGCAGGTCCGTGCGATGCGAATGGTGTAGGCCCCAGCGTCTTCAAATTTCGCGCCCTTCCGGTTTCCGCCATCCCTGTTGGGCCTTCGGTGTGGCGCCGTCTCGGATTGGGCCGTTTGGCCACGTGGTCTGTAGCTTTGGTGTGTTTTCGACCTACAGACTCTAGCGATGTGGCCCCTCTTCTCACAGGAACGGCAAACGGCGTCCCTGAACTTACAGTTCTGTCGTGAGTGGGACCCTCCACAGCTGGCGCATCCATCTCTGGGCTCCCTCCGGGCTGTGCGGGACTGCTCGGTGCGGTAGACCTCTTCTTCAGACTCCCCCTCGCTCGCGGTGCTTACGGCCTCTCGATGCACTTGCGCCGTCTTCTGCGTTGTTTTGGTTAGGTGGGAGCTCTTTAATCTCTCGGCGGCCTTTACTGACGACTCTTGCGCCCTGGCCTCGTCTAGCGCGATGAGTAGAGTCAGGTTTGACCTCGCAAGCAGCCTCCTCTGAAGCCGGCTATCTCTCACTCCGCAAATTAGTTGCTCTAGGAGCATCTCATCCAGGTCTCGGTACTCACATTGGGTTGCGGCCTTACGCAGGGCAGCGACGTACTCGCTGATCGATTCTCCCTCCTGCTGGAGCCATTGCCGGAATTCGTAGCGCTGCACGTACTTCGATGGCGTTGGTGCATAGTGGTCTTTCAGCAGGGTCTGTAGCGTCGACCAGGAAATGTTGTGGACCGAATTCGGCTCCGACAATGCTTCGGCTGTGTCGAAAACCCTTGGCCCGCAGTGACTCAGGAACAGGGCTTTCTTCCGAACGTCTGGTAGCCCTTGCATGTCGTTTGCCACCATGAAGCACTCGAACCGGGACATGTAGGATCCCCACTTCTCTTCCTTGGGGTCGAAAGGCGCTGGCGGGGTGTAGGCAGACATCGTTTCGGGATTCTCCTGTGTTCCACTCGCTCGCCTGGCTGGATTCAGATGCGGTCTCGGGTCCCCTTCTCTGAACATGGCTTCAGCTCTTTTGCGTGTGGCTTCAGCTCTCCTCTGCTTCTGGCCTCAAAATCCCACCTTCGTCGCCAATGTTAAGTTGGGTGAATGAGGACGCAGCAAGCCAGAGTAGTAAGTGACAACAGCTCTTTATTATAGGGTGAGACTCCAGCAACTGACCTGGGGAGCGAGCTCCCTTTATATACCTTGCAGCTGTGGTGGTCAGCCAATCAGCTGAGGGTCAGTTAATTCGAACTTCCCGCCAAACAAACCTATTTACATAACACTTGCAATGGGGATAGTATCACATATCCTGCATAGTATATTTTGCCAGCTTCAGGAGTATTGGATAGCACTTTGATATAATAATTAAAGAGAGAAACTGGTTAAAAGGCCATAATGTAGCAGAAATACAGAAAATGAAAATTAAGAGCTTTTTGATCTATCTTAAGTAAGTACAGGGGAAGTCTAAGAAGGGAGATAGCTGGCATTGACCAGAGGCCTTTGAGTAAGTGGAGATTTGTGCCACCACCTGAGTTTTTCAACCTTCTAAATTTTTCATCTTTCAGTTTAATGTCATTTCTTCCAGATAAAAGTCAGAAACAGCTTTATTTTGAGGCAACATTATCTAATTTCCATTGGGCCTGTGGCTTTGAAGAGACCCTTTACCCAGCCAACCAGGAGTTGTCAGTGAAACCTTTCTTTGATCTCAGAACGATTGAGGTGCTACATGAAAACAGATGGATTTACAAGCAGAAGCAAAGGTAGTTCCACAAAACTCAAGCAGTGCAGCTTTGCCTTATCTTTCTCTTAATGATTTTTTTTTCATTTCATAAAACTGTACCAATGAAAATTTGCTTCTCAGGTTCAGTGCCATCTAGGAGTTCTCTTAAAGTTGCAAAGGGGAGCTGGAATGGATAGACTATACTTGTTAATAGAAGTAAAACAATTGCCTTATCTCTAAGAAAACTTATTCCCTTACCTGATATTGCCACTGCAACCTGACCCTGGCCTAACTCAAACATGCAGAGTATATGCTTAGGAGAGAAGAGATAAAGTTTCAGGAGCAATTAACAGGAGCAGCAGGCACTAGGTAGAGATACTGACTCTCATATTCACAGCACTTTAACAGGATGTATAGAAATATAGTATTTGTTGTTAGTTGCGAAGTCATGTCTGATCTATCGTGATCCCATGAACAATTTTCCTCCGGGCCTTCCTGTCCTCTACCATCCCCTGGAAACCATTTAAGCTCACGCCGACTGCTTCAGTGACTCCATCCATCCACCTCATTCTCTGCCATCCCTTTCTTCTTTTGCCCTCAATCGTTCCCAGCATTAGGCTCTTCTCCAGTGAGTCCTTCCTTCTCATTAGGTGGCCAAAATATTTCAGTTTCATCTTCAGGATCTAGCCTTCTAAAGACCAATCAGGGTTGATCTCCACTAGGACTGACTGGTTTGATTGCCTTGCAGTCCAAGGGACTTGCAGGAGTCTTCTCCAGCACCATAGTTAAAATGCCTCAATACTTTGACGCTCATTCTTTCTTACGGTAGAAATATAGCATAGATACTGTGAAATACAAAGACCCATCACTTATGGGAAAACTACATCAACTCTTGGTCACTCCCCCAGTGTTCTCACAATACCATCTGGAAAGCAGCAGTTGTTTGATATAAAATGCAATATTGAATATAATACATTGCTGCTACACTCGTAACTAGAATTAAATATTTCTTCTGTCCAATGCCTTGGGCAAAAAAGAAATGTACAGTTCTTGACGTTCAGGGGTTGTTTGGGAGAGTAAACAACTCAAACAGATGCAAAAGTCTTGGGGCACATATTTCTTTTTTAGTTTTAGAACTCTCTCTCCTTTCTTCCCATCTCTCCCCAAAGTACAGAATGACTGTAAATGGAATCAACCATCAGCAAATGCAGTTTGAATTTGCAGCATCTTGGCTTTTGATACCAAAGCTCATGCTAATTGTTACTTTTTTTTCTTTTTGTATGTTTGAATCTGTTCTATTTTTAATTATCTCTGAATCTCCCTTTCTGAAAAAAAAATCTGACTGTTCTGCATTTAATATACTAAGAATTAGGTATAATGCAGGATCAATTGCCTATGCAAGCAACTTTACTCTATATTATTTTTTCATTATCAAATGAATCAATCTGTTTCCTAAACAATTACTTTAAGAGGTACCATGAAGCCCCCCCCTTACTCATCCTGCCTTTTCTAGAGTAAGAAAATGCTTCTCAAAACTTTGTTCAACCACAAATGAAAACTATTAATACAATGAGATGCTAGTATCTCTTTTCCATTAATTTTGTTCTCTTAGTATGATGGTAGAACAATTTTCCAGCATTTCCTGATGCTTTCCAAATAAATTTGGACTACAATACTCAGAGTTCCCAGCGAACCAGTGGCAATTTCTGGAGGACATCAGGTTTGAATAGGTTGATACAGAGGATTTAACTTTGGGAAAGTTGTCATTTACAGATGTTGTCCACAAAATATGTTTCTTTGATATCATTTCAAATCCATCAGACTTTGTGGTCTGATTTATCACCATTCTTCATTAAAATTCCATAATTTTTTTTTATCACAATTGTCACCATGCTCTCTGTTTTTACATAAGAACTTCTCTTAAATTAGAGTATCACGCTGGAGATAGTTGATGGAATAATAGAATAATAGAAGATCCCATCTCCCCTCCCCCCCCACGCATTCTGCTCCCTCTCACCGCATCTTTAATTATAATTTGTGTTTTTGTTTGTTAGAATTATCTATTTTTCACCATTTTATTGTTTTTAATTAGTAAGCCCCTCAGAGACTCTGGTGGAAAGATGGGCAGCAAATAAATATAATTGTCAGCGCTGAAAAAGATCACAATTTGGAACGCTGACAATAATAAACAAACAAACAAATAATCTCATTTCTTTTTTAAAGCAGTTTGTTAGGCTAACTAATGACAAACTGCGTTCTATAATTTAGGATGATCTTTATCATTACAAAGACATCTGAAGTGGACTAAACACAGGGAAACATAGGATAAGATAAAATCGAATTAATAGAAACAAAAATAAACTGGACTCTTTTCCTATTTAACAGATATTTCATACAGAATATTTGTGGCTATTTCACAACTGGAAGCTAGAGAAAGACTATTTAGTATTTTGAAATGTGGCCAATGGTAAATTACCTAAAAGTTTACCAAGTCACTATTTCTCTTCCTTTATTATTCATTCCTTTTCACAGGAATCTGAGAGCTCATTCACACAAGACATCTGCAGAAGCAAAACCTTCATGCGCATACGAAGATATTCACCCTGAACATGCGACTGCTTGCAGAAGACATTTGTCATTTGAGCAATGTCAAGGTGGAGCCTAATCACATGGCAAGCACTTCAGTTTTTTAATGCTTAGCTAGGCTATTATCCACATCAAAGCAGTCAGTCATTTTAGTTTTCAAGGGGACAAACATTAGGAGAAAACCAGGCCTACACAGTCACAGCCATCGAGTCATAGAACTTGCCAACAGATCAGTAGATATCTGGTTCATGCACCTTTGTTTAGACAAAGTCTGCCCCGCATGGATCATTCCTGGAGGCCTCATTCCTGACTTCCCACACACAAACACACACTGAACATAATCTCAATCTAAATAATAACATATATAAAATACCTGTATAATGCATATTTGGTAACTGCAACAACAACCAAGCGTGTATTTTGTATAATATACAAAATCTCTATCCTAATATCATGGTTACAGAGAATTTCAATTCTGTATATATAATAACCGCACTATAAACTTACATATACTGTGTAAATAAAATTCTGTGCCAATGTAACCCAAATTCCTGAGTAACAAAAGCTACATCCTGCAATCTAAACAAATCTTGAAAATATGCAGAGATCTGTTTGTTTCGAATATTTGTTTTTCCTCAAATGTTTCGGCTCAGGACAAAGAACTATGCAAGGTTTTGAAGTTGCTCTTTCACTGCTGGAAATCCTATCTAATCTTCTCAACTCTGGTTTCAAAATAATCAGAATCAGAATCTGGGCTCTTGTGACTGTTTCTTGTCCGTCGATTTATCTTCTTTAGAAAGCAATACCCTGTAGTATTGATGCCTGCTTTTTTCACCCATGCACACAAACTGGTTCTGCTATATGCACATATACAGAGTCGTATAATTTATAGAGTTGCTCTTGTTCTGTATTCAGTACAGTAATAAATAGAAAGCAATGCTTATAACAACCATTAATATATGGTATTTACTTTTCAATGGCAAATACTACTTGCCATTGACTATAGAAGCACAGGTCTGAGTTTTTATACTTTTACAGTTACATTAAGACTAAAGGTGTGTGTGTTAATCATTTTTAAAATCCTCGTTTTTACTGTGTTTAGTAAGTAAATAAAGGCAAGAAATTTAATTAGATATCTCTTCTTATAAGCATAAATCCACAGACACTCTGATTGATCTACAGCAGGGATATCAAACTCACAGTGAAATGTTGTTGTCACGTTACATATCACAACTTTTTCCCCCTTTGCTAAACCGGGGGTGGGGGTGGCCTGGCACATCTGGCCCACAGGCCGTGAGTTTGACACTCCTGATCTACAGCATAGTAACCCATCCCCCAATTCTCAAATGTCTAAACTATGGGGTAATACTCATAGGTTCCTCTTATATGGGAAAAACTGTGGGTTCGCCCTGGGATGCATTTAAAGTTTGAAGTTTAGTGACAAGGACACAATGGCCTGTAACAGTGTTTCTCAACTTGGCCACTTGAAAATGTGTGGACTTCAGCTCCCAGAATATGGAATTCTGGGAGTTGAAGTCCACATATCTTCAAGTGGCCGAGGTTGAGAAACATTGATACAACCGCCATCTTTGTAAAAGTTTATTTTGTGGATGTTAAAGGATAACTGCCTATGTTGCAAGGACAAAATGTACCAATGAAAAACAGAGGAATCCCATCTCTAAACAGCAACGGTATTCATCTTGACCTTTTCTAGATTCTATTTTAAAATTTTCTTTTGTGCTTTGGAGCTGGATCACAGGATCCTTACGTAACTTGTCATGTACCATTCATAAGGTATTCCTGTGTTTTTTTTAAATTTAATTTGACATCATTCCCTTCTTTTTCTTTTGTGTTATTTTGTTTTATGCAGGCAGATTTGATATCCTTTTCCCCACCAAAGCTCTAAACTCCACTATTCCTTTAGTGTATGTTGATAACAACAAAAGGACAAAAGAGACACCAGATTCAGGCTGATTTCTGCCTAAGATACTTTTATCAGTATAAAAGTATATAAAAAATCAGTGGATGTTTCTTGGCAATAGAAGTGGTTTTGCCATTGCCATTTTTAGTAATGTTTTATCAGTTTCCCAGTCTAGCCTATGGACTGGAATTCTTGGGGGACAGTCAAGTCGTAGTCAGATGCAACCTTGTTTATAAACTTTTTATATTCATACAACACCAGCCAAGTGCTGTTGCCACCTGCTGAATGACAGCAAGTATGAAAGAAAGCTGAATTCTGTAATTAAGGCAAATTAATGCAACTACATACCTTCTTATGGTCCTTAAATATTTACAGGAGAGGTTTTTTATTTTTGTTTTTTAAATGTCTTTGCTATTTTTCTGTCCATATTCTTTCTGGGAAACCCTGCTTAATTTTTGTTTCAGTGACTTTACTATCTGTTTTGTTCCTCAAAATTACACACACACACACACACACACACCTTTTTACAGGTTCTCTAGATTAAATCATCATGCGATTGCTTAGATACATTTGATTTATTGCATTGATGGTATCTACAGGTTTATGTATCAAGGCAAAGTTTTTTTCTGATCTATTTTTAAACTCTAGCATGAATATCCTGATGGCATTCATAAATGCTAGGAAGGAAAGAAGGGAAGGAGGGAGGGATTGAGGGAAGGAGGAAGGAAGGTAGGAAAGGTTTGTTCTGACATTTGTAATATAGGAAGATACAACATTTTTAAAAAGTGTAATAGTTACAAACATTCTCCTCTTTCCACTTTTTAAAAAAATATTCAAACTTTTGTTTAATAATAAAGGATAATTCAGTGAAAAAAAGAATAAAGAGAATAAACTGTGCAAGAAAAGAAAAAATAGAAAAAGAAAAACACCTTTAAAAAATTGACTTCCAACCCTCATCACAAGTATAAACAATTTCACTATGTAACGGAATATGTGAATGACTTTGGGGGATAAGGGAAAGAAATGCTGCCTAGGAAACAAGCAAGCAAGCAAGGGGGAAACCCCCAATGACTTAACAGTCAGAGAAAGCAGTTTAGGAAAGACTAATTGATCTTATGGTTAAAAGTGGCCGTGGGAAGTTTATGTCTTCAGACTTGCAAGATTCTGTTAATGTAGCCTTACAGATGTAGATTAGAAATCTACAGATATAGATTTGGCTCATCTAGATGTATCTTCTGTGTGGTTTACCTGGGAGGGCTGACACACCATCTCACACTTCTTAATTGGCAGATATAAAACTCTTCACCCACACAACTCAACACTTAACTATAGGCAAATCTAATACATAATGTTCTCCAGATGCTAGCAAAAAGTCCAGAGTCCTAAAATAATACTAACAAACAACTCATCATTCCACATCTCAACACCTAACTGTAAGCAAATCTACAATTAAAAGGCAAAAATGGTCCTAGTATCCTAGTATGAATAAAGGATGAAATTTAACATAGCAAAGTGGGACAATTTTTCCTCTACAGAAAACAAGCTCATAAAAATCCCTTACTTTAAGTGAAAGGACAATCACATACAACACCAATTCAAATGCTATCCAATTAGTATACATAAATTAACTGTAGAGGGAAAGTCTTAAACACCATGTTAACTGTAAGCAAATCCAATACACAATTTTATTTCTATTCCAGACGTCAGCACATCCAAAGAGAACTGCCCAAAACAACAATTTTTCCATTTTAATTGATTTCTGATCAAATGACTTTGTGTTCCTTTTTATGCATAACTATCTTTCTCTTTAGTCTATTCAGATGATTATGATCCTTATCTTCAAATCTTTAAAAAGCTTGCTTTCCAAGAAGAAATTATGCCAATTGCCATCTGGAATTGTCATTTTTATATCCTTCTTAATTTTTAAAGCCCCATCCAATTATTTTTTAATCTATTGACAAATTCTTGTTCGCGTTGATGTCAGATAGACTTTGTTGCGTATCTTGTTTTTCTGGGAACAGGCTGTTTCTACAAAAACTCAACACAACTGACCATATTGATTCATTCCTCAAGAATGCCCCTGGAAATCATTAGAAGTTGTTTATCCTGTTATGTCTTCAATATCTAAATAATTTATATCCCATGAAAACCCATTTATTCTTTAAAATTATTTTCAAAGTCTTAATAGTCAAAATAAAATAGTCCAACACTTTCTGAGTTCTGAGCATGTTTAAAACTTTCTATGGCCAAACTCTTGTCTTGCTTTTTCTTGTTTATTATAAATTCCTAAAAATACCATTTCATTTTCTTATATTAAGAATTGAAAGAAATAGCCAGTGTTTCCAGCCTTTTGAAGTTGTCAAACTTCTTTAAGGCAATTAATGGGTAAACTTAGTTATCCTGTGGAAGGCTCTGATTGTAGCTGGAGCAAAGTTGGCAAATCCCCTCATCTTCCGGTCCTTCCATCTCTCCTTGGAATAAGCAATTGTTTGGAACCCAACTCTGCAATCTTACACCTCTACTTTCCAGAGAGGGTTGAAGGAGCCAATCTATTCTTCAGTTCCTAGCCACAATTGCTCCATTTTATATGGAGCTATCTTCAATCTGCCATTCTTTGCTGGAAGTCCTCTACTTTCAACTATAAAAGTGCTGAAGAGTATGAATGCAGGTTTCCAAATTTTGCTTGATGGATTTTGCAAATAGACAGGGAAAGACAGTACTAATACTAATAATTCCCCCATATTCTGATTATTCCTTCATTTCCTCCTGATTTTATTGTTTCAGAAGACTTCCTCTCAGAGATCCAAGCCTAGTTTTTCTTTTTTCATCATATAAACAAGAAACTGGCTTTAAGACTTGGTTTTCTAAATGAAAGTTTACACCCAAGAGTACAATCTGTAATTTCTGTGTAGCAGCTTTCATTCCTGCCAAGTCTAAAACAATTAGTTTTAAAAAGGATCATTCCTTTCCTTACTGGGTGCTCCTTTCTGCTTTCCACATTTAACATATTAATATTTTAAAAAGACAAAATGAAGCCTGGGAAAATTGCAAGGAAATTGAAGATTCAGCACTTCTGACCTATGCTGGATGCATTTACACCAACTAGGCATCCACACACAGTTTAGAAAGGCACAGATTTCACAGGCAAACTTCTGTAGCCATTGAAAGAATGAAATAGCATCCTTAAGAGAAAGGGAGGGGGAGTTTACAACCAACAAAGAAACAACCAAGCTCAGAGAGCACCAAGAACTCCACAGTTCAACCTTGAGCTATATATGTTCTTCTATTGAAATGACAGTTTGCTTAAAATTGTATGATTTGGGAGATTAGCTGAGTTTTAATTATTATGGAGATCAGATGCCAAATTAACAAATAATGTGCAGTTGAATCCTATGTATGTTTGTTGGGAAGTAAAGTTAATGAATCTTATTCTCCAGTTAAAAGTATTTGGGGGAGCAATCTCTTTTTATCTTTTTTTTCCTCACAATAAAAATATGAATATCATAGTGACACATACACATAAGAAATTTGTTCAGCAGAAACAAAACATGAGAATGCCCACAAAATAAATTGTTCCTTGGAATATTTACACTGTTCTCTCATTTTATATAAAAAAAACAGCTTCAATAACAAATAAAATTGCAAGATAAAAATAGCTAAAATGAGAATTTAAAAAATTCTATCAACAAAGTCTCAACCCAAAGGCATTTACAATCTTACAATGCAAACTGCTGAAGCTCCAGTATTTGGATAATCAACTTTGGTTGCCGTGGTATGGCTGGTGGCTATTGTAAAACACACAATATTGTAACAATTCTATCTTTTAAAGCCTGTGCATACAATATTAAGGGTTTACGTTGGATTGTTTTTAAAGTCACAAACTGTTCTGGGAGGCTCCTTATCTGAAAACTGGAGAAAAGTGTAATAAATAAAATAATAATTTGCTCAATTTTTTTTTATACCTCACAGCCATCTTTCAAATTGCAATGTTTTATTTCCACTCTTCCAACCCTTTCCCCTCTCTTAGTTATCCAATCCATCGTATTTAAGTGGAATCTCTCCTGCTGAGATTCAGAATAAAGCCAACAATAGTAAACAAAGCTGAGTAGAGTTTCTATTTGATACTCCCTCTTGTATACCTTCCCTGGGTGACTGTCACCCTCTTTCCCTCCCGATACTTAACAAAGCTTTTCTCCTCATCCACCAGATGCCACTATCCTTCTGCTGATATCGTAACAACCTTTCCTCCATCCAAGTCATTTTACCAAAGTTTTGCTCTTTTCCCCCTCTCTATTCACACCCTCATGCCAGAAGACCCCTCACCAGATTTCTCTACCTCCGGCAATCATTCCGATCAGACTCTTTCAATGAATTCTTCCCTGCAATCTATTAATCCTCTCAGAAATAGCTAAAACGCTCTCCACTCAAGGCTTACCTATGGCTTGACGATCTTTTTTTGCCCCGTTCGGAATTGCCAGGTACAAGTTAGAATTGCTTTCCTCTCTTGATAACCCAAGACTCAGCACATCCTCCCTCCCTCCCCTTCTGAAACATTTTACATCCCATTGCAATATTTACCAACTAACCTCTCAGTCAGTATCTCTGTTGCCTAAATATCCTCTCTTTTCTTTTTTTCCCCCTTTCCTCCTTTTTCAATTTTCAAAAGGTAAGATGAAACAAAGTCGCCAGGCAGAAACTCCACACCCGAAAGGATAAACATGTCCTTGCACAGCCAATTGTCTTACCTAGCATAGTGACAGAGAGCACCAGCTGAAAGTAGAAAATCAGATGTAGGAAGCAATCCATGACTTTGCTCTTTGCTTCGCTTGTGCATCAACCCTTCTCTTTAAGGTTCTACAAAAGCTCTGATGTTAACACTTGGACTCTTGCTGGCTTATAGAATTCCACCTCCTGCTTTGGCAGACTCTCTTTGGGTCCTAAAGCCCTCATGGTTTCATTACCCTATACTTCTTTCAGCAAGTGAAAATGAAGACAGTTGAAAACGATTACCCCAACCTGCCCCATTTGAGTATACATACATGTAAGCATTGCATTCACCTGGATTGGTGATTTTGATAATGTTGCATCTAATTTTATCTGTAATTACCTAGATAAATGTCTCAGGTTGGTTATAATAAGGTACAAATTGAAATAAAGTAAATTCAACTTATTTTGTTCCCCACAACAGTATAAATACAGTAAGGAAATTAGCTATTTTTGAAATACTTAAACAGATGAAGGTTTTAATGACTACATTTCCTGCCAATGCACATTTTTATAACTTAATGTTTCTCTCATATAAAGGAATGTTTCTGAATACATATATTACATTTGGTGCTATTACTATAACACAGAAACAGATGGAAGGTTTGAACAATTTAATATGTTACATACTGTATGTTTGATTTTTACCTTTGGAAAACCAAGGGAAGGTTTAAATTTCTATCTCCTTCCAGAAAAGGCTATTTCATACCTTTATTTTTCAATGCTTAGAGGTCAACAGTTATAGGTGCATTGGGATTTAGCCTCTGAAAACACCACTAAACTTTTTACTACATAGACCACCCCCCACGTGACCCAGTTGGAATTGGCTGAATAGATTAATCCCAGAAATTCAACCATAGTCTTTACAATGTTCCCCAGTGAAGAGGAAAAAGGAAATGCAAGTATTTGGGGAAGAATTTCTTTGGAAGAACAGGCGGGTAATACTCCAAAATATCTGTTATACTCTAAGATTATATTAGACAGCACAATTCTAGAACAGCACAATGCATTATAACCATAATGACTTGTATCATCTGTGGCCTCTCAATTACCCACTTCTTTGTTCTAACCTGGTCAAAGTGATAATCCTCTTTGCTCTAGCAAATCAAAGAAGATCTGCCTGCTAAAACATCTATTTTGTTTACAAAAGGGTCCAAGATTAAAAAAACTAAGATCTGCAAATAGGTTATGAAGCTTCCCTGATTTAAAACTTGGAAAGTTGCTGCTATGAACTATAAGCAGATGATTGAGGATAATATGACTTCTAGTTCATTAGACTTGAAGAAATGCTGCTGTGCTCCGTATTGAGTTATATGAACCAATGGTCCAAGAAAACTACAAAAAGTCATTGCAGTTGAGCTTGACTTGAAGGAGAGATTCTCTGTTCTGTGGGTAGATCTAAATCTAAGTCAAAGAAGGAAAGGGATAACTCAGTGGTGAAATCCAAATTTTTTTACTACCGGTTCTGTGGGCCTGGCTTGGTGGGCATGGTGTGGCTTGGTGGGTGTGGCTTGGTGGGTGTGATGGGGAAGGATACTGCAAAATCTCCATTCCCACCCCACTCCAGGGGAAGGATACTGCAAAATCCCCATTACCTCCCCACTCCTGGGGGAAGGATATTGCAAAATCTCCATTCCTACCCCACTCTGGGGCCAGAGGTGGTATTTGCTGGTTCTCCGAACTACTCAAAATTTCCGCTACTAGTTCTCAAGAACCTGTCAGAACCTGCTGGATTTCACCCCTGGGATAACTGCTACTGAAAAATGCAGAAGAGGGAAGGTTAAACCAGGCAGTTGACATGCTTCTCAGTCAAGAGGCAAATTTCTCTTGGCCTTTTGTAATATAAAGCAACTGATGATGTTACCTAGTTAGATAATGAAATGCCTGCAAGCAAACAACCAAGGTCAGACAGCACCAATAATTCCACAGTTCAATCCTGAGCTTCAGATATTTTATTCTCTTATAAATGTAAATGTCTCCTGGCCTCTTGTATCAGTTACAAATCCTGCATGTCAATGGCATGTTAATATGAATGACTAGTAGATTAATGTGTTATGCACACTTCAGACCTCAATTAATTAACCTAGCCAACTCATTGAATTTGTCTGGGACTAAACCAACTCCTACCCAGTCAGCACCCTACACCTATGTTGTGTGAGCATCCTAGCTGAAAATTCTATCTGATCATCTTTGTCTTGATCGGATATTGAGGGAGGTTTAACTTCCCTCCAACATCTGATCAAGACAAAAGGCTAAACAGGTGCAGTGAAAATGCACTGGATTTTCCATTTTTGGATGGAAATGGGTAATGATGATTAAACTCATTGGTAGTGGCACTGTCTATGATCATACCACTGCAGATTTTTAAAAGTTTTTGGCAGACTAAACAAAACAAAACAAAATGGTATAAATGAGTTGCTTATCTTGTTATGGCTCCAATAAAAACTGCCAGTCTCCTTTGTGGCACTTGGGAGAACTAAAAGTGGCTTCTGGATAACTAAGTCATTGTGCATTCCTGGAGCACAGAGTTATGTCAGTTATGGGCATTGTGCAAAAACAGCCAACAAGTCGCGGCACCTTTCCTGGCCAGCTGCATTGGTTGTATCTCAATGCAATGAACTGCAGGTCAGCAGTTCCATTGTGTGTGTTGTGTGTGTGTGTTGGGGGAGGGAGGGGAGTTCTCAAAACATTGGGCATTTGGATCTGACTAGGTGTTTCTAGGATTTACCATTTGTGAAATTCCTAGCCAAGTGCTCTGTATGAAGGAAAAGCTTGCACCATTTTAAGAACAAAAGAGTTGGGAAGAGAAGAATAATGTGCATTTGAGCTTGACAATACATTTCACCTCTAGGAGCTTGGCTCTGATTTCTTACATACTGTAGTGTATGGGGGCCAGTGCTGCATCATTGATCTTGCAAATCAGTGCATGTTAGGGGAACCAATAATTTTGCAGGCTCAGTAGACTGTTTCTTTCTCATCCAGCTCATTTAAGTTACAGTTTGTAAAATGTTTCGCATTGCAAATTGCAGAGCTAGAACTATCTAATAAAATTAACTTTGCTGTGCATTATGAAATTCATAGGGATGCTAGATAAATATCTTTTAGGACCAACTGATACTCACGCTTCAATCTCTATAATGATATCATTGTCCTCCAAATTAAATTTAATTAATAGATAAGAGCTCTTCAATCATTTTAAAATCTTGTTATCTGATTGGAGTGTATGTAACAGCTTTTTAGTCAGAGGAAGAAACTGATCTTCCTTTGGGCAAACAAAAAAGTTTCAGGTTCTTCATATCTATACTGTAATTGGAGAAGACCATTTCATCCAAGTATTCTTATATGTGCAACTCATTTTTAAGTAAGCTCACTATAAGTGTAAATAAAAATATTTTGAGATACTTGGATATTTTTTCCTGCAGATTTTCCACTTGTTTGTGTTCATCCAAAAACTTTTGTTTGAGTGTCAAAGTCTGGCATGTCAAACCAGTTTATTAGGTCCAGTGGTGGGATTCAAATAATTTAACAACCGGTTCTCTGACCTAATGATTTCTTCCAACAACTAGTTTGCCAAACTGCTCAGAAAGTTAACAACTGGTTCTCCCAAAGTGGTGCGAACTGGCTGAATCCCACCACTGATTAGGTCTTGTATAGTGTTGTGACTTCAAATCATGGATCATATTTGTAACTAAAGATTTTCCATTGGTCAGTCTGAAAAACAAACCTTCCTTTCCAGTCCTAACATCCAGGGATGGAGGACTGAAATGAATACATAGTTAGTATTTCTCAATCTTGCCAACTTTAAAACATGTGGACTTCAAGACCCACAATTCTCCAGCCAGCTATTTAAGAAATTCTTTTCACAGGAATATAAAAATTCATAAACACTGAGGCAAAAGTAGTGGCACTAAGTATAAGGTATAGGATGAACCCAAAGATAAAACAAATTATGTCTCAAAAATATTGTCTACTGCTGTTATATCCACCTAATCCAGCAGTTTTGGATCAATAATTTTTATTGTACAAAGCTTTAAACCATTTCCTTATGTTCTTATATGCAAAGAGAAACTGATGTAGAGTCCATTTATTGGAAGATCAACATATGCCTTTTTATGAAACATTGCCATTGAAAATAATCAATTTTGGCCTTTTTTCTGCAATTGAATCTTATACCTCTGTGTCTTTCACAAACTCAAAAAATGATGCTGAAGAATACTGATACTAATCAGGTGAGATTGTCTTTAACTTACTATTAATGTTAGCATGGATTTGAGCTCAGGGTCTTCAGTGAAAATATATGTGATATAAAAGAGATTTTTAATTAAATTAGGTTTTTACAAAATATTCCTGTTCTGATTAATCCAAACTCCATTGATCAGTCCTCCTATCAGTGATGGGTTTCAAAAAAATTTTACTACTGGTTCTGTGGGTGTAGCTTAGTGGTCGTGGGATGGCTTGGTAGACGTGGCTTGGTGGCCATGGCAGAGGAAGGATACTGTAAAATCTCCATTCCCACCCCACTCCAGTGGAAGGTTACTGCAAAATCCCTATTTCCTCCTGATCAGCTGGGACTTGGGAGGCAGAGAATAGATGGGGGTGGGGCCAGTCAGAATTTTTACTACAGGTTCTCCGAACTACTCAAAATTTCCGCTACCAGTTCTCCAGACCTGGTCAGAACCTGTTGAAACCCACCTCTGCCTCCTACCAAATCTTACTACTTTGGAAGGAAAGTGCATTGGCTTAAATTTTAAAAATAGCAATAAACATAAGGACACTTAGTGTTCTCCAATTCCCCAACATTTGACAAAACTAATTTCTAAGAGTTGCAGTATCTGAGCTGCAAATTCACACCAGCAAATTACAGATGACAGCAGGGAAAGAATGAAAACTCCAACTCGGCTAGTCAGCTGAATTTTTGCAACCATATATGACAACCTGGGATTCAGAATGGACATAAATCAACTGAAATATCTAGCGGATCAAATTGGAGTAATCCCAAATCCAGGTAGACTTCTCTGTCCTCTGCAACTCTTTTCATCCCACTACTGGCCTCCCTGCTTCTTCTTCCCCAGTTGCTGCTCCCAATGACTGTCTGGCTTCTTTACCTTTTCCTTCCACTGGTAAAATAGTAAGAAGAGAAAGAGAAGATAGAAATACATGAAGGGCTGTCATACAGAAAAGTGGAAATGCTTGTTCTCGGCTGCTCTAGAGCTCTGCGCTAGATCAAATGGTCTTTAGATATAACAAGGTAGTTTGAGTTGAACATTAGGAGACACAGCTTAAAGATAGGAGCAATTAAACAATGGAAACAATAATCTAAAGAGGGATGGGCTCTACAAGGTAAATTCAAAGAAGAATGAAGCTTTTAGGGTTTGTTTGTTTTAATGCTTTCATTCCAGAAGCCCTGTACTGAATCAGGAGTTTCAACTGGATGACTTACCACCAAACCAGGGTGGGATTCTACCATTTCTGACCGGTTCGGGCGAACCAGTAGCTCTGATGATCAGGTGGGCCCGCCTGATCAGGTGCATTTTACTTACCTATATCTTCTCTGATTCGCACAGCAGAGCGGATTGCCACGCCTCAGCTGTGTTACTCCCCAGCAGTAATGCGGAAGGTAAGTTTTCATAAAACTGCACACACACGTACAGATTGCACATGCGCAAAGCACATGATCATTGAACCGGTTATTAAACCGGCAGGATCCCACCATTGCACCAAATCTATGGAAGAAATGAGATAAGTTATACAAATAAGGTATATCATGAATCAAATGGAAAATAACTTCTTTTGACAGAATGAAACCATATGTTTGATAAATGAAATAAATGAAATAAAATAAAATTAATAAATTAATAAAATTAATAAATAATAATGTTTTCTTGTTGTTGGGAACCAAAATTCAAACTATAATTTCAGGATCCAATCTGGATCGCTCACCGAGACCAGAGGTTTTAGCTTCCGAGCTTTCGGACTCAAATCATAATTCTTTGACTATGTGAATTTCTTGTAAGATCTTGAATAGAGAGCCTAGGCCTGCTGGGCAAAGTGTCTCAAATGCACACTGACCTCTATTGTCCACTGATATTGTCCTTTCCTCTTCCCTCATGTACTTTGGTCATGAAAGTTATTTGCCATCATGTGAATATTTACTCCTATCAAGAGCCATGCTAGGCTGAATTTAGCCATGGTCAGTTATGACTATGTGCTCATTTTTCTCTTCTGGAAACACATTGTTATGAATTTCTTTGTGAACCAGGTTTTAGAGAATAACTCCAACTATGCATTTAAGCAAAGAGTGATAGCTCACCTGTGTGTGTGCATCAGCCATAAAAAAAAAGAGGTGAATTTATAACATGATCATTTACAGCATGATTATTCATATTTATTAGGTAAAAAACAATAACACCAGAACTGTGATGGTGCAATGATTAGAAAGCAGTACTGCAGGCTAATTAACTGTTCACTCCAGGAGTTTGATTCTGACTGGCTCAAGGTTGACTCAGCCTTCCCTGCTTCCGAGGTCAGTAATATGAGGACCCAGATTGTTGGGGGCAATATGCTGATTCTGTAAACCGCTTAGAGAGTGCTGTAAATCACTATGAAATGTTTTATAAGTCTAAGTGCTGTTGCTATTAATGTATTAGAGCATTATTTGAATTAATATAAATTCCCTATTTTCCAAACATTCTCTCTATTGTGATCAAGTTACAAATCCACAGGAATAATGCAGCAATATGCATATTGGAGAACATAGAATAAGTTAGGGTAAGTTACACCTTCGGTTTTAGATCTATTTTTTTAGAACATAAATATAAAAGGAATTTAAAAGTTCTGGAAGCAAGGGGAAAATCTGATAAGTCAATATGATTTATTTGATTGGAAATCAGTGTGAAAGTACTGTACATTAAACACTGAAGTGGGAGATGTTTCACATTGTTTGCAAAGTTCACATACACACAATATACTAATTTGCAAAAAATATTTTATTCTGGCATTGTGACATTTGTCAAATTCACAAAACGGACGTTGACTTACCTCTGAACATCCATTTTGAGTACGCTGCGACTCCAATCCATTGATTGGGAAGCTCTCCTCAAGTTGCTGGGGAACTGAGTGCAGACTTTCTTGGCTGGCCACGCCCCCTCTGTGTCACTCCCGTCAGTCTTTTCTCACGAAGATACAGGATCTCCGATGTCAACTAGAATCTCGACCAATACACAACAACAGGAAAGGTAACTCTGGAACAGGAAGTCCAAATCACGGGCGGGTATGGATTGGAGTCGCAGCGTACTCAAAATGGACATTCAGAGGTAAGTCAACGTCCGTTTTCAAGTACGCTGCTCCTCCAATCCATTGATTGGGATATACCCAAACTTATAAATCCTGGGCGGGAGCTGACTGTTCCCTGAGCCCCGAGGTTCGGCCACTTGTTGCAAAACCCTACGGCCAAAGGATGCCTCCGCAGCAACAAATGAATCAATTTTGTAATGTCGAATAAATGTGGAAACGGACGACCAAGATGCAGCTCGACATATGTCAAGAACTGAGGCCTGAGTTGCCCAGGCCGCTGAGGCTGCTGCACTGTGGGTTGAATGTGCATAAACGCCCCCTGGAATGGTCCTGCCCGTGTTAGTATATGCTGTCGAGATGCAGGCTTTGATCCAGCGACCTACAGTGGTTGGTGTCACTTTTTTTCCCATAGTGGAAGGGTGGAACGAAACGAGCAAGGCCTCAGTCCGACGAAAGGACGCAGTTCTCCTGATGTATCTGCATAGGGCCCATCGCACGTCTAGAGTATGCCAGTTCTCCTCCCTAGGGTTCCGAGGATCCAGGCAAAAATTCGGCAGAATGAGCTCCTGGGCCCGGTGAAACCAGGTGTTCATCTTTGGTGAGAAGGAAGGGTCCAACCTCAACACTACTCTATCCGTGAAAAACTGGCAAAGATTGCTTCGAACTGATAAGGCAGTCAGTTCGGAAATCCTCCTCGCTGAAGTTATGGCAATCAGAAATGTTAGTTTGAAGGTTAGAAACTTCAACGGAATAGAAGCCAGCGGCTCAAAGGGAGGTAAAGTGAGCGCTTGGAGGACTAGTGGTAAGTCCCAAGTCGGGAAACGATGGACCACCGGCGGTGAAATATTAGAGGCACCCTGCAAAAAACTCCTGATACGAGGGTTTTGCGTCAAGGAACGATGAGGTTCACATACTAGCACAGTTGCAAGTGCCGCCACCTGGCGTCTCAGTGTGGCAGGTTTCAACCCTTTATTCAAACCATCCACGAGGAAGTCCAACACGTCTGGAATGTCGGCCGAAGTCGGATCCACATGGTGTCTCGAACACCACATCGAAAAGGCCTTCCAAGAAGCTTGGTATATACGAGACGTTGAAAGTCTTCTGGCAGATTGGATAATTTTGATGGCCGAGTCAGAAAGACGGTCCTTCTTCAGCAGCCTCCTCTCAAGTGCCAGACGGTCAATCGGAGCCACTGAGGCTCTGGATGGGCGATGACCCCCTGGCGGAGAGAGACAACATCGACTGTAAATCCACCTGGCCCGTTTGCTCCCCTGGTTTCAATCCAGCAGCAGTCGGGGTAAATGAAGCTGACGGACCTGGTCCGGAACGATCCGGTTGAGCCGGCTGCTCCATCAAGGACACATTAGGCAAAGACATCGAAACCCCACGCAGTGTTTCTAAATTGGAAGGAGTAGTGGGGTGATGGTCAGTGGGCCCAGAACCCTCAGAGCAAACTGAAGAGGCATTGGAATGGCCTTGATATACAGCTGACTTTGCTGAAGCCGTGGGACCGGTGGTCTGATCCCTAGCTTTCTTTGCTCTGGCAAACTGTTTTTCAAGCGCCTTGTGACGCTGCAATTCAGATCTGTGCCGACTTTCAGGTTTTGTGGCCTGAGATGTTTTGGATGAGATAATGTGCTTAGTTTTGGAGCATTTCTTCCCCCATTTTTGCTGGTTGGTCTCAGGAGGCGGAGCTACCTCCTGTTCCCCATCGGATGACAAATCCAAATCTGCCATTATGAAAACCAGCTGCAGGAATTGCACCTAACAGTGTTGGACAGGCAGACAATAACGGCCGTAAAAGGGACCCCTGGGCCAGCCAGCAGATATTCCACAAAGTGGGAAATTGTCCTCAAGCCCTGCGTCCCTGCAATTCCAGGTCTTATCAGTCTGGCCTGTAAGGTCAGAACAGTCTGTCCCCCAAAGCGCCGTTACTCATGCCTGTTTGATGGCTTCAAAATGGTGGTCGGGAAAGCGCGCCCCTCCAAAATGGCGGCCGCAGTGAAAGGGGCCTGAAATTGGCCTCCCCGGCTTGAGTAGGGACTAGGCACCGACTTTTGCAGCTGTTGGAGGCTCTGGCCCGTAGACTTGCTTCCGAAATCGCCTGGCAAGGATGAAGCAGATGGCGCTGAAAAGCCCTGGTCATGATCGGCTATTCAAAATGGCGGCTGGCAGCTCGATCGGCCACAAAAAGCAATTAATGGCTTGGGGGAGCCTGGACTTCAGAGCCTGTCAAAAGCATAGACAGATGCTCCGGAGCCGCCCAGAAATGTCAGAGCTGAGGCGCTCGTGGTTGTCCCAGCTCGCCAGGAGACCAACGAAGTGCCGGCGGCTGAAGGTGATCTCGGATCCACCCAGCCGGGTCGGATCCGAATAGCTGCTTGAAAAAAGGTGAAACAGGAGGAACGGAGTGCCCTGGAGCCCCAGGCACGCTCACGCTCCCCTCGCAGCTTCACTAATCCCACGCTGCAGCTCACACAGAGAAGGCACAAAAATAACAAGCTAAAATAAAAACAATTTAAAAAATCAGCCAAGAACTTTTAGGAATCTCACTAGAGCTAAGCAAAAAAAAAACACAAGTTCCCTCAGTCACTGAGTGAGAAAGACTGACGGGAGTGACACAGAGGGGGCGTGGCCAGCCAAGAAAGTCTGCACTCAGTTCCCCAGCAACTTGAGGAGAGCTCCCCAATCAATGGATTGGAGGAGCAGCGTACTTGAAAATATATGATACATTCTCCAACCTAACCCCTTAACAATAATTTTCCATAGCCTTAACTCCTTTTATGACAAACTTTAGAGTGATGGTAGTTTCTTCTGAGGCTGCATCTATACGTGTCAGCATAATTTGCTTTATCTGACAGCTGTTCTCTATTGTCCCGTAGGCAATGAAGTCATGAGTTGTGTTATCTTGAGATCTTTAACATGGAACAGATCTTTAACATGGAACAATATGTTGGGAGAAAAACATTCACCAATTGTTTCTTCCAACATGGGAAGGATCAGGGACAAGCAAAAAGTCATGTTTTGTCAGATGGATAGACAAAAAAGAGGAGTAGTGTTTTAAGACCTATCCAGCTTTGCCAAGAATTTGCATTCACTCCCCAGAACAGCAACAACAGCCCTTACCCATTTCACAGATAAACTATGGGTTTTCTCTTGGTCTCTTTCTTTGTCTCTCTCAGAAGCTTGGTTTTTGCGTTAATAGAATAGAATAGAATAGAATAGAATAGAATAGAATAGAATAGCATTTTTTATTGGCCAAGTGCGATTGGACACACAAGGAATTTGTCTTGGTGCATATGCTCTCAGTGTACATAAAAGAAAAGATACATTCATCAAGAATCATAAGGTACAACACTTAATGATAGTCATAGGGTACAAATAAGCAATCAAGAAACAATATCAATATAAATCGTAAGGATACAAGCAACAAAGTTACAGTCATACAGTCATAAGTGATCAACTAGTAACTAACAACACTAGACTCAACAACTGCCTTGATCTCATCTTCTGCAACAGTTTAATTCAATTTATAGACTACAAATAAAAGAACCATTCTCCAACAGTGACCACAGCATGATTGACTTTTGTCTCAATTTACACGCTCTCAAAAATCATCATAATGATGGGATTCCCAGTTATAACTTTAAAAAAGCCAACTATGATCTCATAGACAATGAACTCTCATATCTTGATTGGCAAATTCTATTCTCTGGCTGTAATACTGCTGACAACAATTACAACATTTACTTCCTCGAAGTCAAAAGAATCATTAAACTTTATGTACCACTAATGTCCCACAAAACCAGAAAAAATAAACTACCAATAACAATAAGGAAATTACAATCCAGAAAAAAATCTCTTTGGCAAAAAAACAAAACTAATTACATAGCTAACTTCAAAAACTGCTACAAAAACGTATACCAACAAATAAAGACTGAATGCACCAATTATCACATCAAGCAAGAAGAAAACCTTCTACGCACAAAATCCACTTGTGCCTTCTCTAATTTTGTAAACAACAAACTTAAAGATTAGAGATCCATCCCCCCCCCCTAAAAGGACCAAACAACAAAGACTTTATTGACAAAACTGTTAAAGCCGATCTCTTTAACACGTTCTTCGGCTCAGTCTTTATAAACAGCAACAACACATACCTAATATTTCCCAGCCGTACTACAGACAATTACAACAATTACGGTGATCTTATATGTATTGATTTTATGGAAGACAAAGTTAAAAAGGCACTGCGCAAGCTAAAACCATCTCTTTCTATTGGACCTGATGGACTATGTGCATACTTCTTTAAAAAGCTTTCCACTGCAAGTGCAGAACCTCTAAGCATAATTTTTCAAAAATCTTTCAGTACCAGCACCTTGCCCTACCAATGGTCACAAGCCAAAGTCATACCTATCTTCAAAAAGGGAGACCCTAGCCTAGTTGAAAATTACAGACCAATCTCTTTATGTTGCATCACCTCCAAAGTCATGGAATCTATCATTAACCAATCTATTACCCTCCACTTAGAGACAAACAACCTACTTTCTAACAAACAATTTGGTTTCAGAAAAAATTATCCTGTCATCTACAACTACTACATTGCAAAAAATATGGACTACACATCTCAATCAGGGCAAAGCAATAGACGCAGTTTACATAGACTTCTGTAAAGCTTTTGATTCAGTGGTACCCGAAAAATTACTTCTAAAACTAAAATCCTATGGCATTTCTGGACTCCTACATAAATGGATAGCTGCCTTCCTATCAATCAGACAACAAGTGGTCAAAATAGAAAGTGCTGTATCAAATCCTGTACATGTTAATAGTGGTATTCCCCAAGGCAATGTTTTAGGTCCAACACTCTTCATACTTTACATAAATGACCTTTGCGACCATATTAAAAGCAAATGTGTTCTCTTCACTGACGATGTTAAACTATTCAACACCATCGACAATGCAACTACCCTTCAAAAAGACCTTGACTATATGTCAGATTGGTCTAACAAGTGGCAACTTCAAATCTCAACCAACAAATGCTCTGTTTTGCAGATTGGCAAAAAAAAAAAAAAATCAAAACATAAAATACAAATTAGATGGACATGACCTTGTAGATGAGCCTCACTCTGTCAAGGACCTTGGAGTACTCATTTCTAAAGATCTAGGTGCCAGAGCCCACTGTAACAACATTGCCAAAAAGGCATTAAGAGTTGTTAACCTAATCTTGTGTAGCTTCTTCTCTGGTAATATTGTACTACTAACTAAAGCATACAAAACATTTGCTAGACCAATTCTTGAATACAGCTCATCTGTCTGGAACCCGCACTGCATATCAGATATAAATACAATTGAGAGCGTCCAGAGATATTTTACGAGAAGAGTCCTCCATTCCTCTACCCGCAATAAAATACCTTATGCCACCAGACTCCAAATTTTGGGCTTAGACAACTTAGAACTATGCCAACTTCATTCAGACCTAAGCATAGTACATAAAATTATCTGCCACAATGTCTTACCTGTCAATAACTACTTCAGCTTCAACTACAACAATACATGAGCAAATAATAGATACAAACTCAAAGTAAACCGCTCCAGACTTGATTGCAGAAAATATGACTTCAGTAACAGAGTGGTCAATGCCTGGAATGCACTACCTGACTCTGTAGTTTCTTCCCCAAACCCCCAAAACTTTAACCTTAAACTGTCTACTGTTGACCTCACCCCATTCCTAAGAGGTCTGTAAGGGGCGTGCATAAGTGCACCAGCTTGCCTACCATCCCTGTCCTAATATTTCTTTTTACTTATTCTTTTCATGTATCCAAACTATGTTTATACTTTTACCTGTTATCTTATTTATTTATTTATTTAATTAATTTTTATACCGCCCTTCTCCCGAAGGACTCAGGGCGGTGAACAGTCAAAATAACATACATATAAAAATGTGAAACAAAAACAATTTAAAATAATTAAACCAATTTGGCTCATCAGTTAAGATCTTCAGCATAAAATTTAGACAATTAGAAAAATTTATGCCAGCCCGGCTTGGTGAAACAGAAAGGTCTTAAGTGCACGACGGAAAGTACGGAGATCTGGGATCATTCGTATCCCTGGGGGTATCCTGTTCCAAAGGGTAGGTGCCCCCACAGAGAAGGCTCTCCCCCTGGGAACCACCAGTTGACATTGCTTTAGTGACGGCACCCTGAGAAGGCCCACTCTGTGGGAGCGTACTGGTTGGTGGGAGGTTATCAGTTAGGGTTAGGGTTCTGATTGACAAAATAAATAAATAAATAAAAAGTGGAAGGAGATGGGTGGTGGGAACGATGAGAAGATTAATAGTAGTGCAGACTTAGTAAATAGTTTGACAGTGTTGAGGGAATTATTTGTTTAGCAGAGTGATGGCGTTCGGAAAAAAACTGTTCTTGTGTCTAGTTTTTCTGTTGTGAAGTGCTCTATAGCATTGTTTTGAGGGTAGGAGTTGAAACTGTTTATGTCCAGGATGTGAGGCGTCTGTAAATATTTTCACAGCCCTCTTTTTGACTCGTGCGGTATATAGGTCCTCAATGGAAGGCAGGCTGGTAGCAATTGTTTTTTCTGCAGTTCTAATTATCCTCTGAAGTCCATGTCTGTCTTGTTGGGTTGCAGAACTAAACCAGACAGTTATAGAGGTGCAGATGACAGACTCAATAATTCCTCTGTAGAACTGTATCAGCAGCTCCTTGGGCAGTTTCAGCTTTCTGAGTTGGCACAGAAAGAACATTCTTTGTTGCGCTTTTTTGATGACGTTTTTGATGTTAGCTGTCCAAGAGGAACTTAAGAGCTTCTTGATGTGGGTGAAGAAGGAGAGTGCAAAAGTTGGCTTGAAACTCAACATTAAGAAAACTAAGATCATGGCATCCAGTCCTCTCAATTCCTGGAAAATAGATGGGGAAGAAACGGGGGTAGTGACAGATTTTATTTTCCTGGGCTCCAAGATCACCGCAGATGGGGACTGCAGCCAAGAAATTAAAAGATGCTTGTTCCTGGGGAGGAAAGCCATGGCAAATCTAGATAGCATACAAAAAAGCAGAGACCAACAAAAGTGCATACAGTCAAGGCTATGGTTTTCCCAGTTGCAATGTATGGCTGTGAAAGTTGGACCATAAGAAAGGCTGAGTGCCAAAGAATTGAGGCCTTTGAACTATGGTGCTGGAGAAGACTCCTGCGCTGCAAGACAATCAAACCGGTCAGTCCTAGAGGAGATCAACCCTGATTGCTTTTTAGACGGACAGATCCTGAACATGAAACTGAAATACTTTGGCCACTTAATGAGAAGGAAGGACTTACTGGAGAAGAGCCTAATGCTGGGAATGATTGAGGGCAAAAGAAGAAGGGGATGACGGAGAACAAGATGGCTGGTTGGAGTCACTGAAGCAGTAGGTGTGAGCTTAAATGGACTCCAGAGGATGGTAGAGGACAGGAAGGCCTGGAGGAATGTTGTCCATGGGGTCACCATGGGTCAGACACGACTTCGCAACTAACAACAACAAGCTCCAAATGGCAATGGCTTTTGATAGATTCATTTATCAAGCAAAAATAAGAAGGAATAATTTACGGAGGGAGTATTCTTCCCCTGCAATAATTAAATTCCACAGACAGTCACAAGGGCTAAAAAAAAATGTGGGTGTATATGTTACATCTTAAAGTGACTAATTGGAAAATCAGTTTGGTAGATCAAACTTCATTATCACCAGAAATCATGCATACAGCAAGGCTAATTTTGGGAGAAGATAGAAAACACACACAACATAATGTGTTATTATTTTCTTTAAAATCATAATTACAAAATGGGAACATGTTATTTGGTGGCCTCAGCTATGGGCTGGGGATGAGATATAGGCTGCATCATGGTTCTGAAAACACTTGTTAGCAAGAAATCTTTAAGACACAGATAGGGAGATGCATGGATGAGTCCTGAGTGTCATGTTTCAAACTTGCAGAATTATAGCTTTTATTAGTTGAAGTGGCTTTAAAGCCCAGTCGTATGGATGGGTAGGGGAACAGAGCTTACTTATTTGCCTGTGAGGAAAGTTAGAACAGTATTTCCACTGAGAACCCCAGAAAAATGTAAGCATGTTGAGAGGAGAAAAAAAAGTAGTGAAATGTCTTCACTCAGCTGAATCAGGGCCAAAAGGGTTAATTTCTAAAAATAATATTTGCTAAGAAGTTAACACTTTGCTCTGAGGTGTTCTGATGGAAAAGTAATTTGTGAGATGCAAAGTAGATGGGGCCTGGATCTACTTCCACTAAGCACATACAAAATCCGAAGTTGGGAACAAATATACAACTAATTCTGACCCATTCATTTCTACACATATGTGGAGAATTAATATTCAGACTAGACACTCCTAATATGAAGTCTCCTAAATTTGGTGTTGTATCTAGTTAATGTCTACATTCTTTTCAGGGAAATCTAACATTGCTCAAAGGTTTTTCTGGAAAGTCAGGACAGGCAGCTCTAGAAATGTTTAGTTATTTTATAGAATTTGCTTTCACCCCAAAAATGCTGATTCTTACAGGAGTAGCCCTCTGCAATCAATTCCCATGGCAAAAGGCACTCTTGTGGGAATAGAATTAGTTTAAGGGGATTAATTGAAAAAAGAATGGAGAGAAAATATAATATCTCTTTGTGTTCTTTCAAGGGAATCATGAACTAGTCTGAAGGACATTTCCCCCCAGTATTATCTCAGTACTGTAACACCTATGGTTCTGATTTCAAAAACTGCCTCTTGCCAGGATTAAAAGAACAGTTAGTTGCTATTTATGCTTTGTAATCATTTTAATGGACACATTTATTTATGTTTCCTTAGATTTCTTATGAATTGTTTTTCAGGATTCAAAGTTTCTGCTTAAAATGTTGCACTTCTGGAAGGTCAGCTAAGGAAACGTAGCTGAAACTGGGTCTTGATGAATAAAAACATTATATAAAATGATTTTAAAAGCCTCAAAATTCTGGCTGTTCCTATTCAAAACAGATTTGAAATTGTACATCCAATAGAAGTAGACACTTCTTCAATATTCAAAAAGAAGTTTCTTAATGATCCTTCTTTAATATTCATGTGAATTTTGGAAAATGTGGGGGAAAAGGTTTTTCAGCCTGCTCATAAAGAAAAGGAACCAGTACTTATTTGAGCCTGGATATCTCTAGTTGGGCAAACCGAAGAGCAGGTAAGGGACAACATCTCTGCCTGGGAATTGGAAGATCCTGTGGCCTGGTTCACAAGGTCATGAGTTTGATTTCAGCTCAGCACAGGTATGAGCAACCTTTGTCACTGACTCCCTGTATCAGTATGTGGGAGACATACCTTGGGAAACAGGGCCAGGAGTCTATGCCAAGGGGATAGTCAGACAAGGCACAGCATAGCCTGCGACTGGATAGTAGTGGGGCAGGAAGCTCAGAAAAGACACTCCCTAGTGTTTCATGCTGTAAACAAGATGGTGGGAGAATTGTACATTCAGACTTACAAAGCTCTGTTAATGTAGCTTTATAATAAAGTAGAATTAGCTCATCCAATTAAAACATTTTGGGTAGCTGAAAGATGCAAAATGGATGGAGGATTGTATCACATACAGTATATGGGGAGGGCAGCATTAGGTGATGGTTCTTTGCTTTTTAAGTGTAATGTGCCTATCTTAGGCCTTAGCCCAAGTTTTGAGTCTTTTGTACGCTAAGCTTTGTATACCGTGCCTTGAGGTTTACATATTGAACCAACTAACATGGCTTATTGAGCAAATCATGATTAAAGAAGCTCAGTCATTTTCAGTCCATTAGAAAATGCTAGACTAACTCTGGTAGAAACAGTAAACTTATACCCTTGAGAGCTCTGTAGCTCACAAGCGTAGTTAGCAGGGGTGAAATCCAGCAGGTTCTAACAGGTTCTGGAGAACCGGTAGCGGAAATTTTGAGTAGTTTGGAGAACTGGCAAATGCCACCTCTAGGTGGCCCCAGAGTGGGGTGGGAATGGAGATTTTGCAATATCCTTCCCACAGATGGGGAGGGAATGGAGATTTTACAGTATCCTTCCCCTGCCACACCCACCGAGCCACACCCACAGAACCGGTAGGGAAAAATTTTGGATTTCAGCCCTGGTATTTAGCCAGAAGTTATAGTGTCAGACTTTGATGCTATCTCAATGACCTCAGCGCTGACATATAGAATATTTTGTATTAAAAGTGTTTTCCAGTAGCTGGAGTGAGTGGGTCTTTTTCGTACTTTGAACAAACAACTTATTATGCCTCCTGTACTGAGAGTCTTTCCTGAACAAGTACAAGAAAGCTTTTATCTATTAACTTGAAATAACTCCCATTTCAACACACTGGGTAATTAACTTTGGTAACACTGTAGGTGTGTTGTTCTCCTCAGTGATCTTTCCTAATACTTTACTCTTGTCCTGTTCCTACTCAAAGAAAAGCTTGCCTTGTTTAGCAGGCAGGCAACGTTAGTTCCTTGGTCAATTTATCAAGATCAGAAAAAATTGGTCATGGCAACTCATTATTGCTCAGGAATGAGTGAGACCTTCACTAAAGCTGGATGGTATAGGAATTGAATAGCTATTGTGTTAGGTGATGGCTGAAAATGTTCCCATGTATATAGGGAAGAACTAAGGGGACAATTTTCAATTATATCTGTTTCTCAGAATAATAGAAAGCAGCTTCATTTGTTTGTTTCTTTGTTTATTCATTGTTCTTCCAATTTGCATACCAAGTCAAAAAGATGGATGTTGACAACAATCCATTAAAATTTATTATTATTATTATTATTATTATTATTATTATTATTATTATTATTATTAGTCACATTTTTATGCCACCCAACTCCCGAGGGACTCTGGGCGGCTAACAACAAGAATAAAACAATGCAAACAATATCCCATACAAAAGTTCAAAAAAAACATTAAAACCTATACATTCCAATTTGTGGCCGGGTTGCACAAGATCACTGTAGCGAGATCAACGGCCCCAGGCCTGCCGGAAAAGCCAAGTCTTCACCGCTTTCCAGAAGGTCAGTAGGGTGGGGGCAGTCCGGACCTCAGGGGGTAATTCATTCCAGAGAGCCGGGGCAGCCACAGAGAAGGCCCTCCCCCGCAGGCCCGCCAGCCGACATTGTTTAGCTGATGGGACCCGGAAGAGACCGACTCTGTGGGATCTTACCGGTCGTTGGGAGCTGTGCGGTAGAAGGCGGTCTCGAAGATAGCCTGGCCCTGAGCCATGTAGGGCTTTAAAGGTAATAACCAACACCTTGAATTGCATCCGGAGACCGATAGGGAGCCAGTGCAGCTCGTGGAGAATTAGTGTAATGTGGGTGTATCTAGGTGCACCCACAATAGCTCGCGCAGCTGCATTTTGGACCAACTGTAGTCTCTGAACCCTTTTCAAGGGTAGCCAATTAAAATACATAAACAATAGATATTAACAATAACACAAAAATACAAGACAAAAATGAAACTCAACAGTTAAATAGAAATTAAGAGACTGTGACAGTTAACTAGGTCCCAAATCTTCCATTTAAGGATTACATCTTAAGAAACTTAAGAATCTTAGATCCAAGGCCATACTTTCCCAAAAGGCTGGATCAGTGACTGAGAAAGAGCACCTCCTGGCCTCTTTCCTCAAATGCTACAAAAGTGGAGCTTAACCAGAAGCTTCTCCTAAGGAGATGATATGGGCTGATTAGAACAGGTGAAGATGGCTTCGTAATCACCAGTTCAAGCCATATAAGGCTTTATGCTGTATAGAGTAAAACTCACACTTTAAATTGAACCTTGAACCTATTAGCAACTAATGCAGGAATTGCAACACAGGTGTAATGTGCTCTTGGCAGAGCCATCAAGTTAAAAAAAAAGAAATACTACAGTATCTAAGGAGAAAAACAAATCTGATTTTAAGTTGTTGTCTCACAACAAAATGAATACACAGGGGACTTATAAAAGTTATAAACCCAAACAAAATCCCTTTACAGTACCCAGCTTCCCTAACTTGTCAGATAGGATTGCTAGCTACCACTGAAACTCATGCTAGGTCTTTTCCTCCAACATAGATATGCTTGTGACACCATTGTATATATGTTCCTTGATGAATATGTGTATATTTATGCACACTTCAAAAACTAATGCATAGTGGATAAGGGACTTCTGAATAGAGGAGAGTATGTTTGTTCTCATAGAGTTAAAAATTGCCTCAAAGGTTATGTAGTACAATCTCTGCTCAGACCTAGACCATCACTGACAAAAATGGTTATCTAATCTCTCTTTAAAGACCTTCCCATGGGAAAACTCACTGTTTCATTTCTTAGCTTTTTATACTAGCTGATATTCCTACAGTCAGGAAGTTCTTTTTGATGTCTAACAATCTTTGTACTTTTAATCTATTGGTTCTGGTTCTGCCCTCTGAAGCACAAAGAATAATACTTAGATTTAGAATAACTTTATTGTCACTTTGAGGCAAACATTAAAATGAAACACTACATAAAAATTACCATATTTTTCGGACTATAAGATGCACTGGAGTATAAGACGCACCAAGATTTTGAAGAGGAAAACAAGAAAAAAATAGTTTTTGCCCTCCCCTGCCTCCAGGAGCACTCTGCAGGCCTCCCAAACCCTCTGCACATCTCCTTTTTTGTGAAAAATGGGCCCATTTTTGGCTTCCCAAACCCCCCACGCATCGCGTTTTTGCCCTCCCCAGCCCCCAGGAGCACTCTGCAGGTCTCCCAAACCCTCTGCACATCCTGTTTTTGTGAAAAACAGACTTGTTTTTGGCGAAAATGGGACGCGCGGGACAGGGTTTCAGGAGGCCAAAAATGGCTGTGTTCAGTATATAAGATGCACCAATATTTTCACCCTCTTTTAGGGGTGGTGGTGTTCTATACTCCGAAAAGTACGGTATGCATATACCCACATGCCCACATATATTATTATATGACACAGAAACAACACAGTCTAATTCAGTTGTATGTACACGTACATGTACAAGAAAAACAAATCTTGCAAGTTTACCAGACGGAGGGCATAGGGAACAAAACTGTTACAGAATCTGATAGTCCTGCTAGAAATACTTCTAAGTCTATTCCCCTTCAAATATTTGAAGATTGCTATTAGAACTCCTCCCTAAACATATCCATTTTAACTGCTCCTCATAGGATGTGGCTTTCAGGTCTTGCACTGTCTTAGTAGCCATCTTTTGAACTTGCTTCAATTCATCACTGTCTTTTTTTAACACTGCTGCCTAGAGTTGGAGACAGTACTCTAAATGGGGTCTGACCCAGGCAGAATAGAGTGGAACAATTATTTCTCATTATCTGGACTGTGTACTCTTCTTAAGACAGCCAAGATACTGTGGTACTCTGGCTCATATTTCATTCATGGTCAACACAGACACCTAGATCCTTCTCAAATTTATTGCCAAGGCAGCCCTCCCTCCCCCCACCATGTCTTTCATTTCTCCCAGATAAGGATTCTACATTTCTATTAAATTCTGTTCCATTCACTTCAGCCCACTGCTAAATCCTGTGCATTTTAAAAAGAAAATCTTCTCTTCTTTTTCTTGAGTTTTGGACATTTGCAAATTTGATAATTGCCCCAACCTGTCCCAATGTCTTTAGGAACCGTGATGGTGCAGTGGTTAGAATGCAGTATTTCAGACTAATTCTGCTGACTGCCAGCTGCTAGCAGTTTGGCAGTTTGAATCTCACTGGCTCAAGGTTGACTCAGCCTTCCATCTTTCCGAGGTCGGTAAATGAGGACCCAGATTGTTGGGGGCAATATGCTGACTCTGTAATCCACTTAGAGAGGACTGTAAAGCCTTGTGAAGTGGTATATAAGTCTAAGTGCTATTGCTATTTATATCCAACTCATTAATAAAAAACGCTGAGCAGAAAGAGCTTTGGCAGACTCCTGTAATACTCTGTTTAAATAATATAAGTATCTTGGCTTCAGTCATCCAGCCAGGTATGAATCCATCTTAAAGTTATATTGATTAACAATTACAAGTTATGAAATTATAGTCGACTTTGAGTGACCACATAGATTTTTTCCCATAAGGCTTTGTTCCTAATCCAATCCTTCAGGTCTTCAAACAGTATGCCAACTTTCACAATAACTGAGTCCATCCACCTTATTTCTAGTCATCCTCTTCTTCTCTTTCCCAGCATCTGAACCCTTTCCAGAGAACTAAACTTTCATATAATATGTAGAATGTAAGATAATCTGAGCCTGGTCATCAGTGTCTTGAGTGAAAAACTAGGTTCATTTGATAAGCTACTGGGTTGTGTCAGGTTTCGAGGTCATCTCAAATAAATTGCATTTCAAACAAAGTCTTTGAAGAAAACTCCCATTTATTCAGCACGACATTCAACGTCCGACTCATCGTAGCCAACACTGACTTCCAGACCCAAAACCCTCCCTTTCCGTTCCCCACTCCCCTGCACTCATTGGCCATCTTCCAAGTCACTCTACCCCTATCTACTGCTCCAACTCAAAGGAATTTCCCCCCTCCCATCCCATCTCCTAGGGGATATTATCTCCAGGGAAAATAAGTAGGTGAAAAGTCAAACGTCCCTTTCCAGACGCCTCCGCTCCTCCTTCTTATGTCAGCACTAGAGTAAAGGCAGCTTGAAGTGCTGACAGGTTGTTTTCTTGGCTATCCACAGTATTCTTAAGAGTCTTCTCCAACACCAAAATTCAAAGTGCCAATATTCTTTTTATCCCGCCTCTCCAAAATTCAGCTTGTAGAATATAGGTTGTTTTTATTATTGTAAACTGCCTAGGGTTGCCTTTAGATGAAATGGGCAGTATATAAATTTACTAAATAAATAAATATGAGATTGAAAACCATTTGCCTACATGTTTCTGATCTTTATAGAGATATATTATAATCAGATGCCATGACAGTATAGACATAGCATCTAAATATATTTTTCAAGATTTTCATTGCTACCCTGTATCATATTTCATGACTGAGGCTTCCTTTACTATAGATAGTTTATTCTAAAAGGTAGAAGCTATCCTGCGTTTCAATATAGTCAATATTAATTGTCATGTCTACAACTGGCCACTGTACCTATTATCTTATTTATACATTATTTAATCACAGTCCCATTTTTTTCATTCTTTGCTCCTTGACTTTCATTATTACAGTTTGCAGATCATTTGTATTTTCAACTATCCTAGCACTGTCATTAGGAAAGCACAGGTTATTGATGTTTCTTCCTCCAGTTTTAAAACTCCACTCATCTTGAAATCCTGCTTCCCTTAATATATATTCAGCATCTATGTTGAATAACAAGAGGAGAGTATGCAGGCTTGTCTCACTGCCTTGCCAACTAGGAACCAGTTTGTTTCACCATGTTCTGTATGAACTATGTCTACCTGACCAGTATATAGGTTTGACAGTGAGATGTTCTAGGGTCTATCTCCCAACATGATCAAAACAATCAAAAGCCTTTCTATTATCAATTAAGTATATACTAACTTTTTTTTTTTACATTCTTTGGCTCAGGTTCCTTGGCCTTTCCAAAGGCAGCTTGATTACCCAGTATTACTTTTTCCATGAATACTTTCCATAAAAGTATTACTTTTTCCATCTAATCTGTGTTGGATTATTTTACTAGCCTGTGAAATTCAGGATATTACAGTATATGATAGTTTGCTCACTTAGGTAAGTCTCCTTTTTTAATATTGGAATGTAGACTGACCTCTTCCAGTCCGTTAACCACTGTGTTGTTCTTCAGATTTGCCAGCAAACCTTAGGTAGAAATGTTACTGACTCTTCTTTTGTTGCTTGACATATTGGTGTGGGTATTTCATCAGCTTCTGTAGATCTCTGCTTTGGTAAGGACTGGAGCACATATTTAACTTCATTTTCTAAGTCTAGAACTTCTTGTAAATGCAGAATATCCTCTAAGGTACTGTAGATATTGATTTCTCTGCTGTACAGCATTTCAATATACTCTTTCCATCTCTCTTTGATATTCTTTGAGCCACTTTTAGTGGCTAACTTTTAGCCACTAAAAGTTATATTAAACCCATATGTTACCATATTGTTAATCAGGTTATCATGACAAACTTTATAGAGGTCAGGGAATACAAAGTCCACAGCACACCCCTGACGCATGAAGCTAGTAAGTAACTTCATTAAAAAAGGGAGGGATAAGGTTTGTGTGGCACGAACTGTTTATGGCAAACTTATGCTGGCTCTGGCTAATCATTGCGTTCCTATCCAAGTGCTGACAAACATGATGTTTGATCATCTGCTTGAATTCTATAGCAGAACAGCTGCCAGTTTGACAGGTCTACAATTTCTCTGGCTACCTTTTTTTTCTGTTTTGAGTTGTCATTTCCTTTTGTTTTCACTCATAGCTCATTAGTGGCCATGGTTATACTTCCCTTCTTAGAAAAGATAAACAAAAAATACAAGTTGAGATAGTGCTTTCACTATCCTCTGTTATCAATTCATACATTTCTCTTCACAGAGACCTGTAGTTTTGTGTTCCTTGGTTAGGGTATCTCTCACAAACCACATTCTGCACTGTAGCCTTTCTGACACAATCCCCACAATTTCTGACATTTACTCTGTATTTTAATTTGGGGATCCATCTTCCATTTCCTATAGTGTCTCTCTTTATTTTCAGTGTTTTAGAAAACTCTGTAGATGTCCACATTGGTTTATTTAGATAGCTTTTATTTTCCCTTCTAACAGCAATTGTTTACAATTGCTTCTCAGAATTTCCTCTCTTCCTTTTCCTTCAGGTTTTCATGCCAATGGATTTCTGTCTGAGATCATCAAAATCTGTTTTTCTGAGAAAGATACAAGCCTGACTTTTCCCTGTTCTTCTTCTCCTTGGTATTATGAATTTAATGATAATGTGGTTATTTTTGCCCAAAGTTCCAGGCATCTCTACTTCTTCAGTCCCACTTTATTGGTGAGGGCAGCAGTTCCACTTGTTCCTTCTACCTGGTGACACATGAACTTATCAATAAGAGAAAATGGTGATTTATTGGACACGAACACTTGGTAGATTTCCAGTAGAATTCATTTTTCTCTCACTGACACTGTCGCAGCCCTCTTTAAAAGTGTGGTCAATTGGTACCATCAAGCCTCATCTATATTTTCAGCCTGTCCAAATAATCTCTACAACTCCCACAATAATTACTTTTGTATCCCTCTCCTTTTATTCTTATCTAAATATACTCAATAGTCATACTCTAAGTCATGATTTTTGCACAGATAAATACCCCTTCTATACATATCACAAGACAAACATACCCTTTCTATTGAAGCTATTTTAATGACTTGTAGACTTCTAAGGCTGTATTTCAACCAAGTTGCACTGATGCTTATAACAACATCTTTGTTTTCTTGTCTTATGATTTCACATTTTCTTGTACATTTGATGTTTGGCACCCCCCCCTACTGGCTAATGACTTTGCAGTTGTCGTTTCTGCCTATCTGTAGGTCCCCCCACCCACTTTGGCCTCATGCTGTCCCTTCATCTCTGGTATTTTGACCCTAGGCCTTGATTCAGTTATGAGCTTTTGTCCCACTTCATCTTTTTCCCTAGTTTAATATCCTCTAGAAAGCATGGCATTTACCAAACAAGTCCATTCCAGGCTTTGTGTGATATAGTGTGATATAATAGCCCATCTCATGCTAGGAATCCTTTATAATCATAGTGCAGTCCAACCCAAACTTTTCTCTACCTGACAAATGAGTCCGTTCAAGGATGCCGTCTCTCTTTTTATGCCATAACTTACAACTAAAAAGTCTGATTAAAAAACTATTAAAAATAGTGCTCCCATTTCTTCACCTTCCTGCTCCACATCTCACAATCTCCAATAATACATCTGAGATATTTTAGGTAGAGGTGGGTTTTAGCAGGTTCTGACCAGTTCTGGAGAACCGGTAGCGGAAATTTTGAGTAGTTCGGAGAACCGGTAGTAAAAATTCTGACTGGCCCCACCCCCATCTATTCTCTGCCTCCCAAGTCCCAGCTGATCAGGAGGAAATGGGGATTTTGCAGTAACCTTCCCCTGGATTGGGGAGGGAATGGAGATTTTACAGTATCCTTCCCCTGCCACGCCCACCAAGCCATGCCACACCCCACCAAGCCATACCACAGAACCGGTAATAAAAAATTTTGAAACCCACCACTGATTTTAGGTAGTTTGTCTCCACGCAAATAAATAGGAAATGATAGCTATCAGAAGATTTGTAGAATTTTGTAGCTTATTTGCCACATCTTCAATACAAATATCTACAAAACAATATACTTTCTATGACATCATAGCAGGTCTGCACATTGTAATCTTGGTTCCTCTCAATAGGGGATCACCACAAAGTTCTTCAGAGTGATTTTTGGGTTTCTAAGGGATCTGAGTATTTTCTGTTTTGTTCTGTGTAGTTTGCTTAGGAGGTTGAGAATTATCTTCAAGATACTATGCTGAGCTTCTTTGGAACTTAGTATCTCTTGTTCTTCTTACTAGCTAATATCTTACTCTTCATCTTACTCTTACTCTTCATATTTCCCAGAATTCGTTTCCCTTCTCAGCTTTTTGCCTGTCCTGTTGAGGAATTCTGTGTCTTCCTTAGTGTGTTCCAACATATAAATTCTTTCAGTGGTGGGTTTCAAATTTTTTTACTACTGGTTCTGTGGGTGTGGCTTGGTGGGCATGGCATGGCTTGGTGGGCATGGCAGAGGAAGGATACTGTAAAATCTCCATTCCCACCCCACTCCAGGGGAAGGTTACTGCAAAATCCCCATTTCCTGCCAATCAGCTGGGATTTGGGAGGCAAAGAATAGATGGGGGTGGAGTCAGTTAGAATTTTTACTACCAGTTCTCTGAACTACTCAAAATTTCCACTACCGGTTCTCCAGAACTGGTCAGAACCTGCTGAAACCCACCTCTGAATTCTTTGCTTCAAAAAGACACTTTCACTTTCAGCAGATATAGTTTGTGTTCTCTGCAAGCCAGAAGACAAACTGTGCCTAGTTTGTAGATCACCATGAAACTTTCTTTGGTCTTCATACGGCTTTGATTTAAATGGAGTCTCCAGTAACCCAAGCCCTGACAAACACCCCACCCACCCCTTTGCTATTCCTATTTGCCCAATCTGTATAGCTGTGCTTTAGAGCATGTCGGACCTGTCTGAAATCTGCTTGCTGTCTGAAATGATGCTTTTGCTTAGGGTTACTATATCTCAAAGTAGGTGGCAGCAAAGAATTAAGAGGCCTTTTATATCATTTTGCTACCATCTAGAGGCCTTTCAGAATTTTGCAGCCCAAGTATAGAAGCTCAAGTTTGGCTGCCTTCAAAAGCTGAATATTCTAGTTCTTGACTGTCACTTAATATGGTAAGGAACCCAGGGAAAAATCCTTTGAGAAACTGGTACATTTAGCTTATAAAATAGAACACTGAGTGAAATATAATAGCAGATATCTAAATGGTCACCATGTAGAGAAGAAAAAGTGGACTTCTTGTCAGAAAAAATGGTTTGAAAAAGTGGACTCTTGATGTCAAGAAAAATTGTTTGAAAGTACAGATAATTGGACTCAAGTTAGATTTTAGGAAGAATTTCCTGACATTAAGAACAATCAGCCAGTGGAGTAGACTTCACATGAAATGATATGTTTCCTTCACTAGAAGTCTTCAAAGAGAGGTTGGAATATGGTAGCAGATCCCACAGTGAGCAGAGGATTAGACAAGATGTTCTGTAAGATCCCTATTGAGTCTATGATTTTATAAGAGGAACAACAACATGGCTCGACAACAGCCTATATGATTTGCATTTGACTATTTATAGCAAAAATCCACATCAAACAGAATACACTTTTACAATGCTGTTCCCAATTTAAATCTTGGCTATGCTTTGTGTTTCAGATCATCTGGAGAATCAGGAAGTCTCAGCCCTTCTACAAGCCACCTTCCAAAATCTGAGCCACTACTTCCTGAGCAAAGCCAGGATGAGCAGAAAGATGACTGTGCAAGATCTGTCTTACTGTGTAAGGTCAAGTAACAAGTGGCTCCAGCAGCTTCAGATCAGGGACTGGGTCTTCTCTTTTCTATTTAGCCCTCTAAATCATGACCTTTAGTGGTCCACAAGAACAAATCATCCATTCACCCTTTCAAACAAGATCTTATTTGTTTCGGTCTGGCTTCTGTTAGATGTGCTATGTGTTTGTTCACATTGTTGCTGTTTTTAGTTTTTGCAATTAGATTATTTAAATTTTAAAAACTGTCTTATGATTTTAATTCTTTCTTGGCAGCTGACTGAGAAAGGTCTTTGTCCTGAAAAATAACATATAAAGTGTTTTAAATAAATAAATATATATATTTTGATACTGCAAACTGTGTCAGCCATGTTGTTTGGATTTGAATTCAATTCAGTTCTTGCAAATAAAGAAAACTGGTTTGAGTAATCCACTGTCATTTAATCCTGAATAAATTGTCAGAAACACACACACACGCACGCACACACACATAATCTTCTACTAGAATTGCCATATTTGTGCCACAAAAATCCAGACGGAAGCAGAAATTCAGAAAAATAGAGTTCCTTGCTATCATCTAATACTTACCCATATTTTTGAGTTTTAATGTGGCAACACTACGTTGTTTCTTAATTTGCTTCCGGTGGGGGAAAGAAGAATTAAGAGTCTTCAAAATCCTTGGTTGTTACAGCCTGGAAATTCTGGAGTTATGGTCCAATAAATCTAGAGAGCAACAGGTTGCAAAAGACTTGTCAGGAATATAAAGGCCATCCTTACAATGAAGTTGTCTGGAGATTCTCAATGCCCAGTACTAAAAAGCCAGCATTCTAAATAAGATTCTAGAAGCAAGGCTTCTTCTGCAATCAGGCAAATTAGAATAAGAAGAAAATCTCTATGTTTACTTCAGGCTTGTGACAACAGTTATACAACCACTAAGTGATAAATCCTGATTGCAGTCATGTAGCACATCAAAAAACAAAACATTCTTTCTGTTTTCCTTCTTTTGATCTTTGTTTTCTTTATTTTGTATCAGTATCTGTTAGTTTTTATGACCACTTTACATTTTTAATAAACTTTATCCAGTATATATAAATTAAAAAAAGAAAAATCTGTTGTAATGTACAGTGTATTATGTATTATTTAATTCATTTTTATTTATTTATATTATATATTAATGTATTATTTGCTTGATTAATATTTTTTCTTTCTTTGTTTAATATTCCACCTTTATTATTTTTATGAACAACTCATGGTAGTAAACATATCTAATGCTTCCCCTTCCTCTTATTCCCCTCACAACAACAACCCTGTGAAGTGAGTTGGGTGAGAGAGTGACTGGCCCAAGGTTACCCAGCCAGCTTTCATGGCTAAGGCTGGACTTGAAGTCACTGTCTCCCAGTTTCTAGCCTGGTGCTTTAAGCACTAGTCCAACGATGGCTAACCTTTTTGTTGTTGTGTAGCGAAAGTGCACACACACGTGTATGTGCACACATGTGCCAGCACCCATAATGCAATGCATGCGCATCACCCTCCCGTGCACCCTCCCAATGCATGTGCACATGACCCCTCTGTGTTCCTCCCGCCCCCACCCATGTACACATGCCCCCCCGCATTCCCTCCACGCACATATATGCACAGTCCCCCAGCACCCCTTTTTTGGCCTTGTAGGCCTCCCTCTAGTCTCCAAAATGGACAAAAATGGGCCGTGGGTGGGCAACACCTCCCCCCTGCATTCCCCTGCTCCTACGCATGTGGGGGTGAGGGGGTGACCCTCACCCCCACGCATGCATGCGTAACCTCCTGACCCTGTGCATGCGCGTGTAATCCCGTGCATGCTTGTGTCTCCCAAATGCGCCCCACACATGAGCGGCAGAGACCAAAATTCAGCTGGCCGGCAGGAGGCACGTGCACATGCACAGTGGAGATGAGCTGGGTGACGGCTCGTGTGCCCACAGAGAGGGCTCTGCGTGCCAGCTGTGGCACGCATGCCATAGGTTCACCATCATGGCACTAGTCCAATCTCTCTCTCTCTCTCTCTCTCCCCTCCCTCCCTCTCCCTCCCTCCTTCCTTTCCCCTCCCCCTCCTTCCCCACCTCCAAAAATAACAATCCTGCAAATCTATAACATAGAAGGTGAGTTGAGACCAACTGTACAGTACATTCCAAAAATGAATGGAAAAACCACAAACTCTGGGTATCAGCAATGTTAATTTGTTGCAGTGCAAATATGAACAATATTTCAGTAGTGTTCAACTATAGCTATCAGAAATGCAATTCACAATTTATATTGGAGGAAAAAAATTTCCCTTGGTGTCGTAATTATAACCATGAAATACAGTAGCCACCAAGTTATGTTCAACTTACATGTTTTTAAAACAAATAGACCAATACTCTCAGGTTGTGATTAGCTGAGTGGAAATCCATCAACTGTACCCTGTACCCTACAGTTCCTATAACAAAAATTACAACAAGTAGGCTGAAAAAGCCTGATTTCAAAGATAGCATTGGCATACTCAAACCTCAAGGTTAAATAATGTTGCAGGAAAATGCCACAATCAAGTTTCGCAAAGCACGTCTAATATGCTTTGGTATATGGAAAAGGTAAAAATTGAAGTGCACTGGGGGGGGGGCAAAGTTGAAGGAATTTGATGGGAATGCTCAAATGTTATATATATGGTTCCATTAGATTTAAAGAACCAAACTGTCATGATTTGCAGTGATTTTAAAGTTTTTAGGCAATTGTTAAGCAAAACCCCTTCTTTTAGAATGAAGACACTCCAGAGAAAAATATTGCCGCAAAATAGACCCAACAGAAGGTTATTTACAAATAAAAAATGGGGGAGGATTCCAAATAATTCCAAATTCCCCTCACCATAAGTACACACAAAGTGTTGTGTCAATATAACAGGCTTGCCTTTGGAGTAGCAACTACACCAGCACATGGCCAGAGAGATATAGCTCAAATGTTACAAGGCCGTCCAAATCCTCAGTGCTATTCAGATGACAAAATTGTCTCAGGAAAAAAACAATGAGACGCACCTTGCAAAATAGCAATAGCAATAGCACTTAGATTTATATACCACTTCACAGTGCTTTACAGCCTTCTCTAAGTGGTTTACAGAGTCAACATATTGCCCCCAACAATCTGGATCCTCATTTTACCCACTTCGGAAGGATGGAAGGCTGAGTCAACCTTGAGCCTGGTGAAATTCAATCTGCCAAACTTGGCAGCCAGTGATCAGCAGAAGTAACCTGCAGTACTGCACTGTAACCATTGCGCCACTGCAGCTCTTTCTCCTGCAAAAGTGCTACAGATTTCAGCTTTGAGAACAATACCAGAAATGTGAGTTCCTTAAAACTACTGTAGTATTACATATCATAGCCACTCTATTGATACACAAGGCCTAGATGGTTTTCTGTTTAGTTACTTTAAGTATTTTAAGTGGCTTTATGATATATTTTCATTGTTTTATTGTACTCTCCCCAGAATACCTTGTGTGAGATGGGCAGCCATATAAATCTAATAAACAAATAAAAACAGTAAGTAAGCAGAAGAAATTTAAGCAGAGGTGAATGCCTCAAGGCTACAGAACGTATCACAGTTAATTTTTTTAAAAAGGATTCCTGCCAAATCTAGCCATCAAGCTCTATGCTTTTAACACTTTATTATATATGTGGAGAGTATGACAATGAAGCAAAGAGTATGGACAAGCTTTCACAAAAGCAAAGAATATGGAGGCAGCATTTACAGTGTTCCATACATTATAACTCTCGTTAGTGAAACTGGCTTGTGATGCTTCAAAATATGGCATAGATGGAGTTAAGCCATACATCATGACAGATGGCAAGAAGTACCCAGTAGTTTTTGCATTGTGTTCACTCATAGCTGCAGAGAAAAATTATGACAGGCAAAGAAACACCGAACCTGGATTAGTAGTAAAATATTTCAGGCAGCATTTGTAAAGGAAGTTGAGTTTATTCTTATTACTGGTCATCTGCCACAACTGTTAATTTTTAATGACTAAAAACTGACTCGGCTACATGCATTTGCTTAAATGTCACATTGGACTTTGTTCCTTGGGGCTGGTGGAGGTCTGGAAAGGCACTGATACAAAATAATACACAATCATGCAAATTACAGACAGAATGCCTTGTTTTCTTATGCAGGATGAAAAAAAAACCCGGATCAGATGGGGATTTTCTTTCATAAAGCTTGAGACTCTTCCTATCCCTGCTGACACAGAAACTAGGAAAGGCCCAACACTGCCCCAGTTTAGACAGCAATCTTGAATTTCCCAAATCTGCAGCAAATATCAATTTATAGAGTTTTAGCAATTCCATGATAGACAGTGTATTATGTAAGTACTAAGAACAATCACAGCATCCATACTGAGAATTCAAAAGTTGGAAAACTTGCAGGTTGGGCATCTCAGAGAATTAAAGGCAAAAGGATTATCTCAGAGGTTTTTTTTTTTTGGTGGCTGGGAATTGGCTAACAATCAAGCATTTTGCAACGAACTGCTCAGATTGTCCAGAAGATGCATAAACTACACCATTTACCCTTGAAAATGGCTTGTCTAGAAGTGGCAAATATTCATATAGACTACAGATTTATTTATGGGTACAGCCTTTTTTATTGTGGTGAATGGATGTTCAGGTGGCCAGATATGTTTCCAGTGACTTCAATAAAGATGTGTATACCATAGATGTATTGTGAGAACTATTTGTGAGAGCAGGTGTTCCAGAACGATTAGTGAGTGACAATGGATCAGAATTTATAGCTAAACATTTTCAGATATTCTATCCTGTAAAAGAATAGAATCAGACATGTAACATCAACAATATGTCACCCAGCTACGAATGTACTGGCTGGAGGATTTGTTCATGGTCTCAAAAATGCTTTCTGAGCAATGTGTTAGAAAAACATCATACTGAACCGAAAGCTTAACATTTTTATTTGCATATTCAAAGTAGTGCATGCAACAACATATCAAATTCAGCAATGTTGATGTTAGCTCATACCTTATGTTCAAAACTTTCTCAAACCTAATGTGAGAAGACATTTTGGGACAGAGCTGAAATAAGCTGAATGATCTCCTGCCGAAACCAGATTCTTCTTCACTAAACAAACTATACTGACAAGATTCTATAGGAAGGAATATAAGTAGACAATGAGAACAACCAAGAAAGAACTGGCCCTCTTTCTTAAACTGTATTGAGATTGAATCTTAATAACATTTAGAGATGATGAACTGATCTGCTGAAGGTAACATAAGTAAAAGATGAAGAAACTGCAGCTGACATGCTTGGAGAATCAATTGTAATTCCTGAGTTACCACCATTTGCACCTTTCCCTGAACCCAGTGGTTGCTTCATAGTTACCAGCACTGTCAGACATTGTGAGTGTTCCTGTTTGTGGTAACATGTGGCATGTGGATTTTAATGGCACAGCTGGTGTTCTGCTTGCATGAGCCAGCATATGGAGTGCGTAAAAGGAGAAAAAGCAGAGCATTTCTAGCTGTGATAGCAGTTGTGCTAACCAGGGCTGGTGTGGTGAGATCTGGAGGCAACAGTCCTATTGGTGCAGTCTGGTATATAGGTACTGGGGACTAGGGTGTGGGGCACCCATCTCCTCAGTTGTTGGGGGAATATACTGCTAGTCTAATCTAAAACTTGGAAACAGAGAGAAGGAAAAGGAAAGGAGAGGAAAAAAAATGTGGCTGGAAAGAACAGAGTGCCTGGAGAGGAAGATAGAAAAGAAAAGTTCGTTTCTGGTTGGGAAGAGAGAAGAACAGTCCAGGAGGGTTTCCTTAAAAATCCCTCCTTTTAGAAAAAAAGAAGTGAAGACCCAAAGAGACAAGAGTTCCACCCAAGGCCCAAGAATGGGAAGGAGAGACCCAGTAGGCTCAGAGAGTGGCTTCACTCAAGATCCCAGAAGGAAAGGAAGGGGTGGACAAATTGTGGTGGAGAACTAGTCTCTGGGCAGAAGACCCAGAGAGAGGTTTCTCCCCCAGCAGAGAATCAGTAGGTGTTCAGCTGAGCGGTCCAGGAGAAAGTCAAGTCATGCTGAGCACACTAAGTAAATTCCATCCCGTTGTTTTCTTTTCATTCTCTAACTTGACAAGCCTAGAAATGGAGTAGCAAGATGGAGAGAAAGGAGGAAATTAAGACATATAGAAGGGGGTGGTCTCTGACAGGGAGACTTAGGAGGAAATCTGATGCCAGGTGAACACTGTGTTGTAAATGACATCACTATGTATAGTTCAGTGGTGGGTTTCAAATTTTTTTACTACTGGTTCTGTGGGCGTGGTGTGACTTGGTGGGCGTGGCTTGGTGGGCGTGGCAGGGGAAGGACACTGTAAAATCTCCATTCCCTCCCCACTCCAGGGGAAGGTTACTGCAAAATCCCCATTTCCTCCTGATCAGCTGGGACTTGGGAGGCAGAGAATAGATGGGGGCAGGGCCAGTCAGAATTTTTACTATCGGTTCTCTGAACTACTCAAAATTTCCGCTACCGGTTCTCCAGAACTGGTCAGAACCTGCTGAAACCCACCTCTGGTACAGTTACTGTATATAGTAACAAAAACATTAAAAGCCTCCACTGTCTTGTTTTCTGTGTCACTTGCCATCTCTGCAAAAGCAATACACTTTCAGTTAAAAACAAAAACAAAAAAAAAAACCCTGTCGTGCTTTGACATAATAATACATCAATACAATGAAGCCACCACAGTGCCTAGATTTGTAAAGAGAAACTTTTAAGAACCTCTGCACTTCATTCCTCACTGGTATCTTGATAGGGAGCAGGTGTGGTGCGGAGGATTCAAACATCCATCTCAGTGCTTTTGTCCACAGCATCCCTAGACCAAAACTGTGAACTCAAGCTAGTACTTTGCAATCCTGCAGCACCTGGGGTGCCCTTGTGGAGCAGCATCCTGGGGGTACCATGGCACACAATTTGGAAACCACAGGTGTAGTTATCATTGCCATTATTGGTTGATTAGGGGAGCTTAAACTCTTATATTTTTATTTGGCTGCATATATGTTGTCATTCTTGCAGATTCACTGGACTTAATTTTTCCAAGTACATTCATTCAAGCAAGCAGGAAAAAAAATTACTCCTGAATCAGGTGTCTTTTGCTGACCAGTAGAAAAGATACATTTTACAGTAAATCCCTCTTCCTTGTTACAGTAGCTTTGAGTAAGCAAGGCAACATAGATCACTAAATATTAAGATTGGACAGCAAGTTTCAGATTTTAAAAAAAGCTAAATTATTAAATGAATATGAAGGATTCACTCTATCTTTCTTAATAAGTCAGCTGGTTCCACTTACAATCAAGCATTTCTGTATTTCTGCCGACCATGGTTCAATTAATTTTCACAGATCTCAATTTAAAAAAGTTAGCTGGGCATCTTTTTAGCTCGCAATTTTTACCATATGTGCTTGCTGTATAAATTAAAGACCAAGTATACAATACATTATACTAACATTACTTGTTAGATTTATCCTCGGCCTTTTCTTCAAAAGCTCAAAGTGGCATCTATGAGGATCTCTCTTCATTTTATCCCTACAACAGCAAACCTGTGAAATAATTTGGGATGATAGTGTGACTGGACTGAAGTTATCCAGCAAGTTCCCCTAACTAAGGATGGATTTGATCCTTAAATCACTTCATCATAGGGTTCCCCCACCCCACCCCGTACTATTACCTTTCAGCAATGTATGCTTTTATATGCCAGACATGTAAAGGTCAAATGGCACTGAGGTAAAATGAATCTCTTGTTACTCAGATGGCATTATTAGCAGAAGGGCTGTGAATGTGGAGAATTTTTCTTTAACAGGGGAATTGTTATTTCAACCCAGTGACTGCTAGTTCAGTTATATCAGCTTAAGAGACCTATACTTGGTGGAGTGTCTTGCTTTACCCTTTTTCTTTTATCGCACACACAATTTCTTAGCTATGGTTACAAAAAATATTGTCAACTGAAGGAATAAACTCTGAGGCTTCTGAGATTGCCTGCTTAGGATCCGGTTATTTTTTATGAAACTTTTCCAGAGAGGACATTTTTATGCAGCAACAATACAGCTAGAGATGCTTGGGTTTCCAACTTGAAATGAAGATTTTTTTTTTCTACAACCTCTTCAGCCAAAGAGGTTGTAGAAAAAATGCTTTTAAAATGCTCTGACGATCCCAGCTGAGCCATGTGATCATCAGAGGCTTTTTGTTTTTTATTTTTAAAAGCATTTTTTTGGCCGAAGAGGTTGTAGAAGAAATGCTTTTAAAAGTAAAAAAAAACAGCCTCTGATGATCTCGCGGCTCAGCTGGCCATGGGGGTGGGGCACAGGGATTTTTGCTACCGGTTCTCTGAACCACCCACTGCCATTGCTACTGGATCGGGCAATCCGGTCCGAACCGGGAGCATTTCACCCCTGGATCACGGTAAAAGTTCAGAGAAATATAGTTCCACAAACAGCAACTATATTATAAAAGACCTGAGCCAGCTAAGATGGTAGCTCTGTCAGATGGCTATAATCACCACAGAAGTCCATAATGCAATTCTGACAAAATTGCCCTGTCCTCAGAATAGGAAGTTATGGAGGTGCCTGAAGAAATAGCATTTTCCTTGCTATGCATGCACAGGCGGTATCTGAGTATCTGAGAAGGAAGAAACGGGACTCTTGTGAACACTTTTGGGATCATTGGAACTTAACCATTTTGCAGATAGAACAAGAGGAATAATTTGCTCTGTTTTTATTCTGAACGGCAGCCATTTAATGCTTGGTGTATGCCGAACAGGAAGGGGACTTGGCATATGAAGTTTTAAAGCTGGGACAGGAATGTTTTGTGTTCCAGCCAGAGGCCAAGTGGAATTTCAGCTGTTTTTATGCTGGGTGAGGAGGAAAAATAGAGAAGAATCAAAACTGCAAGGGAGAATGTTAATTCTAACCTCACATTGGCTAAATGATGAGGGAGCAAGAAGCAGATAGTGCCCCCTGCTGGGACACTGGGAGCATAGCCAAACTCAGTAATTAGCGGTAAAAAATGAACACAGTTCTTTTTTCCTAAATCAGGGCGATAAAAGCCACATGCTACAGGAGATAGACGCCTGCAGTTATTAGACAGCACAGATACAGCTGCTAAAAGAAGTGATTTCATTTGTTTTGTTTTTTTTCCATAGCTCAGAATGCCATATTAACATCCACTGAGATCTAAGACGCTACCTCTGGATATTAAGAGAATTCCATCACTTCCAGTGAAGTGGTTCGGGAATGACGAGAGGCACAAGCAAGCAAGTGACAACAGCTCTTTAATATACGGTGAGACTTCAGCAAAAACTCAGAGGCTGCAGTCCTCCTTATATACAATCCTGGAGAGACTGTCAGCCAATCAGAAACGTAGGCAGGTTTGAAACTCCCGCTTAAAAGTATCAATACATAACACCCCTCCCTTCCCAGAAGGCACTAACACTCAAAAATTAACATATGTACAAACAAAGTCTCGCAGGTGCTTAGGCTGAGTTCTCGCCCTAGTTGACCTGCGCAGTTCAGTGTTTGGTGAGGCGTCGAGCTGGTCGGAGGGACTCTTTGTCTCTCCCGGCTCCGCCAATGGAACCTCCTGGATTTTGTCCGGGGCGTGGTTATTCCCGGCTGGGAGTGGCGACTCGCTGGGGCGGCGCTGGAACCAGGGCTTGTCAGCTAAGTATTCTCGCGGCCCCGGGCTTGAGTTAGCTGTTTTGGAGAAGTGGTCATAGTTAGGCTCGGACATGTCTGCGTTGATGTTTGCCTCGCCAACCACCCGTTTCCTCAGTTGGTCTATGTGGCGCTTCCAGAGTCTATCTACCCCCACATCCACCGTGTATGATTTTGGGCCTGTTATCCCCACTATGGTTCCTGCAACCCACAGAGGACCGCTGGCATAATTGCGAGCGAACACCGGGGACCCGACCTGAAACTGCCTTAAGCCACAGGTCTCTCCCTTAAAGTTTTCGTGCGAATAGTTAGGGTGAAGCCTGTCCAACACGCACCGGAGCTTTCTCCCCATGAGGAGCTCTGCTGGGCTTCTCCCAGTTGCTGTGCATGGTGATGCATGCTGAACCGCAAGGAATTGATCTATCCTGGCCTGCCAGTCCCCATTGTCTAATCTGGACAGTGCTTCCTTGGCTGTCCTGACAAATCGTTCAGCCAATCCGTTGGAAGCCGGGTGAAATGGGGCTGATAGGGCATGGCGGATCCCCAGGCCGGCCAAGTAGCCTTCGAAAAGGGTTGCTGTAAATTGGGGACCATTGTCCGATACCAAGGTATCCGGCAGGCCGTGGGTGGCAAACAACTTTCTTAGGGCCTTGATAACCGCTTCGGCCGTTGTGGATGGCATTAATACAATTTCGAGCCATTTTGAAAAGGCATCCACTACTATTAAAAACGTTTGGCCATGGAACGGGCCGGCAAAATCAATGTGGATCCTCCCCCATGGGCCTTTTGGTTTCTCCCACTCTCGGATGGGCGCTACTGGGGGATCGGGGCGAGACTCCTGGCAGGGTCTGCACTTCCCCACCCACTCGGAAATGACCTGGTCCATGTTGGGCCACCAGACATAGCTGCGGGCTAAGCACTTCATCCTAACGATGCCAGGATGCCCTTCGTGCAATAATTCTAAAACTCTATCTCGTAGTTTTGCTGGAATTACCACTCTGTCACCCCACAGTAAGCACCCCCCTTGCGTAAACAGTTCATTTCGTTTGTTGGCAAAACCTTGGTACTCCTCCCCGACCACCTTGTCCGGCCACCCTTTCAAAACCCAACCCATAACAGTCCGGATAACAGGGTCTCTATTTGATGCCTTCGCCACCTCGCCGGAGGAGATGGGCCCCAAGGTTAACGTGTCCAACAACAGGACGGAGGTTTCCGGTGTTGGGTTGTCCAGCAGGTCGGGAAGGGGGCAACGGCTAAGGGCATCCGCATGACCCAGGGTCCGCCCAGGCCGATGGACGAGCTGGTACGAGTAGGCCGATAAGAAAATCGCCCATCTAGTTAAACGGGGGGAGAGGGCAGCGGGGGTTGGCCTGTCGCCTGCTAGCAGTCCTAGCAACGGTCTATGGTCAGTCACAAGTTCGAATTTTCGGCCATAGAGGTATTCGTGGAACTTTTTAACCCCCGCAATCGCAGCCAGAGCCTCTCTGTCCAATTGGCTATAGTTTCGTTCTGTGCTGGACAGAGTTCGGGAGTAGAAGGCAATGGGTGCCTCTAGGCCGTTCGGCAGTCTATGGCCTAGGACGGCACCAACTCCTACGGGGGAGGCGTCGCAAACCAAGACGAGCGGCAGCTCTGCATTGTATTGGATCAGGAAACTGTCCTCAGATAGGAGTTTTTTTACTGCCTCAAACGCGGCCGCTTGCGGTTTCCCCCAGACCCATGGTACATTCTTCCCTAAGAGTTTGTGAAGGGGATCAGCGACCGTGGCCTTATCTCTTAGGAACATTGAGTAGAAATTTAGTAGTCCAAGGAAGGCTTGGAGCTCAGCTTTGGATTTGGGGGCTGGTGCGCTTTTGATGGCCCTCACCTTGCTTTCGGTAGGGTGGATGCCTGTGCCGTCCACCCTGTACCCCAGAAATTCTACCGAGGGGACCGCTATCCTGCACTTGTTCTTTTTAAGTCTTAGTCCCGCTTCTCTGAATCTGGACAGGACGTTCCGTACCCTGTCCCCTAGCTGGTGTTCGTCTTGGGCGCTGACTAAGACGTCATCGAAATAGGGGACTACTCCCGGAAGTCCTTGCAACAGGCGCTCCATGGTGCTTTGAAATAAGCCGGGTGCGACGCTCACCCCAAATTGGAGCCTGGTGCATTTAAATGCACCCCTATGAGTCACGATCGTTTGCGCCTCTGCCGTGGCGTCGTCGACCGGTAACTGTTGATAGGCTTGGGCCAGGTCTAATTTGGCAAAAATTTTTCCGGGGCCCAGGGAGTGTAGTAGATGGTGCACGATCGGCACCGGATAGGCGCTCGGCTGCAAGGCCTTGTTGATCGTGCACTTGTAGTCGGCGCAAATTCTGATTGAGCCGTCGGACTTGACTGGGGTGACTATGGGGGTCTCCCACTTGGCATGGTCAACGGGAACCAACACCCCTTGCTTAATCAGTTTGTCCAGTTCTGCATCGATCTTTGGTTTCAATGCGAACGGCACTCTTCTGGCCTTTAGTCTTACTTGGGCTACGTTGGGGTCTAAGTTTAGTGAAATAGGGGTCCCCACATACTTGCCCAATGTGTCCCCGAAAACGTCCTGGAACTCGGACAGGAGGCTGTCTTTCAGGGTTGACTTGGACATCAGGTGGACGCCGGTGAAGCCCATGCCAAGGGCTCGGAACCACCCCATGCCCAGGAGGCTCGGCAGCTGCTTCGTGACGATGGTCAGCGGCAGGTCTCTTTCGTAGTCTCCGTAGGTGACCCGGAACGTGCCCACGCCTTCGAGGGGGACTCGGTTCCCCTGGTAGTCTAGGATGCGCAGTCTCTGTCTGGAGAGTTGATCCTTCCGGAACGACGGCAGGAGGGTCTTTAGGGTTGTCCACGACATGATGGAGAGAGCTGATCCGGTGTCGATCTCCATCGAACACGGTCTTCCGTTGATCTCGACCACCGTGCTGACTTTGTCCTCGACCGTTGTGCTGGCCTGGTCGATGTGTATGCTGCGGCCATCTCGCGGTTCAAATTCGCGCCGTTTTTTCGCGCCGCCTTCTCTCGTTGGCTGCTTCTGGCGCGCTGATTCCGGTTGGCTGCGGCGCTCACGTGGTTTGAGTCTTCTGGGCAGAGTGGCTCTGCAGACTCGCGCCAAGTGCCCTTTCTTCTCGCAACGCCTGCAAATAGCCTCTCTGTATTTGCAGGACAGTCTATCATGGTGCCCGCCACAGCTGGGACAGCTTCGCCGGGGGCTGCCAGTGTCTTTTCTCCGGTGCTCTGTTCGGAAGACGTCCTCATCCGACTCGGACTCCGAGCTGGATCCGGCGTCTTCTCTGTGCACCGGGGCAGACTTGGGGCTGTCTTTGCTGGTCGGCGGACGCTGTAGCGTTTCAGCGGCCTTTGTGGAGGCTTCGTGAGCCCTGGCCTCATCAAGGGCTCCGGCAAGCGTCAGATCAGGCTTGGCGAGCAGACGCCGTTGCAGCCTAATGTCCCGAACACCACAGATCAGTTGCTCAAGCAACGCATCATCCAAGTCTCTGTAGTCGCAATGAGTTGCGGCTTTTCTCAGGCTGGCCATGTACGCGCTGACCGGCTCTCCCTCTCGTTGGACGCGCTGCCTTAGTTGGTATCGCTGCACGAACTTGGAGGGGACGGGAGCGTAGTGAGCCCGGAGAGTTGCCATCAAGGTGTCCCATGAGACTGTTTGAACCGGCGTTGGCTCACACAGTGACTCGGCCATCTCGAACACGTCCGGTCCGCAGTGGCTTAGGAATAGGGCTCTCTTTCGATTAGCCGAGAGGCCCTGCATGTCGCTGGCTTCTAGCGAGCATTCAAACCTTGTTAGGTACGAGACCCATTTTTCGCGGGTCGGATCAAAAGGCTTGGGCGGAACGTAGGCAGACATGTCCGGTATGTCTCCTGTGGTTCGCCTCGTCGCCTAGCTGAAGCTCGTGGTCTCACTGGTTGGCTTCTTGTAGCCTCGATCCCACCTTCGTCGCCAATGAAGTGGTTCGGGAATGACGAGAGGCACAAGCAAGCAAGTGACAACAGCTCTTTAATATACGGTGAGACTTCAGCAAAAACTCAGAGGCTGCAGTCCTCCTTATATACAATCCTGGAGAGACTGTCAGCCAATCAGAAACGTAGGCAGGTTTGAAACTCCCGCTTAAAAGTATCAATACATAACATCCAGCATCCTTGGAACTAGAGTGTACAAATATTGTAGCTATAGATTGATTGATTGATTGATTGATTGATTGATTGATTGATTGATTTGATTTGATTTTCATCCCACCTTTATTCATTTAAAAATTACTCAACAGGGCAAACATATACAATACTTCTCCTCCTCCTTCCCCTTTTTTTTGAGAGCACCTGAATACATATAGCAGTGATGGCTAATCTTTTCTGGACCGAGTGCCCAAAGCGTGCATGCGTGCACGAATGTGTGTATGTGCGCGCACACTTCCAAAATGCAATGCATGTGTGGCCCTCCCGCATGCATCCTGCCCTCCATGCATGCTTGGCAGAGACCCCAAGACCAGCTGGCTGTGGGGGAGGCGCATGCAACAGAGCTGAGCTGGGGTGACAGCTTGCGTGCCACACAGAGAGGGCTCTGCATGGCACCTCTGACACCATGCCATAGGTTCACCATCACAGACATATATTCTCAGGAGGTCTGCTTAAAATACCAAAATAGTTACTGTACAATTAAGTCAGATTTCTAGAATACCTTCATTTTGGTATTTTACTTTGTTTTCTTTTGCGTTGTTTAAGAAAAGTTCAAGTAAGAGACCCTGGAAGAGATATCTTCCTACAGCTTAAAGTAAACTAAATTGGCAAGAGCCACAAAGGAATAGAAAGAAACATGGCTTTAGTCAGACCAATGCTGGATGAAAAACATGTAATTATATTATAGAAAACTTTCTTTCCAAGTTCCATACCTGTTCAGTACTGCAGAAAATGGAATAAAGGCAGGGGTGAAATCTCAAATTTGTTACTACTTGTTCTGTGGGCGTGGCTTGGTGTGTGTATGGGGATAATGTGACTGGGTGGGCGTGGCCAATTTATTTTTTTTACTTTTAAAACCATTTTTTACATGTAAAACCATGTAAAAAATGCTTTCAAAAGGCTCTGATGATCCCAGCTGAGTTGCCTGATTAGCAGGCAACTTAGCTGGGATCGTCAGAGCTTGGATTGTCAGAGCCATTTAAAAGAAAAAAAAGGCTCTGATGATCGCGCAGCTCAGCTGGGTAGGGGGGCGGGCGCAGGGATTTTTGCTACTGGTTCTCTGAACTGCCCACCACCATCGCTACCTACTCGCATGAGCTGGTCCAAACCAGGAGCATTTCACCCCTAAATAAAGGGCAAAAAAGGGAAGTAAGACAAATAAACATCCAGCTGCATACAGCAGACATAAGCTTTCTCACATCAATACCTTCAAAAATATTATTTTTTGTTATGATTAGTACACTACAAAGCATTTATTTTCTACCTATATCTTGGGAAGACTGTTGCCTACAATCCCACCATCCAAGATGTCATCAAAATAGATCTCACTTTCCTATTTGCTTCTAGGTAAACTTAATGTAATTTCAAAAGTCTTGAAACAACATGGATTGCCCTAAGGCCTTTATTTGGACAAACAGACCACAATAATACCAAAATGAAACTTGAATTGAAACATCCCTACACGGACTCCACCTTTTTGTATTTGCACTGTTACCCCATAAGTCAGGAATGTAGGGAGTACCATTGCAACACAAAGGTGCTTCCCACCCCTCACCCACACCCCCCAAAAGGCAACTGGACTTTCTGGTTTTCCTTTGAAGACGTTGCAACACAAGTTTCATCACTTGTCCCCCTCCAAGGATACCAGTCCCCAGGGGCATCTGGATCAAAAGAAGTCAAGATGATGGACATGACCATATGATTGAAATTTGAAACCATTGCCCTTTGTTTTAAATGCATTATACAACTTGCATTAAAGGGGGAGTCGGGAAAGCTTCAGTTGTACAATTATGACTGTCATCTGGATTCTTTTAGACTCTGACTCCTTCTCTTGTGGACATCCTTATGAAGAAAGCTCATTACTTTTATTCATGGAAGGAACATATATACCGGTTATATATTCATTTATTATCTTAGAAAATCATGATACCACAAAGCTTGAGAATCTTTCCATCAGCTTTTGCGTTTTCTGAATTGGGAAGACCACTATATAGAGTTTCCAGTTCAAACTTTTTTTTTGTTTGTCCCAAATTTCCAGTGTGATTCAGTGAATTTGTTATGGAAATTTGACATTTCTGTTACACCACAATACATTTTAATACATTTTGCTACTTCTGTAAAGAGAAATGCCTCCTTTTGTTAAGTGCTTATATTTCATTGTGCTGTAAATCATTGGGTCTAACACTGTTCTTAATCATTGTTAATAGCTCAACCTCTTAACCACTAAAGGTCATTAGGACTCTTCTATCCTCATTATTTCTATGATTTCACCCTTTTGTTTGTTTAGAGAGTTAAAGCTTATCTATGTATAAAAGATTTATAGAAACCCATATCAAAAGGCATAGGGAGGAAGATGTAGCAGAGTGAAAAGAGGGAGACCTGTATTATAGTCCTTCTAAGTCTGGAATTTAAAACAAATTTATCATTGCTTTTCCCCTGCTTGTAAATACTCTTAATTTCCCTAACAGCTTCTAGAACTGTAAAGGAGAAAAGTTTATATCTACTTTTTTTCCACATCGTGCATAATATTGTGCTCCCCATGCTTTTGTCTTTAACTAACCTTTCTTTGAATCAAGGAAGGAATGTGGTAGCACTTTTTCAGACAAACAAATAGGGTTTTTATTTCCTCCTCCAGACCATTTGGGCTATTTTTTTCCCACATCTTTCCCAGTATCATTCTCAGCTTACATGAGGTATCATTTTTTGAAGTCCCTTTGATCTCTACAAACAGGGAAAATATATAGGATAAGGAACTTTTTTAGATAGGTAGGAGTGAAGAGGACTGAAATCAGCACTGAAATCCATATTAGGAACCAGAAAAGGAGAAGAAAGATATTGAATGACATCAAAATACAGGAGACATTCTACACTAAAAAAGTTGATTATGCAGATTTTTAAAAGTATAAGAATCAAAACCAAACCTATGGTTCAGCAACACATACTAAAACATATCTGGACCAAGGCCAGATTCCTTTTCTCCGTCTTCTGATAGTTGAAATATAAAACAGAACCATATAAATTATGACATTACTATTTAAACAAGATGTGGGCTCATCTCAAAACAACAAAGGATATAGTAGTGATGACATCAAAAGGTAGAAAACGTGGAAGACTCATGTCTGCTCAATTTTTCTGCATCAGGACTGATGACCTTAATGCCTTTTTTAAGTTGATGGGGCAATAAAGGAAGAGATTACAGCAGTGAGTCAACCAAATAAAGCTAAGTGGAAAAAGCCAGTCAGTTATTCTTTTTCTCAGAGGGTTCTCTTAGTAAGTCAACCCACATGTAGCTGAAAATGTTATTTTCAGAGTCAGAATATGTGACCCAGAGAGGATAAATTATGTCCTGTTTGAATGAGGTAGCAGATAGGACAAAGCTTCCTTCCATTAATATACTGAACAAATCCGACGAATATAAATTAAACATATTGAATAAACTATTGAATAAACTACTAAAAGCACTTTTATCCCATCAGATTCATTTATTTTCAACATTTTTATTCCATTCTACTTCCAGTGACTCAAAACAGTATATGCAGGGGGAAAAAAAGATTAATAATAATGATTCGCAACTGTGTGCATTATTTATTTATTTATTGGTTCGATTTATATGCCGCCCTTCTCCGGAAACTCAGGGTGGCTTACAATGCGTTAAGCAATAGCCTTCATACTTTTGTATATACCTGCTTAGTAGGGCTTTCGGGGGCCCCCTAAGCTGTGTTCTTTTTATACAAAGTTGCTTATTGCCCCCAGAAACTGGGTCCTCATTTTACCTACTGTGAAAGGATGGAAGGCTGAGTCAACCTTGAGCCTGGTGAGATTTGAACTTGCAGTAATTGCAGTAATTATAATAGCACTGATCAAGAAAAGTCACTAACATCCTGAATGCTCACTCTCAGAGCCATGTTTTTATTTCTTTAAAGAAGTCCCTTAAGGAAGGGGATAGGACAAGAAGTAATGGGTGGAAGCTTGTCAGAGAGAGATTCAACCTGGAAATAAGGAGGAATTTCCTGACTGTATGAATAAGTAATCAGCGGAATAGCTTGCCTCCTGACTTGTGCATGCCCCCATTGCTAAATTCAAGAAAATATTGGACAATCATTTTTCTAAAAGGGTATGAGCACTCCTGCCCTGGACAGGAGGTTGGACTAGAACAGGGCTCTCCAACCTTTCTGTCTTTGCGGACTGGCAGGGGAAGGGATTGCATAGAGGGGTTCTGCAGAAGCAGTGGGCGCACACACTTGCAGCCCCATTTATGCAAGTGGTGTGTGCGAGCACCCACCACTCACACAAATGAACTTCCTGCACATTTGTGAGCATCCGCCACTCGCTCAAATTGAGCTTCCCGTGTGAGCACAAGCACCCACCACTTTCATGGCCTGGTTCTGAAGGGCCACAGCCCGGTACTGGGCCGTAGCCCAGGGTTTGGGGACCCCTTGACTAGAAGACCTCCAAGATCCATTTCAACCCTATGATACGAAGGTGAGCTATTTCATAAAAGGAAGGGAAGCACTGCTGAGAAACTCTTGATATGTTTCCATAGATGCAGCTCTCTTGAAGATGGCATCTTCAACTAATCTTTCTGGAAGGACAGATTCAGTTTGGAATAAACAGCCTCAGAAACAGCTAGGCTTTGAAATAAATAAGATGTTTTGTAGAGTTAGAATATCCTCTGATAGTCATTCTGAGACTGAATTGATTTTAAGGTACTTTGCCATGAGCAGAATTCAAGCATTCTTGCCAGTGGTGAAATGTAAAATTTGTTACTACTGGTTCTGTGGGTGTGGCTTGGTGGTGGTGGGGTAATGTGACTGGGTGGGCATGGCCAACTTTTTTTTTTTTTACTTTTACTTTTAAAAGCATTTTTTCTATAACCTCTTCGGCCGACGATTCCAGCTGAGTTGCCTGATCGTCAGAGGCTTTTTTTCTTTTAAAAGCATTTTTTTTTTGCTTTTAAAAGAAAAAAATAGCCTCTGACGATCAGGCAACTCAGCTGGGATCATCAGAGCCTTTTAAAAGCATTTTTTTTACAACCTCTTGTAAAATGCTTTTAAAAGTAAAAAAAAAAGCCTCTGATGATCACGCGGCTCAGCTGGGCATGGGGGGGGGCAGGGATTTTTGCTACCAGTTCTCCGAACCACCATCGCTACCAGATCGGGCGATCTGGTCTGAACCGGGAGCATTTCACCCCTGATTCTTGCTTATTGTATTATTGTTCAACATTTGTTTATAATATATCACTGTCATAAAGTTAGAAATGTTCTGTTTAGCTGTTACATTTTTTATTTTGTAGGGTTTTTTTAAAAAAAATCTGTTTCTCAATGTAACATAGGATATAAACAAGCTAAATATAGATTAAAATTTTGAGTGGCTTTTTTTTCCTTTTTGGTTAATCCTGAATTTCCCATCTGTTCTTCTTTGATCACAGATGTAATAACTTTTAAAAATACTTCTGTAGCATGGTAAAAAAGAATGAAAATAAAAGCAAAACTGTGCAATAGCTCTGCCACTCACAACTAGACTACATGACTGCAGAACTTTTGGATCTATAGAAATATTTCATCCAAAGATCTCATGGACTCTCTGATAAAATGGCAGACATAGGAAAAGACCATACTATTTTCCAAACACTTATTTTTTCAAGAGAAAAAATATTGAGATAAATATTTTGAGAATTTAAGTTCAAGGCAGAAAACTAGTCGGAGTTCCAAAAACCTTAGTCTAATATTTTAAAATCTCAGGAGAAGAAGAGAACCTAGTCAATGGTAGCCACACTGTTAACACAATTAATCCCCATAAATTGGCCCAACCATTTTTTGAAATCAGCTTAAAAGTATCTTGTTCGCTCAAGTTCCAAAACAATTCTTCTGAATCCTTTTCAAAGCACACAAAGCCCTAATTTCAACAGATGGCTAGACATCTCTTCCTATTCTCTGATTTTCCAATTGCATTTCTTTCACTTACCCATGTCAGAAAGCCCAATCATGAGAAAGTACAGTATAAAGTTTTTCCATAGAATAGAATAGAATAGAATAGAATAGAATAGAATAGAATAGAATAGAATAGAACAGAACAGAATAAGGAATAGGAATAGGAATAGGAATAGGAATAGGAATAGGAATAGGAATAGGAATAGGAATAGGAATAGGAATAGGAATAGGAATAGAATTCTTTATTGGCCAAGTATGATTGGACACACAGGGAATTTGTTTCTGATGCATATGTTTTCAGTATACATACTATACAACAACAAAGTTGTTTGTGCACTGTTGTAAGGCTAGAGGCAAAACAATCCCATTCCCTTCAGTATCACACTGGTTGACTACAATGTTAGCTGCCACATGGTTCAGAGACCTTGAGCATTTCATATTGTTTTGCAGCTAACATTTGAATTTTGAGACAAGTCTTAATGCCGATTTATTTATATGGCAGATTTATATCCTATCTCAACCATTATACATTATAGATTCTGTGGTGGCACAGTGGTTAGACTGCAGTATTGCAGGCTGATTCTGTTCACTGCCAGCAGTTCGATCCTGACCGGCTCAGGGTTGACTCATCCTTCCATCCTTCTGACGTCAGTAAAATGAGGAACCAGATTGTTGGGGGCAATATGCTGACTCTGTAAACTACTTAGACCGTAAAGCACTCTGAAGTGGTATATAGCCTAAGCACTATTGCCATTGCTATTCCCTTCTCCCACTGTTTTTTGTTTTAATACTAGCAACCCAGTGATATAGACTGGGTTAAGAGATAATGCACTGCCACAAATAACAATGGACTTGAATCTGTGATATCCTGGTCCCACCTTTAACCACTACACTGATTAGGTCTTCTGTAGTTTCTAATGTATTGCATCCTCTATGAAAGTTTAATGTTAACAGTGCTCATGCCCAGTTGATGGCACACCATTTGCTTAATCCGTCACCACCACCACTAGTTCACAGTATTTTGTTATGCTGTAAGCAGCCCAGAGTCGCTTTGAAATGAGATGGACAGCAAATAAATTTAATACATACATACATACCTGGTTTGGGAAACAGGCCACAATCTACATCCATTTTCACCCACCATGCTAAGCCATGAGTTGTTGAATAAGTCACAATGGTTGGATTCACATATTACACTAAGGTAAAATTAAAGTTTATAAACTGGCTGGATTCACCCAATAGTTTAATTCCAAACATGCCAATCAAAACTATGCCTTATGCTGATATGTGAGCTGGACCGCAATCAACTCTTTAGGGTTCATTGCAGAGGTGGGTTTCAGCAGGTTCTGACCAGTTCTGGAGAACCGGTAGCGGAAATTTTGAGTAGTTCAGAGAACCGGTAAATACCACCTCTGACTGGCCCTGCCCCCATCTATTCTTTGCCTCCCGAGTCCCAGCTGATCGGGAGGAAATGGGGATTTTCAGTAACCTTCCCCTGCCACGCCCACCAAGCCATGCCCACCAAGCCATGCCACGCCCACCAACCCACGCCCATAGAACTGATAGTAAAAAAATTTGAAATCCACCACTGGTTCACTGGAGGTTTGAGAACTGTTACATAGGAAGCTAATCTGAGAATCAGTGAGCTCCCCAATAGAGGTCAATGTTGTACGTTAGTATCAACTGTGGCTTGGGGAAGAAATGGCTTGGGCGTCTCCCTCTTGAGCTAGCCAGGATTACCTTAATCACTGGCATTGTCGATTACATTTTGCAGTGAAAGTGGCTGCCTCTAGCTAAGCTTTGCAGTTCTTGAACAAAGCAGTATAGCATCTGCTCTGGATGAATTAATGGATGGCCAGGAAATGCCAAGGCAGAAGTTTAAACTGGGAAGGAAAAAGAAGAAATCCTTTAAGAAACCATCTTTACATTGATGCCATGAAAAAAACTATGTGCGCCTATGCATGCAAATAAAATTACCAGGATTCAACACAATACAAAGTCTTTACTACTAAAAATACTACCAGTAAGGCCATTTGGCTTTACATTTCCAGTTACATAAATAAGGAAATGTTGACACAAATATTTTTAGCAAGGATGACTGTGTTGTTGAGACAGCAATAAGAAAGGAGGCTAAAGATGCCAAGTGAAAGGAAATTGCAGTAGAAGTTATGAAAGTTAATTGAACTGCAAAGAGACAAAACAGCAGGAAAACATTTTTAAAAACCCAAATAATATCAGTCACGCAGAAGAAAACAAATACTAGGGTTTGTGACATGCACTGAATTCTTAGACAGGATTGATTTACGGAAGTAGCAAATGAATCAATCAGAAGTATGAGGATTTGCCGGTTATAAAATGCATCAATGGGAAAATATATGGTCAAAATGTTTACTACATTACAATTTTAGGGAGAACTTCTATAAAATGATATATATTGTAGATGCTATTTATCACTGGAAAGATTGTTAAAGGGATTTCAACTATATATTGGAAATGTAAACACCAAGTATGTTCTACCAACTTTGGTGGAGTTGTAAAAAGGCTAAAAATTATTGAACTGAAATACATAAGTTAATTTTAAAAAAAGATCAATGTACAATTCAGATCAGAGACACTTTTCTTAGGGTTGATGGACAAAAATTGCATGGTATATGATAATGGCAGCAAAACTTCTATGTACCCAATATTGGAATGGTTCAACAATACAGTGGTGGGTTCCTCCCAGTTCCGCCCAGTTCCGCCGAGCCGGTAGCGGTGATGATATGACGTCACTGAACCGGTTCTGCCCCCCCGCCTCCCGGCCCCCCCTTGCCACCACCCCACCCCACGCATTATTCTTACCTTTTATTTGGCCCCACCCCCAATCTATTGCTGCCTCCTGAGTCCCAGCTGATGGCTAGAGGGAAAAAAATTGTTTAAACTCTTGCCGCGGGGCTTCAAAGGGCCACCCTACAGCTGATCAGTGTTAAAAGAAAACAAATGAGTAGACCGGTACCTGCAAAAATACATGAATAGATCAATGCCTGCAAAAATACATGAGTAGACCAGTGCCTGCAAAAATACATGAGTAGACCAGTGCCTGCAAAAATAAATGGGTAGATCGGTACAGCCTGGTAGACCAGTACCTCTGCTAAATCCTAAATAATTGTCACATGACCATCAAGCCATGCCCACAAAATAAGCCATGCCCACAGAACCGGTAGTAAAATAATTTAGAACCCACCCCTGCAACAATACCTACAATGAAAGAGTGGTTGTTAAGACCAATGAAGTTGGTTGAGATGGTGAAACTGATAGCTATGATTAGAGAAAAAACCTTGGCCAAATTTAATACCAATTGGAACCCTTTTGGACTTCCTGCAAGAAACAGGGGGTGGTGGGAATGAAATCATGACATATGGATTTGTGGATTAGTAATTTTTACAGTTTTTTTTTAATTGATGTTACATTGTAAATGTTGAGCAAGAGTTGAAGTTAAGTTTTATCTATCTTCTGTAAAAGAAGTTGGAAGTCATTTTTTTGCATGTAACTTTGTTTCTCTCTGTATTTTTTATTTCGTTGCACCTTAACTATCATTTATTTCTCTATTTTGTATTTTCTTCTACCTCCCTCTTGACTATTAGTTTTTTAATAGTTTTCTCCTTTTTATTGTGTATGTGTGTATATACAATATATATGTATGTATGTGTGTGTATGTGTGCGTGTATATTTCGGAGAATAAGACACAGTGGGGTATAAGACGCACCTTAGTTTTGGGGGAGGAAAATAAGAAAAAAGCTGATTGGCAGGTGGATCGGCCTCCCACAATACCCACAATCAGCTGTTGCCAGAGGTGAATTTTAGCAACAGGTTCCTTGGTTGTGAGCTCTGTGCCTTGCTTTTTTTTGCTTTTTTTTTCTGCCTTTGAAACTTCTGAAACTCTGTTTCAGAAAAAATTTTCTTTTCTTGTCTCTGAAAGCCTCTGAAACAGAGCTTCAGAAAAAAAGCCTCTGAAGCTCTGTTTGGGGACTTCTTTTCTGAAACTTTGTTTCTGATGCTTTTTTTCAGCCTCTGAAACCTCTGTTTGAGAAGCTGGACAGGGCTACATTCGGAGTATAAGACACACCTAGATTTTCACCCTCTTTTTTGAGGGAAAAAGGTGCATCTTATACTCTGAAAAATACGGTATATATAAATGTGTGTGTGTGTGTGGATTTTCATAGATATTACATACAGGCAATGAAAAGAATCTATGGATCATTCTAAAATAGTGGCCCCCAACCTTTTGGGCACCAGGGACTGTGGAGAGAGGTTTTTCTTCGGACCAGTGTACTTTTGCATGATGCCTGCATTCCACAGATGGAGCTTTGCTTGTTTGTGTGGCCCAGTTTTTGGCATGCCGCGGTCCGGTGCCAGTCTACAGACCAGGGGTTGGGGAGCCCTGTTCTAAAAGATAGCAAGTTAGAGCTCCATAAAGTCTTTAGTTGTATAAATAAGAGCAGGAAAACAATATCTGCAAGCAGAAAGTTCATTGGGACAGCTTAAGGTATCTTTTCCTTCTTCATCCATGTCATCTTGCTCTTTATCGGGCCAATTGGTACATAGCAAATTTGAATCTAGTTAGGACTACCAGATCAGGGATGCAACATTTCAACTGAGCACTAGATATCAGTAAATACTGTAGTTTTCTAAATATCTAAACATCTGATTCTTTAATTTCACCTAGTGGTTGTGTGGAATTCTGTATCCCAAATCTTGCAGCCCTTGTCTAGAATTAGGTGCATGAAAAAATGTTTATTTAATTATTTATCCCACATTCTGTTGCTTATCAATAAAAATTGCAAGGAAAGGGATTATAAATGGTTCGGTTCTAGTCTCTCTTGGTTTGACTTTGAAGATGGGCCTTGCTTCTTTCCAAGCAAGCTTAGCCACACTTCTCATCACCCCAAGAACTTTCAAGCATGTGTGTGATTTCAAAAGTTATATAAAAGGGCAAGGAGTAAAGATTATTAGATTTTATTGTGAGCAGATGTCTTCTTAGGTACTGATCATTTAAACTAATAGGAGTTAGAATTAATTCAATCTTATCAGGGTATAGTAGTTATCTAGAGGGGATGAGAATGTGTCATGAATTTCTTGTCAGGCTAGTCAAAATCAGGGCATCTTCTTGCTCAATTTATATGATACAATAGAACAAAAGGTAACCTACCAGAATAATTTACTTTTAAATTATTCCAATTTCTACTTTTTTAAAATAATCCCATTGCACAAGCAAGTAGAGAACTTGTAGGTTCTAAAATTGCTTTGGCTGAATCAGTATTTGATCTACATAACTTTAATAAATCTACATAACTTTATGCATTAAATTTGAGAAGAACATTCCTGCAATTAATTATTTGCTAGTTTTTAGCTATACTTGAAGAACAATTTTCAGAGATAAAATGCTACATTCATGAATAGTTGTTAATAGATTGGTCTTGAGGTCTGTATTAGAATTCTAATGTAATCAGTCTCAGTACAATGAAGACTTTAAATAAGTGAGCTAAGAAAGAAGTTTTATAGAAACAAACAGAACCTATGCATTATTTTTATTATTTTGACTGTTTATTTTTAGATTCACACTGTTTTGACTTTTTAACAAGCATCCCACTGTGTTTAAACTGCCTTTGAAGTATTCTGATCTTGAAAGGAAGCTTAGAAATTTATTAAGAAAATAAAACTGAAAATATAGTACCATGCCACATATAAGACCTCAGTAAAATAACACATTACTTACATGCAAACAATCACAGATGCAGATCCTTTGTAATAATATTTTTATTGAAGTTTACAAATACAAAGATAAAAATTACAAACCAAAAAAAATATAAAAAGTAACAAATAAAAAATGAATAATGCAGAGAAAAAGGAGAGAAAAAGGATATATAAAGAAATGATTTCCCCCTTCATCCAGACAAATCAAACAACTTCAATAATTTATCTTCCCATCTTTCATTTCTTATCAATAAACAAATTATAAAGTCCTGTCATTCAGTCCTAATTAGCAAAAATCCATTTAAGTTGCTAAAAATAATAACATATACATTTTTATGTTAATCAAATAAAACAGTTTTATATTCCTTTATTTTTAAAATAACATCACCTTAATTAAAAATACAGGGGGGGAAATCTCTTCTTCCCATATCTTATCTCTTAACTAATAAACCAATCTTTAAAGCCTTAAATTTGGTCCTGGTCAAAAAAAAGTCAATTAAGAGCTACCAAAAACAACAACATATATATTTTAATTTTGATTAAATAAATCAGCTTTCCTTCTTTGGTTTACTTTAAGAAACTTGAGCTAATCCCTTTAAAGTGTCCCAAAAATTGATTTCTCATCACTTGCTCTTTGTCTCTTCTCAGAAAGTCCTTCATACGTTTAACAAACCTTTTTCGAAGTCCAATATGAGTAAATTATCTAAGTTGCTCTCCTGATTTATTTTCTGCATTTCTCTTTATTATGAAATCGGCCATCTTAATTTGAAAATCCAGTGTAGCATCCCATCCAGTGTAACATTCCATATCATTCTTGTAGCCTTACATTTTTAAATCCACTTTCAGATCCAGATTCAACTCAGTTTCATTCTCTGTTTTGCCAAGTAAAATCTGTTCCTCTTCTTTTAAAACCATTTTAATGATAGCAGACAATCTTAGGAGTAATTTCTGAATTCATTTTTCCCAAATATCCTTAAATTCTTCCAAACTCAAATATTTTTGCTCCATTCTTTATTAATGGGTCTCTTCTCCTTTAATTATAACCTTTAATTTTTTTTTCTGGTTCTCTCTAGGGTCCAACCATCAAGTCCTGTCTTATGTTTCCTTTCTAATCAACAACATTTTCCCATGGGATGGTTTCTCATAGCTTCAAAATCTTCACACACACATATATAAAATTTTAAACAACCCAGAGGAAGGATTCTTATTACTTTCAAAATCTTATTTCAAGTCCCTCTGGGCCCTTAAATCCATTTATAACTTTACAAAATCAGCATTCTAATCACTCTTTTGCTGTTGATTTATAAAAAGAGAACTTTTTAAATTCTTAGGCATGCATGAAACTTCTTTCATCAAGGATAAAAGGAAACTCACCTGATGTGATGAAACATGTCTTTCCAAAGGTTCTTAATATCCAAAAAATTGTTAACAAGGAATTTCCAGAAGTGATTAAGAAAGGAAATATGCAAACCCTATGTCCATAAAGGCTCCAAACCATGGGATGGGCAAAAATTACAATTCTTTAATTCCCAGTGCTCTAAAACCCACTGGCAACCAGTTTCTTGTGGTCTCCCCACAGAGAGGGGCTGTATGGAGTGCTTTTGGGCAATCCTCGTCCTCTCCTTGCTCCAGAAAGAAATTTTAAAGTGTCAAACCATTCACCAGCACCTTGTTCCATCATGGTCATCAGCTCCAGTCTCACAGTGTCATTTTCAGTCCACGATTACTTTCCCAGAAGTCCCTAGATGAAAATCCTGATATTTTCTTCATTTTATATGTTCATATATGTTAGCACATGACTTGTAACATGATATAAGAAGTTATTACTGAGCTGACAATAATGACCTACCTGGATACATTTTCTATTAGCTAAGGATCCATTAAGAAAAATGAATCATTACTACTAATAATTGTTGATTCCAAGCTGTACCAGGTGAAATGTCTATGGAGATTCTCAGTCATCCAGGTCATGGTTGTCCCAAAGGTGCAACTGGACTTTGTGGTTTTTCTTTGAAGACATTTTGCTTTTCATCTAAGAAGCTTCTTCAGCTCTTCCATTCCACACCGTCCAGAGCTGAAGAAGCTTCTTGGATGAGAAGTGAAATGTCTTCAAAGAAAAACCACAAAGTCCAGTTGGTTCTTGAAAAAAAAGCATTTTTGGGACTACCAGGTAAAATGTGTACTATTTTACAGATGTGTGGAATGTGTAACAACTGAGCCCGAGTATTTCAGATTTTTCTTCTGAATTTGTTAGCCCAGTCAGTTAGTCTATCATGCTGAGAGTGATCAATGGAAAAAGGAGAAGGGGCCACCCTAGTACCTGCTGGCTGGATGTTGTCAAGGGTGATACTGGGATGACTGTGGAAGATCTGAAGGAGATTGTGTGAGACAGAGGGGCATTGAGAGTGCTAATCTATAGAGTGCCTGAGAGTTGGACATGCCAAAATGGCTGATGACGAGTCCAATCAGAAAAATCTGTCTAGCTTAGTGCTAGATAACACATTAGGATGTGAAAAGGATCAGGCTAACTATGGTTTAATATAAACCAGACTTAGTGTCAAAGCACCAAGAATAAAGAAGGAGAAGAGTGGAGTCTGGAGCAACCTCTGATTGTTCTTCAATAGTGTTTAGAGGAACAAGGAATGAAAGTAAATTCATGAAATGCATTTACTTTGCATATATTCCTTCTGCCACGAAACAGAAAAAGTTAGTTTATGTTGAAAGGCAATAAAAAAAAACTATTTGTGGAAAAATAGAAATTTGAGGTTGTTGTTGCTTTGTTTTCATGAGTTCACATAGGAGACGGAGGCTAAAGCATGACCCACGATCCAAATCATACTTTGCCAGAAGTGCAAAGTTCTTTGGTGCTCCTTTATTAAGAAAGAGGTCACTAACATTTTAATCAATGATTTTGGAAGTAGGGGGAATCGATTGATGTTCTCATTAGACTGACAGGCAAAATGTCAACCCAGCAGGAGCACTGAACAAACCTTAAGGTCCTACATGATATCTGGGATTGCAGCTTTCACCAGCAATCTGGGATCTCTTTTTCTCTTGAAAGATGTACATAACTTCATGACTTAGAACTTACTCTATTATAAAACTCAGTACTGTTGTGTGACCTACTCCATCCTGAAATTCATTAAATAGTCCAGCACCGGGGTTCCAGCATTGAGATCACCCACCATGGTGAAGCAACTGCAAACCATATAAACTGAATCTAACAAGTTCGTGTCTGGCATTCAGACTAGGACATTAAGCAAGCTCTGAGGTTGATATTATTTTATGACTGGATTGCATTTTTTACTTTAGGCATTGCAGGATATATATTAGGGTGTTATGTGACTACTTTGCAGTTATGATCTACCTTAGAGTGAAGAGTGTATTATAAAGCCAACCAGCTATGGATTATTTCATACATTATTGCTAAACAAATATGACTTAGCATGAATGTGTGAACCCTATTGCTGTGAATATTTATGATATTTCTGATGTTCTATATATAGTATATATCAGGGGTGGGTTCTAAATTTTTTTACTACTGTTTCTGTGGGCGTGGCTTATTTTGTGGGTGTGGCTTGGAGGTCATGTGACTAGGTGGGCATGGCTAACTGGTCAGAGTCATTTCTGGAAGGTCCTCGTACTTACGACCAGTCCTCGCACTTACAACCTGACTCATTTGTTTGCTTTTAACACTGATCAGCTATACGACGGCCCTTTGAAGCCCTGTGACAAGAGTTTAAACAGTTTTTTCCCCTCTAGTCATCAGCTGGGACTCAGGAGTCAGCAATAGATTGGGGATGGAACCAAATAAAAGGTAAGAATAACGTGGGGGGTGGTGGGGGAGAACCACTTCAGTGACATCATATCGTCACCGCTACCGGCTCGGCCGAACCAGGAGGAACCCACCACTGGTATATATACCTCCTATATATGCATGGACTTCAATTGTATTTGTACTATATACTTCTATTGTATTTTGACCAGGATTGGGCTGGTATAAGGAGGTATATGTATATACCTCCTTATATGTATATGTATATTTTTCGGAGTATAAGACGCACCTACCTTTTTTGGTGAGGAAAAGGAGAAAAAGAAATCTCCCTCTGCCTCCTTTGTTTGTTGCAATTTTGCCTCCTTTGTTTGTTGCAGCAAACAGCCTGCTTTACTTTCATTTTCGTTTTCAGCATAACTTGATTAGCACTAGGGGAAAAAAAATCTGCTCCAGCAATTTACCTCTTTGCAGCAAGCAGCAGAGCCCTGTGCAAAACAGCTGAGAGCAAATCAGCTGAGAGCCGGGAGGCCGATCCAATCAACCTGTGCTAATTAGGTTATGCTGAAGCTGAAAGGAGCTGTTTTTTCTTGCTGTTTGCTTGCAAGGAGGTAACTGCTGTGAGGCAGAGCCAAAGGGTGGAGGCCAGTGGGTGGGCGGGGCTACATTCAGTGTATAAGATGCACCTAAATTTTCACCCCCTTTTAGGGGGGAAAAAGGTGCGTCTTATACTCCGAAAAATACGGTACTTATTTTATCTATTTATTTAAATAATTTATGTGATTAAAAACCCAAAGTTGGAAACAATCACCTATGATACATGCTGGCTGGTGAATTTTGAGGGTTGAAGTCCACACATTTTAAAGTTGCTAAATTTGAATAAAGGGTGAGCTGCAGTATCATGTCCCACATCAACAGCCATAATTGGAGAGAATCATTTTGATTATATGAATAGGATTATATTCTGCCATTGATCATGCTTATTTTTATTTTAAAGTGTTTATTGATGGTTTTTATATGTTTGCATATTGATTTTTAAATTTGTTTTTATTGGATTGTTGTTTTTAACTTCTTGTGAGCAGCCCAGAGTTGCTTAGATGAGATAGGTGGCCATGCAAATTAAAAATAATAATAGTAAGTTCTGCCCTTTCCCAGTCTGAAGTCCACCATATGTGGCTGACTATAAGTCTAAGAATCCTAGCCAGCACATCATTTATAGTAAGTGGAAATTCTGGACATTAGTCTAAAACAGTCATACAGAAAAATCTGCTCACATCCCTTACCTTAGAATTATTTTGATACGTTCAAAAATTGAAAAAAGGTTGCCTTAAAATAATTGCAAATTAAAAATGGAAAGCTATATATTCAGAATGATAGCAACACATATTTAAATGATAAAACAAATACTGTGCTGTGTTTCCTGCCCATTCCCCTCTTCCTTTTGATGTTTATTGTCATCTCATCAAGGTATCAAGGGAGGTGAATCATATCTGTCCTATTGTAAATATTGTCTACTGTGTAAGTAGTAGAGAACATCCTGATTTGATTTTAGTACAGATGGTCAGGATGCAAAAATATATTGCTCTACGAAAAGCTTATTGATATTAGCATACGTTACTGCAGTACTTGGATGATTGTCCAATTAACTGTTCTGGCAATCTGATGATTCTGCTAATTAAGTGAATTTGCAATATTGCAGTAGAATACGTCAAAGACAACTAAAGAGGACACTCAGGAAATGAAAGCTGGATGTAATGTGGCATAGGCTCCTTCGAGCTGGTACACAAGCATTGTGGAGTTGACTGATGGCGATGACATTGATGGATATTGGAAAACATCTTAAACTGAGACATTGCAGCAAGGAATGTTGAAGGATCAGAGCAGGGCTCCTGTCAATTGACCGAAGAGCACCAGGGATTGGAAACTTGAAAGAAGGAAGGACGCCAAAGGGTTAGAACTGAAAAATCAAACCAGGAAATCCAGCCAGAAATCATTTCCAAAGGACAAAACTAGAGGTCAGGCCTGAGGAATCACTTGAAAATTCCAGAAGAACCACATGCTTTTCTGGGGTGGCATTTGTTGTACTACATAAAAGAATGAAAAGTTACTTGTCCTTGTGAAAGGGGGTGTTTTGCTTCCCCTGATCGGTCGGTTTTCTGGGGTACCATAAAATTTGGTCTAGCTAGTAGGAAGCTTGGCAACTGCTGGGTTGATTCCATCAACACAGGAAACATTTGCAAGTAATACTTTACATTAGTTAATTAGCAGGCAGGTGCAGTGAAGTAGAATGCACAAAAATGGGCACGGTCCAAATAAGAGTGGCACAGAAGAGAGGGTAAATAGCCTTGCCACTCTCATAATTTTTTTTTTATTGCAAAAGTTTTACAATTACATTTTCACCCCTTTCCTCCCCCCTCAACCCATCCCAAACCTCCCAACCTCATCCTCCCTAACCCTCCCTAACCCTCCCCTCCCCCCAGACTTCCACACAATATACTCAGATCAAGAAGAAAAACCCTCCTTTGTATATAAAACTTGAACCCCTCCCTCCCCCTTGTAGTTTTTCATCTTCATTACATTAATATATTTCTATCTTAATATAACATTTTCAAATAAAAGCTATTTGATACTTCCTGGTTTGATATTTGTTCTGAACATAATCTATCCACTTTTTCCATTCCCATTCATAAGTCTCTTGTGAACAGTCTTTTAAATATGCTGAAATCTTCGCCATCTCTGCAAAACTGGCCATCTTTAAAGTCCATTCCTCGATAGTGGGCAAAGCTTCATTTTTCCAGTATTTACCTATCAATAATCTCACTGCTGTTATCATGTACAATATCAACTTTGTTTCCCCCAATGTAAAACCCTTAACTATACCCAATAAAAACAGTTGTGGAGAAAATTGAATTTTTTTCTTCAAAACATTCTGCATAACCCACCATATTTTTATCCAAAAAGCCTTAACTTTCTTGCAAGTCCACCAAACATGATAATATGTAGCATCTAAACTATCACATCTCCAACATTTTGGCTGAACATTAGGGTACATACACGACAATTTTTTGGGGTCTAAATGCCATCTATAAAACATTTTATAGAAATTTTCCCTCAAATTCTGCGACTGTGTAAATTTAACATTCTGAACCCAATTTTTTTCCCATGTTTCCAACATCACTGGTTCTTCAAAATTTTGTGCCCACTTAATCATACAATCTTTAACCAATTCAGTTTCTGAATCCCTTTCTAACAAAACATTATAAAACCTTTTAATATGCATTGGACCTTTCTCTTTTATATGTCTAACCAATTCTTCCTCATGCAACATAATATCAATTTTTTGGTCCTCTTTCCATCTGAGTTGAAGTTGATTATATTGTAACCAAGTTAAGTTAATCCCTTCGTCCAACAGTGTCTCTAATGTCTTCAACTGCCATCTGCCCGCATCTGTAAAAAGAACCTCTTTATATAAACCCCCCCCCAATTGACATTATATTTGTATTCCACATAATATGACCAAGATCCAGCCATAGCGGTATTTTGTAATCCCATTTAAGTCGGTGTTTCTTCCAAACCCACAGAAGAGAGGGTAAATAGCCTTGCCACTCTCATAATTTTTAAGGAAGGTAAAAATTTAGGTTAGGATTTGATATTAATTCATTCTTTGTCAAGGGACCTAAAGAGGTTCCATTTAAAAAATAAAGTTTAACCCAAGAATGTTCAGTCTCAAGCTAATACTGGTTTGAACCCTGAGTTGTTTTGTCAGGTTCAATACCGAAGGATAATATATTTTATTAGCATAAGAGAGATCAAAGTATTTATCAACAAATTACACATAAGGACACTTACGTGGTCGCTGCTTTCAGGACTTATAGCGGAGGTTGTAATGCAATGTATAAAAGCCATACAGGGATGAAATGCTCCCGGTTCAGACTGGATCGCCCGATCTGGTAGCGATGGTGGTGGGTGGTTTGGAGAACCGGTAGCAAAAATCCTTGCCCCCCCCCAATGCCCAGCTGAGCCGCACGATCATCAGAGGCTTTTTTTTTTTTACTTTTAAAAGCATTTTTTCTACAACCTCTTCCAACGAAAAAATGCTTTTAAAAGTAAAAAAAAAAAGCCTCTGATGATCATGCGGCTCAGCTGGGATCATCAGAGGCTTTTCAAAGCATTTTTTTCTGCAACCTCTTGGCCGAAGAGCTGGTTAAAAAAATGCTTTGAAAAGTATCTGACGATCCCAGCTGAGTTGCCTGAGTGTCAGAGAGGCTTTTCAAAGCATTTTTTAAAAAGCCTCTCTGACGATCCCAGCTGAGTTGCCTGATCGGCAGAGGCTTTTCAAAGCATTTTTTTCTGCAACCTCTTGGCCGAAGAGCTGGTAAAAAAATGCTTTGAAAAGTATCTGACGATCCCAGCTGAGTTGCCTGAGTGTCAGAGAGGCTTTTCAAAGCATTTTTTAAAAAGCCTCTCTGACGATCCCAGCTGAGTTGCCTGATCGGCAGAGGCTTTTCAAAGCATTAGAAAAAATGCTTTGAAAAGTTAAAAAAAAAACCTTGACCACGTCCACCCAGTCACATTACGCCCCCCATCAAGCCACGCCTACAGAACTGGTAGTAACAAATTTTACATTTCACCCCTGAAGCCATAGCATTTTCACAAATACAACCAAAAATATGGATCAGCTTCACCATAATAAAAAAGGATCAATTAGAGAACAGCCACAGAACTATCAATAACATTTTTAAAGGAATCGAGTTTACTAGAGAAGAAGAAAACAACAACTCGCTATCCTTCCTGGACATCCTGATCAGCAGAGACCACAATGGCGAACTAGAAACACAAGTCTACAGAAAAACCATCCATACTAACCAGGTGCTCCACTATCAAAGCAACAACCCAACCTCCCACAAGAGAAGCCATGTAAGGACTTTATTTAGATGAGCCCAAACACACTGCAGCAACTCAGAACAGCAGAAAAAGGAAATAGAGCATCTATATAACATATTCCAACAAAATGGATAGCCACGCAACTTTATCAAAAAGTCCCTGAGCACTCAGTCCAATACAACAAAACCAACACAAACCCTAAAAAGAATTACACTGCTATACAGTACATCAAGAATATCTCAAAAACCATCAACAGACTACTACAACCACATGGAATCAGCATAGCACAGAAGCCAACCTGAAATCCTAAGCAGACCAAAAGACCCAACAACCCCACAAGAAAATCAGGAGTCATCTACAAAATACAAGTAAGGACTGCAACAACCACTATGTAGGACAAACAGACAGAAGACTGGTAGAATGCATCCACAAACACCAACTAGCAGTCAAAAGGCATGGTGACAATTCTTTAATTTCACAACATATAGACAGATTTAACCATAGTTTCAATTGGGAAAATGTGACCATCCTAGACCAAGCCAAGTCCAAAAATACCAGGAAATTTCTAGAAGCTTAGAACTCTGACATCAATAGATACATAGACATTAAAAAACATCTATTGACTATGCAAAGTAGACTATCATCCAGGCCAAAAAGGAACAAAAAAATCCAAGCATCTCTCCACAAGCAATCAGCACCCAGATCAGCATAGATTAACTCCAAGATCAACATCAGACCAACAATCAAGTAAACAATACCCCAATCAAGAAACTGGTAAAGAAGCCAACAGCAAACAGTCCAATAAAAGAATCTCTAAGACAACCCCCACCAACACTGACAGGCAAGCCACTAGAACCGTGATGGCGAACCTATGGCACGCGTGCCACAGGTGGCACGCGGAGCCATATTAGTGGGCACGCCAGCTCAGCTCTGGGGCGCATGCACGTGCTGGCCAGCTGATTTTTGGGCCTTCTGGGCCCACCAGAAGTAGGGAGACAGGCTGTTTCCTGCCTCTGGAGGGCCTGGGGGGTGGGGAAGGCCCATTTTTTTTCTTACCTGGCTCCAGATCCTCTCTGTGTATCTGGGAATGGCGAAAACAGCCTTTCCCACTCCCTTGGAGGCCCTACGGAGGCTCAAAGGGCCCATTTCCCCACTCCTGGTGGGACAGGAAGTGACTTTTTTCCTGTCCCCAGCCTCCAGAGACTCCTAGAGAGGCTCCTAGAGACTCCTAGAGAGGTTCTGGAGGCTGGGGACAGCAAAAAATGTCACTTCCTGTCCCACCGGGAGTTGGGAAATGGGCTTTTTCAGCCTCAGTAGGGCCTTCAAGGGAGTGGGAAAGGCTGTTTTCGCCATTCCCAGATACACAGAGAGGATCTGGAACCAGGTAAGAAAGAAAAACGGGCCCACCAGGCCATCATGTGCCAGGAGCGGGGGGCGGGGGGGAGGGGGAGGGGGTTGCGCACACATGCGCATGGGCACGTGCACGTGCAACCTTCCTCCGCCCCCCCCTCTCCTGGCACGCAATGGCAAAAAGGTTAGCCATCACTGCACTAGAATATGAACTGACAGCAAACAGCACTGTTTACTAGCACTGATGATACTAGTTTGGATACCTAGTTTGGATAATGAAATGTCTGCAAGAAAACAAGCAAGCCCAGAGAGCACCACAGACCGCTCATGTCAACCCTGAGCTACAGATAGTCTCCTTTATTAGTTCTCAATAGCATGCTGACATTTTTTACAAATGGAAGTAAAGGACAACACGGTATGTAGTCTATACCTATTTCAGAAGCAGCAGATAAGCCACCAAATATCTGAAAAGCTTTGAAAGGCTACAAAGAGCTCCCAAGCCATCTGACCTCATCCTGCTTCTGAGTAGGTTCTGCTTTGATTCATGAAATTGCATGAGCTCAGAGCATTCCTTCCATGCTGGGGGCTATTCGACTAAATTCTTTTTACTTTTCTCTTTAGATAATCCATGCTGGGAAATAGGTGAAGGAGATGTCAGGGTTCCAAGTAACAACCCCAACCAAAGAAAACTCCAAGGCTTGGATTTCCTCAAAGTTACATTTTATTAGAGATGTCATATTGGCACATCTGGGAAAACCCGAATCTGAAAGCTTCCAGGGTTTCCCCACCCAAAGGAAAGTTCAAGTCCCTGACCAACACCCACAAGTCCATCACATGGTCCAATTACAGCACAGTCCAACTGGACAGGTCTCCCAATTCCAGCCTTCTAGGTGGAGGGCAAGACGGCCTTGACTTTCTGAGAAAGGAATGTTATTATGACTACATCTCACCCATGCTCCATACAATCCCCCCTCCCAGTTTCCCACAGCAGTAAATGTGGCAGGCCTGAAGGCCCAAATATAAAAGATGGCTTCCAGGTCTGACAGGAGGTGTCTTCCTCTGTGTTCCTCAAGTGTTTCAGGCTGACTGTCACTGATTGCAGGATCCTACTGAACTCTGAATCTAGTGAGATAAGAGTGGAAACAGCCATATTGCACTGATTCCAGTTCATCTTCATAGAAAAGATCCATAAATTAGTGGTTGGAATTTTATTTCATTTCTCATGTATAAATCAGCTGGAGAAGCTTGTGAAAAGGTTTGGACCAATTGTGCAATTAGTGTTTTTCTGCTAGCTTTGTTTTGGATCTTCTTGTTCAATCAGATTTCAGGAAGGTTAATGTTAGTAATGTCAACTAATAGTACTCTGGAATATGAAGAAAAGGTTTCCAAAGGTTTTCAATGAATTAAAATAATTAAAACCAGTGTTTTGAGAACAATTGCTCTAATTCGAAGAGATAAATTCTATACGTCCCCAGAAAAGGTTAACTTGATTCCTACAATGTTATCTCAAACTTGTCACTTTTCCCAAGCATATTCCTCAGCTATTATATCAACAGTATATAAACGGCCTTTAAAATTAACCTAATGAGACGCATTGACAACATCTTATTTATTCTTGATAATGGAAATTCAAATAGTCGGTATTGCAATATTGTACTCAAAATTGCCTTGAGTACAAAAACTGCTTAAAAGATCTCACAGCATATATCCTGATAGGTTGCTAGAGCAATCTCTAAAAAGAAATGCTGATGCAGTTCTCCTGACTTAGCAAGTCTTAGAAATTAACTTTGAGGAATCATACAAGCTAAACCTACATGAAGACAGCTGTTACACACCAAGCCCAAGAAGTATTTTTAGATTTTCACCTTCCAGTCCTCCAAATAAACAATGCACTATACATATCAATCTTTCCCTTACCTTTAATTGGCAATGATAATAGCAGCAAATAGAAGTTAATAGCAAGTTTGAGAAGATTCACTTTCTCCTGCTGTCCTTTCTATTATCCTAGTATGTTCTATAAAATCATGCCAGAGTAATAAGGTTAATTTTCTCAAGGGCTACTCAGCAATAAAGAAGGACTAAGTGCAGGAGTATTCTAATGTTAATAGTCTGATCCCACATATTTGAAGACACCCATATACAACAGCTTATATTTAGTATTGGATCGTCACTTTACCATTACAATCCATAAAAATTTAAGATGTTACAATATAAACCCGTCTTTCAGTTTAGCAAAAGTTTTTGCTTTCAGTTTAGAAACCAAAAAGGTGTTTTCTGATATGCTCATTTATCAATAATAGGTATTATTGCAAAGAAAAGAAAAGAAGAAAAGAAAAGAAGAAAAGAAAAGAAAGAGGCAAGGAGGGGAGAGGAGAGGAGAGGAGAGGAGAGGGAGAGAGAGAGAGAGAGAGAAAGGAAGGAAGGAAGGAAGGAAGGAAGGAAGGAAGGAAGGAAGGAAGGAAGGATGAATGAATTACGGTGAAGGGAATAATCCTCCCCAAAACCTGTACAGTACTACAAATTGGGTACTCCAGACCAGTACTGTACCAACAAGGCTGTAAGAGTTACATAGGGAAATTCTAATTCCCTTGAAGCAGTTTTATGTAATTTTACATAATATAATGGTGAGATAGTTGTTACTTAAAAAATAAATGTAATCAAGTCCTAAACACAATACTATTGAATAATTGCAGAGACAGATCACCAACAATATCATAACCCAAATCTGGAACTTAATAGGGACGGTAGCAAAGTTAAGCTACAAAAAGTTCATACAAAATTTGAGAAATTGGAAATGCATTTTAAGTTATGGGTGTGAAAAGATTTGTCCACATTCCAGCAGGGCACAATAAACTGGCCTCTCTGCCTCAGAAGTTATGTATTTCCCAGCTAGTTGAAACTGGAGATCACACAGAAGAGTATATTACTGCACAATGACCTGTGAAGGTTGTACTCCAAAGAAGAGAGATCAGATTATGACAAATATTATTTCTCTAGAGCGAGACCCTCTAGGCAGCCTCCATGAAATTAATGTATTTCTTAACACGAATTCAAGGCTATTAGAAAAGAAAAAAGCAAAAAAAAAGCAAAGGGCACGAAGCAAAAAAAAAAGCACCCTTCTGTTTGTAATACACAAACTAAGTTACAGAGAGCATATGGCAAACAGAGAAGAGGGCAACAAAGACACACATTCGTGCAAAAGCTTTATTTGGCTGAAAAACATGGTGATTTCCAATAAACAATGTTTCAATCATCCCCTTGGCTAGATTATTTTTACATTTGATCTGGCATTTATTACATTGGGCAATGATAGTGTGCTTAATTAAAATTAAATTATTTGCATGTGAAATAACAGTACAACAATAATAACAATACTACAAATCATGAAGTCTTATTAGTAGTATGTACAATGCATTCAGAAAGTATTCAGACTCCCTTCACTTTCGTCAATTTTGTTATGCTACAGCCCGATTCTACAGTTGTTGAAATTCATTTTTTTTCTCATTAATCTACACTCAGTACCCCATAATGACAAAGTGAAAACAGAAGTTTAGAAATGTGTGTAAATTTATTAAAAAGAAAAAAAACTAAAATATCATATTGGCATAAGTATTCAGACCCTTCATTCAAGTGGGGGTCCCCTTGAGGAGCATGGGAACCCCCATGCTCCCCATGCTCCTCAATGGGAGCATGGGGCTCCCCTTGAGGAGCACCCGGAGGCTCCAGCTGGTCCAGAATGCGGTCGCGTGGGTGGTTATGGGAGCAATGGGGCGCTCCCATGTGACCCCCCTCCTGCGTGAGCTGCACTGGCTCCCAGTGGTCTTCCAGGTGCGCTTCAAGATTTTGGTTACCACCTTTAGAGCGCTCCATGGCTTAGGACCGGGGTATCTACGAGACCGCCTTCTGCCACCAGTAGCCTCTCACTGACCAGTACGCTCCCATAGAGAGGGGCTCCTCAGGGTGCCGTCGGCCAAACAGTGTTGACTGGCGGCCCCCAGGGAGAAGCCTCCTGGAACAAGCTCCCCCCAGAGATACGGAGGATCCCGGACCTGTGCGCTTTCCGCCGTGCCATCAAAACATTTCTTTTCCAGCAGGCCGGCCTAGCCTAACCTCTCTTTTAAACTGTTTTTTAAAATTTTTTTAAATTTTTAAATTTTAAATTTGTCTTATGAATTTGGGGTGTTTTAAATTTCATTTTCCGGGCCAATTATTTAATTGTATTTTAATGGTTTTTTAACATTTGTATTATATGTATTTTATTTGGCTGTTCACCGCCTTGAGTCCTTTGGGAGTAGGGCAGTATACAAATTCAAATTTTTTTTAAAAAGTACTTTGTTGAAGCACCTTTGGCAGCAATTACAGTCTTGAGTCTTTTGGGGTATGATGTGATAAGCTTTGCACACCTGGATTGGGAGATTTTCTGTCATTCTTCATTTTAAATCCACTCAAGCTCAGTCAGGTTGGATGGCAACCATCGGTGAACAGCCATTTTCAGGTCCCTCCAGAGATATTCAATAGGGTTCAAATCAGGGCTCTGGCTGGACCACTCTAGGACATTCACAGAATTGTCCCTAAGCCATTCCTGTGTTGTCTTGGCTGTGTGCTTAGGATCGTTGTAATGTTGGAAAGTAAACCTTTGATCCAGGAGTGGGTTCTACTTACCTTTACTACCAGTTTGCAACGGGGCCGCGCGCGTGCACTTGTTTTGCTCGCACACAGCAGAAGCATTCTGATGACGTCGGGGTTGGTGGGCAGAGCCTCCCGCCGGTTTTACTAGCGGTTCCGTAGAACCGGTGCGAACCGGGGGAAACCCACCACTGCTTTGATCTAATCTGAGATCCTGAGCACTGTGGAACAGGTTTTCATTGAGGATATCAGATATATATTGATGGTCGTGCTCATTTGGTTCTATGAGGAAGTTATTCGGTCAATACAGCTTCAGGTTCCAAAGGTTGTTTTTATTATTTACAAATATATACATGCATACGATAATGAACAGGGTGTCCTGTTACATTTTTACCTTAACTGTATGACTCAGATGTTGAGAGGAGAGAAAAGTTCACGTGTTGTCTTGCTGAGAGATAGATGAGAGAGAGAGAAAAAAAGGGGAAGATATCCAAGTGGTTTCTAGGTAAGAGTCCAATAAGAGAGTTCATTGGCTGATATAGTCACATGTGATGTCTGTAAATACTTAACCCCTTCTAGTCTCTGGTGCATCATATGCAGGCAATATCTGACAGAGGATATCCCTGTACTTTGCTCCATTCAACTTTCCCTCAACCCATCTCTGAGTCCCTACTCCTGGGGGGAAAAAAACAAACCCCACAGCATGATGTTGCCGCCACCATGCTTCACTGTTGGGATGATATTGGGCAGGTGATGAGTGTCTGGTTTTCTCCAGATATGTTTAGAATTGAGGCCAAATAGTTCAATCTTGGTTTCATCAGACCAGAGAATCTTGTTTCTCACAGTCTGAGAGTCCTTCAGGTGCTTTTTTTGCAAACTCCAAGTGAGCTTTCTTTGCCATAAAGCCCAGATCAGTGGAGGGTGTAGTAGTGGTTGTCCTTTTGGAACCTTGTCCCATCTCAACACAGGATCTCTAGAGGTCAGTCAGAGTGACAATCAAGTTCTTGGTCACCTCTCATACCAGGGCTCTTCTCTCCCAATTGCTCAGTTTGGCCAGGCAACCAGCTCTTGGAAGAATCCTGGTTGTGCCAAACATCTTCCATTTGAGCATTATGAAGGCCACTGTGCTCTTAGGAACCTTCAGTGCAGCAGAAATTTTACTGTAGCCTTCCCCAGATCTGTAACTGCTGGTTTTGTCTCTCTTCCCTTCAGCCTTGGTTATTGGTTGCATTTCACAACTGGCATATACTGGAGGCACATGACTCTCTGAATTCCATGGGCTTCACCTCTGCAGATGTATGTGTATCCTTCAGGTGGGTTGACAGGTTAGGAATCTTCCTTATCTTTTCCTTAAAGGATTGAGTTAATCCATCCATCCCTTCAGATGGTGATGAATCTTGCCTGGCTTTACTTACACTTCCAGCTTGCTGGAAAGACGAAACTATTTGGAAGTCAATGGTCAGAGTCACTTCTGAATCAATATTTATAAAGCCATGCTTTGAACACTATTTCATACCTTGTTGGTCAGAAAGTGGCTTCTCTCTCTGAACTGGCCTCCTGACCTTGCAGATGATCAAACGGATTCTTTGGGACAACAGTGAGTCACCTAGCCAATTTCTTTAGGGTATGTAATCATGTTTTGCTCCTTTTTCTTGCAAATAAAAATATATGCCTTCAGACAGAGGTGGGCGGCACATGAGTTAACCGGTTCGCCCCACCACCATAAATGTGAGCCCGTGCATACGCCCTTCTGCGCCTGCACTTTGCTCTCGCACATACTTGCACACAGCTTAAAAAAGGTGGCTAAATAGGACAGCATCACACTGGGGCCTACCCGCAGGTCACAACTACCAGTTCGCCTGAACTGGTCCTAACCGGCAGCAGCCCACCACTGCCTTCAGATGAACATATAACCTCCCTGCAGTGAAGCTCAGATGCAGGAAGGCCTTTTCATGCTTATATTTAACTCTCCTTAGTAGCTCTCAGCAAGACCCACAATCAATAGAGGTAGCTGAACTGTGTAAATAACACATTCAGCTATCATTAGGATTGATCAGGTGATTTCTGAAATATACAAAGTGGGACTGGAATGATTCCATTAACAGTTGAGGGGACAGGGAGGTAGTAGCAATGGTAAAAACTATGTTATAAAACAAAACTCAACAATGAGGATTCAAAAGATGTCAAAAAAGTGACCTTAAAGAACCCTTCCTGAAACCTTGTAGCATAACCATTTGTGTTGAGCTATAATTCCCACCAATTTGTTGGAGTGATGGGAATTGTAATCCATTGCCTCTAGCAATTTAAAGAGGCTTCCCCAAAGGAAAAAGAAATTACTGGCATGTTAAAGCAATATGTTAACATATCCAAATAAGAAATAAATTCAATTCTAACTCAGGTTTAGATCTAATCTCCCACCTCCCATAGTCATTTTGTTAAAGATTATAATTATAACAATTAAAAAAATTAATACCACTGAAAAAATAGAATAAAAAGGAAAACGTAGGAGGTGCAAGAGAGAAAAAAAGAGGGAAATATAGAAAACAAATTACAAATGGAATATAAAACAAGAATGTAGTACAGAAAAAATAAACCTATAAAGAAGTGACTTCCCATCTTCAACACAAAAAATGTAAACATTTTTAGTAACTTATCACCTTCTCTTAAAATACAGCAAATGATCTTTCCTTCCCATATCTCTCATTTCACTCTCGATGTCAGTATTAAATGTCTGGAATACTTATGGGTGATTTCAAATCCTCTCCATGTCCAAGAGGAATCGTAGAGCTGGTGTTCTTGCTGGCTCTTCATTCATCAGAGTTGGAATTCCTAATTCTTGTCTGTCAAATGACTTTGATCACAGTAGAGTTTTATCTTTTGCTTCCTTCAATTTTTCTGAATAATTTTGTTTTTTAAGATAATATTAGCATCCTGGGGAATCAAACCCTCTGAGACTTTTGATTACTTCAGTGTATTTAAAGGGATCCAAAATCAGGAAGGACTGCATTGGTGTGTCTCACAGCTATGGCTCATATAACATGCTACCACATAACATGGTTTATTTGCTCTCAGGTGTGACTTTATAAAACAGGATAATTTGGTTTAGCATGTTGTGTGAACCTGTCTATTATGAGTCATTTTACGAATCATAGTTAAGTAAACTATGCCCTAATGTCAGGGGCGGGTTCTAAATTTTTTTACTACCGGTTCTGTGGGCGTGGCTTATTTTGTGGGTGTGGCTTGGAGGTCATGTGACTAGGTGGGCGTGGCTAGCTGGTCAGAGTCATTTCTGGAAGGTCCTTGCACTTACGACCAGTCCTTGCACTTACGACCCGACTCATTTGTTTGCTTTTAACACTGATCAGCTGTAGGACGGCCCTTTGAAGCCCCACGGCAAGAGTTTAAACAGTTTTTTTCCCTCTAGTCATCAGCTGGGACTCAGGAGGCAGCAATAGATTGGGGGTGGGACCAAATAAAAGGTAAGAATAACGTGGGAGGGGTGGGGGGGTGGGGGGGAGAACCAGTTCGGTGACGTCATATCATCATCGCTACCGGCTCGGCCGAACCGGACCGAACCGGGAGGAACCCACCACTGCCTAATGTGATGTGTGAGCCGATATTTACTGCAAAAATAGAACAACTTAGATCAGTGGTGAGTTGCTACCAGTTCGCCCCGGATCGGGCGAACCAGTAGCAGTGGCGGCGGGAGGCTCCACCCACCCGCCCAGATGTTTCTGCACATGTGCAGAAGTGTTGTGCGCACAAGCGCACACGCGCCCATGAGCAAACCGGTAGCGACGGTTTTGAAACCCACCCCTGCTGCAGATATGTTGGGATTGTAATTACCAGGATTCCCAACCAGGTTAGAAATTCTGGTGGTCACAGTGGCTATGGAATTCTGTGCCTGGCAGCCTCAAAACACTTGGGGAAGTACTAAACTAGAAAAAAAATTGACAAGTAAAATAAAATCAAAATTAATTAGCATTTTTCTCATTCTGCCGTTTAATTTTCAAGGGTTTTCTGCTTCTACAGAGTTTAGAAGCTCCTTTACATATCTCAAACAGTTATAAAACATTTTGTTTTGCTTTTTTGTTGGGGAAAAAAAAAAGACACAGTCAAAATGTAAGCCAAACATTTGTGCTGCTAACCTTTGTTAAAGATTCATGTTATCCTTTCCCTGACATTATGAATCAGTAGCTCAATCAGGTTACAAGCCGTGTGACAGCCTTTGGATCCCGGCCAATCTAAATTAATTTTCCACTTCACTTTCATTAAGTGCCAATGCCACTCAAATCCTCCAGCAGATTTTTAAGTCTGAGTCAGTTTTCCCTTAATTTCATTTGGTAAATAAAATATTTCTATGCTGGCAGGTAATCAGTATAAGAGACCTTGAATAAGGAGCTGCCCACTTATTATGATTGTCACAGAACCATTGCTGCCTAACCTATTGCATCAAAAGGAAAGCAATTATGGGAGAGGTATTCAAATATTAGCCTGTATTCCCACAAAACATATGAGCAGGCAGCAGATTTACGTAAGTCAACCATAGACCCAACTACTAATGCACCTACTTTCCATACCTCCTGTCAGCCCATCCACAGAGTCAACAAACATGTGAAAGGTACTGATCTGTGGATGTGGGCTCGAGAGCCTCACCTGACTCTGTATGCATACAAATAAAAATGAGACTGTAACTAACAGTGTCCATTATGGCAGGTAGTCCTCGAGTCTGACAATTACGGTCATAGGTCATGACAATCGTAAAGTGAGTCATCACGTGACATGATTTCATGACTTTTTGCAGCAGAATGACTGCAAAACATGGTTGTTGTAAAGCAAATGTCACAGTTGTTAAACTAATGCGGCAATCATTATGTAATACCATTGTTTATTATGGGCTGATTTTTGCCAAAATACAGGTAATCCTCGATTTACGACCAGAATAGAGCCCCAAATTTTGGTTGTTAAGTGAATTTTACCCCATTTTATGACCTTCCCTCCCACAGTTGTTAAGTGAATCACTGCAGTTGATATGTTAGTAACCTGGCTGTAAAGTGAATCTGATTTCCCCATTGACTATGCTTGTCAGAAAGTTACAAAAGATGATCACATGACTTTGGGACAGAGCAATGGTCATAAATATGAAACAATTGCCAAGCATCTGAATTTTGATCACATGATTACGGGGAGGCTGCAAAGGTCATAACTGCGAAAAATGGTCATAAGTCACTTTTTCCAGGGCCGTTGTAACTTTGAATGGTCACTAAATGAACTGTTGCAAGTCAAGGACTACCTGTACTGGTTTCCAATAAAACCATCGTAAATCGTGGTCACATGAAAGCAGGGCATTGCAAACGAGTGTAAATAAATAAATAAATAAATAAATAAATAAATAAATAAATAAATGTGGTCAGTTATTGAGCACCCAAAATGTGATCATGTGACTGTAGGGGAGGCAGCATTGGAGCTTTGCAACTGGGTCATAAGTCCCTTTTGAACATGATTGTAATCACTTGAACATGATCAATCACTTAGCAACCAGTCATAACTTGAGGAATACCTATAATCAGGTCTCTACAGCAGGTAGCCAATACCAAGTCCTACTTTGTGGCCCAGGAGTGAACGAAGTGGGTTGGCCTGCTGAGAGAGAGAAAGGCAAGAGAAGGAGACCCAGCAACCTGGTACAAGCTCTGTCCTCAACCATCATCCACATCTCAAAGGCCAAGACACATGCCTCTCTTGCTCTCCTTCTTCCTTCACCCATCCTGTGTTCCCAGATAACCACTTTTGCATCTGAGTGTTCTTCAAGAGCAGCAGCTGGTAAATGGCTGTAGTTTGAATATAATGAGAAGGAAGGGAGGAAGAAAAAGAAAGGAAGGAAGGAAGGAAGGAAGGAAGGAAGGAAGGAAGGAAAGAAGGAAGGAAGGAAGGAAATGAAGGAAGGAAGGAAGGAAGGAAGGAAGGAAGGAAGGAAGGAAGGAAGGAAGGAAGGTTTTGTTTCTTTTATATGTGATGTTTAAAACATCCATAGGCTTCCACTAATTATTTTGTTCTTGCATATTAAGGTTGTTTACATGTTTTTATTATTTTATTGTATGCAAGTCAATTTTTAATTCGACACTCAACTCGGAGATGCAGTGCACAACAGTTGGTAATTTTTAAATTTTTTTTAAAAAAAAAACTTTTTGATGGCCTATCCTTTCTACCCATGCGTAGTCACCAGCAATTGGAGTAGCCTAAAAATCCAATAAATAAGCAGGCAAGCAAACAAACATTGAAAGATGTTTAATGCAGCCCTTCCTGTTACTCGTTTCAAGTGTTTGGAGACAGATGGCACGATTTACAAAGAACTTGCCCTGTGCATGCTTTCTCTTAAAATGAAAATGCAGCGTTTAAGGTGGGATTTATGGTCTTAACCACCAAGTGCTATTGATTTCCATGGAAATGTGTGCCAACTGATTGTTATTAGTGGAGGCTGCCACATCTCTATGGCTCTTAATTTTATTAGGCTGACTGCATGACTATATAAATATGCACATGATCCAAGTCCCAGCGTTCAAGTTCTTGATAGCAAGTTGAACCCTAAATTAGATAATATAAAACTGAAGATTCTGCTTTAATGTTATTAGAAGATGGAGGATTACCAATGTGGAAATCACACAGATTTGAAATTTTAAAGTAGCTCACTGATGAATATTGATTATAATGTGCCCTCTTGTCTCTTTAAAGCCTCTCAGAAAACCAAAATGACTTCTTCTGGATGATTCCTTTCTAGTTGTACTAAAGAAAACGAAACAGGCAGGATTTTCCTTTCAAAAATAGCATGCCGGATTATTAGAAATATTTTCCCCTTGATTATAGTTTATGATCCTTGCAAATCTGTAAAGGTTGCAAAATGTGTGTGCGCGCGCATTAACAGAAGGATTGAATCAAGATCACTTGAAGTGTTAGTACCACTTTATAATGCCTTGGTAAAACCACAATGGAATATTGCATCATGTTTTGGTCGCCATGATATTAAAAAAAATGTTGAGACCCTATAATAGCAATAGCAATAGCACTTAGATTTATATACCACTTCATAGTGCTTTACAGCCCTCTCTAAGCAGTTTACAGAGTCAGCATATTGCCCCCAACAGTCTGGGTCCTCATTTTACCCACCTTGGAAGGATGGAAGGGTGAGATTCAATCTGCCAAACTGCTGGCAACTGGTGATCAGCAGAAGTAGCCTGCAGTACTGCACTCTAACCACTGCGCCACCGCAGCTCATAAAGAATACAGAGAAGAACAACTAAGATGATTAAGGGACTGGAGGCTAAAGCACATGAAGAAGTGTTGCAGGAATTGAGTATATCTAGTTTAATGGAAAAAAGGACTAGAGGTAATATGATAGCAGTGTTCCAATATTTGAGGGGCTGCCACGAAGAATAGGGAGTCAGGCTATTCTCCAAAGCACCTGAAAGCAGGACAAGAAGCAATGGATGAAAACTAATCAAGGAGAGAACCAACCTAGAAATAAGGAGGAATTTCCTGACAGTTTGTTTCCTGACAGAATAATTAATTCATCAATGGAACAACTTACCTCCAAAAGTTGTGGGTGCTCCAACACTGGAGGTTTTAAAGAATAGCTTGGATAACCATTTATCTGAAATTGTATAGCAGTGATGGCTAACCTTTTTGCCGTTGTGTGCCAAAAGTGGGGGTTGTGGGGGGGTCGCATGCGTGCATGCCCACACCTAAAATTCAATGCGCCCTGCCCCTCCCACACGACCCCCCTCCATGCTCACCCACTTTTGGCACGTGATGGCACAGTGGGCCTGGTAGGCTGGTTTTTTGCCCTCCCCAGGCTTCAGAGGCTTTTTTGGAGCCTGGGGAGGGCAAAAAACAGCTTTCCCCACCCTGTCTCTGGTCTCTGAGGCCCTCCGGAGGCCAGAAAAAGCCCATTTCCTGACTTCCGGCGGGCCCGGAAAGCTGAAAAATCAGGTGGCCGGTGCGCGCATGCGTGCTGGAGCTGAGCTAGGGAAATGCTTGCATGCCCACAGATATGGCTCCACATGCCACCTGTGGCACACGTGCCATAGGTTTGCCATCACGGTTGTATAGGGTCGCCTGCCTGAGCAAGGGATTGGACTAAAAGACGTCCAAGGTCCCTTCCAAATCTATTATTCTGTCAAACGTTTGTCTATATATCCTTTTTCTCTCAATTTTTCTTTCCCAATTTCAAACTGAGGACTTCCTCAGTTTATGAAGCCTAAAATCTGAGAAGTACAAAAAATATAGCACTAGTTAGAAGTAAAACTTTAAACATTTACTATCATTTTTTTTCTCTCTCTCTCACTATTCCCCCATTCACCCACTCAAAATCTCAGGCTGAGTACTTTTTTGACTGTGATATTAATACCCTTTTAACCAGAAATTCAATAGAAATTGAATATTTAACCCTCACAACTTCAATCTCAGTTCTACAGATTAATTTCTTCTAGCTGAAAAGCCTTATGAGAACTGCAGGAGGAGAGGATTTATATTGGCTTTACAAATCAGTCAAAATTTTAAAGACTTTGTCTCGTTTCTGGATACAGTGTATGTTACATAACTAATGGAATTTTATTTAACAATCTTTGTTGAATAAGTCATAACTGACTGGGTTTGCACCTCAAGCTAAGACAAAATCAAATGAATAGCATTATAGCTTAGTGCAATAGCTGAATTCGGACATTAAACCAATGCAGATGTGCATGTTTTCTACATTCATATTTTCTGTACTCAGTAAACTAATTTAATTCCTAGCATTTATGTCATGAATCCCTCCTAATATAAAGGAATTTAGTACATGTTTCCATTATCTTAGAGCAGTAAAATATTGTTCAGTTTGGTTCAATATTAATAAATATTGAAAAAATATTAATACGCTTTTCTTTGTATTAGCATATAAAGTTTGGTGTTAATGGACATGTGTTGCTTGCTGTGAAATATAGCTGTAAAATAGTTTTCAGCAAAAACCAGTCTCCTGCCACACGAAAAACAAAACTGTCAGGAACAATCAATCAATCAATATGAGAGCCAGTTTAGTGCAGTTATTCAAGTGCTGGATCAGAATGGTGAGACCCATGTTTCTCACTTGGCCATTGAGTGTTTTGGGGCTGGGTACTGTCTGTTTCTCAACCCAAAAAGGAATGAAATAAAGCAAGGTTCCTATCTATTCCACTGTGGCTTTGGAAAGCAAAGACCAGAGGATCTCTAAATGGAGAATGATACCTTTAGGAGAAATTCTGTCAAACTGCGTTGCGGTTCTGTGGGTGAGGAAAGGAATACGCACAGCCACGGCATGCTGCAGTGGTTTATTTTTGCACACTACGCCTCCACGAGTCGCACAGCGAGGTTGATGGGTATGCGGAATACACAAAGTCAGCGTTGGGAGCGGCTGCCTCCCAACGCTGTTTAAATAGCGCGCCAGCAATAGTTAGTCACCGCCCTTCCGGGTTACATTGCGCAGGTGTTGCTGGGCGGTGAACCATCAAATGTTTAACCCTTGCTCGTCCGCCACCGTGTCCGACCACCTATCATTAAACTAACACCCCCACCACCAGTGTAAACGGGTAAGCTTCTGTTGCCGATAAACCCCCCCCCCGTGGTTGATTCTTGTAGCTTGTCACAGTGGTTGGCCCCCGATCCCAGCCTCGGATTGAAGTGGCGAGCGGATCTCGACAGGCGGCTCCCCCTACCAGGGACCCTCCTGGAAAATATAAAGGGACATGTTAGTGTTACATCACGACTCCACGTTTATACCTCAGGGTCCGGGTTTATGGGGATATCGCTTATGGAACTGTTTCATCAAGCGGTCAGCTTCTATATCATTACTGGCTACCCATGTGGCTTCCTCGAATGGATAACCTTTCCATTTAAGTAAGTATTTGAGTTTCCCTCTACTGAGTTTCGAGTCTAGAATTTGGTCTACTTCATATTGGTTTTCTCTCATCGGGCCGAGTCTAACCGCCGGTTCCCGGATTATGTCCACTGGCTTCAGCAGACTACTATGGAAGACAGGGTGGACCTTGCCAAGTAATGGTGGTAATTTGAGCTCGACTGTGACTGGATTAATGACTTTTATAATAGGAAACGGGCCAAGATATTTCGGACTCAGCTTACGGCTAGGAGTTCGTAGTTTAAGATATTTCGTAGATAGGTATACTTGGTCCCCAACCATGAATTGTTTATGATCTGCTCTCTTTTTATCGGCTTGGTATTTCTGCATAAGTGTCGAGCGGATCTCGACAAATTCCCTAGAATTTCACCTGAAGTTAAAAAAAAAAGAACTAACAAAAGACTTCATGAGAGCTACTGTATCATGTAAGTTTATAAGCAAGAAGAAGAGAGGAAGCAAATCTACATGTAATCCATCTAGTTCTATAACAACTAATCAAGAGTAAAGATAAATGTTTAAGGTAAAAATCTGCACACAGTATTCATATAAAGAATTTAACCTTCTATTCAGAAACTAAAGATAATGTATGGTAGAATTATATTGATTTATAATGCATTTGAGCATGGCTGGTTGGTGATGGCTGGAATCCAAACCTGTCCATTACAAATTTTGAAGAAAAGTTTAAATGTCAGGGGCATTGAAATAACCATTAGTCTTCTGCTGTGCAACCCATTTGCATCAGAGGAGACAATCTATCCTGAGGTTGGCATGATCGGCTGCAACTCTTAGGGTACCATTTCTATTTCCCAGTCTCTAAGAAACCATTTGAAGCCCACTTGTACTTATCATCACTTCTGCCAAACTCAAATTAGGGAATGAGATTCCAGCTGATCCCTAAGAAAATACAAAGCAAATCATTCAGTTATTAGTGCTATAGGGAGCATTTAAAAAATATTTTCCATAGGCTTGTACAGCTATAGGATTCAATGTAGCTCCAAATAAACCAATGCAAATAACCAATATTTTACAATCAAAGATATATGTAGCTGGTTCTGAGCTGATGTAAAATCTTTATGGAGATTCTATAACTACAGTATAGTATATTACAATTCCAATTTAGAGACTGCATTACAATTTACCATTGATAACATAATCAACTGTAAGGTTTTATAAGCACTATTAACCCATGTAAAAAAAGAGCAGCCTAATCCAATTTAAGTCAATAATAATAAAATTGTGACCTAACAGAAAAATAGCTCTTTATATCCCTAAAATTAAATTCTCCTGATTTCAGTTTCAATTCTTTGTTTGCTGCTGTTGAAATTCAGCTGAAGAAAACCAGCTGATGAAACTCTTCTTAACTCTGAAGAAAATTGGGAACAAATGTTTTTTTTCCTTTAATTCATTTACTGTGCATGATTTCCTGGGTTATGCAATTTTCTGATTTAAATTTGAAAATTATAATGGAAGCTGTGGGAGATTGTATTATTAGGAGATGTAGTTTAGAAACAGATAGGCCGAAGGAAGAGGCAAATTAGTATACAGATCATTGAAATTTTATCACATGGCTTTCAAAGGCTACCATACTGAAGCTAATGTATGTTTTTAAAAGTTAAAAATGTACAGTTGATCATTTTTAGAGATATGAATATATGAAATATTATTGATTCAGTAGGCATTAATGCAGTGGTGAAGATAAAGTAGATCTATTATAATGAATCTATTCTCTGAGTAATCATTGGAATAATTTTGGTTGTGGTTTCAATGATCAGGTGCTTTTTGATATAAACACTACATTTTTTATAACACAACTATTATACCACTACAGCACAACCAAGATAAGCTATGAAAAGGATAATACTATCATACATCATCAACAATATCTCAGAAACAACCAACAGACTATTACAACCACATGGCAACCCTGTAGCCCACAAACCTACTGAAGACCTCCAAAACATCTTAAGTAAACTAAAAGACTCAGCAACCCAAGAAGGAAAAATAGAATTATTTACAACCTACAGTATAAGGACTGCAATAAGCACTATGGAGGACAACCAGGCAGAAGACTGTCTGTGGACCGTGCTAACGTCCTAGCTGAACTTTGTGTACAATTTTTGAAATATTTGAACTAGTTCTCTGCCTGATCTATGGTCATCAGCTATAGTTATACCAATCTTTTAAAAGGGTGACCCTAGTTCAGAAAATTATAGACCAATCTCTATTCAGATAGAAATAGAAATAGCACTTAGACTTGTATATCGCTTTACAGTGTTTTACAGCCCTCTCTAAGTGGTTTACAGAGTCAGCATAGTGCCCCCAACAGTTTTACCCACCTCGGAAGGATGGGAGGCAGAGTCAACCTTGAGCCTGGTGAAATTTGAACTGTCAAATTGCAGGCAACCGGCAGGCAGCTGAAGTAGCCTGCAGTACTGCATTCTAACCACTGGACCACTGTGGCGCATAACAACACAATAATTAACAAACAAAAACCCCAATCAAGGAACTACCAAGGAGAAAACATCCCCACCAAAACTAGCAGGGCAAGCTACTGTATATAAACCTAGAGTAAACCCACATTCACTAGCACTGAACATTTATCCAGTTAGATAATGAAGCACCGGCAAGCAAAAACCAAGCTCAGGGAGCACCAGGAACTCCACAGTTCAGCTACGGTACATGTATTCTTTTCTATTCTCTTGATATCATTTCATACTCATGTCATTGGCCTATCATGAGGCATTCATCATTTTGATGTCATTGTTAGAAATGCTGTTGAATTCAGTGGGCTACCGATATTCTCTTCTATAGGAATAAAAAGCATTGCTGGAGCAGTGCATGTTTTAAACAGCTGGGGTGTTAGGAGGGTGAGAAGCAAACATTAATCATATGTTTGTTTGTGCCAATAACCTGTTATGTAGCTATTTACATAAAAGGATATTACTATAGATGTGGAAAGACTCTAAAGAGGGCAAAGTGAGTTGCTTGGAGTTAATAACTCTGGCTTCAGTCTGCTGGTGTTTGGCCAGAAGTCTATATTACTTTTATTGGAAAATGATGGATGTCTTCAATCCTGTCATTAGGATCAATGGGAATTTGGGTATCGGCTTCCAGGGGATTTGAATTGTTCCTCATGATGCATTAACTTGGAACAGATTTATAAATTAAAAATAGCAGGGACTGAAAAAAAATGGCAACAACCAAGTACAAACGATTAGGTCAGCAGAATGCTTTATTCAGAGTAAGTGATTTTTGGCAAAAACACATGCCGAGGAAGTGCAAAACCTCATTCACTTCATATGCAATAAAACCTCCTGGCAAGTCACAGCCTCATCTTCTGAAGACATGAAATAGTGAGATAATAAAATTGAGTAGGTTTATTCAGAGCAACCAAAGCCGGAATTGTTAACCCTTTTGAGTTAACTCTCCCAATATGATGCTATTCAGAAGTGTCAGGACTTAAAGTACCTGATCATAATAGCTAGGAATTCTGGGTGTTCTCACACATTGGAGAGTAGGGGGAACAGCAAAGTGTTTGGTATTAAATTTTAGATATAATCACATTTTATGAAATGTTAGATATGGCCTCACTTATAACCTGCCCATAGATTGCTTCTTTTGGACTTTAGGTCCAAATCAGGTTGTTTTATGGATGTAACAAAATAGCAGAATAACAAGAGATGGAAGGGACCTTGGAGGTCTTCTAGTCCAACTCCCTGCTCAGGCAGGAAGCCCCCCCCCATATCTTTGAATTTTAATGTTGTTTTATATTTTATTTATTAATTTATTCGATAGATTTGTAAGTGCTTCAGATCATTCATGGATACATTTCTTGTATTGATCTAAGGCTGTAATAAACTGCCTTACTGGCTATTCATATTTATTGCATGCACTCAGTTGTTCTGTATATTAACATGGCATTTCACTCTCCGTAGAACAGGAGGCAGCCAAAATGCCCATGTAAATATGAAACAGTTTTCTTCCCAGGATTATATGAAAATGTATATACACTTTATGTCCTGTATATATTATAAAGTAGGTTTATTTTCATGTTCTTTCAGAATGATGTATCTTGAGAGAGAGAGAGGGCAAAACATAAATGTATTTATAAATGCAGTCAAGAAGATCAGAAACCTTTTCTTTTTGATCTTTCTTCTCTTTTCTATTTCTTTTGCCTTTTTCACTATTCATTACTTTTCTTTATTATTGTTGATTTCTTTTATGGTTTTACTTTGTTCAAAATTTCTTCAATAAAAACAATTTTAAAAAGAAAAAAAAATCTATATGCACATATATAATCCAAAATTGGTTTCCACGTTTATTTTTTCTACTATTACAGAGAACATTGCTTCATGAAATGAAATGAAATTCTTTTACTATGGAATAAGAAGGGATATTGGCATAATAATGCGGAATGAAAACCAATAGTGATTCCCATTTGTACCCAATAAATGAATAGCTAGGTCTTCTTTAAATTTAGAAAGCATTAGAGAATCAAAGATATCAAGTTAAACCCACCTTAATATGCTCACTAACAGTGGCATTAAAATATACACATTTATAATTTCCAAGTTACATAGTTAATAGCTATCCCATTGGAGATATTCCACAGGGAATGTAAGAAAAAAAACATGAATATCATCTTGTCCTCTAATTAAAATCCTCTAATTTCCTTGATGTATCTAAACAAACACCCAATGTAATGGCACCAACTTCATAGTCAAAACTGAAAGAAAATAAAAAGAAAATAAGTTCTCCATTGTGGGGATGATTGCTTTCTCAGTGGCTGGCAAACCACGCTGAGGAATGCAACGTCAGCATAATGATCGTATCTCAGGAGGTGTGAGACATGAGATTTAGCACATAGGCAGATCACATTGTTTGCAGCAGGAAAGCATGAGCTGTCCACATGGATATCATGAGCTTTGTTTAGCCAATCAGCTACAAGTGAACTTTGATCAATGAATCAGCTTCTGTCACGGAGCCTGTGTATATCAATAAAAGGGAGCTCCCAGAAGCTGTTCGGGGTGCCTTCCCATTAACCTTCTTCCTGCCTATGCGTTTTTCTTCATCACAACAACACTCCATAATCTTTTTTTTTTTACCTTAGTGAAACAGCCTAAATATTAGAAGTATTGTGTCATGGACTTATGTTTATTATTTGCTACTTAATTAAATTGATTAATAAATACACAATAACAGAATAACAGAGTTGAAAGGGACTTTCTAGTCCAATTCCCTACTCAAGCAAGAAACCCTATACCATGTCATGTTCAATCTCTTCATAAAGCCTCCAGTGATGGAGTACCTACAACCTCTGAAGGCAAGCTGTTCCACTGGTTAATTGTTTTTACTGTTGGGAAATTTCTCCTTAATTCTAGTTTGGTTCTCTCCTTGCTTAGTTTTCATTCATTGCTTCTTGTTCTGCCTTCAGGTGCTTTGGACAACAGGTTGACTCCTTCTTCTTTGTGGCAGCCCCTTAGATATTGGAACACTGCTATCATATCACCCCAATCCTTCTTTTCATTAAACTAAACATACCCAATTCCTGCAACTGTTCTTCATATGTTTTAGCCTTCTATCTCTAATCATCTTCATTGCTGTTCTCTGCACTCCTTCTCAACATCTTTTTTATATCGTGTAGACCAAAACTGGATGCAATATTCCAAGTGTGGTCTTACCGAGGGATTATAAAGTGGTACTAACACTTCGTGTAATCTTGATTCTCTCTCTGTTAATGCAACCTAGGACTGAATTGGCTTTTTTTGGCAGCTGCAGCACACTGCTGATTCATATTTAAGTGATTGTCCACTAGGACTCCAAGATCCTGAATAGTTAACTACTATTCAGCCAGGTGCCACCTATTCTATACATGTGCAGTTGGTTTTTCTTGCCTAAATGTGGAACCTTACTTTTTTCACCATTGAATTTGATTTTGTTGGATAGGGCTCAGTGTTCAAGTCTGTCAAGATCCTTCTTACAGTTAGTACTTTTGAGCCTATCTTCTGGAGTGTTGGCTATTCCTGCCAGCTTGGTGTTATCTGAAAATTTGTTGAGTTTCCCCTCTATCCCCTTCTCTAAATTGTTTATGAAGATATTGAAGAGTACTGGGCCTAACATAAGAGTCTTGAGGTGCCCCACTGCATACTTCCCCCATGTAGATGCAGCTTCATTAAGAACTATGCATTGAGTGCTGTTGATCAACCAGTTACGAATTCATCTGGTGGAGATACTGCCTAACCCACATATTCCTATCTTATAAAGTAGTAGGTTGTGGTCTACTTTATCAAATACATTACTGAAGTCCAAGTAAATTATATCCACAGCATTTCCCTGGTCCACTAATTTTGTCACATTGTCAAAGAATTTCTCAATGTCTGGCATGATCTGTTTTTGACAAACCCATATTGGCTTCTGTTTATAATTTTGCTTGTCTGTGGTGTCTGAGGTGAGTTGCTTCACAACTAAGTAAATACAATTTTTGCAAAATAATTTTCTCAACTTTTGATCTCGAGTGGCTGTATACAAGCTTTCCCTGTTTGCCAAATAATTGTATTTTGGATAATCTCACCATACTGTTTTCCACAAAACTACTCCTAGAATTCTGTCTAGTACCACACCTTGAACAATTATAGTTTCAAGAAGTGGGTGATGATATTCAGTTGCACATTATTTCAAAGAGGTGATTGTATTTTCTTACATAAAGTCAAAACTAAACTGGAAAGATTTCAAAGATTTTCCACCAAAGCTGGTGCAGAAAATGAAGAGGGAGGATCAACCATTTTCCTAGTTAGAATGAGTCAAGCCTATTACTAGTATTACAAAAGTTCTTTCACAAAATATTCATAAATCACTATAATAAGAAAAAGTCATAAACATGTTTTGAACATGTAAAGGGTGGATTATCTAAATCTGAATCACTGGCTGATAAGAGTAATGATGGAAACTTAAATTAGGATAATATCTGAGCAATGAGAGGAAGATACGCCATTAAAAAACAAAAGGGAGTGGCTCATTTTAATTCATTCAAGAATGAACAACTGTGACAGTAATATCATTGAGAATGTGAGGTTTGAGGCTATGTTAATATTAAGATGACTGCACAGAAATATTGTCTCATTGAGACAATCCCACTCTAGGTATTTACTCTAGGCATATTATTAAAGTAAAGGTCTGTTACTCATCTTCATCAGAATTAAATTTTCATTAATCCAAAAGGCAAAAGCATTCCATCACACACTAAACGAAGGGCAGCATTTGTAACTGGATAGCATGTACTGAACCTTCCATTATTTACAGCCAAAATTACCCTTTTGATGTCTAGAATGAGAGATAAGTCAATCTGTAAATTTTGCTTTCTCCTACATTGAGTTTAGATCAATCCTATTTTTTTTAATTGGAATATTTTTGAAGAAATATGTGGCTTCAACATCAGGACATCTTTTTCTATGCTCACAAACTAAGTAGGTTGGGAACAGTTAGTACCTTGATGAGGGACTGTCAAAAAATACAACCTAGAGATCAAACAGTTGAAAAGCATCCCAGAAAAAGTGACAATCCACTTTCATACAATTGCCAAGAAAGTTGTATGGATGTAATCATATAGTCATCAGGAGTTGAGCCTTTTTTTGAGGGTGTCTTTAACCTTTTTCTTCTATGAGTCTTCAGAAATTCTTTTATAGCTCTAAACAAAGAGACTAAAGCACAGACGAATGCATGGTAGGCTACCATGCAGCTATTAAAAGGTGAGGAACCTAAAAGAAATAAAGACATGGCAGCCCTATTTTAGTGCCAAAAACATGGTTAAATAGGCAGATGTTCAAAACTTAGCTTTTTATGAACTAAATACTCAAAGCTCTCCTCCTAGGCAACTGACTCTATTAGCTTTGCTTCTCTCCACATCCCAGATTTGAAATGCTTGTATTCTTTTGTGATATTTATTACACACAAACACCAAGATTCTGGAGAACTTTTTTAAAAATACATTCTTGTCTGCTCCTAGAACTTTGTTTATACAACACAAAAAACAGCTCAATGTCATGTCCTTCCCTCCCATAATATGTTTTGGAATATTCAACCCATGATGTGACACTGTATTAAGAGTTTCCCAAAGTTTACAATCTGATCATTTAACATACAGTATCCTTTTTAAGCACATTGTACAACTTGATGTGATTGACACGATCAAAAGCCTTTCTGTAACCAACCAAGTTGCAAATCGCAACTTCTTTTTTATATTCTTTGTCATTTTCAATTATTCAGCATGCAACCGCAACAATGTCTCGTATTCTTTAGGTTTTTTTCTAAAGCCAACTTGAACATCTGGCATCTCTTTTTCAATGTTGGATGATAATAATAATAATAAATAATAATAATTTTATTTCTATACCGCCCTTCTCCCGAAGGACTCAGGGCGGTGTACAGCTTATTTAAAAACAGAATAAACATCAATTTAAAATAATTTAAAAATATTAAATAAATTTGGCTTAATTTAAAACCCCAAAAATTTAAAACATCCAATTTAAAATTATGTTGCTAACCCAGCCTGGCGGAACAACAGAGTCTTGAGTGCGCAGCGAAATACCCGGAGGTCAGAAATCTTACGAATTTCCGGGGGCAGTTCATTCCACAGGGCTGGGGCTCCCGCAGAGAAGGCCCTCCCCCTGGGTGTCGCCAGCTGACATGACTTGGCCGATGGCACCCTGAGGAGACCCTCTCTGTGGGAGCGGACTGGCCAGTGGGAGGCTATTGGTGGCAGAAGACGGTCTCGAAGGTACCCGGGTCCTGTGCCATGGAGCGCTTTAAAGGTGATGACCAACACCTTGAATCGCACCCGGAAGACCACTGGGAGCCAGTGCAGCTCGCGCAGGAGGGGTGTCACGTGGGCGCAACAGGTTGCACCCATAACCATCCGCGCGGCCACATTCTGGACCAGTTGGAGCCTCCGAGTGCTCTTCAAGGGGAGCCCCATGTAGAGAGCATTACAATAGTCCAACCAGGAGGTAACAAGGGCGTGAGTGACTGTGCGCAGGTCGTCCCGGTCCAGAAAGGGTTGCAACTGGCAAATCAGGTGAACCTGATAAAAGGCCCCCCTGGCCACGGCCGTCATATGCTCTTCTAAAGACAGCCGTGCATCCAGGAGGACACCCAGATTGCATCCAGGAGGACACCCCTCTCTGTGGGGGAGCAAAGATTCACCCCCAATAGTCAGCAATGGCACCTGCTGACTATATCGGGACGCCGGAAGCCACAACCACTCGGTCTTGGAAGGGTTGAGTCTGAGCCTGTTCCTCCCTTAAGATCATCTACTGGATTAAATTAAAATTCTACAGAGGAATTATTGAATCTGTCATCTGCACCTCTATAACTGTCTGGTTTGGTTCTGCAACCCAACAAGACAGACACAGACTTCAGAGGATAATTAGAACTGCAGAAAAAACAATTGCAACCAACCTGCCTTCCATTGAGTATACTGCACGAGTCAAAAAGAGGCCTGTGAAAATATTATAGACCCCTCGCATATGGGACATAAACTGTTTCAATTCCTACTCTCAAAACAACGCTATAGAGCACTGCACACCAGAACTAGACACAAGAACATTTTTCCCCGAACGCCATCACTCTGCTAAACAAATAATTCCCTCAACACTGTCAAATTAGTTACTAAGTCTGCATTACTTCATTACTTCTTCTCATCATTCCTATCACCCATCTCCTCCCACTTATGACTTTATGACTGTAACCTTGTTGCTGGTATCCTTACAGTTTGTATTGACTGTTTCCGAATATGATTTGATTGCTTATTTGTTCCCTATGACTATCATTAAGTGTTGAATCTTATGATTCTTGACGAATGTATCTTTTCTTTTATGAACACTGAGAGCATATGCCCCAGGACAAATTCCTTATGTGTCCAATCACACTTGGCCAATAAAGAATTCTGTTCTGTTCTGTTCTGTTCTGTTCTGTTCTGTTCTGTTCTATTCTATTCTATTCTATTCTATTCTATTCTATTCTATTCTATTCTATTCTATTCTATTCTATTCTATTCTATTCCATTCCATTCCATTCCATTCCATTCCATTCCATTCCATTCCATTCCATTCCATTCCATTCCATTCCATTCTATTCTATTCTATTCTAAAGATAATGTACAATAGTTTGCACACTTTATTAAGTCTCTTTTCTGGGAGGCTCTTGATTTGCTGGCATAGCTTGCTTAGAATCTTTATTAATTCTTCTTTGGTTGCTTGCCATATTTCAGTAGATATTCCATCAGTTTCTGAAGCCTTCTGACGATAATGGTGGAGTGTTGATCTAATTATCTTTTAGGACTAGAGGTTCTTTTAAGTAGGAAACATCTTCTAAAGTATCTTGGATATTAATTACTGTACAGTGTTTAATGTTCACCTTCCATCTTTGTTTTGAATTGGTTACTATCTATCCTTTAGCAAAGAAATCTGAGGTTGAGCTCTCTTCTGAGTTCAGAGAACTTTTGAAATACTTTGACCATAGCTGTTTCCATCTTTGATGTCCTTACAGATGGTGTAATACAGATTCTTGTCTCTTCTAAAAGTTCTCTAAAACTCTTTGTTAAGTTCCTTTTTGAGACTTTTGACTTTCGTGAATGTAACTTCTCCTTTATGCAATTTCCATAGTTTGTTTTGACATCCTATTTGCTTTCTTTTCTTTCTTCATTTTTGGGAATCTCTTTTCACATTCATCCTTACTGATTTAAATTCATTCCATAATTTCTTTGAGGTTTAGGATTTCGAAGGAATTCCTGATGTTCTCCTTGAAAATGATGGGTATATGTTCAAGATCATATAATAGAACTGTCTTTCTTCTTCTTCATCTTAATTTGTAACTTGCATATGAGCAGCTTATTATCTTGTTCCAGAGTCAGCACCTGACTTGATGTATAATTGAGTTCCTCCATGCCCTTTTAGATATAATGAAGTTAATCTTTCGATACATTCCATCTAGTGATGTCCATTTAGAAAAAGATAAAGGTAAAGGTTCCCCTTGCACATATGTGCTAGTTGTTCCCGACACTAGGGGGCGGTGGTCATCTCCGTTTCAAAGACGAAGAGCCAGCTCTGTCCAAAGATGTCTCCATGGTTATGTGGCCGGCATGACTAAATGCCAAAGGCGCATGGAATGCTGTTACCTTCCCACCAAAGGTGGTCCCTATTTTTCTACTTGCATTTTTTACGTGCTTTCGAACTGCTAGGTTGGCAGAAACTGGGACAAGTTACGGGAGCTCACCCCTAGTACGCGGCACTAGGGATTTGAATCACTGAATTGCCAACCTTTCGATCGACAAGCTCAGCATCTTAGCCATTGAGCCACCACATCCTTTTATACAGTCCATTATGTCCATTTATAGAGACATCATTATGGCAGTTTGAAGACAATATTAATTACAAAGAATTCATTTGGAATGGCAGAAATTGATCTTCTGCTTCATCCAACTACATTTTCCTCTTCCATGTTTCCAGCTTTGGCATTCCAGTTTCTAATCATAAGCAGCACATTTTGCTTGCAGGTCTTGTTGATTTCAAATTGAATCAGCCTCCTCTTCTATGTTGATGGTTGGAACATAAATTTGAACGACTTTCATATGAAAGAGTCCGTCAAGTCTATTTTATATTATTTGATCATCGATTCCATTGTAGCCAAGTATTGTTCTTGATATATTCTTACCTGACTATAAAAGCAATAGTTCCTTTATTTTTTCCCATGTTTTGGGTAATAAAGTGTGATCTTCTTGCTGAAAGTGTCTGTTCCCAGCCCATCTCAAATTGTTAATGCCTAAGATGTCAATTTCTGGTCATTTGATTTCATTTTTCACTGTGTTCAACTTTTCTGTGTTCCAACTTCTTCTCTTCCATGTTTCTACTGCAATTCTATTTTTGCAGCTTTGGATTTTCTTTTCCTGTATGGCAAAGACCTTAATCTAACCATGTCATGGACACTATTAGTACTTCAAAAGATCCTCAGCTCTTCTACATTAGCAGGCTGAGGGCCATTCACCTGAGAGCCCTAATATCTGGCACATCATCCATCGTTTTATATTTGCTATCCATGTGGCTTTCTTATTTAAAAAAATTCAGGAATGGTTTACCATTGACTTCTGCGAAATATGAATTGATGCCCTTGCCACTGTCACTGAAGTGACCGTCTGCATCCTTCAATTGCTAGGGCCCAATATAGGTGTCTGCTTACTTGGGTGACCCTGCTGGGAATATATTCTCTAGGCATACTTCAAGAATGTTCTTCATCCTTCTCAGTAACATCGCCCCCCCTGATCAGATAGCACAGTGGGATTTGTGGGGTGTGGGTGGGGTGGGGAGGCTCAGATTCTTGAACAAAAGACATTTCTGAGTCTTTGTTAGTGAGCAGAGGAAAATATGGTTCACTGGACCTCCCTTCCTTGATTTCTCTCATCCAAATGTATTAAAGCGAATGTACTGGCTTATTATTCCCACAACTCCCATAGACTGCATGACTTGCACATTATTCATTACAGACTGCTCTTAATATGAGACTAAGAGACAATTATTTATGCTGTGCAGTTGAACCATGACAAGCAGAAGAGCAAGAGAACAGACAGAAATATTGTTACTCACCTGGGAGGGAGCTAGTATACCCCAAACAAAAGCAATAACAGAAAAGAGAAAGCTGAGCATGTGATGGGAGCTATACTGAATCAGGAGCAGGAAATTTAGCAGAAGATAAAATGCAAGCTGAAATAACATATAAGTAGGTACTGCGAATTAAGTATGTGATTGTGATTGCTGCCTGGAGTTCAAAAGCAGATTCACAGGGAGCCCATCACCATGGCCTTTCAAAAGGATCTTCAAGGCAGAAGTATTTTTTAGAGGCTGCTTTGCTCCAGTCTCAACTTTACAATAAAAAAAAAGCTCTGAGTTTGACAGGTATTTCATAGCAGTTTTCTTTCTTTAGCACCCACCTTATATCTGGTTTGACTATGGCCATTGTACTTCATTGGTAGTGAAGTTACCTAGAGTCAGGACCTACATATGATTGTCATCCGTTAGAGAACTTTTCATGTTTCCCCATTTTGTGTCTTTTCCCCCTACTTCACAAATGATAATTTGCATTAATAAACTAATTATAATAATAAATGGCAGCGTGCAGCAGTTGCCAAAAAAAGCCAACACAGTTCTGGGCTGCATAAACAGAAGGATAGAATCAAGATCACGTGAAGTGTTAATACTACTTTATAATGCCTTGGTAAAGTCACACTTGGAATACTGCATTCAGTATTGATTGCCATGATGTAAAAAAGATGTTGAGACGCTAGAAAGAGTGCAGAGAAGAGCAACAAAGATGATTAGGGGACTGGAGGCTAAAACATGAAGAACGGTTGCAGGAACTGGGTATGTCTAGTTTGATGAAGAGAAGGACTAGGGGTGACATGATAGCAGTGTTCCAATATCTCAGGGGCTGCCACAAAGAAGAGGGAGTCAAACTATTCTCCAAAGTACCTGAGGGTAGAACAAGAAGCAATGGGTGGAAACTAATCAAGGAGAGAAGCAACTTAGAACTAAGGAGAAATTTTCTGACAGTTAGAACAAATAATCAGTGGAACAACTTGCCTGCAGAAGTTGTGAATGCTCCAACACTGGAAGTTTTTAAGATGATGTTGGATAACCATTTGTCTGAAGTGGTGTAGGGTTTCCTGCCTGGGCAGGGGGTTGGACTAGAAGACCTCCAAGGTCCCTTCCAACTCTGTTATTCTATTCTATTCTAATACTGAAATACAAGTGTAGAAATAATTACTATTTTAATAGAAATATAATCTATCATTTGTTTAAGTTCAACTATTATCATTTTTTTTCACATTGAGACCTGTAGCATACACTCTGCTTGCTTTCACAGCTGTTGAAATGCTATGCACAAATATGGAAAACAAATCTGGAAAGAAAATAAATAAAAATTTTCGCTATATGGGATATTGAGGCTGAAGCTCACCAGGCGGTTTTAGTAACAATTACTAAAAAAAAACTAGGAGAGAAGTTTCAAAGACTTCAGACTTTTTTGGGGGGCAGCTATAATTTGAAATTAGAATAGTAGCCTGATACCAATTTACCTTTGTCTAAGTTGATGCTGAAGAACAACATATGGAATTTATCAATGAGATAAGTCACAATTATCCAATTTTGAATGCAATATGGGAAAAATGTATTGTGGCAGCTGCCCAAAATGATGTTACTAAAGGTTATGAAGGCCATCATTAATGCTTGACCAGGTCATCCTTTCCAAGCTATAATATCAATTTGGCAGTGAGGTCACAGAAATAAACTGTCATTTGATAATTGTCTCTAAAACTTTTAATTGAGGGGTTTATAATGGGATATTGAAAAACACAATAGGAAGGTTTAGAAATTTTTATATTGATCAGGGTGGAAAATCTAGTAGGAAGAAATATTAAGACACCTTTTCCTCTAGGTGAAATAAATCTAATATGTTTCACCTAGAGCCTTTTTGCCATCATGTGCCAGGAAGGGGGGGGCAGGGGGAGGTTCGTGCGTGCGCGTGCCCACACCCATAATTCTATGTGCCCCGCGCATGTGCACCCGACCCCTCCCCCGCTCCTGGCACACGATGGCCCAGTAGGCCCGTTTTTCTTTCTCACCTGGCTCCAGATCCTCTCTATACATTTGAGGAGTTGGAAAACGGGCCGTTTCAGGTCTCCGAGAGGGTGGGGAAGGCTGTTTTCACCCTCCCTAGATGCATAGAGAGGATCTGGAGCCAGGTAAGAAAGAAAAACGGGTCTTCCGCACCCCCACCCAGGCCCTCTGGAAGCAGGAAACAGCCTGTTTCCCCACTTCTGATGGATCCAGAAGCCCGAAAATGCACGTGCCGGAGCTGAGCTGGCATGCCAGGCGACATGGCTCCGCGTGCCTCCTGTGGCACGTGTGCCATAGATTTGCCATCATGGACCTAGAGGGAAAGGTCTCTTAATATTTCTTTCTACCTTAACTCCACTCAATTCAGTGAGGAGAAAGCATGGCGAGAGGCTAATGCTACTGCTGTAACTGAAGAGGTTAACCTGGTTTCATGCATATCAAAAAGAATAAGTAAAGTGGCAGAGCACCTGTTTGATGTTAACAATAAAGTAGAATGTATATTTAAAAACAGAAAAGGGGAAGAGAACAATATGATGTCAGTTTTAAGACTTGAGTTAATTAAAGACAGCTAGTTGAGACTGCTGGCAAGTCTCAGCAGCTTGCTTGCTTTAGAAGCAGAAAACTAGAGAAGGAGTTATATATCAAATGATCTATTTAAACAATTAAACAATATTGCTCCTTAACAAGCACAGGAAAATCCCTTAGGATATGCGGATTTCAAAATGCATTAACAATTTAAATTGCATTTTAAAAAAGCATAACAAGAGTATAAAAAGTAAAAAGTATCATCAACAGAAGATCCAAAAGTTACACATTTCTTTCCTTTTACAGCTATGAAATATGTTGAACATAGCCAGCAAAAGTTATTTGAAAGAGGGAAAAAAAGCATTAGCTTTAGGGAATCACTCGTTTTATCAGTGATCCCAAATAAAATCTCACCAAAGAGAAAACAGGTAATGAATGTCTGAGAATAAAGCTTCTTCTCATATAAAACCTTAAATGCTTTATGAAAATAACATCAGAAAGATTGTCCAGCAAACTAACATTCCATTTATCAGCTGTGAAATTGTGCAATTGAACTACTCTGATCAGAAAAGAAAACTGACTAATTAGGTTACTTTAACAGCTATTGTGATAACAAAATTCAAAACAATGTACTACCGTAACTTATTCATATCACCTTACAATTGTTCATATCACCCAATGAAAAGCACGTGCCAAATAAAAGACCATTTTGTCACTTATATGAATATTATTGACTTGATCTTTTTCAAAACAGAAATAATCATTGTGCTATAAGAACTGGATTAATGTCTAACAATCAGATTCCAATACATAGAACAAAAGTTTGACGTGTTTTTTTTTAAATGCTAACTTTATCAGAAGGGTGCAAATATCTTATTTTCCCATTCACAATATTCTGTGGTAGAAATTTTTACTGATATTTTATTGAACATCACCCCCTAGTGATATACAAAAAGAATACACAACAAAATATTTGATTAAAAATTCTTTCAGCGGCCAGTTGTTTAAATTATGATATTTGAATCTAGCCCGATTTCTTAAATCCTATGGCGGGGAAGAGGTCCATTTTCCAAAATGTTTAACAGTTGTGATGTAGCTTGAAAGATTTACTTTAACACTTGAGAGACAATCTGATGGATCTTGCTAACATTCAAAATAAGCATATTTTAGGTTTTTTTTAAAAAAGCAGAATAAAATCTTGTTTAAATTCTTTTGTAAAATATATTTAATCGCTTATTCTAGTTTCTATGTATTTTCCTACAGTGTTTAGAAGAGAGAACTATGGACAGCAGAATGTTTGTCCTCAAGACATATTGTACACAAGCAACACTGTGAAAGATTGCATGTATGAAATGGCCAAGGTTCATTACCATGGGCTCACGTTAGGGTGAGCCTTTCCATAGACACACATTCTCCTCTGTGATCCTACCTGGGTGGACAATGTGCCACACGGTGTTCATTTCAGAAAGAATTGCATCAAAACAACTTGCCTCTTTAAAGAGGTTGCACTCTTGAGATAATTATTTTTGGCTGTGAAAGGAAAAGCCTAAAGTCTTTTTTAAAGTCTTTAAAAGCATACATAATATCTCCTCTCTGGTGCAAATGGATAGCACTTTTATGTCTGGATATTTCATATGTAAATTTGGGTATCAATATAGTTGCTTCTGTAAAACAATTTTGGGCAAACTCCAGGAGACAGTGGAGGACAGGGGGGCATGCTATGGTCCATGGGATTGGACACGACTTAGTGACTGAACAACAGCATCAAACAACTAGTAAAAGACTTCAGCTCTATAGGAATGCATACATCCCTATATACAGTGTATATATATGATGCTGTTCTTCTAACAAATCATACACTAGAAGTGTAATCAGATGGAGAAGTCACTCACACATTGTGTCTTTAATTTTGAACAAATAAAAAATATATCTGATTGCAGATATTACCCTACATAAAACTATCTTGCCCTTATCCGTATGGAATCTGCCTTCATTCAGATCAATAATGCTTCACTCTTTGCAACATGTTTCCAACCAACCAATCATTCTTTTTTTCTTTCTTGTATGGTCCATAGTTGCAGCTGCGAAAGCATCCTGTTCTGTGAAAGATAACTTTATTAAATATAATAAGGTTATAAAAATAGAGCAAAAGCAGCTAATGCAAAAAGACAGGAGGAAAGGAGGGGCAGGTGGCTTAGAGCAGAGATGAAAACTTCTAATGTGGTTTTCCTGAGAAGTCTTGCTCAGAAACAGCTGCAGAATCTGACAGTATCCTTCAGGGCAGTTTCAGAGAACCAGTTTCCTGTTTCCCAGACATCTGTATCACATTGTACCAATCAAATGCAAAACTAGGCATTTAAACTATCATTTGACATCAAAATATCAGGCTTCCCCTGCCCACATGCTAAATTTGCACCATGTTTTTTTTTATCAAAGATCATTTATTGTTCATTTCCATATATACATTGTTTACTCTCATTTTTATTTCTCCTCAAAGTAAAGCATCAACTACATGAAAAGATGAATCAGTCCAAATGGTTTATCACAAATGGGCCAGGCTAAGGGTAAGAGCTGATAATTTCCTCTTGTGCTCAGAAAGAGACCATGAACCCAACCCAACTTTTCCAAAATCTCTGTCCACTGGCACTCACTTCCTCAGTTTAGTCAGTCAGAACCCTCTTTATGTGTCTGAGCATGAGTTTCCCTTGCTATCCCTTCTTTCCTAGTTATTGCTTGCAAGTATTTCAGTCGAACGGCAGGAAGCTCTTCATAAAGGTCAAACCCCAGTGGGTTCTCTTTATTTGCCCACTTGTAATAGAGAAGATGTTTCTTTAATCCCTGAAAGAAATAATAGACAATTAAGGCTGTATGGAAAAGAGAAACCGCTTCCCCAGTAACATCTAACATAACCTCAAAACTTCAATTAGGAGAAAAGGTGAAATATGTAAGACGTGCTTCGTTGTTGTATCCAGTTCATACAATTTGGCCATGGAAAAATCTGCTGCTTACAAGTTCTACATTACCAGCAATACTGAGCTGTGGATAATTTTGCTATAGCTACAACTATTGGTTCTCCATTAGACAATTGTACTAACATGATATTATTGATGATTAAAAATGAATTAAGTTCTATGTATATTTTATATTAGTACTCCTTTTCTCCCATTGCAATTAGTCGATTTATTCTTCCACTGAAGATATGGATCAATTGGGGGTTTGAGTAAACTAAGAGTGACACATAAAAATAAACAGCTCTGTCCTTGGCTGTAAGAATGTTTAGGAGGGCTTCTCTCATTCTGTAGCCCCAGTTCCTCTAAGAGTATTTCCCAGATAAATTATTTAACAAGGCCCCCATCCCAATCTGTAGTTATACATCCCACAAAGATTTGTTTTGAAGTTGGCAATCTGACGTAAGATTTTACTTGGCAATACTGGAGTTGTAAAACTGATGCAAATAACTACCTCATTTTTTAAGACCCAGGTCTTCTGTAACATGTTTCTTCGAGCAACGTCTTTCTCCTGAAACAACATACAGAAGACATTAAATTTCAGATATTTTTGGTTTCTTTCTGAAGCGAAAGGACTCTTCAGAGGTCTCAAAGAATTAAAACAGTTTGAAGAGTTGACATTTCTAGATGCTGTGTATTAGCCCTTTTATTTTCCAAATGAAGAGACTAGAAGTATTAAAAAAAGAAGCATCTTGCTTCTGGGCTGTTCTTTCTAGATTAGCCTCTTAATATCTTGACTTTCTGTCAAGCATCCCTAACAACTGAGCCAACAGTCTACAACCACGAATCTATTCACTTCATATGTACTTGATGTTACAAAGTCCAGACAATTTGTATTGTGGCATGGGAAAGAAAATCATACAGGAAATTGGTATCTTCTGCAACAACCAAAAGTGAGGCAAAGAATGTTAGACGTTTCTAGCTTGCATGAGTATGTAAGTTTTTGTTATGCAATTAGGATGCTACCTGAGGATAATGGATCTTGTATTGTGGCTTGTATTACTGAATGGCACTAAGAAATAAAAAGGAAGAAAAAGCCATACAAAATTTTCTTGGTGGAAAGGTTCTCTTTATTATGATTAATTCCCTTCTTTCACTAAATTGTAGCATATTAATGAAAGCAAAATTCATTTATTGATTTATAGTTTGAACTGTAAATATCTTTGAAGATAAAAATTAGACCAATTACAAATGGCAGAAGGAAAATCTAATCTGCACTTATATAAAGAACTAGTTTATCTGGGCAGCAAATATCAATTTATGGAACTGCTTCAACAGAAGACCCTATAATGACACCACAAACTATTTGTTACATTTATAATCCAAATGGTAAATGCAGGTTTGAATACACCTATATGGAACACCCCAACTGCAAGTGTTCCTACACCATTGCTAAAACAAGATGAGTGTATGCAATTGGCTAATTAATCTGTTCTCAGCCAAGCTGTGAAAAGTTACCACATACCTGTGGGACGTTTTCCTGGGAGAAAATGAAAGTGTTGACATGAGCCACTGCAACCACATAAAGTACAGGACACCAGTGCTGTTTCAGGGTTCCTGTGACCAGGGCATGGAAGTATTGATTTAAGAGGTTGAGATTGTCTTCAGGAGGAGAAAGGTATCGCTCAAGGGGCAAAGGGAACTGCAAGAGAATCAAGAAAGCAGTATGTCTTTTTAAATACTAGTCTTGTCCAAGCGCGCCCACACACACACAAATCTTAACTTAATCCATAGTAATTAGAGGACCAGATAAGAATAACCCAGAATGGAAAATATCCAGTGGTACTTGAAAGACGGAAGTGTCAATTCTGTCCTAGGTTAAAAATTAAGGATTGATTGTGATTCCAGTCCGTGTATGTTCCATGCTACACAATGGCATAAGAAACAAATTGCATCGTTCTTGTTACTGTTCTGCCTATTCTTCCCTTTGCTGCTCTATTCTTTACATTAACAAACTGTTCTCTGTCTCAGAGCTGTTAAGAGATTTATGAGAGATTTATTTCTAACTGACTGGGGGAGGGGTCCACAACCATTCCTCCTTGTATCTCCAGGCTTTCCAGTTCCCTGATATCCAGGCCAACCCTCAAATGATTTCACTCAAAATGGAAAAGTTGCAGGAATAATTAGATTAGATACAAAGAGATCAGTCCAAATTTCATTAAAGCCCTGAGTCAAATTTAGCAGATACAACAAGTTTAGAGCCTATACATATGGAGATCAATCATAGGGCATATAATAAAACAAACAGCTGCTCCATTCATTTTTCTTTCTTTCTTCATATTCGATACAGAAACTGAGGACATTCTACAGGTAGTCCTCGACTTACAACAGTTCATTTAGTGACCGTTCGTGGTTACAGCAGCAATGAAAAAAAGTGACTTATGACCATTGTTCCCACTTATGACCATTGCAGCATCCCCATGATCACGTGATTTACATTTGGACGCATGACAACTGATTCATATTTATGACGGTTGCAGTGTCCTGCACGTGATCATTGTGAACTTCCGACAAGCAAAGTCAATGGGGAAGCCAGATTTACTTAACAACGATGTTACTAATTCAACAACTGCAGTGATTCACTTAACAAATGTGGCAAGAAGAGTTGTTAAATGGAGCAAAACTCACTTAACAAATTCCTTACTTAGCAACATAAAATTCAATTGTGTTTATAAGTAGAGGACAACCTGTAATTGCTTAAGACTTAAACCCAGCCATACCAGACCTATAGTTGTTGTAAAAAGATTAAGCTCTTCCTAATTTTGCAAGCTGCTTCCATTTCACTGCATGTTCCCTTTCTCTCCATCAAACCCTTAACATTTTTATTTGGGAGAAGTGAACACTCGAAGTGCCCCTGGAACATTAATTACTTTAAAATCTATTAGTTGCAAGATTATATTTCCTATGCCTGTACTTGGAGCACATACTGTACCTTCTTCATTTGCATTTTCTCTCTGCTATGAAATAAATCTCTATGAGGGCATCAAAGGACTTGGCATTCTGCACACAAATGGAATTGTCACCAAGACCTTAAATCTTTGGGTAGAATATACAAAGAAAATTCTTAATTCCCTTTAAGAAGTTCAAGCATCCATTTAGTTCTGAACAGCTGGTAGTCCTCAACTTACAACAGTTCATTTACTGATCATTTGAGGTTACAACAGCACTGAAAAAAGTGACTTACAACCATTTTTCATACTTATGACTATTGCAACACCCCCGTGGTCACCTGATTTAAAATTCAGATGCTTGTCAACGGATTCATATTTTTGACAGTGGCTGCAGTGTGTCCTGGGGTCACATGATCCCCTTCTGTGACCTTCTGATAAGCAAAGTCAATGGGGAAGCCAGATTCACCTAACAACCGTGTTACTAACTTAACAACTGCAGTGATTCGCTTAACAGCTGTGGCAAGAAAGGTCGTAAAATGGGACAAAGCTCACTTAACAAATGCCTCACTTAGCAACCTAGATTTTGACCTCCACTGTGGTCGTAGGTTGAGGATTACCTGTACAGTGGCTGAGTGATCTGCTCTCCAGCATCCATTGTGAGACATACCTGTTGGAGTGGAACTCCCAGAGCTCTTAAGGTGTTTACATGCTCTCCAAAGACAGCCATCTTTAGCTGACTGCTGAAATGCCTCTGCAAAGGAAGAAGCACAAAGACTCCAAAGAGAGGATCTCCAAAGGAAACACTTTCGAACTGTTCCAACAAGCTTATATAAAGGTCATGGAAAGAAGCTAAGCCGGGGAGAGGAGCGTCCAAATTCAAGGACTCAAACCCTTTGGACTGGCAGTAAAGGGAGAGCAGAGCTGCTGTATAGCAATGCACGGGGCCTTCCAGAAATAAGTCACTGCCTGTGAGGAACACACACATAAGCCTCGCAAGCTTAGCTGCAATTGGTATACTCTGAAGGATTTGGGGCCTCCAGGTCTCCAATAGCAGGATCCACTGCAGATTCCGAGTCACGACATTCACAAGGTCCAGAGGAAGAGGGCTCTCTGTGGCCCACTGTGTTCCCGCCCCAGTCGCTTTGTTATAGAGGCTGATAAGAGGAAGAAATAGCCAATCCGAAGGCAGGATAGGCCCTTTGACCTCAGGAAGCAGCATGGATCGGACAAGATGTGTTCGGCCTTGGTAAACATTTCTAGAATGAATAAGAGCTGGTTCCAAGTAGGCGAAATGAAAGAGAAAACAAGACTGTATCAGTGGAAGCTGTTGGTAAGCATCTTCCAGTAAAGCACCATAACTAGGGAGTGAAGAAATGGGAGCTGTTAAGCTTAGCTGTAATGGTTTTGGCTTTGAATCCAAGTGCAGAAGATCTGAGAAGTCAGCAGCTTCTGGTCCTCCCACTTTGCCTTCACTGAAAAAAAGACGGGGAGAGAACAGATGATAAACACAGAGGGCTTTTACTATATTCAAATATGCTCTATTTTAATCAACCGCACTATTACTGTATTTACAAACAAATGCCACTCTTCAGATAACATTGCTAATAAGGCAACTGCTTTTTTCCCCAAAAGTGGCTTAACAGATACTATGCTATAAGAAGGAAGAAGGAATGTTTTTCCTCAAGATATTTTCCTGTGAAATATGGAGGATTAGCTAAAAACACAAAAACGAAAGCAGGCTGCTATAAATGCACATTGTGCTCGCCAAGAGCAAAGAAACCCAGCTTGGCATCCCTACACACTTCTCTGAGAATAAAGGAATGAAAATAGCAAAATGACAGGGAAAGAAACATCAAGGCCTGATGTGCTACTACACATACAAAAGGAGGAAGCGCAGAGTTAGAGGAACTAGCTGTGTTTGTCTGATCTGGTAATATGGGGAAAAGACAGGAGGACAGGCAGTAAAGCAAAGGAATTGGGGAGGGGGGGCAGTAAGGTTAGAGAAGCACCAGGGATAAGAAAAACAGGTTAGGGTTAGGAGGAAAAATCGGCAGCAGCAACAGAAGTTGGATCCTATTGAGTATGGAGGTGGACCTTGTTATTCAGAGTTCTGCCATTTATGGATTCATTTGTCTGAATATATATAACTGAACTTGAAACCCATAGCAAGCAGTATTGGCGGGTTTTGATGAGTTCCACCATTTTACACATGCCCAAACATAGAGAAGCTGGTGTGATATACTCTGCAGATCTGGAGTCCTCTTACCTTATGTGGTCATTCTTTGAGTAAGCCCATAGACAGGCGTTCTACCCCCACTTTGACAATTATCCAAGGTTTGTAAGGTTCTAGCCTTCTATGGATCTCCTGTTCTTGCACGCTATAGTATGTCCAGTGACAGAATGATAAAACGTTTACTGGGGAGTTCTGCTGAGGAAAGTGGCAAATGTACCAAACAAAAAGAGGCTGACCTTAAGCAAGAAGGTGAAACAGCTTATTGGTTTGCTATGTGCACATGGCATTTCTTTCATGGGGCTATTTATTATTTATTTATGAAATTTATATAGCCATCCATCTCGCCAAAGGCAACACCGATAAATAAATCAGCCAATATGAAACAAATAAGGATATCAGTGAGTCATTGTTCATGTCATAAGGAAAAGATAAACATTTACTCAGTGTGGTCTCTGGCACATCTCAGAAACTCAAGGTGGCATTTCATCCATGCAATTCTCACTTGGAATGGACGGGAAAGACCATCACTCTATGGACAGAGGACCAAGCCCAGAACAACATGCCACTCAGCAGACCAGAAATCCATGAAAAAGCATTGTGGCTGTACAGAGAATTAGTAATGGAAAATGCTGAGTGATGCTTCCAGGGAAGGAAAGGCTGGCTTGAAAAATTCATTACACCCCCATAATGCAAACTGAAAAACTACATAAGTGGATCACGATGTAATACAAAGATATCCAGTCCATCAGAGTTCTACCGGCTGATTAATTATGTAAAATACAGGCCAAAGCAAATCTTCAATGCAATGAGACCAGCCTGTTCTGGTAATAGATGCGCTTTTACTCTTTCATCAGCAAATCAAAAGAAGCATTCCCGGTTTCAAGAACTACATAATAATATCCAGACTGACAAAAGTTCAGGAGACTATTAGAGAAACAGCTGGGTGTAAGATTCTCTGTTAGCAGTGAAACAACTCATCTATAGAACAGGTATTAGAATGATTTTTTTTTTTAAAAAAAAGTCTTCATTCAAATGTATCTGGGGATATAATACCTATAAAGGAACAATTGCTCAATTGCTCAAATTGCTGGGTGGAAACCCATCCCATGTACTTCCATAAATCTTGCTACGGTGGTGAATAGTACGGTAGTTTTGTGAGACTCACATTTGGTAAGAATTACTTTCAGTAGCACTGCTACTGAGGACCATGCGATCCAGTATATGCTTCTAAATTCAAATGTCTTGAAAAGAATTGAATTGAATTGAAAAGAATAAAAACTAAATTTGTGTATTCTATAGAAACAGAAGGCAAAGGATACATTCCAGGGGTGAAATGCTCCCGGTCCGGACTGGATCACCTGATCCGGTAGCAATGGAGGCGGGTGGTTCGGAGAACTGGTAGCAAAAATCCTGCCCCACCCTCCCCCCCATTGCCCAGGTGAGCCACGCAATCATTAGAGGCTTTTTTTTTTATTTTTAAAAGCATTTTTTTCTACAACCTCTTTGGCCGAAAAAATGCTTTTAAAAGTAAAAAAAAAAGGCTCTGATGATCACGCGGCTCAGCTGGGATCATCAGAGTCTTTTAAAAGCATTTTTTCTACAACCGAAGAGCCGAAGAGGTTATAGAAAAAATGTTTTTAAAGGGAAAAAAAGCCTCTGCTGGTCAGGCAAATAAGCTGAGATTGTCAGAGGCTTTAAAAAAGAAAAAAAAAAAAGAAAGCCTTTGCCGATGAGGCAAGTCAGCTGGGATCGTCAGAGGCTTTAAAAGCATTTTTTTCACAACCTCTTCAGCCGAAGTGGTTGTAGAAAAAATGGTTTTAAAAGTTAAATAAATAAATAAATAAAATTGGCCACGCCCACTCAGTCATATTCAACACCCCACCCCACTCCCAGCAAGCCGCACCCACAGAACCGGTAGTAACAAATTTTACATTTCACCACTGATACATTTTCTGACTACTATCAGCAATTATTTCCTGGATGAGATGCAGAAACATCATGCCTTCAAAATCCCTGGTCTTTATGCTGTGTTGAGATTCTCAATCATCCAGGTCATGGATATCCCAAAGGTGCTTTTTCCAAAAGACATTTTCTTGGTGTTGTTGTTTTTTTTTAAACAATCTTTCGCTTGTCACCCAAGAAGCTTCTTCAGTTCTGAGTACAACTTTTCAAAGAAAAAAAACCTGAGAAAGTCCAGCTGTCTTTTGGAAAAAGCACCTTTGGGACCTGGCCTTTACTGTCCTCTGCTCCTTGTCAATACCCTTGGCCATCTTAGAGATCACTTTTTTGACACCCAACACCCCCTTCTTGATTTAACTAATGGACCGACATCTGGTAGCTACTTTCAATTCCTACTACAAGTATCATCAGGGCTACCAGGATGTTGATTGTCATGGAAAGCTATTCCTCTTTTTCAATTACCAATTGCCAGAGAAGCCACAGCATTGAAAACTGCACTGAAAACATTGATATCCCTTGCAGGTCTAGACAGACTACACAAGGAATGACTCAAGGAAGTCAACTCTTCATTTGCTGCAAATGAATTATGGAACACTGTCAACTTTGCACGTATATTAGTGAAGGCCTTGAAAATAGAGTTCTATAAAATGCAGGAGCTTCTCCAATTCTATCAGGAGGAGCTCACAGTTCTCCTCATCTAGACAGCTTCCGGGAGCAAAATATCAGAAAAAATATGTTTTATCAGTTCCCTATCTCAAAAATCTTATCTCAGATCTCATGGGTGCAGAGTGGTTTGGGAGGTCAACTGTTGGAGCCTGATTCCCCCGATGTACTGCAGCATTGTTCAAGAGGCAGCTGGGAGCTGCTCTGCAACCCAGTTAAGGATACTTTCAAGGCTCTGCAGAGCAAGGCAAAGCAAAGCATCACAGCCAGCTATACTTTGGAAATGTAGCTACACCCACCACAGCTGAGTCACTGTCAGAAAGTGACACCTATACTTGGAGGAGGAGGAGAAGTACACCACTGCTTCCCTATTTTGATTTTTGTTGCAGACCAGGGAATAAAAGAACTTCACATTTTTCTGGCTTGCTTGCTTTCGATTTTTCTATAGACTGTAGGAAATTATTCTTTCTACTTTGAATTAAAAGGGTTTTTTTGAAAAAAATGAAAAAGAAGGAGATACAGCAGGTGGCCAAGGTACAGTAACAGTACACATTACTCATTTTTCTTTTTATTTATATAGTAGGTGATCCCACCCACTACCACCCTGTTTTCCGGTGCTCCAAAAGCACTCCCTCTTCTCACTCCCAAAGGCTTTATATATTTTATCTGTAGTTGAACTCTGCAGTGTAGTCCCTGCGAGTAACAAGGTCCATATGTGGATAGAAGCTTACTGTCAATAAGGTAAGAAAGGCCAAAAAAGGAGAAGTGCATGAAGAATTCAAATGTGCCTATGTTATAACTGCTCATGCAGGCACTCCATTATTTAGGTCAGAACATCTTAAAACAATGCACAGACTGTGTGGAAGAGAGAGGTAGAAGAACTAAACGGAATGTCAGCAAAGATATAAAGAACACCATATAATTTGATGGCATGTCCGATTTATTTTTACCACCTTCCATAATACACCTACTTCCCCTGATCATGCATCTCCCATTTAAAGTACTGCAATGTACAGCCACTGCAAGATCAATGCAAATTATATAAGCTCAAGACACACTAACGGTTGTTAAGCCTGAAAAGAATAAAGGCAAATCTGAGAAGATTGAAGCACAGAAGTTCTATGGACTAAATTAAAATTCAGAAATCATCCAGTGGCCCCTCAAAATAGTTTTGCCTTCAAAACAAAGAAGGGCTATATACAGAATCACTGAATATTAATTGGAAGAGATGACCAAATGTGTTATTCAAAAAAGGAATTCTTGTCCAAAATATATTATAGTATCAACTACAGCAGAAAGAGAGAAAATTATCAGAGATGGGTAATGACATCACAACTGCAGGTACCAGATGCAGTAAGGACAGACAGGCAACCAGAGAGACAGACAGATCTACCAGCACACTGATACAGTAATGAGCAAGCCCTTTAAGGGCTATTTGAAATTTCAATATTCGGGGGAAGGGGGGGGGGGAAGCTGAATTTAAAATCCATAGATGGACCTGAAGATGATTTGTTAAAGTCTGAAAAGGTGAGAAAAATGAAGACAATAAAGAAAGAACACAGCAGTGAGAACAAAGTGTATAGCCTTTTTTTCTGTATAGTTTTTTGTAGAAAGTACATCTTACAATCAAGTTTGTCTTTCTCTAATAAACCTAATATAACTTGGCAAGGCCGATTTATTTGTAAAACCTCTTGTATAATAGTTGCTTCAAATTTTAGGCTTCATTATTAGCATTTTAAAAGGTGTTATTAGTACTTTTAATATGGAAGTCTGGGCCTCTTTTTTTAACTTTAAGAAAGTGTATTTTCTTAGCCAAGACCATTTCTTTGATACGAGATAACTTGCTTTTTCAGCATCTACACAATAGAGAGCACATTCTGAAAGTCCTTGAACACGTTTGCAACTTGGAAGAAAGATACAGTCCTAGTTGGGAAAGGGTAATGTAATCCACAAATTTACTACTTCTTGAATGTTATTTAGAATCAATGTTTGCTATTTTTCAAAACTCACATGTAATCAAAGTATTTTATTGTTTGATCATTTGCTTACGATGTCACATGTAATGAATATATGTATCATTTGTTTCTGTACCCTATAAAATCCCCACCACCACCAATAAATGCTTTTTGCTTTCCCTGAATTACTGGTGATTCGTATTTTCAGGAGGCAAAGAAACCCCTTTCCAAAGGTAAAAGGTGTTTTCTTTCCCAAATTCGGGGAATAGTTTTTAGCACCATACACATTTGGGGTGCCTGAGTTTTGAGGTAACACATCCACTTTCCATAAACATGGATGTCCAATTTAAAGCATCACAAACTAAGTCACTGAGAAATCAATCTTCTATCAATTTGCCTAATATTTTTAAAATCCATCCCATCTTCAGGAAATCAAAGTGAGAACTTTCCAGTACAGATTTGTGACGGGCAATTATTCCACCCTGCTTGATTCAAATATGGATCACCAGTGACAAGGACTATTCAAAAAAATGTAAAAATGGCTTCCTAAAGAATGAAATGTATAGTGATGGGTTTTTTCGGGCTGTTTTCAGGCAGTTTTCAGGCTGTTTTTGGCCATTTTTCAGGCCAAAAAAGGCCCAGAAAACAGCCTGAAAACGGCCTAAAATGGCCCCAAAAAAACAGCCTGAATACGGCCTGAAAACAGCTCATAAAACAGCTCAGAAAACGGCCACAAAACAGCCTGGTTTTGGCCATTTTCTGGCACTCCGGCCCACACAAAGGGGGGGGGGGCAGCAATTTTGCCAATTCATTTTTAAAATACTAAGACTTTAGAGAGAAAATGTACTTTTAAATGTATCATCATAATCCATAAAAAATGAATGTAGTTGAACAACCGTTGTGGCGCGGTGGTTAGAATGCAGTATTGCAGACTAACTGTGCCCAGTGCCAGGGTTTGATCCTGACCAACTCAAGGTAGACTCAGCCTTCCATCTTTCCGAGGTCAGTAAAATGAGGACCAAGATTGTTGGGGGCAATATCTGAAATTTGTAAAGTTCTCAGAGAGTACAGTAAAGAACTATGAAGAGGTATATAAGTCTAAGTGCTATTGCTACATAATCTTACATACATGCATACACATACATATATAAGCCTAAGAGGAGGTGAAGAAAAGGAGAATAAAACTTACGGAATCAGTTGTGGATTAAAAGCAAAGCTCCTGAGTAGCTCATGAGCCAGGTACTCACTACCTGGCAACAAGCGACTTAACAACACCATGGCAACAGAGTGATGGAGTGAAGCATGTTGGTTGCAATCTGGACAAGCATCTGCCTGCATAGGAAGCAAAACAACAACAACAACAAAGGTGAAAGTGTTGTTATCACTGACACAGAAGGAAATATGATAGCATGAGACATAGTCCCAATAATGGCTTGTTTTTATTTGCTGCAAATAAATCACGTTGTGGAAAGAAAGATAACTCTTCCCTAGTTCATGTCCAAGCCCAAAAAGAAGATGCTACATGACATTTGTGGAGAAACAAGTATTTCTTTATTAAAAGCGTGCAAACACAGCAAATAAACAGGATTTGGCAGTGGCCATATGAGACACTGCCAAATATCCTTTTTGTATTTCAATTTGTATCTCTTTAGCATGCACATAATGACTAAGCATGTACTTAATTTAAGAATATTGCTTAACGCATTGTAAGCCGCCCTGAGTCTCCGGAGAAGGGCGGCATATAAATCAAATTAATATATATATCTTTGCCTTCTTTCTAGTGGACTCCTTGCTTCTCTGTCTTATATCTGCTCTAGACTTTTCCAGCCTCGTTCAAATGGTGCTTGTACTCCTTTTGTTCTAAAATGGCGTTACTTTTGCTAAATGCTCTAACAATCTGTTTGCTTCTAATACTTCTACGCTGTCCTTAAATCAACCCAATGTAGTATAACTTTGTCTTTAACTTGGCAAGGAATAAAACAAAAACAGAGACTTGGGTTTGTCAGACTTCCAGATTTGTCAGCCATTAGCATATAGCTCACCCACACTTTTTCATCCTACAGTACAGTTATTGAATTCACTGCACCAGGCTCCCAAACTTTTTGAAATGGAATGCATTTCAAAGGAGGAAAAAAAAACACTAAATGCTTCCAGAATCACGAAGATTAAGAGGGTTCCATGCCGTGTTCATTTCTCACAATTCAGAATGGTAGAACATAAGATTTCATATCTTCTTTATTTTTATTTCTTAAAAAAAAAAAGGAAAAGAAGCAGGCAAGAGGCTGGAAAATGAAATGATCCAGCCAGCTCCAAAAGTCACATTCAAGCCATCTTGCCCCCACCTCACCCCACTCCCTACATTCTTCTATCTTCTCCTCTGCACTTCTATAATTAACAGTTAAAAATAATGTAACAGAGGAAGTAGTGCCTGGCCAATATAATTGTTCTGCCCAGCTACGGACCCCAAAGAACGCAGCACACACAAAGTCCGTTCAAATCTTGGTTTACTAAATAAATCAGTCCTTTACAACAATATCTGTTAATTAACTGCATTAACAGCCACCAAGAATTCAAAGAATAATAACTGAAAGCTTACTGTGGTTGGCAGAATGACCAGAAGCAATTTGCAGGAAGCTGATAAGATAAGCAAGACAAGACACGAAGGTATGTGAACGAAGTTGTTCCCTGCAAATTGCTTCAGTCAGCGTTCCTCCTTAAATAGGCTAAGGGAGTGGCCAATTAGCCCCAACCCTTACTCTCGAGGAGACCTCCTCCTGAGGACCCACTCCTGCCTTTTGGCAGCTCTGCGCGCCCGTGCATCGAGAAGAGGCTCCTCCTCTTCGTCCTCTTCACTTAAAGGAGCTTCTGGAGGTTCTAAAGTCCCTGGCTGAACCCCTGCCTCTGGCACCACATCTTTTCCAGCCTCCTCATTGTCCGACTCGAATGCCAGCTGCACAGGCTGCTGGCGCAGCACCACACCAGCCTCCTCGCTGTCTGAATCAGCTACTAGCTGCACAGGCCGTGTACGGGCCACAACAATAATTTTAATGAGCATATTATTTAATCCAGTATAGAAAATACCCAAGGAAAAACATTTGATCATATATAGGCCAATGTAAGAAAAAAGAATCGAGTTTACATTCCTTATCCTAATTCTGACCCTGGTATCTGGTGACACCATAAACAGTGGAACTCAAAGTTAGAAAGTATTATAAAATGTACGGTACTTTATGAGTGCTGGAATTCATACAGTCTTTGGTTAAGTCTTAAGTCAAATCTAAAACTGAGACGTGATTGCACACATATACATATGAGCTGCATTCACTACCAGCTCCTATAAGGTACTGCCCATTCTTCTTAAAGTGCCTTTTTTAATACAACATTCACAGCAAGCTGAATTGACCCTGAGTGGTGAAAAGCCACACAGGAACCAGTGGCCCAAGATACTGTATTATTTATATACACTGACCCTATCTCAAAGATAATATGGATAGCATACTGATCTAGTAGGAAGTGATCTATAAGAAAGTCATCCAGAAGGGTTTATCAAGGTGACTTTCTTATTGATATACATTGTGGTGCTGTTTCTCTTCAATGCACCTCAGCAGGCAGCTAACACTTTACTAGGAGTTCTGCATCCACTGTAGCTCAGTATTTCTTAGCCTTGGCATCTTTAAGATGTATGGATTTCAAGTGGCTGGAGAATTCTGGGAGTTGAAGTCCACACATCTGAACATGGCTAAAGTTGAGAAACACTGCTCTACTTGTTTGAATGCTTAATCAATGTATGTTGTATATTAAAAGTGATTTGGTTGATTTAAGTGGTTCAGGTTTTTGGCCACAACAGATAGAAAAGCTGTAATGAAGACACTAAACAGACATCTCAGATATGTATGTATGACTACCGTATTTTTCGGAGTATAAGACGCACCGGAGTATAAGATGTACCTACCTTTTTTGGTGAGGAAAAGAAGAAAAAGAAATCTCCCTCTGCCTCTGCGCAATTTTGCCTCGTTCCAGCAAACAGCAAACAGCCTGTTTTACTTTCATTTTTGTTTTCAGCATAGCTTGATTAGCCCAAGGGGGGGAAAAAAATCTGCTCCAGCAATTTACCTCTTTGCAGCAAGCAGCAGAGCCCTGTGCAAAATAGCTGAGAGCAAATCAGCTGAGAGTCAGGAGGCCGATCCAATCAACTTGTGCTAATTAGGCTGTGCTGAAGCTGAAAGGAACTGTTTTTTCTTGCTGTTTGCTTGCAAGGAGGTAACTGCTGTGAGGCAGAGGCCAAAGGGTGGGGGCCAGTGGGTGGGCGGGGCTACATTTGGTGTATAAGACACATCTAAATTTTCACCCCCTAAAAGGTGAAAAATACAGTATATCTATAAATCTATCCCACACATACATGCATCAATTGAAAAAAACTCAGATATACAGCATTATTTACTATGATTTCAGGACAAAACAATATAATTTCATGTTATCTGGTTACATTTTATCAAACATGAGACAAAACCATTTGATTAGAAAGATATAAAAAGATAATATATAAATTGTTCTATTCTCTTTGGCTCAAGTAGACCTGCAAAGCAATTTACTTTACAAGACCTATCAGCAAAATATATTTATGATTTTATTGTATGAATTCTAAACAACATTTACAATCTTTTAATTCTATTTTTGCTTTAAGGGTTTAAGGGGAAAAAACCTTTTGCTTTAAAGGATGATTTATAGATAAATTCATTTAAGACTTTAAGGAAACAGAAGTTCCAGAGAAGCTTGAGTGTGTACTCAAAAGCTTGTCTAGAAACTGGTAAACTGATGGTTTAAGTAAAACACACAAAGGATTTTTAAATACATAGCAAATGGTCACAAGCAATCCAGAATAATAGCTGATGCAAAGAACTTACCATTTTCTGAGCAAGTGAAAGTACAACATATTGTAAAAGGTATTCATGATGCAACAACCAAGCCGAGGAAGGAGTTAAAGAAAGAGGAACAATTGTACAACACTGAAACAGGTAGTCCTTCAGACTCTTCATCTCTAAAATAGAAACAAACTGGACAAAACAACAAAGAGATGCATTTGAGGTGATTATCAAATACCTGAACTAGAGACACTAAATTTCTTGAGTTAGTCCCTTCTGCCATACAGAAATGGCATTGGTACATCCACCAGCCCAGGTAATACAGAGCAATTTCTCTTAATTTGGGACCATTTATAATTACTTTCTAGAAACAAATTGTGTATTTTGTATATTTCCTCCTTACTTACATTTAATATCAAAGCTTTGATTTGGTTCTTGGCTTGCTTTACTAAAATTTAACTCAACATACCTGAGCCCAAACAATCAATTATTGATATATTTCCTTTTAATACACCAGTACATTGGGGACATCAATGTTTATTTTGAGTTTATGAATATTGACTCTTCGAAAAACCTAAGTCCATTCAATGTAGCTATGGGAAAAAGCTTAACTAAAATTCGTAACCCTTGAATATAGAATGTAAATGTTGAACCTCAGCCATTGCTCTTTAGTGTGAACCCAAGAGGAAAATAGGAAATTTTGTGTGTGTGTGTGTGTGTGTAAACCTGACAGATGCCAATGTCTTGGGTTTTTTTGAGTTGAAGAAGACAAAGACAATTCCCTTAGCTTTAATGGCAGTGAATGACATGAATGACATGAACTAAGGTGAAGACTGACAACTGGGTAATACAGCATTATTATCCTTAAAATCAGAGACCATATATATACATACATATATACATATATACATATATACATATATATATATATGTATGTATGTATGTATGTATGAATGTAAAAATACATGTGTGTGTGTGTGTGTATATATATATATACAGTCAGGTCCATAAATATTGGGACATCAACACAATTCTAACATCTTTGGCTCTATACACCACCACAATGGAGTTGGAATGAAACAAACACAATGTGTGTTAACTGCAGACTGTCAGCTTTAATTTGAGGGTATGTACATCCAACTCAGGTGAACGGTGTAGGACTTACAGTAGTTTGCATATGTGCCTCCCACTTGTTAAGGGACCAAAAGTAATGGGACAGAATAATAATCATAAATCAAACTTTCCGTTCTTAATACTTGGTTGCAAATCCTTTGCAGTCAATCACAGCCTGAAGTCTGGAATGCATAGACATCACCAGACGCTGGGTTTCATCCCTGGTGATGCTCTGCCAGGCCTCTACTGCAACTGTCTTCAGTTCCTGCTTGTTCTTGGGGCATTTTCCCTTCAGTTTTGTCTTCAGCAAGTGAAATGCATGCTCAATGGGATTCAGATCAGGTGATTGACTTGGCCATTGCATAACATTCCACTTCTGTCCCTTCAAAAACTCTTTGGTTGCTTTTGCAGTATACTTTAGGTCATTGTCCATCTGCACTGTGAAGCGCCGTCCAATGAGTTCTGCAGCATTTGGCTGAATGTGAGCAGATAATATTGCCCGAAACACTTCAGAATTCATCCTGCTGCTTTTGTCAGCAGTCACATCATCAATAAATACAAGAGAACCAGTTCCATTGGCAGCCATACATGCCCACACCATGACACTACCACCACCATGCTTCACTGATGAGGTGGTATGCTTAGGATCATGAGCAATTCCTTTCCTTCTCCATACTCTTCTCTTCCCATCACTCTGGTACAAGTTGATCTTGGTCTCATCTGTCCATAGGATCTTGTTCCAGAGCTGTGAAGGCTTTGTTAGATGTTGTTTGGCAAATCTAATCTGGCCTTCCTGTTTTTGAAGCTCACCAATGGTTTACATCTTGTGGTGAACCCTCTGTATTCACTCTGGTGAAGTCTTCTCTTGATGACTTTGACACACATACACCTACCTCCTGGAGAGTGTTCTTGATCTGGCCAACTGTTGTGAAGAATGTTTTCTTCACCAGGGAAAGAATTCTTCGGTCATCCACCACACTTGTTTTCTGTGGTCTCCCAGGTCTTTTGGTGTTGCTGAGCTCACCAGTACATTCCTTCTTTTTGAGAATGTTTCAAACAGTTGTTTTGGCCATGTTTAATGTTCTTGCTATCTCTCTGATGGGTTTGTTTTGTTTCTTCAGCCTAATGATGGCTTGCTTCACTGATATTGACAGCTCTTTGGATCTCATCTTGAGAGTTGACAGCAACAGATTCCAAATGCAAATAGCACACTTGAAACGGACGTTGCTCACCTGAACGTCCATTTTCAGGGCGCTGCGACTCCAATCCAAGGACGGGTAATATCTTCTAGTTGCTGGGTAGAACTGAGTGCAGATCACTTCCAATTGGCTGGCCACGCCCACAGCGTCCAATCATCTCCAGTCTTTTCTCACGAAGAGATAGAACTACGGAATAATACAAGTCAACGAAGCTCAAGCAAACAAACAATAAAACAGGCAGGTCCAGGGTGGGTATGGATTGGAGTCGCAGCACCCTGAAAATGGACGTTCAGGTGAGCAACGTCCGTTTTCCATTGCGCTGCTCCTCCAATCCAAGGACGGGATGTACCCGAGTTCAATTGCCCTGGGCGGGGGACTGACTGTCATTTCCTCCTTGGATCGTGGCCACCTGTTGTAGGACCCTACGCCCAAAGGCAGCATCAGCTGAAGCATACTTGTCGATTTTATAGTGTCTAATAAACGAGGAAGATGAGGCCCACGATGCCGCTCGACAAACCTCCAAGACAGAAGCATTTGTGGCCCAGGCAGCTGAAGCTGCTGCACTGCGTGTTGAATGTGCATAGATCTTAGCTGGCCGAGCACGGGCCTGGGCGTCGTAGGCGATCGAAATGCATGCTTTGATCCATCTGGCTACTGTAGCCGATGAAACTTTACGTCCCATTGAGGAAGGAGTGAACGAAACAAGCAAGGACTCTGTCTGACGGAATGATTCAGTGCGTCTGATATAACGGCGAAGGGCCCTCCTAACGTCCAAAGTATGCCAGAGAGACTCAGACTGATGATGAGGATCCGGACAAAAGTTAGGAAGGACTAAGTCTTGTGCCCTGTGAAAATGAGAATTAATCTTGGTCAAGAAAGTCGGATCCAGGCGCATCACCACCCTGTCGCTGTAAAAGGTACACAAATCCTTCCTCACTGAAAGAGCCGTGAGTTCAGAAACACGCCTCGCAGACGTAATGGCTAGTAGAAAGGTAACCTTCAGTGTCAGAAACTTTAAAGACACCGAAGCCAACGGTTCGAAGGGCGTGGTGGTAAGAGCCTGAAGCACAAGAGGAAGGTCCCACGATGGGTACCGATGAACAACCGGTGGTGAGAGGTTGGTGGCTCCGTGCAAGAATGATTTAATTCGTGGATTTTGCGAAAGAGTACGGTGGTCTTCACATGTGAGGACTGTTGAAAGAGCTGCCACTTGGCGTCGAAGTGTAGCGGGGGCTAGGCCTTTAGCCAGACCTTCATGCAGGAAGTCCAGGACGTCTGGTATATCAGCTGAAGTCGGATCCACATGATGCACAGAGCACCAGGTAGCGAATGTTCTCCATGATGATTCATAAATCCTAGTGGTCGACGGCCGCCTGGCAGACTGAATCACACGGATGACGTCATCCGACAATCTGTCCTTCCGCATTTGGAGCCGCTCAAGCGCCAAGCGGTCAATCGGAGCCACTGCGGATCTGGGTGGTAGATGACCCCCTGGCTGAGGAGGTCTTTTGTGGGAGGAATCATCCAGGATGGCACAAGGGACAGGTCCATGAGGTCGGCATACCAGGGCCTGCGAGGCCAATGGGGAGCAATGAGGATCAGTTCGGCCTTTTCGAGTAGAAGTTTGCGAATGAGTCGTGGAATCAGGGGGAATGGAGGGAATGCATATACGAGTCCTGGAGGCCATTGACAATGAAGAGCGTCGAAGTCTTCCGCTCCAGCGGTTGGGTAGCGTGTGAAATATCTTGGGAGCTGTGCGTTCTCGGGAGTCGCAAACAGGTCCGCCTGTGGAAGGCCGAACCGTCGTACTATCTGTCGAAAAATGGTCGGATTCAGTGACCACTCTGCAGGGTCGATGTGTTCCCTGCTGAGCCAATCCGCAGTGATATTGGCTTGCCCCGAGATGTGATCCGCCACCAGAGACGCCGTGTGGCGCTCCGCCCAAGCTAGTAGCCGTTCTGATTCCAACATCAGGGATCTGGATCGTGTGCCCCCCTCCCGATTTATGTGCGCTTTGGTCGTAACGTTGTCCATTCGGACTAGCACATGTTGCCCCTCCAGAACCTTGCTGAAATGGCACAAAGCAAGACGAGCAGCTCTCAACTCCAGCCAGTTGATGCTGTTTGACTGTTCTGTCGTGGACCACTGACCTTGAACCACGTCGTTCTGGAGGTGGGCACCCCAACCCACGAGGCTCGCATCGGTGGTCAGCACAAGGCGTTGTGTCTCGAGGAAGAAGCACCCTTTCTGAATCGCGGGGGACCTCCACCACGTGAGGGACAGGCGTGTCTGCGGAGGTAGCCGAATCTGAAAGGTGGATGTACTGCGGTTTGTCTTTTGAAAGGGTAGCAACAGCCATTGGAGGGGCCGGGAGTGCCTGCGTGCCCAAGGCACCACGGAAATGCACGAGATTAATTTCCCTAACAATTGTGTCAGGAGGATGAGTGATACTTTCCTCTGGGTCTGAACCTGTCCCACCAATGTCTTTATATCTAGGATGCGATCTGGTGATAAGAACACCTGGCCTAGTCTTGAGTCGATCACCGTTCCCAAATGCCGGAGGCGGGTCGTTGGGATCAGGTGACTCTTCTGATGGTTGATAGAGAAACCGTGGGCCTGAAATGTCTGTAGAACTATCTCTATGTCGTTCCTCGCTTGGGAGGGGGACGGAGAGAGGACGAGAATATCGTCTAGATAACATAGTAGACGTATCGAGCGAGTTCTGATGGTGGCTGCTATCACTGCTACCAGCTTCGTGAATGTCCTGGGCGCAGAGGAAAGGCCGAAGGGCATCGCGCAATATTTAAAATGCATGTTGTTGTATTCGAATCTGAGATAGCGACGATGCAGGGGGTGTACCGGGACATGGAGGTAAGCCTCCCTGAGATCCACCGATTGAAGATAGTCCCCTTGTCTGATGGAAGACAGAATCGACCTGAGCGATTGCATTTTGAACCTTCGATATAGTACAAACTGATTGAGTCGTTTCAGGTTCAGTATTCCTCTGTGGCCCCCGGATGACTTGGGCACCAGAAACAAGGTAGCGTAAAATCCAGTACGCTCTTGACCCTTGGGAACAGGTTCCACCGCATTGATCGAGAGTAGGTGTGAAATCTCTGCCTCCATGAGGCGTCTTTGAGTTGGGCATCGAGGGACAGGGCAACGTCGAAAATGATTCGGCGGTGTGGTATGAAACTCGATGCAGAGACCGTGACGTATCAGGTTGCGGATCCAAGCATCCGTTGTTGAGAGGTCCCACTGGAGATGGAAGTGCTGGAGACGACCTCCAATGGGACCTGGACTTGGTGAGTCACTTGCCTCTGCGAGGTGGACGGTATCCGGCTCCTTTGAAGGGGCGCTTTGATTGAGGGAGGGACCTACCTCTGTCCCGAAAGGACTGTCTATCCACGGTTCCATCAGAGGTTTGGGTATACGATCTCGGAAAGTATTGGTTGCTGCCCGTCGAGTAGGATCGAAAGGACTGGCGCGGAGTATAAGGTTGAAATCTACGCTCAGGTTTGCGGTAGGAAGAGGAGGAAGAAGGCAGGACTTTGCGTTTGTCCTTATCTTCAATCAGAATCGGATCCAAACAAGCACCGAAGAGAGAAGGGGCAGAGAAGGGGGCTGCAGCCAACTTCCACTTCGCCTTGTTATCCGCCCTCCAACTGAGAAGCCAGAAGAGCCGTCTGTTTGTCACCGTCACCGCTATGGCCCTTGAAGCAAACTTAGCCGCTGATAGAGAGGCATCTGCCGAATACTCAGTAGCGGCCACCAATTTGTTAATGTCCTGGTGTAGTCTTGTATCAGAAGGTGGCAACCTCTCCTGGAGCTGGCAGAGCCAGATCAGGGAAGCCCTGTTAAAGAATGAAGTTGCTGTGGCCGCCTTGATGGCCCAAGCTACCGCCTGATGTGCCTTTCGGAAACCCAGTTCCATCTTACGGTCTTCTGCTTTTAGGCCATCGACCACATCCGAAGTCATCAGTGCAGAAGAGGACAAGTTAGCGACCAGAGAGTCCACTGAAGGCATGGCAAGGATGTCTTCCAACTCCTTGTCTGCAGCATAGAGACGTTTGTCTAGGCCACTGGGGGATGTAAGCGAACCCGGCTGGCCAAACGCTGAAGTTATGACATTGGAGAACAGGGGAGGGCAAGGGATCACATCCCTATCCTGTTCTGACGCCTGGAATAGGGGGTCAATGTCGGCTGAGGACTGGCCTTTGTCTGCGTCCACATTACTGAGGCCAAATTTGGTGGCTCTCTTGGCCTTATGAAGCAAAGACTTAAAGAGAGAAGGCCGGAAAAGATTTTTGAAAGCTGGCTTCTCAGGTGGGAGGTCCTCGTCGTCAGAGAATTCGATATCCTCCGGGCAGATCTCCCCCTCCTCTACTTCCTCCGAAGAAGAGTCATGGTAATGGCGTCTGGCGGAAGCAGCTATCTGGTTTGAGGCCTGGGCTGGAGCCTGCGAAGGTTCAGCTTCGGAACTCAAATCCGCCTTCTCCTGTTGGATACCTGCTGCCAAAATCTTAGCCAATGCGTCAGATAAAATAGAGTGAAGGTTCGCAGGATTGGCCGGCACCTCCGGGCGGAGCCCCGCTGCAGTAGGAGTAAAGGTAGCCTCAGGTATGTTGCAGCCTACGAGACTATCTGATCTCGAGGGAATGGAGACATCCGGTAGTGACATAGAGACTCCTTTGGAACGTTGGAGATTAGAAACAGCCCTGACTAGAGGATCCCTGGAGGGACCCGGTCGTTCCTCTGTACAACGGGTTTGTTCTGGCAACGATGATTGTTGTCGCTGCTGAGCCCGCTCAAATTGTCTCTCCAAGGCCTGATGCCTCCTCTGCTCAGCTTTGTTAGAGACAGACGTTTTGGAAGTAGACAGGGTCTTGTGAGACCTGGATTTAACCTTCTTTGGCCGTGACTTATGCTCAGGCGAAGGATAAGTGCCAGCGCCCTCTGAATCAGAAGACAAAGCTAAATCAGCCATCCCTTCAGTTGGATCAGGGAAAGCAGTCCCAAGAATTGTCAACACCGAGGCTCACTAAACAGACTATTGCCCACAGTGAGGACAGAGGAGGATAGGGTTCAACTGGCTCAGAAGCTGCTGAGCTAAACCCAGTAATAAAAATAGATGCTGGCTAGATTCAAACTTGCAGTGATTGCAGTTGTGAAATTGCTTTAGTCCGCTGTACTACCGGCCTCTGTTAAACGTTTTACAGAAAGATGACTGTGCCAGTCAAGTGAGCCAGGAACACACTCCTAGGTTCACAGGGCAATCTCCAGAAGAGGCCAAATGCCAAGAATCCTGCAATTGATGGGGCACTGGAGGCAAGCGGTGCAATTCTAGGGCCTGTTAAGCCTGCTGTCCATCAAGCGCCCGCAAAATGGCGGCCGCGCCCAAACCAGGGAGTCCAAAATGGCGGCCCCGATCCCCACAGTACCTTGAAGCGTTGAGGGGAACGGCGGCGAACAGGGCCTCACAAAATGGCGTGGAGATAGCTCTCGCGGCTGGTGGCTTCTGGCCCTGAAGTTTAAAAGGGTCCTTTTCGTTGGCGCTCGAGGCGGAGGTCGCGGAATGCACGCCGCGCCTCCCAGCTGATGAGCGCAAGCTTCGGAGGCTGCCTCTGAGCCCGGCAAGCGCTCCGGAGTTGGCAATGGAGAGCTGAGGGGTCGCTGATAATTAACACGCCCCCCAGGTCCAAGTCCCGGCGAAAGCGGCTGCCTGCCACGCGGATCTGCCCAGCCGGGTCAGAATCCGGTGCCCTATTTCTCCCGATGGGGAGGGAGAGAAACGGGACGGTTTGGAGCCCCAAACTCCTCCCGTCTAGTACCAAGCTCAGACAAAGCCAGAAATAGTACAAAAATAAAAAATTAAAATAATAAATTGTTGGAAGGATCACAGAAATAAGGGAGCACTCAATTTCTCCAGTTCTCACAGCAACTGAGTGAGAAAGACTGGAGATGATTGGACGCTGTGGGCGTGGCCAGCCAATTGGAAGTGATCTGCACTCAGTTCTACCCAGCAACTAGAAGATATTACCCGTCCTTGGATTGGAGGAGCAGCGCAATGGAAAATGAACTCTGGGCCTTTTACCTGCACATTGTAATTGGGGTAATGAGGGAATATCACACACCTGGCCATGGAACAGCTGAGAAGCCAATTGTCCCATTACTTTTGGTCCCTTAACAAGTGGGAGGCACATATACAAACTGCTGTAAGTCCTACACCGTTCACCTGAGTTGGATGTACATACCCTCAAATTAAAGCTGACAGTCTGCAGTTAACGCACATTGTGTTTGTTTCATTCCAACTCCATTGTGGTGGTGTATAGAGCCAAAGATGCTAGAATTGTGTCGATGTCCCAATATTTCTGGACCTGACTGTATATATGCACATACATACACATGCCCATGCGTCATTAAAAGTGATCCCAAAACGTCAATACTTACTCGGTTAACCAGGCCTTTATGTACGTGGAGGATACTGTTCACAAGGACAAGGAAAGCAGTAAGAAAGGGAAACGGTGATTTAGAGCCTGCTAAACTCACTGAAGTCTTATTTCTACTGCAGTTCAGAGAAACAATGCTGGGAACAGATTCTGGTCCTGAGGAACAGGATAGTGGGTTGCATAAAGTAGAGCATGGTCTATATAGGGGGGAAAAACAGAAGAAATGTGAATTATAGTGTACCCTAATAAGTAGACAACCTAGTGCTATATAGATTTTTTTGGAGTACAATTCTCCAGTCAGCATGGTTCACAGTTAGGAATGACAGAACAGAGAAACTCATCTGGGCAGTACCAATTTATCTAGTCTATCCCACAAATTGGTTCTACTGAGGAAAAAATGCCACCCTGCTTTTAAAAAAAAAAATCCATGTAATCAGCAAAATTCTCCATCCTTTTGCTTTCCAAATACATAGAACTCCTCTATTATAAAATCTTGCTTGGAACTAAAATGAATACTCAAGAGGGTACACATTAGTTAAGCCTTCAATAAACCACCCTCAATGAAACAACATATAGTTGTACATAAAGATAGGAATGAGTGTAAATTTAAGCTGCAACTCAATAGGATTTGCATTCAAGGAAACACACAAAGGGATGTGGAGTTTTATCCTAATCGCATATGTTTTTTTCTGAAGTCACAGCACACTATAATGTCTGTAATGATCCAATATTTCAGACACGCTGGCCTATGACAGCAATTTATCCAAGAAAAGCTCACCTGAGCATTTCCCAAAGGGTCTGCATGGCTGGCTGGCTGAGGAGAGGCAACAGCATTCGGATTGTCAGGTGCTCCACTTCTTCTATGCAATCAACCGGGTTTACTACTGGCTATAGAGATAATGGGAAGAAAGAAATCATTATGATTTTCTCAGCATGAATAATGTTTCCAAACACATTTGCGACTGGATGTTTTAAGAGGAGGGCAGGCTTCACTTAAATGCCCACTGAGCTACAGGTTGACTAATTACACAGAAAGGTACTCATTGAAAACATGAAAGCCAATGAAGCCTGTTCCAAAGTTACTCTAAATCAATCTTCAACTGATGATGGGTGTATTGGGAGTACAACTTTCTGAATTTCCAACCAGGAAAGGAACTTGCAAGCTAAATCACAAGCTCCTGAGAAAAGACAGATAGGGCTTTCCTGAGATCTGCAGAAGAGGGAAAGGGGGGGGGGGGGGATTCATTTGACACCGAAGGGCCAGATTAGTTCTAATTTCAGATATAAATTCCTGCACTGAGCTTGGACTAAAAGATACTTTCACCTTGAGTTTTAAATGGGCAAAGGCACCGTTTCGCATCTAATCTAGTTTTCCAGGCAACTTTCAGATCTCTATTCAGAGGTGTCTGAACTTTGGGAGTTCTCCAAAAATCACAGCCTCTGCTTGAGCTTTTACAGAGTAATATCTGGTACACTTATAGCATTATTTGGGGCTTAGGAAGCTCCATGTGTGATCAGTCATGCCCTACTCATGTCCTGATTAAATTACTGTATCTAACCAGTACTCAATACACTCTACATGGGTCTGTCCTTGAAGAACATCTGGAAGCTAGGGAATGAGGCACTGGAGGCAATGACAGATGGACCCCAATATATTTGGATGACCCCTTTGCTTTGGGAGCTCTACTGATTGCCATTGGTTGTCACCTTTGAGGCCTGCATGGCTCTGTCTGGTTATTTGAGAAAGACTGCTTCTTCTGGCATTCATCTCCCTGTCTAACCAGATCTCATAGAGTTAACTATTCCCATGCTCCACCCCTGCAAGACTGAAAGGACCTTAGAAGCACAAGAGGAGGGGTTTTCTAATATACAGCTGAGGTCTGCAGCATGCATGCCTGGCATAGAGATTGTGGGGTGGGGGTGGGGGTTCATTCATTTATTTGGTGGTGGGAAGGGTTAAATCGATTATTGTTAGTTGCCTAGAGTGGGCATAGAGTGAGTAGCATAAAAGCATAACTACGAAAGAAAATAAATAGCGAAGCAGATCTATCAAGCCTTTACTCGTTGCTATTTCTTTGATATTTTAGCCAGACTGATGCACCTCCTTCCTCCATGGAAGGAGAATCAATGAACAAAAGGAACCCCAAAGACAACTGCAGACACTTCATTCCCTGAACTCTTACCTGTTGACTACAGTGTCTGTAATACATCCCCATATAAATGACATAGGCTGTAGTAAGAGATTGCAATGCTTGCCATCTCTCCATGTGGCTTATTTCTTTAAAGCAATTCTTCATGTTGGTTTCAATGACAGGCCTGAAACCTGCCACCTGACTCCAGGTGATGGGTGGGGGTGGAATTTGATCACCCTCTTCTGGGCTACTCCTGTAACATTACACAAACATGAAATAAAGACAATAATATGAGAACCGCTAATGCTCATTACTTAATTACTTACTTACTTAACTGTTAATGCTCATTACTCTCCTCCAATACGACCAGAGAAAAGTATCTAGGAACCCAAGCAAGGGTATGAAGTTGTTTAATTTGCTGGCCATTTTTACCATGGAAAAGGCTTGGAAAACTATTTTTTGAAAAGTTTTTCTTTCAAGACGTTTTGCTTCTCATCCGAGAAGCTTCTCTGGATGGTGGGGAATGGAAGGATTTATACTCCTTGCAGTCAGCTGGTCATTTGCATTCTTTTAGTGAGTCATTAAGGCCACCTTGAGATTTATCTGTGTCCTCAGGCTCATCTGTGTGGTGCAAATGGGTGTGGAGCCTTCTTGGAACTGTTGAAAGGACTGTGTTGTGGACTGGAGATAGATGATGTGGTATCCCTCCCCCTCTGTTGAGAGAGGGCTGTTCAATTTTTCCACCACTCAAGTGACTCTGATGACACAGATAAACCTCCAGGTGGCCTTAATGGCATGCTAAAAAATGCAAATGACCAGCTGTCTGCAAGGAAAATAAATCCTTCCATTCCCCACCATCCAGTCAGAGCTGAAGAAGCTTTTTGGATGAGAAGAGAAACGTCTTCAAAGAAAAACCAGAAAGTCCAGTTGCCTCTTGAAAAAGCACCTTCAGAACAACCATGACCTGGATGACTGAGAACCTCCATAGATATTTTTTTGAAAGTTCATATATAACAAAGCTTAATTACATTTTATTTCAAGATTAATTAAATTTAATTCTATTAATTTAATTAACAGGATGAAACAACAATTTGGTGTTTTAATCAATATTTTTAACTAAATCAATTTCTTACCCCAAGCTTATGCCTGGAAGAATAAATGGAAAGAACATGAATGTCAGAATATCCAATTTTGCACAAAAATAGAAAATTATTTCTTGAGATTCCTGAATCCCCAATATGGGCCATGTAATGCCAACAAGCTTGTGGCCACTTCACATTGTTTGCATTCACTTTCCTGATAAGCAGCCAACAGTGGTATTATCTAGATTTTCAGAGATAATAGTTTCCATAGTAAAAGAGAGGCTGGAACTGTGGCCTGTCAGTATCAGATGCTACATTAGCACTACAGAAGGAATTTTAAGAACTATCAGAGACCCCTCTGTGAAACAGGAACTGGAGTAGCAGCAATGGCTAGTCCCTAAAATAGACAAAAATGGGCTGTTGAATATGCTGTTAAGTTTAATATGAGCTGGCAGGCCTGAATTGCACTGGGTAATGTTGGCACTTCTGAAGAGTATTGTTTCAAAGGACCAAAGAAATGGGTTAAAGACAGGAAGAAATATTAACTAACAGAGGGCATGGTTGGGCTATCCATAGGGGACAGAAAATCCTATTTTCTAAGCCTCTGTAGGTTTATCAGCATCCAGAAATAAAAGGGTAGTTAGGTAGGAAACTCACTAATCTCTATAAACCCTAGAATTAGGAAAGCAGTACAGTTTAAAACAGAAGTTGCATATATGTTAAGGCCTGTATCATTATCCACACATATATAGTAGTAGAGTTGTCAACAATGGTTAAGAAAAGTTACAAGGGGTTGTGCTATCAATGAAGCCCTTGGGATGAACAAAGGAGAAACCACTGATAATGGAATATAAAAATCAAGGTAAAGATTTCCTTCATGTTCAGTCATGTTTGACTCATCTCCGTTTCTTAGCTGAGAGAGCCAGTGTTGTCCAAAGTTATTTCTGTGATTATGCAGCCAGCATGACTATACACCAAGGCATGGAGTGCTGTTACCTTCCCACCAAAGTGAGACCTATTTATCTACTTGCATTTGCATGTTTTCTGATGGGCAAGAGCTGGGGAAAGAAACTGGAATTATCTCCATTGTGTGGCACCCTGGTCATGAACCCAGGCTGTAAGCTTTCCAGCTGACAAGTACAGCGTCTTTAATTGCTGAGCCATCACGCCCCCAGTGGAATATAGCTGATTCTAAACTGTCATGCAAAGCTTGGCTGAAACTTAACACTTCTTTCACTGTTTATCAGAAATGTGAATTTAAAAAAGACATACTTGGATGCTTTTGAATTATCTAATTTTCTGAACCCACAAAAGCACTCCACAATAGCTTCTTATTAATATAACATAACTATAATGTTCAATAGAATTCTGCCATTATCTAAAAATGGAGATTTTTGTATAGATCTATTGTAATATACTATGTATTGGGGGGGAGGGAGAGTATCCTTTTTGTGCGTTTGGAAGTGTAGGTTTGAGTTGAGAGAATTTTTTTTCTTTCCTTTTTGTGTACCACAGCAATATTTTTTCTCAAAAAAGGAAAAGAAAAAAATACAGAAAATATATTACCATGGTTATAGAAAATATTTCAAAATATAGTATTATATCTTGATCACACACAGTAATCATGATCCGTCTTTCCTTTTCATCAATAGCCAGCTCAAAGGAAAATAGACTCCATAAAATTTAAAATAATGTTAAATCACGATTTAAATCACTAGTCAGTAAGGCTTGATTTAAATCATAGTTTTCTACATAAAGACTAATTCTTGCTGGTATAACTTTAATATGCAAGTAGATGAAGATTTTTAGAATAACAACTTTTCTTATTAGTTTTTTTATCCCCCGTTTAATAGGTTAATCATTCAAAAAATCATTCAAAAATCATTCAAAAATCATTCTGATTTTTTTGATTTTTTAAAAAAAATCATTGATTTTTATCCACCCTGCTTTCAAGATTTTGAAATTATATTTCAAAACAAATATAATTACACTATAATGCAACTTAAATATCCATCAATTGATAAGCATCTGTGATGTCTATGGAGATTCTCAGTCATCCAGGTCATGGCTGTCCCAAAGGTGCTTTTTCAAGAGGAAACTGGACTTTCTGGTTTTTCTTTGAAGACGTTTCTCTTCTCATCCAGGAAGCTTCTCTTCTTCAGTTCTGAAGAAGCTTCTTGGATAAGAAGCAAAACATCTTTTTTAAAAAAACCCAGAAAGTCCAGTTGCCTCTTGAAAAAGCATATTTGGGACAAGCATCAGTAGGGTTTTTACTGCAATTAGGTAAGTTGTTCAGGGTTCATGGAATAAAGATCATAAAAAAATACAACAGAATAAAATAAAAACTGGGAAAGGTGAAAGGCCACAAGAATAATCCTCTTGATTTGTATGAACCAATTACGGTATATCAACAGGCTCTAAGAAATGATTCACAAATCAGCGGCTACTTTCATATATCACTGTATTTGTGTGGTTTGGTTTAGTGTGATCTGTGAAAGCAGCCACTGTACTTGTAAACAAGGATCTGCAACTTCAAATGCTGAGTACAGCCATAACTGCCATGATTAAACCAATATGACTTAACATAGAATTGAAGGCTTTTCCTGTTTCAACCCATGCAGTCATCAGCCGGTTGTTCATATAGAATAAATCATCAGATGTCATAATGAAGTTACAAGTTAACTTAGGAACATATTTATTCTGCAATAGCATTTTATCCTGTTGCTGGACACATCAATCAATAACCTCTAGCAAATGATGGAAACTAGTGTTCTTACACTATTCTTGCAAGATTTTATCTTACAATGTTATCTGAATCCCTTGGCAATTCATTTTTATTTATTGTATTTTAAAACAACCCCAGGCTTGCCCAAGCCATGTTGTTTCAATAGATCCTTCACTAAGCTGGTACTTATAACTTCCTGTACAATTATGCTTTCTTTCATTAGATGGTCTAATTGCTGTTCAGTCAGCTGGATATTTACTCTCTCTCAGCTGATTAGCTTTTCAATGAAATTCACTGTCAACCTCAATTTCTACAGCAATCATAAACATTGACATTTAATGGCCTCAGTAATGAAACCCCAGAGGAAAACTTATTATCAATTATTCAATAAGATTAATATTTACTTGCACTCACCCTAAAGGGAAGTGAAGAAATTAACAGAAAGGAAAATGTACAAAATAAAAGAGCAAGGGCAAAAAATATATATGGCAGCTGCAATAATAGGAATCATATCTAAAGGGCAATTATGCAACAGAATTGATAAACTGCGTTTTTTAAAGCAGTAGTTTTGCACGATATCAACCAAAATGATTTAACTTTATCTTTATTCCAGTGAAGAAAATCACTACCTCCAGTAAACAGATTAACAAGATTCAGAGCAGGAAGGATAAAGAAGAATGTACAGCAAAATTAAGATTTACATATGGCATGTAACAAAAATTTAAACTCTGACAAGGAAAACGATGGTATTCTGAATTCTTAAAAGCAGCACTATCAAGTTGATACTCAGAAAGCTTTTCAAAACTAAGGAAGAATAAAAGCACATACAGTAAATTGCATTCTCTTTCCTGTTCAGATACCTCTCAGCAAGATTTGATCTGCTCAATTATTTTCATTGTAGTTTGCCAAATAAACATAACAAGTTAAGACTTCCAAAAATGAGGCGGTCCATTTCCAAATGTTTACTGAACTACCACACACAGTTTGACAAGCACTACATGCTGGGGAAACTCCTCCAAATTCCATCTCTTCCCAGTCCCACCTGCTTCTGAGTTTTTTATTGTTCAGTTGTTCATTCTTGGAAAGTTAGACCACATGGAATCAGTTTGACCGAAAATATTTATGTTCTTACAGCATCTGCAACTGGTCACAGCTAATTTTAGTGGAAGGGAAGCTGTAGAAAGAAGTAACTTTAATGGAAGAAGAACAAGAGATTTAAAAGAATGCTGTGAAATCACATAGTGATTTCTCTTCCCTCCTCAGTCAATTTAAAGCAGATTCAAATCTGGTCAACAATCCAAGTGCCATTAGAAATGATACATTCACCATCTTGAATCCCATGAGGAAAAAACAGACTTCTCCCACTTTTTTCTTTGTTTCTTAGAAATAATTTGATCTGCCCAATTCTTTGTTTGATGTTTATTTGATCTATTTCCCCTCACTTTTCTCTTTTTCTTTTTCCAAGTCAAACTTGATTCCTGATGGACAAATGGACAAATTGATGGGCCAAAAAAAAGGGACATGGAAATGTGGCCTTCCACTGATTTCTTTCTAGGACTGAGACAGAGTAAATGTCCATTAATTTCTGTACTCTAAATCAGGTTTCCTTATTCCCTGTATTCCTAGTACAGCACCCTAACTGCTAAATCGAACTGGATTTCATCTACTATTAACAGTATATTTAATATTATTACTATTGCTGTTGTTATTATGGTTTCAAAATAGGGTAGGTCTGATTTAAATCAAGTCAATTTAAATAATTGCTTGGTTAAAAAGGCTTGATTTAAATCAACTCGATTTAAATAGTAATTTTTAAAGAGCAACTATCATCTCTGTCCCACAACCGCTCCTCCTCTGACCCGCTGTTGACTCATCAACAGTCCCATTCACTTTAATGGGATGTCTGGTGATGTGGCAGTGACACAACAAGGTGACGGACGTGGCGGCACAGGTGAGTGGATACAGCTAATAGGCACTGCCATGATGGATCTGAAATGACAGGTGCTCCTTAAATGTAAGTACTCATTCTTGCTGGTAGCTTGAATCTTTAATATTATTATTTGCAAACAAAATGAAGGTTTCCTATTTAGCTTGCAGAGCTTGGATTCATTGAATGAGTTAACCAAAAATGTAAACATTGCAGAATATACAGCCTCATGCTACATAACTAAGCTCCCTTTCATGCTGAATAAACTAAATTATCAATGTATCTTAAATAGAAAACTATCTTTAAATAAATTTTTACTCCAAAAGCATTTTATTAAAATAAATTTGATACAAATAAAAAAACCAATTTGAATCAAAACAAATCTGATTTTTTTTATTAAAAAAATCATCAATTTTTATCCATCCTGTTTTAAAATAGAATACAAGCCATTTTTTCAATGCAAACCCACTATAAGAATATTTTGCTTCTGGGTATTCAGAGAAATGCTGCAGGAGATTCTTTGTAGGGGGGGCGGGGCGGGGAGGAGACAAACCACTAGCAGGACAAAATGACTATACCTGCTAAGCTGGGCTTGCAATTCCGTTTGGCAACTAGCTGTCAGAGTCACTTGTGTAAGCAAAGTGACAACAGCTGCAGCTCGCTGGATAGAAAGCTCAATCAAGGTGTTATCTTCTTGGAAACTGCTGGTCAGTTGGGATAGGGATGAAACTATCCTCATTAGCACAGGATAAAGATCTCTGTAAATTGCAATAAAATGAGATGTTACAAAATTGTGCTGGTGTAGTTATTTTTTTTTTTAAAAAAACCTCACTGAAGTCAAAATCCAGTTACAAGACATTTATAGCAATGTGCAAAATATTTTGAATTCAAAATTCCATTTTGAGTTCAAAACAGATGTTCTATGCTCTGGTTTCTCTTCAGATCATATAAAGCAGCTGTTTCAGTAGTGTTCTAATATTGTTCTATAAGTATTCTGAAATTAAAGGATTCCTATTTTGAGATTGAACGGAAGTTATTTTGGGTTTGAGACACTTCCAGAATGGTCAGAAAACTTCCAAAAGAAAGAGAAAAAAGAAATATTAATATTTTAAGAAATCAACTAAGATTCCAAACAAGTGTATCATTCCTAACTGGTTGCTATTTTAAACAAAATAATCACTTATTTGGAGTTCAGCTCTTTCCATATAGATCAATACTGTATTTTGTATCAGTTATGTCTTACTTCATCTTATCTTTTACCCACTTGATTGGAAATCACCCTGGGAAAACAGGAGACACTTCCCTCCTAATAAATAAGTTCCAGTTCCCAAAGTTAAAATATAGATATTGCTACAACCATCCTAATAAGTAGCACTGATACATACAGCACCTCTAGGAAAGAATATAATTGACAAGGAAACTTCCCTGTAATTTAATGAACAATCCCTCTCCTGCCAGTGAACTGAGTTCTGTTTTGCTTTTTCTGTTTTATTCAACCAAGTTATTCTAATTTATTTAGCCTTTGTTTAGAAGAATATACAGATAAGCCATATTTGGTAAATTAAATGCCACCGAGTTATGGTTTTTCTGTATGATATTTAATAACTTAATTTCTAGAAGAGAAACTTGCATTTTTGAACTCAATTACAGCAGCAGTTTATCCAAGCTATTTCATCATCTGTCTGCTAAGGCCAATTTCCATCTACTGTAGCATATAGGTGAGAAAAGGAATAGTAAATGAACCAAGGAGTATACTGTAGCATCTATGAAAGGCAAGGAAAACTTCCAAATAACTCAGAAGCTTTGATACTCTTTGGAAGTGAAAAGAAATGAAATTTGAAGTGCAAACACCCAGTCAAAGCCATACCGATAGAGATCACATGCCTGACCATAACCAGTGGCTACAGCCCACAAGCGGAATGCTTCTGTGCTTATATTTATGGCTTCCTCTATCCTTAGAGAAAGGTCTTCGGGATCTTCAGCTATAAACCGGCTCAGCCGACTCTTCATCTCAAATTTGTTTAGCTGTAAACAACAACAACCAAAGGCAAGTAAGATTCAAGATTATAACGGGCTACAGAGAGAAGAGAATGCATACTGATATCGAGCAGAATATAATAATTCTGGTATCTCATTTAAAGGATTTAAAGGGAATCATAAATTCATGGAAGTTGGATCTGTGAATCACTATCAGGCATGGCAACTTAAATGGAACCATACAAACTGAAATAAAATGCTCCTGAATATTAATTACTGGTGGATAAGCCAAAGAAAAGGATTATTGCCTTCCTGATATGCTTATCAGTTTTCTCCATGTGAATGGGGGACCAGATGGATTTATGGTGTATACTAGGAGGCTTCCCCATGGGAATACATGCATTAAAAACTATTATTCTTCTTTTATATATTAATCATTGTCCCTACTTGCTACAAGCCCCCTGTGTTAATGCCTTTCTTTCATGCTTCTCTCCCTTGAAGTCTGCAGCTCCTATATGTACAGAATTTTGAAAATCATACATGTGGCAACTCGGGAGTAGGTCAGAAAAGCTTCGCAAATTGACATGTCCTGACCTGCTCCTGAGTTGCCATAGGCGGGGGGATGGGGAATCGAGCCTCACAGCTGCATCGAGGAATTCACACCGCAATCAAAACAAAACACATCCTAGCCAGCAGAAGTCAAGGGCATCTCCATGAAGACCCACAGCAGCCAGAGGGAGGGAGTTCTATGACCGGCAAAATTGCTTCGTTGGGGTCAGAGGCAAGGCGCAAATTTACTTGGTCTGTACCGACATGGTGCTCCTAATAAACAACTAGATTTTTCTTGAAACTCTGCTTGAGGCTCCTGTTTTGATTAGGGCATCAGCTGGGACCCTGAGAAGCATGATTTATTTCAAGTATATTTGTTTCCTCTGTGCAAATTTGAATTCTACTATATGCATATAAAGAATGCCAATTAACTGGAAGAAATGGGGGAACTGCCCTCTACTTCAATCAAATTTGGTAAATTGCGTATTTTATTACCTGTACTTTTGGAATTTTAATTAGCTAAGTAGTGGCTGAAAATAGTTCTTACCAGCCTGGCAGCTGTGTTTCGCCCTCCACATGCCAAGACTCTAATGAGTTTCATGGCAGAGGGACATGGTACTCCATGTAAGCTTATGAGCAACTTCCCAGGTTTAGCTGGTCTTGGAATCCATTGGGTGGGAAGAAACTCTCTGATAATAGTCTCAACAAGACGAGGGCAATCAAGAACCTGTAAACATGTATTTTAACAAAAGTCAGTGCTACAAAGCTAATAACTTTTCATTGTAGTGATACAAGTACCTTGCAAAATGTTTCAAAAAAACTGGCACCGCCCCTTCTTTTTATGATTTCTCTAGAAGAAAAGTGCAAGGAATGAAAAAATGGGTTGCTTCAAATTTTGGATCAAAGAGTGCAACTCAAAATATTCCATTTTAAGCCTCTAAATTGGCTGTGTTCTGATGGGACAAAGCATTTTGTCTGGAGTTATTCTGGCTAGACTGCAAAAAGTTTGGAAAAGTAATCCAGTCACAAGCCAGCATGCTACAATACTGTTCTCAGAATGGTAGAAATTTTCTAAACAACTCTGATTGACATGGGTTGAGACTGACTTGACCTCAGACAAAAACTCTTGGAATGTGGATGTTTGTTTTAAGGTCTGAACACTTGGAATGGCAATTTCAAACTCAAAAAGTTTCAAACTTGGACTATCTGTCACAGCCTTGATCTCTTATGTTAAATGCTCTTTTCTAAGGAAGGACATTTACAAAACTTACCTGGACACAAGCCTCAGTGGAATGTCTTGCTATGCGAATGAGGATATCTAGAATCTCCAAAACTACTAATGGCACAGGCCGCATTACTTCCAGGATGTATCTCAAGCGATGAAGTATCTTGGTCTTCAGAAGTCCCTAAGATACAAACCATGCAATTTATACTACAACAATGCTAATACTAATAATTAAATACACAAACCGGATTTTTTTTCATAATTAAATGCTTCAGGGGTTACTAGCTATCCCTTATAGAAAGTTAGATTGCAGGAGTGACACCAAAGTATAATCTTATTATTTATTTATTTATATCTTAAATTATTATATTCTATTCCAATTTCATTTAAATTGTATTTTTTCCAATTTCATTTAAATCATATTTTATTCCAATTTCATTTTAAATTGTATTTTATCCAATTACATTTTAAATTGCTTTTATCAAATTTTAGTAATAATTTGTTTCTGGAGCTTTGCACTTTGATATGGCCCAAGGGCTAATCAATTAAAAAAAAGAAGTTATTGCTATTTTATAATTGGAATTTCAACAACTTGCTCAGGAAGAGAAAAACATTTTCTTCAAAGAGAGAAAGAGATAGTAGGAGAATTCAAACTGTCTGGAATTTAAACTTGATGACTTGTCTGTATGAAACAACCTTATTACGTTACAGAAATCGCTTTTATATTCACATTTCAGTTGATACAATCCCCTCATCTGAATGTAAATCCTTGAAAGATACCCACTCGGATATAACTGCAACAGAGTTACGCTAAAAATTATCTGATATTCTCCAGAAGTATGTCATAGGAGGGATAACATCTCTAATTTTCATGACAAAAAATAATATCTCCAAATTGCCACTGTTCGAATTAATGAAATAAAAAAGTCAGAAAGTTTACAGATCTAGTACTTAGTTATGCTAGCCTCTCTGAACCTAAATCTACATTAACTACACAGATTGTCTTGTGCAAATAAACCCTGATCAAAAGCTCTTCAAAGCAACTGGCTTTTTATACCGATATAATCAATTTAGTTTTTAGAAGGCTAAGAAAAATCAGTGATACATCTAATGCAAAGTTTGGTTTGATTGAGGAAATGTTCAGCATACCATCAATCAATTTTTTAGTCAGTTCGAATAACATAACAATGGAGGAAGGGAGTTATTTAAGTACAACTTTGGATGTTTACCTTTACAACATCATATCGTGCCACTTCTGCATCTGGCTTGTTTTCATCCTTTGATTTTTTCCCTGGTATTTTTTGGTTTGGGGTTAGCTCAACACCTTCTTCCTCTTCAAGTTCTCCTTCCTCACTGTTTGGGATTAAAGGGTACACAGTCATGCCCTGGTACCATGCAAAAGCCTTGTCAAGGTATTCCTGGAAGGGAACAAACATCAAAAAGCTCTCAGCGGAGAGAAAACATGGATTTATAGTTAAACCAACTGAGATCCAGAACTCATGGAAGAGGACCAGATTCAATTCCTAGCATCTCCCATTTGGGAAGGGGTTTGGGAAGTAGTATTGTAAAATGTCTTGTTCAAGGCTGCTACTTTTAAGTAAGTAAAATGATCATATTTTCATAATGTTAATTGCAAGTCCCTTTTTTTTAAGGTCTAAAAGTTTGCCCCCAGACAATTAAAAAAATGAAGGTGTTTGATGCAATATGGATTCCTAGAAGAAAGGATGGAAAAGCATTGGGGGTCAATTTTATTTTGCCCTAATATGCATCCTCTCCCCAATATCATCATTCATTCCAGAAGATCCTTCCAAATCCAGACTTGATTTGGAAGGAAGGAGAGTGTGGCACAGAGATCGACTAAATTTTGGTGGAACAAACTTAATCCCATTAGCAGTGTCTGATCATATAACCTTGGTCTAGGCACCTAAAAGAACTCCATGGAACTACATAGGTTTTTCAGGAAAAGTTGGCAACTAGCTTTTACACACTCATCAGTTTCCCATTAAAATAATTTAGAAGTCCTGATTCAGCCACTGAAAAATAGAGCTAAATTCTGGATATTTTTTAACATTTGGATTTTAAAAAACATATGAAATATTATTAAGCTTTCTTTTTAACCTAACTCTGTATATACTCTCTGAGGTAAGTAGTAAGAAACATGAAAATCAAACTTATTGTTTTTATTTTGCGTCTGTTTAATTAAAAATACCCTCTAGTCATATTAATGCTCATTTTCCAAAGGTTACTTTAAAGGAATGTAAAATAAAGACCACTCCTCTGGCATTTTGCCTATAATATTTGTTTTAAATTGGCTACCATATTGTCTGGAAATAAACCACAGGTGCTGTATAGCCAATCTGATTCATTCAAAAAACCCTAGAAAATATAAGTATTTATTTTATTTTTATTATACCGGTTTCTACTCTTATTCTCCCATCACGAGACTCCAAGTAGCTTACCTTCCTAGTACTTGATTCGAAGCACAACAGTTAAAAAGACAGTTCAACAAGCAGTAGGAAATACCCACAATATAACCACTTCTACAACATCTATTTATTCAATATTTTTCCAATTAGGACAGTTTTCATAATACAGGAACTAATAGACCTTCAAAAAACAGTTAATGAAGCCTATTGTGTGTTTCTGTATTATAAAACGAGAGCCCAGATTGTTGGGGGCAATATGCTGATTATTTGTAAACCGTTCATATAGGAGTCCTATATGTAAAGAACTATGGAGCGGTATATAAGTCTAAGTACTATTATTATTGCTATTTCCAAAAGAAATCATTCAGGATAATCTCTGAACAATACTTAATGTTTGCAAGATGTCTAAATGGGAGTGCAGTGGCTCAGAAGGTGAGCAAGCACTAATACAAAGTCAGGTACAAAAGCTCATAGCATCACTTTGATGCCAGACATCTATAGAATGGGGAAAGAAAACATCCATCTCAAGTGAAGGAATTTAGCCATTCCTTTCTTGTTAGAGAGCAATGAAGTCTTTTAAATAGATTCAAGTATTCTGCAGATACAAACCTCATCATCCAGAGAGACAAGCAGTGCATGGAGAGCATGGACAGTGGCTGCCATGACATTATCCACTGGATCATCCAAGGAGAAACGGAGCAAAAATAGGAAACCAGCATCTAGCAACACCTGCAGGACACTTCCTTTCAGAGAGGAGGCAAACCCTCCTGCCTTGGCCTGAAATATTGCAAGCAAACCACCATTAGCCTGGTCGATGACATGAGTCCATATCAGCTGGGCCCCAACAAAATTGCTTAGGACAGCAGAACAGCTACTACTCCGCTGCTCTTTCTAGTGTCGTGAGGCAATTTGGGAAAGACTTCCAGCAAATGGAAGATCATTGACAACAGAAGCAGTTATAGCCTAGGCTTATTGTATATATTCTTGATCCTCTAAAACAGGTAAAAAAGGCTAGTCTTGCTTCACACCATAGCAGAGAAGGACAAGCACCAAAAGGGCAATGAAAGTTGGAGGGATTACTGGCTACAATTTTATCTTTGTGTTTTGGTATTTATGCATACTATATTTCTAAATGAATTTTTAATGATTCACCTATTGGACAGGAGACCTAAATTAATATTCTCCACAAAATGGAAAAGATTCCCAAGCAGGGGTGAAATGCGGACCGGATCACCCGATCCGGTAGCAATGGAGGCGGGTGGTTCAGAGAACTGGTAGCAAAAATCCCTGCCCTCCCCCCATGCCCAGCTGTGCCACACAATCATCAGAGGCTTTTTTGTTTTGTTTTTTTACTTTTAAAAGAATTTTTTCTACAACCTCTTCGGCCGAAAAAATGCTTTTAAAAAAGCCTCTGATGATCACGCGGCTCAGCTGGGATCGTCAAAGGCTTTTAAAAGAAAAAAACCCTTTTTTTCTTTTAAATGCCTCTGACAATCCAAGCTGAGTTGCCTGATAGCCTCTGACAATCAGGCAACTCAGCTGGGATCGTCAGAGCCTTTTGAAAGCATTTTTTTACAATGTCTTCGTTGAAGAAGTTGTAGAAAAAATGGTTTTAAAAATAAAAAAAATATTGGCCATGTCTACCCAGTCACATTAATCTCCCCCCCACCAAGCCACGCCCACAGAACCAGTAGTAACAAATTTTAGATTTCACCACTGTTCCCAAGGCAAATTACAGACTATATATCAAAGCAAACAGCAATGGTAATTACCAATGGGAAAGCTATTTGTGTAGAGTCAGAAAATATTTCATTACTACATGTTGATACTATTTGAATTATGAGCAAGTCACCATGGTTCAGATCTGGCATTGGCACTAAATTATTCTTTTTGGCAAGTTCTTAAAGGAGCTGCATTTTTAGGCATGAGTGACTCCCCTGAATTCACCCTACCTTCTCTCACTTTGGATTCAAAAACTGTATCTGTCTGTTAGATATAAAGATATTATATCATCAACTTCACTTACCACAACGCCTAATGAAAAGATCATGGAACTCTATAAAAGCACCACTGAGAAATCATCCAAACTGCATGCAAACTCTGAGCTTACCTTCTGGACAATGTGGCCCAGCACCTGTAAAGCCAGCGTCCTTTGCTGAGTGACTTGGCTACGAGATAAGTGGAAGAGCTCTTGCAGTGAATAGCCAGCCCTCTATGATCAAATAAACAAACATTGAAACAGTCAAAAGTACCGTAATTAGAGAGTATAGTGTGCTATCAGCAGAAAGGAGCAATAGTGGTAATATAATACCATCTCAGGTAATTTTTCATTTCTCTGAATAAAAATTGTACTGAGCAAAGAGTTAAAATAATCATCTTCTACCCATCTTCCACACCATTCATATCACAGTATGGCAGACGCAGATGATATGCCTGATAAATCTGCCTAAAAGGGGACATTTTTCCACTTTTTCCAGAAAGCCGGGCTGGCTTAAGAAGAAATTTTAAATGTTTTAATTGGTTTGTATTTTTAATTTCGGGCCAAATTTATATATATATATATATTAATTATTTTTAATATTTGTATTTCATGTTTTTTAATTCTGGCTGTACACTGCCCTGAGTCCTCAGGGAGAAGGGCGGTATATAAATTTAAAATAAATAAATAAATAAATAAAATTTACAACAAAGGCAACTGGAAAACAAGAGCTTCAGAGGAATGAAACTCATGACATAAGCTACACATAGCAAAACAGTCTGGAGAAATACAATCTGCTGCAAGGCTAGAATTTGAGAGTTCTTTATTTTATAGCTCTCTTTTAGGGGCTATGAAAGTCTCAAACACTGAGGCTTTTCATCGTGCTTGTTTTGTTCTTCTTTTTCTTTCTAAATTCTTTAAAGCAGATCTTTCAAGTTTATACTGTGGGCCCTCATTAGTCCAGAATTAGGTAAAAAATGGCAGAATATGGTGACGCAAACTACGCAATAAGATTGTAGATATGCTTAAATCTGAAGTTGCTTTTCACCTACCTCTGCTTCTTCTCCATGGTGATGTAGGCCCAAATGTGTGGGAAACTCTTTATCTGGAGGAATAAGTTCTCCTTTCAGACTAAAGCGTGCTTGCATTCCCTATTGGAAAAAGAGACAAAAATATTATTTCTTATTAAGTTATTCAGATATCTAAAAACTTGGCAGAAAATCTAGAACAATTTAGAGCGCTGAAATCTATTTAAGCAAATCAAATTCTTTCCACTTTCATGTGTTCTGGAGAAAGATCATTTGAAATGCAAGAGAGAAGAAATTGCTTTTTTATTTTCCAACCTTTTTTATTTGGTTCTGCCTCAGCAGAGGAAGGTCCTTCGTCCACTCCAGCTTCTCAAATTCTACACTGTCCATGTTGACCCATTCCTTTTGAGGCTTCACAGGAAGGCCATCATCTTTTTGGAAAGACAAAGACAAGTGTTACTGTTCTCGGGCACAAAAACAAAAGCAGACATCACTGCCTTTGAAAGGTCCTCAAAAATAATTGCGTGCTACAACAACGGGGTGAAAAACACCCAAATGACTCATCTTTCACCCATGAATATCACCGCTCCACTGACAACTTAATCTTCCATAACTTCTAGAGAAGAAAGGGGAAGAGGTTGTTAATGATAAAATGAAGCCAAGCTGATAATCACCTTGCGCACAGAATGAATAAAACTGTCAAATGTGCATATCAGGTATGACAATTAAACTCTCTCCTCATTCTACATTCCTACACCAACGTAAGAAAGTTAGCTAACTAGATGTACTGCAGAGAATTAGGAAGGCATATATTTGAGGGGGGGGGGAGTTATCCATCTAATTGTACACAAGAATCCTGCCCCAATGTTTAAAACTTCTGCATCTCCCTGCTGTGTTTTCAAGTCAAAGGCCCTATACTGGTTTCCGAGATTTCTCTGTCATAAGAATAAGAGATTCTCACTCAACCAGCTTTAATCCTTACTTTTTGTAAGAACAGAAATCAAGAGCGGAAAATAAGGTTAATAACCAAAATTGCATTCTATACACATATTAGAAAAAAAATTATATAAAAATGACAATCTAGGTCGCAATAATATTTTTTTTAATCTTAGAGGAGCTTCTCAAACATTTAATTGAATGTTTCACTTGAAACATTCCTTTGAATTCTAGACATTACAAAAAATAAAACAGAAAGAGCAAGGCATCCAAGGAACTAAATAGAAACAGGTAACAACTCAATCAGAATAGCAAAATTCAAGGCTGCAAAAGTAGTGAGCAAGTCTTGGAAAGGATTGGACATCAAACTTTTCAAATATTTAGTTATTATAAGCTAATACAATAAATAGAAACAATAAAGCAGCAATCCACTGAGAATTTGAGATAAATCCATAACATTACCTGTGGAATGTTGTCCAGAACACAAGTTCTCAAGTATTAATACTGAAAAAGCAGAATTTTAAAAAGCTAAAAAAGCAAAATAAACTTCCCTCCATCCCTAAAATCACTAACTTCATGTGCAGATTCTAAGTACCGTAATAAAGACCCTGGAGATTCCATCTGCCTTGAATTCATTATGTAACTTTAAAGAAACCACCCCTCCACTTTTACCTCAAATTCAATTTACCTTCTGCAATCTGAGGGACAATAATATTACAATTGTTATGATTGCCAGATAGGTGTCTATATGCAGTATACCGAAATAATTAATTAGATAAACAAATACTATCTGATCTTAATACAGTCTTATCTCTAACATTTCTCCCCTCCTTTCATTTTACTCTCCAGAAAACCAGAAGGATCCCTTCTGAACATGCTTCCTATGCTCTCCCTCCTTCTATGGACTGAGATATATTTTACATGCCAGTTGTCTCTCTACAACTCTCCCTCCTGTCTCCCCATGTCATTCCCACATACTATCATTACACTGTGCTTCTACACTTTGGCCATTTTAAATTCTTTGCTGGCATGCTATCTATGGATTGGGACTGTTTTTGTAGGGGGGGCAAAGCCAAATATCTAAAATGCTAACATACACACACACACATATAAAATAAGAAAATTAAAACATTCATTCAGATAAAAAAAAAATCTCTGCAAATTTCAATTTAACTCACATTCAGTTCATTGCAAAATCTTATTTTTTAAATGCATCAAGATGGTGGGTGTGAAACAGGAAGAAGGAACAAATAAACAGAAACTTGTACTGTTCTGGTATTTGTAATTTGCTCTGTGAGTGTGTGTGTGTGTTTTCTTTAAATTAATCACTAAATGAGGAAAGCTAATTAAACCACGCTCTGAATCGGATTAGTAATATGTGCCTCAAACACAAACACTAAAACTTTGTCAACAGGAAAAAAAATACTGTTACTTATTCTACTGTTATCAGCAGACTATTGAATTCCTGATAAATCCTACAGCAATGCAACCTGGCAGCCCAGAAGCTGAATAGGCACAGGATCTTTTCAAGCTTCTATTTAGTTTTTCATATTGAGATGTAGTCAGCCTATGGTGCCATTACCTGCAGTTTGGTCTACCTTACATGGAGTTTCATAGATATGGTCCACCCCACCCACTGAAGATCTGCCCTTCTACATTTAAGATTCATCAGCAAACACTGCCCGTCCCAGTGCTACAAAGCACACCAGGTAATGCAGTTGAATGTTCCTTAGAATCATTAAACAAGAATTGCATATACTAAATGTTAGTTTGGGACCACTTGAAGCATGAAACATCCCGTTTTGAGTACAAAAGGAATGCTTGGAGTCGTTCAAACCCAGAACCATTGTTTCAAGTTTGACATGTTTCAAAATGGCTTGTTTTACATTTAAGACAACAGGCTCCCATTCAAAACAAAGAATACCCTTTGACATTTTGCAAAGTTGCATGCTCCTATTAGTACAATCACCAAATGCACAGTTATCTCTGCTTGCAAATGAGATCCAGTGGTTAGAGCCCTCTTCATGGATGCAAGAAAACTACACAGAACATTTGTTCAATCATAACAAACTTGGGCATATAATTCTCTTTCAAATTATTTTGCCCCACAGGCAGCTATGCAGTTGAAAAGCCACGGTAGTATGTTCTGAAGGAAGAGCAGGCTGCAAATACTATTATTTGCAGTCTGTCATAATGGAGTCAAATGCCACCATTTGTAGATTGGAGGCATGTACAGTATAAGTATTTTATCCAAGGCAATTGCTGAATTTCCACAACCTAAACAAACCATAAACATCTGCCCCAACCAATCAACAGTTTCAAAACCCTGAGAGAAATCTCTCTCTTCCCAAAGGCTATTCCCAAAAGCCTTGAACATCTTATGGAAGTTGAGAATGGAAGAGGCTGTCCTAATATCCGAGTAGAGGTATTCCAGACAGGGGGAAAGCATGCACAATGCTTTCTCTAATAACCGCATCCTTTCAGAGGAGCGTATTTCCTCTAACAAATCTTCTTTGACATCCAGATTCTTCCCACAGCAGGTGGCCTCGAAGATATCTAGATCCTGAGCCATGCAAGATTTCAGATATGTAAACAACAGTCCCTTGAATTGCAGCCAGAAGCTAGCTGGCAGCCAATGAAGGTCCTGTAGAAGAGAGAGCACATTGGCAAATGCACATGGTCCTGCAATACCTGGAGCACTGCTTCTTAGGTCAGCTGCAACATCATGGCAAATGAGCCGCAATACTCGACATAAGATGCCAAGGGCATGACTGGTAGCCAGCTAAGCTTCCCATCTGAAAAATGGCAGAGAAAGTCTGTGCAGGCCCTCCTGCCCATAGTTTCCACCTGCTGTTCTCACAGAAGCCATGAGGCCATGAAAACATCCAGACAAGTACTGTTTGAATTTGTGGCATTGACTGACTTGCAGCTGAGGATCTAGTGAATTTTAAAATTGCATCGTAGCAGTTCTGTTGAGGCATTACATGTAATCAGGGTTTGCAGTGGTAGAAATTAATGTAACCCGACTTATGCAATTCCCTATTACAACACGATCCTGAGGAAAATATTACTATCTGCTTCAGTTTTTTTTTTATCTGAAGCTTAATACACAGCATAAAACCTGAACTGTGATTAATCTTAGGCATGGTTTGGTGAAACCATGTTTATATTACATGAATTAAAGGTGGCATGTTTATAATAAATCATTATTATGGCATTATTGGGCAAAAATGAAAAATTTAATTTTATCTAATTAAAATTATTTTCAAAGAACTATGGAAGAAGAAATGCTTCCTATAGTGTATGTTAAGATTCAGGGGCCTCTACCCTTTTAGCCTTCTGGAAAGCTGTGAAGAACTGGTTTTGCTTTCCATGTATTGGGCAAGGAAGGGACTGACTCAGGGGGTTCACAATATGAGTGGTCTGGCACCCACTGGGAAAGATATTTGTTTTTATATTGTTGTTTTTAATCACTGTGTGAGATAGGTGCCCATATAAGTTTGTTAAATAAATGAATAAATTTCAAAGTTCTATCTAAATGGCTCATTTGCATTTGTATGAGTCATTAAATAAATAGCCAACATAAATATGTGATTCAGGAATAAGATCACTCTGCTTTGGCTTTTACTGTCGAAGATTCCAGGAAGAAGCATTTTTCATTACTTAAAAACTTATTGTCTGCAAGAGATCAAAACTGGACTTGGGTCCTTCAGCATGCTCATGCCCTATTACTGAAATTCAGGCCTCTTAAGTGCTACAGTTTTGAGAGGCAATACTAGCCTGATGGAGATATAAACTGGCATTGCAATAAGCATCATTAATAGCCTGATTCCACTTGAGAAAATGGATAGGATCTTGAAAATAAAAAGACAAATCCTTCCATCTTGTTAAAAATTAGTCTCTCTGTTTGAATTAATCTCTCCCTGTGGCAAAGAGAGACTTCCTCTTTTTTGGGGGGGGGGGGAGTTACAACTACTATTAGTTTATTCATTGTGAATTTACTGCTTGGCATCAGGAGCGGTAGCTTTCCAGTACTAAGTGCTAATGTAAAATTAATATTATTTCCCCTGCTGGGCACAATGTTCTATAAGCAAAACTTCAGGAAGCTTGAAAAGTTTCACTGACATTTTGAATTCCTCAGTTCTTTCCAAAGATATGCTTATTTCTCTGCAAAGAAATTGCCCTCTTGTGTCAAAGCACTTTGTATTCCCTGAGAAGACCAATCTGCTTTTCCGACCATTACACTGCTTTTCTCTCATCAATTCTTTGTCCATAATTTTGCAAATAGTTTGGCCTGAAGTCTAGTTTCCTCCCCCTGCAGAAAGAGCATCAACAGTTCTCTTAAAGTCAGCACCTTATTATTTAGCCTCAAAATGCTGAATATTAAACAGAAAGTGTGGAGGATGTGTTGAAGAAACTACAAAGGAGATAAAAAGAAGGGGGAGAAGACAGGTTCTTTCGGAAGTACTAAATCGCTGTGCTCTCCCACTCTTGTCTCTTCCACGTTAAAGCTGATCTCTCAACAAGAAAACAGCAAACACGATACCTTATCTCACCAAACCACACCACTCCAATCCCAAAGTCTTATTAAGCAGGCTCCAAGTGGCTGCAAAGACTTTAAAAATGTAGCACAAGGATCAGGGAAGAGAAGGGAAGGCTGTAGGGAGCCAAGCAACAATGGAAAAAGAAGCAAAAACCCCAAAGGAAACATCAGCTAAAGATTCAGAGTAGGCCTGAGCAACATATGGCTCCTTGAATTAGCCGCACTTGATTCACAATATCAGAAAGTAAGAAAAACATAATTGTTAAGTCCTCGCACTTACAACGCGAGGCTCTGATTGGCCATGATGCATGGACTTGCCGGCGGGAGAATCCTGACTTCCTATTGGTAACATAGTTTGACAGCTACAGTATAAATAGCTGTCAAACTCCTAGTTGCTGTTCTGTTTTTTCCCCAAGCCGTTCTAGTTGCTGTTAGCTAATAAATCGTTCCCGTTTGAACCCAGCATAGTCTCGCCTCAGTTAATGGACCCTAGGTTGCTCTATAGAGCAATAATGTTACTTGGAAGTGTTATATACAACCAAAGGGGCTTTTTTTGACTAGGACATAATCTCTCTGCCTGTTTCAGGGGGAAACCAACAGGCATTATCAGGATGCAGTGCTGAAGAACGTGACATGCAGGCTATTTCCTAACCTCCAAAGCCTCTTTCTAGTGTTCATTTCCCTTCGCTAAGCTCCTCCTGATCTCTCTCTCTCCCTTTCCTCTCATCTCATCTTTGACATTTAAATGCAGGTTCCTGTCAGAATGAGCGTTGGTCTTACCTGATACGCCACTTCTAGTCACTAGGAAACGCCAGTCACTAAAGGTTACAACCAAGCCAGTAGCTCTAGGACCGAGTCCACCAACAAAAGAAGCCCCGCCTCTTCCTGTATCCAGTTTGAGACGAGGACGAAAGGTAGACTGTCGTGTCTGTAGAAAAATAAAGGAAAGGTAAAAAATCCCCAGGACCCACCCCCCTCTGTCAACAGTCAAAAGCCAGCACGAGAGGTGCCGGACCAATTGGGAGGGGGTGACCGGCGTTTCCTAGTGACTAGAAGTGGCGTATCAGGTAAGACCAATGCTCATTCTCAGTCACGGAGGAAACGCCGGTCACTAAAGGGATATACCAAAGCCCGTGTACCTATTGGGAGGGAGAAGGCCGGCGCCTCTCCTGGTTCTGGGAAGATACCCGCTGCAGCACATGTCTTCCAAAGGAGGCTTCCGCCGATGCATAAACATCCAACCGGTAATGCTGGATAAATGGAGATGGAGACGTCCAAGTAGCGGCTCGGCAGACCTCCTCAAGTGAAGCTTGGGTAGACCAGGCAGCCGAAGTAGCCGCGCTCCTGGTAGAGTGGGCTGTAACACCACGAGGCACTGGCAACGATTGAGCTTCGTAAGCTAAAGAAATGGAAGCCCTGAGCCATCGACCCAAGGTAGTAGAAGAAACCTTTGACCCCATGGACTGGGGTTGGAAAGACACAAAGAGAGCCTCGGAGCGATGAAAGGAAGAAGTCCTGGAGATATAAATCTTGAGAGCCCGACGAACATCAAGCTTGTGCCACACCGTCTCCAAGTGATGACGGGGGGAAGGACAGAAGTTGGGAAGAATGATCTCTTGAGAACGATGAAAAGTTGAATTGATCTTTGGAATAAAAGCTGGATCCAATCTCAAAATTACTCAATCAGGATGAATAATACAGAGATCCTGGCGAACTGAGAGGGCAGCCAACTCCGAGATCCTCCTAGCCGAGGTGATAGCCACTAGAAAGGCTGCCTTAAAAGACAAGAACTTCAGCGAGACTTCCCGGAGAGGTTCAAAAGGAGGACCAGTAAGAGCTAACAGAACCTTATTCAGGTCCCAGGTGGGAAACCGATGAACAGCCGGAGGACGTAGATTGGTTGCGCCTCTGAGGAATGAACGGATGAGAGGATGAGTGGACACAGACTCAGCGGTGCCGCAGGTGAGGATAGATGAGATGGCAGAGATTTGCCTCCGGAGGGTATTGGGAGAAAGCCCCGAATTGAAGCCATCGTGAAGGAAGCCCAGGATGTCAAGAATGGAAGCAGCAGTAGGAAGGACCTCCTTACGGCGACACCAGGCAGAGAAGGCCATCCAAGTGGCATTGTAAATACGGTTTGTTGATCCTCGACGAGAGGCCTGGATCATAGAAATTATTTCCGAAGGCACCCTGGCTGAGGACAGGAGGAACCGCTCAACCTCCAGACGGTCAGCCGGAACCACTGAGGGTCTGGATGAGCTAGACGGCCCTGCCACAGAGATATTTTGTTGGCCGGGATCTGCCAATGGGGAGCAACAGAGAGAGCCATCAGATCCGCAAACCACGGTTGTCTGGGCCAGAAGGGAGCCAGAAGGATGAGCTCGGCTTGTTCCTGCAACAGCTTCCTGATGACCCTGGAGATGAGGGGAAGAGGTGGGAAAGCATAGAGAAGAAGACCACAAGGCCACGGGCTGATCAAGGCGTCCACAGCTTCGGCTCCCGGGACAGGAAATCTCGTGTAAAACCTCGGAAGCTGGTGGTTGGATTCGGACACGAAGAGGTCCACTGCTGGAAGGCCGAAGCGATGCACGATGTCCTGGAACAGAAGTGGATCGAGGCTCCACTCCGTCTGGTCCACCACCGAACGACTGAGAGCGTCCGCCTGAACATTTGCTGACCCTGAGATGTGAGAGGCGTGGATGGATGCCAAGTGACTCTCCGCCCACCTGAAGAGACGAGATGCCTCCCTCATGAGAGCCTTGGAGCGGGTCCCTCCTTGCCGGTTGATGTGGGCCTTGGCAGCTACGTTGTCTGTTCTGATCAAGACCTCGAGACCTCGAAGGAGAGGAGCGAACTTGCGAAGAGCTTGGAAGATGGCTCTGAGCTCCAAGATGTTGATGTGAAGTCCCCTCTCCTGGACCGACCACTGCCCTTGGGCCAGCTGAGACCCCAGGTGAGCCCCCCATCCGAAGAGGCTTGCGTCCGTGGTGATGCTCACGTGTTGAGGCACTCTGAACAGGCATCCCTGAGCAAGAGCCGGAGAGGTCCACCATGCCAAGGACCGGAGAACTTGAGGAGTCAAGGGGACTCTGGCCTCTGACGTGCTCCTGCGAGACCGTTGAAACCGAAGTAAAAACCACTGAAGTTCCCGGCTATGAAACCGAGACCAGGGAGTGATCCCGAAGGCAGAAACCATTTTCCCTAGCAAGCGGGAAAGCCCCAGGAGGGAAAAAGAGCGAGAGGCCTTAACCTGACCTACCAGCTCAACAATGCTGTCCTGACGATCCTGAGAAAGGGAAACCTGCAACCTGACAGAATCAATAACAGCCCCTAAATGCTGAATGCACGTGGAGGGAACTAGATTGCTTTTAGAACGATTAACCAAAAAACCATGGGATTGCACCATGGGAAGGGTGACCTGAATATCCTCATTACCCCTAACCTCAGAACTAGACAAAATAAAAATATCATCTAGATAAAACAAAACTCTAACAGGAAAAGATCTCATATGTCCCGATAAGGCAGCCATGATCTTTGTAAAGACCCTAGGAGCTGAGGAAAGGCCAAAGGGAAGGGCTCTATACTGATAATGCCTACCCCGATAACAAAAACAGAGGTATTTCCGATGGTCCGGAAAAATGGGCACATGGAGATAAGCCTCCGTCAAATCGATGGAAGACAAAAAATCACCTGGACGGATAGAAAGGAGAATGGTCTGGAGGGATTCCATCTTGAACCGACGATAGATTATATATCGGTTCAAGGATTTAAGATCCAATATGGCCCTCCAGCCTCCTGAAGCCTTGGGAACTAGAAACAAACGGGAATAGAATCCCTGGCCAACTTCCCCTAGGGGAACACATTGAACAGCCCTAATCTCCAAAAGATGTTGAATAGCCTCATCTAGCAGAACCCTCTTGGACCTGACATGAGAGACAGGGCACCTGACAAACAAGTCAGGAGGAACCGAAGAAAACTCAAGGGTCAACCCAAACCTAATAGTACGTCTAATCCAGGGGTCTGAAACTGAACAATCCCATTGGTCAGCAAAAAATGCTAACCTACCTCCAATTAAGGAGTCAGAGATAGGTAAAGGAGAACTAACGGGACCTGCGAAAGGGACACCCCCTACCCCCCCTGAAGGGTCTGCGGGGAGGGAAACGGGATCCCTGCCTGACCTGGAAATCCTGATGTTGTCCGCCCCTGGGCTGAGAGTACCGCTGAGGCCTGGACTGGAAGGAAGAGAAGTCGGAGCGAAAGGAATGGCTTCGAAAGGGACCCTGCTGACGAGGATCAGATCTTCTCGATAAGGAGGGCAGAATCTTGCGATGATCCTTCGTCTCGATGAGGAGTGGGTCCAAGGCTGGGCCGAAGAGATAGTTCCCCGAGAAAGGAGCTGATGCCAGTCTCCACTTGTTCCGAACATCTGCCTGCCACTGACGAAGCCACAGGAGCCTACGAGAAGTGACTGAAGCCCCGATAGCCTTAGCTGAAAACCTTGCCGCATTCAGAGTAGCATCAGCAGAGAACTCAACAGCAGCTAGGATCTTGTTGATATCCTGGTGAGATCGCATATCAGAAGGAGGCAGCCTTTCCTGCAGTTGGCGAAGCCAAAGGATGGAGGCCCTGTTAAAAAAGGAAGCTGCCGAGGAGGCCTGAATGGACCAAGCAGAGGCCTGGTGGTCCTTGACCAAGGAGCGTTCAAACTTCTTATCTTCAGGGCGCAGGAATTCCTCTGACAGACCAGTAAGAGGAGATGCAGAAGAGAGGGCGACGACGGGAGCATCTACAGAAGGAACTTGAAGAATATTAGCAAAATCAGATGCCATATTATAAAATCTTTTATCTAGACCATTGGGAACCGGGCCAGAACTAGGAGAAGACCACTGTCTTTGAACGACATCAGAAAACAGCTTGGGAGCTGGAACGACCTCTGCACGAATGGAAGGTTCCTGAAATAATAATGATGAAGAGGGATGCTGAGAAGAGGATGTAGAAGCCCCTTGAGAGGAAGGAGTAGAAGAAATTCCCAGGCCAGTAACATTTTGAGCTTTAAATAGAAGGGATCTGAATAATTGAGGCTTGAAAAGACCAATGAAGGAAGGTTGGTCTGGTTCTAGACCTTCATCATCTGAGAGATCTTGATCAGGGGCAATTTCCCCCTCAGACAGGGAACCTTGACTTGCATTTTCCGGGGAATCCACCCTTTCTTCACATTGCACAGGATCAGCAACAGCTTGGACCCTCACAGAACGGCTCTGCTGACTCACATAACTGGAGGCCTCAGAAGAGGCCCTTTGCTGAAGGCCTTCAGCAATACCCTGCCTAATTGAAACAGAAATAAGTTCAGCTAGGGCAGGAGTTAAATTTACAGGAGACTCAGACCCCTGAATGCAGGATTGGGATTGAGCCTCAGGAAATTCTTGCCTTGGGGGGGCCTGAATAGAAACAATTGGAGATAGACGCCTAGCAGCAGGAAAAACTGAAGAAGCATCAACAATTACATTCTCACCCAGAGTAGACTGATCAGGAGAAAAATCATGTTCAATTTGAATTTGGGAAGAAGGAACAGCCACATTGGAAGTGGGGAGGGCAGGAGATTTAGAAGGCCCCACAGAAGGAGATGAAACTCTAGAGGCCTCTGAAGCAGCTTTTTGAAAGGCCTTTTCCATGGCCTTATATGCCTCCTGGTCTCTTCTCTTGATGATGCAACAAAATTAGTACTCTTGGAGTGATTAGATCTAGTAGAAATTCTGGCTGCCTTGGGAGGAACAGAATCCCCTGAGGAACTTTCTTTAGGATCAGAAGAATGGCCCCTTTTTCCTTTGCTTTGGGATTTATTGCTCCTAGCATCAGCCATGACAAAGCAGAAATTTACTTTTGCAGCTCAGAATAAATGCAAAGGATAGAAATCACCCTTAAATGCACCCACAGGGGATAATTGGTTCAGGTAACTCACTGCGCCAGGAGAGAAGCAGAGAAGAATCCAGGAGCCAGGAAGATTACTCAGGAGGCAGGAAAAGGCCACTAGCCAAATGGCTTAACAGCGCGGCAAAATTGGGCGTGGAAAGGCCTTGGAGCCAGAAATTAGCAGCCAGAATTTTCCCACAGCAGCTGGAGGCAGGGAAACCTCTCCAAAAGCCTCCAAAATCCTTTGAAAGAGCTGCAAATAGTAGGGGCGTTGCAAAACGCACGTGGGCGTTGCTGCAGGGCTGCTCAGGGCAGTTGGAGAGTTTCTAGCACTCCCAACCTGATTCCAATAAAGTTTTTGAAGAAAACGCCAGCAATTTGAGCAGAAAAGAGCAAACTAAGTAGAAATAAGCCAGCAATGGCCAAATAACTCCCCCACAAAGAGTTAATGAGAGAGAACTAACAGACACGACTGTCCTCTACCGGACAGAGTCAAAAAACTGGATACAGGAAGAGGCGGGGCTTCTTTTGTTGGTGGACTCGGTCCTAGAGCTACTGGCTTGGTTGTAACCTTTAGTGACCGGCGTTTCCTCCGTGACTGAGAAAAGGGCTGTCTTACTTCTTTTATGCTGTAAATCACCCGCCAGGGACCTAACAATAAATAAGCAGGGTATATGACTTTCTCTAGAACAGGGGTGTCAAACTTGATTTCATTGAGGGCCATATCAGGTTGTGCTTGACCTCGAGGTGTCAGGATGGGCGTATCCAGGGTGGGCAGAGCCAGCTTGATGTCACTCGTGTCAAGGGGGGCTTGTGGTGGCCCAAGTGCTCTGCCAGTGAAAAAGGGCTCCCAATCTCCGTTGTTGGCTGGGATGGCCTCCTGCAACCCTCTGCCAGTGAAAACAGAGCTCTGTTTTTGCTGGCAGAGGGTTGCAGGAGGCCGTCCCAGCCAACAATGGAGATTGGGAGCCTGTTTTTGTTAGAAGAGACACCGTGGACCGGTCCTTTGCTGTTTCCAGGGTGCCCCCGCAGGCCAGATCTAAATACCCCACAGGACGGACCTGGCCCACAGGTCTTGAGTTTGACACCCCTGCTCTAGAAGGTAGTCATGTTGATTTGCAGCAAGCAAGCACTCACAGACCTTTTTCCACCACTCTTATTTTCAAGCAAAAATCACACAGGGTGCTACTTCTAGACATCTTAATCAGATGGCTGTAAGTAACTCAGTTTAGATCCACCAGCAAACTTCCCACATATAAGAAACAGAAAATGACTTGAAGATATGAACAGAAGATGAAAAGTATTTATCAGAGTTTTGCAATTTTATCCACAACATCAAAAGAAGAAAGCAATACAAAAATGAAGCTCACAGGTTCCCACTTACAGATTTGATATTAATGAGCTGTGGCAACATCTCGACAAGCATCTGTCTTACAGTAATTTCCTTTATTTAATTTGGATGAAAGAGAAGCAGGGAGTCACTATAGCCTGCCAATCTACAATTATCTCAAGAAGGGTGCCTTTAAGCTTAGTCAATTCTTGCCTAGAGCAATTTTATTTGTTCATCTATTGAAAAAAAAAATTATATGGCTGCCCACACATAATTCTGGGCAGCTAACAACCAGTTTACTAAAAAAATCAATATAACAAGCCCCAGAACCAAATCTAAAATAATCCAACACAAAAGAAAAGCAAGACACCATATTAATAAATTCAGAAAACAAACTCACATATATGGGGCTACCCTAACATCCTGGTGCTACTGCTTATAGAAAAAGCCAAGCCATAAAAGCAATCCAAAAAGCCAAAAGGGTAAACAAAAGACAAAATTCTTAAATCCTACAAATCTCATCTATCTTGGCTAGAAGAGATAGTCCATCAAATAAGTGGATCTGCTGGGTGTCTGGTTACGAATAGTGCTTCCACTTGAATCACTGCAGCAGAGCATTTCAGTTCAGACAGGCACTTCATTGATAATGCTAACAGAAGGGTCTTTTCTAAATATACTGAAACCCTTAAGCATCAAAATGAACCAAACCTTTGAAGTTTCACAGAGCCCTAGAAAATTCCCAATACATTGTCTCGGCGTGTAAACATCTTTTACTACATATTAGCAGCTGTAGGAAGTTAGCACCCACCCCTTTCCTGGAAGAGTGAAATATTTTAGGAAATATGAAAAAGGCAGAATATTATATTTCCCTGGATGAGAAATGGAGAAGCATATTTTACAGCTCCCACCTTCCTGCCCCCACCCTTTGTCAATGGGCCATTAAGGCCTGGGCCAGTCTATTCTACATAACAAAGATCTGCCTCCTTCAGGCAGAGCCATAGTAGGAATTGCCAAAGATCCAACAAAGATAGGATTAGCCCTCTACACAATAGCAGCAGAAACTCACATGTGACCTGGGAAGCACATGTGACCATCAGCCAGCAAGGCCCCCACCCCCTGGGAGTCTGACAACCAATCAGGATACTCTTTTGGGGCCCCAAGAAATGCAGAGCCAGAGAGAGCATAAAAACCCGAGGATTTACTGTATCTGCCCCTTTTTCTGTTCAGGAACTCAAGCCATGTGATCCTGTCCACCATTAAACCATCTTTCCAAGCAGTCTCCATGTTTCCAGTGTCTTTTTCCCCACTTGGAGCAGAACCTAGAAGGATGTTTCTTCCAACACAGCCAAAAGGCACTAATCTGAATTTTACCAAAAGTTGAGTAGAAAAAGTTTGTCTCCACCCCAAGGAGGCTGAAAAGAAAAATAATTTTTACCTCCCATCAAGACAATGTAAAATAGTGTCTTCTTGATTCTTTAGTAATTTTTGGTGCTCAACAAAAAAAATGCAATCGTTCTAGTTTGATTAAGACTGTGTGAAATGAACATCATGCAAAACTGAACATGAATGTGACATGAAAACCTGACATCTTTGCTCAAAAAGGTAAGTTACTGCATTGATACCTGCAGCATCCATTCGTATAGGGGCTTCAGATCTTAGAAAGACCTCTGGTTCCTCTTCTGTGTTTGCTTTCTGTTGGAAAGTATCTGTCAGTGTTTCGGCTGCCTCAGGCTGGGATTCAGGCAATGTTTGGGGATCTGTAAGCCTAGTTGGCCTGTCTTGTTCACTTTTCCTTTCTCCTTCTTTCATTGTGCAAGTACCATAGCGTGACTTTAAGAAAACAAGTAAATTGGGATCTGACAAATGAAAACAGGACAAAATATACTTTGTTAATGGTCCCCTTTAATGAAGTAATATTTCGCTTCTTTCAGTCAAATGACTAAATATCAGGAAAAGGCTTATCTATCTAGTCTTCAGGTAAGGGACGCTTTGGGAGTGCAAATTAAATACACAAATCCCAATTTATGCCATGAAACATTTTCTTATTCTGGGAGACCCAGGATCAATTTTCTGTTTTATGCCTCTGTTATGAGGATTGCTATATAAATTAAACATTCAAAGAGGAAGGCCTCAAATATGGGAACCAATATGTAGCTTTGAATTGTAAACTAACAGAGCTTTGGTACTTTGGACTCTATTCTACTATACTGGAAATTTCTCTTATTTGTATTTTTCAAATATTAAGGAACGTGTCATGCCTTAACTATAGAAGAAAGGTAAAAAAATCAAAATACGTAAATGAATAAAACACATCGACTGATTTGCAGTTTGTCAAGATATGTATTGAGCTAAGGTAAGTCAGCAAAAATAATTTACCTAACTGAGCCATCAGTCGCTTCTGCTCCTCCAAGATCTGTTCTTTGGACATCGATTGCAACCTTTCCAAATTTTCTTTGTGGATGTTCTGAGCTTCCTGCTCACCACTCAGACTTCCAAGACCTTCACCAGTGACCATGCGAGGCAACTGACTATGTATGCTACCAACAGCTTCACCTAAAAAATCAAGGGCACTTAGGATGTTACCTAAAATAGGGTACGCTATGTGTCTCACTATCCTTCACAGTTATATTCTGCTGTTAAACTTTACTTCCCAAGAAGAATAAATACTGTAGGTGCTATAATGAAGAAAGTACCCAATTACAATTTTTGCTCTATAATTTAAAGTTTATAATCTAGCTATATAGTTGAATTTATTCCTGTAATCGTAATACCGGGTCTTATATTAATTTTTGCACCAAAAAACACATTAGAGCTTATTTTCAGGTGATGTCTTATTTTCAGGGAAATACAGTACTGAATGAATCCATCTGGCTGACAATCTTAACTGGAGCTTATTTTGGGGGTAAGGCTTATATTAAGAATATCCAGAAAAATCATGGGTCTTATTTTCATGGAAACATGGTAGTTGGAAGAGGAAGCTTTGCCCCAAGAAAAAGACAGGTAGTATTAAATTTTGACTAGAGACAGTCCTCGCTTAACTTCTACTTGTTCAGCAATTATTCAGTTATGATAGTGCTTAATAAAAGGGACCTACAACTAATCCTCATAGTTGTGGCTATCACAGCATCCTCCTGATTATACAATCGGAATTTGGAAACAGCTTGCAATTACAGTGCTGCAGAGTCCTACAATCACATGATCACCATTGGTGACCTTTACTGACAGCTTTCAATGAAGTCAATGGGGAAGCCAGCAGGGGATTGCAAATGTTTTTTTTCCTTTACATTTTATTTAAAAAATTGTTTAATGTAAAATACAAATGAAAACAAAGACAATAAAAGATAAGGGGAAAAGGGAAGTGGAATAAAGTAAGGGAGGGGAAAAGAAACAAAAAGGCAGGACTTCCAATTTTTTTTGGTGCAGTAAATTACATAATAAGATTATAATCTCAACTTCTCACATATAAAGTTAGTACTAGCCATTTCTATAACAACCTATTTAATCATCAAAACCTAAGATCAAAGTTTCATTGTTATCTCTTCTTTTTCTATCACAATGCCTCTTCCCTGTAACAGCATCTCCACGGAATTTTAGACTGACCCAACTTGGAATCCTTTAAATGATCCTTGATTTTTTTTTTCCTCTTCTCCAAGCTCTGGGATGGCTCAGAGTATATTTACTTGCTGTGTTCTGTCTCATTTACAATGCATCTTTGTTTCCTCTGTTATGTTGATTCCATTTTGCTTGGTTTTAGACATTTCCCTAATTTTTAATTTCTACACAATAATACGTATAGATGTAAAACGATTGAGTTGGGCAGCCTTCCAAATCTAAATTATAAAAATTGCAGGGTGGCAGAATGCAATGTCTTAGTGAGGAAGAAAGTCTGAAATTGTGTTGTGCTTAAGGAAACAATACATAGCTAAATTAATGTATCTAAATGCAACACAACACTTTACTTCTTTCTTGTACAGGTATACAATTTTTATTTGGAATTCGGATTATAATCTGAAATGGAATTGTATTAATTTATCAAAGGTTATGTCTATATTCCCTTTTCAGAGAAAGGAAAAGGTTGGGAAATCTTGGATGTCATAGCTAGGAGGGATTGTAGCAATCAGAACTAGATTAAAATAGGACAACTCCTTATATACCATGGCAGTGATCCCCAAAGCATGAGGAAATTCTCCTATAAAAGGAAAGGATATGTCCCAAAAATCTCAGCATGACAATCAGCAAAGGCTGTCCCACTTTCGGGAATGCAGGAAGTCATTTATAGCTGTTTGGATTAATTTATAATCTTAAGAAGGTTTATACTCTGAAATAAATCACACTGAGTTCAATAAGCGTGCATAAACCCACAGTGTCAAAGAGATCTTGAAGGCAACCATCCACTTTTAAAGAGCTATTTGTTCTCACATGTTCACCTCCATAGGCAGCTCTAAAGCTTTCCGAGCCCATCATAACATTCACCTGCATTTTCTTCACGGATCTGTACCTCCAAAGTATGTGAAGTGACCTGTCTTGAATTTGAGTGCTGAACAGCAATATGAGGTGTCCAATCTCCTTTAGAGGCCCTCTTGGCAGCTATTTTCTGAGCAAAGATGCTTTTCTTTGCAGGTACTGATTTCACCTGCAGGAAGACAACACAGCAAATCAAAACTTCACGTTTTCCCACGTTTTTGTGCTACAGTGGGTATTAATAAGTACAGATATATGTATAGGTACAATGAATGTATAAGAAAGAGATGGCAGCAAGACCACAGAAACCCCAAAACTAATATTAACTCTTAAGATACATATAGAAAATGTATATTCCAAGAGAAAATGGCCATGGTGTGTGGCATGATTAGAAGACAGAATAGACTAACTTCATGTAAAGCATTATTAGCTGGCTTTTCTTAGAGATCCCACTTGTATGACCATATGCAACTCACTAAATTTCCTGCCACTTCATCCAGTCACATCAATATGTATTATCCATATTTGCTCTCTTTAATGTATACTAATATATGGTCTCCGATCCATGGTGCAGTCCTATGGATTTTTACTAGGGTTTAATCTGAGCTATGCTTTCTTAGTAGGGGTTTGCTCCCTAATAGGAATATATAGACACTCTGCTTTCCTATATTTTTAGTTATAAAGATGACTCCATAATTATAAACATTTTCAATGAATTCTGCAGTAGCATCTTCTTCAGTAATCACCTCCTTGGTATCCAGAGGCTGGCATTTCAGTATCCCAAAGCACTAATTACAACTCAAGTAATGCTTAGATGGCTGCGATATAAGGGGGAAAATGCAATTCTTCATTGCTCTTTCCCTACAGATAGAAACATTTATTTTGTAATCCATAGCTCAATGAAAGGAGATTGACCAATGTTCAGGAATCAAACCTTAGGCTAAAATCCAGAAAATTTCTTCCACTCCAGTGCACACAAGAGTTCCTGCCCATAAATCAACCTGACAGACTTGGCTCCCTCTTCCTATCATGCCCTCTAGCTGTTTAGGGTAATTCCTATAATGTCTTGCCTTTGAGCATGCAAGCTTGGATTTGTGGGAGTTGCAGTTCTAGAAAGTCCCAGGTTGCCTTTCTTATTCCTTATCTATCTCTCATTCTATCACCATACTTTCCTGTAGAAGAGACATACTTGAGACACCCTGAAGCAGATGGAGCTAGTTAGAAATGGACCAAATGGTTATCTCACTCTCAGTATTTATTTTTCCTGACACAGTAGCTCCTCCTTTCTACTTCCCCTCCTTAGCTGGTCCTTTCAATCAGCTCAGGTCCTCTGAATCAAGCCATCATCACAGCTTCCTTCAAAACTGAAGTAGTATTGCTGAAACTTTAGGTGCTCCGTGAAAGGTTATTACAACAAAAGAACATAATAAATATCCATCTGCGGACAATACTTTTGAATCTCAGCACAAAACTCAGAATTAAAAAGTAAAGTTAAAATTAATAGAACAAAAAAGAAAGGCAAAACTAGTTGAGTTAAGCAAATTGTTTAATACGATGCTGATTTTTCTTACCTCAGTTTTTATTTCAGATCGATGAAAAACTTTGGGAAACGGATCACCCGTGAATAATGGCATTGTTACCCTGGCACTGCTAGTATCATGTTCCTGACACAGATAAAGAGATGACACGTTTGAGTCTTACTTATCTGAACTATGATGGTTAGTATGGCCTAGAACAGGGGTATCCAACTTTGGCAATTTTAAGACTTGTGGACTTTAACTCTCAGAATTCTTGGAGTTGAAGTCCATAAATCCTAAAATTGCCAAGTTTGGACAAAATTGCCTGGCAGAAAGAGTTGAGACTCAGATGCAGATGATTCAAATGCAATTTTCTTCAGTGAGAATTTAATAGACCTGAAATAACTCTCATGACCACTTACATTCTCACTTCCCCCTTGATTAGGAATGGTCTCCTTGTAAAACTAAACAGGCAGCTATTCATAGCCATTAAGCAATGGCTATGCTTCAGGCAGAAAACATTACAGATTCACAAAGCAACTCCCATTGGTTGAACAAAACTATCCATTTATCTTCCCATCTTCATCTTACAACCATCAAGTCTGTTCTATCTAAAAACAACTTAGGAAAGGAGCACCTTAGTGGGAAAACATTTCTTTGTCATACAAAATATTCCAAAGTCAACGTTATGGACCTCCATCTAAAGAAATCCTAGGCAGAAAAGGTAATACCAATCTCTGCTATAAAGCTTGGAATGACAAGTGATACAGTGATATATCACTGTAAATACTAGCAAGAGACCAATCATATGGTTTAGTAGATTCTGTAGATCCAGTGGCCCGATCTTGAAAAATTCTTACACCAACCTAGTTTATATTTACAGACTGAATTACAAATTAAACAAAAATGAGAAAGCATGATCGACTATGCACATCTTATAAACCTTACAAAATTGAGATGTTCAAGAGATGTCATGATTGCATTTGATACATATCATTTTACTTTACTTTTTTTTTTAGACCATATAGTTTGGTTTTAAACATCTCATCAGTCATGTTTATTTTTATGATTCCTACAAATTCCTTATTTTTATAATGATTCCTCGGTGCCTTCCGCCGTGCCCTTAAAACTTTCTTTTTTCATCAAGCCGGGCTAGCTTAACATATTTTTACATTTTTAATTTTTAATTGGTTTGTCATTTTAAACTGGGGCCAAATTAATATATATTCTTTTAATTGTTCTTAATGTTTGTATTGTATGTTTTTATCTGGCTGTACACCGCCCTGAGTCCCTTGGGAGAAGGTGTAGTATATAAATTTGAAATAAAATAAAAAAATAGAAATATAAATATAACATACAATGATTTTGCTTAAGACTGCTGTGATATGTTGATCATTACAATCCAACTGCTTCCCTGGATCTTCATCAAAATGGACATGGGCACTTTTGAATCTGGATTTCTTTGGAGGAGCTGGTGTCAAAGGTGGAAGAAGATCTGGAAAATCTGAGAAACCAAAGAAAATAACGAATAGGTAGAAAATTAGTGACCTAATAGTTTACTTGTCCCAGCTTTTGCCAACGTAGCAGTTTGAAAGCAAGTAAAAAAAATGCAAGTAGAAAAATAGGGACCACTTTTGGTGGGAAGGTAACAGCATTCCGTGCATCTTTGGTATTTAGTCATGCCGGCCACATGACCATGGAGACGTCTTCAGACAGGGTGGCTCTTTGGCTTTGAAATGGAGATGAGCACCATCCCCTAGAGTCAGGAACGACTAGCACATATGTGTGAGGGGAACTTTACCTTTACCTAATAGTTTCTTCTTCTAAAGATAGGAAATGAAAAATAAATCCTAAGTAACTGTGGCATTGATTAGAGCAATATAAAATTAAGAAACAAACATTTTGTACTAACCCAGCTTTTTATTACATGATTTGTTGAAGAAGCCATAACCATTTACTTTGTGATAATAGTTAATCATATTTAACAAAACGTAATACCAAAGTTCACACATTGTACTGAGCAAAATCATGTTGATCATATTGTGGCTCAGCACAATAAGTGAACTCAGCCAAAGTAATTTTTATTCAAGGTTCTTAATTAACTGGCTGATGTAGGCTTCTCAGAAAGAAAGTTCAAATCAAAGCAACACAAGTTGTATTAGAATGCACTTTGCAAAGATTTTAAGTGCATACAATTATATCAAAGGACAGTCAAAATGACCAGAGGATTCAGAGATTTTCCTTAGGGTGAAAGGTTAGAACATCTGGAACTTTTAAGCTTGAAAAAGAAAACAGAGGAGCAGGGACAGGGCTGGGAATATGAAATCATGCATGGGATAAAGAAAGAAAGTCTCAAAATGCTAAGATCACCCAATGAAGATCACTGAGATTTTTTTTTTTAAAGCATTTTAACACAAAACATAATTAAAACATGGAATTAATTGTCCCAAGGTTTGCGGATGACAACTAACTGTGTTAGCTTTAAAATGGGATTGATACATGCATGGAGGACATGTCAACCTAGGGCTACTGGTCTTGCAAGACACAAGTTTACTCTGCTTGGAAGTAACAAACTTCTGAATACCAATTTCAGGGAACAATATGTGGGGGATTCAAATCAGTATCGACTCCTGGCAACTGCCTAGACAAGTCCCGGCAGTTTTCTTGGCAAGATTTCAGAAGTGGTTTACCATTGCTTCCTTCTTCCTAGGGCTGAAAGACGGTGCCTGACCCAAAGTCACCCAGCTGACTTCGTGCCTAAAACGGGATTAGAATTCCAAGTCTCTTGGTTTCTACCCTGATACCTTAACCACTACACCAAACTGACTCTGTGGTAAAGGGATAATACCCATCAATTTTTTCACCAGGGTTGAACAGCATGCCTCCAAAGTCATAGACAGAGGAACACCCTCATATCAGAGAGCAGTTTATGGCTATTATGTTTATTAGGCAGCTTCAAATGATATGTAGATAGATAATCTTTATTGTCATTTTTTACTGTGGGCACACTGTGGGCATCCTGGCATACATTAAAAATAAAATTGTTGCCCTCTCTCAAAAGTGTACACATACATAACACACATATACACATGCTATATCTATACACACATACATATTTATCCATACATATAAACACACTTATATATTTATTTATTTTATTTATTTCTTAGTCCAATTTATATGCCGCCCTTCTCCATAGACTTAGGGCGGCTTACAATGCATTATAGCAATAGCCTGCATACTTTTTTGTATATACCTGCTGATTAGGGCTTTCGGCCCCCGCTAAGCGGTGTTGTTCTACACAAAGCTGGCTTATTGCCCCCACAATCCAGGTCCTCAATTTACCTACCTCGAAAGGATGGAAGGCTGAGTCAACGCTGAGCCTGGTGAGATTAGAACTTGCACTAATTGCAGGCAGCTGGCAGCTAAGTGCTAGCACTAAACAGCACTTTAGTCCGCTGCACCACCGAGGCTCTTAATCTTATTAATCACTGTCCATCGTGAGATACATAAGACCACCAGTGGACAGTCTCAGCCTCTGCCACAAGTTGGCTGTGGAAGAAATCTCTCATCACCATGCACTGATGATTTACTTTCACAAGCAAACAGCATGAGCATCCCCCACAAATGATGTGTATGCTATTGTCTGGATGGGATAACTAGAATACTAGGCTACCTACCTAAGGCATGGTAGACTAAAGAAGCAAATCCAATGAAAACAAAAATAGCAAGATCCTATATATAAAATTTGACTAGCAAACATCAATATAGACATATTAACAGGCCATTTTCACAAATTAGTCAATGTCCAACATTGACTACTAGTGCTTGACACCTAGATCTATCTTATAGCTTCTATAAGGCCTCCCATCAGATCAAATCATCAGAATATGGGGCCTAGCTGAAACCTTACTGAGAACATTGACTACAAACTTCAGCAAAAAAAAAATATTTGAAATAGGCTAGTTGGACATTAAAATCTGTGATGCAGCCCTCTTAGGAAACATAAAATCTGGCTAATACTTCATTGATAAACAAACCTTATGTGGTTTTTGCCATTGAGGCAAAAAGAAATGTCTACAAAATCGGGCTGACAACAAATGAAGATAATCACAAGCAATATCAGAAACTAACATTTGCTGCAAAGCAAAAAGTGACTGCTGAAAATACCAAGATTTATACAACCAATTAGACAAATCTGATGGGACAAAAAAAGTCAACTACCTTGCTAAAATGTGCTTATGCTCCACCCAAAATTTAGGACAAGTCATCAATATCGAAGATAAGAACAGATGACTGCTAGAACCTACACTGTCAATGTAGGAACTATTTTGAGGTAAGCTGCATTAAACAGTTCCCTCTTCCATTATTGGATAAACTGACCCCGTTTCTGGATTGCTACTTGCCATCAGTATTGAAGAAGTTTCAACTGCCATCTGCAAGAGGAGGAACAACAAAGTGACTAACTTGGATAACATCCCAGCTGAAATCTGGAAGCTACTTGAAGCACAAAGAGCAGAATAATTTACAGTGCTCAACAAAATTTAGAAGAAAACCAATCTGGCAGAGCTATACAAAAATACAATACAAAATACAAATCAGGAAAGACAAAGGCAATGTATAGCACTGCTCAAACTACAAGCTTGGCTATTATCCCTCACCATGAATTTTTTTAAAATATATATTAGATGCACATTTCTGAGACATCCCCATTTTGTCAAACCTGTGTGGCTCTATGAAGAACTTTTGAAAAACTCACAAAATAAATGCTGCTGATCTACTGATGGAGCAACACAAGAAAACACACACATCTGGCACTCACAGGCCTAGAAAAAGCATTCGGCCAAATGCCATATGACTTCTATCTATCATTTAGATTGTATAATGCATTCAAGACCTACATCTGCTGAACTACAATGTTACCAGATTAGTAAGTAATGCTGCCAGACATTTAAATGCATTTATAATCTTCCTAGGTGTGTTCCAGGGATCTACCTTCTCATTATTGCTTTTCATTCTCTATATGACACTGTGACCAGACCTTACAACACTAATGGACTTATTATATATGATGATGTCATGATTGCTAGCAAAAAGTAAAGGAACCTGAGAAATTAATATAGGAGTGAGATATACATCAAAATGACTTTGGAATAAAGCTCAATATGAAGAATATTTAATATCCTAAATGCTGTTTCCAAACCAATGATACATTCAAGAAAGATAGCATCAAATTAAATAAAATAATCATTCAAATACCTGGGGTTATACATACTTCTAAGTGTGACAGGCTACTAAATGACAAATGTAAGTAAATACTGCCTGGATGAAGTGGCACAAAGTTACTGGTATTCTATGCAACAAGTAACTTGCTCTATATTGTTCCTGAAATCCAAACTCTGCTAAATGATCATCAGACTAGTAGCAATGTATGGAGTAGAACACTGGCCAGCATCAAACACACATAAACAGGATTTCCATACTGTACAGATGAGAATGCTACAGTGGTTACTTCCATTGCAAGACTAGACCAAATGATAAATGAAGGTGTATTTCTTGCTGAGAAAATGCAAGAATCATATCTGCAGTTGTGATGGCCAGGTACATAGCAGTAACAACACCATTGCAAGAACAGCTCTAGAATTACGTACATGCATAAAGTCACCAACTAAAGGAATGACTCAAAAAACTCTGACTCAACCAACTAAAAGTTTACATGTACCTTGTAAAGTTCAACTGTAAAAATGCTTATATAGGATGAAATGGCAAGCACAGATGAAATCAAACAGACTCTTCAACCAAGAAGATCAATGTGAAGCGGAAGAAAGAAGTCAGATGCTATAGTATACCAGAGTTGGATGATTCTAGATTAGGAAAGGTTACTCTAGATTAAACTACATAAGGAATTTTATCATACCAAATGTAGATAGGACCATTATCAGAATGCCATGAAAATATAACAATTCTAACAAACAAGATGACACGGTTTTAACATTGTCAATAATCTGCATAAAATAATTTGAAAGGAACATACCATCCAGCATCACCACATCCCTACTGAACTGCAATGGACGTCTGTCATCACTGTCTCTGTCCACATCTCCTCTTCTTTTATCTGCTTTCTTTACTACTTTAACTGCTGGGGAAGATTTAGTCTCCAGGAATTGATTCTGGAATCTCAGCAGATCTTCTTCTGACTCTCCAGGCTTAGGCCTTGACAACATCTTATGTCTATGTTTTTGCTTCTCTTTAAAAAAGAATTTATGGCATACCTAAGACAAATAGTGAAAGAAAGAAAAATGAAAAATGTAGTTTTATTTAGGAAAACGCCTTATGAGTTATTATCTCAATTCTATATCACATCATTATCGCCACCCCCAGAATATCATTGTTAATATCCAATTTTAGGAGTGCTTAAAGACCATCATAGATGAGGTGTTGATACAGCTGTTTAGAATGAAAAAAGTATTGCACGAAAAAAGTATTGCAGTAAGTACTTTCTGTAAGTTACAGTAACATTCTCTACCAAGGGATGTGGGAGGGAGTGAATGGAACAAGTTTTTTGTTATTTTGAATGGAACAAGTTTTTTGAAATTTTGCTATTTCGGGAGCCAGAATTTAAAACATATCTGCTTTCGATTTGACTATTCCACAAACTGCTGTCACAGAATGGGTGACTTTCTCCCCCCTCCCCCCCATATGCCTTTTCTCAAGTATTTATGTAGCTTTCAAACTCAGTGGAAGAAGCATTAACCACATTTCATCAGCTAGTTTACTTCAGAAAAGTACAGCAGGGTATAAAAGAGGCTTAAGAAATAAGCCTTCAAAAAGCCACTACTGCGCAGAGAGCCAGCTATGTGCAGAAGAAACGTGACTGTTTATATTTCAGTACCAAATTAATTCCATGAGTAAACTTAAGGGAGTCCAGTGGCTATTTCTGTACACTTGACAGATGTGTTTTAGTGGCTTGGAGCACAACAGAAAACAGACACCTGTTCTGCACAGTGCCTCTCACTGCAACCAATTCTGTTGTCAGAATGAAAAAGCAAAACTGGGGGCTGTGGGGGGGATGTTCCACTCTACAAAAATATGCCTGGATCTTTTTTTTTCATGAGCCGCCTTCTAAAAGAAAGGAACGGAATTCTGCTTGTTTCAAAAAAGAATCGATGGCATACCTAAGGCAAATAGCGAAAGAAAGAAAAATGAAAAATGTACTTTTATTTAGGAAAACGCCTTACGCGTTACATTATCTCAATTCTATATCACATCATTATTGCCCTCCCCCGATTATCACTGTTAATCATTTTCAGGAGTGCTAAAAGACCATCATAGATGAGGTATTGAAACAGCTGTTTAGAATGAAAGCATGCAAAAAGCATTGCAAGTAAGGACTTTCTGTAAGTTACAGTAACATTCTCCACCAAGGGATGCGGGGAGGGAGTGAATGGAGCAAGTTTATTTTTCAGCTGGGGTTGCTATTTCGGGATAGCAACAAAAATAGGACTCGATTCTTTTTTTCATGCGCCTCCTTCTAAAGCAGTGTTTCTCAACCTTGGCAGCTTGAAGATGGGTGGACTTCAACTCCCAGAATCCCCCAGCCAGCGCTGCTGGCTGGGGGATTCTGGGAGTTGAAGTCCACCCATCTTCAAGCTGCCAAGGTTGAGAAACACTGTTTTAAAAGAAGGAACGGGATTCCTTGGAATCAAAGGAAATCTTCGTTCCACCGAGAATAACCACGCGGGCCAATTTTTAGAGGCTCAACCTACCTTGCTTCAACCTACAAAACTCTTGTTAAGATTACCCGCCCGGATTTTCCCGGGCTCGTCCGCCTTTCGCCGTTCTCACGCTCTGAGACTCTAGAAACCAAAATTAGACGCGCAGAACGACGTCATCTTAAGGCGCGCACAAGTCAGGTGGAAAAGGGGGGGCGGTGCTCTCAGGGGAGGTCCCTTAGAAGGATGCCGCGCCCCTCGGCTCTCTCGTGATTGGTGAGCGAAGGAGAGGGGCGGGAATACGAGAGCTGTTGCTGATGGAAGTGGAGTTTTTGCGACTACTATCACCGTCTGTTTAGTGCTTTGGAGAGAATTTTGGGGCGGGGATCATTCCATAAGTGTCAGGCTCAAATTTCTTAAAGAATGCTAATTTCTGACAACAGAGTGTTAAAAAGAATTAGCAAGGGCAAAAATTCGTATCACCATCGGTTTCTAAGTGGCAGGACTTCTTATATCAAATATTTATTGGGATTAAAATAAGTATAAGGGGCGTGCATAAACGCACCAACGTGCCTACTATCCCCATTTATTCGTATCCATTTCCTGTATTCATAATCATGTTTATACTTATATCTGTTATCTTATATATGCTTGATAAACAAACAAACTTGTCTTCATAGCAAATCCTGATTTAATGGGATACAGACTTTGTCAAGTTTATTCAGGGTAAGGGCTTTGAATTTCAGTGCAAAGATTGTTTTATGCAAGGCAAAGAACTGAAGTGATATTTCAGGGTTACTTTTCCTTACTTTGATGGATGAAGGTGAGCTTAGGAGGCAGAAATTAAAATGAAATTTGACTTCAGTTGCCTTATCATTGGTATTGAATTTGTTATTTTATCAAAGGGTGCCAAAAAGAAAGAGCAATCCACTGCAAAACTCACAACTGAGAAGCCAATAAGGCTTCTCACCCTTATTTAAATCAATAAGGATGAGAAGCCAAGTGTCAAATTCAGGAAAAAGCACTGTTTGTAAACTGTGTTGGTATCTGGAAAGTTATGCTGATTTATGGGTATTGCATTTTAGGAAGGACATTGGTAAATAAGCATGTCCAGAGGAGAGCAACTAAGAAGATAAGAGATCTGGAAGGAAAAATTCTTAGGAGTGATTGGAGCCACCGAGTATATATGTGTCGGAGAAGAGAAGACTGTTGGAAGATATAATTCCTCATATTATATGGAACTAAGTGCAAACGAAATATTGGCTGAGCTTGTCCCAAAAATGTTTCGCTTCTTCATCCAAGAAGCTTCTTCAGTGAGAACTGAAGAAGCTTCTTGGATGAGAAGAAAATGTTTTCAAAGGAAAAAACCAGGGAAGTCCAATTGCCTTTTGGAAAAGCACCTTTGGGACAACTGTGACCTAGATAATTGAGAATCTTCATAGACATCTGTTGAACTACAAATCCATAATATACTTCAAATACATAATATACAAATGGTTTTAATTTTTCAGATATTTTGTATTTTATCTTCCTTTTAATAATTCAACCCGTAACACTGATGATTTGGCTGCATTTTGTAAGCCTCCGTGTGTGTGTGTATAGCCAAGATAAAGCCAAGGAAATAAACCGTTTTTCCCCAATTTGTGCTCTCCAATTTCCCAATTTCCCAGTTAGCACAACCTCAATACTTCTACCAGGAAGCAGGAAGGCAAAACTGGATTAAATATAATTTTCACCGCTTGATTCATGCAAAAAGAAAGTATATTTCAGTTTGTATCTTAGATACAGTATATATTAATTTGTCAGTACAACACACATGCCTCCTAATTGATAGGATACAGGCAACAGTATGTTAATATGCAAGACAGTCTTTAGAGTAGAGACTTTAGCTTTCTTAACTTAGGTGTCCTTGGGATAAAACTGGGCTTTTTTTTTTTATTTATTTATTTGTCCAACTTGTATGCCGCCTTTCTCCAAAGACTCAAGGTGGCTTGCACTTGTGTCATAGCCAAAACATACCAAAACTGACTGGAGCTGACTTTACTATTAGTGTGGAATATTGCATGTGGCATGAGTACAACTGACATTGGTTGCATAGTCTACACTTTTATCTATCTTACCAAAAAGAATTACAGCCTTGGTTGACCAAATCCATGACTGAAGCAGGTCAACATTTGGGTCCAACTGGAGATAAGGGCATATAGAGGATTACAAGTATGAGAAAATTGTAAGGAAACTAAATTAACAAATGTGATTAGAGAAAACCACCCCAACGATGCTCTTGAAGTGATGTCCCGGTGCCTGGAGGCCGTGCAGATCTGGATGGGGAGGAATAAGCTCAGCTCAACCCATGCAAGACCGAGTGGCTGTGGTTTCCGACGTCCCGATATAGTCAGTTGGTGCCATCGCTGACTATTGGGGGCAAATCATTGGCCCCCGCGGAGAGGGCGCGCAACTTGGTCATCCTCCTGGATTCACGGCTGTCTTTAGAAGAGCACTTGACGGCTGTGACTGGGAGGATTTTTCATCAGGTTCGCCTGATTCACCAGTTGCGTCCCTTTTTGGATCGGGACTCCTTACGCACGGTCACTCATGCCCTCGTCACCTCCCGCCTGGACTATTGTAACACTCTCTACATGGGGCTCCCCTTGAGGAGCACCCGGAGGCTCCAACTGGTGCAAAGTGCGGCCGCGCGGGTGGTAATGGGAGCGACATGGCATTCCCATGTAACACCCCTCCTGCGCGAGCTGCACTGGCTCCCGGTGGTCTTCCAGGTGCGCTTCAAGGTTTTGGTTACCACCTTTAAAGCGCTCCATGGCTCAGGACCTGGATACTTGTGGGACTGGCTACTACCACCAATAGCCTCCCACTGGCCAGTACACTCTCATAGAGAGGGGCTCCTCCGGGTGCCGTCGGCCAAACAATGTCGACTGGCAGCCCCCAGGGGGAGAGCCTTCTCTGTGGGGGCACCTACTATCTGGAACGAGCTCCCCCCAGAGATACGGAGGATCCCGGATCTGCACACCTTCCGCCGCGCTCTAAAGATCTTTTTATTTCACCAGGCGGGCCTGGCCTAACTTTCTCCCTCTTTTTAAACAATTTTAATATTTTTAATATTCAAAGTTTAAATTTGTTTTAGATTGATTGGGGTTTTAATCTATTTAATTCGATTTTATTTCTGCTTTTAAAATTTTGTATGTATGTATTTTATTGTTGGTTGTTCACCGCCCTGAGTCCTTTGGGAGTAGGGCGGTATATAAATCAAATAAAAGTAAAAGTAAAAGTAAAGTAAAACAAAATAAGTATGTGGTGTGCTTATGCAACTAAAAGAAAGTTGTCAGGTTCTTTGAAGTAGAGATGATGAATATACACATGAATTGATCATGTCCACTTTAGTTATGAAATAAAGTGCTGAAATGCATCAAAAAATTTCAGTTACTATCACCTAAATTTTTGTGAGTGTAGTTGAAAGTAGGATTTCATAGCTTGTGTTAATTGCATGCCTGAGATCATTTGGGTGATAAGCATGGATTACAACATTACAACTGGTATTATAAACTAAAATATTTCAGTTAGAATCATAAAATTCGAAGGATCATTCAGCTGAATGCAGGGTCTAAATTAAAGCATCCACACTAACCAAGATAATTGTTTGAAATATTCAGTGAAGGACAACCTCAGCCTCTGTAGTTACTACATGACACTATAAAATTGGACTATCAGGAAATTATTAATAACAATCCCATTGTTATATACTTCCTGTAATTTAAAGACCATTATTCATATTCTGCCTTCTGAAATAACAAAGACCTTAGTGTGACATTCTTTCAGGTTATTGGTTTGATTTAATCCTGGTTTTCAGCACAGCATACATACCCAAAGAAGGCTGATATATTCCCCACTCACTCTCACTATCTTTTTCTGAACCTGTTGGTTCCCAAAAACTGAATATAATCTTTGAAGTACAATCCAATACAATCCAATACAGAAAAACAAGGTAGACCTCTTACTTCTCATAGATTGGAAACCATATTTTGCTGATGTGGCCTATATTTTCATAAGTCATTTTGGTAACCTCTTCCCTTTCTTATTAATTTGAAAGTAATTACTATTCCAAAATAATTTTCATAGATACTACTGTTAACCTATACCTCTATATCTGATTCTCTTTCCTAAGTAGAGAACTTTACATTTATGCCTGTTCAACTCTCTTCTGTTATTTCCAGCATATTTCTCTAACCTGTCAAGATTGTATGGTATGTTTATTTCTCCCTTCTAATACATTTGCCTTCCAGCCAATTGCAAAAGACTCAAAAAGGAGCAAATTGATGTCAACTGCAAATTTATGTTGGGAACTAAGGCTAATGGAAAGTTTTCTGCTTTTTGTTGTCTGCAGATGGGGAAAAATATATTTGAGGTGAAGAACCACTGAGAATGTCTATGAAGATTCTCAGTCATCCAGGCCATCCAGGTTTGTCCCAAAGATGCTTTTTCAAGAGGCAACTTTGTTTTTCTTTGAAGACGTTTTGCTTCTCATCTTCAAAGGAAAAAAAAGGAAGTCCAGTTGCTTCTTGAAAGAGCATCTTTAGGACAATCAATGATAATTGTTTTTTAATCTGTAAGCAAGTAAAACTGACTAATGTGATTTTGGACATCAATGGCAAACTATGATGTATTCAAAAGAGCTTTCTGAGCTTTATATAAAGTCATATCTTCTAGTTTGCACCTGCATATATTTAAAAAAACCTGAAAGAGCAATGTACAACAATGAGAACACTATTAATAAAAAATGCAACCTGAACATTTCTGACTCTTGTGAAAAGATTGAAGCATGTTTATTTTGCATCCTTCTTTAATCCCTCTTCCAGTAAATGGCCTAAGGGTAGGCATAAGAACAGCCCAGAACTTGATTCAGCACAATGAAGAAGCAAAAAGAGCTACATTTGCTAAAAATACAATAGCAGTACCACAGTATCTGTTACTCCAAACCTGCTCAAACCAGCTTAATATAATGCACACAACATTAGCAGCATCTGGAGGAACAAGAAAGAGAACAGTAAAAGCAGCTGTTGCCAAGATCAGGAAGAAATAGGTAGACTCTTAACTGATGTTGCAGCAAGATATCCTCTTTCTGAAGATGACATTGTGTGCATCTACAAAATATTGGACCTAAGTATGAAGCTTGGATTTTTAAAAAACCATTTCCCCAATCAAACCAAAGTACTCTTGAATCATCTCTGTTCAGTTTCATCATATTTCCAGATATTCAGATACATGGTGACCAATACTGCTTGCTATGATACAGACCAGATGTTGAGATCCTGGAAAGAGTGCAAAGCAGAGCAACAAAGATGATAAAGGGTCTGGAGGCTAAATCATAGGACAAACAGTAGAAGAGCTAGGTATGTCTAGCCCAGGGGTGTCAAACTCAAGGCCCGGGGGCAGGATCTGGCCCACAGGGTGCTTAGATCTGGCCCTTGGGGCCACCCTGGAAACAACAAAGGACCGGTCCATGGTGCCTCTGCCAGCGAAAATGGAATTTAGGAGAGTGTCCCTCGCGAGCTCCATTTTCGCTGGCAGAGGGTTGCAGGAAGCCATCACAGCCAAATATGGAGCTCAGGAGCCCATTTTCGCTGGCAGAACGCTCAGGCCACCACAGGCACTCTAATACCAGTAATATTGAGCTGGCCATGCCCACCCTGGCCACATCCACTCTGCCCCTCTGAGATCAGATACAACCCTGATGCGGCCCTCAATGAAATCAAGTTTGACACCCCTGGTCTAGCCTATTGAAGAGAAGAATTGGGTGGGACATGGTCACTGGCTTCCAGTACTTCAGGGGCTGTCACAAAGAATTGTTTGTTTTCTAAAGCACCAAAGGACAGGACAAGAAATAAAGGGTGGAAGCTTGTTAAGAGATCCAACACGGAAGTAAGGAGATATTTTCTGACAATGAGAACAACTAATCAATGGAATAGCTTGCCTCCTGGGGTTGTGTATGCTCCATTGCAGGTAGTTTTAAAAAATACACTGGACAACTATTTGACTAAGATGGTATAAAGCTCCTGCCTTGAGCCAGAGGTTGGACTAGAAGACCTCCAAGGTCCTTTACAACCTTATGAATCTATGATTCTATGAACTGATGGGCTAAGACTAACCAAGCTGTGCTCCAACCTTTGTTTCCTTTGTTGCTCGTTTTATCACTGCACATTCTTCAGACCAGCGATTTGATTTTTTTAATCATTTAGGACCTCTCAGCCCAGCAGTAGTGCTATTCTCCAGTGCTGAAGCAGGCAGAAAATATGTTGGCAGAAAAAGTGTATTGGTTGCACTTCCAGCTTCTATTCTGCCTCAGCAATGAAAGAGAATGGGAAATGCATCTATACAAAGAGAGGGCAAGGGAAATGCCTCCATTGGTCCTAGTTGCTGTCAATAGAAGGCCTGTGGGTCTTCAGAGGTCAATTCATCAATCTCACTGAATGGTCACTCCACAGGATCATAGCAGGCTTTCTACTCTGCTTCTTTCCCCCAGATTCATTCATTCATTCATTCTTTCTTTCTTATTTATTTATTTATTTTGTCAACAAGTACAAGGAAACAGTATCAGTATAGACATAAACATGGACACATGAAAAATCGCACAAATAAATGGATATAAATAAGCAAAACATAGCCATAAATACATAAATTGAATACATATAAATGGGGACAGTAGGACAGGGATAGTAGGCATGCTGGTGCATTTATGCACGCCCCCTTAGGGACCTCTTAAGAAACGTGTAAGGTCCACGTTAGACAGTTTAAGGTAAAAGGTATGGGGGTTACAGAAACTAACAGGATTAGGTAGAGTGTTCCAGACATTTACTACTCTATCGCTGCAGTCATATTTTCTACAATCAAGATTAGAGCGGAATACATTTAGTTTGTATCTATTGATAGCCCTTGTTTTATTGCAGTTAAAGTTAAAGTAGTAATTAACAGGTAGGAGATTATGGTAGATAATCTTGTGTACTAAGCTTAGGTCATAACGTAGATGGCGTAGTTCAAGGTTATCCATGCCTAAAATTTCAAGCCTAGTGGTATAAGGAATTTTATTGCGAGCAGAGGAGTTGAGTACTCTTCTTGTAAAATATATCTGGACCCTTTCCAATGTATTAATGTTTGAAATACAGTGTGGGTTCTAGGCAGGTGAGCAGTATTCAAGGATAGGTCTGGCAAAGGTTTTGTATGCCCTAGTTAGAAGTATAGTGTTACCACAGAGAAAACTTCGTAAAATAAGGTTGACAACTCTTAATGCCTTTTTAGCAATGTTGTTACAGTGAGCTCTTGGGCTTAGATCTTTTAAAATAAGTACTCCTAGGTCCTTGACAGAGTGTGGGTCATCTTTTAGATCGTTTCCGCCCAGCTTGTATTAGATGTTCTGGTTTTTATTGCCAATGTGCAGGACTATGCATTTGTTAGCAGAGATTTGGAGTTGCCAATTGTTTGACCATTCAGATACATAATCTAGGTCATTTTGAAGGGTAGTAGAATTGTCTGTGGTGTTAAATAGTTTTACATTGTTGGCAAAGAGGACGCAGCTGCTTGTAATATGATCACAAAGGTTGTTTATATAGAGCAGAAAGAGTGTTGGTCCTAGAACACTGCCTTGGGGAACACCACTGTTAACTGGCGCAGGATTTGATATAGCGTTTCCAATTTTAACTACTTGTTGCCTGTTTGATAGGAATGTAGCTATCCACTTGAGCAAAGATCCAGAAATGCCATAAGAACTTAAGTTTTAACAGAAGTTTGTCATGTACCACTGAATCAAAGGCTTTGCAGAAGTCTACATAGATTGCATCTATTGTTTTACCCTGGTCGAGTTGAGAGGTCCAAATGTTTTTGCAGTGTATGAGTTGCAGATGACATGACAATTTTTTTCCTGAAATTCTTCTGCCACTGATGGCAAGAAAAGGGAAAGAGAGAGAGAGAATAACCGGAACTTCTGCTGTTAGTTATCTGCTGTTGTTTCCTTGCATGAGGATAATTTGCTGGTTTCATAAATAACTGGACAGACAAAGCATGTAGGTGGCTTCCCAGATGGCAAGGTGGGAGGAAGCAGCTCTGACTCAGACATTGTCTGTAACGATGTGCTAGAGAGCTTTACAGATCGTACATTGCCAAACATGTTTCAGTGTAGCTCACCTGAAATCATAGTATTAACAGAGTGTTTCACTTCTTTTCGCCAGCATAATGGAAGTGCTTTGGTAGGGGGACCCAGTCCTGGAAGGAGCTCATTAGTAGATGGTACAAAACTCTCTTTTTTTCTTCTTCATGTATTATGTTGCATATTGTTGTAGAGGTGGTTGAATATTGAAAAATATGCAGAAATTTCAGTACACAGCATTATGTGAGCAAGACATTTAGCCATGTATGACTTGCTGGGTAATAAGTGTTTTAATATTTTACTGGCACTTCTTTTCGATCCGACTCTCAATATGTCTGCCCGTCTATTTAACTTTGGTGCTGCTTGAACACAGATCAACTCTGGGTGGCTCACAAATACAATAAGCAAAATTTTAAAAAAGGAAATGTGGTATGTAAACAGAATGGCAGATCCAGGTCATTAACATCAAAATATGCAAACAAATGACAAACACATCTAACAACAGGTTCTATTCACCCTAACCCTTGTATTCAAGTAATAAATACCATTTTGTTATTCAATGTCAAAGGACTATAAAGTGCTTTAAAACTAGTCCTTGTGCTTTGGTCTGAGTACTGTGACAATATACGGTAAATACAAATGTCTAGAACCTGTGTTTATTGATGGTTGGGTGATGGGATAGTTGCTTGAAAGAGTAATGTAAAAACAAAATTTTCACTTATATCGTGTTTGAGGGCAGGAATTCATTTACTTCCTTAGGTAGGGTACAGTGAACACAGCAGCGGTGGGTTTCAGCAGGTTCTGACCAGTTCTGGAGAACCGGTAGCGGAAATTTTGAGTAGTTCGGAGAACCGATAGTAAAAATTCTGACTGGCTCCGCCCCATCTATTTTCTGCCTCCCAAGTCCCAGCTGATCGGGAGGAAGTGGGGATTTTGCAGTAACCTTCCCCTAGAGTGGGCTGGGAATGGAGATTTTACAGTATCCTTCCCCTGCCACGCCCACCAAGCCACACCCACCAAGCCACACCCACAGAACCGGTAGTAAAAAAAATTTAAACCCACCACTGGAACATAGGATTGACATCTTTCTAAAAGCTTTGGCAAATATTAATAATTGTAAATGATTTTTTTTTACAGAAACACTGACTGCAGTCATTCAGAATTTCTGATGTACAGTGGAAGTGCGGAAATGCTGAAAATATTTTAAAAAGATGTAAATGGACTGAGGAAACCATAGAGTCCATTCAACTTAGAGTTAATATCTTGGAAAACCCTCAAAAAGATTATCAAGCAATGATAAAGGAACGATTATTAGAAGCCAATATTATTTGTAAAATACAGGTCATGCCAGACAAATCTTACTGCTTTTATTAGCAGCATGACTGGATTAGAGCAAGGAAATGTTATAGGTTTGGTATACTTAGACTTCAGTAAGGCATTTTATAAAGTGGACCGTATTCTCCTTGATAAAATGAAACAGTGTGGAATGGATAGTCCCAGTACCATAGGGACTCATAATTGGTTGAAGAACTGTGCTCAATGCATGATCCTTAATGGACCTATGTCTACATGTTAGGAGGGATATTGCAAGGTACATCTAGATATTGTCTTGTGCTCGGTGCTTTCCAACAGTTTTTATAAATGACTTAGGGAGGGTATAAAAGGGATACTAAGAGCTGTAGTGGCACAGTGGTTAGAATGCAGTATTGCAGGCTAATTCTGCTGACTGCCAGCAGTTTGATTCTCACCAGCTGAAGATTGTCTCAGCCTTCCATCCTTCCAAGGGCGGTAAAATGAGGACCCAGAATGTTGGGGGCAATATGTTGACTCTATAAATCGCTTTATAGAGAGGGCTGCAAAGCACTGTGAGGTAGTATATAAGTCTAAGTGCTATTGCTATTGCTACTTATCTAATCTGTAGATGGCACAAGGGGGATTGCTAGCAAACTCAAAAGATAAGCTCAAGATTCAAAAAAAAAATATTGATAGGATTGAACATTGGGTTGTTGTATCTAACAAAATGCTGTTCATTCAATGGCAGGAAATATAAGGCTCTGCATTTGTATATAAAAGAAAAATCAGATGCACCAGTACAAAACAGGCATGACCTGGCTCAACAGCTGTACTTGTGAGAGGGAAGGTAAATCACAGACTAAGCATGAGCTAACACTGTCCTGCACCTGCCAAAAGAGCCAAATTTTTTGGGCTGTATTAATAGAGGCAAAGTACTGAGATCAAAAGAAGAGATAGTTCCATTTTCAGCTGCACTGATTAAACTGTACCTGGTATACTGGGTCCGGTTTTAGTTGCCTCAATACAAGAATGAGACTGATAAACTGGACAGAGTGCAGAGAGAATTAACAAAGATGACAAGGAGCTTGGAGGTTAAATCCTGTAAAAATGATTAAAGGAACTACCTTTGTTAGTCTGAAGAAGAGAAGGCTAAGTGCTCCATCACTGGAAGTTTTTTTTTTTTCTAACAAAGGTTGAATAGCTATTTGTCTGGGATGTTTTGAGGATTCCTGCCCTGAGCAAGGGGTCAGAACAAAAGACCACCAAGGTCCATTCCAATTTTATAACCCTTTTGTTTGTTTGTTGCCTTTTTTGATGCTTTAAAATATGGAAGGACAGTAACCCCAGCATCTTGTTTGTAAATGGGGTTGTACTCCATGGTAATTGTTTGGAAGTATAAAATTTCTCTCAGCCTCCTGTATTAAGTTCTAATGTGTGCTATGGAGTATGCCTCAAGGTCTTTCTTCTATCTGAGCTCTAGATACTCTAAAAATGTTAGTAATGCAATGCCTCCTTCCTTCTGAGCGTAGATGTTTACGGTTGTATGGAAGCTACACAACTCCATTTGCCATGGTTTCAATTATTGTACATTCTCATTAGTACTAATATTCTCATCCAAATTGTTCATTTCTCTTGTCACATGAGTCAAGATCTTAGGCTTCTATTATGTTAATTTCCCTCCTTACAACTTGGTGTTACATCATTACTAAGAATATCATGCAATTATGCAACAGGGGCAGAAAATGGGAAAAAAAATGAAAAAGATGTGGTGTACCGGAAAGCTGGAATTTCTCAGGAAAATGATGTCAATAATACTTACAACCAGAGTTGCCCAACTTCAGAATTTAAAAATACAAGGCTAAATCTATTTACCCAAGGAAAGGGCAGGAAAAAGAAGTACCAAAAATAGGGACTGCAATTTAATGTTGACCAGAGCAATCAGCTGCTAGAGTAGATTCATCTTAGTGCACAATACAGAGTTTGATCTAGCTGTGCTATATTATATTCTATGTTTGGAGTCATCAGCTGAATTGGAGCCTGCAAGGTTAGTCAAAATATACACCAAGTTGAGTGTTTGGAAATCTACTAAGGTTCTGCCACCCAGTCTGTCACTTTGGTTCCTTCCTTCACAGAGTGCCTTTCTCATCCTTGGCACTCCAGCTATGATTTGATAGCTTAGTAAAAGTGATTATTCAAAACAGGGCATTTCAGCACAGAAGCAGTCATGGCCCCGTCGGAGCTTGAGTCTGCAGAGAACGAGCCGAAGCTAAGGCCAACGGAGGTCAAGGAGGCGGCCTCTTTGGCTCTGGAGGAACGCGGGGAGGAGCAGGACAAGGCAGCCCCCGGTCCCTCGGGTTTGGGAAGGCTTGGCAGCAGGGAAGAACATTGGCAGGATGACTGAGAGAGTGGGGGAGAGAGGGCAGGCATGGAGATAAGGAGCGATGGAGCTCAGGCAACAAGCAAGGACGGCCCCCTCCTGATCCCCAAGCGTGGAGAGTGGAGAGGGGGTGGGAGCAGCACAGGCCCACCTGACGCAGGCTCCCCACCCCTCTTCACAAGGCACACCTGGGGACTGAGGCTTAAGGAGACACTGTAGGGAGGGGCGCTTGTCGGGAACAAGTGCTGAATTTGTGGAGTTTTGTGTGCTGTTGCCAATGTTTGGAGTTTGTTGGACTTCTTGCCTTATTGCTGACTTGTTCCTTTGCCTTGCTGGACTTCTTGCCTTGAAGCCATCGTGCTAACAGCGTTTTGCTGAACTACTCACAGCCAGATGCTGCTGGAGGTGTGTGTCTGAGCACTTTGCTCCAGGACTTGCCATAAATGTGGGAGTGTTTGGGGGAAAGTTGGAGCAATAAAGGGGAGTTCGAACTATCAGTTGGCTGTGTGTTGCCTCCGTGCCTTGCCCTGGGTCATCACAGAAGCTTCACATAAAGTCGCAATTAAAAATCTAGCAGTAGTTCCCTTTTCATGCAAAGAGTTATGGTTTTCTCCTATGCAGGTAGTCCTCAACTTACAACAGTTCATTCAGTGACCATTCAAAGTTACAACGGCATTGAAAAAAGTTACAACCGTTTTTCATACTTATGACCATTGCAGCATCCCCATAGTCATGTGGCCAAAATTTAGACACTTGGCAACGGACTCCTATTTATGACAGTTGCAGTGTCCTGGGGTCCTGTAATCCCCTTTTGCAACCCTCTGGCAAGCAAAGTCAATGGGTAAGCCAGATTCACTTAATAGCTGTGGCAAGAAAAGTCGTAAGATGGGACAAAATTCACTTAACAACTGTCTGGTTTAGCAACAAAAATGTTGGGCTCTATTGTGGTACTGTAACTCAAGAACTACCTGTATTGAGTTTCAGATGGGGGAATCCTTGCTCAGAGTCTTCCATTCTCAGTCTGATAAAGTGGCAGCACTTAGCTCTGGTAAAGGAAGAAACACAAAGATTTTGCTGAATTAGTTTTATTGCAATGCATTAAAAGAGTCTGGAAGCCACTGCATACGAATGTGATGAAAATGATTTATTTTTGTTCTTAATGTTGACAGATAGATAGTCGAGAGACACGTAGATGTATCTATCCAACATCCATAGTCAAAATAAAGATGGGCATATCCAATATGCACCCATTCATAGACTAAATTTATCCTAATATCACAGGTTTAGGAGGGTTGGATTACCAGCTTCCAGATGTTCAGAACAATCTATTTGAGGCAATGGTGGGTTCTTCCCAGTTCGGCCCGGTTCTGCCAAGCCGGTAGCGGTGACGATATGATGTCACCGAACCAGTTCTGTCCCCCCACGCCCCACCCCCGAGTTATTCTTACCTTTTATTTGGCCCCACCCCCAATCTATTGCTGCCTCCTGAGTCCCAGCTGATGGCTAGAGGGAAAAAAACTGTTTAAACTCTTGCCCCGGGGCTTCAAAGGGCCGCCCTACATCTGATTAGTGTTAAAAAAAAAACAAATGAGAACCCACCCCTGATTTGAGGGTGCAGACCATTTTCACCCTATGGTGCCGTGATAAAGCACCTTTATGCACCTGTGAGTTGCTACAAAAGGGTGAGCAGTTTTCAACCTTTGGTGGTTTGCAACCAGGACAATGTGCTGAGAAGCTGCATAGAATTTAGAATGGAAAAGACCACTGTTTGTAATATAGGTTGGAATGTATTTCTGGTAATTGAACTGCTTCTCAACGTAGTCATTGTCATTGTGGTCATGAAAAGATAGGTGTAGTTCAGGACTGAAAGACATTTTTCAAATACATTGAATTCAATTGCTCAGAGAAGCTGTGCATTTGAACTAGGTCCTGGCAGCATGATATCACAAGTAAGTATTTGGAAGACTGCAGTCACTTTGATTCATTGGCCTCAAAGGTACTCTTCAGAACTAACTTGGCAGGCTTCTTTTTATTGTTCAATAAGATGACGGTTCCCTCAAGGATCATTATACTCTCACTGTTATTTTTTTTAAAAAAACTTGTGAACTATTTTAGGAACAATGGAATAACCCAGCAGCGTTACACATATATGCAGAAGCACTACTCAGAAAATGCGAAAGGAGCAACATGTCTTTGTAATGTATCCTGGTATTTATACATCCTGCTCTTTCTTCAGAGATCATGTATGGTTTTGACAGAAATGTTGGACTCAGTTGTGGTCGTAAATCGAGGAATACCTGTATTCCTGAACATATCAGTAGTTGATCAAACTTGCAATCTGTCAGACTTCACAACTTCATTTGGCTATAAATCATATCTCTTCATATGCTTAAACTTGATGGAAGAATCTCAGGTACCTCTCAGCTAGACTAGAATCCTGGAGAAGAATGAAGCCTTAAACACAACAGCTGACTCTGCACAGAAGTCAGACATATATTGTATATCTATACTTCCAGTTTTAAACCTAGAGTGTTTTATCCCACCCTTCCATTTTAATGCATATTTAACAAGGAATAGAATAGACTAGACTAGACTAGACTAGACTAGACTAGACTAGACTAGACTAGACTAGACTAGACTAGACTAGATTAGACTAGACTAGAATAGAATAGAATAGAATAGAATAACAGAGTTGGAAGGGATCTTGGAGGTCTTCTAGTCCAACCCCCTGCTTAGGCAGGAAACCCTACACCCCTCCAGACAAATGGTTATCCAACATCTTAAGAACTTCCAGTGTTGGAGCATTCACAACATCTGGAGGCAAACTGTTCCACTGATTAATTGTTTTACCTGTCAGGAAAGTTCTTCTTAATTCTAAATTGCTTCTCTCCTTTATTAGTTTCTACCCATTGCTTCTTGTCCTGCCCTCAGGTGCTTTGGAGAATAGCTTGACTCCCTCTTCTTCGTGGCAGCCCCTGAGATATTGGAGCACAGCTATCATGTCACCCCTAGTCCTTCTTTTCACCAGACTAGACATATCCAGTAGTGGCCTTGGGCAGTTGAGATGGGTTTATGGCCCTTTCTAGCCTTCTCTAGTCTTCTCTAGCTTGGGAACTACTCATTTACACTTTGCCAACAGGCTTGAAGTAATCAATAAGCAAAATATGGACATGGCTAGGTCACCAAGGAAAGGGAGGCACCACAAAGATGGTTTTCCCTTAGCTCCCCTGCCTCTATCTTTCACTGCCACACTCTCTAGTTTTCAGCACACATTGACTCTTAATGTCTTGTCAGTTAATCAACAGAAGAGTTGACGGGCACCATTGTTGAGCTGGGCTTTGGGCATCTGTTGGTATATTTCTTCTTAGAAACTCAGCCGTAACATATCATTCCCCATTCTCCAAACACTCCATGACAACTCAAACCTGTTACAATGGAGATTGTTTTCCAGAAGTTTTATTTTCTCAGTGTTTTTGTGAACAGAAAATCTAACTTGAGAATAGCATTTCTTCCCTAGCTCACTCATCACAAGACCACCAGCAATATATTCTTGTCTACTGAGAACACGGCATGCATTTCTTTAAGTGAGGCTTCTTCTATCTTAACATTCAGTTCCTTGTTTTTCAAAATAATTGAGTCAGATTTTATCTCTTGCTAGACTGTGTATCTTCCAAAGGGAAAAGATGGGCTGAAACTTCTAGCCCCATTCCTATAAGTTATTGAAGCCAGAAGTTGTTTTACACAAATGATTTTTTTTAGTATCTGTAAATCAACAAAAGTAGTCTGAGTCTCACACACATACAGTACATGGGGGTTGGGAGGAGGATTGTCAAGTAAGGTAGCTCTGTGAAGACAGGTGGTGGCAACAGAAACCATCAAATTGCTACCCTAAGGCAGGGAAGTGAAGCTAGTTCTGTGCAGACCCAGGAGACTTCTGGGAGAGGAAATTTGGGGATTTTAGTCATTCATCCCATAGAGGTCAGCCCAGGGGTGGGCTTCAGATCCTTTAGCAATGGGTTCGCTGTCCCATTGCTGGGTGGGTGTGGCCATGGTGGACGTAGCCTACTCGATCGCCTGCACCATGATGGGGGGGACTTTTTTGCCCTCCCCAGATTCCTGAGGCTTTCCTCGAGCCTCTGGGAGGGCGAATATAGCTTCCCCTGGGGTCTGGAGGCTCTCCAGAGGGAACATCCGGTAGGCCTGTTTTTTTACCCTCCTAGACCCTCCACGCGGCCCCTGCATTTACCTGAAAGGATGAACGGGCTGCGTGGAGACTCTTGGGAGGGGCAGGGAGGGGGGGGGGCCAGCCAGGGGTGGCATTTGGCAATTTGCCAAACCCTGGTGATCCTTGGCTAGAGGGTCACCCGAACCCTGCCGAACCTCCAAGAGCCCACCCCTGGGTCTGCCCTATGGTGTCAGAATGAGACAAACTAAACACTAAAGGACACCCAAAAGAGGGAAAATTCACTCTTTCACATTTATGAAAGAAAACTCCTATTATTGCCTATAATTTCTCTTTTTTCAGTACTTTCTATAAACCAGTGGCTTGCACAAACAAACATTATTGTTTAGCTTTTGAATTTGATGGAATTGTTAGGCTATTGTTAGGTGGTGGAGTTATCTTTTATGTTCTTGAGATTTGGGAAGACATCTTTGGCTGTCCAACTAGTAAAAGAAATCTTGATGGGTAACATATCAGCGTCATAAACTGTCACATAAGAGACCAGGCACCCCATCCACCCACTTGAATTAAGACATTAGAAATCCAACACCAGTTAAAAAGAATGGAGTTAGGGTTTGAGCGGAAAGTGGGGGAGGGAAACTGGAGAAAAAGAAACCATTTTAAAATATGAAATTGGAGAAAGAGAAAACCTTTAAAAAGATTAAATTAGAGCTGGGGAAAGAAGGAGCGTGACTATCAAGTAGAAAAGGAGGGACTGAAAAATGGAATGTCTTCTATTGCATCCAGTCCAATGCTCCCAACAGTTTCTATAGAAAAGTGCACTTTTCCAGAATACAATGGCAGGGTATTGACTACTTTGTGCAACATGGTTGTACTCTGTAGATGAATGGAAGTGATGATAGCCACCACCTATACCCCAGAACAAGGTAAAGCATGATCCCACCTCTTTATCCCACCAAAAGATGCATTACAGTTCCTGTACAACCACAAAGAGTATCTCCTTTGCATGTCACTTCACACATTGCTTAGAGAGAAGACTGCTCGGAAGTTGGTCAGTTTCAGTTCTCCAGATGCAAAGACCCAATAGCTGAACTGTCATTGCTAGAACCTTGTGTGTTCCCGACTATATTGACCAAAAAAGAACTAGCTTGCTACTGCATAATTGATGTACATTGGTGAAACATGGAGTCAAAGTGTTTGTTTGCTTTAATCACAAGTTACTCTGAACTTGTGAGATGCCCAAATGCGGTGCTGGAAGAAGAGAAGAAAAAGCAACCAGCAGGAATCCCTGAATTGTGCAATTTGCCAGACCTATCCCATTTGTGTAATTTTCTCCACTGGGCATGTGTGTATGTGAGTGTGACTTGCTGAAGAGGAACAGCAGTAAAGCCAGGAGAAAATCACTTACCTTGCCTACAATTCAATAGTGACTTAAAAGAGATGCAATAACTAATAATGGCGAATAACACATGGGGATTACAAATGTTATACAAGCATTGTTTTGTACAGACTTAAGGATGATCAGATAGCCCTTTAATAGTTGAGAAAAGACCCAAAGTTCTATCTTCCAAGATGGCTGTGGATTTCAATTATTCTGCAATTTTCTGTTGATGCTTTTTCACCAAAGAATAAAATTTATATTTAAAACCCAGGGGATAGTTCAAAAATTCCAACACAATTACATATTTAACTGCAGGGAAGCAAATACCAAATCCAGTACTGTCAATAACAACCATGCTGTGCCATTTTTCTCCCATCTGCAAAAAATATATATTTGAACTGAGGATAAATTAATATATAAAAATTGCTTTCATTAAACTATTTATCCAATTAGCTATTCTATGCCTTAATTTAGTAAAACCTCCTTACTGATAAGCTCTTACTGGTTCAACAATATTGAAGCATATTTTTTACAAACTAAATGTTACCACATGCAAAATTAATAGGTTCAGGGGTGAAAGCAAAGGAAATAAATTATTAAAGTATCCTAGTGCTGTTTCCACAACTCTTGGGCACACTTTGTATGATTAGCCACGACTCCTACCATCTATTTAAAAACCTATGTGCCAATCAAGCTTCAAACACTAACAAAAACGCTTAAGAAGGTTGAAGTAGTTCAAAGAAATGTTTCAAACTAGAAACAACAATGCCATTTCATGCTCTAAGATCCAGCCCAATTTTGACTTGTTTCAAACTACTAACCCAATTTAATATGTCTATAAAATTCACTTCTACAAACAGTACCTGTAATAGAAGCAAATGATTGAGATTCTATTTTTAAAAAATTTATTTTTATTGATTTTACAACAACACAGCACAACACAACATACAAAAAACAAACACATGATATTTCTTTTTACATATCAGTTTCGTTCCTCTTACTTTCTACTATATACATTCCCCATTTTTCCCATCCTTTATTATCATTATCTTTATCGTCCCTTTATTTTTAATTTTCTTCATTTACAATATTTTACACATTTGTCACCTTCTTCTCTCCATCATTTATTCACATTTACTTTCCCTAATCTCGAGCCACTCATATCACTTAGTCCGTACTTGATAATATTCTGTATCTTCCTTTTCTTTTATTTTTTTCATTAATTCATCCATCTCCGCACAGTCCAGTATTTTCTTAATTATTTCTTCCTCTGTTGGGATCTTTTCACTTTTCCAGCACTGTGCGTAGACTATCCTTGCCGCTGTAATTATATGCAGAATCAAATATCTAATTTCTTTGCTGTAAGTTCTGTTCAATATCCCCAGTAAAAATGTTTCTGGTTTCCAATCCATTAATTGAGATTCTAAAAGAGGAAATAATTGGATTCCATAACAGCTAATATCTTTTCCCCTCTTTTTAAAAAAATCTGCCACACAGTTAGATCACAAAACAAAGTGGAACCATTGTCAGGCCTCTAGGTTTTAGTGACTATGGGTTAGATCAGTGATGGCTAATCTTTTTGCCATTGTGTGCCAAAAGCAGGGGGAGTGTGGGGTGGTCGCGTGTGTGCATGCCCACACCCATAATTCTATGTGCCCTGCCCCCCTGCGCATGCGCACGTGACTCCTCCCCCCATGCTCCCCCTGCTTTTGGCATGTGATGGCACAGTGGACCCGGTAGGCCCGTTTTTCACTGTCCCCAGGCTCCAGAGGCTTTCTAGGAGCCTGGGGAGGGTGAAAACAGCCTCCCCCCGCCGGAGGCTGGAAACAGCCGGTTTGCCAACTTCCAGTGGGCCCAGAAGGCCTGAAAATCAAATGGCCAGCGCGCAAATGCGTGCTGGAGTTGAGCTAGGGCGACGCTCGTGTGCCCACCAATATGACTCCGCGTGCCACTTGTGACACACGTGCCATAGGTTTGCCATCACAGGGTTAGATTATTAATTGTCTTGAGCATATACATTTGGGACTATCCAGTATGAATTCTATGTACTGTAAGTCAGTACTTCAGACTGAGTAATAGTGACTGAAGTATGGACTGGTATTCACCTATTATAAAAATACAGATGGTCCTCGACTTACAACAGTTCATTTAGTGACTGTTCGAAGTTACAACGGTACTGAAAAACTGATTTATGACCATTTTTCACACGTATGATCATTGCAGTATCCCCATAGTCACATGAACAAAATTTAGACACTTCACAATTGCAGTGTCCCAGGGTCATGTGACTAACTTTTGCAACCTTCTGACAAGCAAAGTCAATGGGGAAGCCAGATTCACATAACAACCATGTTACTAATTTAACAACTGCAGTGATTCATTTAACAACTGTGGCAAGAAAGCAAGTAATATGGGCCAAAATTTCATTTAACAACTGTCTCGCTTAGTAGCAGAAATTTTGGGCTCAGTTGTGGATGCAAGTCGAAGACTACCTGTAATAAAAGTATGTTGCATTCATATTATTCTGCTTACAGTAACCCCACCAGTGCTCTCATTTCCCTAATTTATTATTAATCTATATTAATATACTTGTATAAAAATGAGAATTATGTATTTTGATTCCAAACCCATTTTCCTTGTGGTTTTCTTTATAAACTCTAAATATCTGAGTCAGATATGTCCAGAATTTTTGTCAGTTTAGCTTTTCCACCAGGCAGACAGATAAATCTATTATTTAATCTCTGCAAGATTTTTTCTTTAATATATGGAGTCATTTCAATTGATCTGAAAGAATTATTGTGTCAAATAATAAACCAAGAAGTAGTGGCTAAAAATAATATTTGATTTGTAAATTGGCATTCTTTAGTAAATTTGCAACTCTCTCAATTTCACTAATTCCCATTTTTGCGGTTGCCATGGTTTCCAGCTTATAGGCAGGTTGTGTCATGGGAGCTGTTGATGCCTAGCATCATGGCCTTGGTTACCTTGGTGATGTTTTTCTCTATTGGGGCTATGGCTAGTTGCCCAGTTGGCATTTTCCCAGCCAGTAATTTGCTTAATTACATTTAGAGAAGTTATGTGTTCATCACTGGATATATAAGCATACTCTCCCAAAAAATATATTTGTTTGTAAATGTTCATCTTCAGGAATTGATTCTTTCTATTGTTCCTCCCTCTTTTTTGAACATACGTTGATTCAAATGATCCAAAACTTTTTCAGTCGAAACTTCACCCATTTTGTTTCCAAAGTATAGTTGTTTTCATAAGCTAGCCACATTTCTGTCATCTAGAAAAAATGGTATGCAGAGCCATTCTCTACTGCGCATATAACTTGCCAAAGGAAATAATTTCTTAAAACTATCACTCTCTTCAACTGGCATCCCAAAGTACTAGAAGTTTGATTAGAAGACCTCCAAGGTCCCTTGCAACATTGCTATTATGTTATTGTGTTAAAGTAGCCTTTTGCTCTGCCACATCTGCCTGTCCTCATCCATGAACCTGTAAAATGCATTGACTAAATTAAAAAAAAAACTGCTAATCCTAAATTCTAAATTTACATCTAAATATTAAGAAATTATCTTCTAAAACCCAACAAAACCAAATCTGTAAATATAAAAAAGATCTTACAGAGAAAAGGGAAATATAAGGGGGAAAAGGGAAAGCAACAATCACACATAGGATTTTAAATAAAATCATTACAGTGTATCAGTATAGTTAAAGTGAAAACATTACCTCCTTTATAAGGTTTTGGATTTCAGCACATGTTTCAGCACATAAGGCTAGCTCAGGAATTCTGGGAGTTGGTCCACAACAATGGTGGGTTCCTCCTGGTTCGGTCCAGTTCGGCTGAGACAGTAGCGGTGACGCATATTACCTATCGCCGAACTGGTTCCCTTTCTTCGGGAGCTGGGCCCTCCCGCCCGCCCCCCCGGTATTCGTACCTTTTATTTCATCTTTTTTCGCCCAGCTGAGAGGTGTGGCAGAGCGGATTGCCACACCTCAGCTGAGCTGTTTCGCACTGCGCTTGCACGGAGCACAAGTTTGGCGTGCATGTGAGCGAAGCGAGCTATACGTGGCGATTGTGCACGAAGCGTGCGACCAAAGAGCCGATTGCATACGAAGCGCGTGCACAAAGAGAACCGATAGTAAAGCTGGTTAGAACCCACCACTGGTCCACAAGCCATAAAGGGGCCATAGTTCTACTCAGAAAATGTGCTACAGAGGGTCAAGAGCATGCAAATCAGAAATTGTTAGTAGGCTAACCTCATTTTAATAGTATTAGGCAAAGTCTGGTTTTCACCAGTTCTGTGCATAAATGGGATTACATGGGAGGGTCTCTCTGGGAAAATAAAATAAGGATTTAATGGGATTCAGGGCTTTTGCCATAAGGTCAATTTATCAGAAACTTTGTTTGCTTGTTTATGAGCTGTGTCTATTCTATTCTATTCTATTCTATTCTATTCTATTCTATTCTATTCTATTCTATTCTATTCTATTTTATTCTATTCTATTCTATTCTATTCTATGTATAATAAGTTACAGTAGTCTAATCCAGTGGTGAAATCTAAAATTTGTTACTACCGGTTCTGTGGGCATGGCTTCGTGGGGGGGGGGGGGGGTAATGTGACTGGGTGGGTGTGGCCAATTTTATTTTTTTTACTTTTAAAACCATTTTTTCTACCACCTCTTCAGCGAAGGGGTTGTAAAAAAAAATGCTTTCAAAAGGCTCTGACGATCCAAGCTGAGCTGCCTGATTGGCAGAGAGTTTTTAAAAAACCCTCTGACGATCAGGCAACTCAGCTGGCATCGTAAGATTCTTGGATCGTCAAAGGCATTTAAAAGAAAAAAAGTTTTTTTTCTTTTAAATGGCTCTGATGATCCAAGCTGAGTTGCCTGGTCGGTAGAGAGCTTTTAAAAAACTCTCTGCCGATCAGGCAACTCAGCTTGGATCGTCAGAGCCATTTAAAAGAAAAAAAGCCTCTGATGATCGCACGGCATGGGGGTGGTGGACAGGGATTTTTGTTACTGGTTCTCCGAACCACCCGCCTCCATTACTACCGGATCCGGCGATCCTGTCCGAACCAGGAGCATTTCACCCCTGGTCTAATCCACAAGTAAGAAGGCATGAGTGGCCATCTTCAGTGTATCCTGTTATAGCTAAGACCAAAGGTACATCGTCTAAAATTGCAAAACCTTCCTGATTGTGGTCTCCACCTACTCTTGGAGCAATAGCTGTGAGACCAGGAAGACCCCAGACTCTGAGCTTGCTGTTTCTGGGGAAGCTCCAACTCCATCAAGAGTCAAAGATGGTGCAATTCTGGAATCAACCTAACTATAAAACAATAGTCACAATTTTGTTTGGGATGAGTCTTCCCCCATCCAGGCCCTGCCAACTTTCACATCAGGTCTGCATTGTATCAGTTTATGCAGACATTGATTTTGTGGGTCGAACTATTAAAGGCTTTAGGGGGCAGTGCAGGGCCATATAAATCTAGAGGCTTATTACAGTTAAATCTTTTTAATTATGTAGAATAAAATGTTCTCGGCTGTGGGTACTGGAGTTACCAGAGTTAAACTATTGTTATTGTTGAGTTCATATATATTTGAAAGTATTTTTCCCTGTTTTGTACAGAAGAGAGATTTTTTTGTGGGTGGCTTTTATAAAATGTCAATAATTTCTCTAATTTCTTATGAGGTTCAGAGCCAAATGTACTCAAGGCCAATAGCTTGGTAGGTGTGAAGGAACAGGAAGAATGTGAAAACTGAAAGTTTATTCTAGAATAACTATAGATTGATTACATAGCAGTTGTCCTGACAACAATTGAGTTACACTTACACATACACACACACACCAATATATTCTAAGAATATATATATAAAGAAGTCTTCAGTGTGTTCATTTCTATTTAATTACACAGGAATGTAAAAGGAATCAATTATTTACTTAAGGAGCAACTTAATACACTTGTTCACTATTGTTAATTTAATTGAAAAATGGTTTGTAGCTCATATAAGCTTATGTAGCTATTCTTTTTGAGGTACAGTTGCATTACATGTAGTCCTCGACTTACGACCACAATTGAACCCAAAATGTCTGTTACGGTGCAAGAAGGTGAGTTTCACAACCTTTCTAGCCACAGTTGTTAAGTGAATCACTGCAGTTGATAAATTAATTACACGGTTGTAAAGTGAATCTGGCTTCCCTATTGTCGGGAGGTTGCAAAAGGTGATCACATGACCCCAGGACACTGGAACCGTCATAAATATGGACTGGTTGCCAAGCATTGGAATTTTGATCTTATGACCATGGGGATGCTACAATGGTCGTATGAAAAACAATCATATGTCATTTTTATGAGTATTGTTGTAACTTTGAATGGTCACTAAATAAATAGTGGTAAGTTGAGGATTACCTGTATGCTATATTAGTAGAGTAGACCAGAATAGATAATTGTCAGGTGCAAAGAATCAGGTCCAAAATTCCAATTAAGAAGATTTATTGCTCAAGCCTTTGTACAAGAATATATTCAACTAATAGCACTAAAGTGGTGCTAGATAAGAGTTAATGAAACTCAAGGGGGAGAGCTGGACTTGGATTGCTTGTGGGAATGTAATGATTCCAGGCTGATTCCTCTCTTGACTCTGTCCCCATGCTCTGCTTCTTCTCCTCCTACAATAATTCATGTAATAGTTATGCTTGTATCTAAATTGGCCAGAAATTGATTTTTTAAAAAATATATTCTGTCCTTAAGTTCAGTGGGATTTTTAGAGTAATTTGCAATATATATTTTAAAATAATACCAATCTTAACATCAAAAATGTGCCAGTATATAGCTAAATAATATGGCTATATCTTCCAAAATGACAATAGGGCAGCTTCAATTGTTGAAAAGCAAAGAGGAAAACTCGCCTCTAAAGAAAGCCAAAATAATGGAGCGGTCTGAGATCACTTTTTTTTAAAAAAAAAATACTTTTTTAAAAAAAGAAGCAGGGATATATCTTCAAAAGAGATAATATCTATAAATGGACACTTCACTACTGAAATTATACAATTGACACTCCTTATTTGTGGGTAAAAGTGTCCAAGCACAATCTATTGAGTAGTTAAAAAAGATAAAATGTTGAGCTTCATCCCAAAATATTTATTATTGCTTAAAAATGTTAAAAAAGAAGAAAAAAACCACCCTTAAAATATAAATATTTGATTCCAATGGAAGAGAATGTATGTGGCTCAGGTTTGAACTGTGAAATCCTTGGTGTTGTCTGAGCTTGGTTGTTTGCTTGCAGACATTTCATTACCCAACTAGTTAACATCATCAGTAACAGAGAATGTGGGGTTTGCTCAGTGTTTATATACAGTAGTTTGCCCTGCCTGTGTTTGTTTGTTTGTTTGTTTGTTTGTTTATTTATTTATTTATTTATTTATTTATTATATTTCTATACCGCCTTTCTCCCGTAGGACTCAAGGCGGTGTACAGTCAAGAAAAATATAGACACACAAACATCATAAAATTGCTAATTAAAATTACTACTTAGTTTGGTCAATTAAATAAAACCCAGAATTAGATAACATTTAAAAAATCATTCACATGTTCGTATGTTTAGCCCCGCCTGTTGGAACATCAGGGTCTTGAGAGCACGGCGGAAAGCACGGAGATCAGGGATATTCCGTATCTCCGGGGGCAGTTCATTCCAAAGGGTTGGAGCCCCCACAGAGAAGGCCCTCCCCCTGGGAGTCGCCAGTAGCTCCAGTACAGATGGGATGTCCCATTTGGGATAATAGTGACATATGCTGGGCAAAGACATCGCCTAAACACAGTTGGAAAGGCAAAAGATTTTTATGCCAATGTTTTAAAGGCTGGAAGGCCACCCTCACCAGGGGGTGCTAGAAAGCAATTGGAAATGATACAACAAGAGAAAGATGGAGGTCAACCACAAACCTATGCTCAAAGCTTTAGCTGGAGGAGCTAATTTGGAAGAAGATTTATTGTTGAGTGGGGGTTCACCACCAACCCTTGAGCCATTAAAGATGATAGAGTTGCCAAAAGATCAACGTTTTGACAAGAGCCACTTACAAACAACATCTGGCACGACAGCCTCAAGATTCAACCCAACAAGTCCAAAAAACACAAGCAATGGGAGGAGCTAGGCCGAAGTCTAAAATGGCGGAGGAGGTTCAGCTGATGCTCTCAAAGCTTGGAGGGCCCAGAGATGGCAAATAAATGTCTATCTTGGAATGTCAACGGTTTAAATTCTCCACAAAAAAGAAAGAAAATATTTCACTACTTGAAGCAATTTCAGAATGATGTTATTTGTTTGCAAAAAACGCATATTAAATTCTCAGATCAAAAGTACTTGATAAATTCAAAATTAGGTACACATTTTGTGGCATCAGCACTAGAGAAGAAAAATGGCCTAGTTATATATGTTAAAAGAGGCTTATTGGCCAATTTAATTGAGGCTGACACTCAAGGTAGATATATTGCAATTGAATTAATGACACAGAATGGGAAGCTGCTTGTAATTGGAGTATATGCACCTAATCAACAACAAGACAAATTTTATAAATTTTTACATACTAAAATACTACAATGGGACTATAGATCTTTACTTCTAATGGGTGATTGGAATGGGATAATAAATACCCAGAAAGATAAAAAAAGTCTTTCCAAGATACCCATGCGTGCTAAGTTGCCTAAATCCTTTTTTGATATTTTGGAGGATATGGAGCTTAGAGACATTTGGAGAGAAAGGAATGTATTGGAAAGTGATTTTACTTTTTTTTCCGATAGGCATCAATCTTTTTCTAGGATTGATTTCATATTAACCACAAATGATCTTTTTTCTAGGGTGAAGAATACGAAGATATGTCCAAGAACTCTAACTGATCATAGCCCGGTTTGGGTGGAATTAGAGCAGGAAAGAGGGGAAAGGAGGTCTTGGAGGTTAAATGAGAATTTATTGAGATATGAAGATAACTTGAGTGAACTTAAAAAACAAATGAAAAAATTTTTTGTTAACAATATGAATAAAGGAACCTCGATGGAGATGGTATGGGATGCGAGTAAGGCATTTATGAGAGGAACATTAATTTTTTTGAACAATAAATATAGACTAAAACAACAAAACAGACAGAAAGAGATAGAGGAGGAAATTAAAAAGAAAGAACAATTGCTTATAATTAACCCGGGAGATAAAAAAGCAAAAGATATGATTAATATTTTAAGAGAGCAATTTAATATGTTAATGGTTCGGCAAGTAGCAACCAGTATACAATATGCCAGACATAATACATTTTGTAATGCTAATAAACCTGGGAGATGGTTGGCTTACACGATGAGAAAAAAACAAAAATCACATGTTATAGACAAGTTAGAATTCAGAGGCAAGGAGATTTACCAACAGAATTTAATAAAAAAGGCTTTTTTGGAGTTCTATACAAAGTTATATGCTAAAGATGCAATTCAAGATGTTGATATTGATAGATATTTAAAGATGGATATTCCTGAATTAACGCTGGAACAGAGAGAGAGATTGAATCAGCCAATAACTTCCGAGGAAATTGTTGGGGTAATTAAACAATTAAAAATAGGTAAGGCTCCGGGAACAGATGGATTAACAGCTGTTTATTATAAACATTTACAATCTGAAATGCTAGAACCACTCAAAATCTTATTTAATAAAATACAGGTAGGAGGAGGAGTACCACCTTCCTGGAAAACAGCCTTTGTCTCACTAATTCCAAAGGAGGATCAAAATTCCATCAAACCTGAGAATTTTAGGCCAATTTCACTTTTGAATACTGATTACAAGATTTTTGCTAAGATACTAGCTAATAGATTAATGCCAGTTATGCAACAAATAATTCATAATGACCAATCAGGGTTTATAAAAGGGAGACAAATGAAATATAATGTTAGACAAATCGTAAACTTACTGGAATATTTGGAAAAAAATAATCAAGTCCCTGCAGCATTTATATTTTTGGATGCAGAGAAGGCATTTGATCGCTTAAACTGGCAATTTTTGTTTAAAATAGAGAAAATGCATTTTGGGGAATATTTTACACAATCAATTAGAGCGATATACCAGCACCAAACAGCACAAATTATAGTTAATGGAGGTTTAACAGAGGTTTTTAGAATTGAGAAAGGAACAAGGCAGGGGTGTCCTCTGTCCCCATTGTTGTTTATCTTGACTTTGGAAGTGCTATTGAATAAGATACGTGATTCAGAAAAATTGAAGGGTATTGTAATTAGACATCAAGATTATAGATTAAGAGCATTTGCAGATGATTTGGTTGTTATCCCAACCTATAGAGTCGGCTCCATATATATTGGATATAATTGATCAATACGGGAAAGTATCAGGATTTAAAGTTAATTCACATAAGACAAAGATGATAATTAAAAATATGTCTATACTTGAAAGAGATAAACTAGCAAGAATAACAGATTTTGAAATAGTTAAAAAGGTTAAATATCTAGGAGTGTATATAGCAGCTTCAAATACAAAATTATATAAAAATAACTATGAGGTTCTTTGGCAGAAGGTACAGAAGGATATGGAGAATTGGAAAAAATTACAGTTGTCTTTATTGGGAAGAATTGCAGCAATTAAAATGAATGTGTTACCTAGATTTTTATTTTTGTTCCAAATGATGCCTGTGCTTAAGAAAGATGAAAATCTGAGAGAATGGCAGAAAGGTGTTAATACTTTCATTTGGGCTGGGAAAAAACGCAGAATAAAAATGAAAATTATACAAGATACACATGAAAGAGGGGGTCTCAAAATGCCTAATTTAAGATTATATTATGAAGCAGCGGTCTTATCACAAATTAGTGACTGGTTCAACCTAACTGAGGGGAGAATTTTGAATTTAGAAGGTTATGATTTGTTATGTGATGGCATGCCTATTTGTTATATGACAAAAAAGTGGATAAAGTATTTAAGGCTCATATACTTAGAAATGCTTTGTTGAGGGTTTGGAAAAAATATCAATATAAGTTAAATTATAAGATACCTGTATAGGCAAATCCTAGACATGCAATAGAAAATATAAGTATAGAACAAAAACAGGAGGTGATTACCTATAAAGAGCTTCTTATTATGGAAAGGGGGGTAATGTATCTGAAACCTTTAGATACATTGAGAGAAGAAGGTATAATTTATACATGGTTTCAGTACAGTCAACTCCAAGCTAGATGGAAGGAAGATCAAAAAACTGGCTTCGTGCAAAATGAGGAGAATTTGGTAAAACAAATTAGAGATCAAAAACAAATGCATATTAAAAGATTGTATAATGCGACTTCCGGCGGTGACGTCAGCGGGTTAGGGACGAAAGGAACGGCTCTCCGTTCTCCAAGTCCCTAATATCTCCGATTTAGGAGCCGATTTAGGCACTATTGACCTCGGAGAGGTCAATAGAAAAAAGGGGAAACTCCGAAGACCTCGGGGAGGACAGCAATCCCCCCGAAGGTTCAGGAAATCCCCCTTAATCCTGATCGGGGAAAAACCAGCCGCTCCGGCTGGCCAGGAACGTTGACAGCTGACTAAGAGGGAAGCGAAAATCAAATAAAGAAGACTTCGGTGGAAAGATCGGGAAGAAAAAGAGCTCAAAAGGTATATTTTTACAATCCACAACGTGAGAATTGAAAGCGGAAGAAGATAAAACTCCAACTAAGAGGCGAATTTTCGCTAGATAAGCGGCGACTGAGAAATAAGCGGAGACGGATTCCATCTTGACAGTGACAGCGCACAAATTAACAACCGGCGAAATCGGAGGAAATCCAGGGGAACTGAGGAGGAGAAAGTGATCCCAGAGAAGCTTGGATTTTCGAGATTTTGCTACAGAGGAGAGGAGAGGTGGAATTTAAGGAGAGAAAGGATTTATTTGATAGACTTTGCCCTTTGTGGAGGCGACAACGAGGCAAGTAACAAGCAGCTGATACTGGAAGAGAGAGTGGCAGAAAACTTTGTTTAAAGTGGAAGCTAGTAACTTTTGGAGTTAAATCAAAATAACCTAACTGGAATATTTCTCTTTGGATTTTTGGACTTTTGGACTTTGGATATTTGGGGATTTGGACGAAAATTTGGACAGTACTTAGATATTGGGACTTGGACTATCTTTTCTTTTTTATCTCTTTTCTTTTTGAAAGGTGGACATTCTGGAGTTTTGGAGTTTTGGTGGACATTGGACATTCAATTTAAAAGTATTGGGACATTAGACCTTGGAAGTAAATAGACAATAAACAAGAAGGATACAAATTTGAAAAAAAAAAAAGAGTGATCTGGATGAAGAAGAAATAACTGTAAAGTATAATCAATTGTATTAAAAGCTGATAACAAATTAGTGATTAATAAGCACAAAAAGTATTAATATTTAATCTACTGTTTTTGAAATCTCATATATAACCTTATATACTACATATATAATTGTTGATTTAGTTACATATTTACTTTAAACATATATTTATATTATATTTATATATTTATATTAACTTCAGTACTATATTCTATCTTGGTAGTTAAATATCACATTGTTTTTGTATGTTTAATTTTGAAAAATTATATTAGACAGATTAATTGAATCTAGGACTGTAATTAAGAGTAATTGATTTGATAAATAGTAATTAATAATAAGTTTAAATAAGGCAGTAAGTAATTAATTATAAGGATAGTTAATTGATGAATTGCTGAAGTATTAGACTTTTCCCTCACTCCCTCCCTTTATATTTTACCCCCATGTTTAGAGAGTAATATAGGCAAAATAGCCATCAAGAATTGAAGAACTCTATAAAATATTGAAAAGTGAAAGAAAGAACTTATAGATAAATTTATAAATTTATATATAGACAGTGATAGTGTGATAAGGAAATTCACCCTAGTTGTTTATCTCCCTGGGACTATCGGGATTACTGAAAGCCATCAATCTAACATAAATACTAAAAGAAATATAATAGCCCAAATAGTAATCAGTATATGAAAATCTGGGAGAAGATAACAAAAGAAATACTAATGGCAACTACAACTTCAACAACAATTACTAAGCTGAGTAAGAAAATACCATCAAACCAGATGATACTCACAGCCTCTCCAGCACAACAGAAAATAGCGGAATCTACGGAAAAAGAGAAAGCATCCCCCACTCTTAGTATGCAAAACATCCATTCCGTATTAACGATGATCCAGGAAGGAATGAATAAAATGCAAGAGACCATAGCCCACAACCATGAAGAGACAAGGAAAAATCACGAGGAACTTAGGACGGATGTGGGAGAGATAAAGGATAATATTAGGAACATGGATGAGAAGATAGGAAAGATACAACACAAAATAGAGGAAAATGAACAGAGGATTTATAAGGCGGAGGAGAGAATAGAACATACGAATAAGAGAATGGAGAAGATGGAATACAACCAAGCAGCCATAAATAAAGACCTAGAGGACACCGTATCATATCTTGAGATGGAGAAGGCATCCTTCTATTTGAGGTTTCAGAATGTAGAAGAGCAAAAGGAGGAGGATTTAGGAGAAATCATGACTGAGATATTTTCAAAAGTGACCCAGAGGGACAAGGAGGAGATTCGAAGTGGAATAGATGAAATCTATAGGGTTCACACGAATTACGCCCGGAGAAATAAGTTACCAATAAAATACACATTAGATTCACAAAAAAATCGTTAAAAGAAGAGATCTATAGGAAAATGAGAGAGGAAACAGCTATGTATAAGGGAAAAGAAATTTTAACCCTCAAACAGATACCAAAAAGGACAAGGGACCAAAGAAGGAACTACAACTTTTTAACGGCGCAGTTGAATAAATTTAGAATAAAGTTCCGCTGGCTAATACCGGAGGGCCTACTAATCTCCTGGGAAGACAAAAAATACAGAATTGATAATGTAGGAAAAGCACAGGATTTCTTTGACCAACACTTCGTGCTGGAGGAGGAGCAGGAGAGCAGAGAAGAAGAGAGACTTAAGAGGCAAGAGGAACAGCAGACAGAGAAAGAAGAAAGAGACCAGGAAGAGGGGAGAAGAGTGGAAAGAGAAAGAATGGAGAGAGAGGGAGCGAGGGAAAAGACGCAAATGATTACTAGAAACACAAAAAGACTGCAAACAACGAATAGATAAATAAAGAGAGATGGAAGGAGAGCTAAAACTTATTTCAATCAATATAAACGGACTTAACTCACCAGCTAAAAGAAAGCAGACATTCACAAAACTTCAAAAGCTAGAAATAGATATCATAACACTCCAAGAGGTACATATCAAAAAACAGCATCAAAAACTATTGGACAACCAAAGATTAGGAAGGCTATATGCAGCTCTAGGAGACCAAAAAAAGAGAGGAGTCGTAATATATGTAAAGAAACACCTAAAAACAAAACAAATTTATGCAGATACAGAAGGACGTATCCTAATAATAGAAATACAAACAGGATCCAAAACAATATTATTAATATCCATATATGCACCCAACGGAAACCAAAATGTTTTTTTTAAAAAGCTACATAATATAATTAAAGACCTGGAATATGAAACTATCTGCATGGTAGGAGATTTCAATGCAATCATGGACATAGAAAAAGACTATCGGAGTAACAAACAAAGTAAAACCAGAAAGAAAACTCTACCGGAACCTTTCAAAGACATGATCAATGAATTACACCTACATGACGTATGGAGAGAGGCAAACACGCAAACAAAACAGTACACATACTATTCGAACCCACACCAGTCATGGTCTAGGATTGATATGGCCTGGATGACTTCAGACCTCAGAGAGGAGGTAAAAAATATTGAAATAGCAGTGAACACCTGGGCAGACCATAACCCCATTAAAATACTATGGAAAGGACATTAAAAGCAAAGGAGGTGGATGATGGATACGGGAATAATAAAAGATAAGGAATACATACAGATGATTGAGAAAGAGGTTAAAATGTTCCTACAAATAAATACTAAAGAACAGACATCGCTTCAAAACCTTTGGGACACAATTAAAGCATACATAAGAGGTCTTACAATTGCGTACATAGCTAAAAAAAATAAAGAGAAACAACAGTTAAGGAATAAGTTGTTAGAACAAATTAGAATATATGAATTAGAATTGCAGAAAGAGCCCCATAACAAAACAATAATAGAAAAATTAAACCTTACTAAACATAGAATCAATCTGATTACACAGACAGAAATTGCTCAGAAAATCAAACTAGCAAAACAGAAACATTTTGAGTATGCAAATAAAACGGGGCGCTGGTTAGCGTATAAATTGAAAAAAGAAAAAGAAAGGAGAACAATATTTCAATTACAGGACGAAACAGGACAAATATACCATACTAATATAGACAAAAAACGAATAGTCAAAGATTTTTTTCAAAGTCTCTATAAGAAAGAAGAGATTCGGGATGAAGACATTAGGGAATATTTATGTAAAACAAATATTACAAAACTAGAGGAGTCCCATAGAGAATCACTAAATAGACCAATTACGATGTCTGAGCTGGTGGAAGCAAGGAAAAAGCAAAAAAACAATAAGGTTCCAGGTCCGGACGGAATACCAACGGAGTTTTATAAAAACTGTCAAAATGCAATGGACGAACTGTTACTCCAAGTCCTCAATGATGCATTATTAGAAGCAGAAATCCCCAAATCCTGGACTGAAACCATCATCACACTTATCCCCAAAGAAGACACAGACCCCACGCAAGTCAAAAATTACAGGCCGATTTCATTGCTCAATGCAGATTATAAACTCTTCATGTTGGTTATATCACACAGACTGAAAACAATTATTTATAAATATATACATACAGATCAGAACGGTTTTGTCCCAAGAAGGCAGATCAAAAATAACATAAGAACAATTATCAATGTCCTGGAATATTATGAGAAAAGAATTGATAAACAAGTAGCCTTAATCTTTCTAGACGCCCAAAAGGCTTTTGACAATCTAAATTGGAACTTTCTCATATTGCAACTAGAAACTATGGAATTCGGTGCCAAATTTTTACATATGTTTAGAAAAATATACTCCCTTCAAACGGCCAAAATTATGATTAATGGAGATATGACTGAAAACGTGGATATACAAAAGGGTGTGAGACAGGGTTGCCCTTTATCCCCACTACTGTTTATAATTTCATTGGAAATATTATTGAGTGAAGTTAGGAAAGATGCGGAAATAAAAGGTTTGAGAACACGGAAAGAAGAGTACAAATTGCAAGCCTTCGCTGACGATGTGGTGTTTATAATGGAGCAACCGGAAATAACAGGAACCAAACTCTTAGCGAAGATAGAGGAATACGGAAAAGTCGCAGGGTTTAAAATTAACAAACAAAAAACTAAAGTATTAACAAAGAATTTGACAAAGGCACAGGAGACAAAACTCGAAGACAAATTAGGAATACAAATTGTAAAGAGAGTAAAGTATCTAGGAATCTGGCTTACTGCAAAAGCAATAACAATTAGAGAAGACAATTATAACAAATTAATGAAACAAATTAGAAAAGATTTGGAAACGTGGAACAAATTACAACTGTCATTTTTGGGGAAAATTGCATCTATAAAAATGAATATATTGCCTAGATTACTCTACCTCTTTCAAGTAATCCCAATCTGGCCAGGAAAGAACTTTTTTAAGGACCTTAATAAAATAATAACAAAATTTATTTGGAATGGGAAAAGGGCCAGAATCAAAATAAAGTGTATGCAAGACATTCGGGAAAAAGGAGGTTTAGGCCTACCAGACTGGGAGTTATATTATAAAGCAGCATCGCTAAACTGGATAAGGGACTGGATAGACCTTAAGAATAAAAAAATGTTATCACTAGAGGGCTTTGAATTACAACGCGGATGGCACGCCTTTTTGTGGGAGGGAAAGGACAAGCTCCACGGATATTTCCAGCAACATATTATCAGAGAATCATTGTACAAAACATGGCAAGAGATTCGAAAACATTATACCAAAATTCCACGATGGCTATCGACAATGGAAGCACTAATATATCCTAATGCCATGGATATAGAGAAAATGAGGACCTATAAAGAACTACTGAATAGTGAAGGAGAATTACAAACAAGACAAGAATTACAAAATCAGGGTATAGACATTGATTGGTGGCCATACATGCAAATAGAATCAAGATACAAAACTGATCGGGCACAATTTGGATTCCAAAATGAACCAAATGAACTGGATAAAATACTACAAAGTACAGATGAGAAAATGATTACCAAAATTTATAAGTACCTACTAAAATACAAATTAGAAGAGGAAGTTGTCAAAGAGAATATGATAACATGGGCCAAAAATATAGGATATACTATAGAATTGGATAAGTGGGAGAATTTGTGGAAGATAAATTATAAGATGACACTGTCCATACCCTACAAGGAAAACCTTTACAAGATGTTCTACCGATGGCACCTTCCACCGGCGCGCCTAGCCAAGATGTTCCCAAATACATCTCCGTTGTGCTGGAAATGTAAATCACAGAAAGGGACTTATTATCATCTCTGGTGGTCATGCCGTAAGGCAAAACAATACTGGCAGCAAATTAAAACAATGATTGAAAAAATCACGAAACAAAAACTTGAAATGAGGCCGGAAACCTTTTTATTGGGAATAATTACAGCAAAATATACCAAAGAAATAAAATATCTGATCATCCATATCCTCACAGCAGCACGTATACTCTTTGCCCAACATTGGAAATCCGAACAGTTACCTACTGAAGATAAAATAATAGCTAAAATTACAGAATGTGCAGAATTAGACAAGTTCACAAAAGAAATACAAGAGAAAGACGATACTGATTACTATTTAGTATGGCAAAGATGGTACAGCTGGCTGGAGGCAAAAATAGGAATATAAAGATAATTTTCAACTATTTAATAGAAAGGCATAGAAGTAAATATGGAGTCAAATATATACATACATATTTAACCATGTAAACAGGTGACTGTAGATATTGATACAAATAGAAAGACAAAAATAACCCACCGTGGTAGTAACTTCTAAGAGTCAGTCATTGGACTGAATTGATGTTTGTTTGTATTGTATGTTGTTTTAATGTATTGTTTTTTCTTTAATAAAATTTTTTAATTAAAATAAAAAATAAAAAATAAAAGATTGTATAATGCTTTATTGGAAATAGACTCTGAGACGGAACTGGTTAAAGACTGTATGATTAAATGAGCACAAAACTTTCAAGAGCCAGTAATGATGGAGACTTGGGAAAAGATTTGGATTAGAAATGTGAAATTTACACAAGCACAAAATTTAAGAGAAAACTTTTATAAAATGTTTTATAGATGGCACTTAAATCCCCAAAAATTATCATGTATGTATCCTAATGTGCAAGCTAAATGTTGGAGATGTGACTGTGATGATGCAACTTATTATCATATATGGTGGATTTGTAGAAAAATCAAAGCATTTTGGATAAAGATTTGGTGGGTGATGCAGAATATTCTTAAAAAAAGACTGAAATTTACTCCACAGTTGTTCTTATTGGGAATAACTACGGACTGTACAGTTGCAGAGACTAAACTGATTTTGAACTTGATAACAGCAGCAAGATTGTTGGTAGCACAACATTGGAAGAAGGACTTTTTGCCTACTATCGATGACTGGATATTGAAAGTAACTAATTTAGCTGAAATGGCTAAAATTTCAGCATATTTGAAGGATCACACACAAGAAAGGTATATACAGGACTGGAGAAGATGGATTGATTATATACAAAATAAGTATCAGACCAAAAAATATCAAATAGCTTATGAATGATTTCTTTTATCTGTATAAGCGCTATATAAGTGATATTAGGAGTTTTATGTCTAAGAAGCAGGATTTTAACTATGGGGGCTTAAGAATTTTTTTTTTTTAGGGGGTGTTAGTTTAATGATTGGTTAAGCAATTTAGTTTATTGTTAAAAGTCAATAGAAATACCTTGTGTTCTGCTCTGGGAAGTCGGGGAGGGGGAGGGGGGGTTGGGTGGGAGGGTTGTGGGGAAATTGTGTTTGTTTTAAACCTTTTTAAATAAAAAAAAAACGCTTCTGCACATGTGCAGAAGGTTCTGGGCTTGCGCGTGGCTACTTTACAAACCGGTAGTAAAGGTAAGTAGAACCCACCCCTACTCCACAACAATGTGAGAGACTGATGAAGTCATACAGAAAATGATTAGTTCAAGTTATGGCTCTAATGGTGGTTCTACAAGCTGTTGGATGGTACAACGTGTACTTAGTTTTTCACACACGGCTTCTCCGTTTTGGCTTTCTTTGTGTAAAATCAATAATAACATGGTGTAATGTGTCATGTCTTGTTGTTCATCTGAGGTTGTATTTACCTACATTTAAGAATTCATATGTAAAAAACACATTGCCGCAGCTGCTTTCTTGACAGCCCTGTTTGTAATAAAGTTCTATTATTGGTGATTAATGATTGCAAAAAACAATTAATCTTTACTATGGTCAAAGACCAGCAGAAATTCTAGTGAAGTTTTTCAAATCTGATGCCTGCCTCCCTCCCTCCCTCCCTCCCTTCTTAATTCCTGTTACGTCATCTTTTTTATTTTTTATTTTTTATTTTATTTATTTTGATTTATATGCTGCCCTTCTCCGGAGACTCAGGGTGGCTTACAAGGCATTAAGCAATAGCCTTCATACTTTTGTATGTTTTATATAAAATCAGTTTATTGCCCCCACAAACCGGGTCCTCATTTTACCTACCTTAGAAAGGATGGAAGGCTGAGTCAACCTTAAGCCTGGTGAGGCTTATATTCTAAGTCAGAGGACAGAGAAAGTCTATGTAAACCATTGAAGCTGTTTGGGTTGGTACAGTAAACAGGGTTAAATGCTTGAAATAAATAAATGTCTCCGTTAAGCAAGCTTGGGTGACAACCAAGGAACTGCGGGAAACACCTCAGGAGAAGGCACTGGCAAGCTACTGTTATAATACTGCCAAGAAAACTGCAAAGTTGTGTCTATATAGTCACATTCACTTTGAAACTATATTTATGAATAATCTGAGACTGCTTTAAGAAGGGTGTGACATTGTCTAAAAGAGATTGAACATTACAATCCAGACAAATAAACAAACATTTCCTTGATTGGTCATTCCACTGTCTCAAAATTCAAGTTCAGTTTATTGAACCTCATTCATTCTGTTACTGATTTCAAGCAGTCGTTCCTGAATTGCCTTTGGTAAAGATGAGCTACAAAGCAAGCAGAGAAACCCAACAAATATCTGAATAGCAGGAGTGGTGGGAGAGTCAAAGGGTTGGCACTGTTATCATCTTTTTGATCCAGTCACAAATAGGTGATGGGAAAAGGAGATGACAAGTAAGTGTGGTGAGGTAGGATATCTCCAAAGTGCCATCAAAACTAATTCAGATAGGTCTTTGCCAAGGTCAGTGCCTTTCTTTGCAGCACCTTCTCTTTCACTTGTGCAGAGATCCTGTGTGATCCCAGTCACCCGCCTTAGTTAAGCAACATCCTCTGGCTGTCAGAACTGCAGCTGAGTTTCTTTTGATTAAAAAGTGTTTTCTTCTTTTCCTTGTGATCTACTGTCACACCCATATGTGTGGAGAAGAGAGATCACAAGGAAGTAGTTTCAGTTGCTTACATGTAATTATGGTTGTCCAAAAGGCTACCTGCATTCACACAGTGCAGCCATCCGCCCCCTCCTCAAACGCCCACATTTAAACATAAAAGATGTTTTCCTACAGATTTCTTTGAGCACCTCAAGGAAACAGAAGAGAGAAGGACAAATGATATTCATGTAGCATATCCATGTTTGGAGGCATCTTTCCATCAGTCTCTAACACAACCCAGAAAATTTCTGATATTAATCATTTGTGTTATTATAAGGTTTACATACCACTTTAGGCCAGGCAATGTACAATTAGAGCAATGGTATTATATGTGATATACCAATTCAAAGTTTAAAAGACTACATCAAATTTAATAACACTAGGTAAAGCAATTTACTATTTCACTTTGAGCTCATCAGTTCCTGAAGGTCCTCTGAAGCAACGGGGTCTTACTGAGTTTTCACATGTCCACAACAGTGAGTGCCATGCTTACTTCAAGGGGACACCTCTTCCAAAGGAGGGGAGCTCCTACAGAGACTGCCCTCTTTTTAAATCCTTCCCTTGCACCTGTTATTAGGAGGGGAACTTCAGCTGTGATTCTGTTTGCATGGAGTGGCTAGGCAAAGTCTACCTTAGAAATTGATCTTGCAGATATACAAGCTGTATACTATATACTGATATACTGAGCTGTATATCTATATTAGATTTTATAGGTGATGGCCAGCACCTTGAATTGCACTTGAAACACATTGGTAGGTAGTGCAGCTTCTACAGCTGTGGCATTACATGGCAACAATAAGACAATTACATAAGCATATAGGCTGTGCATTTTTACATCAGATGAAGTTTCCAGATGTCCTTTAAAGACTCTTTAAAGAGTTGGCAATAATCCTTCCAAGGGTTAATTGCAATAACAGACCTTATCAATCCTTGGATAATTACCAGGCCAACAGCTTCCACTTGCAAAGCTAACCATGATAAGCAAAGAAATACAAACTGTTGTCTCCTGCAACCACCACTCCTCTTTTGCTTCTATTTATTCCCAAACCAGGGAGGGGCCATTCAGCGTCCAAGTGTGCCTTTCTTCCTGAGTCGGCCCCAGTTCCTCAACTCTCCTGACAGTTCTGCAGAGTTGACTCTTGCCAAGTAAATTGCAAATAATCTAGTTACAAGGGTGACTTTTTGAAAGGGCTCCCATTTTAGGAAAGATAAGACGAAATCCCTCTGTGTCACAGCTTCCATCTACGCTTTGAGCAGAAGCTGAGAGTCCACAAGGATTCCCAAGTGATATAGGCTCATCATCTCTGGGCACAGGATTCTCCACCAATATGTGAAATGTAGTGAGATCAAGAAGAAGAGAGCAATAGTGACACTAGATAAATCACCCTGGAGATGTTGTTCCATTGCCGAGATATCCCAGCTGAAAAAAAATCTTTCTGCCTTATAAAAATTATGGATTTATTTGAAAAAAAGCATCGACTGATAATTTTCAATTGCTGAATAGTCTGGGGGAAAAGACATAATTTAAACTGATGAGGTTGGAATTTGTAACTTTGGAATCTTCAACTCCTATAATTTTATGGCAATTAAACCAGCTAATACAAATATCACTACTATAAATATCTTAAAGTTTGTATCCTCTGAGGTTGCCAGAGATGAAGAAAATACTAAGGTTTGAAGACAAGAGTGAACATGATGTTGGCTTCAATAGATAGGCAAGATAACCAAAATTTAGGAACTTGGTTTTGATTCAATTAAATCTTTAAACTAAGAATAGGTTATCAGAGGTTAAGATGACCCATCAGACTAATGGAAGAAGTGTCACTCAGCAGACTACACATGAGTTTGAAGTCCTAGTTTCATCAAACTACCTTACATTCTGAGACTCACATAAACAATTCTTATCTCTCCAGTAACTAAGATCTGGCAACCGATCTTGGTCCTGAAGCTTGGAAATGATGGTAGTGGTTGTTCTTGATTGCAAATAACTGAACCTCTTTAATACTGAAAGACGCCACTGAGGTATTTCCTGAATTGATTCTTGTGTCATTTTTCTCTGCAGTTTTGAAAAACAATTTTAGAAAAGTGTGAAGAGGAAGACCATTTAGGCGGTTACAGAAGAGTTGTTGTGTAAAAGTCTAGTTTTGCTTACAGTGTAGCATTAAAGGCATTGTTTAAAGCATAGCCAGCATGCCAGAATGCAGTCTGTAGACTCAGATGTACACGTAGTCCTTGACTTACAACAGTTCACTTAGTGACCATTCCAAGTTACAACAGCACTGAAAAAAGTGACTTATGACCATTTTTCACAGTTATGACCATGGAAGCATCCCCATGATAATGTGATCAAAATCCAGATGCTTGCCAACTGGTTCACACTTATAACCGTTGCTGTGTCCTGGGGTCATGGGATCCCCTTTTGCGACCTTCTGACAAGCAAAGTCAATGGGGAAGACAGATTCACTTAACTGTTGTTAAGCAGAGCTGGCGGCAGACTCAGATGAGGAGGAGGTTGGGGAGGAACTTGGGCCAGTCCTGGAGTCTGGGAAGGCTCTGATGGATGCTCTGTGCTCTGCCTTCAGAGTCAGAGATAAGTGGGGAAGAAGAACAACTGGGGCCTGTTCCAGATGCGCCTATGTGCAGAACTGTCAGGAGAGTTGAGGAACTGGGGCCGACTCAGGAAGAAAGGCACACTTGGATGCTGAATGGCCCCTCCCTGGTTTGGGATTAAATAGAAGCAAAAGAGGAGTGGTGGTTGCAGGAGACAACAGTTTGTATTTCTTTGCTTATCATGGTTAGCTTTGAGAGTGGAAGCTGTTGGCCTGGTAATTATCCAAGGATTGATAAGGTCTGTTATTGCAATTAACCCTTGGAAGGATTATTGCCTGGACTTTTCTGTGTGTGAATGCCATGAATTCACAGTAGTTAAATAAAGAGGGTTTTTTCGGGACAAGGAGTATGTTTCTTGGTTCTGCTAAGGCTGGATCAGAACATTAACAACCAGGTTACTCACTTATCAACTGCAGCGATTCACTTAACAACTGTGGCAACAAAGGTCGTAAAATGGAGCAAAACTCACTTAACAAATGTCTCACTTTACAACAGAAATTTTGGACTTAATTGTGGTCATAAGTCGAGAACTACCTATACAATCTACATCTCTATAAGCACAAATGCATTTTTTGCTGTGCATAATAGTCCAACATCCAATCTCTTCCCTCTGCAGCAGACGGAAAAGTTTTAATCTTTTTAGGTGGACCAAAAAGGAAGGACTTTGTAGAAAAATATGGAGAGAGATTCAGAACAGAAGATTTTTAATCTTCACAGCAACCCTTCAGTCATTTTTAGAATCTCCAAGAAACTAGCTTGGTATTTTTTCAAATTTGGCAATTTTAAGATGTATGGACTTTTAATTCCCAGAATTCCCCAGCCACAAATTTCCTAGTTAAGGTTAACATCTTGATGTTGCCAAGTTTGAAAAACACTGAGCTATCAGCAGTGGTGGATTGCCCCCGGTTTGGACCGGTTCGCAAGAAACGGTAGTAAAACTGGCGGGAGGTTCCACCCACTGACCTGGACTTCATCAGGAAGCTTCTGCGGCCCTGTTGCAAACTGGTAGTAAAGGTAAGTAGAATCTACCCCTGGCTATCAGGATTCTGTAACAGAGCTAAAAGATGGTTGTATTTTACCTTTAGAGGGAAAAAAGATCTTATCTATCTATTATGAGATTGGCTCATCTGCCAAAGGAGATGGAAAGGGTTGAATCCTGTAGTCATAATAATACCTCTGCATTATATGACTAGGAGGTGACACAACGGAAGTTTTTTACTTTTCACATTTTAATCTTGTAATTGCCTTAAAGAACCAGTTTGGTGTACCAGTTAAGGCATCAGACTAGAAATGATTTCTAGTCCTGCCTTAGGCACAAAGCCAGCTGGGTAATCTTGGGCCAGTCACTTTCTCTGCCCTAGGCAGGAAGCAATGGCCAACTACTTTTGAAAAACGTTACCAAAAAACCTGCAGGAACTTGTCCTGGCAGTCTCTAAGAATCAGGCAGGGGGGTGGGGGAGCACTATTTTAATTAGCTAAACTCTTTAATTAAATCAATTATTTTGGAGATATAATGTTTTGCTTGTTAAGTGAAGTCTATATAGATTTTCCAATAAGCTTTATTCTTTCCTCCTTTGGGAATAGTTTCTCTTTTTTTTAACCTTGTATTGTCAGGCTCTGACCTGCACCATCTCTGCGATTGTGTGCTAAGTTTAGGCACTTAGCAACTAACTCTCATTTAATGACTGGTTGCAGCACTCTGCAGACATGCGATCGTAATTTGTGACTTTTTTTTTCCAATTTCTAGTATAAAACCCCCATTGGGGGAGCTGGATATCCTTAATGACTGTGTGATTCACTTAACAACTCAGTGATTTGCTTAACAACCACTATAAAATAGTTGTAAAATGGGGTCCAACTTTACTTATGATTGCAACAACTTACGATACAAATCCGGGTACCAATTGTGATTGTAAATCAAGGACTACCTATAAATAAATCATATATCTCAAAAAACCCCTGCCCTAAGCATCCAGTGAACTCATTTAAAGGAAACCAAATGCTGGTTGCATAGCCACAGTTTAGAATTGATGATTGGTATCATTACACTTACACAGAGCAGCTCCAACACCAATGTAGTAATCAAATTAGGAACCTATATAGCAATAGCAATAGCACTTAGACTTACAAAAAACAAAACAAACAAAATATATATAAAGCAAGTTTGAAAAACAAATAACTTCTTCTTTCTTTATATTCCAACTAATTTATACACAGTAATTATACACCTTTTGACTGCCTTAGAAATCATATTGTCATTGCTTGTGATTTTTTGTTTTGTTTTGTTTTTTTGCATTCTGCCTTATATTTAGTATAACTTCACTTCTGAATGTATGCTGTTAATTTTGCCATTGCTGCATATCTTCCAGGTTTGAGTTTCCAATCGGATATTGTTGATGTATCTTTCTTCCACTATTGGACAAAATTTAATGCCAAAGTACTGCTAACAATAGCAATTAGACTTATATACCGCTTCACAGTGCTTTACAGCCCTCTCTAAGTGGTTTAGAGAGGCAGCATATTGCCCCCAACAATCTGGGTCCTCATTTTACTGATCTCGGAAGGATGGAAGGCTGCGTCAACCCTGAGTTGGTGAGACTTGAACTGGCAAATTGCTGGCAGCTGGCAGTCAGCATGAGTAGCCTGCAGTATTGCATTCTAACCACAGTGCCACCACGGCTCTGTCAAGACTAAACACGTCAGGACTGGCCAGGTGACATTTTTCTCCAATCTTTTTTCCAAAGAAGATTTCCAATAAAGAATAGATTTTTCAGGAACGAGAGGCCTTTGGGGGGATATACTAAGTTAAGAATTGGAATCTCTTTTCCTCCCTCCTGGGAGCTCCATCCTCAAGACCGCGACTAAGATGACAGAATCCATTTGGTGTCAGAATTATGGTAAGAGTGGAGCAGGCTCATATTAGTATTTCACCATTTTAGTATGCATAGTTGAAAACAGGCAAGATTAAAGTAGTTTGAAAGCTTAACACTAAATCTTCACTCTTTGATCTATGAACTAAAATGAAAAATGTCAGAAAGTTCGTTGCAATTATTATTTTAATTATTTCTCCTTTTCCAGTTAAATTGTCAGTTGTAGTTTTGAAGTAGCTGAGGAAGATAACGGTTAGCACCAGCTATGTAATGCTCTGAAAGCATCGGTAGAATTAATCCCACATCCTCATTTACTACCCATGTGAAAAATTGCCTAGTTTTGATGTTCTGCTAGTAAGAGATAAAATTAGCAGAGGGCATTTGCGTACGATATGCCTGTACGTAAGGCATCTATCAAACATTTAGCATGGAATATATAATTAATGTGTGTTAGAATAGGAAGAAAAACTTCTGGAGAAAAGAGGGCTCTTCTATGCTGCAAGTACTACTGATAAGAGATCCCATTAATGAAATTCCAGCATTATCATCTTAACATGAATATTGAATACTTTTTCTGGAACATGAATTTTTAGACTGCTTTCCACCCTTGGGATGCTAAAACCAATCATAATTGCAGAATGTGAGCTACTTCTGAAACAACTCATCTGTTCTTTTCACTTTTAAAACGGTTATTGTGTTTTCTTCCCATATTATGTTACTTTCCTTTAGAATGTTGTTGCAGAAAAATGCATTTAATATTGAGAACCAATTTATGTCTCTGTCAAGAAGCTTGATTGGATGCATTTTGTACCAACTTTGGCCATGACATTTCACTCAAGGAGAGAACTGCTGCCTCGAGGCTTTGGGCTAAATCTAAAAACATCTTATGATGCCCCAGTTCATTATTCACTAAATTGCTGTGATACCAAAAATATTTGAATGCTTGAAGGACATCAATGAAGAGGGATGGTGTGTGTGTGTGTGTGTGTGTGTGTGTGTTTTTTCCCACAATAAGTACCAGCCAATAACCTGCCTGCCCACGACATGGAAAGTCCTATCAGGCATCATAGCTACTAAGCTACAGGACCATATGGACCAGGGGTGTCAAACTCAAGGCCTGTGGGCTGCATCCGGCCTGTGGATTGCTTAAATCTGGCCCATAGGGCCAGCCTGGAAATAGCACAGGACTGGCCCACAGTGCCTCTGGCAGCCAAAATGGGGCCGGGGTGGAGTGGGGGCTGTGCACGGTCCAGCCTGTGCCCCGTTTTGGCTGGCAGGGTGCTGCAGGAGGCATCTGTCTCCTCTTCCTCCCTCCCTGGCCCACAGAGGAGAACTACAATGCTGATCCGGCCCTTGAAGAAATACAGTTTGACACCCATGATATGGAACAGTACATAAGCAATCTCAGAAGAGCATTGGGAACAACAATGGAGGCAATATCAGTTGTTTATAGATAGAGCACTTGCCCAAGGCTCAAGATCTAGACCAGTGTTCCCAACCTTTTTTTGGCCATGCCCCACCTAAGCATCGCTAAAATCCTGATATCCCCCCCCGCCCCCATGAGATATAATTCTTACTATTCAAAAAGTGAACTCCTACTCACACAGAGGAAGCCTAAAAGGCCTTTAACTTGGTTTAAACAATGTTCCAAATTGCCCCCATTAAAAATCAAATTTCCCCCCAGTGGGGCGTAGGCCCCACGTTGGGAACCACTGATCTAGACAGACCAATCTGAGGACATCCTGGGCTGACTACAGGAAAGCCTACAACTCAAAGCCACACACATGGATCTGTGAATGCCTGGTGCTATATAGCCAACAGGACACTAAGAACACTTTCCTCAAGAACTCAGTAGGACTATAGAAGACAATACTGGACAGTTCAACTCAAGACACCACATATAACTGGCTATCAGATGCAACAAATACCAAGGTGATCCACTGTCCTACTGCTGTTCTGCATAGGCTTGAACCCCCTCAATAATCACAAAGACTAGATATGGATACAAGTTCAAGAATGGAACTATCATTAGCCACTTTCTCTACATGGATGACATCAAGATGTATGCTAAGAGTTAATGAGACATTGACTTGCTGATCTACCTGAAATGGATCTACATTGAGAACGTTGGGATGTCATTCAGACTGGAGAAGTGTGACCAGATGGTAGTCAAGAGAAGAAAGGCAGTTAAGACTGATGGGCCGCATAGCAGACATATAGACCAGCTACACGTACTTTGGTAACCCACAGTCATATGGCAACCATCAGGAAGAGGCAAGGAAGACAGCAACATACAAGTGCCGACAAAAGATAAATCAGATCCTAAAAAGCCAAGTCAATGGGAAAAACAAGATCCACACCATTAACAGCTACACTTTGCCCATCATCAGATAATCTGCTGCTATAGTGAGCTGGCTGCCAATGTGAAGACGAAGAAGCTCCTCACAATGTACAGATGTTTCCATCCAAATTCCAACACCCAGAGATTGTACACCAATTGGAAAGAGGATGGGAGGGTCTTGGGGAGTGTTAAAGTCATTGTCCTGGATGAAATCCACAGCACCCAGCATCCCCAAGGCAGCAACAGACATGGATTAATGGGAGGAAGATCAAGCAGAGGAAGAACCTGCATGGGATATACCATCAACAGATGTCTGCCAGAGGTGGCAGACATCGGGAAATCTTACCAGTGGCTGAAAGAGCTGGACTAAAGGACAGAAATGAAGCACTAGTCATAGCAGCACAAGTACTGGTACTGCACATCAGGTCTATAGAAGCTTGAGTCCACCACAGTAGATAGGATGTGAAGTGCAGACTATGCAGAGAGGCCTCAGAGATTGTCTAACACATAGGGGCAGGGTGTACAGTAAGATGCAGGCAGGAATAACATACAGTGAAGAGCACAAGCAGATAGCCAGCACCGCATACACCGCACAATATATGGGCTAGAAAATCCCAAGTCCAGAAAATCATGGAGAATAACAGGCTAAGATCCTGCCGGACTCCCAGATTCAGATGGCCATGCAAGTACTGGCCAATTTACCAGTCAGTGTGGTAGTAGATAAGGACCAGATGATCACAGCGGTGATAGATGTAGCAATGCCAAGTGAGCAACATCAGAAACAAGAAGTATAAAAAGCTGGAGAAATACCAGGGCCTGAAGGAGAAACAACAGAAGATGTAGAAAGTAAAGGCCAAAGTGGTCTTTGTGATAGTGATAGGAGCACTCAGGGCTGTGACTCCTAAGCTGGGAGACTGTTTCCAACATATCCCAGGAATGACATCAGAGCTCTCTAGTCAAAAGATACAGTGCTAGGAACAGGTAAGGTACTGCAAGAACCCTGAAACTCCCACTATGCTAACATATAAAGCAGCCTGCATTTGGCTATTGCAGGAGGTGCACTGTATTTTAGTATGGATTGACTGAGATTCCATCAGGATATTTCTTTGTTAAAACTGAGACGTAATCTAGTTTTTCTCATAAACCGGCTTTATGTCTAAGGATAGATTTAGCACTGATATCATGCTATCTCTGAAGGAGCCATTTGCAATTTGCATCCTCCATTAATTTGCAATTTGGACTCCATTAATGAGTATTTATTCAGTATGGCAACTCAACCAGCTGTGGGTCTATTTTAGAACTCCCTGGCTTACATTGTACCATCTTGTCAGCAAGAAATCCATATATCTTTTTGTGTGCTTTGCTGAAATCAAAACAAATGTTGCCCAAGCATCTCCATGATCTATCAGACTGCCATTTCTATTTTGGGGGGGGGGGGGGGAACCATATAGTCAAAATGAACTGATCTGGGTTATTCTTGTTTGACTGACAAGACTCTTTTTAGCCCTCCAACAAGAAATAGGAAAAGATATATACAGATCACAAATCATATGGGAATTTTTTATTTTCCCAATCCGTTTTTCCTGAATCTCCAAGTTTGCTTGCTGCTCTCCAATTTCCTTGTACTTTCTGATGATCCCCATCCCAATTTATTTTTTAAAAAATAGTTTCAGCCTTATACTCGATTTCTGCCAATTTACCATAAATTTTATCTTATAGGAATCCTTCTACCTTGATTGATTCAAAATTCCCACTGTCATTTGTAATCAATCCATTAATGCCATTGATAATTCAGTGCTATTTGTTATATATATAATACATTTACATCAATACGGCAGACAGAAACAGAAGATTATTCTTTATGATTCTATTGGTAACTGAATCGTATAAATTAGCAGAAAGAATAAATCTCAAATGTGGTTAAGAGCAAGAATAAGCTTTGCATAGTGGGCCAGTTAGTGGCCAGTTGCTAAATTATATTTAGGATGTCAATGTTAGGTATTTAATGTATTTAACACCTCGTCCTCAGGTCATAAATCAGGTTAGACAGCCATTATTAGGCTTCCTGCTTTGGATAGGGGGTTGGATCAAGAGTTCTAAGATGCCTTCCAAGGATCCCTCCTTCCAATTCTATCTCCCCCTCCCCCACTAAACAGCCAACACTTGGCTATCACCAAAAGGAGGTGAGGAACAGGTCAAACCAAGGGATATCTGGTTCATATGTCAGAATAGAACAGAAAATGTTCAGCTAAGGGGTTTCTGGGACTTAAGTTAACCTTGATAGATTGTTGTGACTACCTAGTCCCAGAAAAGAGCGATCTCTTTCCAGGGGTGAAATCCAGCAGGTTCTAACAGGTTCTGGCGAATCGGTAGCGGAAATTTTGAGTAGTTCAGAGAACTGGCAAATACCACCTTTAGCTGGCCCCAGAGTGGGGTGCGAATGGAAATTTTGCAATATCCTTCCCCAAGGGGGGAGGGAATGGAGATTTTGTAGTATCCTTCCCCCCCTCCCAGTGGAGTGGGAATGGAGATTTTGCAATATCCTTTCCCTGCCACACCCACTAAGCCACGCCCACAGAACCGGTAGGGGAAAATTTTGGATTTCACCCCTGTCTCTTTCCCTGCCAGTCCTAAGCTTATCACTGCCTTATCACTTATCAGGAAGGTGTTCACAAAACACGTGTCAGCCAGAGATATGTAGAGGAAGCTAGAGAGGGCTTTTCCCAGGGAATGCCTTCAAGCAGAGATCTTGGTTTCCCTCCCTTCTTTCTGAGTGGCAGCCGGGAATGCCAAGTGACAATAATAAAAAAAAAAATACAGAGAAACCCGAACTTGGCAGCCAACTAATTCTACTGCAGAGTTGGGGGCTGCAGAGGATTTCTGGACAGGGGGGGGGAGAGAGAGAGAGACAGCCGGCACCGTGCCAAGCAAGAGGGACCTTCAGTTGGCTCGCCCGTCTCTCCAGCGTCTCCCAGAGGCGTCTCCAGCGCCTTTCCTTCTAAAGTTAAAAGAGCAGCCGCAGTCTATCCCGACTTAAAGGAAAAGGAGGTGAGCGCAGCAGCCGGACCCCTTTAGCCCTAAGGACTCACCTGACTCGGGAGCCGGGCGGGCTGGCGGCAAAGACGCCCCACTCGAAAACCTGGACCGGATCTCCCGTTTGGTCTGCGCAGGGAAAGCGGGACTAATTGGAGAGGAAGCTGCTGAGTCCAGTGGATTCCCTCCGCTCTCTCCTCGCCAGCCACCCCCACCCCCCACCCCGCCTTAGAGGGCCCGGGTCGGCTGCTCTGGAAAGGAACGGAGGAACTTTCCCTTCGATTGAACACCGGGAGAGATCGAAGGCAGTGAGATCGGTAATGGCCAAGGATGTCTTCTGAGGGAGAACCAGAGCCATCCGCTGGAAATAGTCCAGGAGCGGCATTGGCGGCGGCGGCGGCTGCAACTACAGATGCTAGCGAGGAGGTGAGAAGCCAAGGGCGTCTGGGGGTCTGAGGCACCGTGTGTGGGCAACACCAGGCGGACCGAGTCGGGGAAACGGAACTGTCTGTACCTGAGGATGCGTGTACTATTGCACCCATCCTCAAAAGAGCCAACGCGAAGAATATCTTCCAACCCAGAATGAAGGGACTTTGTGTATCCATGCAACTTGTATGTGGCACTAGGGGAGTCAATTAAGGAGGGGAAGGTGGGACCAAAACCACAGATATCACTAGGATTTTTTTCAGAGTAGGCCTTCATTAAACTCACACAAAAGTGCTGTTTAAAATAGACAGGTCAAGAAAAACAATAATAATAGGGCATGATGGGGTCGTTTTCATTTTCTTTTGTAGAACTGAACGAAAACAGAGAGTTGGAGATGTGTACTGGTAATCTCTAATGCGTGTTTGTGTGCATGCATGTGTGTGTGTGCAGTTGTGTGTGCACACTCTTGTCATAAGATGGGTGTGCAAGAGAAGTTTGTGTTGTGTTGTGTTGTGTAAACTTCTCTTCCTTGGAGCGGTACCCTGAGCTAACCGGCCAACCAAAATGTATTGTTTTGCCAGTCAAAGGTGATCAAGTTTAAAGCCGTTTCTAATTGCAGAGAAAGGAATCTCTCCAATGTTCTGAAAACCTTTCTCTGGAATAAGGATGAATATATGATTCATTCTTACTCTGTTAGATTCAAGGATCTGAGAAGTATAACCTGAGTTGTCATCCCCCCCCTTTTTTTTGCTCCAGATTTCCTCCCTACTTTTTATGAATATATCCAGAGTGAGTTTTCTCTGATAAACAAGTGCTCTCTCACTCATTGCTTTGCTGCTGGTTTGAGTGACATTTCGTACCACTGGGCTTCCAAACTAAAATGTGCTGATCTGATAGATGGAGCATAACCAATCTGTTTTCCACCTGGGTCCACAAAACACACTGCAGATATATTTGTCTGTCGTGGTGCAAACTGCTAACCATAACAACAAAATGCCAATAGAATCAACTTGTAAATGATTTTGCAATCATAAATTTGACGTTGTAAATTCAAAGGCCTGCATGGTAGATGAGGCCCCGAATAAGATCTAAAAAAAGAATGTTGCTGAATCAAATCAAGGGCTTATCTAGTCTAATGTAAGAATTGCTCAGTGGCCAAACAGAGAACCTGGCCAAATCCTTGTTGGATGTGAGCACAACACCATTATCCCACTACATTCATTTTTTATGTGTTAATGTATTCCATGCTTTTTTCTCCAGGAGCTTAAGCCAGCATACTTAGTATCCCCACAACTTTGTAAAATACATTCAGCTGAGGCAGTGCCTGACCAAGGGCATACAGTGATTTCAGCCAATATGGACTTGAAGTGGGTCTTCCCAGTTCCAGTACAATTCTTTAAATACTGGCCCATACTATTTCTTTTAGGCTCCCAATAATTAATACTTAGAAGCATATTTTTCTAATGTTGTAGAAATAGCATTGGTAATAAAAGCTATTCCTAAAGGAAATCAACCCTGATTTTTCTTTGGAAGGACAGATGCCGAATTTGAAGTTTGAGTATTTAGAGCCCCTAATGAGAAGAGAGGAATTGCTGGAAAAGACCCTGATGTTGGAGAATGACTGAAGGCAAAAGGAGGCGGGAATGGCAAGGATGAGATGGTTAGATAGTGTCAATAATGCAGTGAACATAAATTTGGACAAACTCCGGGAGACAGTGGAGGGTAGGGGGCGAGGGGCTGGCATGCTATGGTCCATGGGGTTGCAAAGAGCAGATACAACTTAGTGACTGAACAACAATAAAAATAAATATTATCGTACTATAATAGTATAGTAATAAACCACCATTTTAGTATCTGTAGACAACTTGGTCTAACTTTAAATTGAATAGACCCCAATCTTTTGATATTGGAATAGTGCAATATAGAGTTTTCTTTCATTTGGTCTGAAATTCCCAACATCAGCTTACTTGAAAAATAGTTCATCCTAATATTGTGAGATCTCTATCACTCCTCCCATCCTTTTTAAAAGGTTAAAAGAGCTCTTTAAATGGTTACTTTGCCTTTCATGAAAGTTGTTAAAGTGTTTAGATTGTGGTTATTGCTTTCTACACCTTTCCATCTCTACAGTATCTTTTTTAAGGTCTCACAACCATAATGTTAGACATTATCTAAACTTTAGTTGAACACATTGTGGTTAAATTGCCATGATTTTGAAAATATTATTTTCCTAATAATATTGTAATGATACCCAAATAAAATTTGTCCTTTTCACAGTAGCTTTAAAATGGGTCAATGTTTTAATCAAGTTTTATAGCATCGCTTTGCTGGGTAGTCACTTCCAATGCCAGAGAGAGAAGAGAAGAGACAAAAACCGACTTCTCTCTTTTGATAATTGCTTACACGATTATATTTGCCATTTTAATCCTTACTTCACTGATTTCTTGTAGTTCTTGAAAAAAATCATTATTTTTGCTTCTATTGGTTGATTTGATTTGATTTGATTTGTGTGCCGCCCATCTCATCTAGAGGCATTAGCCATTTAAAAAAATAAGTTGATTCCCTACCTTAATTATCCAATTAATTTATAAGCAAGTTTAAAAACATTGCTCTCGAATTCTTGTGGAACCTTTCTGATGTTGTTGTTGTTATACTCTGTGCGTGCGTGCGTGTGTGTGTCAAACTCAAGGCAGCAGACATACCTAGGGTATTCTTTTACTGCACAAATAGCTCTTTATTCCAACACTTTCTCTTTCTGAACTGGTTCTGAGTCCATAACTTGAGAATTCCTCTAGTTCCCTTGTCTGCTAAGGGATAAATCTTTTAAAGTGCACATAAACACTTTCATTGGATCGCTGATGTCTTCCTGTCTAGTGGCAGTCTCATGGGGCTCTAAAATGTTATTAAAAGCAAGATCTACCTTCACAAAAGTTGCCCTATCAGGCTCTATCATTTTATAGGGATACTTCCAATTCTCAGTTATCTCCTCTGATTTTTTTTTTTTAAACCAGTTTAAATTGATAACTTTTATATCCTTTGAGAGAAAAATAATGTTTGGACAATATTATATATTTTTCTCAAAAGGACAGCAATTCCCTACCTGAGTTCTATGGTAGGAATCTCACCTTAAGGAATTTAGTCAAAGGATTGGAAAGGTATAAACCAGGGCTGTCAAACTCGCGGCCTGCAGGCCAGATGCATCGCATGCTGGCCACGCCCATGCCGGTTTAACGAAGGGGGGAAGTCACGTGACACCACCATGAAGACACAAGTTTGACATCCTAGTATAAACTAATTTTTGTTTTTTTAGAATACTGTGATCATCTCATTCCTAAGCAGCCAATGGAAGGGCCCCAGCTTTTAGTCTTAGAATGATTACAAAGTTAGTTTACAACTATAGATAAGAAATACAGATAGGACCCAAAGGAAGCTAGGGTCATTTTTTTGTCTTCTACAGAAAATTATTCTCTGTATACCATGATCAGCACATCAAAGGCATAAACACTTCAATTATCAATGCCTTGTTTACTATGATAATAAAATGGGGTTTTTTTCACACTCCATAATAGGGGGTGGCAAGTTGTTGAAATTTACTATCTGTTTCCTTGAAATAATTACAACTACCAGGCAATTACTTACAAATCAAAGTTCTTGCAGGGTTGGAGGGAGGTTATGTTATTGGGAATGTATCTTCCAAGAAAGATTTATTTCTGTATCAATCTTTTTAGCTGATGACACAGGATTGATGACACAGTATAGGCCAGCTTCAAGGAGATAGTTGTTATGCTTGGTCTGCTTCCATTGGTTACTTTACTTTTTATCCCCAGATTTCTTTTAAGAATTTTTTAGATGGACAGCATCTGGAGTTGTAATTTATTTATTTTAAGTTTATTAATAAGCCCACTAAGGTCACTGCAGATTGCCTATGCTCTACAGCTGGGGTGTCAAACTCATGTCATCATGACGCTGTCACCTGACATATCAGGACTTTTCCCCCTTCGCTAAACCGGGTGTGGGCGTAGCCAGCACGTGACGCATCGGGCCCACAGGCTGGGAGTTTGATAATCCTGCTCTACAGGTTCCCTTCCTGAAAATGACATTTCAGCATGGGTTTTACAAAGAAATCAGATGCAAAATATTCAGTTGCCGAGCAATCTCTTCACCTCCTTTAGTATTGTTATGTCCTTGTTAACTGATTATCCAAAGGCATGTTTATCTGTCATAGTATTTCTGATGCATCTAATCATGTTGCTTTTATGGATAGTCTTGATGTTATTACAAAGTCGTGCTTCAAGATCTCTTTGTTTGTCCTCTACTGTCTGTTTCTGTTTCTTTTGTACAAAACTACAATCCTTTTCTATTAATTTATTTTTATTTATATGATTTATACGGCTGTCCATCTCACACAAGTAATTCTGGCCAGTTTACAAGATTAAAAAGAAACAACTCTCCCAAAACATTACTTAATAAGAATATTTATTGGCGGGTGCTTGTTTTATTTAAGCAGATTTGTTTTAGCAAATTCTGAAGCATTTTTTCCCCCTTCTCCAACCTTTTTCTTGATATTTTTATTGACCATGCTGCTGATCTCTTGGTAGCAGTTTTCCTGAGCGGCTCTAGCTGAAATTCTGATATTCCTTCCTAAGCAACCTGACAAGACTTGGGCTCTTTTGACTTCTCCTCTGACCTCTCTTTTTACCAGATGCCTCATTTTAGAGAAATTGCTTCTTTTGAAGTCAAATGGCACTTTCTTGTGGCAATATTCCATTTATATTTTGATAAGCATAATTATGTGATCGCTCATTCCAGTTAATTCAACAATGCTATTTCTTATACTACTTATATGCAGGCTATTCTGACAATGTAGTTTCTTTACTACTGACTCATCCTAGTTGATACCACAGTGTATCGCCAGCTATGCTCACTAAATGCGACTGTGGCTGTTTAAATTACCCTGTTATTCAAACTGGGTTATTATATGGCACACACTGCACTCACATCAAGCAAGGAGCCTGCAGCCTCCTTCCATACTGAATGATTCCCAATTTTCTGGAATTATATTTTTTAAAGAACTAAAAAAAAATCCATAGAGAAAAGCTCTGCTCATAACTCTTTGGAGTCTTTAATTAAAATTTATCCTTTGTGACTGAAGCATTAAATGGCTATAGCCAAAGAGCCTTTTAACTTAACTCCTATGTTTTAATGCAAATGCATGTTTAGTTAATGAAATTAAATGAGTTGAGTTAATGGAAGTAGATGAAAGCAAGGTGGTTTAAGGTTACCAGAAGCCTTATTGTTGAAATCTATTCCATGAGACAAGCTATCGTGAATGTGATGCTGCAAATAGAAAAATGGAAGTTTTAAATTAACTTAGCTTGTATCCTGTTGCCAAAATGGAGACCTAAGGTAATTATATTTCCTATAATATAAAAAGCTCAGAAATATTGCTCATTGCTCCCAGATAAGCACTGTCCCTACATGTAATGCTGGTCTTAGTCAATTAAATAGTAAGGAGAGAAGGGGAAATAAGGCAGATTTATGAGGCATTATAAAGCAAAATATAAAGAAAAAGGAGAGAATTGCAGTGGAAAAATAAAGGGACAATGATTTATAATGACAGCTAATTTGGTATATTGGTTAAAGCACCAGGCTAGAAATCTGGCAGATGGTGAATTCTAGTTCTGCCTTTGGCATGAAGCCAGCTAGGTGATCTTGGGCCACTCATTCCGTCTGAGCCTTGGGAAGGAAGCAAATGCATAACCCTTCCTCAAACTTTGCAAAAAATCTGTAGGGACTTGTCCAGGCTACTACCAGGAGTCAAGACTGACTTGAAGGCAACAAAAAAAGGAGCCTCAAGTAAGTTAATAGAGTTTAAAGAAAGTTATTATAAACTCTCTATATAGGAAATAACTCTCTATAGAAATAGAGCACAACGATGACGGAAATTATCTTGAATGCATTTGGGTCAATATTAGTGGGGGGAAAATGACATTGCCATAGGTGTATACTATAGGCCACCCAACCAAACAGAGGATATAGATGAATTTTTTGCTAGTCAGCTAACTAAGGTATGTAGGAAGCCCATCACAATAGTAATGGGGGTTTTTAACTACCCTGACATCAACTGGGAGACAAACTCTGCACCAAGTGGAAGATCCAACAGGTTTCTAACAAACCTAGCAGACAATTTTGTTTCCCAAAAAGTAGAGAAGGGCACAAGGGTATCGGCCATATTGGACTTAATTTTCACTAACAGAGATAAAATGATAGGTGTTGAAGCTACAGGAACCTTGGGGCAAATGATCATGCAATATTGGAATTCAACATTATGCAAGCACAAGCAATAGAACAAAATCAAACTAGAGTCTTGGACTTTAAGAGAGCTAATTTCAATAAACTTAGAGCTTGGGAAGGATTCCATGTATGAGAATCCTCAAGGGGAAAACAACTCAAGAAGCTTGGGAAATTTTGAAAAGTGAGATTATAAAAGCCCAGTCTAGCACAATACCAATGAAGAAGAAAAATAACAGCTCTCAAAAGAAACCAGCATGATTGCATAAAGAACTCTCTGACTAATTGAAAGACAAAAAGGGCAAATATAAAAAGTGGAAAGAGGGGCATATAACATAGGCAGAATATCAGCAAATAGCTTGAGTCTGCAAAGATGAAGTGAGGAAAACTAACACTCACAATGAACAAAGGCTTGCGACAAAAGTAAAAAATAACAAAAAAAAAGCTTCTTCCAACATGTTAAAAACAAGAAAAAAGTCAAGGAAACAATTGGTCCATTGCTGGGAGAAAGTGGCAAGAAGGTGACAAGCAACAGGGAGAAAGCTGAAATACTTGTTTTTTGCATCTGTCTTTACACAAAGGGAAAAAACAGTCCAACCTATCAAAAACAGCACCACAAAAAACAGATTAGGAACACAAGTTAAAATAGGGAAGAAAATGGTAAGTGAGCACCTGTCTACCTTAGACAAGTTCAATTCACCAGGACCAGATGGACTACACCCCAAGGTTCTGAAGGAACTTGCAGACGAGATCTCAGAACCACTGAACTATATCTTTCAAAGATCCTGGAGCACCAGAGAACTGCCAGAGGACTGGAAAAGAGCTGATGTAGTTCCCATCTTCAAAAAAAGGGGGGGGGGAAATAGATCCAGGAAACTACAGACCTATCAGCCTGACCTCAATACCAGGGAAGATTCTGGAAAAGATAAACAAGCAACGAATCAGCGTACACCTAGAAGCAAACAAAGTAATAACCAAAAGCCAACATGAAGTTAATAAATCTGTAAGCATTGTTTGACAACAGGGGTTTATCAAAAACAGATAATTCCAGACTAATCTTATAGCATTCTTTGACAAAGTGACAAAATTAGTGGAATTGCCTCCAGAAGTTGTGAATGCTCCAAACACTGGAAATGTTTAAGAAGATATTGGATAACTATTTGTCTGAAGTAGTGTAGGGTTTCCTGCCTAAGCAGGGGTTGGAGTAGAAGACCTCCAAAGTCCCTTCCAACTCTGTTATTCTATTCTGTTCTCTATGGATTCATGGAAGTTTTAAAAAAGAAAATGATCCTTCCTTATCAGAAGGAAAGTATAATTGTTTAAACATTATTGCAAAATAGTATAACTTCAGTAATAATGAACATAGCTTGAAAAATTATATAATTGGAACAACTTTAAGAATTGACCAAATTATTTGAAAACCTTCTATTTTGTCTCTTTGCTGGAAAGAATGCAAATATTGGCGACCGTAACAATCTATTTAAATATGTTACTACAAATCACCAACATACTAGTTGTTGGTGATGTTTTATGTTTTAGCTATTCTCCATACCAACTCCACAATGTTTAAATTTTGATAGTTTCTTAACATACGCTAAAAAAAACATTTTAATATCCTGCAACATCCAGAATTATATTAACAATCCTGTTGATTTCAGCATAAAATGTGATAGCCCAATGAGAGTAGCCAATACTTAAAGATTTATTAACTTCATTTTAAGGTCATAAGAAATGGATTAAATATTCTTTAAAGTGATCATCTACTGGTGGGATTGGACATTCAAAATCATAATTCCAGAGGTCATGTAAGTAATTAATCTCAATTTCAATTCATTACATCATCTTCAACTTCTTTAAACAAGAAAAGTTATTAATTTTGAAGTGAGGGTTAATTCTTCCTAAAGTATCCACCACTGTGGAATTTCAGAAGCAGTGACAACATCTGGATGAAATAATTCAAATAGTAAATGCTTAAGTTGAATAAACTACCAAAAAGCACCATAAGATAAATTGGCATTGTTTTTAAAAAAGATTTTCTCAGAATTGAGTTGATCCAACATAATCATGTTGAGAAAAGTCCAGTTTACTAAAGGAAAAAAAAAGAAAAGAAAAAGTTTTTAAATGGGAATTTAATTTTCATAGCTGTGCCATCCTGAGTGTCTATTTATGGACAAGGACTGGTTTCATTTTTTTACTCTGATTGCTGTATTTGTAAATTGTTCCTCTTAATTTCTGATTTCTTTCTTTCTTTTTCTTACTTTTGTTTCCTATGATTATTTGGTATTTTTCTGCACTGAAGTGTTTAGTTTTTTTGATAACCTGTTTGCATAGATTTTGATAATCTATGCAAAATCTTCCAGTGCAGGCTGAAAATTAGTCTTTGATCATTGCTCCAGGAAGCTGTGTATTAATAATCCTCAGCATGAATGTAGCTGATTTTCAATAAGCACCCTATATATCTTTTTTTTTAATGTAAGGTAGACCTTTGTACATATTTCCAATTATAGAAGGAGTTAGTGGTTAAGTTCACATATTGTGCACAGCCAAAATATAGTTTATCGGATTTTGATATAGCATGTTATGAAACATGCTGTGCAACCTATTTATAGGCCATTATGACCTATACATTATTTATTTATAATAAACTAGCTGAGATTTATTCAGTGCAACATGCTTAAACAAATCATGGCTTAATGAAATGTGAGAATCATTGCAAAGTGCACGCTCAGCGAACTGGTTGTTACACCGATTGAATCCCACCACTGGATATGAACCTGAATCTGAACAGGACTTAAGTTCAGCTGACTGTAGTTCTTGAAATGTTTAGAAGGACTCTTTAATAGTACTTTGCCATAAATTTTGTCCAATATTGGAAGAAACATACAACATCAACAATATCTGATTGGAAATTCAAACCTGAATAGATATGCAGCAATGGCAAAATTAACAGCATACATCCAAAAGTAAAATTATACTAAATATAAGGCAGCACGCAAACAACAAAACAAAAGAAAAAACCCCAAGCAATGACAATAATGGTTTTTTGTTGTTGTTAGTCGCCAAGTCGTGTCTGACCCATCGCAACCCCATGGACAACGTTCCTCCAGGCCTTCCTGTCCTCTACCATCCCCCGTAGTCCATTTAAGCTCACACTGACTGCTTCCATGGCTCCATCCATCCACCTCATTCTCTGTCATCCCCTTCTTCTTTTGCCCTCAATTGTTCCCAGCATTAGGCTCTTCTCCAGTGAGTCCTTCTCAATAGGTGGCCAAAGTATTTTGAGTTTCATAATCAGGATCTGGCCTTCTAGAGAGAAGTCAGGGTTCATCTCCTTTAGGACTGACGGTTTGATTACCTTGCAGTCCAAGGGACTCACAGGAGTCTCCTCCAGCACCATAGCTCAATTCTTTGGCGCTCAACCTTCCTTATGGTTTCTGAGACAGTCTAAATGTTTATAAATACTGAAAATTAGTTGGAATATAAAGAAAGGGGAAGTTATTTGTTTTTCAAAGTTGCTTTTTATATTTATTTTTAATTTTTGTTTGTTTTTTCTTTATAAACAAATATAAATAGCATTATGATTTATTAGGAAAACTAGTTTTATGTATTGGTTAATACATCAGACTAGAAATTAGGAGATTGGGAATCCCATTTTAGGCATTATATTTTTTTTGAAAAGTTAGAAAATACAGTACTGTAGATCCAAGTCATTACTTGCTAGAGGCAAAGAATAAAATAGTTCCTTTTCATTTAAAAACATCAACTGAAATGACCATTAAATTTTAGTTCAATCCTTATGCTGGGACAACATTTAGTGCTCATAGAAAAATAGCTCAATAGTTCAGAGACTGCACAGCAAGCTTTAAAAGTACCTTTAACTGTGTCTTATTAATCTTATTGCTGCCTCTCAGGATCAATTGTACCAAATTATAGGGTCTGTCTTGCTAGTAACTTTTAGAAGTACAGTCTCTTCATTTTATTTCTAGAACTCATTGAGATGACACCATTCAACAGCTATTTCAATTATATTAGTCAAAATTTCTTGCATTTTCAGGATAACGGTAGTTGGTTTATTGATTGGATGGCTCATTAAAAACTTTTAAAAACTCAGGAGTTGGTGGCAAAAAGAATAATGTAGAAGCATTAATAAGACATAATTATTCATAATATATTAAAACTCAAGTATCATGTACAGGCCTTTTTTTTTATCCTCTTTGGTGGAAATTTTGAAATGCTATAACTGATTGATATTCAATTGAGCAATTGATCCATACGTTCATACTTATAAAATTCAAATTAATGCACATACTAGAGTGATAGTTAATTTGAATTATCTTTCTAAAAAAAGTAGCACAACAGAATGTTTCACGCCATATGAAGAGTTCAAGCCATGAGTAATTTATTACTATCTTAATTAACTTCTAAAGAATTAAGCTTGGGAAATTGTTTATAAGATTTGCATGTGATGAATTCATTTATTGTTCATTTATAATAGTTCATAACAAGCTTTATATAACTTTTTGTCCTGTTGCAGCTTGTATTGTTAGATTGGGTAATTCTAAAGTGGCCAAGATGCCAGTCTTAAATATGAAAAATGGTCATAAGTCACTTTTTTCAGTGCCATTGTTTTAAGAACTTGGAGACATTTCTAAAGGATTTCTTTAAGTATAACTTGGCCGTCATTTCCCTTCAGCCCACTTCTGCTTTAAAGAATCTTCTTTAAAGCAAAAGTGGGCTGAAGGGAAATGATGGTCTCTTAATCTATCCCTGAGGGATCTGCAGTGGATTAATAACCAACAACAAGCTGTAACAGTGACAAGAATGCTACTCTTCTATCTAAATTAGGCTGTGGAAATGAAGAAGGCTTGTGATACTCCTAACATTACTGAAATGATTTTACTTTTTCATTTTATCTTAAAAATACCACATAGGGTGTAAGAACTTTCTTTGTTCCATACTCTTGGATTAGGGCAAGACATTAGGTGAGGTGCCCCAAAGAAGATGTATAGTAGCAGCAAGAATGCATATCTGCCCCCTCCAATTCAGAGGAGGGGCCCTGAAGTGACAACCCAGAAGGTTTTTGGGTGAGGGCAGGAGACTTGAAACGTCCAGCTTTCTACATTTATTTTATTTTTTATTTTACTTCAGATTTAAATACCGTCCTTCTCCCTAGGGACTCAGGGCGGTGTACAGCCAAGTAAAAACACATAAATACATAATACATAATACATAGATTAAGAACAGATTAAAAGGAAATATCTCAATTTGGCCCACAATTTAAAAAGACAAACGAATTTAAAATCATTTAAAAGGATTTGTTAGGCCAGCCCGGCTTGTTGAAAAAGGAAAGTTTTAAGGGAACGGCGGAAGGCACGAAGGTCTTGGATTCTCCTTATCTCTGGGGGCAATTGATTCCAGAGGGTGGGGGCCCCCACAGAGAAGGCCTTCCCCCTGGGGGTCACCAGCCTGCATTGCTTGGCTGATGGTACCCCGAGGAGGCCCTCTCTGTGGGAGCGCACGGGTCGATGGGAGGTCGTCGGTGGCAGCAGGCGGTCTCGAAGATAACTAGGTCCTATGCCATGGAGTGCTTTAAAGGTGGTAACCAACACCTTGAAGTGCACCCGGAAGACCACTGGGAGCCAGTGCAGTTCGCGCAGGAGCGGTGTTATGTGGGAGCCCCATGCAGCTCCCGTAATTACCCGCGCGGCCGCATTCTGGACCAGTTGGAGCCTCCAGGTGCTCTTCAAGGGGAGCCCCATGTAGAGAGCGTTGCAGTAGTCCAGGCGAGAGATGATGAGGGCATGAGTGACTGTGCACACGGAATCCCGATCAAGAAAGGGGCGCAACTGGCGAATCAGGCGAACCTGACAAAAGGTCCCCCTGGCAACAGCCGTCAGATGTTCCTCCAAGGACAGCTGTGTATCCAGGAGGACACCCAGATTGCGCGCCCTCTCCACAGGGGCCAAAGACTCATCCCCAATAGTCAGCGATGGAGTCAGCTGACTATATCAGGATGCCGGGAACCACAGCCACTCGGTCTTGGAAGGGTTGAGCCTGAGCCTGTTCCTCCCCATCCAGATCCGTACAGCCTCCAGGCACTGAGACATCACTTCAAGGGCGTCGCTGGGGTGGCCTGGGGTGGAGATGTACAGCTGGGTGTCATCAGCGTACTGGTGGTATGTCACCCCAAAACCACGGATGATCTCGCCCAGCGGCTTCACATAAATGTTGAACAGAAGGGGCGAGAGGACTGACCCTTGCGGCACTCCACAGATGAGAGGCCTCGAGGTCGACCTCTGCCTCCCTGTCAACACAAACTGCGACCGGTCAGAGAGAAAGGAGGAGAACCACCGTAACACGGTGCCCCCCATCCCCAACTCTTCCAGCCGGTGCAGCATGATACCATGGTCGATGGTATCAAAAGCCGCTGAGAGATCTAATAGGACCAGAACAGAGGAGCAACCCCTGTCCCGAGCCCTCCAGAGATCATCAACCAACGCGACCAATGCCGTTTCCGTGCTGTGCCCAGGCCTGAAATCCGACTGGAACGGACGTTTCCTCCAGGAATTGTGGAAACTGTCATGTGACCACACTCTCAACAACCTTCGCCACAAAGCGAAGGTTGGTGACAGGACGATAATTAGCCAATACTGCCGGATCCAGGGAGGGCTTCTTGAGGAGAGGCCTCATCACCGCCTCTTTCAAGGCAGCGGGGAAGTGACCCTCACTCAACGAAGCATTGATAATTCCCTGGAGCCAGCCTCGTGTGACCTCCCGGGAAGCCAGTACTAACCAGGAGGGACATGGGTCCAGTAAACATGTGGTCGCATTAAGTCTCCCCAAAATCCTGTCCATGTCATCCGGAGTCACAGAGTCAAACTCTTCCAAGATAACATTCTCAAGACTATGCCTCGCCATCCTGCCCGGATCTACCCAGTCAGAGTCCAAATCCCGCTGGATCTGAGCGATTTTGTCATACAGATATCGTCCAAAATCCTCAGCCTTGCCCTCCAACGGGTCCTCCCGCACTCCCGGTTGAAGCAGGGAGCGGGTCACTCTGAACAGGGCCGCCGGACGATTCTCTGATGACGCAATAAGAGCGGAAAAGTAATTAGACTTCGCCGCTTTTATTGCCACTAGGTAGGTCTTAATATGCGACCTTACCAGTGTTCGATCAGATTCGATGAGACTGGCCCTCCAACCGCTCTCCAGGCATCTTTTCCAGCGCTTCATCTCCCTCAGCTCCTCAGTGAATCAAGGAGCCGCGAGGGATCGACACCGCGTCAGAGGCCGCAAAAGCACGACTCGATCTAAGGCTCCACTAGTGGCCCGATCCCAGGCCGCCACCAGGTCCCCAACCGAGTCATGTGCTAGAACCTCAGGACATGGCCCAAGCTCCATCTGGAATCTATCAGAATCCATCAGGCGCCTGGGGCGGACCCATCTTGTAGGCTCCCCCTCCCTACGTGCTACATGCTGGATACGCTGTTTTCTACATCCTGTAATGCCCCGCTCCCAAATCTAAGCAAGGTAAAAGTAGCTAAGTTTATGTGGTTGTTAAATGGAAGCCAGAATTTCTCAGGGAAGAGATATCAATTGGGTCAAGAATAAATTTCAAGGCCGAGAGGTAAAGTAAATTTACCACTTTATAATGCCTTGGTAAGGCCACACTTGGAATACTGCATCCAGTTTTGGTCGCCATGATGTAAAAAAGATGTTGAGACTCTAGAAAGAGTGCAGAGAAGTGCAACAAAGATGATTAGAGAACTGGAGGCTAAAACATATAAAGAATGGTTGCAAGAACTGGGTATGTCTAGTTTAATGAAAACAAGGACTAGGGTAACATGATAGCAGTGTTCCAATATCTCAGGGGTTGCCACCAAGAGAAGAGGGAGTCAAGCTATTTTCCAAAGCACCTGAGGGCAGGACAATAAGCAATAGGTGGAAACTAATCAAGGAGAGAAGCAACTTAGAACTAAGGAGAAATTTCCTGACAGTTAAAACAATTAATCAGTAGAACAACTTGCCTCCAGAGGTTGTAAATGCTCCAACACTGGAAGTTTTTAAGAAGATGTTGGATAACCATTTGTCTATAGGGATTCCTGCTTGAGGGGGTTGAACTAGAAGACCTCCAGGGTCCTTTCCAACTCCGTTATTCTATTCTATTCTATTCTATTCTATTCTATTCTATTCTATTCTATTCTATTCTATTCTATTCTATTCTATTCTATTCTATTCTATTCTATAAATTTTTATTTCAGTTGTATCTATTCTGAAAGCTGTATAAAAGTATAGTTATCTGAGACGTATATCAGGAACTCTTCAAGTACCCAGATAAATTACATATGTTTTCTTGAAAATAATCATCATATAGTACATTATTATTTAAGAAAAACAACCTGAAGTATTAGTCTTAGTAAAGTGTGCTTACAGTAGTCACTTAGTTTTGTCAGGTTACAAATCCACTCAAATCCACAATAAACACTGAAGAATTGATAACATGGTATTTTCAGACAGGGCTTACTCCCCGCTCTGTTAAAAACAATTTTAATGTAAAATAGAACAGATTTGGTGAGCTAATAAATCCTGCAAAATGCTTGTGTTATTTCATTATGCTGAATTATTTCAAAGCAATTATTTGTTTATTTATTGGAGGAGGCAACCCCGGGGCATATTGCAATTTTGAGGTATCCTCTACCTGAAAATCCTGATGAGATGTGCCTTCTATCTCTGAAATATGAAATTTGAAAACGTGTAAGATTAATTACTGCATTATTTCACCAAAAATGCTCTTTCTCTCTTTTCATTTCTGTTCTTTCTTTTCTCTTCTCTGTTATCTGATTTTCAGCAAAGACCAATCAAGCAATCTTTGAGTTCTTCACTGTGCAGAGAATCTCACTGGAAGTGTCTCCTTCTCTCAATTCTGATATATAGTTGCCTGGGGGCTATAGCTTGGTGCCAACTCACACAAGTCACTAAGCTCAGTTTTGATAGTTCCTTCAAAGGCAAGTCTATGATTTACCATGACAGTCCTTGCTCGGATGGCTATGTGTATATTCCATTAGCATTCCTTGTTATTCTTTATGTGGTCTACTTGGTGGAGTGTTGGCACTGCCGCACCAAAAGTGAACTTCAGTACAAAGCTGATGTGGAAAGTGTCTATGATCGAATTGCCAGAATGAAACAGGCCACACCATGTATATGGTGGAAAGCCATAAGCTACCACTTTGTCCGACGGACAAGGCAGGTGACTCGGTATCGCAATGGTGACGCTTATACAACAACTCAGGTTTACCATGAAAGAGTCAATACCCATGTGGCTGAAGCAGAGTTTGATTACTCCCACTGTGGATTCAAAGACATATCTAAGGAACTCATGGGCCTCGAATGGTATTCCACCACAAGACTAAAGTTTACGAAATGTTTCAGTTTTGCCAACATGGAATCTGAGAACTCTTACTTGGCACAGAGAGCTCATTTCTTCACAGAAATAGAAGGCCTAGATGATTACATGGAGATCAGAGAAGGCATGAAACTCAAAAATATAGACTTCAAAGAAGTAATGATGGCTTATGGAGACCCAGAACATCTTCCCTGGTACGTATCCCATTATGCTTTCTGGGTGGCTGCTTTGATGATGATTTCATGGCCACTGAGAGTCTTCATGGAATATCAGACTGCACACGTACACTACCATGTGGAGAAACTTGTTGGTGTGGAGTACAGTGTGCCTTCTGTGGCAGAGGAACCTCTCTACAGATACCGAATCCCCAGGGTAAGCACTCAGGACAGTACTGAGCTTGAGTGGCACATCTGCACCAATCGCCAGCTGATTCCCAGCTATTCCGAGGCTATGCTTCTGAACCTGACCCATTCTCCCATATGCAACAGTTACTCGATTCGCAGATACAGTGAAATTACTCACGGCTGTGAGACTTGCCGTCATGCCTCCAGTACCTCCTCTATCTTTTCCCACCACAATGGCAGTGCAAACTCACAGCTCTCTCTGAACACTAGCCGCTTCTCCTTATGCCAACTTCATGGCTCTCACAGGACAGGACTCTGGAGAAGTCACAGCAGCAGCATCACTGACCGTGGTTGCCAGGATGACCAATGCTGCTCCCACTCTAGCCAACTGGTCATCAATGAAAACCCACCCACTTACCAAGAAGCTCGTTTTTTCCCAGTACTAATTGTGCATAGGTCAGAGGGTCAGGAAAGGAGGCACTTCTGTCTCCGCCGTGCTTCCTGCCTGGAGACCTCGCTCTGACTTTCCATTAAGAGAGTTTTAAGGGCGACTACTTATTTGCCAATAACAGCAATACATACAACATAAACTCATTCAAGTCTCAATTGTCCATTTCTCCAAAAAAAAAGAGAGACTTATCCATGTAGAAATCTAAGAAAAGTCAACTCTGAATCTAAGGGTCTCAATAAATACTGTAGGTTAGTTAGGATGTTATCATGATATGATTGCTTCTTCAGGGATTTTTACAGTTTATAGGGTTTTATCCCCCTTTAATCTAAAACTCATGGTTAGGGTAAGAGAAATTTCTAAGGCTATCTTGTGAACTTTACTGAATTCAGGCCTCCCCTGAAAAGCTCCATAAACCTCGACTCCTATGCCATACTAACCTGGTTCCTGTGTATGCTACATGGTGATAAGAGCCAGATTCCTGATTTTATCATCTAATTTTAAAATAAAAAAAATATTGTGTGTCATGCAGAAGACATAATAAAAATGGTTATCCCTAAAATCATTCCATAACTTCTCTCTGCTATTTGCTTCATTTCACTTTTCTTCTAAAACATCTCTGTCTCTCTCTCTTTCTCTCTCTCTCTTTTGTCAAACAGATAGGAACACACTTTGCTTCCTTTCCTACTTTAAACTATTAAGGAAATATGTGGAAACATGTGACACGCAAAGTCCCTATCTTAAATCCAGGTGTTAGCAGTCTATAGCACAAAGATAGCTGGGTGACTTTGGGCCATTACAGGTAATCCTTGGTTTACGACTACAATTGAGCCCAACTTCTGTTGCTAAGTGAGACATTTGTTAGGTGAATTTTGTCCCATTTTGACTTTTCTCACCACAGTTGTTAAGGGAATCACTGCAGTTGTTACCTTAGTTAGTATTTATTTATTTTATTTATTTATTTGTTTCCATTTCTATACCGCCCTTCTCCAAATAGGACTCAGGGCAGTGAACAGCCAAAGTAAAAAACAGAACATACAAAATTTAAAAAACAGTTTAAAATAATTAAATATTTTGGCTGTAAATTAAAACAACCCAATTTAAAATCAATTTAAAATTTAACTCAAGCCAGCCCAATAACACAGTGGTTAAGTGAATCTGGCTTCCCCATTGCTTTTGCTTATCAGAAGGTTGCAAAAGGAGATCATATATGATCCCGGGACATTGCAACTGTCATACAATGTCTGAATTTTGATCATGTGACTATGAGAATGCCTTTAATCAATTTTTTTTCAGTATTGTTGCAATTTCAAACGGTCACTAAATAAGCAGTTGTAAGTCAAGGACTATACTTTCTCTCGGCCCTAGAAAAGAGGCAGTGGCAAATCACTTCTGAAAACCTGTGCCAAGAGAATTGCAGGGACTTCTCCAGGCAGTTTGAGGATTGGAGACGAATGAATGAAAGGGGGGAAAAGTTAGGTTCATGAATATTTACATATTTACAAGTGTGTGTGTGTGTGGGAGGGAGGGAGGGAGAGAGAGAGAGAGAGAGAGAGAGAGGTGTCTTAAAAGACAGATGTCTTAAGAGAAGTACTTAGAAGAGACTCTATTTCACTTCCCACCTTACCCCCTGCTCATAACAAGTGGTTTAGAAGTCAACAATCTAATCCTCTCCAGATGTTTTTTTTTATAACAGCTATTAACAGTACAGTCAGTGATAAAGGATTTCAGTTATGAAAATATTAGGAGAATTCTTACTTCTAGCTTTCACCAACCTGATGTCCAGTAGATATATTGCACAATTGTGAGAGTTCTACTCCAACACAATGCACCAAATTGTGTAGAATGCTACCTCAGTATCATGACTGAATAGCACATCTAATTTAATTCTTCTCATTTCTTCAAATGTTCCAAAGCCTGAAATATGGGGTGGGGGTGGGAATAGGAAAATGCCTTATTTGCTATTTCCACTATGCAAGGAAAAGAAGCAAAAGATGTGAGCTGAGAGATTAAATAAGATCTTTCTCTGGTTCATCCCAGGTGTGTCTGCCATGTCTCACTATCTAACATTCTCTTCATTCCTCTCCTCTTACCAAAATGTGCTTTGACTTTCATTTATTCCCCCCCCCCAAGTCCCTTACCACCTTTTTTCAGTTCTTTATCCTCCTTCTGTTGGCTTTCATTTTAGCCAATTTTCCAAGGTGAGTCCAAGTATTATCCATCCTCATTTTTTTTAAAAAAAATTTTTTTGCAATATACTGTAGTCTGCTGATGCTGATGAAGTATATTTCTCTCCCACACAGTTTTAACAGGGCATCTTTCCAGAGAGGTAAATAGTATGCTTTAGTACCATTGGCTGAAGTAGTGATTTCCACTGCTGCACATCCAGTCCTGTGCTTTTCATAAAGAGCAGTCCCAAATGGACGTTTTTACAGTACATGCCAATTATTTGCTTAACATACAAAGGAGCTTGAGAAAATATAAGGTTCTATTAAAATAGGCTTGAACAGAATGGCAGAACAAAAAAAGGCATTTTTGTCTCACTGATGAGAGTCTATTTTTATGTTTTTAATATATTTCTACTGAGCAAAATGATTCTTTGGTCTGCTCACATATTCTTAACAGTCTGTTCATCTTGCAGGTACGCTTACAACCAAGGTGTCCGCCTTCCTCACTTTTTCCTCAGGTAAAATTATACTCTCAGTAGCTTCACATCAGCAGTCTGTGGACATGGAAACACACACACACACACACACACACATATATATGCACACATATTGAAGAATCTTCAGAAGGAATATGGGTGTGGGCTGCATGTGTCGATGATTCCTGAATTGCAACAGACTGCCAAATTGTATTGTTGTCTTTTAAAAACACCAGTGCATATGTCAGTGTAAAGAAAATAAATTATTAACAACGTTGAATTTAAAAAATCATCTTCAGCCTAGCATTCCCTCAGAGGTATTGGCTAGTGGCCAACATGCTGACAACAAAATGGAATCTGTGGTCTCATGATTTAAGAATGAAAAAAAGCATGAGTTAGGGACTAAGCCTACACTGCCTTTTATTTAGTCATATGTTGAAATATGTGTGAATACATAGCAGGTGTGAATATGTGTGAATACCTTAGCAGGTAGCAACATTTTTTGGACTTCTGAAGCTAAGCAGAGTCAGGCCTCATTAGTATTTGGATAGCAGACTACATGGGATCCCAAGGCTATAGGTCTCATTGGGAAGTGAAATAATATCCTACAAAGAAGGCAGTAACAAAAGATCATTTTTATAACATTGCCAAAAAACCACAACCCTGCATGAACATGCCTATGAAATTACTTAAGGTCAGCTCTCTCACCCTTTATTATACACAGACTTATCTCACACCTGCATAATTGTTTCTGACCGCAGTGACTGTTTACCACCCGAAATATAAATCTTTTATAAATTTTAATATGTATATTTTATTGGCGATACAGAAATTAATTTTCACTATGCATATTGACTGGATGTACAAGAAGATCACTGTTTTTAGTGGAGAATATCTTTTTAGTTTTCTTGCTTTACTGGTAATTAAATGGGTAGAAGTGTTTTGCTGCTGCGGTTGTTATAAAACTGGTGCTCCTAATGGGCACACTGTGTGTGTGTGTGTGTGTGTGTGTGTGTGTGTGTGTGTGTTTTGCATAGCAAAATGGTGAGGGGGACAATACTGGAACCCAGAACTAATAAATAGCATTAAGTGAATGCATTTTCCAGGACTTCAGATATACTTCAGAAACTTAGCAATATAGTTTTTTTTAAAAAAACAATTAATTGATTTAACATCTTTATTTTATCTTTATAAGGCATTGATGTTGTGCAGAGACATTCACAGCAACTGTCAGACTGGAAAACACAACCAGGCATGCAAAGTCCTACTTCTCTTTTATATGCATGCAAAACACATTAAAAAGGGGCGGGGCTTTGGTCACCCAGTCACACCCATAATTTTTGAGCCAGTGCCCATTGCTGCTGATGCCTATGGTGTTATGCTAAATGACCTACATTTGCTGCTACCTGGTAGTCAGTCTGAATTTACCTAACAAAAGCACAATTGAATTCACTGGAACTTTATCATGTTGCCTTAACGATCTTCATTCCTTTTTAAATCCTTTAAGAGATTCATATAGGAGAACTGAAATTTTGATTCATGACTATAGCCCACCCACCCCGCATGTCACTCCTTACTGTCTTTACAGCAGAGCTCAGAAAAATGTGTGGGCAGCTCTAATCTAATCAGCTCATGGAAAGCATGCAAAACCCGAAAACCAAAAAACGTTGCACTCTGAGTTACATGCTACAGCAGATACAGAGCTTTTTACCAAACACCAGTGAATTACCCAGTTCCTAGAATGCGTAAATCTATCATGTGACAATAATAGACAGGGTAGAACATCGAGGCTGCAGTCACCAACCTTAAAGCAAGCAGTATTTATAACATCAAGAGAAAGCTTATGAATTCTTTAGAACTATCTATCATTCTGATATGCTGTGACATACAGTAGGTCTGCTCAGAGCTTCCTCTCTAAATTCTATCAGTGGATAAAGAGATGCTGGTTAAACAAACAACCTTTATGGAACACACTGAGCTAACATAACATTCATTCGAGGGGATACATGGGGAACTCATTAAATTTGCAGATGACACCAAGCTGGTAGGAATATCCAACACTCCAGAAGATAGGCTCAAGATACAGAAGGATCTTGACAGACTTGAACATTGGGCGCTATCTAACAAAATGAAATCCAACAAGGAAAAAAATAAGGTTCTACATTTAGGGAAGAAAAACAAAAAGCACAAGTACCATATATGTGGTACCTTGCTCAATAGTAGTAACTGTGACAGGGATCTTGGAGTCCTAGTGGACAACCATTTAGATATGAGCCAGCAGTGTGCAGCAGCTGCCAAGAAAGCCAACACAGTTCTGGGCTGCATAAACAGAGAGATAGAATCAAGATCACGTGAAGTGTTAATACCACTTTATAATGCCTTGGTAAGGCCACACTTGGAATATTGCATTCAGTTTTGATTGCCACGATGTAAAAAAGATGTTGAGACTCTAAAAAGAGTGCAGAGAAGAGCAACAAAGATGATTAGGGGACTGGAGGCTAAAACGTATGAAGAACGGTTACAGGAACTGGGTATGTCTAGTTTAATAAAAAAGAAGGACTAGGGGAGACATGATAGCAGTGTTTCAATATCTCAGGGGTTGCCACAAAGAAGAGGGAGTCAAACTATTCTCCAAAGCACCTAAAGGTAGAACAAGAAGCAATGGGTGGAGAGGAGAGGAGGAGAGAAGCAACTTAGAACTAACGAGAAATTTCCTGACAGTTAGAACAATCAGTGGAACAACTTGCCTGCAGAAGTTGTGAATGCTCCAACACCGGAAGTTTTTAAGAAGATGTTGGATAACCATTTGTCTGAAGTGGTATAGGGTTTCCTGCCTGGGCAGGGGATTGGACTAGAAGACCTCCAAGGTCCCTTCCAACTCTGTTATTCTATTCTATTCTATTCTATTCTATTCTATTCTATTCTATTCTATTCTATTCTATTCTATTCTATTCTATTCTATTCATTCTACTTCTTAGGAAAAGTGTGAGAAGCCCTAGGATACGCAGCTCTCCAAAGAGGGTAAATTGAATCAAACTTTCCCATCCAAGAAATGACAATCAGGTGTTAAGTTTGAGGGGCACTCCCCTAAAAAAATTCACATAGACATTGACTGCCATCAGCAGAGACTGTTATTAATGACACAAGTTTATGGATGTGAATTGAAAGAGATCCCTGTAGATCAAAATGCTCATAAAGCTAGAAAAGGCTACAAAATCGGTGCCAAAACCAATCCATAATCAGGCAAATAGCAAGGAGTACACAAAGGGAGAAAATACAGTATTGCTATTCATTTTCCATTAGAAGTCATCTAACAAAATCACCACAAGAGTAAGGCACACAATACTTTGGGAAGCTGCTGTCAGCCCGATACCCCAGACTAAAAAATCAATGCCGTATAGATCAATACTACAGCTGCATTGCAAGATTTGGACGACCTTGGGAATACCAAAAGAGGTGTCATGGCACAGGACTAAGCTGTTCCCACTGAATTTATGGAGTGTCAGTCTCAGGAGTCACCTAACGCTGATCAAACACAGGCACCATAAAACAGCTTTAGTTAGTTAGTTAGTTAGTTTATTTTATTTGTATACCGCCCTTCTCCCGAGGGACTCAGGGCGGTGAACAGCCATGGTAAAAACAATGTACAACAAAAATTAAAAGCTTATTAAAATAATTCAATCATTCGGCCAAATTTAAAACATCCAACTAAGATCATTTTAAAACCCCTATCAAAACCCAATTTAAAAAACTTTTATCCTGTCAGACCAGCTTGCTGGAATAATAGGCTCTTCAGAGTGCGACGGAAGGCATGGAGGTCGGGGATCCTTCGTATGTCCGGGGGCAGTTCATTCTATAGGGCTGGGGCCCCCACAGATAAGGCTCTCCCCCTGTGGGTCGCCAGCCTACATTGTTTGGCTGATGGCACCCTGAGGAGGCCCTCTCTGTGGGAGCGTATTGGTCGGTGGGAGGCAATTGGTGGCAGAATACGGTCTTGTAGGTAACCAGGTCCTAAACCAGTTGTCACATAATGAAGCAAGTCCACCCCCCGCAATCCTCAGACTCAGCAAGTAGAGATGAGAACAGAATAAAAACATTCAGTGAGAGTCTCTGCCAAGCAAGGAGAAACTATCTTAATTGAAGATAGTTGGCTGCAGCCTGATTTAACAGATAGATCTGACCTATGTTTCTACTTTGGAAATAACTACCTAACCTCCTGCTCTAGTGTGTCATTCTTGTGAATCCTCCTCTTGAAACTGTCCTGTGGACTGACTGACAAACCTGATCTGGCTCTCTGAACTTCAAACTGGATTTTAATTTCTCTTCTGTATACTTCTGTTGAAAGCGAAACTGGGATCCTTGGTGTTCTCATCTAGCAATTGGGTGTGAGTATTTGAAACAGGCAATGGTGGGTTCCTCCCGGTTCTGCTGAGCCGGTAGTGGTGATGATATGAGGTCACCGAACTGGTTCTGCCTCCCCTGCCCATCCACCCACCCACCCCCCGCATTATTCTTACCTTTTATTTGGCCCCACCCCCAATCTATTGCTGCCTCCTGAGTCCCATCTGATGGCTAGAGGGGAAAAAAACTGTTTAAACTGTTTACCACGGGGCTTCAAAGGGCCGTCCTACAGTTGATCAGTGTTAAAAGAAAACAAATGAGTAGACCGGTGCCTGTAAAAATACATGAGTAGATCAGTGCCTGCAAAAATAAATGGGTAGATCGGTACAGCTCTGCAAGCAGTTAAAAGCCTGGTAGACCAGTACCTCTGCTAAATCCTAAATAATTGTCACATGACCATCAAGCCATGCCCACAAAATAAGCCACACCCACAGAACCGGTAGTAAAAAATTTTAGAAGCCACCTCTGGAAACAGGACAAGAGGAGGGGAGTAGCGTTATCTGCAAAGACCCCAAAATGGCAAAATTTCAGCAGGTCATTCTTGCATTCCCTGATGTCAGTGCTGAGTACATCAACCTCAACACAAAACAAAACAAAACAAAACAAAACAAAACAAAACAAAACAAAACAAAACAAAAACCCCACCTTATTAGGGGTCTTCTGTTAATTAAATGAGATATTGTATCTGAACAAGTCAGAGGCTCACTTAATTAAAGAGTGGTTGAGCCAATTCTATGTTTTAGGGAATCCATAGTAGATCAACCCTAATATTAGCAGAGATTACCTAATCTCCTAATTTGGGAGAAGTTAGGTCAGGATGAGGTGTTGCAAGATATAATTTAATTTAAGCATTAAATCATTCAGGGCCAGCCCTGATGTGATGAACTGCCTCCTGTATAGTCCTAGAACAGTGTTTGCAGCAAATATCATTGCTGTTTAGCTGTGTTTCAAACAATTGTAAACTCCTACCATGCTCTAGAATGACTTAGCAGCAGGGACACTAAAAATTAAATTGCTACAAAAATATATTATTTAAGAGGGTTGCAAAGATTGTAGTAGGCCCTGTCAGCATTCCTTGCCAGCTGCCCTGGAATTTGAGATGTTGATCCCAGTCATCTGGAATAACGTGCTTCAAGCAAGATCTGTTGGAAGAATTTGCATAATTTCAAGATGTTGCTACATCAAAAGGAATTTATGCTGAAACTAAATCCCTAGTAAGAGTTGTCATGCAATATTGTTATGCAACATGTACAAACAGTGTAGTGGTTAAAGTGTTGGCGTAGGAAACAGGAGACTGAATTGTAGTCCCACCTTTTGCATGAAAAACTGGCTGGGTGACTTTGGATCAGGTACTCCCTCTGAGCTGAACTCACCTCACAGGGTGGTTGTTGTAGGGAAAATAGGAGGAAGAAGAAGTATAGGTATGTTTATCAGCTTGAGTTGTGTATGAAAAAAGGAGATTAAATAAAGTCTTAAGAGACTAAATAAATAATTCCATTGTTGAAATCAGCAGGGTAGAACAGAATAGTTACTTGCCCGAGATCACTGCATTTGTCATTCATATGTGCAGAAATTTCATCAGATTATTCAGGATTTCCCTTTTTCTCCTTCTTTGACCTTTCAAAATCTTTCTGTGTCTAAAGAATGTATCAATGTTTACCTAGACCACATAGATAACTATTCTGTTATCCATTGCAAGAGTTCCAAGCCATGCTGTCTAACCTTAGGGCAGTGTTTCTCAACTGTGGCAACTTGAAGATCTGTGGACTTCAACTACCAGAATTCTCCAGCTAGTAGACTTCAAACAATTCAATTCAGTTTCAAGCAAGCACATCTTCGAGTTGCTAGGGTTGAGAACAGTGGTGGGTTTCAAATTTTTTTACTACCGATTCTGTGGGCGTGGCTTGGTGGGCATGGCAGGGGAAGGATAGTGTAAAATCTCCATTCCCTCCCCAATCCAGGGGAAGGTTACTGCAAAATCCCCATTTCCTCCCGATCAGCTGGGACTTGGGAGGCAGAGAATAGATGGGGGTGGGGTCAGTCAGAATTTTTACTACCGGTTCTCCGAACTATTCAAAATTTCTGCTACCAGTTCTCCAGAACTGGTCAGAACCTGCTGAAACCCACTTCCGGTTGAGAAACATTGCCTTAGGATCTTTATTGGGCAACAAAGCAGAACAGAAGCTATGACTTACTTCAGGGGAGGACAGAAGCAGGTGAAAAACAGATCTTGTAATACCAATTGTCAGCAGCAAAAGACCTTTGGGACTTTTGCTGTTGGTTGTCTGTCTCACAAATGGAATAGGTCACCTTGCAAACTTTGCAACTGCTTTCCCCCTGCTTCTCCTGCCACCCAGAAGAAATCCAGTGGGAAGGGAGAAGACCCGGGTTCTCTTACCACAGGGACAGGAAGATAAATGGATCTTTTTGTCCTTTCCCACAGTAGTGTAGGCTGCAGGCTGCAGAGCTCCAGAGTTCCCCAGGTAGGGAAACAACACTATACTGCAAGGGGGAACATTCCTACAGAACAGCTACCACAACATCCCCATTTAGCTTTGCCACTGACAAATTTGCAGAAGGTTGTTTTAAATGTGCTTAGCACTCCAGGGAATGACTGCTGGCCTAGTGCTTAAAGTACTCCTGCAGTTTAACTTGCTGCAATGCCTAAATTGCAAGCTGGGACTTTTTCTATATGTGTCCAGAGTTCTTCTGGTAGCCTGCTGGACATGTATTATGCTGTAACTTTGGCAAATGGAATGAAGCCTGAAAGGGTTGGAGATTTTACTGCAGGGGTGCTGGCTGCTTTCTCAATGGTTCAGCTGCCCACCCCCTGCCCAATAACTTCAGTGTTATATGACTGTAAAAGCCCCTTTACAACTTAGGCATTGGGAGTGGACATGGCACCTTGCTGAGGGGGGAAGATATCCCTGCAAGTGACCTTCCAATGGAAAAGGAAACCTGTGGAAGAAAAGGAGAACCGGCACCCAAAGCCCCACTTCCCTCCCTTCTCACTCTGATTTCCTTGGCATCCATAGCTTGACTAGGCAAATTGAGAGATGGATTTGGAGCTCTGACTCTCCTGCTGTCAAAGGGCAAATGGTAATCAGATGCCAGGGACTGGAAGGGTGGCACACCCACAGACATCGGGTAGCCAACAACAGCAGGGCAGGTGCCCACTCTAAATTGTGAGACTGGCTGTTCAGCGTGGCTTATGGTGGCAGAAGCCGGCAAATTTCTGAAGTGGAACAAATGGCCTGAGGATGACATTGCACCTTCACATTCTCAACAAATGTGTAATGCTGGAGAAGCAGTTGGTTCCTTATATTGAGAAACACTCTTTAGCAAGCACAGAAAAGGCTTCTTAGGGATGGCTGTGGAGGTTATAATGACATCACAAGACTTACATTTTAAAGCTATAAATCAAGGTTTCTTGCTGTGCAATTGTCAGTCATTTCCATCACTTCGTGGACATCATTTTGCTACGACTGATTGTTGTAAATGAGTTCTTGTAAGCTCCTGTTTGTGTCATCACTGACAGCATCTGGCCACCTTGACCTCTGTCAGCTTCATTTTCAATTGTCCTCGATTTCTCCCACGCATCAAATTCTTCACATTGTGAATCCAAAATACTTAAATTATAGCTTTATTGCTTCTAGGAAACAGTCTGATTTTACTTTCCCAGTAGACTCCTGTGCTGATTTAACCAGCTTAGTTTTGTGTCTTTATTACTTATGTTATATTCCCTTGTTCTTGTCTTCCATGGTTTTATTTGTTTTCTTTGAAGTACCCAGAGAACTCCAGCGAATAGGCATATAATGAAGAAATGGAGTTAGCATTATATGTGATATTTCTGCTTCTAGTTAAATATACACTGAGAAAAAAAATCATGAAAATACTTTTAGTACATTTTTTCATTATAGATTTTATAATGAATTCTATATTCTATTCTAACCCTTTGCCAATTTAAGTGAGGCAGGAATGAATATCACTGTTAGTGAAACCGCACTCACAAAGTCGCTCTTCTCACACAAATATTCTCAGATACATTCATCTTATTCACTTTTAAATTTACTCACAATCCATCCATGCATTCATCTATCCATCCACCCAAACACACCAAATGTGACTCAGCTGTGACCCTCAATTCCCATGGCTCTTTTCACTGGCAGTTTACAACATTCTTTTACTATGGTCTTGAGATGGACTCAAAAGTCCCAGTAATTATTATACTAATTACGGAATTCTGGAAGTTAAAGAAAGACAGTATATCTTACTGGTGCCCAGGCTAGGCTCCCACAAATATGTATCGGACTTGGATTCCAACTACTACCAGTATTAAACTAGTCCAAGTATTTCAGCATAGCAATTGCAGAATTACTAACTATCTTTCCCAATAATTCATATTTTAAAACAAATACTTTTCAAGTTGCCTTTGTGTCATTTAATACGGAAATTAAGAAAAAGTTTTATGAAACAGAAACTTCAACAGGACACTTTAAACACACGGGATTTTCATTAATAGCTGCACATTACCTTAATAAAATAAAATAATAGATTTAATGTTGGAGACCAGATTTCAAATTTAATAAAGGGGAATTTTAAAAACACTATAAAAAACAAATTGTCTTTCTTGAAATATAACAAATGGGAAACAAGGTTTATTATTGAAGAATTACAGGATCTGTGGAATTAGTTTTTCCCCTAAGCTAAATGAAAAACATGTTAAACACATATTTAAAGGACAAATAAGCAAAACAGTTTCATCCTACTATATAACTATCCCACTGTATTTTCATACTTAGGCATTAGAAGGGCACTTTTAATTAGCAGAACTTTCATGATGCTCCTAAGGGTTTGAACCAGTAGGTTGCTTTACAGGCCAAAATCATGCTGGCAGGAAGGGATAACATTAGTTAAACACTCTTACAATACTGATAGGATTTATGGCTCCTTGACATCCAATCAGCATATCTGATGGAAATAGTTGTTTACTATTTTACATCCTGGTTGAAGAAAAGTTCTTGGAATCTGAAAATATACAACTATTTTGCATATCTCTAGTTGGATTAATATATACTACCAGAAAGCAAATGTTTTATGAGAGTATAACTTATTCCCTATTTAAAAAATCCTGATTCTTTCCCCCCTGTTGGCATATGTAAGCTAAGGCAGCAACCACCACTTCCCCATTGTTGGCATGAAAATTGAATGGATGCATCCATGAAATCTACCAGGAGTGGGGTTTAAGTTGAAAGAAACTTTATCTTAAAGTTTGCCGAAACAGGTAACTTTGATAATGATTTATTTGGAAAGTCTCTCAATTTCTTTTTATATAAACAAGATTTAAATAAAGCCCTTCATCAGGATAAAAAATAATAAAAAATTAATTGTACCAAACCAGAAACTAGTCAAAAATTGCATTTATGCAAAACCAGAAAAGGGTTTGCATTATGACTACAATAGCCAAAGCTAAACATTTCATGCACATAGACAGTAAGAAACATAAAGGAGCTGGCGGGGGTGGGGGAGGGATATCAAGAGTACTCTGTATTATTTTCCTCTTTATTTAAACCTAATTACAACCTTGAAAGCTACTTAATCTTATCTACCTACCATTATGCTTCATAAAGGAAATACTAAAAGTAGCCAAAGGAAGTAATAAGTATTTCTCTGAGGAAGTTACAGCTGGAATTTGAAGAGGTAGCTTCCATGCTTAACATTACAACAAAATTCAACAGTTTCAATTGAAGAGAATGTGTGTACTCCGGGTTCAACTATGGAGTCCATGATGCTCTTGGTTGTTTTCTTGCAGATGTTACCTTACTCAACCAAGTTTCATTAATCAACCCAACTCAATAGTTCTGCAAAAGATCAAAAATCTGATAGCACCTTTTCTGACTAACAGATTTTTGTGAGCTTAAATTTGTTAGTTAGAAAAGATGCTATCGGATTCCTGATTTTTTTTTAAACCATTATAGACTAGCATGGCTTTCTTACAGAGCTTGGCAACTATTTATTGATTACAATATCCAGAAAAATTGTCTCCCTTATTATTATTACTGTTCATTACAGCCAGCCAGATGTTCAGACTGGATTTGGCATTTTTGACCACCTATTGAATCTTTCCCAAGGACCTGGGATAGGCAGACGTGGATATTTGATGGTCTTACAGTCTTACTTATCATCATAGGATGTAAGCTGTTCTGAATAAAGCTGCCTTTTGCAATTAACTGATAATGAATTTGTCAGTGCTGATATTTACATATTTTACTGGGTTTTGCTATTTCTTACTATCATTTTTTTTAAAATATAATTGATAGGGCCCTGATTTGGGCAATGTGAAGTGACCCACTATATTTAGATAGCTGTGAAGCACAGCAAATCATTATGTAATTTATTATTATTGTGGTATTACTACCATGAGAAGCTGTTGTGTTATTTTCTTATATTTTGTGTTAAAATAATTGGCCATAGCTCAGGCAGCCAGATACCTTGGGCCAGCCATACACAGGGAATTAGGGAATATCTGAACCATACATTATGAACATAATATACAACATTCATAACGAAGAATTTCCCACATTCACTTATTTAATTGGCCACATTAACAAGAGAGGGCAAAAAGAGAAGTGGGATTAGGGTAAACTGTCCAATGAATTTATTTTTTATTTATTTTGTCAAGCATGTATAAGATAACAGATATAAGTATAAACACCATTATGAATACAGGAAATGGATACGAGTAAATCGGGACAGTACAGCAGGGACGGTAGGCACATTGGTGCGCTTATGCACACCCCTTGTATGTAATTTGTATGTAATGCTTTTGATTCCATGGAAAATATTCTGCAAAGAACGTCTAATAAAACCTGAAAATAAAATGTATAATCTGTAAAAAGAAAAAAGAAAAAGGAAAAAGAAACTACATTCTCACTCTTGGATTTCTACAGGAAAATCCACATCCATGTTTTATGCCTCTGTAAACATTATTTATTATTATTGATCTACTGGCTTCCTTCTATGGATGAAGATTGGTAAGGGGTAGTCCTTTATTTGTCCGCGTCTGACACAGACCCTTCTGTGTTTATTTTTTTTTTCTCTCTCTCTCTCTCTCTTTCTCTCTTTTTCTCTCTCTCTCTTCCAAATCACGACCTCTTTGATTTGGGATGAGCTGCTCCTTGAGTAGAAACTGCGGCTCGCTGACTAACCTGCGCGCAGAAAAAAGATCGCGCCCGCGCCTTCCCTTCTCCTTGAAAACCGGAGACCACGTTGGTTGTGCCGCAGGCCTGTTATTTTCCACTTCGCGGGGGAATAAAAACAACAAAGTTCAGGAAAGCAATAGGATAAAGCCTTCGACGGATTAATATTCATGAAGCCGGTGATGTCATGAGCAGGAGAGCTGTGGCCTCCTGAAAGCGCCATTTCCTGGAGGAGAAGCAAGAAGCCGATGCCAAGACTTGCAGAAGGAAGTCGCGGCGGCCGAAGGAGGGAGCTCCGCGCCGGGCCAACCTCAACTCGGCGGGCTCGGCGGGCCCGATGAACTGTGTGCACTGCGGGAGGGAGGCCGGCAGGGGGGGACCTTCCCGACTTGGCGATCACAAGCTCGGGGAAAGGGAGCAGAGCCGCCGGCCGAGCCAGCGCTGGTGGGGTGCCTGGCGCTGCCATCTCCAGCCGCTTCTTTTTTTCTGGGCTTGCCGGGCACGATCGCGTGGGCGCCGAGCCCCTCTTCGCGCCCAAATCGAGGGGGCGCGGACCTTCTCTTTCAAAGAAGGGGCGTCCTTGGTTTTCCTCTCTCTTCTTTCCCCCCTCCCTTGTTGCTTTGCCGCCCGCCCGTTCTCCTTTTTCCCCTTTTCCTCCCCTTCCTTTCCTCCCCGACTTTGAATTTTTGGGGTCCGACGCGAGACGAGCCCTTTGGAGGTCGCAAGGAGGATGGTGATAAAGATGATGAGGGGGAAGAGATGGAGATGAAGCAGACTATGCAGATGCGGGGACTCCTGTTGCTGTTGCCGGCACTATGGGCTCTGTTTTCGCGGGACTTCAGGGCTGTAACAGGTAAGGAGATTCCGCTCCGCCGAGTTCCCTCTCGGGCAGGGGGACGGCAGCCGACTCTCGACTTGATTTTTTACCGGCTCTTGTCCCTTTCACGCTCTCCCGCCCGCTTGATTTTACGTTTCCCAAGTGGGTGCGCTCCAGCTCCGAGTTTCTTGTTGGGCTATGACTATGGAGATTCTCAGTCATCCAGGTCGTGGTTGTCCCAAAGGTGCTTTTTCCAGAGGCAACTGGACTTTCTGGTTTTTCTTTGAAGACGTTTCGCTTCTCATCCAAGAAGCTTCCTGCCTGGATGAATCGTCTTCAAAGAAAAACCAGAAAGTCCAGTTGCCTCTCGAAAAAGCACCTGAATTGGGACATTGTTGGGCTATGGGTCACTTCTGTTCTGCAACCGAGTAGATGAAGCGGCACAACCGGGTCTGGGGTTGATTTGGAGTGGGAGCCGTTCGCCTTCGGGCACTCCTGTTCCGGTGTCCCTTCTTTTAAAGAAAAACAAACAAACAAACAAACAAACAAACAAACCCAAGTAGAGTAAACTCCCATTGATAGTTTTCTTCTTCCTCCGAAGGGACTTCCAGGAGAAGATAAGGTCTCCCTGCTACCCAGGTGTAAGCGCGGTAGTTACAATGATTTTTTCATCTACTGCCAGTGCTGTAAGATTGGCCTGCATCTTTCCTCATTGGAGCTGAAACAAATGGCAACATTTAAGGAAACTGTATTTCATTGTTTATATTTTTTTAAATCCCTGGTGTTGTTTTTGTTTTTAATGATTATTTTGTAGATGGTAGTGATTTCATCTTTGCACGCTGTCAAATTGAACCAATAGCTTTGTATGCCAGGAATTTGACTCTATTACCTGCTTTCCCAATTTTCCCTTAACATTATTTGGAGAGTCCTGGGGAGAGTTAGGACTTTACCGCTGTGGAGATCTTTCCTGTTAAAGGCTTCCTAATTGGATGAATTGGTCCAGTTCTAAATAGAATGTCCAGTAAGAAGCCCTTATGGTCCCTGCAGGATGGCCTCATTATCTTTGTAGAGGTTTTAAGTGAAGATTTGATTGGATTAGCACACTTGAAGGTTGAAAAAGTCACACTCTATGAGAATGCTCATTCACAGATATTTAGCATGAAATATATTTAAAGGTTTTTCCCTTAAAACCAGGCTCTGTCATCAGGGCAGGGTGGGTAATCTGCGACTCTCCAGTAGTTTGGAACAGTAATTTCAATTGTTGCATCACTCCCCAGGATGCCTAGGGCTGTTGAGAGTTGTAATTCATTAACATCTGGAATGCCATAGATTCCTCAGGCAGCTGTCCCAGGTAGATGAAATTGTGGATGGTAAAAGGGCAGTGATTGTTTCCCTTCTGCTGGTATGGCAGAAGGGAAAGATACTTGTGGAGTTTTCTGTCCATGTACCAAAATAATGATGACTTCAGGCACTATGGCTGGCTAAGGTCCATGAAAGGTTGCAAGCATGCTTTGGTGTTATATCTCAGGCAGCAAAATATCTATTAGAATGAGAATCATTGGCTATTTTAGTACTTATTTATTGCGTCAACATCATAAACATATTTGAGGTCTTTGGCAGCTCTATTTATATTTCCATAATTGAATATTGGCTACAGCTCTTGAACATAAGGGTATCATTTTTCTCTCTGTGACTTTATCCCAAGCATTCATCTTTATGGAAAGACAAGAGGTTAAAAAAATGTTTATTTCTTCTACAAGTGGTAATAAATATACCACTGACACAACGTTTTGTAGAATTTGAATAAATATGTCTGTACACCACCCTTTATATGCTTCATTAATGCTTTTGTGAAACACTGATAATGTTTTATCAAGATCCCTACTGAAATGTCACAAATGCACAAATAAATTGATTTTCCAATGAATCAGTAACATTTGTAAAATTCTTCAAATTAATATTTTGTTTTCTAACTCAGAGAGGTTACAATTTGGAAGTCATTTATTTATGGAGCAGCTCTATTATTGTAATCCGTCACCCTCCCACTCTATTGGTGAATTATTGTAGTTTGGAACCATAAATGTTGTCACTGGGTCATGAACTAATAATTCCATGTGGGATCCATCTGTTACCAGTTTCCAAAGTTAGCTGGTTAGTGTGACTGACTGACTGAAGGCTGATGTCAGTATTGAGTCAAAATAAACTGTGGGTAGAAAATAAGAAATGGACATAAATAGATAGAATAAAAAAAAATTTAAAATGAAAGGAAAACAGTACTGCTGATTCTTTGACATAATTTAGGTTTGTGGGTCAAAAACCATCCTGGATATTTTCTTCTGGGAAAATGTTTTTGAGAATTAATGTGGATCTTATCTTACTTGCAGACTCAGATCATAGTATCTGGAAAGCATGCAGATCCTTCCTTCCATGCTCTGTGGACTCTGTAACTGTAGTCCTCTGTTGTACCTTTTTTTGGTAGTACAATCTGTGTAGTGGTTAAAGCATTGGGCTAGAAACCAGGAAACTGTGAGTTCTAGTCCCACTTTAGGATGAAGCTGGCTGGGTGACTTTGGGCCAGTCATTCTCTATCAGCATAACCTGCCTACAGGGTTGTTGTGTGGAAAGTAGGAGGAAGAAGCATTGTATGTATTTGCTGATGAGTGATATATAAAAATAATAAAAGTGGGATATACATGATAGATAGATGATAGAAAAGAGAAAATAAGGAAGGAAGGAAGGAAGGAAGAAAGAAAGAAAGAGAAAGAAAGAAAGAAGAAAAGAAAAACTAATTAGAGTCCCCACAAGAGCATGTTGAAAATGCTGATGTTTTTAAGGTTCCTCTAAATATAAGAACTTGAGCCATGCATCTTTTGGACTAGGAAGTGTCCATCAGTTTTAGTTGCCACTGATAATGTGTGAGATTAGCAAATATTCTCACTATACAAGCAGGCTGATTAGTTTTACACCTGTAGCATGGAGTCATCAATTTGAAACTCTTTCCAAGTCAACTTTCCCAACCTGGTAAACCACCAATGTGGTCATAGTACCATTTTCAGAATTCTGGGAATTATATTTGCAATATAGCATGAGGACCTAAATTAAAGATGCCTGTTCCAAATTCAAGCAAACCTACATTGTGGTCTTACATATCTGGCACATAATACAATGGGAATTAGGGGAATATTCCTCTGATAGACATACACTTCCGTTTCCTTTTCTCCCTCTTAAGAATACCAATACTTGCTAGCAGTAAAGAATGTTGCCAAACCAAAAAGTTAATATGCTACACTGCAAGTCTAGAAGGACTTGGTAGTTAATTGTTACACCTAGCTGATAGCTGGACTTGGTAGTTAATTGTTACACCTAGCTGATAGCTGCATAAGTAAACTGAAATTTCTTGCCTAATTTGAAAGAGAATAGTGGTTTACTGGGTGATTAGACCAATAGAAAGAGTGAAACTGGTAGGGAGTTCATAGCGTTGTGCAACTTCTTTTGTGTATTTCTCATATCCACACACCCAACTGTTTAGGCAGCTTTTATTTGGTTAATAAAGGTATAGAATTAAAGGTCAAGGTGCTCCTTCAATGCAAAAAATTGTTAAGCAACTTCTTCTTATTTCTATAATCATTAGACTCTTATGATACATTATTGACCATGCTTCAGTTAAGCAACAGTTGTGTGTGCATACATCCACGCATGTGAATGAATGCTGTGCTTTTCCATAGAAAATATATACCTGCCCTATGATTTTTCCAAAATTACCTATGCCTTAATGCCTATTCATTTCCCATAATCAAAAGCCAAAAATATACTCTACCTTATTTTTCTTTTTTCTTTTTCTTTTTTTTAAATTCTTTGTGCAGGGCTCTCCTTCAAATGTGAAATGCACTTTGCTTATTTAAGATTTCAGCAAGAATGGTGTCTTAAATCTGAAGTTGTCCACAAGGATAGTTCTATTTGTTCATGATTATCTACTTTAGCAAGTGGATTACTGAAAAGCTGAGCAGTTTTGCTATTGCCAAATATTGCCTTTATTTCATAAGGCTGTCATTTTATAAAGCCCATTTTTTTGTATCTATGGCATGGTCATAGAGTGACTAGCAGAAACTCTATTGCTTCAGAAGGATGCACACTGAGAAGGAGGATGTTTTCTGCCACATGCCCACATGCACAAACACACATAATTTAATCTCATTTGTTGAATTAAATAATAAGGGGTTAGATCATGTTTCCGAGTGTGTGATTAATTCCTTAGCCTAGCTACAAAAAAGTGCTGTGTCTAAACATAGTGTATTTTGCCAGCTTCGCTGCTCTTAGCAATTTACTTAAGTTAAACGAACAACAAAGAAAACATTACAAAGAAAATGGCATGGGAACTACTGGTTTTACTGGCTGTTAAGCCAGTAGAAATCCATAATAGAGCAAAATGCTTTATTCTGCAGAGGTTCCTTAGTTACACAAGTGTGGTTTTCTTTATTTTTATGTAATGTATTTATATTGCATACCAATATACTTTAAGCAATTTAGAAAACTACAGTAAAATAACATAAAGCAATATAAGAAATAAAATACAAATATGAACTGAAAAAAAGAGAGCAAAACTGGCTGCAATATAAAACAACTACAACGGGAGATTAGTACAAAGCGTTTTAAAACCCCTACAAGGTTTTATGGTTGGAAAAAAAGTGGGAAAAGAAAAACTCATTTTTCCACTAGAAGAGCGACAATGTGGTTGCTTAGTGCACATCTCTTGCAGAAAGCAATCTGCAACTTCGGTATCATAATTAAAAAGCCTCTTCACCAAATCTTACTAGGTAGTCTGTGCTAAACTTCGTAGCATGCTATGATATTAGAACTTCAGCAAAAATATACTGTACAGTAGTTGGACATTTTTGACCAACTAGAATGTGCTATATATGTTGCTGCTAGATATGTTGCTGCTGCACACATTGCCCACAGCTATAATTAGTTTCTCCCTCCCTCCAATACACTAATTTTCAATCTGTTTGGCAATCAAAGAGTCTTACAACTGAAAAGAAAATTCTAATTCAGATATAAACAAACCAATAAAAGCCAGTCAAAACAGTTAATATTGATTAAGATAAAATTTCAATATTGGTTAAATAGAAACGTTTAACTAAATGCTTGATGGAAGAGATTATTATTTTCCATAGAAGAGAATATATCTATTGTAGCTCAGGGTTCTCTGGTGTTCTCTGAACTTGGTTATTTGCTTGCAGACATTTCATTACCCAACTAGGTAACATCACCAGTGCTAATGAGTGTGGTGTTTGCTCCCTGTTTATATACAGTAGCTTGCCCTTCCATTTTAGATGGGTGGGGTTGATTTCTCCTTGGTAGATCCTTTTTTGGGTGTTGATTGCTGGAGAGGAACTGGAGAACACAGTCACTCCAGCAGCCAACACCCAAATGAGCAAGGATTAACACCAACCAAAATAATCAAGCAGAAAACAATACTCTAATCAAAGGGGAGTGGGGATTTGGGGGTTTTGTATACAATGAATTTTAAATATTGTAAGTCACTTGCACTCACCGTGTTTGAATTGGGTGACCAATGACCATGCAAATTTGTTTAATAAAGAAATAAACTATCAAGGAGAAAACCCCCATCAATATTGGCAGGGCAAGCATTTTCTTATATCATGTCCCTTTTAATAATTTGAACTGAATTTTTTTCTTTCAAGTTTTGGAAGATACGAATGTACGAGACAAGTTTATATAAGTTTATAAAGTTTATAAATTTGCAAACGACACCAATATGAGGGGAATAGCCAATACTTTAGAAGATAGGCTCAAGATCCAGAAGGATTTTGACAGACTTGAACACTGGGGCCTTTCTAGCAAAATGCAATTCAGTGGGGAGAAATGTAAAGTTTCACAGTTAGGCAAGAAAAACCAAAGGCACAGATATAGAATGGGTGGTACGTGGCTCAACAACAGTTACCCTGAGAGGGATCTAGGAATCCTAGTGGACAACCACTTAAATATGATTCAGCAGTGTACAGTCCTAGGCTACCTCAATAGAAAGATAGTATCAAAGTCACATGAAATGTTAGTATCACTTTATGCTGCTTTGGTAAAACCACATTTGGAATACTGCATCCAGTTTTGATCACAGCAATACAAAAAAGATGCTGTGACTCTGGAAAGAATGCAGAGAAAAGCAACAAGGAAGCTGGAGGCTAAAACATGATGAATGTTTGCAGAAACCTTTGCAGATGATTTGGTTTTGGCAGACTCCTTAAAAGAGATTTGAGTAAATTAAAAGTAAATTAAAAGAATTTTGGTGACTAGTAGGTTTCAAGATTAATAAACAGAAGACAGAAATGTTAATAGAAAATATGAAGATACAAAATCAAATGGAATTGAGGAATAAAACAGTTTTTAAGATTGAGACGAAGATAAAATATTCGGTATAACTATGACAAATATGAATTTTATGTTATTTCCAAATAACTCTGTTAAGATAATGAAGTCAAAAAGGCATGTTAAGATGGGATCAGTTACAATTGTCATTGTTAGATAGAATTTCTGTGACTCAGATGAATATTTTATCTAGAATGTTATTTTTGTTTCAGACGATACCTGTTGTGACAACTGACGTAGCATTTAAACAATGGCAGAAGGATATATCTAAATCTGTACAGCAAGGGGAAGAAACATGAGTTAAATATAAGGTATTACAAGAAGTGAAGGAAAAAGGAAATTTGGGCCTACCAGATTTTAAACTATATTTTGCATCCTGCTGTTTGATTTGAATGAAAAGTGGGTGTTGTTAAGAAATAGGAGGTTATCGGATTTAGAAGGTCACGATTTGAAATTTGAGTGGCACTCACAAAAATGTAGATTTTAAAAGTCTTTATCTCAGGCAGGCTATTTTAGATTCTTCTTGAAAACACATTTGTGACTTTCAGCCCAAGAAACAGTTTATAGAAGAGAAATAGCAAGTAAACATAAATAGTTAACTTATTACAATGTACTGTATTAGAATTTCTCTCAAGGAGATTATAAAATGATATCAAAAGAATATTTGATAATGGAAGGATGTTCTTGTCAATGGTTTTCTTACGTACAGTTACCAGAAAAGTTTAAAGTGGATAAAAGACTATGATTTTGAAAAGACTAAGCAAGTTTGGAATAGAATTATATACTAATAATGAACAAGTTATTGCTAAAATGTATAAACATTTGCTGAAATATGAAAGAAGAACAAGTGAAAGAATGTATAATAAAATGGGTAAAAGATTGGCTCTAATATGCAGATAGATCAACGGGAAAATATGTGGTTGAAAGGATTAAAATTTACATTATGCTCTAGTATTAAAGAGAATGTTTATAAAATTATGTATCATAGGTATTTGTCACCAAAGAAATTGTCTAAAATATAAAATCTTTGTTAGAAATGTGAACATTATGAAGGGACATTTTATCATGCCTGGTGGACATGTAAAAATAAAAACCTTTAAAAAATGGATACAAATAGATACATTAATTAATTCAGTTGGGTAATGAAACAAGCAAACAACCAAGTTCAGAGAGCACCAAGGACTCCATAAATGTTTATTTCTTAAATAGCAGGAGAATGGAAGTACATGTTCCTAAGGATGTTTTGTACAATCCAGGAGCTACTTCAGAGAAAGCCCTTTTCTGCATATCATATAGTTAAACTCCTTGCAGAAGGATTATCTTCAACAGGGCTTGTCCTATTGATATGAAAAACTTATTACATGAACAGAACTATTTATGTTTTATTTTAATTCTTTTAAAAGTAAATCATAGCTTAGCATGGTGTACGTCATCAGTCAATATTATGCCTCAATGAGTGCAATTGCTAGTTTATCATTGGTAGACAAATATTTTGTAGAGGTGCATTATGAATATGCTGGACAGATGTAGTGTCTGCTTTCTAGGAGATTAGTGAAACGCAGGTTCAGTTCTCACATTTTGCACTGTGTGCTTTGGCTTTGATCTAGGAAAGAAGAAGAATTGTCACAACTGATTCACCAAGAGAAGCAATAGGTAGAATACAGTGTGTGTTTGTTCGTTGGCATATATAGCTATGTGATTTGACCATGAAATACTTTTTAATCTATGAGTAGTCCTGTTTCTTTTACTTTTTTTTTTACTACCATTAAGATCTAAATGGAGCCTGAAGGCTCAGGGGTTAAAGATGCTGAGCTTGTCATTTGGAAATCAGTCACTACTTACTACAGAGATGATTGTAAATCTCTTCTTTAGGATTCTTGAGATAAGGCAAGAGGACAAATATAATTAATCAATAGCAAAATATATAATTAACAACATATAATAAATTAACAAAAATTCACAGACATGTTTTATCACTTTTTTGCAGGACTAACACTACCTAGTTATTGGAGACAGGACTGCCCATTGTGTGAATAGAGGATTCTAATGTTTCTTTCTCCTTATCATTCAGACTCCAATGAGTTTATGTACAATGAACAGTGCAGGAACTGGCTATGTCTAATAAAGAGAAGGACTAAAGGTCACATGATAGCAGTCTTCCAATATTTGAGGGGCTGTCACAGAGAGGAGGGGGTCAACCTATTCTCCAAAGCCCTTGAGGGCAGAACAAAAATTATGTTCTGTCCCCCGTCCTCACACAGACAAATGCAATATCAAACACGCCTGCCAATAATTTATTGTATAAATAGACCAGAATTCCTGGCAGACGAGAGTTCTGGCAGCTAACTGTAAAACGCCTGCCAAGTCCAATTAGTACTCCCAAAAAGCAGGAAAGGCCTTATCTGTAGTCCGTTTCCAAAGCGACAAATTATCCACAAGAGTTTAGTCCAAAAGATATCTGAGCTGAAGTGCAGGATTCACGATGTGACTCTTTAGAGTTTAAACTTTTGTCCATCACAAAGCCTGCCGAGCAATCACGCCCCCTTTTATCCCATGTGGGGTGTGGCTCAGTGACTCAGCTCAATCCCTGGCCCTCCCATGCCTCTTCCTTTGCTGCACACACTTCTCCCTCCAACGCTGCCTGGGATCAAGCCAGGATTCATCATTATCACTCTCTATCAATGGATGCTCCGAAATGCCTTCCTCCTGGCCTTCGGATGGACCCTGAGGCATTGCCAGAGAGGAGGGTCCTGGAGTGGGAGGCCTTGTCAGTTCCTCCCCCTCACCTTCTGAGTCCTCTTCCTCCATGAGGACAGGCTCGGGAGTCGGAGTCACAACAAAGTAATGGATGGAAGCTTATCAAAGAGAGAAGTTGTGGGTGCTCCATCACTGGAGGTTTTTCAGAAGAGATTGGACAGCCATTTGTCCAGAATGGTATACAGTTTCCTGCTTAAGCAGGGGGTTAGACTAGAACAGCTGTCCCCAACTTTGTGGCTTGGTGGCCTGGCTGGGGTGTGTGCGTGAGAAGAGAACCAGGCTGTCACTTGTGTGAGTGGAGCTGTGTGCGTGCATGCGCACCGGTCTACCACTCATGTGGCCCAGTTTTGAATAGACCATTGTCATGGGGTTGGGGATCCCTGGTCTACAAGACATTCCAACTCTGTTATTCTGTATTCTATATTTTTCTGCTAGTGGAATTTCACTGGTGCAAAGGTAACACTATATCTGTGTAATTATTTCTTCTCCATTATCCCAAGGGCAGTTGGATTGGTTCTAAGACTTATCATTCCGCCTGATACAATTTAAGGAATTTATTTGGAGTATGTTAATAACTATGCACTGCTGGATGGTATGGAATCACAATATTTGGATTTTTTGAAACACAGTTGTCATAAGCTTGTCAAGCAAGTTGGGTGGCTCTGACTTTGTTTGGCCTGCTCATTCCCATAAATGCTGTAATAGTCAGAGCTATCCAGTTGGTTTAATTAAATCTCTTAAACTCCATTAAATGTAAGACACACATTTTAGACATACATTCACATTTATCAGGTCATATAGGTATGATCTTATGGAGAAAGCTGGCAATAAGCTAATGTTTTTAAAAAATATTAATATATCAAAGCAAAATGGATCTGAATATAATAGGGCTATGAAAATTCACGTAGGTAATTTCATAAGACTCCTACAGTCTCTGGCTGGTTATTATTTAAAATATCTGAGCCATCCTTCAGTTCAAAAATTCAAGCCTAGTTTATTGATTTCTTTATATATACATTTCTATACCATTCCATCCCAGGTCTTTGACTAGTTTAGCCAAGATAGAAAACATAATAAAAACAAGCAATAACTTTTATAATCATAATTATAATTAAAACAAGATAAAATGATGTACCTACAAAAGTTATGTATACCCCCATAATCCTAATCCTGCAGCCCAAACATTCCTAATATTCAGAAGGCCAATTAAATAAAATAAATAATTTTATTTCTATACCGCCCTTCTCCTGAAGGACTCAGGGCGGTGTACAGCCTATTAAAAGCCTATTAAAATAATGTTTGTCACTGTTGTTATTTTTTAACTTAGCGATAAAGTGGCTCCTGCCATGTTCCTTAGATCTGTTGTCGTACAAGAATCCAAAGTTTCTCTCTCAAAAAAGACTGCATATGACAAGGAGATTCTCCTTAAAGTAGACAGACTCTATGATACTCCAGAACCAAGCTTTGGAGGGCTTTATAGGTTAACACCAGCCCTGTGCACTATATTCATCAATCTGTTGGCACCACACATAAAACCAGTGTTATCTGACTGGCCAATTACATTCTGAACCAACAGATTTGGGGTGGTCTTTGGGTGGTCTTCAAAGACAGTACCATGTAGAGCATATTGAATAATAAACATAAAGTGATAAGTCAACTTATATCAGAGCTTTGCTTAGTCCTAAATGGAGTTTTGGTTTGCAAAGGCATTGGTAGAATTACAAAATAATTGATCTGCAATCTGAAAGAGATTGAGTGATCAGTGAGTATAATATTTATTTTCAAAATCTTTTATTATTATTATTATTATCATCATCATCATCATCATCATCCATCATGGTATATTTTTGCCATTAGCATGCCTGAAATATCTAAAAAAGAGTAACATTGCTCAGTTATACCTCCTTATACAAAATGGTTCCAAAAGTAACCAAGATAAGATAAAGCTACCAAGGATGTAATAATATTGATGGGCAATAGTCTAGTGGCTGAAATCTCTTCTTCTTGAAGCTTAGTTATTGTCTAGTTTATTTTCTTCCTTGTAGTATATATCATTATCTTTTCCACCAATGCTTAATATGTATAGTTCAGGATATCGAGTCTATTAAAAGTCTTCCTTATACCTGCTCATGGTCTCCTCCACTGACATTAAAAGTGCCTGATGGCCCTGAAACATATCCTGAAGAATACATTTATTCCAACAGAAAATGGAGAAACATCACAATCTGCAAATGAATTAGTGACACCTTTCCAAAAGAGAGATGAGATCAGCATTTGGCATGTATCCTGAGTTTGGGGGTTGCCTGGCTACTGGTTCAAGTAATTCCGCACCACACATGAGGGAAAAAGGAAGAGAAAAGGAGAGAGAGAGAGAGACGTTCTGAAAGTGGTCGGTTTCTTTTCAGGGTTGAGCGTTCAATCATGCTTTTCCATCTGTAGAGTTTTCACATAGTTCAGAAGCTTTTGCAATTAAGAGAAACTGTGAACTGAATGACCCCCTATGTGAATGATTTTTTTTAAAGCTGTGCTTTCTTTAAAGTAATGAATATTACCTGGGAATCAAAAAGCATCCAGAGGGAATTTTGGTGGAATTGTACTATTGTTCTGAGAATAATTCTTTCAAAAGCATTAAGAGTGCAGTGTTACCTAATTCATCTGCGTGTACAGCTGAAAAATTGCTACTGGGCTTCACCCTGCTGATTTCTAAATTAGCACATTGTTGAAAAAGTCCTGCATAGTTTTATTCTCCTTTGCTATTTCCTAACTGGAAATTCAGTGTTCGTATCCTGTAATTATCCATATATATATATATATATATATATATATATATATATATATATATATATATATATATATATATATATATCTTCAGATGAGGTGTATTGAAGCGGTTGTGCATTTAGTTCTTCGACTGTATCACCCTACAGATCAGGAACTTTGATTGATCTGCTGTACTCCCAACCTCCTTGCTCTCCTACCTGGGAGCAAGGATGGGCGGGAGTTTCCTTTCTTCTTTCCAGAAGCAAAAGGGGTTGGAATGCCAATCAAACTGACAGTGTCCCAAGGGCAGCCAGTGAAGCTGAACTGCAGCCTGGAGGGAATGGAAGAACCAGAGATGCTGTGGATCAAGGATGGAGCTGTGGTGCAGGGTATAGACCAGGTGTACATTCCAGTAAATGAAGAACACTGGATAGGCTTCCTCAGGTAAGAATGACATATAGAACAGGATAGGCTAGATCAGTGTATGATGAATGTGAATATTAAAGATTAGTTTATTTTGCCCTTTTCTGTGGAACTTTGTGGGGAGGGAGGGCATTCGTGATTCTCTTGTCCTCCTTTATTTATTTTCAAAGTGGCCCCATGAAATAATTTAGGTTGAGCCAAAGGAACCGGGCAAAATATCTGACTGGGCAATTTGTTTCCTGGATTTATTCTTTATTTGCTTAATATCTCCTGAATCTAAACCAGTGTTTCTCAACCACTGTAACTCTTAAGATAGGAGGATTTTCCCATCCAGTGTGGAATTCTGGAAGCTGAAGTCCGCACATCTTGAAGTTGCTGAGGTTGAGAAACACGGATCTAAGCTTTTCATGCTTACTAGTTCTTTCCCCATTTTTGTTGCTAATGGTTTATAATATTTGTACAAACGGGTCAGTGGTGGGATTCAGCCAGTTCTCTCCGGATTGCGCGAACCGGTAGCTGCAACTGTGGGAGGCTCTGCCCACCTGCCCGGACATAATGCGTGATTACTGCGCATGCGTAGAAGGGCGTGCAGTTGCGCAGAGGTGGCACATGCACTCACATTTGCAAACCGGTAGGGAAGGTAAGCGAATCCCACCTCTGATACCAGTAATACTGAAATGCTTAAGGCACTCTATGTTCGTTATTTAGTAGCAATCCTTATAACAAATCCTAAACTTGCTGAACAAGTTCAATATAATTGCCCCCACCCTTCCTCCCATAGTACAACCTGAACCTGAGGGAGAATGATTTGCTGTAGGCAAAAATGGGCAGCTTTTTAGGGATTGCATTTTGGAGGGACAAAACTACCGTAAAGTGGGGTGAGAAGTCTAAGTGGATGGATTTTCAATTTTTTCCTTTGTTGTAGGAGAGGAAAGCCTCTTTGTTTTTTGTTGGTTTGTTAAGCTTATTTTAGGAGATTTGTGCCTGTAGCAAAATAATGGTAAATGGTGTTACTGTTCTTCAAAATTATGGTAGAGGGACTCCAGGGACATACTGGGGCATCCATGAGAAGGGGAGATAACAAAAGTCAAGATGATAGCTACAACCCACAGAGCTTTGATTGCATGGCTGTTACTGCCATTATGACTTTTACAACACACAACCCTAACCCAGGGGTGAAATGCCCCCGGTTTGGACCGACTCGGGCGAGTAGGTAGTGATGGCAGCGGGCAATTCGGAGAACTGGTAGCAAAAATCCCTGCCCCCGCCCCCCATGCCCAGCTGAGCCGAGCGATCATCAGAGGCTTTTTTCTTTTAAATGCCTCTGACGAGCCAAGCTCTGACGATCCCAGCTGAGTTGCCTCCCGATCAGGCAACTCAGCTTGGATCATCAGTGCCATTTAAAAGAAAAAAACTTTTTTAAAAACCCTCTGATGATCAGGCAATTCAGCTGGGATCATCAGAGCCTTTTGAAAGTATTTTTTTACATGGTTTTACATGTAAAAAATGGTTTTAAAAGTAAAAAAAAATTGGCCACGCCCACCCAGTCACATTACCCCCACCACCAAGCCACGCCCACAGAACTGGTAGTAACAAATTTTAGATTTCACCACTGCCCTAACCCTAACCCTTGGAGCCACAAAAAGGGAGCTTTTTGAAATTTTATTCATCTCTGTGGCCTAAAGAAAGCTATTTTTGCAACCTGGTCTTAAAAAGCCCATTTTAAATATGTCCAACTATACATCCAACTGGTACCATCTCTCTTTCAACCACACTATCTTTTTCTTTTCTGTACCACATATCCTTTCATTTATTAGAATTTCTTGATGGCACTTGCAGGAATTTAAGAAAGGAAGAAACAAAAATGTTTGGATAAGGTAGAAGGTTTGGTGGGTGCCAAACAATTTATTTGGTAGCACGTTTGTGCCTGTTTACAACCCAGTGGTGAAATCCAAATTTTTTTACTACCGGTTCTGTGGGGGTGGCTTGGTGGGCATGCTGGGTGTGGCTTGGTGGATGTGGCAGGGGAAGGATACTGCAAAATATCCATTCCCACCCCACTCTGGGGCCAGCCAGGGGTGGTATTTGCCGGTTCTCCAAACTACTCAAAATTTCTGCTACCAGTTCTCCAGAACCTGTGAGAACTTGCTGGATTTTACCCCTGTTATAACCTATTGCAATTACTGGAAGCAGAATATATTTTGCAAATACCTGAAAATAAAAATAAAGGTGGATATATAGATGCAATTTTCTTGGCAACAGTAGAAATGCAGCTTTGCATGCCCTTCTCTGGGGCTTTTTAATTTCCCAGTTTGACTAAACACAGCAGGATTCATACATAAAATAAGGGGTCATTTTTATAAGTAACAGAGAGGCAGAATATTCCAATGCAAGAATGCAAATTGACATTGAATTCTCCATTCCCAACCTCTTAGCTTTACTAGCTAAGCAATCCAGAAAAAAAAAGTTCATTTCCTTCCATCTCTAAGATTGGCATGAAAGAGAACTAGCAGCTGATATTGTATTAGTCCCCACAGTTTTCTGCTGAATCTGTAGTTGTGTCACTTTATCCAGAGACAGCTTCCTCTCCTCTCATGATTTTTGTTTCCAGTATTGTTAATGATAGCTTTCGAAGCTAAAGAAGGGTCTATACTCTTTTTTTACATATTTGTTCTCATAAGCTCTGCAACAAAACTAGATTGTTAGTTTCTGAGATATAATTAAACATTTCCTTGACATTGTTTCCCGCCCCCCTTCACATTCTTTTCTCCTTGACTTTGATTAAAAGGAGAGAATTTAATTCAGCCTGTACTTCCTAGATCAAATCTGGGTTCTGCTGAGAGAAGAAGATGTGTCATACAAACCAATCCTTAGTCATCTCCCACAAGTAATGTTCCAAAGTATTTACTCCATCATTTACTTTAAGCCAAGCATGCAATGCTTCAGTCAGTTGATTATAAGTCGTAGAAAAGATGCTTATTTGCTTCTGTGTATGTCTATTAAAAAAGTTGAACCCGTTTTCATGGTGCTTTTGCCAGACGTACTTGAGAAGAAGCTATCTGCAAATAACCCCTTCGAGGTCTTCTGAATAAATAGTTTCTGGAGATTTGTAAATTGTCAGCAGAGCCCTTGAAATTATATTGCGTTTCTGTAATGAAATTGATATCTTAGTGTTTGCAGGAAATTAATATCTCAGTGTTCTACAGCGACAAGCGTTAATGTTTGCACCTCAGGCAATCCTAATGAAAGTCTGCATTGGAGACTTCAGGTTATGTTGGTTGAATAATACTGTATGGAAGGAGAAGTCAATTTTGGTAGACAGGTCAGGGTAGACAGCAAATTAACAGGAAAATCAGAGAAACCTAAATATGGAAGTAGATTTCCCGTCTTCATGTCCAGAATATGAGTTTAGTTATCACAAAGCTGAACACTGTCACTAGCTGAAACTTTGATAATTTTAAAAACTAGTGATGAGTGGTGGATAACGCATTGAACTAGGGCTGGGGAGATTCAGATCCAAATCCCTCCTCAATCATGGAAATTCTGGCAGTTTTTTGGACCACTCCAGGGTGAAATGCTACCGGTTTGGGCGAACTGGTAATAAAAAAATGCTACTGGTTTGGGCAAACGGTATTTCCAACTATCAGCTGTGCCGCGCGATTTATATTTTCTAGAAAGCAGGAAATCTAAATCGCACCGCACAGCTGTTCCCCCCCCCCCCCCGCTGTTCTACTTACCTTTGCAGACTCAGGAAAGGCTTCTTAATCCTCCTTTTTCAGTGCTGTGCGGTAGCGCCTGTGGTGCGCCTGCGCACGAAGCACACATTTGGCACGCGAAGCAAACTGGTAGTGAAGCAAACCAGTAGCAGACTTCACAACATTTCATCCCTAGACCACTCACTTTCTCTTGGTTCAGCCTACTTTACTGGGTTATTGTGGCAGGGGTAAAATGAAGGCAGCTCCCCATAGAAATCAACTTGACCTCCTAGAGAAAAGGTGATATATATTATCATGTGAATTAATAGCTGGGGGGTAGAATATCTCTCTTGGATCAGGGTTTTAAAGTGTCTCCCCTAATACCATAGCTTCAACAACAAATTGAAGGGATGCCAGTGAAGCATTTCCCAAATATCGTTATTATTTACCTGACATCTGAGGCAAGCATATAAATCACAGTATTTGCATGATTACATCATCATGCATGCTTCATCATTTATTGCCTTGCCTCACCCGCCTTACCTCTCCTGTGGGCATCCATGGCTGTACCACATCCCAGTGAAATGAGTTATACTCCCAAAGGCATTATAATATTTCTCTTTCTTCCTGATAAGAAAATGATTAGTTTGTTAGGAGGCTTATTAAATTTGAGCTATGCTGAGTAAGGTCAAAAAAATCACAGATCCTTAAGTAATTTCTTTTATGAAGGAACATTTGCTCTGTCCTCTTCACTCTTGTAAAACAAACACATTTGCTCTCTCTGCATATTTCCGAACTTCAGGTTTAGGGCTGGATAGCTTGGCAGCATCAGACTTCCTGGAACCAGTGAATGATTTAACTCTCTCAAAATCTTCTGACTGGAATTGCACAGTTAATTCATGTGGGTAGTAATCTTAGATTATTACTTATTTTCCATTGGTGGCAATTTTTTCTAAACCCTTTTGAAGAAAAAAAAAAAACCTTCCTTCCACTTCATTCATTGCAAAAACATTCAGTGTTTTTGTTTCTAGAGAAATTTACCCCAACCAATGTCTTCCAGATGTTTTGGGATCCCATAATTTCTGGCCAGCATAGTCAACGCTTGGAAGCTGGGTTAGGGAAGACTGTTCTACAACATAATTCTTGCTTCCTGACCTATTCACAGAAACATTTTAGGTGAAACCCAGAGATGGGATTCACTTACCTTCCCTACCGGTTCGCAAATGTGAGCATGAGCATACGGCCTTCTGCGCATGCGCAGTAGTCGCGCGTTACATCCGGGTGGGTGGTGGAGCCTCCCACAGTCACCGCTACCAATTCACGTGATCTGGACAGAACCGGCTGAATCCCACCAATAGTGAAATTACCTGAAGGGGAACCTGTTTGTTTGTTTGTTGCCCATCTCAGCCACAAGGTGACTCTGGGCAGCTTACTATGTTATAGGATCAGTTCAATGATAATGAATATATCTTGTTTGCAAAATGATCCCAAGTTTAACCCATGGAAATTTTAATCTAGATGGCTAGTCTGGGAATGTCTTTCAGGTAGAATCTGCTAGTCAGAGGAGGTAGTAATTGACTAGATTCCATTTTGAGATCCAGTTTAATGTAGTAGCTAAGACTTCAGACTAGAAACTAGCAACTAGGAGACCATGAGTTCTAGTCTTGTCTTAGCCAAGGGGATGATCTTGGGCCAATCACTTTCTCACAGTCCTAGTAATCAAGCAATGACAAACTACTTCTGAAATTTTGCCAAGAAAACTACAAGGCCTAGGCTGGACCATTGCCAAAAGTCAAAACTGACACGAAGGCACACACATAACAAAATGTTTCATTTATTTCATTGATGCAGTTCCCTTTCCTCCTTTTTAAAATGTTCAGGGTGAGGAAAACAATAACACTAAAAAGACTACACTATTCAACTTGTGACGAATTAAAAATTTCTGAAAAAACAAAAGAATTGAGATTTTTTTTTACATCCACACACGTTTGTTTGTATATATTGTTATTTACCATTTTATATTCCCCTTTGAACTTTATAGCTTGAAGTCTGTAGATCGGACAGATTCTGGAAAATATTGGTGCCAAGTGGAGACCAATGGGAAGAAAGAGGAATCACAGCACGTATGGCTTATTGTGGAAGGTAAGGGGTCATTCTGCTGACTTCTGTCTAGGGCAGTTGTGATTACTGTAAACTGGGAGATGAGGTTGCCTTGACTGATGTTAGCGCATTTCCAGCGTCTGTCAACTACGACCAAAACAAAAATACTCTCATAATGAACCAATAAAGATCCAAGTGGTGGCAGGGAATAGCTATAGGCTATTACATAATTTTTGCAATCTTTGGCAGTACAGGACGTGGAGCATGTCCAGTGCTGTTTCCAGACTTGCATTTGAAAATGCGTATAGGAAATTGCTAGAATGTGGCTGTCCATCTATGTCTTCACAATAGAATAATGATATGAATATGTTGGTGATCGTATCAATTGTGGAGGAAGGTCCAGATAATTTTCCAAGGCACTGATTTGCCGCTTGTGAGTGAGGAGAGGTTGATGTCCTTCTCTACTTTAGTTCTTAGATATATGTTATGAAAATAGGGGAAAAGGGAGATCATATATTATTGCCTGTGGCATTGATTTCAAGTCTAGGGATTAGCTTTGTTAGGAAATTCCAAAGGGTCCCAGTCAATTACAGAGAAATGTTAATCAGATTAAGGAGAGGCAGGAGACTGGTTAAACACAAGCTAGGGCTGTGTTCAAAGGTCAACAGCTGTAATCAGGCAGAAGTTGGAGTCCAGTATTAGATTTGGTAGACCATAATCAAAGAGACAGAGGATGAGATTTAGCAGAAAACTGGGCTGGAGGATTAATACTAGATAAAGTCAGACAAGCTAAAACTAAGGAAAAAATGGTTCTTTGGAATAGAGAGTTCTTATAAGTAAATGCTGCAGACTGTTTGGCTGGCTCAAGAAGCAGAGGACTGGTGACACAGGAGGGAGATTGTCTGCTGGAAGCTCTGATTAAATCTCTCTCATGGTTTCTTACAGCACATTAAATTTTAATGGTTGTAGGGTTTTTTTTTCCTTCTGATATCACTGCTTAGATTTTAAAATAATCTATATTTTGATATTTGGTGAATGTAATAGGATCTTAGCTGCTTTTTAATGCACCCGTGCTTTTAACTGTGGTGAAACTGTGTGGGAGTAGCATATAGGATTTTATTCCTTCATTCCTTCTGTTTAGATGGGTATTTGGCAGTTTATGCAGATTGGATGGAGGACATATTAGAGAGCCTTTGGCCTGGCAACTATACATCTGTGAAGTCTAAAAATTACATGATTCATAAAGGATGGGTGGCTTCCTTTAGCTTACCTTGGGAGGATCTGTATGGGCTATAATTATGGCCCTGGATCCGACCACGTTATCAGTGTCAGCTTGTATAATAACTGGAAAGGATTCTGCGGCAGGGCTACATTCTAATGCAGCAAGCAATGCTTGCTTTCTGACTCATGGCTGAATCAGAGTCCCAGCATGGGCTCAGAGTACCATGCTCTTTAGATATTTTTATTTTTTTGGCACAAAAATACTTGCAATACTGTTTCCCCCCCCTCCCCCCCATCCTTCTTCTGAAAGAAATAATGAGATCTTCAGTGGCGGTAAGCAGATAGAAATGATACAGGAGGGTTGCATGAGCTGTGTCAGCCACACTGGGAACAAGGAAGCCTCTGCTTTTCTTGTTTTCTCTACTATCTTGTGGAGTTAAAAGAAAGGGAGTGGGAGAGAGAGGCTAAGTGTCATTTTAAGAAAAATGAGATCACTGGAGAAACTGATAATAGAGAATCTAGGTAAGAAAAATTGGGTGTTTGAATTTCATCAGGATATATCAAGGACGGACACACACACACAGATACATACACCCTGATGCCAACTAAGCTCATCTTTGTAAAATTAAAGCAGCTAGGTTTACCCAGTCATACCCTGAACTCCTCCTCCTCCAAACATCCTCTCTTTAGCATATTCTCTGTCTTCCTTCTCCTTTCCAAGTGTAAAAAGGAAATAGTTGTCTTTAGTGTCAGAAGGGAAAGGAGAAGTCTGACTATAGATGTCAGCTCTTAAAGGTAGACCAGCCTAAGAAACCAATGTTATGCATGCCAAGACTCTTTTATGTAGGTATATGGTAGTGGCATTTTGCAAGTCTCAATATGCTTACCCCTTCCCTCCCTTTATTTTCATGAGAACTAGGAAGGATCTTGTCTGAGATGTTTTCTCAGGTTACATTTCTATTCTTACATATATAGAGAAAATAGAATTTTCCCCCCAGAAAATTGTACGGCTAAATGTTTCTGTTGACATAACTTAAACTCTGAAGGTCAAACAGTATTGCTTTTACTTTACTAAAACAAAAAATACCAAGTTTAAAGCCAACAGAGCCAAAGAGCTATTTGATTTGGATTTTGAGCAACTGTTTATTTGAGAATGAAAACAAAACAAGCTGTCAATTAAAATTGTTACTCAATACTTATGTCAATCTTGTGAGTTATTTAATATCTGAAAGAATATCATTAAGTCGTCTTATGGCAGATGTGTGCCCTAAAATACTATTCCAACTTCTAAAAATGAAAAGCAGCCCCAGGAGAACACTAGAGTAGTGCAGGAACTTCCCTAGCTTTGAACCAAATAGATTATACATAGCAGATTAGGAGAACTCTCTCAAAACGAGAACAGTCCCATTGTATTTCTTAACATTCTTTCAATCCTTCAGGATATTTTCACAGTCCTAGTTTACCTCAGCCATTGTTTTTCTGGCCAGATAGCCTCATCTCTAAACAAAGCACACATTTTTCAGGAGGAATCAGGAGTTATAGTTGGGAATATGAAGGATACTTGAGTCAGATACTTTGCTTTACAGCTTGCAGGCTTTTCATTTCATATATTTATTTAGAAGTAACCTAAGTGAAATAAAAATCAAGGAAGCTTGCAGTCTGGTGGGCACTGGAAAGGTGATGGTGGAATAATGGTGTACTTGAGCAAAGTTTGAGGATCTAGGACATTTGTGAGAATGGATGCAGACAACATATAATGTTCTGTGAAAATGTCCTTGAAAGACAGGAGGAGGAGGAGGAGAAATCACAGATGAGGCAACAGTCAGAGAAGAGGCAGCTGAGCCTGCAGAAAGAATGGGGGCGTGGCCAATGTCTCAAAAGGGATCCTCCTTAGTTTCTTGAACTGCATTGTAAATGCAAGCAGAGAGATAATACCTAATACATTCAAACTTGCAAGATTCAATTACTGTACTCATGATTGGTGCTTCTAGTCTGGACTTTGAAAGAGCTGACACAGCTCCTTTGGACTGCCTTTTTCCTCTGAAAATATCAGTGGAACTGGGATTAGATTAGAATGGAAGAACAGTGAAAGGAAAATCAGTGTTCATACTTGCAACCTTTTACAGCTGAATTTCATGTCATGTCATGTCGTTTAAACAGCATATGAATCTGTGACATCTGTTTTTTCCTCCCCCTCCCAATACAGTTCAGAGCTACATTAACAGTTCTGTGCTAAATCTTAATTTGTTGAACTACTGCATTGTTTATTGAATAAACAGTAATTACTGATGTGATATCAAACACTAAGCCATATACCATGATTTTCTTTTCTTCCATTCAATTCTTGGTTACTGCCTGGACAAGTTTCTGCTGTTTTCTTGGCAAGGTTTTTCAGGAGCAATTTTCCATTGCTTCCTTCCTAAGGCTGAGAGAAAGTGACTATCACTAGCCCAAGGTCAACATGATATACCAACCTAATAAATGGCTTCACATTTACATACTATTAAATGTGTCTAAGGGTAAACAATGAAACATAGTCCTCAAAAGCAGGAAAATAACTGCCTTTGTGTTAAGCCAAAATAAAACAACCCATGTTCTGGTTTAGCATATTATGTGAAGCAAGCTTGTGTTAATTTTACCAAACTTCATATAATATATTTGCACCAGATCTTAGAATTGACACTTGGTGAATTTCTTGTTGAGAAGCGGACAGATCAGGGAGTTCATGACTCATAACGCAGATACTTTCCGCCTATGTGTTAGTCCTCTCATAATTAAAAAGATAGAAGGATGAGACCTAATTAGATGATTAGAAAGTTTGTTTGGGAGGTGATCACAGTCTTTCTTTATGCCCACAGCCATAAAGAAAATTGGATGATTAAACCCAAAATATTAAAGAGCTTGAATGAACCCTGAAGCTGTGACGATGGTCAATCTGTGTTATATCATTAGAATGAAGTAATTAATTTATTAACATTAGGTTTTTTAAAATATTATTTTTAAATCTTTTCAGGTGTTTATAACATGAAAAAGAATTTGGTCCAGGATATTTTTTTTTGCTGGGAAACACAAAATTGAATGTTTTGGGGTCCTACAGATCAAATGTGTTCATTTAAAGCATGGATGGTTTACTAATGCGCCGACTTCAGCTCCCACTGATTTCCAGGTATTAAATTAAAAGTGAATTTAGTGGCTTAAAAATTAGAAAAAGGAGAGAAGTGGGTAAGGTATGAGGAAAGAAACTTTTTGGGTGTGATGTTTTTCTCTTGATGCAGATGCACCCAGATTCATCTTGCTTAACCTATTGTTTAGATTTGCTTTTCAAGCCCTGATATTCATGCTACCTTATAGTACTTGATGATAGGGACTTTTTCATTGGCCATGGAGTAGTTCCTGTTCTAATCAGTTCTGAGGAAGGTCATGTTGTCCAGTTGTGTTTATCCAGGAGATTTGGACTTTGCCATATCCTTCTGTATCTTACTCTATATAGTTCAGTGAACATTGAGTGGTACATTGAGATCAATCAAGAAAATTCATCTCTGGTTTAGAATCATGTCCACAAAATATTGTAAGCAATTTATATAGTTGAAAAAAGCTGTGTCAACTTGTTTTTAGATATCACTTAAAAAATGTTTAAAGGATTGGGATATTTGTTTAAGATCAGGCAGCTAATCAGAGGTCAAATGACTTGAAAATAAGAATGAACATTCCTGCATAGTTAGGAAACTGTTGGGGCTTATTTTTCTTTATCTGATAGTGTTGCCATTGTGTAAATATCAGTTTCTGATATAATCCTATCAGAGTTAAATATCAGTGATTTCCAGAAGTTTAGATTATGTATTCTTCCCACAAAAATTGCTAAACATAGGCGGGTTTGCCCAAAATTATTATCTTCAAATGCAAATAAGTGGTTAGAATTTAAAATAAATCCAAACGTATTCAAAACGTCAAGAAAGTATATGTTAATAAGTTACTTACATAATTTCTGGGAGCATCAGTTATGGATAAAAAACTATTTGAAAATAAACTTAAAGAGTATATAGAAGACAAACATGAAAAGCTGGGTGGCCAACCATTTATATCTAAGTGATTTGAAACAAGAGAAGCTGTGTTTTTTTTATAAAAGCTACATTTTTCTCAAAGCTATTTTGGAAAAAAACAATTAAACTTTGAAATACATGTTAAATACATTTTCAGGTATTTGGTGAGTATGAAATGTTTGGATTGGTGGAAAAAATTTTTATTTGTCATTGAAACATATTTTTAATCTTCTGTCAGGCATTCAGAATAAATGTAGTTTTATTATGAATATATCAACATTGGTACCATTTCTCCCCTTCAGTTATCAAGAGTCATTTAGGATTAATTAGCTACTCGACCAGGGGTGTCAAACTTGATTTCATTGAGGGTCGTATCAGGGTTGTGTTTGACCTCGGGGGGGCCAGGGTGGGTATGGCCAGCTCGATGTTACTTGTATCGGGGGTGCCTGTGGTGGCCTGAGCCTCTGCTAATGAAAATGGGCTCCCGAGCTCCATTTTCGGCTGCCATGTCCTCCTGCAACCCTCTGCCAGTGAAAACAGAGCTTGGGAAAGCCACGTTGGCCTCCTGCAACCCTCTGTTTTAACTGGCAGAGGTTTGCAGGAGGCTGTGGCAGCCGAAAACGGAGCTCGGGAGCCTGTTTTCACTGGCAGAAACATCGCAAGCCAGTCCGCTGTTTTTTCCAGGGTGGCCCCACGGGCCAGATCTAGCCCCGCAGGCTAGATCCGGGCCCCAGACCTTGACACCCCTGGCATAAACTAAGACATCAAGAAAAGCACTATAAGGCAAACATTTATTTGTTTTCCTTTGCTGTAGATTTTATTATTTTTTGGTTAGTTTAGAGTAAGGGCCAGCTATATCTCTGAATACATTTTTTTATATGTAGCCAAAGAAAGGTATTCAGAGTCAGAATACAAAATAGGCGTATAACTTCTGACAGTTTCTAAACTTAACACATGTTATTTTGGTGCTTTTAATATTCATGCTTCTAATTATGTTGGTATCTTTTAATTATTTCTCAGATACGCATCTAGGCTCATAGTAAAATGCTTTCGTTGAATAATGCTTATCATACAGTTTACACAACAAAAGGGAAAAAACTAATCCTTCATCAGCAAACCATATTTATTTGTCCCCTTTCTATCAAAAACAGTTGAAATTTCTATTTGATTTATCTGAAAGAAGGATTAGATAGTAAAATCCACTCTGTGCTCCGTTTTCCTACCAAGCAGTCAATAGGTCACATTCCAGATTTTCGAGAAAGGCTAGGATAGTTTCAAAAATTACCTGGCAGTGTATCAAAATAATTATTCCTTTCTTTCTCCCATTCAATGATCAACTTATCCCTTCAGTAACAAAATATATAAAGACACGTTTGATAGTGCAAATGACAGTGGAGTCTTCTTTTTATAGAGAAAGTGACAAAAATGGCCACAAATATCAAAATATATTCTGTGAGAGCAAGAGATGTTAAGTGTTTTTGTTAAATATAAACTGCTAAGAAAGAATTAAATGCATCTGTTTCAGTTCATAAAATACAAACATCTTCCATTTTATTCTTCAAGGTGTTCCTTATTTCACTGTTGAGCCAAAAGACCAGTCAGTCATCCCTGGTAGGCCTTTCCAGATGGCCTGTGCTGCAGTAGGACCACCTGAGCCAGTGACAATTATTTGGTGGATGGGTGATTCCAGGCTTGGACATCCAGATATCTCTCCCTCCACTCTAAATGTGTCAGGTAAGGTTTCTTCCTGTGATAAATAAAAACTATTCAGAAAGGAATAGGGTGGCTAATAGGGCAAAGGTATAAACAACACTAATACATAGTTTCTGACACAATGTAAAATTGTATCTCAAGTATGTTAAAAAAGAGAAAAAACAAATGAGAACCCAATATAGAACTGAATTCACCAAAGACAACAGGATTTCTAAAAATTTCTGAGTGTCAAGTTAGATAATTCAAAAACAAAGACACATTTCTCTCTCCCCCATCCCCGTATTTTGTTGGAAAGATGTTTTTATTTTCAAAATTGTTTATTGTTTGTAATGACTTGTATGAATGTTTCTATTTTCTGTCAAATATCAAAAGCCTGTTATGTGAACCAGTTTGTAGTAGGTGAAAGAAAACACAGTTGAATCTACAGCTAGGGAGATTTAAACGATTACCACCTAGAACTTTGAGATTTTCAAAACAAATTTAAAGCTATATCTGTAGTGAATATTTTTCCTATGTTTAGGAGCAAATAAAAGACATTCTAGATTTAAGACAAAATGGGAGACTTGCAAAGGAGAATTTCCTGTTGATATTTATCTTAAAACTGAAAGGAAATATTGCTTCCTCAAACAGGTATATTATTTGCTTGGAAAGCCCTTAACGAAGCCCTAACATGCCGTTTCATTTAATGCTCGTTCTGCACAAACACTAAGGAGGAAGTGAAAGGATCAGATGAATTTGCTAAAACCTTGTAAAAAGTTATAGTTCCTTAGGCATGCAAGAACAAAGGTGTATAATAAGGAAGGGAAAGAAGCCTGGCATCAGAAATGCTAAAAGAAAGTAATAATAGACCAGGAAGAAAGTGGGGTGGGAAGAGGCAATGTTTTCAGTGGTTAAACTGATGTATATTAAAAAGTTGATTACCTTTTCAGGGCACAGTCTGGCTTTTCTGTGTTTATATTTGCCTATACCTACAGTAGAAGATATTGGGAACATGCTGAGTATTGTACGAAAGATCAACAAGAATGTTTTCATTGTTTGATCAGTTAATGCCAAATATGCAACCCTGAGGTTTCGTAAGGTTTTAAAACTTGTTGACATCTCTTGATTCACCTTTTGATCTACTTCTGCTTGTTAACTTCAATTTTAGTGACGGTAATATAAAGATTACTCCGGACAAGTTTTGACAGTACACTATGCTTTCCTGAAAGGCAGCCTCAGCTGTAGCTCAGACTTAAACATATTTTGAAACGAGTACTATAAGGCAAGTTGAAGATGAGATTAAAAACTCCAGGGACCAGTTTCCACAGATGTATTTTCCTCAAAGCTCTCACTTCCAGTTTTCTAAGTAATGGAAACTTGGTGGTATCAATTGTGTTTCTTTCACAAACAATACCACAAGTAGTTACAAAAACACAATGAAAAATATGTGCAGTGGGGCAAATTGGACATTGAAAAGTAAGCTTATAAACTCATTCAGAATCCCATTGCTCCTCTAAATCTTCCGCAGGGAGCTTAAAAATACATTTTCTCAGTCACAATAGTTCTGTGCTTCCAACCAGCATGATGTCAACAATACTAGCAGAGTCAATGCTTTTGCCTGGGGGAAATTGCTCATTAAGCTCCTGTCAGAGGCCTTGCTTCTTATCATTGGGCGTGTTAAGGGACAAAATAAACATTCCAAGAAACATTCCCTTTCTGACTGGCTGGCCTTCCATCCCATTGTTCTATCATAAATAATTGTAGGAATGGTAAAGCTAATTGTTACTTATCAGAAACATCCTATTTGGATAACCTCTTTCCAGTGATTTATTCTGAAGAAGAGGTGACTCTTTATTGAAGGTTAGGGCGATTGGCACTGGACTCATTGGACTTAGAACTTCCCAATTTCTGGGTTCAGTCGGCATCCCATGTCCTTGTGGGAGCTGGTAATCTGTTCACATATAATACTAAGCTAGCATGTAGGATTTTTTGGCTCTCCAAATTTAACTAATGGAATTTGTAAATCATGATTAATGGTTAGGATGGGGGGGGTGTTATGTAAGGGACTGATTGTTTCTACCTGTCTCACCCAGTGTAACAGGAGGAGCATACCCAGGATCTCCTCAACTAAAAATGCCATAACCCTAACCCTAACTCTGCCATCTGGAACACCATAACCTCTGAGGTTAAATTGATCCTGACCTTGCTGGCCTTTCTTAAAGCATCGAAGACCCAGATATGTTCCAGGGTTTGGGGTTTAGATTAAGGTGACCAGACGTCCCGCTTTTGGCGGGACAGTCCCGCTTTTGAGCAATTTGTCCCGCGTCCCGCGGCGTTTTAAAAAAGTCCCGATTTTTCATTCTGCCTCCTGAATCCCCGCTGATGGCTAGAGGGAAAAAAAACTCTTTAAACTCTTGCCGCGGGGCTTCAAAGGGCCGACCTACAGCTGATCAGTGTTAAAAAAAAAATGAATAGACCCATGCCTGCAAAAATAGAAAAAACAGCCCCTGTTGACAGCTTCCGCTAGGTTAATTAGCTGCAAAAAACTGCAAAAAGTTCCTGGAGCAGATTTCCCCCCCACTAGCTATACTGAAAACAAAGGCGAAAACGAAACTAAACCTGCAACATGACAAAATGAGGCAGAGAGAGATTTCTTTCTTTTTCTTTTTCTTTTTCCTCACCAAAAAAGGTAGGTACAAAACTGCAAACAATGGGAAATTTTGGGCAAAAGAGGAGAGTTCAAGATTTTAAAACACAAAAGAAAAAAAGCTCTATTTAACTAGGGAATTGTATTAATTGAGATACTATTAATAATTGTATATTGTGTTGAAAGCAGAAATGGTTAAGTTGTGGTTTGGAGGAATATATGGGGGAAATTATTTGGTTTATTATTATTGGTAAATATAATTAATTGATTTGTAAGAAATTGGATTGCATGGAAATAATTGGAATATTCATGTTCATATTGATTAATATACAAAAAAGATAGTTATATAACTAATTGATTTATATTAAAATGTTGAATTTGTATTAAACAACTATTACATAATTACATAATTAACCAATGTGAGGATGGATATAAAAATAGATGACAATGGGAAGGGGTATAATATAGAATAGAAGGGAAAAATTGAATTTGATTAAGATTAGAGATGAGGATGAAGGGTAATATTGTTTTTTTAAAAAAATAGATGAGGAATAAATATGGCAAAAAGGAAATATAGAAATTGTAAATTTAATTGAAATGACTAAACGCTGTTTAAATTTGTGAACCAGCCAAATATTCTGTTCAAAGAAAATACATTGCATGTTTGTATGTGTGTTTCTAATTATTGCTATTTATTCATATTTGTTCTCTTTTATTCTTTAAAGTTTAACAATTCATTCTTAATCTTAATATCTTTATATTTGCTTGGGGTTGGCTTTCTTCCCTTTCATCTTTTTTATTGTACAGCAATCTTTCTCCTCAAACCTACCACCACTCTCTTTTCTTTCCTTCTTACTTTCTCTTCCCCCCACCCTCTTTTTCTCCTCCCTATTTCCTCTTCCTTTCTCCTTCTCCTCCTCTCTTCCTCCCTCTCTTACCCTCACTCCTACTCTAATTTCCATTCCTTCATCCCTCTCTATTGCTGTATCCTTTAATGCATATGGACTACTCAGAGGGCTGAAAAAGTTATTTTTGACTGGTCCTCACACTTTTGACCAGTCCTCGAACTTACGACTGTCCTCACATTTTACATTTTTGCCCTATCTTGTCATCATGGTGAAGAGAAGCAGTTGTGAAATGAGTGACATGGTTGTTAAGAATACTGCACGGGCATAAATGTGAGGATGGTCATAAGTGTGAGGACCAGTCAAAAGTGTGAGGACCTGTCAGAAATGACTTTTCAGCCCTCTCAGTAGTCCCTATACACATAGCCATGGCCACCCGGTCACATGACCAGCTAGCCACGCCCACCCAGTCACATGGCCTCCAAGCCACGCCCACACAATAAGTCACGCCCACAATGGTGTCCTTCTTACCAATGTTAAAATCTGTTCACCTTACCCTATACGCATAGCCATGGCCACCCGGTCACATGACCAGCTAGCCACACCCACCCAGTCACATGACCAGCTAGCCACGCCCACCCAGTCACATGACCAGCTAGCCACGCCCACAAAATAAGCCACGCCCACAATGTCCCTCTTTACCAATGTTAAAATCTGGTCACCTTAGTTTAGATGGTCTGTGAGATTTAATGTTCTTGTGCCATTAAGCTCTTATGGGGTTTGTTCTCAACCCTCATTGATATTTTTTAAATATCTTGTTGATACTGTTTTTGCATTGTTTTAATGTTTTTATTCTGCATCTTGCAACTGCAATTTTAAATTGATTTATCATACATACATACATGCATGCATATATACATATACATACTGTGTATATATGTACAGGTCTAGCTGTAAACTACCTAGCAGTTCTACCAACCTATGATACGGAGGGATCATTTTACAGGATTTTCTTACTACCAGGAAGCTTGTTTATGGGATCAGATGAAACTTCCTTTAAATAAGTTTCAGATTGCTCAAGCATGATTACCTGGATTTTTACAAGTTCAAAATGAAGTTTTGATTTGAAAGCATAGTTGATTTTGTTCTTCAACCATGCTCTATTTTGACCTATTAAACTTCCTTCACATGTGCATGCAATATTCTGCTCTCCAGATAAAGGACAAAATTCAGGCCAAAATGTAGATAAAAATACAACTCTGAAAGGAAGAGGAAAGGTAGAAGTTTGTCTTTCTTCACAGGGTGTGCAGATAACGGCTCTGAAGAGCTAGCGTGCTGTTTCTAGTTGAAAACTTTTCATTCTGCAGCTTTTATTTCTGTAGTCTAATAGTAAAGCCGACATATATTCCCAGATATATAGTCATCATTCATGTGCACATTTGTGAAACTAAATTTGTAAAATTTGCAAAGGAAACAGGAACTTATGAAACTATGTTTGTGATCTCTTTCCTGGAGACTGCTATAAGCTTGCCTCTGAAACAGCTTATTCACTTATTCACTTCACTGGAACAGCCTCCTTTCCTTCCCCCTCCCCCCCATAAGTACAGTGCCCTCCCTTTTGGGATTCCAGAAAACTATTAAAACCTGGCTTTGGATCCAGGACTGGGATTCATGTATTGATGTATTTTGGGGGGGCTTATTGTGATTTGTGTTCCTTTTAAGGTTGTTTTAGTCCAGCCTGTCTGTGCAGTTTTATGTTTAATTTTTTTATTGAGGGTTTTTTTGGTTTTTTATGCCACCAAGGCTCTTTTGGACTTGGATGACTATAACCAATACATTAATAAATAAATAGAAATAAATAAATAAAAATAAATAAATAAAAATAAATTAAGGGACGTGGTGGCTCAGTGGCTAAGATTCTGAGCTTGTCGATAGAAAGGTCGGCAGTTCAGCGGTTCGAAACCCTAGTGCCATGTAATGGGATGAGTTCCTGTTACTTCTCCCAACTTCTGCCAACCTAGCAGTTCGAAAGCATGTAAAAACGCAAGTAGAAAAATAGGGACCACCTTTGGTGGGAAGGTAACAGCATTCCATGTGCCTTTGGCATTTAGTCATGCCAGCCACATGACCACAGAGACATCTTCAAACAGCGCTGTCTCTTCAGCTTTGAAATGGAGATGAGCACCGTCCCCTAGAGTCGGGAATGACTAGCACATATGTGCGAGGGGAACTTTTACCTTTACCTTTAACCAATAAATAAATAACAAATATACCAACATGTACACAAAAGACCCACATAATTTTTGATCAGCTTTCAGTTCAGTCTTTTGAGTTGCGTACGTAAAATCTGAGCAGTGTTGAAACCTGTAAAATTCTACCTTAAGGATTATTAAATATTTAGATTGTTTTCTGGTTTTTTTCTTAAGCATTCTTTTTTCTTGACTGATTTCTAGGTATTAACCAAAGCACAGTTTTCTCCTGTGAAGCCCACAACATAAAGGGATTATCTTCATCTCGGACGGCTGTTGTACAGATTAAAGGTGAGAAACCATTTCCTATCCTTCCACAGATGGAAACATAGAAAGAGGTTTATTCCCTCACAGGAAAAGGGAAAAAGTAGTCTAAACTAAGCTGCAGTAATTTTTTTCTCTATGTTTTAAAACTGCTACACACAACCCTCACACATTACTTCTTAGCTGATTCTTCATGCTCTCAACAGATTAAATAATTTTTTTGAAAAAATTCACTATATTTTTATTCAGGCCCATCCCTTTATCAGGAAAATTTGCTAATAAATATAAATCATCAGCAGCTCAAGAATGGAATGAGATACAAGGGAAGAAACCTTGTTTTAGCTTAGGAAGTCTACGGTTAGAATATCAAAGGTCTTTTTGGAAGAAAAAGGGTGCAGGAACCATAAAAATCAGGTGCAAGAATATGAAAAGATGGAATGAGTCAGAATGTCACAGCACAAACTCCAGTCTTTTGTTCTTGCGCCATGACATTATATATAGAAAGTCAATTATGTGGTTTGTGTCACGACATTGTAATGCATGCTTCATCATTAGTCTCTCCTATGGATGCCTGTGATCATGACATTGTCTACAGTGTATAAATGAGAACAGCATCCTTTTTGGCAGGCATACTGTAGATTTGGTGTCTTGGCAGCCAAAGTGTCTCCCATCATCCTTTTGCTCAAATGAACTGGCTTTTCATGAGCTATTGAAAGCAGAAGGGTACAGGCCACTTGGAACAATTACATTTTAGGAAAACTTTGCTTTTATATCTTTCTATACTTTGCAGCACTAAACTTTCATTTAAAGCATAACAATGTTTTGCTTCTAAAGTAGTTTTTTTCTCCTCCCACAATTTGTTCTCTTATTCAACAAGAAACTAAACGTGTAGGTTAAGAATAATTAATACTTTTGCAGGACAAGGAAATATAATTGGGGCTTGACTGGCTGCATTCCTTGTTGTGCAAAATAGAATCTATAAGAGTATATTGTTATGAATGAGTTGAATTCATGAGAAGAGTGGATTTTTTTTCTTTTTAAAAATAGTCTTATTGAAGTTTTTAATGAACAGAATACAAGCTAAACTAGAAGAAAAAAAATTCAGAAGGTGCAGGAAAAAAAGAAAAATGCACCATAGATAAGAATAAAGACAAAGCTTCCAACCTTCATCACACTGAGTATAAGCTGATTTATTAACTTTTCACCCTTTTTTAATGTTACACATAACATGTTACACATCTGTTCTCTCCATAACCTAATGTTTATAAATCCATAAATCATCTTTTTAATCTTAATTCAGCAAATAGTTCATCATGAGTTAACAGAAATATCAGACGAATAGCTTATCCCTGGCCAAATAGTGCAACTTTAAATTCCTTCGTTTTGCTCTACTCAATATGGACGTTTAAATAATTCCTACAGCATCATAGGACTTGAGCTTTCATCATTCTTTGGCATCTGAAAGGAGTCTTCAAAGCTTTTACCAACCTATTTTGTAAATCCCCAAAAGCCGTTGTCCAAATTTTCCTGTTGCAGCTGTCCCATGTCCAGATCTTTTTCCTGAGTTGTTTTTTGTATTCCTATATTGGTAATCTCAATTTTGTTGTCTTCCATGCCTTCAAACTCTACATTGTTTATGTAAATATTTAAAAAGTTTTTCTTATCATCTTCTAAAGGTTTATCATTGAAATCTGTTTCCTTTCTGACATTGGTTATTAATATTTTAGTCCATGGTTTTTTAAAAAAACCTCTTTAAAATAAGAAAAGTTATAGCCTGCTTAGCCATTTTAACTCTTTTCTGTCTAATTCTTTAGTTCCCTCTACTGTTCATTGGCAACCCTCAACAAGCTTCGATTCCTAATATGGGTTTAGTTCTGTTTCAGTCATTTCCCATGGGTATATTATTTAATTACATACTTGTTTTTTTTCAAATCTTATAACTAACATCATCAATGTTCCAAATGTCTCGGGTTTCCCAATCAGTTTAAATCTTTTTAAAATCAAAACTGCTTTTTTGGCTTTCTGCCAATTGTATATTATTTTAAATTCTTAAGACTCTGTTTAAAATTTCTTAAATGTAAAGGAAAAGAGAAAACTCACTAGGTATCAAACTAAACTCACCATTTTGAAAATCTCTAATTTCAATACGGTGGTTCACATTTTCAAATGCGATTAGAAAATGAGTTTTAATTGTCTTAGTGTCCTTATGAAAGGCTCTACCATGACTGTGGAGTTAAGATGTTGTCTCCCTTGGCTTAAAGCACAGAAACCTGTGGGAGATCACTGTTTTTGGTCTCTGAATGAGGACCTGCCATTTAATGCACTCATGGACGATCTCTTGATTTCCCCTTTTCCAGAGAGATTTGAAGAACTGGTCTATCACTGGTCTTTCATTCTTCACAACAGTTTTCATCTTTGCTGATTTGTGGATGTCAGTCAGCTGACACCAGAAGCCAAAGGATCATATATGCAGCCATAGCTATCTTGTACAGAGTGACCCTGATCCATGATGGGGAGTGTAATATCCAATGAAGGTTCAGGATTCTGAAAGTTGCTTTTCTCTTAGTCAAAGAATGTAATTGCTTTGGTACTCTTTTTGACAGGGATATGCAACCATTTTAAATTGGTGAGCATATTTAGACTCTAGAGAGCATGTTTTGGCTACTTGACAAAATGACCACTGTAACCTTGCTTAATCATGAAATGACTGTTGTGGTAGGAGAAGCCAGTCATAAAGCACTCTTTTATGCAATCATCCCTATTTTTATATGGGTGATGCTGAAAGCTGGCATTTTGCTTTACATTGCACCACCTTTAGTCTTTCTTTAGTCTTTATTTGATTTATATACTGCCCTACTCCCAAAGGACTCAGGGCAGTGAACAGCCAAACAACAAAATACATAAATACAAAATTTAAAAGACAGAAAAAAACCGAATTAAACAAATTTGGCCCAGACAGATTTAAAACACCCCAATCATTTAAAAACAAATTAAAATTTACGTATTAAAAAAGAAGGGGAAAAAAGATTAGGCCAGGCCCGCCTGATGGAATAAAAAGGTCTTGAGAGCGCGGCGGAAGGTGCGCAGATTCGGGATCCTCCGTATCTCCAGGGGGAGCTCATTCCAGATAGTAGGTGCCCCCACAGAGAAGGCTCTCCCCCTGGGGGCCGCCAGTCAACATTGTTTGGCCGACGGCACCCGGAGGACCCCCTCTCTATGAGAGCGTACCGGCTGGTGGGAGGCTATTGATGGTAGTAGGCGGTCCCGTAAGTAACCAGATCCTAAGCCACCTTCTGATAGATAGACAGGTAAATAGGTAGGTAGGTAGATACAGACAGACAGACAGACAAGACAAGTGTGACAGGAAGCCGGGGGTGGGGTACCATAGATATTACATTGTTTTTCTAAATTTGTAGCTGGAATAAATGTTGCCAAATATAAAGTGTGGAGTACAGATATTCCTTGCTTAGCAACTGGTCGTTACCATTTCCAGTTACTCCAAAGGTGCTTTTTCAAGAGACAACATGAAAGAGACAACTGGACTTGTCTCAGACCTGGAGAAGCTTCTTAGAGAAGAAGTGAAACATCTTCAAAGAAAAACAAGAATGCCCAGTTGCCTCTTGAAAAAGCACCTTTGAAACAACCATAGCCTGGATGACTGAGAATCCCCATAAACATTCCCAGTTACAACAATGATGAAATAGTAACTTTGAAACCAACACCCAGGTTTATGACCTTCCAGGTCTGTAAAGAAAAGGAAAGCTGAAGTAGGATCATAAGCACAGTCACAACTTTAATGACTGGGTTGTTGTCCCAGTTATGATCACTAAATGAGGACATCTCTTGGTAGAAAGATACTAGCATTTCTTGTGCATCAATCTAGTCATGTTCTTTCAGATCAAATGGGGTTGATTTATGTGAAATGTCTTCACCAAAAGCATTTCTAGTAGTCATTGCCATCAATGATCCAATTCTTATAAACTTAATCAAGGAGAGAAGCAACCTATAATTAAGGAGAAATTTCCTGACAGTTAGAACAATTAATCAGTGGAACAACATGCCTCCAGAAGTTGTGAATGCTCCAACACTGGAAGTTTTTAAGAAGATATTGGATAACCATTTGTCTGAAGTGGTGTAGGGTTTCCTGCTTAAGCAGGTGGTTGGACTAGAAGACTTCCAAGGTCCCTTCCAAATCAGTTATTCTGTTTTCTGTTTTTCTCATACTGGTAGTTCTCACTTAATTACCAGTCGCCTAAAGAATGTTCAAAGTTCCAACAGACACCCCAAAAGTTACTTATAACCCTTCCTCAGAGTTATGACTGCCACACACCCTACACCCCTCCCGGGGCGGGGGCGGGTCAGATGTCAAGCATTTGGCACCTGACTTGCATTTACAACAGGCTGCAGTGTCCTGTGGTTATGTGACTATGATTTGCAACTTTTTTCTGGTTTCTACCATTTTGGGGGGGGGGGGGGCGGAGAGAATGGATTTGCTTAACAGTCACATGATTCATGCAACTACTGCAGTGACTGTTGTAAATATAGTCCTAAAATACTACTCAAGATAGGGGGTGACCTGCTTAGCTACTACAACAACTTGGGACCAAAATTCCCAGTTCAATTGAGGCTGTTAAGTGAAGGCTTCTGTAATGATTTTTCATCCATCTTGCATTATGCTGGTATATTATACTTTTTGTTAAGGCCAGGTTGGAAGTCAAATACAGAACAGGTGAAAAGGGCAGGTGTAGAGTGACACTAAGAAAAAAAATACTGAGGTTCACCCATAGTTCAGTAATTTGTTTAGGTTTTCTTGGTTTAGAATGATCTGTGAACTAGTGCTGTGCCAGCTCAAGGGTATAAGATGCCTCTTGGGCAGGGGTGAAATCCATCAGGTTCTGACAGGTTCTGGAGAATCGGTAGCGGAAATTTTGAGTAGTTTGGAGAACTGGCAAATACCACCTCTGGCTGGCCCCAGAGTGGGGTGGAAATGGAGATTTTGCAGTATCCTTCCCCTGCCATGCCCACCAAGCCACGCACACCACGCACACCAAGCCATGCCCACAGAACTGGTAGTAAAAAAATTTGGATTTCACCACTACTCTTGGGCCACCTCCCACAGGTGCAAAGCTTTATAGAATCATTTATAGAATGATTTGAAAGGAGAGATATTTGGTGCTGTAAGCCAGTGTTGATCTGAACAGGCTTACTGTTAACGTTGGGATGAGCAATGTCTTCTAGATTAGGAGCTGGAATTCAATTTTTCAACCTGGCAGGGTGCTGAAAGCCTTCTGGTGAAATAATGGCATAAACTGAAAAGATGGGCCTGAAAGAAAATGAACAATTTTCTGCTCAGCTCTGGAGATAGATGGGCATCAGAGTGAGAATGAGAGCATTTTTTCCTTACAGAGGAAGTGTGGTTCCAAATCTCCAAAATTGCTGCTGAAAATCAGTATATTACTGTTGTACTATTTTACAAATTTTACTGTTGAATTTCAGTACTGCAGTTGTGGGGTATTCTTGCAGCTGCATGTGTTATGCAGTCTGGATTATGTTCAAACCAGGTCATTAGATTGTTTCCAACAAATCACAGTGAGGGTGAAAAAAATATTGATTTTATTTATGGATGTCACTTTCTAATTGATTTGACCCACTCTAACGGTGGGAAAGAATTTCAAACTTCTTGAAACTGTGATCTGATCCAGGGGGGATGTTATTTAATTCTTTAACTCAATGGTGTCAATCTTGATTTCATTGAGGGCTGCATCAGGGTTGTGTTTGACCTTAGGGGGCCAGGGTGGGTGTGGCCAGCTTGATGTCACTAATGTCAGGGTTGCCTGTGGCGGCCCAACTGCTCTACTAGAGAAAACGGGTTCCCAATCTCTGTTTTTAGCTGGGACGGCCTCCTGCAACCCTCTGTCAGTGAAAACGGAGCTCAGGAGGACCGCGTGCGGCCCTCAGGAACTCTGTTTTCTCTGGAAGAGGGTTGCAGGAGACCGTCCCAGCCGAAAACGGAGATTGGGAGCCTGTTTTCACTGGCAAAGGCACCATGGCCATTCCTTCGCTGTTTCCAGGGCAGCCCTGTGGGCCAGATTTAAGCACCCTTTGGGCCTTCAGTTTGACACCCCTGCTTTAACTCTTCTGTTCTTAACCAAAACTGCACTTTCTTTGTTTGGAGGCAATAGACTTGCCCAGCAAAGATTGGAACTGAGTCCCCTTTTACTAATGGTGACCAAAAGTTAGTTCTTCTAAGGTTCGGAGCTTTGGAGAGATGAAGAGAAGCTAGATTTAGGTTTTCCGCTCCGACTGAATTTTCAGATATATTTAGAACTCTTTGGGCAAGATATTTGAAAGCACTGCAAGTAAACAAAATATGAGGAATTTCTGTTCTAGAAACTAATGGCAAGCAAATTAAGCAAGATCTAAAGGTAAGAGGAAGTGTTTGCCAAGCAAGGAGTGGGAGTTGGTTTCAAGAATCAGTAGCAACATGAATGGAACCATTGAGCCATGAGTAGGGACAGGAGATGACGGGAGCAGTGAAGGGGTGGATCTGAGAGAACATATGGAGAGTGAGGAGCTTGAGAGTAAACGAGGGGAAAATGGGCCAGAACAAGAGAAGTGAGAGGCAACCAGCTTGAATTTATATTTAAAAAGACAACAAACCAAGGAAGAAATTGGAAATAGTTTTCTCAAACCAGCAGTGTCATCAAAATCTTTACCCTTTTTATTTCTAGTGTTTACCAAAAAAAAAAAAAGTGTTATGATTAGGCAATTGCTCCTATGCATTCCCACTTTCTTTTCCTGTTCATTGACAGTTCCTTGTACTTTCTCATATTCCTTTCAAACATGTGTTTTATTATGAGACTCATCCAAATTGTGACTTCATTTCATTTCAAATTTATCCTGTCTTCCTATATACTTTTAATGAAATATTGCCAATGAATGTCACAATGACAACAGTGATAAAGTACAAATGAAAAAAAGAAATTACTCTCAGAAAGCTTATGGAAGGAGGACGTCTGGAGCTTTTTCAAGCAAGACTGAATTGTGAAGACGTGTTCTTTCCTAGCATCATTTGCAATGTAATTAGTGAGGAGATGTAGCAGTTTTTAGCCTATTGTCCAGGATGATCTAAACCAGGGGTGTCAAACTCGATTTCATCAGAGTTGTGTTTGACTTTGAGGGGCCAGGGTGGGCATGGCCAGCTTGATGTCACTTGTGTCGGGGGTGCCTGTGGTGGCCTGAGTGCTCTGCCAGCAAAAATGGGCTCCTGAGCTCCGTTTTCAGCTCTGCTGGCCTCGTGCAACCCTCTGCCAGTGAAGACGGAGCTCGGGAGGGCCACCTGCAGCTCTCCCGAGCTCCATTCTTGCTGGCAGAGGCACTGTGGGCCAGTCCTTTGCTGTTTCCAGGGCAGCCCTGTATGCCAGATCTAAGCACCCCATGGGCCAGATGTGGCCCGCAGGCCTTGAGTTTGACACCCCTGATCTAAACCAAAAGGGTCCAAGAGGAATGGATCATTCCTTGAAGTTGCCAACTTCTGTTTAGTTCTGTGTTGTTGGCTTTTGTATTCATAAGATCCATAGGTAACCTCTGGAAGTGGTATCCGCAATATTCAGTGTGTAGTGTGACTAATGTATAGAAGACATTACATTTTTGTAATGTCCTATATGGCAGAAATGAATAAAATAAGGGCAAAGAATGATAGGTTCTACTCTGTGTATCTTGCCCCTGACATCACATATCTAATCTAGCCTCCTCTGTGCATTATCTGCAGATGTGTAAGAGAAACAGTTTCTGAACAGTGGTTTCTCTTCTGAAGTATTCAGATATGGAGTAATAGCGTAATTAAAACCACATGACATTGGGGAGTGCCTACCGTGTATATATATAATGCATGAATAAAGTTGGTTCAGGCTGTGGAAATTCTGAAGTAGTGCAAAAGGTTGGGTGTAGACTTTTTACCCATCAATGTGATTTGTTTTCCTAATTACCAATTAATGTAAGTTCTCTGGGCAGGTGCCAGAACTGCTCAATATTACATCAAACAACAAAGAAGAGAAATAGATTACAAATTCAGAAATCAAACTGTAAAATGTAAATTATTTTAAAGCCCATAATCAGTAATAATATAATAGAATAATACCGGTAATTTAAAAAATTCAGTTGTTTTAAAATAAACACAAGATACAAATTTCTCCAGTAAATCCAGGTTTATTATTGGGTGCTATGTCAAAATATCTTCTCAGTTAATCGGAGGGGGAAGAGAGGGTATTATACAACCTAGTTTGGAGAATATAGAAATTTGGGCAGGAAAATATGGAAAAGGTCAAACTTCTTCCATACAATAGTACCCTGTTTCCCCGAAAATAAGACCTCCCCAGATAATAAGCCCAATCGGGCGTTTGAGCGCATGCGCTAAAATAAGTCCCCCCGCAAAAAAATAAGCCCTCCCTGAAAATATTTAAACACATGCACAACCGGTCCCCGCCATTTCCTCTGGTTAGGGTAGGTAGACAGAGCTGGAAATCAGGTAAGATGGCAAGAGGAGCCCTGTCTTGCTCCATGCGCCCCAAAATAAGACCACCTTGAAAAGAAGGCCTAGTGCTTATTTCGGGGTTCAAAAAAATATAAGACAGGGTCTTATTTTCGGGGAAACACGGTACTGATACACACACATAGAAGCTTCAACTGATGCCAGATTTTTTTATACAACCTTGAAAATGTTGGAATTACAGTAATTGAACTTGCCAAACAACTATGACTCATAATCAGGAGACTAAGGGTTTTCCAGCTAAATGAGAGTTGCTTGCCTGCACCATCAGTGACTCCAATGACTTCAGAGCAATTGCAACCCCTATTGTGTTTGCTGAGACTAAGAGAAAGTGATGCTGTTCTGACATTGGGTGATGTATCATTAGATGAATTTCATTACATACCCAGAATTTTTACAAGCCTCATAAACTTCAGAATGAGATAGAAGTTTTAAAAGGGTTGATGGTCTCGATTAGCTCAACAGAATGAACGTAAATGGATGCTTGGTGAATGATGTAGGGTTGCTTGTTCGCTAATAATGATTTAAAATGTCACATTTTGCATTTTCACGGCATATTTTTTATAAAAATTGAACAAACGTGTCTGAATTTCTGTAGATTTTCTGTTAATCCTGTTCTTCTCCAATGTATTCCAATATTTTAGTAATGACAGCTACTTTGCTGTAGTGAAGTCACCAGGCTAGGAACCAGGAGATGCTAGACCAATCTTAGGTATAAAGTCAGCTGGGTGACCTTGGGCCAGTCACTTTTTTCAGCCCTAGGAAGGCGACAATGGCAAGCCAGCCAAGATTTGCCAAGAAAACTGCCGGACACAACCTAATGGAAGAAAATGTGTTTCTGTATGTGTGTGTGTATCAGTAGTATTATAGGAGACACATGCAGTTATGACATAGGGGTAGTATTATTGCCATGTTATTTCAAAGGTTTAAGAAATGTCAGACTACTATCACTTGACTCTCAGACTCCATAACAGAATGTTTTTGAAAGCAACAGATGTTCCTTATTTTCTCTGTTTAACCATCAACTTGGAAAAAAAGATATGCAATGTTAATCAGGATTTATAATGTCATGAGCAGGCTACCTCTGTTCATTCATAGCTCAATTAGCACCTCTCAGGGATCTTGTCCAAATTCCCCAGACTGTAGCACTTGCACATTTCTATGTAAATAACCGCTCAGTTTTTCATATGTTAAAAATCTTCCTTCTGTTTCAGCAATCCCTTTCCCACCTCTCAATGTGACAGTCACTAACATCACCAGCAACAATGCCAGTGTCACTTGGCAACCCGGATTCGATGGCCTTTCCCCCCTACACTCTTGTGCAGTACAGGTATGAAATGATTACATATATGTCCTTCTTGAGACTAAACTGCTAAACATTTTTGCATGACAGAACTTGTTTTCTAATTTGAGCTTCCACTGTTATAAACAATGGAGCTTTATAAATTCCCCATTACTTAATCTAATGTTATTTGTTTGACTTTGTCACAAACAGCAGACGAGGGAAAAAGTTAAAACTGCATTGAAACAGACCTCTAATTCTGTGTCCAGACCTTGATAAAATGCTAAGGATCAGAATGAAGTTATTGTAGGGAAAATAGGAGGAGGAAAGAGTATTAGGTATGTTATCCACCTTGATTTATTTATGGAAATAATAAAGGTGGGATAAAAAATATCTAAAGGAGAGAAAAAGAGAGAGGGGGAGGTTGGGAGAGAGAGAGAGAAAGAAAGAAAGAGACAGAGAGACAGAGAGAGACAAGGAGAGTGAGAGAAAGAATGAGAGAGAGAGAGAGAGAATAAAATTTGTTCAGAAGCGTGGACTGTGAGCCAAATTGGAATTAGTATATCTTTAAAACTACTGATATGCAGGCAACAAGGGGTTTTGACTTGAAGGCAGAGATGGCCTGATAGGCCTTTGAATCCTTTAAATGTCAAAGGACATTATCTGATCCCATTTGTCATCAAATCCTAGAACATATGGTATATTTTTAATGCCATAATTACCGGTAAATATATATAATTGGGATCATATTTAATATTATGGATAACTGAGACTAGCGTATTGCTGTTAATTTTTTTCCCAAAAAATAAAAAAGTGAATGAAATGGACTTTACTTCTACTTTACTGAATCTTACAGCTTCATTAGGTTCTACCAGTCAAGCTTTCGTTTCTACCTTTCATATTCAGTGTTGGAACAAGTTATAATTCTGTCTTACATGCCCTGGTTTTACAAAGACTACAGGTTTCATCTGGACATCTCTTGTCACCATGAGTGACAAAACTGCCCTTTGAAATGGCATAGGAGGATGCTAATGGGGTGTCTTTACTGCAGGAAAGGGGAGGAATAAAAGCATTCCCAGATGTAAGAGTTTTTGCCAATGAGGAAACATTTGGCCCATAACTCCATAGGAAACATTATAAAGCATTTCTGAAGCTATATTGTTGTGGAGCTCCAGGAAGAAATATATAAATCATGAACGGACCATTTCATGTTTGAGTTTCAGATGAAGACAGAGAACTTGAGGGATTTTCTGCTTCAAGTACAAAAATCACTTAGTTGTTGGCGATATTGCAGAAAGGCTGAGGAACATGTGCCTGCTCCTGCTATGTCTCAAGCATCAAATCTTCTGAGGCCTGTCCCAACAAGAATCACTGAACAATAGGCAATAACAAGCTTTGCAACCTGATCATGCATTGGAGCAATTGATTGTGGTAATTGCGTCTCAGATTGAACCAGTTCACACAGTTCTCCGATGTGCTGTTGTCAAAACTGAGCTGCAGGTGTCCCTGAAGCAGAAACACCAGAGGCCAAAGTCCTGAGGGCGTGGCAGAATCAAGAATAAGAAACAGCACACAAAACAAGGGTGGAGAACTTTTTTTCACTTTGAGGCATACATACATTCATAAGATGTGTATTCATTCCATGGCTGCATTCCAGCAGTGGGCAGACCAAAGCCAAAATTGGGGTTGACCAAAGCAACACCTACGAATTCCTGTTATACTTATACTCATCCTGAAATGAAGAAGCTGAGACTTAATTTATACCATGAAGATACTGTCTGTAGGAAAGAAGACCCTGTGAAATAGACATTTGCAGTTGTTATTAGAGATGTTGTCAGACTTGGAAGCCATCTTTTACAATTGAATGTTATTTTGACTACACATCACCCACACTCTATACCAGGGCTGGGCAATTATGGCCTTTTTATGAACTGTGGACTTCAATTCCCAGAATTCCTGAGCCAGCATGCTGGCTCAGGAATTCTGGGAGTTGAAGTCCATAGGTCATAAAGGGGCCATAGTGGCCCAGCCCTGCTCTATACAATCCCCCCTTCCCAGTTTCCCAATTTTGTCTTCTAAAATTCAAATATACAGTGTAGGAGTTCTCCTAAGTTTTTAATGTAGAGACAACCTTGGTGATGGCAGTAATTTTTTTCTGAGATGATCTGCTCTACCAGCTGTGGCCCTGTCTAGAGAAGATCTATGCATGGATTTAACATTTAGGTTGGACTGCTGTAATTTACTCTACCTGGATTTGTTCTTGAAATTTTCAAAGATGTTTTGGAATTTTCTGTTGATGAGAAAGTGGCTAAATTTATTTGTTCAGATGTTGCCTATATTCTGCAAAGTTTTGGGTGGGTATAAATAGTTCAAAATCTTATTGCCACTACTCCAAAATTTTAAATTTAGACTTTGTATGCTGAGGTTCTGAAGAGACTTCAGTTCTTCTTGTGGTAGGGAGGGAGGAGAGTATTATAGCCAGTCTCTTTGTTTACTGTTAGTAGATCATTCAACATTTTATTTAACAAAACCACATTGTCTGAATAGATCAGGGGTGTCAAACTCAAGGCCCGCAGGCCAGATCTGGCCTGTGGGGTGCTTAGATCTGGCCCGTGGGGCCGCCCTGGAAACAGTAACGACTGGTGCCTCTGCCAGCGAAAATGGAGCTCAGGAGCCCGTTTTTGCTGGCAGAGCTCTTGAGCCACCACAGGCGCCCCCAATACGAGTGACGTCAAGCTGGCCACATCCACCCTGGCCCCCTGAGGTCAAACACAACTCAATGAAATCAAGTTTGACACCCCTATTAATATTAATATAAACTGTTTGTCAAAAGGTTCAGAACTTCACATTTATAGTCAGAATTGGTTTCTTTTTTTCAGTGTTTTGCCAGCACTATCCAATCACAATGACCAAATGTCTGCTGCCAGTTGTGTGTGTGTGCATGCATGCACATCTCTCCAGTTTGTTATCTTTCTGTCCTCTTATAGGAAGTGCCCTGTTAACTCTTCATTTGCCTTAGTAGGGTATAAGTGCTCTATTGTTTCATCACATTGGTCACCCAAGTAACCATGGAATCAGATGATGCTGGTACTTTTGCTAGCTGTTCTGGTTGCCATTGAACTCTGATTTTGGTTCAAAGTACCGGTTAGGCTCTAAAACTTAAATGGTTTGAGGCCAAATTACCCAAAGGATTTTTTTTCCCTCTGCATTTAGGTTTACAAGATTTGTGCTGAGCTGCCTGACTCTGAAACAAGTGTAAAGGGAAAATCCCTTTCAGCTGTCTTCTGTTGGGTGAAATCCCTTTCTTTCAGGTCTGGGAAATCCCGTAAAGCTCACTTATTCTAGTGACTTTCTTTTAAACAAGTTGAGTTGGCACGATAAATGTAACTCTTTATGGATTTTTAAACTGGACAGTTAAATTTTATTTGTTAGTGTCCTACAACTTATTTGGGCACTGGAGATTTCTGTTTATTTCCCGAATACTTGAAAATTGCCTTGAAAAGTTTTACCGTAGAGTGAAGAAAGGATTGGAAAATGATAAGGTCTGGTGATAGCATCATACAAATATATGTATGTACAGTATATATTTAGATCTGTTGGCCACCAATCACTGCAACATATGTACTTGTGTCAGATATTGGGATGCAAGTACATAATTTACATGATGAGCTTACACACCCATGATATCATTTTGTTGTCATCATGGCTTGTGGTAGATGCTACTGCTAAAGATGCTGATCACGAAGTTAGGTTTGGAAAAGCTTCCTATATTCCTCAGTTGATGGGTGTTTTTCAAGCCTCTTTGACAATACAGTTTTGGAAGACCAACTGCAGTCCAGTAGGAAGAAAAAATTAACTCTTCCCTTCCAGGAGCAGCACATTAGAAACAGCCTTTTTTCCCCAAGAAAATATTCAAGTCTTTTTCTTCTTTATTATTACTTTGATTCATTTTGCTTAAAATTTTATCTGTGACTTGTATCTGCTCCTTGTGTTAATTTAGTGCAACACACCAAAAAACTTTTAGTGTCAATGGAGGGCTTTTTTTCGATAGCAGCTGAGATGATGGGAAAGGACTATAGATCCTTCTGGTTGACTAGGCAAGAAACTGCAAGAATAGCTTTCCAAAGACACAGAAACATCAGCTAAGTAGATTTGTTGTTGAGGAGCTAACAAAGCCATTATATATATATAAAAAAAATCCAGGAGTTTACATGGAGTACAATTGGCTAGAAACAGGAAAGACAATTTCACCTGGGCTTTGTTTTGGAAATGGATTGGTGTGGCACGAAGCTGTTTACTTGTGACTTTGAGAGAAATGACCGGGCTGGAGTTTTGCAATCCTTGAAGTAAATGCTATATATATATATTGAAGTAAGTAGTATGTTTTATATTTCTTGCTGCGGAAAGCCATGAGTCAGCCTGGACAGATGAGTTCAGCACTGCAAATTTATTATGGATTTAGTTCTTCAGTCTGGGCATCTATAAGGAGAGATGAGAATTTCAGCTGAGAATTCAAGCCCCCTTATTCTAAATGACCAGACTATAGATTAATGTAGACTCCTCCGGGGAGTTGTTATAGCAATCAGTATTCTTAAATTTTAAAAAAAAACTTCTTCCAAAATATTTGAGTGATTGCTTGATTAAGATAAAAATGTCTCTCTTAAGGCATTGATTTGTGGTGACTGCATGGACACAACTATGATTAGGACTAATCAAGCTGACAGAACAAGGCGTTTGAGGGATGTTACAGAAACAGAAGTGGGGAAGAAAGAAAGAAAAACAGAACGGTTGTTTTTAAAGCCTCGGGTTTTTAAAGATTTAGCTCAGTCCTGTGATGGAGCCATGGACTAAACGCAATTTCTCCATGTGCTTTTCGCCGCAGTTTATAATTAATCCTGAGGGACAAAGAAAACTGTAACTTTGAAAGCATGAGCAACCAGGTAGAGGCTGTAGTTTATCTATTTTATTCAGTTTCAATAGAGATGCAGAATGCCCTCTTACCAGTGACTTTCAAGAAACCAAGGAGGCCTTTGAGCTAATGGCACTACCCCTACTCCTTGCATGCAACCCTCCCCTGCACGGTGTTTATTGCTGTTTTCTTGGGACACTTGACAGATCAGAATGAATTTCCTCTTGCACATTAGAATTCTGCCTGCTTGTACTAGGTACAGCCTATTCTTCCTAATGTGCACGTCCATCGGTCACCACACACAGTGCTAATCTCTCTTAAGTTCCAGGCTTCTCCCTACAACCATTTTTTCCACGGCTGAAATGGAGAGAGACAGAAGCAAATTGCAAACTTCTTAGACAGTGGATTCCACCCCCATCCCCCTTTATATCCATTTCTGTCCCATGCTGGGAAAAACAAAGAAGCATTTTATTCTCTGATCTGTCAAGTTTAGTGAGGCAACCATGATTTAGTATAAAAAGATCAACTGGAGCTGAGAGTTATCACAGCAAAGAAATGAAAATGTAATGAAACTTGTAAACATTCTGAGTCATCTTTCTACTACTAGCAGTCCCTGGTGCTTGCAGGAAAGGAAGGGTTGTTATTTTTCTAGGGCTGGAGAAAATACATGCCTGTAAAGACGCCATTATGAAAAGCAGGCTCACTCATACTGTCATCTCTGGCCATAATGCATACAGTACAGAGGTATATAGACTGCAGAGTCTGTTTCATTGGAATTGATGCTGGAACAAAAGATATGTGTGGATGCCTAACGTGAAATAAATGTGTGTGTGTGTGTGTTTTTAATAATAATTGTTTAACTAATTGAACAGGTTTCTCCTTGAAACTAAGAGAGATGTATGACGTGAAAAAAGAGAAGCAATAAAAATGTGCAAAATAGGTTGGTTAAAAAATAAAAGACACCAAAGTCCAAACTCTAGTTAGCCAGAAAGATTAAAAACTGCACCTAGATGCAAGGGTTATTTTCATGTACCAGTTTTCCACCTCTTGTTTTTGTTTTTTTTATAAGCAAATTTATTTTTAAAAAAATTCTTTCATCATACATATTTTATGAACAGAGGGTTGACCGGATCACAACTTATATATCTTATACATAATCAAAATCATCATTATAATATTTCTTAATCTTCCCATTTTTTCCAATATTCATCTCTTTTGTATAATCCTTTATCACAAATTTACCTTTTTTTCTCCATAGCTTATTATTTCAACTTCTGCCGTATTAATTCCACCCCCATTATCATTTTCAATTTTCTACTCAAATAACATCACTTTATGCCTTATATTTCTTCTCAATTACAATTGCTCCAGTTGTTTATAGTCTTTCTTCATTTCCGGAAGTGTTTCTCTAATTCCTTTTTCCCAATCATTAACAGTAAAACATTTATCTTAATTTGCATTGTTATCAAAATTAATAATATTATTGGGACTTCCGGTTTGCTGTTTGTCCCCGCTGGACGCTCCTTTTGGATCGTCGCACCCACTGCCTGTAAAGAGCCGCCTTTATAGCGGAATGGCGGCTCGAAAAAACTCCGTTTCCATGAGGAAACGGAGATAGAGCAGGCTGGGGTGGGTTGAGTCCTCTGCCTAATCCCAAAAGTTTTTTTTTTACTTTTGGGACGGAGCGGAAGAGACTCCCCGTATCCCCAGCCGATGCTCCAGGCTCTGGGAGATCTCTGCTACACGCAGAGCTAGGTGGCAAAAGCAAGCCTGTAAACTTGTTAAACTAATTAAAGAAGACGTGAGCTGGATCGCTGACCCTGAGGCGCAAGTATTTTTTTTTCTTATTTTAGAAAAGTTACTGAAGTTGTTTAAGAAGTGAAAGGAAAAAAGATTTTTTAAAATGGCGATTGCTGAGGCTTGAAGAGAGGCTGAAAAGGGAAAGTCCTTCCGTTTTCTATTACAAAGTAGCGGAATGAATACTTCTGGCCGTAATTGAGGCAAAACCTCACTCTCACTCTTGCTTTTTTTTTCTTTTTTTTTTCCTCGGGATCTGATATTGATCTTGGTTGGAAACAAGCCTTTTTTTTTTCCCTCTCTTTTCCACTAAATCTTGTCTGTGTGGGAAATGGCATCGGGACTTACACAGCTAGACAAACAGGGGGGGGGAATTTCCCCCATTAATAAATTACATCAACAAGTTGTAACTCTCCAGTGTCAGAAACCTGATTTTAATATAATAGAATTTCTTCTTGAAGAGATTGTAAGAAGGGATGAGATTGTGAACCAGCAACTCGAAAAATTTAAGCAGGAAATTAAAGAAATTGGTGAATTGGTGAAATCAAAGTTTGACTTTTTGAATCGAAAGATTTTAAATACAGCTAATGGTTTATCAGACTTTCTGATTCGGGTGGATGCAAAGACTAAATTATTAGAGTCTAAAATGAAGGAAACTGAGGAGAATTTGGATGACAAGATTCAAAAAATTAAAAAGGATTTGGTAAACATTCAGGATAATAGCTCAGAAGACAAACCTAAAATGGAGGTTGACCAAAAGACTGGTAATGAAGAAAATGTGCAACAGAGGATTGAAAGAGAAGTTTTAATGATTCAATATAATTTTACAGAATATGCAATTAGACTGAGAGGTCTGCAGGAAAATAATAGAGATGACTTAAGGAAAATATCTTCTGAAATTCTGGCTGGGATTTTAAAGGTTCAACCTGATGAAGTGTTTTGCAGGATTGATAGAATTTATAGAATAAACTCCTGGTTGGCAAAGCAAAGGCAATTGCCTAGAGATGTGGTGATCTATTTTACAGATAAAGAAATTAGGAATAATATTGTGCAGAACTCTTTTAATTCTACTTTGCAATTTCATGGAAGAAAGATTTGGATTTTTAAGGAGCTCCCGACTAAGATGCTAATGGAGAGGAAGAAATTTGGCTTTCTAGTGACTGAGTTAAAAAAAAGAAATATCCTATTTAGGTGGGATGCCCCAGTTGGTTTAATATTGAGACACCAAGGAGTAAGATATCAACTGAACACTGTTGAAAAAGCGGAAGAATTTTATCAAAATTTTTTAAAAATGAACTTAACATCTTTAGGCACAATACAGGATAAGCAAAAGGAGTTGGAAACAAAAGGAAAATATCAAATTACAGAGGCTGTGGTGGATAAATTGTCTTTGGACTCCCTGGATACCCCAGCTGGACTGTCTATAAATAAGAGAGCAGTGTCATCCGACTCCAATGTGATGAACCACCAAGTCACAGACAAGTGCGCAAATCAATCAGTTGATATACAAGTGATGGAGAAGAAAGATGAGATGACAAAACTAACCCAACAAGATCAACTCATAAAGCAGAATGAAAATCGATCATCCGATACACAATTGGTAGGCACAAAACGAGGATGGAAATTCAACCCGCAAAAGAAAAAGAAAAGAAATAGATCTCATAGAAACAGCAGTTTCTAAACCAAGCAACAGTGAAGCCAGGGACTTTAAAAAATGAATGAATATCTGAAAAGATAGTGGAGGCGAACAATTGTTTAATACTATCCTGAGGATTGTGGCAGATCTCTGTAATGCCGTGATTTTGGGATGTGAAAAGAGCCTTACCTTGTTGGATTTGAATTATCTACTCTGGATTTCTTTTACTGGTAAATATATTATAATTATTTTGAGTTACAAGGCAGGAGAGTTACGCTGGGGCATTCAGAAGATCTGGATGTTACCCATTAGGAGGATGGGAATCAACAATCCTGATGAACACCACAACTATAACTATATGGATATAATTATAATGTCACTCGGGTGGTTGTTTTTACTTTTATATATATACGAGGATATCTACTACTGATGGGGGCAGAAGATGATTGAAGATTTTGAACAAACTGTTGCACCAGCATGTTATTTTACCCTATTATGGGTGATGGATTTAACAATCCAGTGGAAAGACACCAAAGAAGATATTATATGGATTATAAATTTAAAGTTATTGTCTTTTTTCTTTTTACAAAATGGAATGCATATATAGATATGTGTATATCTTAGTTAAGTGGGCAGTGGATTATATTTAGAATTGTATTGCATGATTTTGTAGGAATTGAAGGGTTGAAATAGGTTAGTTTACTGATTGATTAGTCTAAGAAAAAGGATCTTTAAGTCATATATTTAGGGGGGTGGAGGAATTGGATAGAACTGAATAAATGTTAAATTTGGATGTAGGGAGAAGGCCGCTTTAAAATGTCATATTAATATATATAAAAGATTAAATGTTAAATTGTAATAATACACTATAAGTTTAGGGGAGGAGAAAGAGGGCAGATTATTGTAAAAATGGGAGTTATAAGAATAATATGCTAAGGGTCAGTATTCTGAGGGGGGAGTAAGGGAAAGGAAAGATATTATGTATGTAATTAGTTATGAAATAGCCTATTGTTGTGAAGAAGTCACAGGGGGGGGATGGGTGGTGAGGGGGGTTAGGGAAGAGGGGGGGGAAAGGGGGAAAAACTTGTATTTGAAAACTTTTTCAATAAAAAAAAAGCAAAAAAATAATAATAATATTATTAAATTACTTATTTTCACCTTTCCATCTGCTGTGGTTTATCACAAACATGTTCTATTTCTTCTTCTTTGCAAAAATAATCACTTTCATGATTTCAACATTGTTATTTTCTATACAATTAGCATTTTAAATGTTCATTTTAATTTACATTGTTATCAAAATTAATAATATTGTCAAATTACTTATTTTCACATGTCTATCTGTTAGAATTTAATGTAGACAAATTATATTCATTCATCTTTATCACATAATCACTTATAATCATTTTCCACCATATCTTATTTTTTCAACTTCTGTCATTTTATCCTCACATATTTCTTTAGCATTTCATTTTCAATGCTTTCATCTAGCTAACATCACAGTATATACTATACTTCTTCTCTCTTGTCACTATGATAACAATTAAAATTTCATTCTAATTTAAAAAGCTATCAAAACACTATTATTATTATATTGTCTACTTTCCCATTCCCATTTATTAATCTATTTTATATATATTTGCTAATGTTTACCTCAACATCCTTCATCTTTAACCATCATCTCGATATCTTTTAAGCATCCCCTTTTCTAATAATTTTTTGCATGACCATTTATTTTGGTCTAATTTTTTGATTCTTTCTTTTTTTCTTTTTATCTATGTTACATTTCATCTTCTGGCTTCCTTTTGTCTTTTTTTTTTTTTTTGTATTGTTTGAACATCCCTCACCAAAGTTTTCCCTTGTCTCTTCCAGAATTTCCCCTTTTCCCCTTTTGTTTGTTTCTTTTTTAGAAACAAACTTTCTCCCCTTTCTCTCTGCTCTTTTGACATTCCCAAATGTTTCTGTAATATTTTTTATCTGATTTCTATTTTTTGATACTTTCTCTTCAACATTGTTAATTTCTTTTCTTTTTTAAAATTAAAATATTCTTCTCAATTATTAATTATTATCCAAATTCAGCAACAGTCAAATCCAATTATGAAGCTATTTTCCAGAAGAGAAGGGAGATAAAACAACCACCCAGATGTAAAACACAGTCACTCCTTAAATGTTCTCACAGTGTCCAACTTTTCTTCTTCTATATGGCCAAGGTTGAAATTTCCATCTGCTATTTCTTGTTTTGTCTATTTGAATAGAATATTACAATACTTTTTTCCCTCCAGCAGATGGCACTCTCCATTTCTACTCCATTATCAAATAGTCTATTTAATCCAATTGTTTATCCAATAATTTTTTAAAGTTCTCTTGTGAATTATTTTTATTTTCCGAAAATCATTTTTCTCCCTTTTAAAATCTTTTGCTTTCCCCAAATTTCCAAATCCAAGACTTCCTCTTAAATTCTTTATATTACAGTTCACACTTTCTCTTTGTTCCGTGTGTGTGATTTCCACCCCCCCTCCCAAATGCCAGATAGCCGCTAGTCCAAGCTCCAGAATTCTTTTAAAACTTCAATTTCAACTTTTCTTAATATAATTTGGCACTTATCTGACCCAGTTCTAGCACTCCGTCCAGTGCTACTCCTGCACAATTCTTAGGTTCAGTTGTCCCAGCTTCAAGGTGGCCACCCTAAGATGGCTGCCACCCCCGCTGCTGCTTTGGGAGAGCTGTTTCTGTTCCAGCAAGAAATTGCCAATTCCTTGTGGTCCACGAAACGCCTCTCCTTTCTTCATCGTCCCTACAGGACAGCTATGGCTCAAAAGCCTCCCGGCAGCGGTTCTTCTGGCTGGATTTGGCGTGGCTCATCAGAGCCCGATATTTTCCAGTCCGTTCCCACTGCGACGTCAACCGGAAGTCCTCCACTTCTTGTTGATTTCCACAGGTGACCCTTATCACTATGCTGACTGTGCAATTGAGATTGTTGTGGGTGTTCCTTGGAACCCTGACAGTGACTGCAATTCCAAGAATTCTCACCTGTGAGATCTCAGAACTATTGTAGGACATAATGAGATTTCTCATTTTTTTCCATTAGTGCAGTTCGTTGCAGTTTTACTGAAACTATAAGGGTGGAGGGAGGAAATGGTTCTGGTTGTATTTATGGAATACACTTGTTTGTTCATTAAGGCCCATGAAACATTGGCAGTAGCTTTCAAAATACTAGATTACTCTAGTCTCAAATTTTTGGTCCTTGTATGCTTGCTATTATCATTATGCTAATCTTTTGATTATTCTAGCATTTTCTTCTGTTTCACAGGGTTCAACTGTTTGAAGGATTCGTCACTGCATGTCAGTGGCCCAAAGCCAAGATGATGTGTAATATATCATTTATTTGATGCAACTCTTCTAAGGATTTATGAGTGTCTTCAATGACGCATTTTATGTGAAATCCATGCATCTGTTTGTTCATGTTTTTGCTTTATCCCTTTATCCCAACAGGTGGCTGACCTGCAGGAAGAGGATGAGATGGTCACTGAAGTTTTCTCTGTCCCTCCCTTTACAAGGGCTTTACCAGGTTTAAAGCATGCCACCAATTACAGTGTTCGAGTTCAGTGCTCTAATGAGATGGGCAGCTCTCCTTTTTCAGATTGGGTCTATTTTCAGACCTTGGGATTAGGTAAGATTTAGAGGGCTAGAGTACATGAAACTCTTAAAAAGTATTGTTTTTTGTTGAATCAGAAAACATTTGGAAAATAGCAACTCTCCTGATTAATTGAACAGATATACTGCATGTCTGATTAAGCAAAGATTGCAAGGAATGTGCAAAACTCAGGGCTGGTTCAAGCAATCAGTCATCAGCCTCTATGGTTGATGCTCTCTATTGTACAGTTAATTGGAAACTCTGAAGCTGTTATTAGTTCTTCCAAGTAGAATAGAATAGAATTCTTTATTGGCCAAGTGTGATTGGACACACATCTGGATAAAATGGATATTTCAGTGTTTAGAGTTTGTTGAAAAGATGGGAAACCTTTTAGAACAAGGGTCTCCAACCTTGGCAACTTTAAGATTTGTAGACTTCAACTTTGCATCTAAGTGCAAAGCTGGCAGAGGAATTCTGGGAGTGGAAGTGCACAAGTCTTAAAGTTGCCAAAGTTGGGGACCCCTGTTTTAGAAGACTGTATAGAACTTAACCACGAATTTAATAAATGATTATTAATAGCATTTAAGATATCTTTAGGATTTCCTAAAGCTCTTCTGTACTTTGAGGCTTACCATTCAGTAGTACTCTTTTAAACAGCACAACAGATACATTGTGATTTTCTTTCCTTTGCAGCTCCAAATTGTACTCCACAAAATGTACACATTATCCAAAGAGATTCTTGTCTGATTTTGGAATGGGAAGCAGTAGCTCCAGAAATGTTTGGGGAGAATGCCTTAGGATACAGGTTGGAGTGGATCCAAGATAACATAACTCAGGTAATAAACCGAGAAACATATGCTCTTGGTGGAGCAGGACAAAGTCTATTTAGGAGAATCTTTTCTAACCTTATAGCCTGCAGATGGATTGCTCCTCAACTCCCATCATCCTTTAGCTAGCTAGTGGTCAAGCAGGAAACCATAGTAATGACTGTCCAATATACTTAAATTCCCAAACACAGAAGTTTAATTAACCCATAGATCCTTATTATGTGTGTTAAATGACCTTCATAAATTGAAAATGTTGCTAATAGATTTCATTGTGGCAGTGAGTTCTAAACAGTAATAATTTGAATGATTAAAAAAGCAGCTTGGTTAGAATGAACTACCAATAAAAGCAGTTGGGCCTCCATATTGGTAAGATGTGCATTCACAGATTTGTGTTTTTATGGTGGCAGTTGCGAAATTTATCATACTAAAAATTTGGCTGCTCCTTGTTGCATATGCTATGTAATGGTGTTCAGTTTCACAGTGAGAAATGTTTCTTTGTGTACTGTCTGTGCATTTATTCTACATCCGGTTTTGTTTAACTTGCTGATTAAGGCTGGAGAATTATTCTCTCCTCAAAAAATTAGAACAAATACTTAAAAAGTGGAGGCATTTCAAACGTGACCCCAGATATAATTCATATCATCACAGACAGACCTGGATTTAGTCTTGGGGAGTGTAAATTAAAAATTAGCCACTCTGATAGGAATAGATTTGCTAGTATGGCTGAAAGCAAGAAATATTAGGGATTAAAGAGGTAATGCTAGTTCTTTTAAGGCATACCTAAATGTAGGAAGCCTTACAATTTTCATGCTTGGGATGGGTTTCTCTTCACGGCAGCTTAGATATTAGACATGCATATTGTATTTGCTCTTTGGACTGCAAAAACTGTGCAAGGAATAGGATAGCAAGACTAAAAAGTTGTCTGCTTCAACATGAATTTTCCAGTTTAATGCCCTACTACTTCATATACTCTTTTACCAGTGAGAGACTGAGGATCACTTGTTCTGTTACCTAGTACTACTGATTCTTGCAAATTTGAATGCCAGATATAAATTGTATTTTGTGCCCAGTTTTTTTTTAACTTAGCAATGATAGCACTAATGTCTACCAATGCATTTGGTCAGCTATTTTTAGGGAACCGAATCGGGGTTCTGTTAACTGATATTACACTGCTCCTTTCTTTTAATAACAATGGTAATAGTTTGCTGATACCGTGTTTTCCCGAAAATAAGATGCTGTCTTATATTTTTTTGAACCCTGAAATAAGCTCTTGGCCTTATTGCCATGTACTCAAAAGCCCGATTGGGCTTATTATCAGGGGATGTCTTATTTTGGGGGAAACAGGGTATATCAAACAATTGAGGTACAAGTGGCCCCAGACAAACATACACCAATCATATATGCAGGAGATATCTGGGAAGGAAGATTTAATTCTTACGACTATAGAATTAAATTTCTTCCATTATTGTATGGATGACATTTTATTTCTAAGCTAAAAAAAAAAAAGTATTTTGTGCAATAATTCCATCTTTACATGGAATTAGGCTCGGCTCAGAGACCACAGTTCAATTGTGCAATAAATAATACTTCAATTTAGTGTAAAACCAAATCATCAGTTATTTACTATGTAACTGTATGACAAAGACTATGCATGAGTCTTGATTTCCAGGCTTTGAAGCACAGAATTTATTTGATGAAAACCAATGCATTTCATAAAGGTGGGAAATCAGGCAATGACAGCAAGTAGCTTCACTGGGTAGAACAATTCACACTCTGAATTGCCCTAGAATAGCTTTGCTTATCAATGCAAACTGTGCAGGCGAGCACAGGCTGTACAGGAGGTGCCGGAAGCACAAATAACTTCTTATGGTTGTAGCCAGTACTGTCTTCTGGAAAGGGCAGATAACAATAGACTTTGCAAGAAACCACAGTCTCAAGATTACTAGATAACTTGGAACAGAAGAAATTGATTTTGTGATTCAAAGGTAGTAATGAACAAGTGTCACTTGAATGACAATGCACCATTTGTGGTTTTCTGGTTACAGGGGGAAATGATTGTGAAGGAAGCAAGAGCTAACCTTTCTATGTGGAACCCCTTAAAAGACCTTATAATCAAGGTCTGCATACTCAGTTCAGCCGGTTGTGGACCTTGGAGTGAGCCCTTACTGCTTACATCCCAAGATTTAATAGGTAGGTGGCAAATGTAGGAAGTGTTTGTGTTTGAGGAAAATGGGCTGTTGTTAATATGGTGCATCAGATGAGGAACAGTGAGAGAGCTGGTACCATTGTATTTCTCTGGCTGTGCTCTTTCCAATATTCCCAGCTGCATATGTATTATGTTTTCACAGATGAGAACCAAGCAGCTTCAAACAATCTAGCAGAAGCAGGGACTGGCTGGGACTATTACAAATTTTCTGTGTAAGGGAACGTTTAACATAGGAAGGAAAAGAGCAATACAATACAATTGGCTCCCCTACTATTCTTTGGTGTTACTGTATTATTAAAAATGATTGAAAGAATCTGTGAGCATGATATGGCCTAGATCAGGGCTGTCAAACTCCCGGCCCGCAAGCCAGATGCGTCGTGCGTTGGCCATGCCCACGCCCAGTTTAGCGAAGGGGGGAAAAGTCCCGATATATTACGTGATGCCACCATGACAACATGAGTTTGACGCCTCTGGCCTAGATGAATAGAAATAATATTTTCTGCATTTGAATTTTTTTTTTCCTGAATAGGTTATAAGGATTCCCAGATCAGGGTATCTGACAGTTTTTGCTTTTAATTATAAAAGAATTATAGGAAATCATCGTTAATTGCTTATCTTTTGAATTACAGCAATATGTAATTATTGCATTGCAAATACTATATAAACATTGTACTATGTTCAATTATGATAGATTACCTTAAATTTAATCATACATTGTACAGGTAGTCTTCAACTTATGACCACAATTGAGCCTAAAATTTCTAAGGGTTGCTAAGTGAGACATTTGTTACGTGAGTTTTGCCCCATTTTACGATTTTTCTTTCCATAGTTGTTAAAATTGGGCCTGGTGGCTTAGCAGACTGATAGCATTGTGATTAACACCAGCTGTCTGCAATTACTGTAAGTTCGAATCTCACCAGGCTCAAGGTTGACTCAGCCTTCCATCCTTTCTAAGGTAGGTAAATTGAGGACCCAGTTTGTGGGGGCAATAAGCTGACTTTGTATAAATATACAAAAGTATGAAGGCTGTTGCTTAACGCATTGTAAGCCGCCCTGAGTCTCTGGAGAAGGGTGGCATATAAATCAAAATTTAAAAAAAAAATGAATCACTGCAGTTCTTAGGTTAGTAAAATGTTTGTTAAGTGAATCTGCCTTCCCCATTGACTTTGCTAGTCAGAAGGTCACCCAAAAGGTGATCACATGACCCAGGGACGCTGCAACTGTCATAAACGTGAGTCAGTGGCCAAGCATCTGAATTTTGATCACATGACCATGGGGATGCTGCAATGGTTCTAAGCATGAAAAATATTCATAAGTCCCTTTTCTCAGTAACATAACTTTGAACGGTCACTAAATGAATTGTTGTAAGTCGAGGACTACCTATAATATAAGTATTATAGAGTATGGATATAAAATGGAGGAGTACGGAATTGTTCCAAATGGAAACAGCTGATTTTTCATTTCTTCCTCGAAGTTTCCCGCAGCGTTTCCAGCATGGGTATATTTTCTCAAACCAGAGGAAAACAGATTTTTGATACGTAAAAGCTACAGTTAACATTTCAGAGGAACTAAAAGCCACACTGGGTGGAGTGATATGATTGTGTTAGGCATAACACAACTTGTGAACATCTCCAAGATAAAGTTGGCGTCATGTTCCAGCTGCATCTTTATTATTTATTAGTCCAATTTATATGCTGCCTTTTCTCCGTAGACTCAGGGTGGCTTACAATGCATTATAGCAATAGCCTGCATACTTTTATGTATATACCTGCTTATTAGGGCTTTTGGCCCCCACTAAGCGGTGTTGTTCTATACAAAGCTGGCTTATTGCCCCCACAATCCAGGTCCTCAATTTACCTACCTCAAAAGGATGGAAGGCTGAGTCAACCTTGAGCCTGGTGAGATTGGAACTTGCACTAATTGCAGGCAGTGGCAGCTAAGTGCTAGCACTTAACAGCACTTAGTCCGCTGCACCACCAAGGCTCTTTGAACAATCGGCCTTTGCCTAAGAACAAAATTAGCAAGATTGATGAAACCCAAGGCCCAGCATGTTTAGCCTTCTCTTCTAAGGATGGCTAGTCCAGAAACTGACCAAATGGAGATGTACCACTTCGAACCTTGCAGAACAGCAGCTTTGGCTGTGCTGCCACATCGTTTTAGAATGATTTAGAATATGACTAGTGAACCTCCTTCTAGGAGTGAACCTCTTTCATGGATGAAAATGCGTATATAGGCTAAACATTTCACTTTCTCACAAGGATTGTATTTTCTCAACAGGGGGGCAAAGGCAGCCTCTTTATGGAACATCCTGGGTTCCTGTGGTTTTAGGAATTCTGACGGCACTGGTTACAGCAGTTGCCTTAGCCCTAATTCTTCTACGGAAAAGAAGAAAAGAAACTCGGTTTGGGTAAAAGTCTTGTTTTCCTTTTTTTTGCTGTTTATCATCCCCATTGTAATTTCAGCATCCCTTTGTGCAGAGATCCTCAAAATGTTGCCCCCTGACATGTCAGTGCGAATTCCTTAGCTGGCGTAGCCTTTAACCATGTCAAGCATTTCATTTTCACTGTATGTTTTGTATACCCTTTGATATTCTTTTTCATATTTCTCTCTCTCTCCTTCTCTCTCTCTCTCTCTATCACACACACACACAGATGTCGGTATGGAAAATATGATAGTCCTTGTCCTCCTGATTGAGAATTGCAATCTTAAACTATCTGCTTTGTGGAATGGAAAGATGGATGACCTAATCCGTCTTTCCATTCCACAAACCAGCCCTCCAGATAACAACCTGTAGAATTGGCTTCTCGGATTCCCCTGTGCCACTGACTATATAACACCTTTGCCAGTAAGATGGTAGGGAAAGAAAGAACCATAAGAAGAGAGTGGCATAGGTAATAATGAAGAAGAAGCAGTAGATTAAGCCTTAGAGGAATGCCATTTTCCCACCCTTACAATACTGTATTGTACATGTAACCATTTCCCAGAGACCCTTTGGAAGTATGAAAGAATTTTCCTGGGTCTTCTGATGTTTTGTACGGCCTCAGGAAAAAAAAATAAATTGCCAAGATAAAGAGGCTCTTAGCTGTTGTCTGTAGTAAGTACTGTATATAACTTAGGTTTTCTGGTACTCTGTTTTGCACATTTTATGAGATGTTCTTTGCTTTCCCCCTTCCCCTGTTTAGTCAAGCCTTCGGCAGTGTGGTCGGAGGTGATCCTATAGTCCATTTCAGAGCAGTGCGATCATTCAACCGAGAAGTCCCAGAGCTTATTGAAGTAACATGTAAGTAAAATATATGTGACTCTTTCCTCAGCAAGTGTATTTCCATTACCTTAGCTAAAGTGCTGTTCTCTTCCTCCGTCAAACCATTTCCTAATAGCACTGTGATGATGATTATACATGTAATATTCTATTCATTTTCCAAATTCAAAGACTAGATAAGACCGTGCCTTATGCAAAATTGGTACCCCTATCCATGCTCCTTTGACTTCTGTAGGGGGGAAGTCCTACAAAACTGGATTACCGTGTCATCAAGGACCTGCTTTCATTCTGCTTCTTTTTAGCTGAATCCTGATTCAAATTATTTATGAGTAAAATGAATATCTTATGCACGTTCATTCAGGTATAAATCCAGCTGACCATAAGACCCTTGTTCTCACATAAACTGTGGAGGATGCTCAAACTCTGAAGTTTGAAGCAGTGATACACTTTTGTACTATATTTCAAATCAGAGTTCAGCTATTGTGCTGCTGTTTGGAACCTGATTATAGCATAAAAGCTAGGGCTTGCCATCTTCAGACTGAAGCATAAATTGCTATCTTTGAGATTGATTCACAGACACTGTTTAAAACGATCTTTTCCCACTTGTATTCTCCAGACTATAACTCCCAGAATTGCCAGTCATTAAGTAGAGATGACCAGGATGGGAATGGCTGGATTTTAAACTCATATTTTCTATCATTCGAGGAAAGTAGTGCAAATAATTTGAAACACTGAAATGTTTTAGCGCTGAAAAAAGCTATTTTATTGCATCTTTGTTGCTTTATATCTTTTATAAGACTAAAGAAAGGAATCATTTCCTAGGGAGTAAGAGTGAATTTATTTCCAAAACAAATTCTTTGTTTTGGCTTGTTCATTTTTCATACACTCTTACTTAGTGTTCCTCAAACTGCTGCCCTTCAGTGCATCTAACCATAATTCCTATGTTTTCCACTCATGGTATCAAAAGTTATGCTAGATGCCAAATATAATGGGAGCTTGTAATTTAACACATCTCAATGCCCAAGGTGAGGGAAGATTATTCTAAACTATGCAACATTAACTGTTCCTTGGATCAAAAGTATATTAATCCATACCATGATTAAAGCTAGATTTTTCTCATGGTTAAGTTGCCCTTGTTTTCTTCTGTTTATCCAGTGGACAGTATAGGAATCAGTGATGAATTGAAGACGAAATTGAAAGATGTCTTAATTCAGGAGCAGCAGTTTACTCTGGGAAGAATGCTAGGCAAAGGTGAGTAGTCCCTCAAAGCAGGGGTGAAATTCAAAATTTTTCCCTACCGGTTCTGTGGGCATAGCTTGATGGGCATGGCAGGGGAAGGATACTGCAAAATCTCCATTCCCTCCCCACTCTGGGGCCAGCAAAAGGTGGTATTTGCTGGTTCTCCGAACTACTCAAACTTTCCGCTACCAGTTCTCCAGAACCTGCTGGATTTCACCCCTGCCTCAAAGCTTATGGAAAATGCATTTACTCTTTAAGCTCAGTCCCTATATTGTCATTTGCAAATATCTGATTTCTAAGGATTTAGCAACACTAAATGGCAGAAACCTAAAGTGCAATAATTACAATTGAATGTAACTAGGAATTGGAACTTTAGATTGGGAATACTGATAATTCTATGCTTTTAAAAAAGAACCAAGACTGACTGATTGAATTATCTGGGGCTAAAAATGCAGATCTGCCTATACATTGCGATTATTAGAAGCATTTGTGAGAGCATAAGGAACACACCGTGTCAAAGAACATGAAAGTTAAAAAAAAACAAAGAACAACAGCATAAAAGTGGAATTGGAGAATGTGTTTACAATATGTGTGAAAGCTGCAGGAAATGAATAGAAGGAAAGCTAATAGGGAAGTGGAAAGTACAAGGGTTATGGCAGCAGAAATATTTTTGGAGGATCAAGATAGATTTAGGAAGATTATTGCTGTAGCCTGTTACTAGCACCCTATCAAACCTCCAGCTATGCAATGCAGTTAAACTATTTTATGTCCTATTGATTCCAGCATAAGTTGGCTATTTATTACCTTAGGTTTTTACCAATTCCTGTTTTTCTGTATTCCTTGGGAGGAAAAAATCTGTAGACTTTCAATGCAAATGTGATGGTTTTTATATTCCTTCTCAGAGAATAGTCCCATGGAAGAAGATACTTGACTGGAAGAAACTCTAACTTAGTACTTGATATCTTTTATCCTAAACATTCTACTCTTACTCCTAAAACAAACTTTAAGTGCATTGAGTCTTTTCAATTATTATACTCTTACTTTACCTTACTTTTTTTTTTTTTTTTGTATTTTATTAGGGGAATTTGGCTCTGTCAGGGAGGGTCAGTTGAAAATGCCTGATGGCTCTCTCCAGAAAGTTGCAGTGAAAATGCTAAAAGGTGAGTAAATCTAAATTTCTTGAACTGTCTTCCATGCCATTTTGTCACTATAAACCTTCCATTTTCTGAGTTTCTGTATTCTCACTAAACAATATACAGGTAGTTCTTGACTTACAACGGTTCACTTAATGACTGTTCGAAGTTACAATGACACTGAAAAAAGTGACTCATGACCATTTTTCACGCTTATGACCGTCTCAGCATCCCCATGGTCACGTGATTTACATTCGGATGTTTGACAGCTGGTTCATATCCTGTTGCAATATCCCGGGGTCACATGATCACCTTCTGCAGCCTTCTGACAAGCAAAGTCAATGGGGAAACCAGATTCACTTAACAATCTTGTTACTAATTTAATAACTGCAGTGATTAACTTAACAACTGGAGCAAGAAAAGTCATAAAATGGGGCAAAACTCACTTAACCAATTTCTCACTTAGCAACATAAATGCTGGCTCAATTGTGGTTGTACGTTGAGGACTACCTGTAGGTGACTGTGGTTTACCTTCTCATTTCCCCTTTTCTTCAAATTGCCTATAATTGACACTAATTTTCTGAATGCGTATTTGTTTATTTCAATGTAAATGGCCACCCGTCTCACGAGTGCAACTCTGGGCTGTGAACACAATTAAAAACTTCAATATAAACATAAAAAGTAGAGATACAAGCACAACGAAAGTATAGCATCAAAACCAACAGCCTTCAGACTGACACCTTCTAGGTGTGTGGCAGTGGTGGAATGCCCCCGGTTCGCACCTGTTCTGTAGAACTGGTAGTAAAACTGGCTGGAGGCTCCGCCCACTGACCCTGACATCATCAAAACGCTTCTGCGCTTGCGCAGAAGAGCATGCTCGCAAGTGAAGCAGCATGTGCGTGGCCCCATTGCGAACCAGTAGTAAAGGTAAGTAGAACCCACCCCTGGTGTGTGGGGTTTTAATTCCCATTTGCCCCACTCAGTATAGCATAATGATGCTGTACTCTATATCTATGGAGCTTCTCAGTCATCCAGGTCATGGTTGTCCCAATGGTGCTTTTTTTCAAGAGGCAACTGGATTTTCTTATTTTTCTTTGAAGATGTTTTGCTTCTCATCCGAGAAGCTTCTTCAGCTCTGACTGGATGGTGGGAAATGGAAGTATTTGTCTGCAAGGAGTATAAATCCTTCCATTCCCCACCATCCAGCCAGAGCTGAAGAAATGTCTTGGATGAGAAGCGAAACCTCTTCAAAGAAGAACAAGAAAGTTCATTTTCCTCTTGAAAAAAAAACACCTTTGAGTTGTATTCCATGGTTTCCTTTATATTCCTTTTTTTTTTCATAATTTAAAAATGTTTGACATGTGATCCAAATCTGCACATTAGGACTGGTAAATTAAAATATAACTGGTAACACTGTTCATATCCAATCTATTTGTTAATCTTATTTGACTTATATTTATATGGCTTATATGGCTTGTTCTTAAATTTTTGTATTCTGTGTGTTTACCTTTGGCTGTTCACCGCCCTGAGTCCTTCAGGAGAAGGGCGGTATATACATTTAAATAAAATAAAATAAAATAAAATAAATAAAATAAAATAAAATAAAATAAAATAAAATAAAATAAAATAAAATAAAATAAAATAAAATAAAATAAAATAATAAAATAAAATAAAATAAAATAAAATAAAATAAAATAAAATAAAATAATAAAATAATAAAATAAAATAAAATAAATAAAATAATAAAATAAAATAATAAAATAAAATAAAAAATAAAATAAATAAAGGCCAGTTCTATGAACTAAACAGATTGCATTGTGCCTGTCTTGAATTCTTATTCATTTAACTTGTTTTACTACTTTTTCAGCTTTTCCTATAGATTCCCAACTGTTTTTTTGTACATTCTGCTCCTTTTCTTGAATTTTCCCCCAATGAGTTTAAAAGAAATCTCAGTAATACTTCTCTTTATTTTAGCTGACATCTTCACTTCCAATGACATAGAGGAGTTTCTGAAAGAAGCTGCTTGCATGAAGGAGTTTGACCATCCACACATTACTAAATTAATAGGTGAGCATTGTCCCATTTAATGTTTGCACTAGAGGTCCCAAAGTATATATTTTACAATTTATTTGTAGAAGGAAATTTATTAATTTATTAAATCTATCAATATGGCTGCCTGTCTTACAAATCCAACGCTGGATGGCTACCAATCTGTTGAAACAATATAAGCAAAGAATTTTAAAAGCAACAACGGTCACCAAGAATAAACCCAAATAAAACAATTAACAGAGGCTTTCAACTGGCATGTAATAGAAAATTAGAAGGAACAGTAGTTACCAATATATTTGGAGTATAGTCATTCTCAGTGCATAAAAAGGTAAAGGTAAAGGTTCCTCTCGCACATATGTGCTAGTCGTTCCCGACTCTAGGGGGCGGTGCTCATCTCCATTTCAAAGCCGAAGAGCCAGCGCTGTCCAAAGACGTCTCTGTGGTCATGTGGTCGGCATGACTAAACACCAAAGGCACACGGAACATTGTTACCTTCCCACCAAAGGTGGTCCCTATTTTTCTACTTGCATTTTTACATGCTTTCGAACTGCTAGGTTGGCAGAAGCTGGGACAAGTAACAGGAGCTCACCCCATTATGCAGCACTAGGGATTTGAACCGCCGAACTGCTGACCTTTCTGATCAATAAGCTCAGCGTCTTAGCCACTGAGCACTGCTCCACTTTCTCAGGATGTATGTATGTATGTATGTATGTATGTATGTATGTATGTATTTCTCTTTAGCCAGGTTCTTCCTACGTAAACCAAGATTTTTATGCAGCCCTAAATCTTGGTTTACGTAGGAAGAACCTGGTTAAAGAGAAATACACATAAAAGCCTACGAAAAGGAAAGATATATTTGTTGAAGACTATTGTTATTTGATAGTCCTCATTTTTCGAACATATATATTGGTTCTCAAAAGTGAATCTAAGAAAGAGAGGCAATATTATAAATAGGTACAGAGTTGGAAGCAAATAGTTGTGATAGCTGAGAAATATAAATGCCAGTCTGAAACCATCCTGTTGCTTTGCATGGAATGTTTCTGAGTCCAAATAAGAAAATATTCCCCAGTTTGGAGTTATCATGTGCTATTTTTGAATGCTACTTGATCCAGATAAAAAATCAGCTTATTTGAAGAATGCCTAGGTTTTTTGATACAGGAAGTCCTTGACTTACAACAGTTCATTTAGTGACTGTTCAAAATTACAATGGCAGGAAAAATATGACTTATGACCGTTTTTTACACTTATGACCTTTGCAACATTCCCCATGATCATTTGATCAAAATTCAGATGCTTGGCAACTGGCTCATATTTATAACCTTTGCTGAGTCCCAGGGTCACGTGATTCCCTTTTGCGACTTCTCATAAGCAAAGCCAGACTCACTTAACAACTGGGTTACCAATTTATCAACTCCCGTGATTCCCTTAACAGCTGTGGCAAGAAAGATCATAAAATGGGGCAAAACTCACTTAGCAAATGTCTCACCTAAACAACAGAAATTCTGGGCTCAACTGTGGTCGTAAGTTGAGGATTACCTGTACTGCTTAAATATAATCATGTGAAGCAAATAAGAATAGATGGGATGGATGCATGGATTGGATCAAACCAAGAGTTTAGAAATGCTGCCCTCTCAGAATGTAGTGTTATTTTCAGCAGTTTGTGAGGAGGGAGGTATGCTAAGTATTTATGATCATTTATTACAGGTATAGTGGTTCTTGCTAATTGCACATTTCTGTTCTCTCAAATCAGGGGTCAGTTTGCGTAATCGGCCTAAAGGTCGCCTTCCAATCCCAATGGTTGTCCTGCCCTTCATGAAGCATGGAGACCTTCACTCTTTTCTATTAATGTCCAGGATTGGAGAAAACCCCTTTGTAAGTTTTTTCTCTTAAGGCAACATTGAGATTAATTGATCTTCTATTGCTTACACTGTTATAAATTATTCTCATTCATTGATTTGTTTAGTTGGTTGCTTGCTTGCTTGCAGTGCTGCTTACTGTGTTTGCTGCTGCAATTCAAAAAGATTCTGAATAGCTTACTTTCTCCTCTTCCAGTAAGATGGTTAAAAATTAAAATTAAAAATAAACAATAAATTAACTATTAGCAATTACAGCTAAAATTATAAAAGGTTTTCAGCATCTAAGGAATGAACATCAAAACACACCAATAAAGAGACTTGCAGCTTATATGAGCCGAGGTGGCGCAGTGGTTAGAGTGCAGTACTGCAGCTACTTCAACTGACTGCTAGTTCAGCAGATCAGCGGATCAAATCTCACCGGCTCAAGGTTGACTCAGCCTTTCATCCTTCTGAGGTGGGTAAAATGAGGACCCAGATTGTTGGGGGCAATATGCTATTTAGTATACTGTCTTTGGTGTAAGCCGCCCAGAGTCCTCGGAGAGTGGGCGGCATAGAAATATGAGTAATAAAATAAAAATAAATATCAGTTCTACTCTCAGAGATTTCTTGAACATCCCAGTTTTAATGGCTTTCCTGAAGCTTGTAAGAATTTAAGGGGGAAGCTAATCCAATAAGGAAAAGGGGTTGCATTTAAGAAAGGCTACCTCATGACTCCTCTCAAGAGGAGTCCTTGAGGGAAGAAATTTAAAGTGAATTTACTCTTAGGTCATCACATCACGCTGGGCAATTGGGGGAAAGTGCTATTTTAGATAATCAAGGGCTGAGCTAAATAGGACTTTAAAAATAACATCTAGCACCTTGGATTCCACCTGAAACCAAACAGAGAATCAGTGCAGCTCTCAAAGTAGGATTGTAACTTGGGAGAAATTCAGTTTTTGAGAGGATGTATTCTGAACCAGTTGACGTTTTTGGGTAGTCATCAGGAGGAGCTCCCTGTAAAGCAAGTTGTAGTAATCTGAGTCTTACGTGGGCTGTTAATTACACACAATGAAAATGGTTAGCGCCTTTGAACATATAAAACGTGTGGGAAGTCACAGCTATTTTAGAATCCCCATGCTATCTGCCATTAAATTTCCGTTCCAGAAATGCTAAATGTGCATTGCAGGGGTCAAAAACAATGTGAGCCATGATGGCGCAATGATTAGAATGCAGTACTGCAGGCTAACTCACTGCGTGCTCTAGGAGTTCGATTCTGACCAGCTCAAGGTTGACTCAGCCTTCCATCCTTCTGAGATCAGTAAAATGAGGATCCAGATTGTTGAGGGCAATATGCTAGTTCTGTAAACCACTTAGAGAGGGCTGTAAAGCACTGTGAAGTAGTATATAAGTCTAAGTGCTATTGCTACTTTGTTGCCAATAGCAGTGAAAGTGCTCTTTGTGAATTTTTATATGTATGCTGGGGAAAAGTCATGGAAGTATGCCTCTAGAAGAGAATATTTGCAGCTCAGGGCTGAACTAAGGAATCATGGACTCTCTGAGGTTCATTGTTTTCTTGCAGATGTTTCATTACTTGGTTTAGTAAAATCATCAATGCTAGAAGGGAGTGGGGTTTGCTCTCAGTTTATATACAAGTGACTTGCCCTGTTCATTGTTGGTGAGCATATTTTTGGTGGTCTGAGTTGGTAGGTTCTTGATTGGGGTGTTGTTTTACAGCTTGGTTGTTGATCTAGTGTTAATCTTGGTGTTAATCTCTGCATATTTGGGTATTGATTGCTAGTGAGGAGGTTTTTTGGTCTTTTTCTTTTTCTTTTTTTTTATTTTTGATTCTCTATTTTGAATGGTATGTAGATGTTGTTTATCTCTATGTACCTTTTGATGGCTGATTTGTCATCCATCATGTCAGGCTTCCAGGAATTATTTAATATTCTTGGACTTAGCCTGGTCTAGGATGAAAAAAATTGTTATTTACTAGCACTGACCTTTGTAAAGTCTTTGCATTCAGACTGATAATGCTGCAATTGAAGTGCAATAGTGTTGTTTAGGGTTTTTTTTTTTTATTGAAGTATTTTTCTCAGTCAGGTTACAGCATATGCAATGCTTGGATTAGAACAGTTGTAAAGACAAGGTTAGAGTTTAAGATATTTACTGGGAGGATTTGAGACATACAAGAAAGGATTTTTTTTAAAAAACCAAAACACATTCATTGATATTTGTAACCTACCTGTCACCAGTACATAACAGATATTTTGTCATTGCTGCCAGCTACTGTGCACAGCTAGAAACACCTAGCCATTGCCTGATGCCATGCTTCCCCCTCTGCAGTATTGGATGTTAAATATAAAAAAGCATTTGCCCCTGTGATTCCAGAGAGGTAGAAACTACAAAACGTGTCTTTCTTCACTGCTCCCATTAGGGAAACATAATAGATATTGGGTCTCCCAGATTCAGCCCTTGCCCAGATGCTGCTTATAGACAAAATAGCATTAGCACTTAGACTTATATACCGCTTCACAGTGCTTTTACAGCTCTCTCTAAGTGGTTTACAGAGTCAGCATATTGCCCCCAACAATTTGGGTCCTCATTTTACTCACCTCGGAAGGATGGAAGGCTGAGTCAGCCTTGAGGATGGTGAGATTTGAACTGCCAAATTGCAGGTGGACAGAAATAGCCTGCAGTACTGCACTCTAACCACTGCGCCACCACGGCTCCTTGTTACCTCTTGTTACAGCACATATAGCTAGATTTTTACAGCAGCGGAGAAGATCTGTCGAACTCTGATGGGCCAATATCCTGCAATGCATTTCCTATAAGTATTAGTCATTTAAATTTCAGGTACTACCACTTCACCTGATATTAATAGATATTTTTACTTTCTTGTAATTTTAGATATCACACTTAATATAATTTTAGTATATCTGATATAGGCTGTAACCTGGATTTAACATATTAGATGGTAGTTAGGTTATTTAACAAATGTATTTTAACTCTGTCTTAAATTTTATTTGTTTGTATTGGTCTTTGACCACAATACATTGAATCCAAATTCGAAATTCATACTTGTACATTAACAGCCTATTGATTCTTGGGAGTGACCATTCTTTTTATAAGAAAAATCATGGATATAATTGAAACGAAGGAAGTTCTTGGGCAATTTTTCCTACATTACATTATTTTATCTTCTAGGAGCAAAGTTTTGCCAGTAGAGAAAACATACCGCACAAAGTAAAAAGAAGCTCCTTCTCCTGATGTCCTGCTTCTTATGTGCAGGGGATTTGTTGTAACTTGGCCTCTAAAAGGACTAGTGGAGAGAACTTCTGCTTTCCATGTGTTGTTAATTCATTTATTTTTAAACACTCTTTGTAAAAGACTGGCAAATAGATGGGGAAGAAATGGAGGGTAGTGACAGATTATATTTTCTTGGGCTCCAAGATCACCGCACATGGGGACTATAGCCAAGAAATTAAAAGACGCTTGTTCCTGGGCAGGAAAGCTGTGGCAAATCTAGACAGCATACTAAAAAGTAGAGACATCACCCTGCCAACAAAAGTGCGTTTAGTCAAGGCTATTGTTTTCCCAGTTGCAATGTATGGCTGTGAAAGTTGGACCATAAGGAAGGCTGAGTGCCAAAGAATTGAGGCCTTTGAACTATGGTGCTGGAGAAGGCTCCTGCAAGTCCCTTGGACTGCAAGGCAATCAAACCGGTCAGTCCTAGAGGAGATCAACCCTGACTGCTCTTTAGAAGGCCAGAATTCAAATTCTTTGGCAACCTAATGAGAAGGAAGGGCTCACTGGAGAAGAGCCTAATGCTGGGAAAGATTGAGGGCAAAAGAAGAAAGGTACGACAGAGAATGAGGTGGCTGGATGGAGTCACTGAAGCAGTAGGCGTGAGTTCAAATGGACTCCAGAGGATGGTAGAGGACAGGAAAGCCTGGAGGAAAGTTGTCCATGGTGTCGCAATGGGTCGGACACGACTTTGCAACTAACAACAACAAAAGTGAAAGACCAAAATGGTTGTTTCCACAGTAGGATTTAAGATTTTCTATGCTACTTTTGTTTTATCACTTCTGGAACTCATAATGGCTTAAAATATTATATTTTCTTCCTAATAATCTACCTTCCTGTTGTACTTCTTCTTCTTTTTTTTACAGAGTTTGCCACTTCAGACCCTCTTAAAGTTTATGATTCACATTGCTAGTGGCATGGAATACCTGAGCTCCAAAAACTTTATACATAGGGATCTAGCTGCTCGGAACTGCATGTAAGTCCACAATGCCCTTATAGAAGAGTTAAAGCATGCATAAGCCTATCTGTACCTGTTTGGGAAAGAATTGGGGCTGAGATTTAAATAAACTACTCGAAATCTTACTCTAAAATACAGGTAGTCTTTAACTTATGACCACAATTGTGCCCAAAATTTATGTTGTTAAGTGAGACAGTTAAATGAATTTTGCCCCATTTTACGTTTTTTCTTGCCACAGTTGTTAAGTGAATCACTACATTAGTTAATGTTAGTTAGCATAGCTGTTAAGTGAATCTGGCTTTCCCCTTGACTTTGCTTGTCAGAAGGCCGCAAAAGGGGATTACATAACCCCCGGGACACTGCAATCATCATAAATGTGAGTGAGTTGTTGAGCATCTGAATGTTGATCATGTGACCATGGGGATGCTACAACAGTCGTAGGTGTGAAAAATGGTCATAAATCACTTTTCTCAAGGTTGTTGTAATTTTGAACTGCCGTACAAGTACAGGATTACCTGCACTACTCACTTTGATGTTCTGATTGATAAAAGCAAACATCACCATATAAATCCTTGATTTCTACACTTTGATTCTTCTTCAGCAAAATATTAGAATGATCAGGCATTGAAAAATCTCCTTCATATGATAGCTGATGAATTGGCACTGTTTCAGGGAATGCATACTTCCACTTTTCTCCCTTGTTCTAGAACGAACAAAAAGAATAATGAGAAAGGCAGGCAATTTAGGACATAGCCATCTGTATTCTTTAAGGATATTCATTTTAGCCTGGTTGCTGAAAGAGGAGCAATGACCGGGTATGTCCCAATTTATTGAATTTAGGAAAAACCACCCAGCTGAAATTCTGTGCCATCATGCTGTTTTTGGTAGTAGATACTGTTAATGGGTTGTGAGAATAAACTTGAAAGATAGGAGGAAGAACCAGTCAGGGCAGCGGTCAGACAAGAGATATTTCAACCCACAGAAGGAATGGGGTGTGTGTGGGGGGGAGAGGGGGAGAGAAAGCATCTCAGAGGGAACCCTTTCTTGTTCTCTGAAAAGTAAAGACAAGGGAGGGAAGAAATGCTTTCAGACTTGAGAGATTCTATTACTTAACCTTACAATAAGGTTGGTATTAGTACTTACGTTTCTTGTTTAGACTACTTTGAAGGGCTGACAGATGCTTGCTTGCTCCCTGCTTTGCTCTATTCTTCACTTAACCTGTGGGTGACAAGCAGGAATGTTTCGGTGTAGCATTTCCTTCAAATTGAGCCAGCCATTGGATAAAGACAAGGTTGTTCCAAGGAAGAATATCATAGAGGACACAGCGTGATTCAGGGTTGGACCTTAGGAATTGGAAAATAGGAAGTTTTAGGTGTGTTTGCTGCCTTGAGTTACTTATAAAGTAATAAAGGTGAGATAATAATCAGATAGATTAGATTAGATTAGATTAGATTAGATTAGATAAAATAGAAAGATAGACAGACAGACAGACAGACAGACAGACAGACAGACAGAACATTTACTTTCTTTTCTACATCTTAGTTACATATATAGTACGTATATGGAAGGGAAAATCCCACAATTATACCACTACTTATGGCCTCTCCAGCTAAATAAATGAGGAGTATGTAGTGTATCTGTATTCTTGCTGTATTTGTAAATAGATACTCTTCTAATAAAGACAATTTGTACTACTTTAAAATGCTTGGCACAATATATTCAAGGCAAAACTATTGACTAACCGAATTCTTTGTGGCCCTGTATGAGAAATATACAATGTTGCCGCCTGAAAGCAAGGATCCAGCCCCAGAATCCCTCTGGAAAGTGCCAGGGCTTTTGCGGTAGTATTAAATGCAGGAGGAGTAATTGTACTGACTGAACATATAAAATAAACGCGTGGGGTAAGCAACATGAAATGAATCACCTACTTTTTCCCTCTTCAGAGCATAATCAGCTATGAAATGTCAGCTCATGTGGACTAGTAGGCGGCCATTAAGCACTCAAGACTTTGGCTCAGCAACAGTCTGAGCATCTTTTATCTCTCTGACTCTTCCTGAGGAGAATGTTGCATTGGCACAAAGAAAGTGCTCTAGTCTGAAGGAGAGAATCTAAACCTTCCTATTCCTGTGTTCTTTCAATTGGTGCTCATTCTTCTACATCTCCTCCCACTCCCCTTCTTTTTTGGTCTTTGTTAGGCTGGATGAAAACATGAATGTCTGTGTTGCTGATTTTGGGCTTTCAAAGAAAATCTATAGTGGAGATTATTACCGTCAGGGCTCTGCCTCAAAGCTGCCAGTGAAGTGGCTTGCATTGGAAAGCCTGGCGGACAATCTGTACACAACTCACAGCGATGTGGTGAGTGGAGATTATTATTATTTTTTTGTCTTTTTGTGCATTGCTTTCGAAATTATCAGTGAGGTGAAGAAATAGCTATTACTCTATTTCGTTGGCTATTTTGTTGTTTTGTGATCACAGTCATGCTTATTTTTGATGATCTTTGCACCATAATCGTTGTAAGTGCTGATACGGGTCAAGAGTACAAACCAACCAGACCACAGCACAGATTTATTCTGCCATATCATCCTGAACAAGATCATGAAAAGTGAATGTGCTGACTTTTGACCTGAATCTGCAGCTGCAACCATTTGTCTGCAAAACAATCAATCACAGAGATAATTCCTAAAGAAAGAAAGTAGCAGCTTAATTCACACCTTCCTTCGAAACACCCAATCGGCAGAAATGAGATCTGGATCTCCTCCAGTCAGTGCATTAAAGGTTTTATTGGTAGAATAGATTTTAGATTTTTAATATGGCATTTGTGATTGTCTATAGGACCCTTGATACCTATCAAGTTTAATGCTCTGTGTTTTTTTAAAAAAACAACTTTTCATTAAAATTTATATATTGGGGAGGAAAAGGCTCAAGAATCATAGGTATTTCTTTATATGTTTGACTCCCATAGGCATATTTAGAAAATAAAATTGGAAGATAAATCTGTGCCCAATACGCAGCATTTTATGAAGCAGTTCATGCTCCAAAATTGCAATGTGCCCTTTAGCTTGAAAACCTATGGATGAGATAGGGCAAATCTCCATGTTTTTGATCATGGAATGTTTTTGAATCTTGCAGGAGCATTTTGCATTGGATTTTTCTGGTTTCTATTTTATCACATCTGATTTTCTACTCTCTGTTTCCTTTGTGTAATCTTGTCCTTCTGTTTTATTAACAATAATGGCTGATTACATCATTCCAAGCTTGCATCTACACTTTGCTTAAATGCTGTACTATATATAAAGTATAACAATTATATGATATTGATCATGCAAAATCTTGTAACAGCAGGACAAGAAATACCGATTTAAATCCCTAATTGGGAGCAGAATTTCCATTGCCTAAGTGAAGTGGTCATTATGTGAAACATGTGGCCGTACCACTTAGCGACACCCGTTCCGGTAGTCACAGTTGTGGTCATTAGGTGAGGGCCTCACACTTCTCCTACTCTGCCACGCTTGCCTCCACTTCAATTTCCTCCACCCTTCTATGTTTCCCCAATCCCTGCTCATTTGGTTCCCCTGCCCTCTGTCAATCCCTGCTACCCCCAGCTGATGCTCACTGTCTTCTTCCTCCCACTGACGTGCACCTAGCTGAATTTTGAGCATGTGACTGCGGGAATGCTGCACTGGTTGTAACTTTGAGGTACAATCATTATCATTCATTCTTCTCCATCCTAATTTCAATCAGTCACTGAACGAATGGTCATAAAGCAAGGACTACCTAGAATGTAACATCTATAATTCTCTGAGTTCTTAATGAAAAGGAAAGCGGACTGTATTTGCTAATCTGAAGTCTCTGTAGATCCCTTCTTGCAAGTATCAAGTCTTGGATGTTTCTCAAAAGTAATGCACTGTACACAATCACTTTAAGTACAAGGGTTCATGAATTCAGTTCCCAGGAGAATGTGTGAATTCCATAGTAAGATCTGTTCCATATAAAATGAAAACTGCCACATACTGCCTCCTGGTGGTCAACAAAAGTTAAAACCACCACACAGGATATACATTTTTGTACAGGAAAGTAAAGCCATTCTTTCGTTATTCCACATGTATTTCTTTGGCTATTATGTATATTTATATGTACAGTATATCTTGGGTGATGATTTTACTTATGTTGACCATCAACATAATACATATAAATTTATACACACACACACACACACACACACACACACAAAATTAAGCTAAAGAGTTCTAAAAAATAACCCGTTCCTGCAAAACACTACTGATTACCAGACATTCTCCTGAGTCAAACACAGTTTCTTTTCTGTTCAAAATATATGTAATTCTTTTTCTTCCTCACTTCTTTTAATTCCAATTCAGTGGGCATTTGGTGTGACTATGTGGGAAATTGTGACCCGAGGGCAAACTCCGTATGCAGGCATTGAAAATGCAGAAATTTACAACTACCTCATCAGTGGGAACAGACTGAAGCAGCCCCCAGAGTGCCTCGAAGATATGTGAGTGGCTTACCGCCCTATTTTCTTACTTAGGCTTTGGCAAAGAACGTCCAGAAGCATAGTCATGTTTTGAACAAGTTCAGTACTGTTTGAACAGGAAAACCTACTTACCAATGCACTATGGCTCTAGGAGTGTGATTGCATCCACATACTTTTAATTTGAAAAAAAATCTGGTGTGCTTCAAGGAAATGTTTCTAAATTACTTTAAACAAGTATTTATAACCTAAACAGACATGAAGGTACCCCACTGTACAAATGCTCTATGCCCAGCACACATGTTGTTTTGTTGTTGTATAATCACTAAGTCATGTCTCTGTGACCCCATGGACTACAGCAAGGCAGGTCCCCATCTCCACTATCGAGGGGTGGCTTCAAAAATTTTAGCAAGGGGTTCTCTACCCGGTTGCTGAGTGGGCATGGCCATGGTGGGTGCGGCCTAGTCGGCCTCCTGTACCACAGCGGGGGGGGGGGCATTTTTGCCCTCTTTGGGCTCGACAGGCTTTCCTCAAGCCTCCAAGAGGATAAAAACGGCCACCCCAGGCTCTGGAGATTTATTTATTTATTTATTTATTGTTTATTTATTGGTTGGATTTATATGCCGCCCTTTTCCGGAGACTCAGGGCAGCTTACAATGCAATAGCCTTCATACTTTTGTATATACTTGCTTAGTAAGGCTTTCGGCCCACCCATAAACGGTGCTCTTTTTTATACAAAGTCATCTTATTGCCCCCACAAACCGGGTCCTCATTTTACCTACCTCGAAAGGATGGAAGGCTGAGTCAACCTTGAGCCTGGTGAGATTTGAACTTGCAGTAATTGCAGGCAGCTGGTGTTACTTAACAGTGCTTTAGTCTGCTGTGCCACCAAGCTCAGTTAGATCCTCTGGAGGTCTTCCCAAACTTCCGGTAGGCCCGTTTTTCATCTTCCCCGAGCCTCTGCACGCATGCTGCACTTACCTGCATCCAAAACGGGCTGTGGGGAGGGGACGGGAGGGATGGGCAGGATGGGGCTAGCCAGGAGTGGAATTTGGGGCTTCTCCAAACTGCACAGAATCTTAGCTAGAGGTTCTCCTGGACCCCTGTGAACCCACAGCAGCCCACCCCTGCCACTATCCCAAACCCATGCCCAGACTATCTAGCCATCTCGTTCTCTGCCATTCCCCTTCTCCTTTTGCCTTCAATCTTTCCCAACATCAGGGTCTTTCCAGTGACTCCTTTCTTCTCATTAGATGGCCAAAGTATTTGAGCTTCAGCTTCAGTATCTGTCATTCCAAAGAACACCCAGGGTTGATTTCGTTTTACAGCATATATAATGCATGCTTATTAGGAATGAGTTGCGTTTTGTGAAAGACATTCAGCATTTTAGTATCCAATTGTCTTATCACTTCATACATACAGAGGACCATAATTTTCCTTTGTGCTCAGTTTTGAAAGTTCCCATTTCTGGAAATTTTAAAATAGGATAAGCCTATTCTAGGGCTTAATACAGCATTGCAATGTATTTCCCAATTCCAAAATTCACAGATTTACAATGAAATTCACCGTCTTAGTTCAAGGGGATTCCAGGAATCAAAAAAGAGGATTTGAAAACTATATGACCTACAGATTGCAGGTTATCCACCTTGCATTATTTTAATATTTATTTATTATTGCCTTAAATAATCCCAGCTATAATTTAGTAAAGAACATGTGATTGTTTCACAATCATATTTAATTTATTTATACACAACATTCAGTTAATCTAAAAAAGCGGACCTTGCACTTGTGGGAAAATGCTAGGAAGGAAAAAAAAATACCGCATTTTCCAAAACATAGATTTGTGCCTAATAAACCCACAGAGTAGATCATTCAAATACAGTAACAATTCAACAATGATGGACTGTAATGTAAATGAAGCCTAAAGGTGCAAAAATATGAAGACATAAATTCAGTTTAAGTATCTTGAGAAATCATCCAGTGGACAGAATATGTATTTCTATCATTCATTAGCCTCCGTAGCCATTCCTATGATATGGAGCTCATTATTAGCAGCCATTTTCAAGAGGGAGGGGGAATGCAGATGGCTCTTCTTTGTTTTGTCTCAGAACTCTTGTCCTCTGACTTGCCTTGCAGCTACGATCTCATGTGCAGATGCTGGCATTTGGAACCCAAGCTACGTCCAAGCTTTGGAGCTCTGAAACTGCAGCTTGAAATGATTTTGGCAAGACTGTCATTGCTTTCAAACAGTCAGGACCCTCTTTATGTCAATGTTGGGAGATCCCAAGAAGCTTGCAGGAACGAAATCACCATGAATTGCCCTTTTGGAGCCTTGAATGGGGAAACAGGAGCAATTGCTGCTGTGACTAGTGACTATCGTTACATCATGAACCCGTCGTGCCTTGGAAACGATGCAGAAAGTGAGAGACTTCAGGATTTATATGACGGAGAAGCCCAGAGCCTCCTTTACGATCTAGAGATGGGAGCAAAACTATGTTAGCCCAAACAACAACAACAACAAAATAGACTTTACTTTTCCCTCCAATAAGATGTGTCTATTTTATGGTATCATCTTATGGTATCACCAACAGAGACGGTTGGAAGCTGCTTTTAACCAACAGAAGTTGTAGTAATTAACGTCAGCTGCATCTGTGGCTTCTGACAGCTATTTCGGAGCTAACATCTCAAATTAATAGAATCACCTCCTGGCCTTCCGAGAAAAACCCTGCAATTGTCTGTGAAATGCAGTGGGAGTGGCCTCTGGCAGCCTGCTGAGTCGCAGTATTCTCCCTGGGAATTGAGGTTAAGTCAGGGGTGAAATGTTCCCGGTTCGGACCGGATCAGTCGATCCGGTGGCGGTTGTGGCAGGTGGTTCAGAGAACCAGTAGCGATGGCGGGGCGAGGCTCCGCCCACCCGCCTGGGTCTTGTTACTTCCTGTTTTTAACCAGGAAGTAATGTGTTTTTTACTCTCTGCGCATGTGAAGCGCACTTCCGAACCGGTAAGGAAGGTAATTAGATTTCACCCCTGGGTTAAGTACTCCGTATATTTGGGGGTGAAGGGTTTTTGGTGTGGGTTCCTCCCCTCCCCCCAACAGATATGGGAGAAGAAGCATGTGCCACATACTCCAAACCATGGATACTATCTTTCAGAGCATGAAAAACAAAGAGCCTAATTTAGCAGTAGCTACCTCCGTGGTCCTCAAACTGGGTTCTATGCAGCTGCTTCTCTACAATGAAGAAACAGTGGGCTGGTGTTTAGTTGGCAGAGGAAAGCACTCCTGGGAAGATAAAGAGATTGAGCAAAAACGTTCCAGTTTCCCTCTTTTTCCCACAGGTTTTTATTTACCTGCCTTTTTCTTTTCTTCTTACTGATTTGAATCATACAGATTCCCCCCCCCCCATTTATAACAAAACTGACTGTGTGGGGAGTGTTAGAATTTATGGGAATAATGCAAAACGAATAAAGACACACCTGCATTGGAATAATTTGGCATTAAGATCAAAATCTTGGACCCATTTACCTGATAGTAATCCCACAAATTCAGTGGGATTTACTTATGAATAGCTATTATAAACTATCCAAAATTCTGTCAGTGGGCACATGCTTTGGCATATAGCTTCACTTCTGTTTCCTGTCTAGCTACTACAATGATATGGCTAGCCTTGCTTTCCATATGTATTGCTTGGGAATGTGGGGGAACTAAACCTCCCCCAAAATTAAAAACAAAGTGCTGAGGGGTTTCATATGGGTTATAAGCACTGGTGAAATTCAATTTTTTTTAACTACCGGTTCTGTGGGCGTGTCTTAGTGGGTGTGGTGTGGCTTGGGCGTGTCTTGGTGGGCATCGCAGGGGAAGGATACTGTAAAATCTCCATTTCCTCTCCACTCTTAGGGGAAGGATATTGCAAAATCTCAATTCCCACCCCATTCTGGAGCCAGCCACAGGTGATATTTGCCAGTTCTCCAAATTACTCAAAATTTCCGCTACCGGTTCTCCAGAACCTGTCAGAACCTGTTGGATTTCACCCCTGGTTATAAGTATATATTGCTTATAAGTAAGCAATAACATTTTTTGCTATGAAAACACACACAATGTCTAAAACAATAAAAGGAGGCAATTCTTTAAAAACCTATTAAATTTGTGCATCTATTCTGGCACCTTTTCTTTTTTTTAATAAATATTAGCCCCTCTAAATAAATGATTGACTGACATCAATGGAATACTTAGAGGATTTTTTTTTTTTGCCTAATACAAAAAAACAACTGTTTTCAGTTTGAAAGCTTGAGAATCACTGCTTGTTAAATTAAACATCTTCTTAAATGCTTTTCAGCTTTTCTGTAAAAATTAAGTTCCATTGCATTATTTTGTGCCTTCAAGTCTTGACTTCTAATACAGCTACCTAATTCAGCAACATTCCAGAAAAAAGATTCCATTTGAAATCTGTGATTTCTCAGTTCAACTTGAACAATTAGTCACAATAGGAAAGTACTGCATTATGTGCTTTCAAATGATATATCAATGAATACATTTGTTTTTTCTAGCTATTTCAAATATAGTTTAAGTCTTAAGACTTGGGTCCCTAATGTGATGTCCAGAAGCAGCAATGTGCCTACCAGTACATTTCTTAATGTTGGCAAATGTCTTGACCTTACCTGATTGTATTTATTTACATTCATTTAGTAAGCAACAATGATTGGAAAGCTAGCATGTTCTAAAACACAGCACCAGTGATAAATTTCTAATAATATCACTGGACTCTCAGTGGCTGCAACTTGGGGTTTTATTTTCCTTCTAGTAAAAGATGTTTGTGACTAAACTCATTTATCTTAGCAGCCATTTGATGGGAAAGCCTATAGTATTCTTTTAAAATGCTCACTGATTTAAAAAGGTTAAAAAGGCTTAAAATTGTTAGCCATACTCTCTTTGTTAACGGTGTTCACCAAAAATATTTCTTCTTCCCAATTGTAGAAAATTAGTAATCTAGAATTTCTGTAATTCTAGTCATCAAAGAAATCCTCATGAGGGACCTTGACAAGGTTCTTTCTACCTATTAATTTACCTTTTCATTATCTTTTCAATCTTTTTTCACAAAAATGGGATTCTTAAACCTGATATGCCTCTAAGAATTAAGAGAGGAATTACCATACTCAGGTCACAACACTTAATCTGTGCTATTCCATCTCTGCTTGAGTTCTTACACAGCCTTTCCCTACCCCAGCTCTTCAGATAAACGTTAAATGTGAATGTTAAATTCCATCACAAGATATTGAGCTGGGCTGATAGAAGAAATTATATTCTATAACATCTGAAGCATTGCGAGTTGCAGAAGGCTCCTCCATTATCACCTTTCCGTGTAGCTAAGAAATAGAACCCACTGGAGTCTCTACAGATAAGGCCATGTTTTGGTCTTACTGAGCCGTGGTGCCTCAGTGGTTAGAATGCAGTATTGCAGCTAATTCTGCCCACTTCCAGGAGTTCGATCCTGACCAGCTCAAGGTTGACTCAGCCCTCTATCTTTCTGAGATCAGGAAAATAAGTACCCAGATTTGTTGGCAATATGCTGACATTGTAAACTGTTCAAGAGAGTATTGTAAAGCAGCGGCCCCAAACTTTTGGGCACCAAGGACAGAGTGTGTGTGTGCATAGTTTAATATGCTACCTATATCCTGTGCATGTGCAGATGAGGGTTCACTCACTTGGGTAGCCGGTTCCTATGGGGGCTGGAGACCACTGCTGTACCACTATGGAGTGGTATGTAAGTCTAAGTACTATTGCTATTAGCTAATTATGCTACATTTAGGGGATAGTAAAAATGGTCCCCGCAAGAAAATTGGGAAAGAAACAATTTATTAAAAGGCAGAGGCAGTACTTGGCCTTTTCCTATTTCTATCTGTCCTATGGAAAAAAATTGTTAACTTCTACCACCAGATTCCTTAACAACCACTATGAACTATATTATAATATTCATTCCCTTGTCTGCCTTGTTTGCATATTTAATGGATTTTTTTTTCATAAAAGCAGGGAAAAGCAATCCATCCTGGCCAGAAAGGGCAATAACAAGGATGGTTGTTGTCCAAAAGCCTTCTGCACCTGAACAAAAGCTGTGTGTGTGTGTTTGGGAGCGACGCAAACTGCTCCTATGCCTTATTCAACCACATTCCTTCACTGTAGGCACCTTTCTCCATGATTTAGTACCCAATGGAATAGAAACTTCACATCATCACAACGCAATGTTATCAAAAGCAAGTCATTAATGTGGTGCATGGTAAAACAGGGGGCATGCTAATGATATAATTATGACAATAGTCCTGTCAATCATGTTAAAGAATTCTATATTTCATGTTCTGGCTTGAAGTGAAAGAGTTGGGAAGCAAATAATTATCCTATGTAGCCCAGTTTCAAATATCATATTTGCATCTAAGTCTCAACCAGAAATAAATGTTCTGCAATAGTTTATGGGTACTTACTTGATTGAATTGAACCTCCCTTCTATTAAACTTAAAAGAAACATAGGAGACTCTTTAAAAACTGCACGGCCATATTCAGGCTTCTTTTGTGATGAGTAACAATACTGTATGACCCCATTATACTGTACCTGCATACTAAGATCTGAATGCTTTTCCTTGTGTATTTCTCAATAGCAGAAAACTAAAAGAAAATCATGCACAATGAACAGATTCTTGTGGGCTTTGGGGAATCCTGATTTTTTTAAAAAAAGCGAGGGGTGGAATTTGAAACTGTATTGATTAAAAAAACTTATGTGAGCACAGAATCCTGATAATAGACTTGGAATGAAATTGGGATATGATTAGACTGACGATAGAACAGAGTGGAGAGAAAGATGTCCAGAGATTCTCTCCCCTTTTAACACTTGGCTAGTGCTTTGTTGTAGATGTAGGAATTCAGTCTCAGTGAATTCAGTTGGATTCACTCTCAGATAAATGCCTGTGGGGCAGCCATTCGGCAAGAACAGCAAATGTACATATAAAATCTAATTTTCTGAAGCATGTATCTAGTTTTTATGATTTTTTTAAAAAAAATAAAATATGTACTGTGTCCTATTGACTGACTGATTATATGCTGTTAAGTTGCTGTCAATTCTTAACAACCCACATACATATTCTCCAGGAAGAACTGCTCTCAATTTGGTCTTCCTACAGTGTACCCAATCCTACTGTAATTGAATCCATCTATCTAGTAATCATCCTCTTCTTTTTCCTTCCAGCATTAGGCCTTTCTCCAAACAGCTAGATATTTGCATAATCTGCTCAAGTAGAATAATGGAAGCCTGATAATTTATGCCTCAAGTAAAAACCCTGAGTTGATTTGTTTGATGAAACATTTATTTTCTTAGCTGTCCATAGTATTCTCATGACTCTGCTCCAACACCAACATTCTTTTATTCATTTCACTTTGGTTGCTTTTTAAAAGCCCAGAGTAGAATTGATTACACTGATGCATGGAATCAATGGGATAATATAAAATGCATTGAATCCAATGATCATTTTGTTTTTGCAGGATTGAATAGGCAAAATTGGAGCATAAAATGAAATTATACAATCTTACTCTTAATACATTAATAATATACTACCAGTAGGATTTAAAATGGGCTCAACATGATCTTGATCCAGAGCCTGGGAGTGGGGAGTAAAACCACCTCCAGGAGAAATGCTGTTCCAGATATGGTGATGGAGAAGGCATATCTCCTGGGTCCCCTAAGATGATGCTTCTTAATAGATGGGACACAAAACATATTTTTTATTTATTTATATCAGACAGGCAAAGAAAAGTAGAGACAAACCCACAAATAACTGACTTCTATGGCCATACTGATGCCTGCATGCTGTTTTCATGTAAAAATGCAGAAGGTGGTTCAGCAGAATGACTAATTCTCTCTACATTCTTCATCCTCCGACAAAATCAAACTTCAGACTTTGTTCATAATATCTGGCCTGGTTTTTGTTTTTCTTTCTTCCCCTGATTTTAATGTCATATCAGTCTCATAAAGAGTTCTGAAGAACTCAAAAATGGACAGGCCCTAAAAAATACCATCAAATTATGGGCTTCATTTTTTTATAGAAATGGGATCTTGTGCTGATAAAAGTGCTATGTCCTTTGTAATCCATAGTGTTCACACAGCATTTTCAAATTCTGTATTATGTAAGATGCATAATTTAATTCTTTTTGAAAATTGCATATGCAAGCAGTCCTTGATTTACGACCATTTGTTCAGTTGCTGTTTGAAATTACAACAGTGCTGAAGGAAAGGAATACCACATCATTGAAGTTGCCTGCAACACCTCTATGGTCACATGATGAAAATTCAAGTGCTTCGCAATCTGCCCGCCCAAATGACCAGCCACAGGGATGTGGCAACAGCCTCTACCTACCTACCTTCCCCCCATCCCACCCTGCTGGGTCCCAGAGGCCTTGGCCCTCCTCCCCACTCTGGAACATCTTGCTCTGCTTACCTCTTCAAGATTGCTTTTCTGAAAAAGTGCCCTGGCTAATGAGATGCATGACCTTCCTACTGAACCACCATCCTGGAAGTGGGGACCATTCTGGAAGCGGTTGCCATTCTCAAAACCACTCAGAAGAATGTGATTTTCCAAGTTGTGCATTCAAAATGTGTGAAATCTGCCATTCTGAAAGATTGAGAGAATGATGACTACTTCCAGAATGGTGCAAGTCAGCATCCGTAGGAAGGCATCAGCTGGGCATTCTTTTGGAAAGGCAGGTAAGAGATAAGTGGAGCAAGACATGGAGGGGTGGGTGTGAAACACTATCAGTTTCTTAGTGGGGAAAAGGCCCAAGGCTGTGGCATCTACTGGGGTGGGAAGCAGTGCAAGGGTGCCTCAGAGTGGGGGAAAGCATGTGTGAGCTGGGGAGCGCTTCAGTACAGGCCTGGGCCAAACCTCCCCAGGTTTCCCCCACCTTGAAGCATCCTCACACTCTGCTTAACAACTGTAACAGGGAGAGCTGGGATTGTGGACATTGAACGAGACAGTCAGGTGGGAGCCTTAACTATTACAACGATTTATGACCATAATCCTGGGCTCAATTGTGGTCCTAAACTGAGGACTATCTGTATCCCAGATTTTTGAACCGTAACCAGATGAATATAAATTAAAGAAAATACATATACTTCATATTTTATTAATCTTTGTACAATATTCTAGATTACATTTTATCTGTGGGTCTTTCATTTATTCATTGGATTATTTCTAAATTGTTTTCTAATCCAGGAAAGTCCCCTTTGGAAATTTACAAAACTCACAAATTTCCAACTCCAAAATTATTAGGTAGAGAAAAACAAATATAAAGGGTAAAGTTAACACTCTTAATGACATTGGAAAACTAAGTAGAACGAAGTAAATGCTCATGCAAATTCACATAGAAGGACACATCTAATACCTTGGGGCACAGTTACATATCTTGAAGCTTTCGGCTGGTGTAATCGAGAAGAGCCTTTTCTGTCATGGCTCCCACCCTTGAGAACATCTTGCCACAGAGAGTAAGATCTGCCGCCTATTTTTAGCCTTCAGGATAGGCCTTAAAACCTGGCTATGCTGTCTGGCATGGGGTCCTGAAGGAGAAGCTATTGGCTGGAGGTAGTTAGTCACTAACAGAGAGGACACCCTACCTTTTCACTCCAAACTCTCGTTTTTTGTTTTAATTTTTGTAATTTTAATCCATTTTTATATTTATAATTGTTGAATGTTTGTTTTGAGTGGTGTGGTGGTGAAGACACTCACTTGCCATTCAGAAAGCTGGGAGTTCAATCCTAGATGTTTCTCTCCTAAGGCACAAAGAAAAAATAACTGCTGTGAACTCCGTGTGATGTCAGGAAGGACATCCAGCCAGTAAACACTCCGCTCCATCCATCGCCCTGACTCTACCCCAAATTAAGAGACTACAGTCATAAAAAGGGAGTTTTTAAAATCGTTGAATGTTTTATCTTGATGTAAGCCACTCAGAATTGCCTGAAATGCAAAATGGGCAGCAAATAAATTATCTAGTGCTTAAAGTAGGCTAGAAAGCAAGGGGCCGTGAGTTCAAGTGCCTCCTTAGCCATGAAAACCAGCTGAATGACCTTGGGCCGGTCACTTTCTCTAAGCCCAACCCACCTCACAAGGTTGTTGTGTGGGAAAATAGGAGGAGGAAGCATTGTTGGATATGTTTGCCACCTTGAGTTATTTATAAAAATAATAAAGGCAGGATATAAACAAATAAAAATTAAAAATGCTGGTGGAGACTGAGGATTGATACTACTTAATAAAACAAGAGAACATTATTTGTTTTACTGGAAGGGAAATATCTGATCTACAGAATTGGAAGGTGATAACTTTACTTTGCATGAAAAAGCCCTTTCCTTAAATTATCCCATATTAAATTGATGAGGATAACAATTCCCCAGTCTCAATGCTGAGGTAGTACAGATTTCAGAGTAGGGCATTATTCTGCCTCAATAATGAGGATGAGACAAAATCTGCTGGGATATTTTTGTGTTGTCCCACAAACTGGAGGAAATTGCATTCATACAGCTCTGAGGAAGAGCAGTTGGGAATCAAAAGAAGTGTTGGCTGTCTGGCAAATTGCTATAGTGATGATCAAGAAAGAACATTCTGTTACAGTTTGCTGAAGGCAAGGCATAGTTCTCAATAAATGCTCCAGACGCGTCTTACATTGCTTAAAGAACTCCTAAATTAAACTATGACATATTTTGAAAACTGGCTGAAAATACTATTGCCTAAAATCAATCTTCATAATGTTTTTTCAGTGTCTGTTCTTCAAATCTTCATAGATTAGCATGTTTACCGGTTTAATCTCCCACGCTACATACTACCCTAGATATAATTCTTCTGAATATATCTGCCAAACATTGAATTATTCTCTTGCGATATAGAGAGCATTCATGCATTCGATAATTATCCAGGAAAAGGTAGTGTAGCAGTTTAATAAAAAGAAAGAGGAAATAAAGAAAGAGAACGTGTATACTGGTCTTCAGTTCAGATAAATGGGGAAGGTTGAGGTAAAATCTGGTGAACAACCTAGTAAAAAACCTTGCCAAGAAAATATTATGGGAAGGCTCTGAAATAAATCAGGTCTGGTGCCCAACAATAGGACCTCCCAGGCCCAAAGGTACCCAAGAAGCTACTGGGGAAGCACAAGATTTCCAGTAAATAATCAAACATTAACAGCACACCTGGGGCAAATGTAGCAGGAGTCCCAGATGCTAATGCAGCCATTGGTGAAAGCAAGAGTCTGTGCTAGACAAAGACAGATTGGATAGCAATGCGGAATGTCTGGCAAATGAGCAGGGTAAATTGGATACCATCCAATAGGAGATGATCCAGTTGAAAAATCAACATCTTTGGCACCACTGAGATACACTGGATAGAAAATGGATATTTGCCATCTGAGGAATTCACTATTTATTACATGACACAATTCACTATTTATTACATGACACCAGGAAAACAAATGGAGTGGCATTTATCGAAAGCAATAAATTTGCCGAAGGAGTGGAAAGTTTCTTGATAGTTAATAATTGCATTATGGCCATCTGAATCTGAGCCAAGCTCCTCAAAATCACAGTTGTCCAAGTCTATGCCCCAATTACTGATGCAGCAGAGCTTGAAATAGAGGGTTTCTATGCCAGCATAAAAAAACTTCTGAAGCACATCTCCAAACAACACATTGTTTATATACTGTGTGATTTCAATGCAAAAGCTGGCAGCCAAGCAGAAAAGAGACATCACTGGCAGCTTTGAATTTGGGGAGAACAGTGAAGGCAATTATTTGGCTCAATTTTGCCAAGAAATTGATTTTGAATCATGAATATCTGGTTCAAATAGCAAAGTGTTGCTTATACACTTGGACCTCACCAAATTAAGTGCACTGTAATCAGATTATGGCCTATGCAGCCATCAATGGTCTAGTTCACTGGCAAGAAACATCTGGATGCTGATTGCAGTTCAGATAATAAATTGCATTCATTAAGATCAAAGTCAAATTACGCTACTTCAGAAAAACACCACCACCAAAGAAGTTTGACATCACCAAAATTCCTTCCAAGTATGCAACTGAGATGAAAAATAGACATTGTTTGACATATGGTGACAAGAAATTCAAATGATCATCATTGAAACAGTAGCTGTTTCAGTATAACATATAAGAATTTATATTTTATTGTGATTTTACACAAACACTCACAGAGAGTTTTATCTTAATGTTGTAAACCATCCAGAGTGGTCTGACAGTGAGATGGGTGGCAAATTGAATATACAAAATAAACAAAAGAAGCCACAAAAAAAGCACAAGCCTTGTGCCACAGGATGGAAAATGATCAGTGCTCATTCCATTGCCAAAAAAGGGCAACTCCAAGGATTGTTCCAATTACCACACAATTAGAGATTTGAAGATTGTTTTAATTACCAACACAATTCAAGCTGCAAATTATTGAATTTTTTAAAAAAGAAATAAAAGACAAGGAGAAAAAATTGTTTTGCCTCTTGACCAAGTCCAATAAGTTATTTATGATACCAATAAAGGAGAGTATTTGTAGCTCAGGGTTAAAATGAGGGGCCCTTGGTGCTCTCTGAGCTTGTTTTCTTGCAGACATTTCATTAACCAAACTAATAATAGTAACATCACATGTGCTATGATGTTATCTACTTTGGATAATGAAACGTCTGCAAAACAAGCAAGCTCAGAAAGCACCAAGGACCCCTCAATTTATTTATGCTGACTCTATGGCTGGATTCATATAATATGCTGTTACAAATAAACCAATCACATTTTTGCATAGCAGAGCATCTGAACACTCAAGTTGAAGAGAAAAAATGTCAGAATCTAGTCTTATAAATGGAATGTCAAAACATAACTTTTGTTCTACCTCCTGTGTTTGACCGTGTGTACACATAAACAAAATAGTTGCAGAAACCTCAATGTTATAGAAAAGCTCATCCCTACTATTTTGTGCCAGAAATGGATGAGAGAATAAACTCATGTTAACACATTCTGATGGACCCAGTAACAGTTTATATGCCAACCCTATCACAAGGTAATAGTAAAACAATAGGCATGAAGATGACAGTGAAAGTCTGGCACTGATCCTTGTCTGGAAATAAAATAATTTCGGATTAATTGCCAGCAATTTGATATAAAATATACTACTAATCTGGCCAAAAGAGTAGAAAGCCATCATATTATGACAAAGAACTATAAAAGAATTATCGTGATAAGCTATTATCCATGGTTTGTTGAATAAGTCAAGACATAGTCCTTCCCGCCTTCCACCCCTCCCCTCTCCACCTTTGGGAAGAGGAATAAACCCTCTTCCACGCTTTCCCACAACGCTGCGGGAATGTTGAACTGCTCCCGGAGCGTAGCCCGCAAACCCAGAAGCCAGGGCTGGAAGTGCATTGGGGGGAGAAATCTCGGCACGCCCGAGCGCTTCGAATAAAACGCGAAGCAGGGAAACAAAACGGCAATGTGGCGCTTTAAGCACGAGAAATGTCAAACGGGCTCCTCCCATATCCTCTCCCTTCCTTAGCAAGGCGAGTCCCTGCATTTGGTGGCGGCCGGAGAAACCCCGGTTCCCCCGCCACGCTCGAGCCTTGCGAACTGTTCCGCAAGTAAGCGAAACCGGCAAGCGCGAGACAAACGAGGGAAAGCGAGGCGGGGGAGGGAGAAAGAGATCGGGGTGGAAGGAAAAAAAAAAAAAAGGAAAGACGGGAGCCACCAAGAGCACGTGACAAGCTGCAGGCGAAGAGGAGGTGTCGCGCGGGCTAGCACCGCGCGTGCGCCCTTCCAGGCGCGCCGACGACGTCACATGGGTGCGTGCGCACGTTTCTCTCCATCGGGTAACACGATTTGGCTGTGAATATAACAGGAAGGGGGAGGGGGTTACATCGTCCCACGCGCGATCGCACGGTAAAAGCGGACGAGGGGGGTGGGAGGACACCGGGCTTATATTGTGTGGGGGCGTGTGTGGGGGAGGGGAGAGGAAGGGAAGGGCGGGAGAGAACTTTTCTCTGCTTTCCTTCCACCGAGGAGCGAATCGCGCGCAACTTTCCGCGTGTCTCGCATACCTCCTGCTCGCTCAAAGGCTGCCAGCTGAGAAAATTGACACCCTGTTTTCCCCTCCCTCCCCCCTCCCCCTCCCCACCGCCGTCGGCCATGAGCGTCGCGTCGAAGCCCTCGAGGGAAGTGGGGGAGGGGCGGGAACGGGCGGGAGCCGCGCGTGTCAGGGAGGCTCCTCGCGCTACACGCGGAGCGACGCTTCTTCGAGGCGCCGTCGCGTGCGGAGCCCGGAGCTGCGGCTGCGCTCCCGCTGCCAACCCGTCGCTTGCGCGGGACGGTGGCACCCGGTGGCCTTCGGGAAGGGTAACGTGCCTGTCGTTCGCTTGGGCGGCCGTTGGGGCTCGGAACGCGCGCTTCTGCCCTTTTCGGCCTTCGGGTGTTTTGGTTTTTTTTTTTTTTTCCTTTCCCCTGACGCTGGTTTTCCCGCCGTTGCTTTTCCCCGCCAAGCGCCCCCTTTGTTGACTCAGCCGCGTGTGGGGGGCGGTTTAGTTGTGCGTGGGAACCGCGTGCGTCACCCCCAACCCCCTCGGGCCAGAGCTCTGCGCTGCTTTAAACTAAGGTAGGGTTGCAGGGGGCTCCGAGCCACAATAAACTGCGGGATTTCAGTCTAAAAGCACAATTTCACACTCTGTTGGTTTGCTCAGTTTTTAAGCATTCGGCGTCTCGTGCCAACTTAGGAAAGAGGCCTTGTGCCCCTAAGCCTTGTGATCAACTTATCCATAGGTAAACCGTGTCGTGCGAGTACAACCATAAAGCGGGGAGGAAACAATACCTGGAGAGAGACGGGCAATCAATCCACAAACTGCCTTTGGGAGCAGGTGACTCTTGTAGGATGACTAATGGGAAAAACCCTGCAAACGTGAACCAGAAGTCTAATAGGGTACTGAATCTGGACTGCAAAACACACCCGGATGAGCGCTAAATGTACCTAAGTGTGTAAAAAAAGTAAAATCTATATTTCAAACATATTAAAATATTTTATTGAGTCCTGTTACTACTACTATGATCTTGTAATATTAGTGGCTTCTTTGAATGATGCGCGGTAAAAATAATTAACACAATTGGCTCTTTGGCAGTTTTGATACAATGTAATAACGTTCCACAAACCATAAGGTTGACTGCTGAAAGTCAACCTTAATAAATGTGCTTTGAAGTAAATGTTTATGTTCAAAGACTGAAGCAAAATAAAGTCTAAGTGACATGCAGAGATCCTGGCGTTTTTGTGGCAAATTAAATTATAAACACATGATTCAGTGCAAAGGGCACTGTGTCTAGATTTTAATGCATAATTTCCTGGTTTCCCTATTCAGTATATCTATACAAATACTTTAGGGAAAAATGATTTTCTTCTTTGAAATGAGTATCAGCCTTTGAGTTATCAATTTGGTATGTTCAAAACTGTAGTAGGGGTAGTCATTTGTTTTTTTCCAAAATTAGGTATAAAATATTCTACATGGTAGACTTCAAATTATGCTCATCAATCCAAGTAGTTTATATATATCTTAGTGGAACAGCATTCTGTTGAATTAGATGATATGTCACTTTGTCTTGCCAGTGGAAAAATCCATTTTTGAATAGAATCTGACAGTGCTGTGTGGCATGTTCAATTTTTTTAATGAGCCCATCAAGGTGTGTGTGTCTGATTCTTCTTGTAATTTGATATATTTAACTTAAGTAATATAAAGTTACAAAAATATATTTTTGAAAATCATTGGTCTTTTTAAAAATGTAACATTTTAATATGGCTGACTATTGCTTTTTTTGCTTGTATATATGCTGTTTTGGTTTTGAATAAATATTTCAGATGTGCTTTTTCTTTTGAAGATAGTTCAAGAAATAAAATACATTGGCTTTTATCTGGTTTAACAACTAAGAAAGGAACAGGTGGAAGGTGATTGTTTTGCCCCTTTCTTTGCTAGTTCATTGCCAGTGCATTGGAGAAGCTGACTGAATAGAGTGAACTACCAGTACTTTCAAAGCGCCTTCCTTTCCTATATCCCATGCCTGGTACCATTATATTTAATGTAGTCTTCTTTTGGGAGGTTCCTTTCTATATAAATGTTTATCTGGATTCAGCTTTATTTTCTTTACCCTTATCACAAAGTTCAGTGAGTTTATTAAACCATTAATTGTGGTTTACAAACAATAGCTGGAGTCATATAACAAATTATGGTATGGCTAGTTACTAAGATATTTTTATTTTATTTTTTTTATGAATTCATTAGTATCAAATAGAACTTTGGTAGTTTCATTGTACCATTTTGAAAGATGTAATATGTAAAAAGTAACAACTGTAGGAGACCTTGAAGATCTTCTAATCCAATTCTCTACTCAGGTAGAAGACTACCATTCCAGACAAATGGCGGTCTAATATTTTATTTAAAACCTCCAGTGATAGAGAACCCACAGCTTCTGGAGTCAAGCCATACCACTAATTGTTCTCACTGCCAGGAAATTTTTCCTTAGTTTTAGATTGGATCTCTCTTTTGATAAGTTTCCATCTGTTACTTCTTGTCCTACCCTCAGGTACTATGGTTGATCCCCTCCTCTCTGTGGAGCCCCTCATATATTGGAAGACTGCTTTCAAGTCACCCCAACCCTTCTCTTCGTTAGACTAAAAATACCCAGTTCCTGCAAATGTTCATTGTATGTTTTATCCTCTAGTCCCTTAATCATCTTTGTTGCTCTTCTTTCCACTCTTTCTAGAGTCTCAATGTGTTTGTTGCTACAAAATATTTTCTTTAAATTGCTGAGTATTCCACATTTGCTTTGCTTACAATTTTGCATTCATTCATAATATTAATAAGAGTTGTTTTGCTTTTCAGACTCTTAGCAATTTTTTCAGAGCTGATTACTGTGGCTTTGTCAACAAATTGGTTTAAAAATGTGAAGTATCTTAAGGAGTTTAACCAGCAATTGTCTGTACAGATAGTCCTCGATTTACAACCACAATTGAGCCCAAAATTTCTGTTGCTAAGCAAGACATTTGTTAAGTGAATTTTGCCCCATTTTATGACCCTTTTTTGCCAGAGTTGTTAAATGAATCACTGCAAGTATTAGTAATATGGTTGTTAAGTGAATCTGCTTTCCCATTGACTTTGCTTGTCAGAAGTTCGCAAAAGATGATCTCATGGCCTCAGGACACTGCAACCATCATAAATATGCCAAACAGTTGCCAAACATTTAAATTTTGTTCACAGCGTTGTTTACAACGGTTATAAATGTGAAAAACAGTCACGTCACTTTTTAATTTTGTTGTAACTTGAACGGTCAGTAAATGAGCTGTTATAAGTAGAGGACTATTTGTATTTGGTATACTTAGCATTTAACACAGAGGCCAAGCCTACTCTCACCTCTCTGAGTTTGTTTTCCCTATGTTCTTCTCTTGTGTACTTCTTAGAAGAAATTTAGAATTTGTTATCTGAACATGGATAGTTTTGTTAATCTCGAAAAAAATTTAAAAAGTGTCTAAATGAACGTTTAGGAAGCTGGCTTGTTTTCACTACTCATAATTAATCTGTAGGGTTAAAATTAACTGTATTTTATAATGTTCAATCTAAATGGAAATAGAACTTCTTGGTCAATCTGTGGCTGTCCTACATGGGGAAAAAAGGACTGCAAGAGGGTGAGAGTCCAGTAAGAGGTTGTGCTTTTTCTTGTAATGTTGAATTACTGCTTAGTATTTGAACCAAGACACTGGAATGTGAAACATTTAAAAACAGCCATGTCCTGAAATTTGAGAGGACAGAAGATGGTTTTATTTTGCAGCCATACCGTAAACATAAATAAATGTTAATGGGACCATGACATGGTCTCCTGTACTATTCCCTTTTTACTTCCTATATTCTCTGAATCAGAAGTTATAGCAAATTATAACTGATGAATCAGGGCAAAGGTGTGGAAAGAACTTTTTTATCAGCTTAGTTAAGATCAGAATTTGATACTTACCTATGTTTCACTGTTAGGGTGAGTTGCACTGCACACATTGTCAAAACACACTAAAATATGATCTACTTCACTAAAATATCCTCGACATTTATTTATCAATTACAGTAAGTCTTTAACTTACAACCACAATTGAGCCCACATTTCTGTTGTTAAGTGAAACATTTGTGAAGTGAGTTTTTTTTGCCACAGTTGTTAAATGAATCACTACAATTGTTAAGTTAGTAACATGGTTGTTAAGTGAATCTGGCTTCCTCATTGACTGCTTGTCAGAAGGTCACAGAAAGTGATCATGTGACTCCATAACAATGCAACTGTCATAAACATGAGCCAGTTGCCAAGCATCCAAATTTTGATGACATGACCACAGGGATGCTGCGATAGTCATATGTGAGAAAAACTGTCATAAATCACTTTTTTCAATCCCATTGTAACTTCAAACAGTCACTAAATAAACTGTTGTAAGTCGAGAACTACTTTACTGAATAGTCACCATTTAACTGAAAGGCCATGTAGATAAATCTATTGCAAGTTACATTTATTTTATTTTTTCTTGGAATTCATTCTTGGAAGTAACTTTTCAAGATGTAACACTGTAATGAAAATGCTTATTTGTAGCCCCAGAAAAGGCGATCGGGAAATGAAAGCAAATATAATAAAAGTATACAGTTAAATGTTTAACATGCTTGTATGTGCTATTTACAACCTGAAATAAACATGTTTCCCTTTGTGTGCTTCCTTTCACCCAATTCTGTTCTGATGCATCCAGGGCAGATTTATTTATTTAATTTACTCTTTTTTTTAGTCCTGCTTTTCATTCAAATTATTTGATCAGAGAATCATGATTAAAGAAACTAAAAAAAGATAAAAGACAAAATGTATATAATAAAAATATTAGAATTTAAAAACCTAGCTTAGAAAATATCTTAATTTATGTTCTAAATTAGTTAAAGTACAAAGAATAATAATAATGTGCTAATTGGACTTGTCAGAAGTTAATGCAAAACCAGGATATTTATTCATATTTTTTAAAAATAAGCCACAATGATTTAGTTTATAAAAATTAATTGATCTTGATTTCTTTCTATTAAAAAGATAATTAGATGTTTGACATACTTATCTTTTGTTTTCTTTTGACAGCTACATGAATTGACTAATGTTTCCACATACAATAGCTTCTGGGAAAAGAAGATGACTATAAAGCAGGTTCAACAGTACAAACGTCTAAACAACAGAAAATATAAAACAGTGGTTTAGTTTGCAAAATTTCAGGTTGGTTATTGGGCATCTTTTTACGTGGTACTATCTTTAAATTTAGACCTGTTGTATATAGGAACTCATGTCTTCTCCAATATTTTGTTTCTGAACTGAATCCATGTATGGGCTGAGAACCAATGCCAGGACAATTAGAGGTTGTTCCAGTGGTTCTGTCTCACAGGTAGTTAATGCTTAATGACCATGTTCAGCTACTATTCAAAGTTACAGTCTGAACAAATGGTACTTATGTCTGATTCCTTATGTTATGGACATTACAGTGTCCCTGCTGTCATTAAAATTTAAGTGCTTGGGCATTTACAACTCAGAGTGCACTTCATTCCACTCATTTCAACCTTGAGCTACAAATACTCTCCTATATTGGTATTTTCAGGTTATAGTATCAGTAAGACTAATTGCACAGTTTTATTTACTGTGCTGTCTTTTACTGCTCGTTCTATATAATCCCTTGAAGAGTATCTATATATTGCAATCAGTGAAATATTTGACTTCTTAACTACCAACTAGTGAATATTATCTTGCACTATGTGCTGGTTTTCTGGTCATAGCTATTGAAAGGACTTCCTATTAAAGTATTTTGACTTACTAAGATTGGCAGGAGAATCCTTTTGGAAACATTTGTTCACGGAAGTCAACAAATGGATCGTTTGAGAAAATTATTTCCTTTGCAATTAAGATTATCATGATGCATTTTTGTAAAGATACAGTATGGTTTATTAAAATTACTAGTGGGAGTTTATCCTCTTAATGTTTTCTTTATCTTTGTGGTTGCAGTTGGCATGCATTTGCAGTAGGGATGAACAAACACATCCCACACACATACTTTAACTATTTTGTATGAAAGTTAGTTCATTGATTTTTCTCCCCTGCAGATGATTAAAAATCGATGAAGTTAAATTGCCAGAATTGAGAAATATGGAAAATATTGGGGATATTTCAACTATTCCCATAATGGAGAAACAACCAGTTAGATTAGGAAACCAAAATAGTGGGACAATTTCAAACACAACTCCTGCTCTTTATGTTCTTGTGAAGCAGAGCACTGGTAAACCTGATCAAGGAACCTTGCTTTCAAATCAAGATAACAGCAGTCTTCTCAGCAGTGCAGCAAAGCCAGTGAAATCTAAAGCAAAGACATACCTTCCAGCTGATTGTGCTTCAGGGAATATCACTGTTATGCTGGACAACAATAATATGTGGAATGAATTCTATCACCGCAGCACCGAAATGATTTTGACAAAACAAGGGAGACGAATGTTTCCATATTGTCGATACTGGATAACAGGCCTAGAATCCAACCTCAAGTATATCCTAGTCATGGATATTTCTCCTGTTGACAACTTCCGCTATAAGTGGAATGGTCATAGTTGGGAACCCAGTGGAAAGGCAGAACCCCATGTGCTGGGAAGAGTATTTATTCATCCTGAATCACCTTCTACTGGTCATTACTGGATGCATCAACCAGTATCTTTCTACAAATTGAAGCTTACTAATAATACATTGGACCAGGAAGGACATATCATTCTGCATTCTATGCATCGGTATTTACCTCGACTACACCTGGTGCCTGCTGAAAAAGCTACAGAGGTTATCCAGTTGAATGGTCCTGATGTCCGTACTTTCACTTTTCCACAGACAGAATTCTTTGCTGTGACTGCATATCAAAACATCCAAATTACACAACTAAAAATAGACTATAATCCATTTGCTAAAGGATTTAGAGAAGATGGCTTGAGTAGTAGACTTCAGCGTGACGTGAAACAAAATGGTAGCTCAGAGCGTGAAGGTAATAATGTTACAAGTTCTCCTACTAATCACAGGCATCCCCTTGAAGGGAATATTTTGGATCCATCACAGAGAGAACTAGACCCACCACTGAGTGGGATATGTGACCCAGATCTGGAGAAAGAGTCCCTTAGTCCATATCATGAGTTCTTACATTTTGCGGAGACAGATACACATGCAGGTGATGATCAAGGATTGAAGGAAGAAGCATCAGAAAGGTAGGGTTGTTTTTTTTACATAAAAATAAATAATTCGTATAAAAATGTTTAAACAACTTATATTGGTCTCCATCACACAGCAGTGACTAGACAATGAATAGAGGGTTAAAACCATAATTGACACAATGTACAAAAGTAAATAGCTCAAACCAATAATATATGCTTGTCTATAATACATGAGATCTAAAAATCATTCCACTCCTAAACAATAAGAGACAAGAATTAAACAGATCAATCAGCAGGGCTCACTTAATCTTCTTGCCTGATTGCCTGATGGTACATCTAGATCTTCATTCCTTATAGAGGATCAGAGCCATCTGGATTTCTGGATGTGCTGCAATAGTATGGATGTCCTTGTTTCCACGCAATGACACACTTCTTGTTGTGGGGACTTGGGACATGCCAGCCCCATCGATATTGGTGAAGTGAGCAGAGAAAACCACAGAAAGCTGGTCCCTCAAATAACCTGGTCTTGTGCCCTATAGAGCTCTTAAATAATAAACTAGCTCCTGGAAATGCAGTAGAAGCCTGGAGTAGAGATGTTACATCAGCATCCCAAACTGCCCACATTGCTGCATTTTGAACAAGTAGCAGCTTTTGAATATTCTTCAAGGGCACCTCCATCTAGAAGGCCTTATAGTAATCCAACTAGAAAGTGACCCAGGCATGAGTTATCATGAGTAGAACCTCTTGATCCAGATATAGGTGCAACTGGCACACAAGGTGAACCTGCAAGAGAGAGTGAATCCAGGAGAACCCCCCCCCCCCCCGATTGCCCACCAGCTCTCCTTGAAAGAATGTTGCATGTATCCTAAATGTCATGTAGGACTGTCAAACTGGCGGTCTGTGGGCTGGATACGTCACACACAGGCCATGCCCATCCCGGCTCTGGAAAGGCAAAAAAAGTGATATGTCACGATCTCGCCCATGATGTGATCGAGTTTGACACCTGTGTGATAGTGTAAGAACAAGGTGAGTGGAGTAATATTAGTAAAAGTTAGTAAAATATGGAATGTATACATTTGTGAATTCTAACTACATGTAAAGGTTTTTAAAATAAATATTAAATACACAATTTCAGCCAAATAGGTATATAAAACGTGGAATATTTGTATTTTGGCTAGTGTTGAAAACTTTTATCTTATTACAATTCCAGCTGAAATGGTATTCAGATTCGATCAGTGCTTGATGTACTACTTTAAACCCAATTTACAAGTTCCAGAATGAATACATTGGTTCCAAATTATAGATTCATTAAAAATGCAGTTTTAGAGCTGTGTGGGTTCATATATAATGCCTACACAATAGAATTTGATAGTATTATCATATTATTCATTATCTTAATATAGTGCTATTAATACGCTCCAATATAATTAAAAAGTTTGAGTGCTACTTTTGATACCCTCTTCTTTTTATCCATTCTAAGAAAATGTTTTAAAAGCAATAAAAACTTTAAAAATCCAATTAAAATAAAGTCTGTCAGAATTCATTTATCACAATAATCCAGAGCTAAATAAATTATATGCAACTGTAGGTCAGATTGATACATCAAGTTATATCTTCAATGAATATAAAAATTAGATTCAGAAATGGCCTGTATGTAGCCATATTTTTTATTTCTACTGTTGTTAAAAACTGTTAATATAGAGTACATTTAAAATTAATTTCAATTAAAATAAATGCACTAGACTAGAGGAAAAACAAAGGATCAGTGCTACTCTTACGAATGAAGGTAAAGGATCCTGCAGTACTAGTCTTGTTTTCTAAAGCATTAATAGATTATCTACATACATGGGCGGACTAGAAAAGGTCCTTTGTATAAAAACAACAAATTAAGGGCTGTCAAAAAGAAATATGCAACAAAATGTAGATGGATTATCTTTAGAACATGGATTTCAAGATTAAGTATAATGTTTAACTGGCTTTATGGGAATAAAAATCCTTATTCATAATTCCAACAAATGGTTTATTATTATTTATTTTCCACTATCAACTTTTTTCAGTATATTATATTGTGATGTAACATATTTCCAACAGGAATTAGAAAATCAAGTTTTTTTCTCTTCAAATAATTATATTTACTGATAGAGAAGAGACTGTTGATGTAACATTGCTTGATAGATTGATGCCCTTGAAAATTAGCTCTTGCTTACAGAATTATTTGCTTACAGAACTTTAACCCTTTTGTAATGCATTAAACCTTCTTTTTCTTTCCTGCTATCCCTTCCTTATCTCCACTAACTTTCTTCCCTTCCTCTGACTCCATTAACCATCCTGAGATTTTGCTGGAAGAAGGAAGGGAATGAATAGCCTGCTTATTTATTTGGCTTAGTCTTCTTTTGGTAGAAAGTGTATTTTCTCTTCACAATTCAAAACTTTTAATTTTTTAAATTTTAACTTTGCTGCAAACAGTGAATTTTCCATCCATGAAGTTGCTGTCGAGTTAACCTTAATGCTAACAATTTGTTGCAATGTGTTAATAAGAGAGTGATGCCTAAAGGGGTGGGTGTTTGAATAAGCCAAGTGTACTTTTCATGTCTGTCCGAAAAAAGGTGAGAGTCTGCTTATTTCTGCAGTTGAATATTTTCTTTGCTTTCTTTTTTCAGTCCAATATCCAACCCTTGTCAAAAATGGTCACATGTGACATCCCAGCTTACTCAAGAGGGAGGAATCAACGTGTCTGTTAAAGAAGAACCATTAGATAGCTATGAATATGAACCTCTAACTTGCATGGAAGGGGTAAATGTGAAGGAAGAAGAAACCAATAAAATTGCAGAAGAATATTTCAACAGTGATGGCTCCATATTGGAGCAGCAGCTGAAGAAATACAATGAAATAGAGAAAATGGATATCCACAAGGAACAACAAATAAACCAGTTGGGTGTTGCCAAAGCAAAAATGCTAAAATTGGACAGTGGGAAGATGCCGGTAGTTTATCTAGAACCCTGTACAGTCACCAGGAATATGGTGAAAGTCCCTGTTCTTTCACAGGCCTTAATGACAACTTCTAAGAATGAAAGGTCTCCACTGACTCATTCATTAGATTCTTTCTCTGCTCATTTTGAAAATAAAGGTATCTCTAGCTCTTTTGAAGTCAAGGAAACAGAGAAGACTACAGCTGATAAAATGGTATCTGAAAACACAGCACCGCAGATACCTTCAGAAGAAGATGTGCTAGGGAGAAGTACTGAAACATGCAGCAGCTTCAATACAACTGAGAAAGAATCTAGTAGTGATCTCAAGGCCACTGCCACCAGTAGCCCTTCTTTAGCTAAAGTTATCTTCGATGACCAAAATATAAATATGTTGAAGACACATATTTCTGGCAAGAGTACTGTTGGCAATCAAAACGTTGGGATGTCAGGCCCAAAGAAACGAGGAAGACCACGGAAATCAAAGTTATCTGAAGCTGGAAGATCACCTAAATGCATTGCAAAATCTGGTACAACCAATAATGATGTTTCTTTGGGAAGTGGTAGTACCCATTTGGATGTTAACCCTGATCTTGAGGATGTGGATGGAATGCTTTTTGTGTCCTTTGTATCCAAGGTAAATTTATATCCAAAATTTATACTTATTTGGGGTTCTGTATTGTAATTCTTGTCATTTTCAAATGTAGTAGTTTTAAATTATATACCTAAATAATTTTAAGTTAATGTCAGAGTGTAGCTTCCTGTAACTTTGGAATGCCTCCAGTATAATCTCTGCACAAACATTTTGTCAAAGTATGTGTTTTATTGTATGTAGGAAGCACTTGATGTCCACAATTTTGATAGAGCTGAAGAAAAAGAATTGCAAAATACACTAAACAATTCACTGGCTACATGTAATCCATGCACTGATTCAGGTAACAATAATGGTTAAACCTATTACCTAATATATATCAAGTTACTAGTATTACCAGTTATAGGTTCTGATTATGAACAAAGAACAGGATTAGTATCTTCATTTAGTGGGAGATTGATGTTCATACTATCAGGGAATCCCATTGAACTCAGTCTGGGAATGAATCTTCCAACAGAGGAGGATTTTCCTCAGCATTACAGTTTGAAAGTCCTGTTCTTTCATCTAATATAATTTGTAGTGTAGACATTTTATAATGTTTACATTGGAAACACAGGTGGCTGTCTCTCTCTCACTCTACTATGAAGAAAGACATTGCAAGAATCTATGAATTCCTGCTAAGCATGCCAGGCTGAAAAGTACAATGTAGTGGATAAATTAATATTTTGTGGGGCTTTGATTGATAAACTAAGGGTATTTTTTTCCATACAGTCTTCATTTTTATAGCTAAAATTGTTTGGGAATGTATAAACAAATGTATTTTTGGCAGATGGTCAAAGAATACAACAGATGGAAAAAGAATTGTTAGAAGATTTAAAATCGTTTAAGTACAAACAAGTAATACATCCAAGTCTTCAAGAAGGTAGGTATAGGTACTGTGAAATACTCCTGATTATTTTTATTGTTTTTATTGTGTAAATTATTCATTTTGTATTGAATGTCATGTATTGGATATGACAACTAGATGGATAAAAATGCAGAGATGCATATAGATTGTCATCGTTGTCAGAATAATGAATAATTTGTATCAGATGGAAAATAATTTGGATAGGTTTGAAACTGAATCTTCCTCTACAGAGCATATCAGTTGAATGATTGTTTAAAACCAGTTGACTTAATACAAAAATATTCAGGAACTGTATTCTGTATTTCCACTGTACACTTGTTTTACAGGTAGACCTTGAGTTACAAACATTTGAGCCGTGGTGGTGCAGTGGTTAGAATGCAATATTGCAGGCTAACTCTGCCCACTGCTAGGAGTTTGATCCTAACCGGCTCAAGGTTGACTCAGCCTTCCATCCTTCCAAGGTCGGTAAAATGAGGACCCAGATTGTTAGGGCAATATGCTGACTCTGTAAACCACTTAGAGAGGGCTGTAAAGCACTGTGAAGTGGTATATAAATCTAAGTGCTATTGCTATTGTTAATTGTTCAGTGAGCATTCAAAGTTATGACGGTGCTGAATGAGGGGACTTATGACTGTACTCAAAAAGGTTTCTGCTGCTGCAGTGCCCCCAAAGTCACATGGTGCTGGAAACTGCATGTTCATTTATCATTTAATCACAAAAAAAGAAAAAAAAATCTGGATATCTCTAGGCAAATGAGAAGAAAGTTGGAAGCTTGACATTTTTCCAGTTGGATTCCAGAAGCAGAGGAATAAAACTATGCATATAGAATAAAATTCTCTTGTCTTTTCTCTTGGCAAAAACAATCCTAAGAGTTGAAGAATAGGGATAGTATGACAGGGCACTAGGGGCTGTAATTGAATTGGGAAATTGTGAGATTATCTTGTGAAAATGATTTTCTACTTCTGCAAAGTAACTTTGGATCCAAGAAATGCTGACATTGGGAAGGGGAAGGTAAAAAGACAAATATAGATTGATGTCGTCTTAATGTAGATTGTGGCTTCAACTTTGTTCATGAAATCTGATGTTTATAGTGGATTTCTTTTTTTCTTTCCCCTTTTCAGTACTATACTTTTCTCATTAAGTTGAACGCTGATGATGAATTGTATCAACATTTAAATTCGGTATCCATACTGTTTAATGAAGCTATACTTAAGGACAGATAGAGTTCTTCTAATAATTTATATTGGGGAGGAAATCAGTTGAAAAGCATTGTTTTTCAGCTTTATATTCTGTAAAATAATGTCCTTGCAAGAGAAAACATAACAATGATCTTGATGGGCATACAAAATTGTTTTAATAATGGTATAAAAATTCCTTGATTCCTTTAGTGGGTTTAAAATTGAACTTTGTGGACCCAACAATGAGCATTGATCTGAAGTATTTGGGTGTGCAGTTGCCATTAAGTTATTCAGAGGAATATGCTTCATGGAAAAATGAAGGAACTGATTCCAATTCTGCTGGTAAGTCAGCATCTTAATTCAAGGATTGCTTAAAATGAGTTTCTGTATCTTTGAAGGAGATTTGCAACAATACACCATCTTTTGTTTTACCATCTATAGATAATATTGTTCAGTAAGGTGAATCATAGCCTGGTTCACCCTTATTAGGTCATAAACCATGGCTTATTTTAGCTGCTGGGCTCACATTTGTACCTAAGCTCAAAACAAACCACAGTATGAGATATGTAAGATAGCACAGTCTGCATTTATAATCGGATGCTTGTTTTAAATAGTAAATGACAATATTGTGATATTAAACATCTATAGCATTTGACTTCTATTAAGCTCAGTGATTTAAATGAAAAGATATACTCAATTTGTAACACTGCACTGTATCTCCAACGAAAATAAACCTAGAGTACTTTTTCAGAATTTACATATGTAATTGTCTTATTTATCTATTTAACAAATTTATACAGCTACCCATCTCACAAAACTGGATTGTGAGCAGTATATAATATATAACAACAAACATAATAAAACACTAAGTAAAAACAAGAAAACAAAAAAGATAAAAAAAAGTCAAGCTAGCAGGAGAAACTATTGTAGTATCATGCCAACCACCTTGCCAACTCATCATGAACAGCATCTTACAGTCATCCATTCTAGAGGCAACTAGGATAAGAATAAATGAATAAAGCCTTACTGTCCAGGAAAGGGCATAGTTGGTACAGAACATGAAATTGCACAAAGGAGTTGCAGGTCTAGAAGGACGACACATGTTAAGTACATGGTAATAGCTATGGTATTTGTGTGTATTGTAGCATGTTTTTTAACTTGTTTGTCAAGCAAAATGAACTCTCAGTTCTTTTGTTCCCATTTTTCTCAACTCATTTATACTGCCAGATGCTGGACTTCATTTTATTTCAAGGACTGGAAAGACAAATGACATCACAAAAATAAAGGGTTGGCGAGGAAAATTTCACAACTCTTCAAAAAATGAAGGTAAGAGGAAAACTTTTGATGCAGAATGTTACTAAGAAAATGAAATGAGAGAAGGAATGCATAGAATTTATGGTTTCAAAATGTTCTGTGGCAATAGATCACAGAGAACAGATAATAAAGTATGTATGTATGTATGTATGTATGTATGTGTATATATATATATATATATATATATATATATATATATATATATATATATATATATATATAATATTTTTGAAATAAGTTTATTTATTTTTAGAATCTTGTTAGATAAAAAATATTCAAGATCCCCCCCCCCCCATTTAACTAAAATTACAGACCAAAAATGCATTGCATTATTAATATCTGGCTCCCATTCTTAGCTGTCTTACTCTTGTTTGAAGCTTCCCAGATACATGATGAGGCAAGGGTAGAAAGGAAAGCTTAATGTATTATAGACCATATAAACACTTGCTTGCCCATCAACAGATCTTTTAGCTGAAAATTCAAACCAAATTCAGTATTAGAAATTGAGTGATTCAACAGCAACTCCCATTAAGTTTTAGATAAATATTATACATTTTACATCTGGGTTAACAAAATGTACTGTGCTCAAATAATCGTGTCACAAAAATGTGATTCACTCTGCTAAGATAATATTTGTGCCTCAACAAATTGCAGCACAAATACGTTGCTAGTGATTTGGAAACTGCATAGTGTACTTTAGTAAAATTCCTGTAGTTTTTAACATTTCTAAGCTTAGCTAAGTAGTCTGAAATACAGTTAATGGAATTTGTGCAAGCATGTTGCAGCTTGAGATTTGAAGTAGTCTTAATCTAAAAAGTATTTATTATTATTATTCAGGAATCATTTTAGAAGGCTTGTTGAAGAATCGATCTGCCTTCTGCAGTGACAAACTTGATGAATACTTAGAAAATGAAGGAAAGTTGATGGAAACAAGCATTGGATTTTCTCCTAGCACATCTAGTTCTCCTGTAGTTTATCAGCTTCCAACTAAAAGCACCAGCTATGTGCGGACATTAGATAGTGTTCTAAAAAAACAATCCACTGCTTCTAATTTTAGTTGTTATACCTCCAAACCTCTGGGCTTAACTTCTATTTCTAAAAAGAAAAAGGAGAAAATGAAGAATAAAAAGCAAGCAATCTCAAAAGGCAAAGAAAAATCTCCCCCAAAAGACACAATAGGTTTTTCTGTTGGAAAAAAACACAAATACAAACTAATCTTAGAGGAGAAAGTTTCTAAATCTCAGGCAATTGATCAGACAGTTACTGAAAAAGATGCTTTGATGATGTCGGGCACAGAGGGAAATTTGCAGAGCAAACAGATTACTGTGCGTCAGGTGCAGCAGCAACAGAGCAGTCGCTTGTCAACTTTATCCAAGACTCAGTTGAAACTGCTGGATCTAGAAGATTGCGCACTGTGGGATGGCAAACCACGGACATATATTACAGAGGAAAGAGCTGAACTATCTTTGACAATATTGCTGACTGCTCAGGTAAGTTTAAAGGATGAAAATATAAATTTTGTCTAATCTGAATAATTTTGTAAGTGATTTCTACAATAATTACCTTGCACTACAAAACAGAACATGATTCATGGTTTTGATTTTAACAATCAAAAAGCATAATGTCATTTTTCATCATTCAGCTTTCTGAGTAGAAGATTTTATATTTAGCATTAAAGAAAATATTCCTATTGAGATTTCCCCTTTCCCTGGAACAGGACAGATAGCTTCATAGAATACTTAAGAGTTCCAAGAAAGCTGATGGGTATCTAAATCCATTACACTGGTAAAGGCAATCATATGTCAATGATTAAAATCTACAGTTGTTTAATTACCTTGATTTTCTGTTCCATTTGTCTTGTCAGACTCTAGTCTTGCATTATGTTGAAAAGTATTAAAGGTTAATATAGTAGCAGCTCTGGGATTATTTAGATTTTATTAAAATGTACAAATAGTCCTCGGTTTACGATTACAATTGAGGCCAAAGTTTCTGTTGCTAAGCAAGGCAGTTAAGTAAATCATGTCATTAAGCCCATCCGGCTTCACCTGTTGACTTTGCTTGTGAGAAGCCAGCTAGAAAGGTTGCAAATGGCAATCATGTAAGCCCAGGATGCTGCAACCATCAAAAATACATACCGGTTGCCAAGCATCCAAATTTTGATCACATGACTGTGGGGATGCTGCGTCAGTTGTAAATGTGAGGACCAGTTGTAACTCACTTTTTTCAGTGCCAGTGTAAATTTGAAAATCACTAAATGGATGTTTGTAAGTCATGGACTACCTGTATAGGTTGTTTTTTGATCTAGAAAAAAATCAAGAAAAATGTGCAGCTTTTGAGATAGCATACACATTCCCCTTGGTTATATTATTCCTATAATTTTGAAATGTAAATAAACTGGTTTTAGTATTAATAGTAGATATTTAGTCTGTTGAAGTAAATATGTCAGTGTTATATTGCTATTTTTCTGCAATAGATTAAACCACAACTGCTAGCCTGCTATATAGAATTCTTTGTCAATGATTCTGTAAGCTATACTATGACATTTGCTTTTCATTTGTGGCTTTGCAAATATTTATCAGACTATATAACAAAGGTATATATTAACACTTTTCAGGCTTCACTCAAAAACAAACCTATTCACAAAATAATTAAAAAGAAAGCACCACCATGCAACAATGATTTTTGTCGGCTTGGGTGTATCTGTTCTAGTTTAGCTGTTGAAAAACGTCAGCCAACACACTGCCGCAAACCAGATTGCATGTTTGGATGTACTTGCCTAAAAAGAAAAGTTGTCTTAGTTAAGCAGAAAAAGATCCAGGAGAAGCCTCTGCATGGGAAGCATAAATTATATCGTGAAAGAAATCAGGAACAACAAACAGATGTAATAGCAAAAGATGAGCAAGAAAAAATGAAACTAAAAGATAAGAAGAAGAAAAAGAAGGTTGAATATAGTAAGTATTGACAAGCTGTTTAGCTTGCTAAGCTGTTCAGTAGCTACATCCTTTATTTTGTTCAAAAAGATTGTGATATTTCAGCACACATACATATTATGGAATTGATGTAGGGTATAATTTTTAAATGCAGAAGCTTTTCAATTGTAACCATGTTTATAACTCCCTTTTGTAGCTCTGGAATTTCAGTTCAAGAGATGATTTGGCAGTAAATGTAGTGGAAAAGTCAGACGTGATTAGTTTTTTTGTCATAGTAGCTACCTGATGATAGATTTCCAAGAAGAAACTATAATCAAAGTAGAAACAACAATGTAGAGCAACATTGGGTTAAATTATCCTTTGTCCTTACCGGTTTGGTTTTCATAGTTTTCATAGATAATGTTATTTCTCGATAAAAAAAAAAACATTCTGCAGAAGTTGAATCATTATGGATACTTACAAAAGGCTCAGTGAATTCTGGGTTATGACCAGGCCAATTCAAAGCTATTTTTTCCTATTTTTTGTTCTGCTTGTTACTGTTGTTATAAATGTATTCTTAATTTATATTAACCCTACAAGTGCTGAACAGTTTAGTCAATCTGACAAAAGACTTCCATATCACAGATAGGTGTTGCCACAAGATAGAAATGTCACTGGATGTGCATTTTAAAGAGAAAAGGAGCCTTAAGCCATAACTACTTACAAGATTGTTACAGCAATATCTACTTGCATTTTAGGAGCAGATTGCCTAAAGGCAGATAGTTTAGTTTTGAAGGCCCCAATGCAGTGATCATCTCCCACAAATGGTGGCTTTGAGTTAATCATCCTTTCCAGGGAGGTGATCTTCAGAGAATTCTACAAGATCTACCCAACAGGAATGCCAGCCTGTCAGCCGGAATCCAAATCAACCATTTGTGACAGAGCACCTGATCTGCCAGGAGTCAACTTAGAAATCAAGGCAGTGTGACAAGGCAGTGTGACAAAGAAGCTGCCATGGCACTGATGGAAAGAGATCACATTCTGATTTTGGAGTGAACATTGTGTTTACAAAAATATATCTGAACAATCATAGAGAGGGGAAAGAGATAAAAATGAATAGAGATATAGTATCTCTCCTGTCTTTGTGGGCAGAAAGATATCTTCTCTCCTAAATGGTGTTTAGAAGACATCTTCTGTCCTAGCAGAGTAGACATTGCACTCAGTTAATTAAAGATTTGTGAACAATCCTTTTGGTTTACCTCTGGCACAAGGGAGAACAGAACAAGGAGATGACCAGATGATTCTTTCACTTTCATGATGTAAGGAAATAGAGACTGATGCTTTGTGGCTCCTTAGCTGCATACTGTAGGCATTCCCTCTATTCTCAATTCCATCAAGAATGATGCATAAGGTAGCAAAGAAAGCACAAATAATTGAGCCAGGAGATGTTGGTTCTGAACTCTGTTGGAGATGAGCTTTGGGCATCTAGCATCTTCTAGAGCAGGGGTGTCAAACTGGGTTTCTTCGAGGGCCGGATCAGCATTGTAGTTCTCGGCAGGCCATTGCGGGGGGAGACGGGACGGATGCCTCCTGCAGTATCCTGCCGGCCAAAATGGAGCACAGAGTTGCATATGGTCCCCTTTGCCCCAATTTTGGCCTGAACAGCCTCTTGCAACACTTTATTGGCCAAAACGGGGCTCAAGGGGGCCATGTGCAGCTCCCCTGCACCTTGTTTTTGCCCTCCATGGCCTCCTGCAGCACTCTGCCAGCCAAAAACGGGCCCACGCAGTCTGTTTTTGGCCGGCAGAGACTTCATGGGCTGGTCCTTGATATTTCCAGGCTGGCCCTGTTGGCCGGATTTAAGCACCCCATCGGCCTTGAGCAGGGTGGATTTGATTTAAATCGAGTCGATTTAAATCATGATTTAAATCACTAGTAAAAAGACTTGATTTAAATCAACTCGATTTAAATCATAATTTTTAAAGAGCAACTGTCATCTCTGCTACTCCTTTGACCCGCTGTTGACTCACCGATAGTCCCAGTGTTGCAGAATATACAGCCTTGTGCTACATAACTAAGCTCCATTTCATGCTGAATAAACTAAATTATTTATGTATCTTAAATAGAAAACTATCTTACGATAGATTTTTACGCCAAAAGTTTTTTATTAAAATAAATTCAATAAAAATTTTAAAAATCTGATTTAAATCAAAAAAATCCGATTTTTTTAAAAAAATCATTGATTTTTATCCACCCTGGCCTTGAGTTTGACATTCCTGTTCTACAGTAACCAAACACTTTTCCCACATTGAAACCCAGGATGATTTCATATTAGCACCTGGAATTCATGGAAGCAGCAGTTCCCAAACTATTAATAGAGACAATCCTGGTGGCTAAGTGACAAGCTTGATTCACATTTATAAGTTGATACAGAGAGCTTTTCTTTGTTGATGCAGGGAGAAGGTGTTTCCAATAGAAACAGGACTTGCCCAACTCTTAGGTTTCCTTCAGGTGGATCTGGACAGCAGAGTGAATGAAAACTCATTGTGGAGGCAGGGGATTTCTCCTAGATCTGTATTTTGCAATGAGCACCTGTTCCTTGTGAATCCTTATGCTAAATTAATAATTAATAATTAATATTGAAGAAATGTTGGAACAGAAGGAACAAAATGTAATTGAATGACCAAAATTAAAATATTTTTTAATTATTTCAAACTCTTAAATTGAACGATTGAATTGTCCCACAGTGAGTTGTCCTGCGATGAGTTAGCCATTATGAGTTGCCACGGTGAATTGGCTGCACCAAGTTGTCCCATTCCGGCTTTGGCGAAATAGGTTGACTCTCTTCTTTGTGTCATGCCCTTAGATAGAAGTTCTAACATGATCTTTAGCATCTGTTCTTTCAGTTCAGTTGATAGGAAGCTGCTGTGAGAAAAGGCTATGTTGCCATGCATGAAATGGAAGCTCCCAAGGACCATCATGTGTGCTTTATAAACAATGAGTCATGATTTAATTTTTTTTATTGGCAGAGGAATTTCTCTAGTTGAAATTTAGTGCCAAAAGAGGAATTTTTTTTATCGTGATGATTGTGTTGACATGAGTATCATTGGTCCTTGCTTAATGAGACTACTCATTCAGTGACCATTCAGATTTGCAATAGCACTGCCTTCATTCATTCATTCATTCATTCATTCCATAGCTGTCCACCTTAATCAAGGGATTCTGGATGGTGAACAGTTACAATGTTGTAGAGTCATGTGGTCTCCAATTGCAATTTTCATTGCCGGTTTTCCAGAGGGAAAGTCAGTGGGGAAACTGTTTAATGATAGCATGGAATTTGCTTAATGAAAGTGCTGGAACTGCGGTCACTAAGCAGTTCGGTCATGTGATGTCATGCTTTTTATGACCACGTCACCCAATGATGGAAATTTTGGTCCCCATTGCCATCATTATTTGAAAATTATCTGTACTGTGCCGCATTACAATGGTAAACTGGGAAAAGCTGATTTATGTACAGGTAGTCCTCAACTTACAATCATTCATTTAATGATTGTTCGAAGTTACAGTGGCACTGAAAAAAGTGACTTATGACCAGTTCTTATGCTTATGACTGTTGGAGCATCCCCATAGTCACATGATCAAGCTTTGGTGCTTAGCAACTGACATGTATTTACAACAGTTGTAGCATCCCAAGGCCATGGGAACGTCATTTACAGCCTTTCTTGGGAGCTTCTGACAAGAAAAGTCAATGCAGATAGCCTGATTCACTTAATGACCACATGATTCATTTAATAACTTAGTGATTTGCTTAACAACCATGGCAAAAAGGTCATAAAATTAAACATGACTCACTTAACAACTACCTTGCTTAGCAAATACATTTTGGGCTCAATTGTGGTCGTAAGTCAAGGACTACCTGTAAAGGAGAACAAAGACAAGTATAACAGCAACTGAGAGATTTTGTTTGATAAATTGATTAAAGTTAGTTGCCAGATCACTCAAATTGCTTAATGCATTGTAAGCCGCCCTGAGTCTCCGGAGAGGGGTGGCATATAAATCAAAAAAATTTTTTTAAAAAAAGGGAAATTGCCATCATAATTGTCATTCCACAGGAATATTTGGGTGGACCATATTTTTGAAGTTCTTTAATATTGTAAAGCTTGTGCATAATTGGTTCCGTACATACATATTGCAAAAATAAAAGTTTTAAGAGATTAAATTTGCCACATGATGACAGATGATGGAATATAATCAGTCGATGAAATATCACAAATCTACACTTGGGAGTGGGTGTGGGTGGGTGTGGAAATGGAACAATCAGGCTTTGGCAGGGAAATGTAGAGTTAGTTTTTTTTGGGGGGGGGCATGCAAATGATATTATTTACATGGATTTCCTTGAACCAGAGAGCATTATCAGTACAGTGGGCTACATAGCAACACCTAAAATTTTAAAACAACAATTTAATAGAGTCTGGAATCACATTACAATTTAGCTGTTCACAAGCCATCCAAGACACAATTGCAAAGTTGGCTTTCCCCTTCTTACATAATCAGATAAATACTTCAAAATTGCCATGCAACTTCTACCTTTTTTCAAAATTGGGGGGGGGGGGGAATCTTCATAGGCATCTGATTCAAATGAGATGGAAAAAAATGTGAGGATTTGGCTGAAAAATCAAAGCATGATGCTTTCTCAGGATGGGTTTAGAAAGCTTGACCTTTATTGGCAGAATTATGTGGTGAATTGATTATGTGGAGGAATAAATTCGGGTAACAAAAGAACTAATTTCAAGGATTATTTTTCTGTTTCCTTTATTAATTTTTCCCTGTTTATAGTTGTGGAGGTGGGCATTACTTTTCATTCAGTCCTTGTACTTGTTCATAAAGACTGCTCAGTATTTCTTTGATTGCTTAAGTAAAACTGACTACCACCATAAATAAGTAATTATTTTGCTGAAAAGTCTTATGTCTAGGCAGTACTTTGTGGTTATGGAGATTTTTCTTTGAAAAATAACTTCATTTTTTCTTAGCTATTTGTGATACAGAACCAGAAAAACCTGTTAAAAATTTTCCATTGTGGGTAAAAAAAGATGGAGAGATGGATCCAGAACCAATTTATATCCCAACTCCATCAGATGTTGAGGCAACAAAAACTGCAATGTCACCTACTCCAGACATCATACAAACTGATGATAAACCTACAGCAACTGAAGTTAATTCAATGGCTAATGGAGTCAAACCATTACGAGTATATACACCTAGGCCCAATCCAGTGGTAAGTAAAAGAAGTAAGGTTTAAGGTTAAACCAGAAATATATCTCATTTTGCCTATAATGCAGAATACTGTTCTCTTTTATGAATATATTGGCAGTTTATATAACTGATTTCAGATCTTTATAAGACTCATTAAATTTCTGACTGCTCCAATAATAATCTATGTAGTTTTTGTTGGGTAATTTATGATTATATAACACTGCTATGTTGCTACATGGTTTCCATCCACTGTTTTGATTAAACATTATTGGTTGGAACTACAGTATTTAATTATTTTTATAGTATTAGTTCACCTGTCTATTTCTTAATTATTGCTCCATCTCCTAAAAGTTACTTTGATATTTTTTTTTATTATTATTATTATTTATTTGATTTGTATGCCACCCTATCTCCATAGGACTCAGGGCAGCTCACAATAATTAAAATCAAACCAGATAAAACATGTTAAAATACATATTAAACACATATTAAACATATTAAAATAATCCAAACCCCATCAGTCCAGGCTGGGCAATTTGAACAGCCATGTTTTTAATTTGTGGCGGAAGGTGCGAAGGTCAGGGGCCAACCGGAGCCCCAACAGTACTTTTGCGTGGTACTGAGAGAGATCATGAAGAATACAGATTACTTTAATTTTTTGCTCGGTTATCTGCGAACGTACATAGATTACCTTAATGAGGCATAAGTACCTGTGCTGCTACATTCTAGGCTAGTAGATTACCCAGCTGAAATCATTCTACACATATTTTTCTTGCTGGGTACACTCTACATACATAATAACACATCCCATCTTTTAAACATACGTCTGTTTCCTTCCTATCTGTACCATTACAGTAGCAAACATCTCCTTCCATCTTTATTTCTTCTAGCTTCTTTAGAAATAACATGTGGAAAGGATTGTTTTCCACTTGTTCATAGTATTTTTCCCAGGGTAACTAAGTATGTAACAAACCACAGCATAACAAAACTGCAAAGTGTAATAAACAGAATGCTCACATGCTTAAGCTATTTTTTAGATAGGAACATTAAAAGAAAGGGGCATTAAAAGAAAATGGCTGAAATACTATTTATTCATACTGTATCATGGCTTAGCTTTAGGCAGTCAGACAGACAGTCTAATTTCCTTGATTTGGTTGTGTCATCGTCCAGACGTGGGCTGCTTCAGTCGGATCTGCTACTGGCTGAGTCATAGTTTTTTGACCACGCCCCTTGCTCCTCCCTTTCATGCTCAGTTTCGACTCAGTCAGCCTGAGAGAAACATCTCCTGCAGATCTGGCTCTCAGCCCAGGTCTGTTCGATTACAATTAAAATTTGTAAATTTTTTGACCTTTAATTTACTTTATTTTTCCTTTATTTTTATTTTAAATTTAACTTGTATTTTTCCAAGGGTACCGGTCTACTAGGCTAGTTATTTCTTTTGCAGCCTCCAATACAGCCTGTATTGGAGCATTCTGGTCTACCAGGCTTCTATTTGCTCCTGGTGGCGGCCATTTTGGAAGCCCTGTTCGCATGCTTTTAAAAACTTTTTTTCCTTTGGTGGGGCTTTTTTTCATTGGGCACTATACCACCAACGAAAGCGCAGGGGGCTTAAACCTCTATACTACCAACGTTTTCAAGCGATTTTCTGGGAAAAAGTCCAGAATCGCTGAATTCGGCTGCCGGCACTGCCCTCAGCTCCCAGAACCGACAATTAGCTGTAGGGCGGCCCTTTGATGCACCGCGCACCTCGGAAAGCCGAAAATCGCCGCTTTGCCACCAACGAGCTCAGAGGAGGTTTTTGCATCGTTCCTGGCCTCAATCCTCCTAATACCACCAACGGAGTTTCCTGCAGAGGAGAGTTGTAAGGTTCCCTTACACTCTCCATGTGGCAAAATTTCCAGCCTTCGATCTTTAAATCATGGCTGTGAGGGCGCTGAACAGGGACTGTTTCTAGGGCCACCTGGACAGTCACCTCTGGAGCAGCGTACATCCTGCTCATGTGTTGCCTTGCAGCCATCGAGCTTAACGCCAGAGCCATTGCCATCTTGCTTTTTCCTTTCCACGTGGCGAAAGTGAAACTAAATCTTCTCCAGTCGACATCTTGGTCGCAGTGAGTATACTATTGAGATGGCGGATCGTTCTTCCCAAGTGGAGGGAAATACCATGTCTGTAGGAAAGAAAGCAACTTGCAAATGCAAGCACCTTTCTAAAACAGAAGAGAAGGATTTGGAAAGGAGACACACAGCCTTAGAGAAACAAATTAGCAAGGCTGTTGTAAACGTGTCCAGTAAAGAGGCTTCTCCTCCCCCATCTACCCCCCCTCCCTGTTCCTGCAGGTCACCAGGCCTGGTCATCGGAAGGTGAGGGTGGGGTTCATCTCCAGGAAGAACAAGGCACACTGCAAAATCCCTTTGCAAGCCAATTGATTACTCCTGCAACTTCTGATTCTGGTGGAAATGTGGCAACAGTTCATTCTGCAAGGAATCTCCCTTGCCAGAACAGACCCCAGAGGACCCCTTTAAAAATCTGCCAGAAGGCCTAAAAATTCTAATTGATCAGGCCATTGCTTCCCGCGTGGCAGATGTCTTTCAAGGCCACCGTTCTGACTCAGTAATTTCTAAGCATTCTACTCATGTTAGAGCCTCTCCTGCAGTTAGCCTTACTGGCTCTCATTCTGCAGCTTCTAGACCAGTGGTTCTCAAGCTTCCTAATGCCGCGACCCTTTAATATAGTTCCTCATGTTGTGGTGACCCCCAACCATAAAATTATTCCTAAAACCATTGAAAATATGTGATTTCCAATGGTCTTAGGCGACCCCTGTGAAAGGGTCATTCGACCCCCAAAGGGGTCGTGACCACAGGTTGAGAACCACTGTTCTAGAGCAAGTGAGATCTTTGCCTTGGAGGAGGAACGCCATTCTGATTTATCAGATGATGGGGACGTGGTTCAAGATCAACCTGCATTTACAGGTTTATTTCCCCCCAACAAATTCAAATCTCTGTTGCATAAGGCACACATCACTGCTGCTTTGAAAGAAGATGATTATCTCAAAGAAATGCAGGAAGCTCAACAGTGTCATAAACAAGGCTTTTTTTTCTGAGCCTACTCCTGAACAGTGTTTTGTTCCAATTCCGCAACTGTTCACACATGTTGTTAAAAAACAATGGTCTAGTCCTGCAACCATGTCCTCTGCCCATGGTTCAGATAAGAAATATGCTATAGCACCCCAATTTGCTCAATTATTACAAATTCCCTTAGTGGACAGCTCTGTAGCAGCTCTTTCCTCTACCTCTTCCTATGTGGCAGGGGATACCTCTGAAGGTCTACGACCAGAGGATAAAAAATTAGAATTCCTTTTTAAAAAGAATCATCAAGCTGCAGCATGGGCAATTCAATCGGCTTCCTCGGCCTCATTTTTTAATCGAACCACCATCATCTGGCTTCAACAATTGCAAGCAAGAGTGCTCCCTAGTGAGGTTCGCCTCCATCAGGATATTAAGAAAATCATAGCTGCAACTCAGTTCTCAGCTGATGCTACTCTAAATTAGGCCAAGTTTGCATCTAGGGCCCTAGCTTCTACAGTATCAGCCAGCAGGATGCTCTGGCTCCGCCAGTGGCCAGCAGATCTTTGGGCCAAATGGCATTTAGTGGCAGCTCCCTACTCTGCAGAGAAATTGTTTGGTGAGTCGCTTGATCCTCTCCTTATTGAAACACGTGACAAGCGTAAGGTTCTGCCTTCAACATCTACACGTGTTGATTACAGGAGAACATCCTTTCGTCCCTCTTACCAAGGAAGCCACCCTCAGCAGGGTTACCCTCAGGGATCAAGCCGGTCCTCGGACCGTCAATCCTTTCGGGATAGGAGCATACAATTCCAGCAGTCTAAGCGGTCCTTTTGCGGCTCCGGCTACCGCCAGTCCCACAGCCATAAGTGACTCACTGCTAAGCCCTCTCATTGGAAGCCGCCTGGCCCTCTTCGCGGATAGGTGGAAAGCCTCAACCCCAGACCTCTGGGTCCTCTCTGTAGTAACATTTGGCTTTCCCCTGGAATTCCTCTCCATACCTCTGACCCGCTTCATTCAATGTCCACCTTACAACAGCGAGTCCAGACGTCAACTGTTGGACCAGGCTGTTCAGCACCTCCTGCAAATTCATGCCGTAGAGGAGGTTCCCTAAAGTCAATGGAAACAGGGATATTACTCCATTCTGTTCGTGGTTCCGAAGCAGTCGGGGGTGGTGGTGGTGGAGGGCAATTCTGGATTTAAAATCCCTCAACTATTACTAAGTGTATCGCAGATTCAAAATGTGCTCACTAACCTCTATCCTTCAGGGGATTCGTCCCAACGACTTTCTAGTTTCTATAGACCTCATGGGGGCTTACCTTCACATTCCCATTCTACCAAAGCATTGACAGTATCTCCGCTTCAGCTATGCTGGAAAACACCTGCAGTACCGAGCTCTTCCCTTCGGACTGGCATCGGCCCCGAGGGTCTTCACGAAGGTTCTGGCAATCGTAGCTGCCCACCTGAGGAAAAAAGGTAAGGCTCCAGGCTTACCTGGACGATATTCTGATTCAGGCTCACTCTCACGACCAAGCCTTACACGATCTGAACCTCACAATTGAGACCTTGAACGATCACGGGTTCTTTGTCAATTACAAAAAGAGCCAGTTAGTGCCAGTCAACAGACTTGTCCACCTTGAAGCCATCATCGATACATGTCAGGGTGCAGTCTACCTATCCTTGGACCGGCAATCCGACATAAGAGATATGATATCTCATATTCACAGAAACCCTTCAGTTCCTTTGGCCACCTTGTCCAGACTCCTCTGCAAGATGGTCTCCTGCATTCAGATTGTTCCCTGGGCACGCCTTCACACCCGGTACTTGCAGTGGTTCCTGCTTCCTTTCCAACGAAAGCGTCAGGCTCACACCATGTACACGGTCAGAGTTCCACTCTCAGTCAGGCGATCGCTACATTGGTGGACATTGCCCTCTCTAGACAAAGGATGTCTCTTCATGGACCAGTCCAGACTCGTTCTCACTACGGACGCCAGCCTCCTCAGCTGGGGAGCTCATCTCGACCAACACATAGCTCAGGGTCACTGGTCAACATCAGACCTAACCAACCCTATAAATTGGCTAGAACTGAAGGCCATTCGCCTAGCTCTTACACAATTTCAACATTTTGTACAAAACCATCATGTTCTGGTATTGACAGACAACATTGCTGCAAAAGCAGATATCAATCGTCAAGGGGGGACTCGCTTGAGACGCCTCATGGAGTAATCCTTTTGTCTAGGCAAGTGGGCCGAGCAACATCTTCTCTCCATTTGAATGGACCACATAGCAGGGACGGAGAACACCCAAGCAGATTTCCTCAGCAAGATCCAGATAGACAATGCTGAGTGGCAGATCCATCCAGTCATATTCCAAGAGATATGCAGCAGATTCGAGTTTCCGAACATAGACCTCTTCTCAACGAACCTGAACACTCAACTTCCTCGCTTCTTCTCAAGGTTCCCAGCTCCGGGAGCGGAAGGGGTCAACGCTTTCTGACTCACACGGCCACCTGGTCTTCACTATGCCTTCTCACCACTGCCTCTAATCCAAGCTCTGATTCGGAAAGTCATCGTCGACAGGGCGGAAATAATCCTCGTAGCCCCGCACTGGCCACGCCACCAGTGGTTTGCGGGTCTGGTCAATCTCCATATCACAACCTTGGAAGATTCCATCCGACCAGATCGTCCTGCGACAAAGGGCCCTGATTCATCCGGAACCTCAATGGCTCCAACTGACTGCTTGGCACTTGAAAGGGTCCTCCTAAAACGGGACATGTATTCAAATAGGGTGATCCACACTGTACTACAAACCTGTAGACGTAGGTCCACAGTTAGGCTTTACAATATCACCTGGCTAGCCTTTTTAAGATGGTGTAGGTCCTGCAATGTCAACCCTCTTTCAGCCTCACCTCCCCAGATCCTTGAATTCCTACAAGATGGCTTGGACCGCGGTCTGGCCCATAGCACTCTTTGAAGGCATGTTATCTACGGTCTTGTCCAGTTCCTCTGGACAGCCACTCACTCAGCACCCTGTTATCAAAAAGTTCCTGCGAGGAGCCAGGCTTCCTCAATTCATAGGTATCCATCCCACTTGGGATTTGCCCAAAGTCCTTAACGCATTAACTGAAGCTCCCTTCGAGCCCCTTCGCACAGTCCACCTTTGTTTCCTCGCTCTTAAGGTAGCCTTCCTAGTGGCCATTACATCAGCTCGCTGTATATCGGAGCTGGCAGCCCTTTCTGTTAGAGAAGATCTCTGTATCTTTAGACCTGACACTGTTGTCTTGAGATTGGACCCCTCCTTTATCCCTAAAGTTAATTCCCTTTTTCACAGAGCTCAAGAGGTTATTCTCCCTAATTTTTGTCTACGGCCTTCTCATAACCTGGAGTGAAGGTGGCACACCTTAGATGTGCGGAGGGCTCTAAAAATTTACATTAAAAGAACTTCCCCTTTCAGAAAATCTGAGGCCTTATTTGTCTCCTTTTTACCTATTTTCCTAGGGTATAAGGTCTCCTCTGCGACAATTGGTCGCTGGATAAGAGCTTGCATCGCCTTGGCATATCAGGCCCAGGCAGTTCCTGTTCCCAGTCGCATTACTGCTTACTCCACCGGGAGTGCTGCTACATCGGCGGCCTGGGCAACTCAGACTTCCCTTGAGGAAGTCTGCAGGGCAGCCACCTGGTTCACACCCTCGCCATTCATTCGTCATTACAAGTTAGATGTTTCTGCTTCCGCTGAAGCGTCATTTGGCAGGAGGGTTTTACAACAGGTGCACCAAGCGAGGGTCTCCCCAGTCCGCCCTTAGGATTGCCAAAACTTTGGTATGTCCCACGTCTGGATGATGACACAACCAAATCAAGGAAATTGGGCATTGGTCTTACCTTGAATGACGAATTTCTTGAGAGTTGTGTCATCGTCCAGCCCCTCTCTCTGTCTCAGGGCCTGTACAGTTTGTTTGTTAATGTTCAAGGAGTTTATTTTCCAGTTGTCCTTTGGACTGGTTTTTCTATCTCTGACGGTGGTGGTTCCTGTTGGAGATCTTCTTGTGGCCTTTCTTCACCAAAACTGAGCATGAAAGGGAGGAGCAAGAGGCGTGGTCAAAAAACTATGACTCAGCCAGTAGCAGATCCAACTGAAGCAGCCCACGTCTGGACAATGACACAACTCTCAAGAAATTTGGCATTCAAGGTAAGACCAATGCCCATTTTCTTGCTCAATTGGAAACATTTCCAATAAACATTAGCTTGCTATTGAAAGATGATGCTCCTTTTTTATAGTTATGGAGAAAATGCAAAAGGTCCTTAAATTGTTCAAATGATATAAATGTAACTTATACTTTCATTTAACTGAAAGCTCATATTGTATGATTTATAGATTCGAGAAGAAGATAAGGACCCTGTTTATCTATATTTTGAAAGTATGATGACTTGTGCTCGTGTGCGAATATATGAACGGAAAGTACAGGAGAAAGGTCAGCAGGAAAAATGCCTCTGGAATTGTGAAAAACATATTGAAAAGGTAAAGTATTATTGTCTATTTTTTAATGTATATCTTTTAAGAAAAATGATAACATAGTGATTGGGCTGACATTAAATTAGTTAGTAGTATAATTTGAGACATGTTCAGTAATGACCAAACCAGATACGAAACTAAACTTAAGAAAAAGAACCTAGATGCAGTACTACCAAACTAAATTGTTAATGTGCTTTATTGCTGGGCAAATCATTATTTCTTTTTGGAGACTTTGCTGAGGAAATTACTGGAGTTAGAGGGTATAATTAACTATAAAGTTGAGGATGGTAACAGGAGGACAATGTGAGGCAAATCATTCCATTTCACCTCCCTTCAATTCCTTGATCTGTTCTCCCTCCCTCCCAATAATAATTTTGATGGGGAATTTGGGGGCATTTCTGGTGGTTTTAAGGATGAGGATATAAATGGATTGCCTCCTTGAACCCTTCCACTGCCACCCTTTTCTTAACTGCTTGAAAGTATTAGAATAACATTTCTAAGGATTGTAGGACTAGGTGTCTCCTATATGTTTCCTGATCCCATCTTAATTAGGATTGGAAAAGAAAAGTCAAAATAGTTGGGGAGCCAAGTTTCAGCAGCACAATACAGTATTATGGCAGGTGAGGGAGTAAGTTTATTAACTCTGATAGTTAAAAGAAGTTTCATGTGTTCTGTGGGTGATTCCATTTGCATTTGCTTTTCATTCTTGGACTAGAATCCTTATTTCCCTTGGAAAGTTGCAAAAAAAAATTTCGTCTGACATTGCTTTATACAGGAAAGTATGTTCCTAAACATAAATTACGTGTTCATAAATGTATTTTTTAATGTTTTCATTGCTACTTTGTTTTATGTTACGTCTGAATCATTTTATTTGCTTTTATTAGTTTCTGCTACTACTGGTTTTTGCTCAGAAAACTTACTTTATTAATTAGAGAGTTGAGAGATTAAAGTAATTTGACTATATGTAGCCTTGTGAGGCGATAACTAAAAATAAATATGATAGTACTCTTCAGTAACCTGTAAGTATGTGACATAAAAACAATCAGAGGACCGGTTCTGTCTTCTTCCAGAAGACAGGGCACGAAATAATGAATTCAAGTTGCAGGAAGTAATATGTTAGAAGGGTTCTTTACTGGATGAATTCGAGAGAAGCTGGGCAGTCATCTGTTTGGAATGCTTTAATTTGGACTCCTGCGCTAAGCAGGAGATTGGCCTCAGTGGACTAAATGGCTACCACCAAATTCCATGATTATGGGAAACAAATATTTTCCAGTTTTAAATTAATATAAAGCATATTTTCTTTCTTGAATTAACAGAAAGAAAATCTTGCCACCTAGATTTGTCAACATGGGCTTTTTTGGTTTTCTAATATTTGTCAGTGGTTTAGGTCATATGTGAGCAAAGCTTCTGCAACTCTTAAAATCAACTGTATCTTTTCCCTGGATTTGTAGCATCTTAGATAATCTCAGATGATCTCAGAAAACTAAGCTGTTAGATCTAATGAGTACTTGAGTAGGTCACCACTAGCACATATGCTATAGATTACAACCATTTTTAGCAACTGTTCAAAATTATGTTGGTGCTGAAAAAATGGACTTGCAACCCGTGCCTGAAATTACAGGGGAGGGGAAGATTTCTAACGACAGAACAACTTTAGCAAAGTCAATGGGGAAGCCAGCAAGGAACTTGCACTCTGGTAAGCCACCTCCCCTTCCTATGCATCATGCTACATCCTTCTTCCTGGCCTCTCTGTACTCGCATGCATGCACCTGCATCATCCCTCCCTCTCACTTGCACAGGGTCTCCATTGGGGTTCCCAGGGCCTCCTTCATCTCTCTGCGGCACTCTTCCAATCCTCACCTGGGGCTCCCCCCACTTCCTGTTTAATGACCTGCACATCTTGCAGTTAGGGTGGCAACCAAGATGACATTTTACACATGATGTCTTGCTTTATGAGCATATCACTTAGTCACACAATCCTGGCTCCATTTGCCATTGTAACTCGAGGACTACATATATTATCCAAAACTATGTGACATGTAATCTATCAATCAGAAAACCGGCAGTTTATAATTTTGCCATATATGGCTCAGTCTGACTATGTCTCATTTTGAAATACTGGCATTTAAAGATTGATTTCAGATAAGTATATTGGGAAAGAAGATTTTCAATTTATAATCAGATTTTAAGATATATACATATATATATAATTCTATATTGTTTCCAGGAACATGATGCAGATCCGCAGCCTCTGAAGATTGAAGAGGATAAAGACCCTGGAGGTAAAATTAAAACTTGAACTTTGTGTGATCAGTTCAGTCACATAGAATTAATAGAAGATACAGGGGAAAAAAGGCAGATGACAATGAAATATGTAAGGCCTAATTTTTGCAATGTAAACAAAATTGAATATTTTCTCAAAGGAAGAAGCAAAGCAGAACTAAAGGCAACGTAAATTATGGAAAACAATGTTCTGGAAAAGGAGCGGGTAGATTTAATGCATATTCCTATTGATTTGTCCTGCTTTAAATGCAGCTACATTAATATTGACCTAGATCAGTGATGGCTAATCTTTTTGTCATTGTGTGCCAAAAGTGTGTGCATGCCAGCACCCATAATGCAATGCATGCTCCCCTGCACATGCACACACGCTCCCCCTGCACATGTGCTGCGTATGTGCCCCAGCCCCATGCGCCCTGTTTTGGGCCTGGAAAGCCTCTTGCACCAACCTTTGCCAGCACAAATGGCCTGCAAAGCTGTTCCAGCCATGCTGGACACTTCCCGGAGCACAAGGCTGGCAGGAGGAGGAGGCAGCAGCGGCAGGCTGTTCGTGCAGGCAAAGGTTGGTGCAACCCTGGGGCAGCTTGCCTCCCCACCAGTGGCTTCTTCTCCTGCCTGCTCCCGCATCCCGGCTGGAAGCGGCAGCGCAACAGCTACCACTGCCGGGGGCGAGGGGGTGGCAGTAGCGAGGACAGGTGGGCCAGGGCTTCCCTCCCCGCTCTGCTGCCCCGTGCACCCGAGCCAGCCGGTTGCTCCAGCCCTTCCCCCTGCTGCTGCTGCTGCTGCTCTTCTGGGGCCTCGCTTCCTCCCCCACCCACAAACCACTTCAGACTCGGGCTAAATTAGGCGGAGGGAGGGGGATGGTAAAGAAGAGGGGGCGGCCAGGTGCACAAGAATTCCCAACCCTTCTCTTAAACGGGGCCAGCTGATGGGCCGCGCCAAAAACCAGTGGTGTGAAGAATGGAACGGCCAGCAGTGAAAGGGGAGAGCCGCCGCCGTTGCTACGTCATACTTCTTTTTCTCTCTCTGGCATTGAACCCATCCGACTTGCTTGCCCCCAACCATGCTTGCTTATTCTGTTTATTTGCATTTAGCTGCCGCACGAACTCGTCGAATCCAATATGGTAGGAAAGGCGCAGCGGGTGGGGCAACCAGCCACCCAGCCAGCAAATGCTGCCCTGCTGCCCTGTGCGCCTGAGCCGGCTGGTCGCTCTTGCCCTTCCAGCTGCTGCTGCTGCTCTTCTGGCTCAGCGGGGCTGTGCAGGAGGAATGCTGGAGATAGCGTGCCAGCTGGGAAACAGTCACGCTTCCTTTGCAGAAGTGGCGGAGGGGCTGCGTGGGGGCCAGCCAACTGTTCTGGGGTGCCCGAGCCGGCCAGGTGCTCCAGATCGCCTGGGGCCGTGCAAGAAGCCTGCTCGGGCAGGGAGGGAGGGAAGCCCCAGCTAGCCCTTCCTGGCCGACAGCTCTACTCCTCTAGGAAGCAACCGCCTATGCATCTTTTGGCACATGTGCCCATTGCTCTTGCCGTTGCTGGTCTTCACATGCGCCAGAAACCAGGACATCAAGAGAAAAATGTACATGCGTGCGCTGGAAACAGGAAGATGATCTTCCTGGAATAAGTATGCTCAATGGGCGGCTGCTCTTCCGGTTTCGGCACACTCGTGCACAGCTGCCTTGTGTGCTGGACCCAGAAGAGCAACGGGCAACAGCTCCGCATGCCTGGAGACATGGCTCTGCATGCCACTTCTGGCACGCCTGTCATAGATTCGCCATCACGGACCTAGACCCTCAATGGTGAATAATTTGTTTTTCTTTATATAACATTCCTGCATCACTCTGGATTGTTCTCTGTATAGTTCAGAAATAAAAGTCAAAAATATGAATTAAAGTGTAAATATATAATGTTAATCATTGCAAGGAATTGCATGGGGAATCTCTCGCAATTCTGAAGATTATTAAATAGATTGTTAAATAGTCCTCAACTTGTGATGGCAATTGGGACCAGCATTTCCATCATTAAGCAGTGTGTTCATAAAGCTGTCCTGGTTGCTGTCATTAATTGAATCTCACCATCGTTAAGGAACACCTGCTCCCAATGATTCCAGCCATTTCTAACTGCTTGATCCTTATAAGTACAGGTAATCCTCAACTTACAACAGCTCATTTAATGACTGTTCAAAGTTACAATGGTACTGAAAAAAGTGATTTATGACCGTTTTTCACACTTACGATCATTGCAGCATCCACATGGTCATATGATTTACATTCAGATGCTTAACAACTAGTTTATATTTATGACGGTTGCAGTGTCCTGGGGTCATGTGATTCCCTTTTGCGACTTTCTGACAAGCAAAATCAATGGGGAAGCCAGATTCCTTAACAACTGAGTTCCTAATTTAACAACTGCAGTGATTCATTTAACAAAAGTGTCAAGAAAAGTCATAAAATGGGGGCAAACCCCACTTAATAAATTTCTCACTTAGCAACATAAATTCTGGGCTCAATTGTGGTTGCAAGTTGAGGACTACCTGTATTGTTTCAATCCCTTGGAAGTAGAGCGGGGCTGGGCATAAAATAAACTCTCCAATCCACAGGCAGCCTTCCACTTAATTTCTGCTCTGACTCCATCTCTCAAATTCTCATTTTATGATCTTTCAGTCCTTTCTCTCCTCTCAGTCCCCCTCTCTTGAACGATCCATCCTATTCTGTCAGCTTCACAATCCACCACACTTTCAAAACTTTCCAACCTAATGGCCAACTGCACAGCGAAAACATCATACCAAAATACCTGTTGTGACTCCGACCCCCGAGCCTGTCCTAACAGAGGGAGAGGACTCAGAAGGTGAAGGAGAGGATTTGGCAAGGCCTCCCTTTCCAGGAGCCTCCTCTCTGGCAATGCCTCAGGTTTCCTCCGAAGGCCAAGAGATATGCCAGGAGCAAGGCATTTCGGAGCAGCCGCAGATAGAGAGCGAGGGGGATGAGTTTTGGCTGGATCCCAGACAGTGTCGGAAGGATAAGCGCGCACAGCAGAGAAAGAGGCGTGGGCGGGCCAGAGATTGAGCTGAGTCACTGGACCACACCCCACAAGGGATAAAAGGGTGTGTCGGCTATTCAGGCCTTGTGACGGACAAATTGAAAAGCTCGGAAGTCATATCGTGTTTCTAGAACCCTGTTAGAATCTCTTTTTGGATTTCTTCAGACTGGACTTTGACAATTCTTTGCTTTGTGGAATTAATTTGGTATATCGGACTGAGGAGAAAAAAACTCCCTTAGTGAGTAAAATCTCTTGACAGGCAGTTCATGGTTCGCTGCCAAGTCTGTTATCTTAAAGAAATTCCTGATTGTTTGATTCATTAACTCTTGGATGTCTGTTTGTGTGTGTTAAAAATATAACAAAACATGACTGTGTTTTTATATCTCTGTACATATGTAAAATATATACAGAGTACAGGTAGTTCTTGGTTAATAGAAGTAATTGGGGTCAGAATTTCTATCATTAAGCGATGCAGTTGTATAGCAGAACATTAAATGCCCACATTGCTTAGCAGTAGGAGTTCCAGTTGCTGTCATTAATTGAGCAGAGATAGGTGGGAGTGAAAGTTGAAGTGTCCCTGTGATGTTAAGTGCAGACAGTTGGCAAAGTGCCCAAATCTTGATCATGTGACCACAGGGGTGCTGTAATGATTCTAACTTTGAGGGTTTGAGCATAACTACAATTTGTTTAGCACCATTGTAACTTTGAACCATTGCTGTTTGTATGATCATTAACTGAGGACTACTCTGTACTAGCCCAATTTCATCTGAGGCAGTACCACTTACTGTAACACTGTAACTAATTCTATGTTAACTCAGTGGCAAAAAAACATTGAATCTATTGTTCTCCTGTGCGTTGCTTGGAGAGTCCAAGCATGGGTTTCAATTTGTCTGATTGGTCAGAGACTGAGTTGGAAATTCTTTGGCCACGCCTCCTCCCGGCCAAGCCTCCGTTTTTTTCAACTCAATCAGATAGAGAGACTTGTTGAGTTGGCTCTTCAAATTAATTTAAAATTAATAGGAAAAATTGGCTATTTTACAAAACAAACAAACAAACAACCAGAGCCTTTTTAAATTTGGCTTGGAGTGGCTCGGCAGATAGTGGAGAGTGAGTCGATGCTGCGAAGTCTGCTGGGATAGCGATAGGATCGCTAGGGAGGCGGCCATTGCCACGTGGACCCGATTGGAGCAAAGGACATAGAGCTACAGGTGGCCATTGTTGGCATTGGGGAGAACTGAGGCTTCAGTTTCTCCTCATTTTCTTGCTGCCTCGGAGCCGTGGCTCAGAGGAGCGCGCTGATCTAACGGCCGATAGCTGTCATTTTGTGTGTGGTGGCCATTTTGTTTGCAGCCTTAAACCAACTATAACTTGAAAATTGAACGAGTTGGCAGAAATTGGAGCAAGTGATCTTGGAGACCTGGACATCACTGGGAGCCATTTTACACGCAAGTAAACTGTGTTGCCAGTTTCTAGGCGTTTTTTTGTGGTGTTTGTGGCCGTGTTGCCAGTCTCACGCCCTTTATAGCTCCTGAGGTGCCCTGATTGTTGCTTCTGCTGTTATTGCTGCTACTGCTTATAGTTTACACGCAAACAAGCCGTGTTGCCGGTTTGATGTGATTTTGGAGGTCTGGACTGAGCAGTGAGCAATTTGTCTAGGCTTGTCTAGCATTTTTGGCTCCACAGCTGATTTCTATAATTCCTAGTTTAGTACTGTGGTATAGTAACGGCAAATACTAGTGATTCTGAAGGGTCTTCCCCCAGTCAGCATCAGGCTGAGTGTTCTATACTTAATAAGCTCAGATTGTGCTCTAGCAAGCCCTCTTCTAGCACCTAAGCCAAACATTCTAAATCATCATCTGCAGCAGCTGAGAAAGATGCCCAGAGAGGGGCAAAAAGCCTTAGAGAAGCATTTTGCAAAGGCTCAGCAACAGGCTGAGGCTCCTAAATCCCCAGAGTTTTCTAGGGATCAGAGTGGGCCTACTACTAACTTAACTCCAACTTTACAACCAACCACAGGATGTGCAGGAGGATCAGCCTAACTGGTCTCCCACTGTGCCTCAGGAGTCAAAAGGGTTTCATGCTGTTCCTTTCAAGAAGGATTTGATCTGGCACCTGTTCAGCCTACTTCAGATTTCTTACATGTGCCTGGCAAAAAATGTTCAGCGCCATCTGCCACATTTACGCCCACAGCAGCTGGGCTGCGCCTCTGGAGGCAGCAAATCAGGGGTTATCTACAGAATTGCATTATGCTATTGTGCAAACTATTACCCAAGGCATTGATGAGGCACTGGCACAAAGAGGGTTGATGGCTCCCTTGCATCCAGGTCCTTCAAGGCCTGAATCTCTGCATCACACTTTGCATGGTAAAAGCCGAACTAGGATGGAAGGGAAACGAGATATGCTTGGAGGATGGCCCTCTATTTTTTCAAGCAATCCATTTGGCATATGAAGGGAAGTCAATGATATTTGCAAATGTGTACGTCAACCCAGCAATGGGGGATTTGTGAGAGGCTCTAGAGGTAAAAATATTAGATATACGGAAAAAAATTCACAAAAACACCTCTAATTTTGGCAGGAGACCTTAATGTGTGTGTGGGTCCCCTGTTGGAACCTTTTATTGAAAACGGTACAATTCCAGAGGGATATTTACATAACCAACAATCATGGGTCTCCCAAGACAGGAAAAAGAACAAAGATGGGGGGAAATTTCTAACAATGGTATACAAATGTAACCTCCAAATTGTAGGCCAGTACTCGGGGCTCAGAAGGTACCCCATAACTTTTTTTGGCCCCAAGGCATGTAGTTCTATTGATTATTTTTGTGTCTCTCACAGCCTAGTAGCAGGGCAACTTCGGTCTTGACGTTACCAAGGCCAGAAAGTGATCACCTTCCGATTGCGACGTCCCTGGCAATCCCTTCAGATTTAAGGAAAAGGAATCAATCAATCCAACAAATAGGCCTCAACTTAGAAATAGCCCAAGAGAAGATTAACATGGAAGAGGGTTGATAGCAAAGTAGTGACTGAATTCATGATTTCACCATGTATGGAAGCCTTAGCGCATATATGCGCAAACAGTATGGGTGAACAAGAGCCTATAGTTTGTTTTGCGGAAATATGCCATAAATTGAAGCATTTTTCCATGACTACCAAGCCAATAGGCCAGTCTGATTCTAGTAACTCAACATGGTTTGACAATGACTGTAAGGAAAAGAAAAAACAGCTTAGGAAATCACTTAGGAGATACTTAAGCAGCCCAAACATGGAACTACAGAAGGAGTATATTACCATAAGGTAGAAATATAAGCAGCTACTGAAGAGGAAAAAGGCCTCCTATATCAACAACTTATGGGCTGGTCTAGAACAGGCAGCAAAGCTGGCCTCACCCACACTATTCTGGTTGGAGGTCTCAAAAATTATTAGAAATAGAAAACTAATAAGTGACCCAAACATTAGTGCAGAAAGATGGGAGAAGCATTTGGCCACGCCAGCAGCAGCGGATAGCTCCGATGAGTTTATATCCTCTCCGAGCTTGATACAGGAATATGAAGCCCTACCGCAGTGGGAAGAAGTGTCAATCACGGAGGTGAGGTGTTTAATCTCCTCCCTGAAGACAAACAAAGCTCCAGGACAGGATGCGCTCCCGGCTTCGTTATTTAAAGATAACATAGCCTGGTGGGCGCCCTTCCTGGCGGGTCTCTTTACTTTTATCAATAGAACAGGGCAAATTCCTGCTAGTTGGCATTCATCAATAATTATCCCCTTACATAAAAAAGGCTCTAGAGATAACCCAGATAATTTTCGATTGATTAGTCTAATCGATATTTCAGCAAAAATTTATGCTAAGCACTTGCTTCATAAATTAGAGGACTGGATAATGAGAAATAACATTTTAGCTGAAGAGCAGTCAGGTTTCAGGAGCGGAAGATCTACTATGGATAATTGTTTTGTGCTGGACCATCTAATAACAAAGTTTAAGTCTTGGAAAAAAGCTCTGTATGTGGCATTCATAGATTTGAAGGCAGCCTTTGATACAATTGACAGAAAAATTTTATGCGATAAATTAGGGGCTATGGGAATAGAAAAGAAATTGTTATATTTAATTCAACTGTTATACACGGAAACCCAAGTAAGAGTTCAAGTGAATAGGTCAGGATCGGTAACAAATGCAATCCCATTAAAAAAGGGCGTCAGACAAGGTTGCACTTTAGCCCCAACACTTTTTAACTTATATTTAAATGACCTCCCAAAATGTCTGGAAGATACATCACTCCATGGGCCTAGTATAGGAACAAGACAGGTCAATTGCTTGTTATATGCCGATGATATAATTTTGTTGTCGGCCTCACAGGTGGGGCTACGAAGGTCACTTGGGAGGTTGGCAGCATATTGTATAAAAAATCGCCTGACAATTAATATAGAAAAATCAAAGGTAATGATATTTAGCAGCAACAAAATATAAGGAGATGGGTTTTAAATGACAGAAGAATAGAACAAGTTCTATTTAGGGCTAGTATTTCAGACAAATGGCAAATGGAATAAGCAGGTAAAAGCCGGAGCTCGGAAGGCCATGGCTCGGATGGCTCAATTAAACAAACTTATTTTAGAGAAAACTCCATCTTCATTAATCCCAGTGCTAAAGGTCTTCCAGGCGAAAATCGAACCAGTACTTACCTATGGGGCAGAAATATGGGTTAAGCTGCCTGGGCTGGAAACCCCTCAAAATAAGTTCCTGAGGAGAATTTTGACAGTGTCCCCCGGAATTCCAGCATGTGTAGTAAGGGCAGAAACAGGAGTCCATGCGACTGGCACTAGGGCCTTGTTGAAGACTGTTTATTATTGGTTGAGAATAATCGAGATGGAGGAAGGGAGGTTACCAAAATTAGCGCTAATGGAGCAGATTATCTCAAGTAATAAAAATAACTGGTTGTCAAGAGTTCTGAAGCAGGTATCTAGCTCTGGTATCCCTTTAAATTGGCAGCAGTACGACTATAGGCAGATCCGAAATTGGATTGCACAGAGATTTAAGGACATAAGTGCCCAATCGGATATTGCACAGGTGACAGCAGTAAAACTTTGCCCCTGGTTATCAGCCAATAAACAAATTTTCAAAATAGAAAAATATTTAGCTGTGCCTTTGTTTCCTGTCCTGAGAAGATTCTTTACAAAATTGAGGTTGGACCAACTTGGAACAAATATGCTCTGGGGTAGATATAAGGGTATTCCTGTAAGGGAAAGGGTCTGTCTATGTGGGACGGGGGAAGTCGAAACAACGTCCCACGTAATTTTTGATTGCTCCCTTTATTCAGACCTGAGGGAACATCAACTGGGCAGGATCTTTTATACCAGCACCCCTAAGTCTAAAGAGCACTTTTTGCGATATTGTTTGTTAGGTTCCAACTTGCAGTTGGTAAAATGGATTGCTAAATTTGTGGTAAAGTTGATAGGAAGGAGGACAAAGTTGGTGCAGCAAAATGCGGTAGATTGTAAGAATGATCACTTGATCTAACAATGTAATTTTAATAGCAGTTAACACTGATTGGGTAGATGCAGGGGCGACATTATAATATAATTTTAATTATATTTAAATGGTACTTTAAATTATTGTATTTTATCCCAATTTTATTTTAGATCGTATTTTATTCTAATTGTATTTTAATTGTGAGTTATTCCAATCTTACTTAATTTGTTTTACCAAACCTTTGTAATGATTTGTCTTTGTAATTCTGCACTTGATATGGCCCAAAGGGCTAATCAATAAATAAAAAAATTGAAATTGAGTCAAAAGGGTTTCATGCTGTTCCCTTTCAGGAAGGATTTGATCTGGCACCTGTTCAGCCTACTTCAGATTCCTTACATGTGCCTGGCAAAAAATGTTCAGCGCCATCTGCCACATTTACGCCCACAGCAACTGGGCTGCGCCCTCTGGAGGCAGCAAATCGGGGGTTATCTACAGAATTGCATTATGCTATTGTGCAAACTATTACCCAAGGCATTGATGAGGCACTGGCACAAAGAGGGTTGATGGCTCCCTTGCATCCAGGTCCTTCAAGGCCTGAATCTCTGCATCACCCTTCGCATAGGCATAGAGACTATCTTGAGGAATCCCATCATGCCTCTCCATCAGTTCACAGCGAGGCCTCGCTGGAAGGAGAGGAGGAGTTAGGTGAATTTGAATTGTCAGGTGATGATGGGATTTCCCCAGAGAAACCCACCTATTCTGGTTTATTCCATCTCCATTTCTTTAAAACCTTATTACTTAAGGCTAAAATAACTGCTAATATGGGGCAGATGGAGAGATCCACTGCAGATCCTAAGGAATCTCAGGATCTTTGTGCTAGTCTTTTTACAGAGTAGGTTACTACTCAAGAAGTTATTCCTTCTTCAAAAAATTTTGTTGATGTAATTCAAAGGCAATGGGAACAACCTGCCTCAGTTCCAGCACCTAGTGGCATGGACAAGAAAATGTACACAGTGGAAAAGGAGCTGGAGGAGCTCCTCCAGATTCCGACTGTAGATTCCCCTTTAGCCAATTTGGCTTCTGTAGCCATTCTCCCTTCTGATAACGCGGAAGGGTTGAAAACTGAGGATAGGAAGGCGGATTTAGCTGCACGCAAAACTCACCAGGCAGCAGCTTGGGAAATTAGATCTGCTACAGCAGCTTCCTTCCTTTCTAGAACATCACTCTTATGACTGAAACAGATACAGGCCAGGACTTCTCCAGAGGATGTCCACCTCCAACAAGATATCAGTAAACTGATAGCTACCACAGAGTACACTGCTGATGCGACTCTTAATGCGGCTAAATTTGCCTCTAGAGCTCTGGCATCCAATGTCGCTTCCAGGCATTTGTTATGGTTACACCAGTGGCAAGCTGACATGAGGTTCAAATGGCGTTTGGCAGCAGCTGACGTTTAAGGGACGTCAGCTGTTTGGAGAAGTGTTAGATCCTATCCTGGTAGAGGGGAAGGATAAACGGAAAGTCCTACCTCAGTTGGCTAGGAGATCAGACAGAAGATCTACTCCTTATTACTGTAGGTAGCCCTTTTGGAATACTGAGGCAGGTTTCTCCACCTCGCATTTCCACAGGCAGTATTCCCACAGTTTGGACAGGTCACAAGACAGGTCAGGATTTTGAGACAGGTCTTGACAGCCACAATTCAGGCGGCCCTACAAGGGATCAAGAGGACATCCCTACCGCCGTTTGAAATGACTCATGGACTCAAATCCCTATTGGCAGCAGGTTAAAAGCCGACCAGTGGAGGGATACCACCACGGATGCGTAGGTCTTACAGTAAATCTCGGACTGACCCTGGAATTTTGTTCCAGACCCCCATGATTTTTATCCAATGTCCTGTACCCAGAGAGGCCACCAAGAAAGCTATAATGGAGGCCGAAATTCAGCACTTGCTGGACATCAAGGCCATAGAACCGGTACCTATTAGGCAGAGAGGTTTGGGGTTTTACTTCGTACTTTTTCTAGTTCCCAAGAGTTCGGGTGGCCAAAGAGCTATATTGAACCTGAAAGACCTCAATGTTCACATAATGTACAAGAGGTTCAAGATGCAATCCCGTTATTCGATTCTAGGTTGCCTCAGACAGGGAGAAATTTTTAACATCAATAGATCTCAAGGAGGCTTACTTCCATGTGCCCATAAGGCTATCTCACAGGAGGTTCCTCAGATTTGCATTTGCAGGCCGCCACTGGCAATACCAGGCACTTCCCTTCGGCCTCTCCTCAACCCCGCGAACTTTCACCAAGTTGCTGGATGTAGTAGCAGCCTATCTGCAGGTGCGTCCCATCCGCCTGTTGTGTTATCTAGACAATGTTTTAATTTAGTCATCATCTCTCAAGCAGGCAGAACTGGATCTGCGAGTTAACGATCCAGATGCTCCAGGACCATGGATTTTCCATGAACTGGGAGAAAAGCCATCTGACACCGTCCATCAGGCTTACCCATTTGGGGGTGGTGATCGACACTCAGCTATCACAGGTGTTCCTATCTCAGGAGCGAAGGGACAGCGTAAGGGAGATGGTCACACAGGTACAGATATTGGAGTTAGTGCCCCTGTTGCTTCTTTCCCAGCTATTAGGGAAAATGATTTCTTGTCTAGCAATAGTCCCGTGGGCTCGTTTGCATACCAGGGCCTTACAATGGCTACTTCTGCCCAGTCAGAGGTCAGGATGCAGCAACTCACTGTGCAAGATCAGGGTTCCTCAACAGGTACTTCATTCCCTGAATTGGTGGAAGTCCAAGGCCATGGAAAGGGGATGCCTATTTCGAGATCCTCCCAGACTGGTGCTAACATCAGACGCCAGTCTCTTCAGCTGGGGGAATCATCTGAATTCTAATGTGACTCAAGGGTGGTGGTCTCAGCAGAATCTGCGCAATGACATCAATTGGCTGGAGCTGAGAGCGGCCCATTTGGCGCTACGCCAGTTTCAAACCGAGTTGTCGAATCAACACGTACTTTTGTTGATGGACAATGTCACCGCCAAGGCGCATGTCAACAGGCAGGGAGGCACTCGCTCCAAGCTCCTCATAAGCAAGGCACGGAAGTTGTGTGTCTGGGCAGAACAACATCTGCAGTCATTGCGGGCAGAACACATTGCTGGGACATCCAACTCCAAGGCGGACTGGTTGAGCAGAACAACAATCGACCAATCCGAATGGCGACTTCACCTAGACCTATTCAACCTCATCACAGTTCGCTTCGGGACTCCGGTTCTGGACTTATTTGCCAGCCCTCAAAATACCTGTCTCGGTTTTTCTCCCCGTACTGGACACCAGCAGCCAACAGAATCAATGCCTTTTGTTGCCCATAGCCGGCCGAACTGCTGTATGCCTTTCCTCCCATCCCGTTGCTCCAGAGGGTAATCAGGAAAATCTTGGAGGAAGAAGCGGAAGTGTTGTTGGTAGCACCTCATTGGCCGCGGTGTCCATGATTCGCAGATCTGATGTCCCTGTCCATATTACGTCCCTGGTTATTACCACCACACAGGGTCTCCCTCAGCTAAGGGTCCCTTCAACATCCAGACCCCCAGTGGCTCAAGTTGGCCGTTTGGCACTTGAGTGGGAGACCTTCAAAAAGGGACTTTATTCACCCAAAGTAATTTCCACCGTTCTTGCTTCCAGGAAAGCATCGACAATCAGGATTTACGATGCCACCTGGGCATCGTTTTGTCGCTGGTTCACCAAAGGGAACCTGGTCCCGACATCTGCAACAGTCCCACAGGTCCTGGATTTCCTACAATGAGGTCTAGAGAAAAGGTTGTCTACCAATATGCTTTGTCGACAAGTCGCGGCCTTGGCGACCATCTTACCAGGTGAGGGACCTATTCCTCTTTCTCAACTTCCAAAGGTCCGCAGCTTTTTGAAAGGAGCTGCTAACTTGTTACCTCCAACGGTCCACAGATACCCGACCTGGGATCTGTCTGTGGTTTTGCAAGCACTCACATTGCCGCCCTTCAAGCCCTTATGGACTACTACTCTCAGACTGTTCACATTCAAAGTTGCCTTCTTGGTTACGATTACATCTGCACGCAGAATATCTGAGCTGGCTGCTCTTTTGGTGCGCCAGGATTTATGCATCTTTCACCGGGACAGGGTCATTCTTCGTTTAGACCGACATTTGTGCCAAAGATAAATTCCTGGTTCCACAGGGCACAGGAAGTTATTCTCCCAGACTTGTCCCAATCCAAGACATCCGTGGCGAAGACGCTGGCATACCTTGGACGTGCGCAGGGCCTTAAAGAGATACTTTAAGCGTACGGCTTCCTTCCAATGGACGGAATCCTTATTCATATCATTCCAGCCCACATCTATGGGGAAGAAAGTGTCACCATCTACCATTGGACATTGGCTCAAGGCTTGTATTGCCTTAGTTTATGAATAACAGGTTTGTCCTGTTCCCCGTCGCATCATGGCACACTCTACTCGTAGTGCTGCCACCACAGCGGCCTGGGCTACACAAGCATCGATTCTGGAAATTTGCAGGGCAGCCACTTGGGCTTCACCTTCTCCATTCGTGCGGAATTACAAGTTGGACCAGTAGGCATCTGCAGAAGCAGCGTTTGAGAGACGTGTATTACAGAGAGTCCTGCTGGCCGAGGGGACCCTGGACCAATCTGTCTCCCACCCTACTACAATTTAGTTTGGGATATCCCATGCTTGAACTCTCCAAGCAGTGCACAGGAGAAGGAACGTTGGACTTACCTTAAAAGTTCTTTCTATGTGCGCTGCAGGAGAGTCCAGTCCCACCCTGGCTTGTTTTGGTCTGGGGTCCAGGAGTGGTCAATTCTTCGGTTGGACTGTGTCTTCTCCTGTTCCTGAAAAAAATCTGAGGCTCGGCTGGGAGGAGGAGGCGTGGCCAAACAATTTCCAACTCAGTTTCTGACCAATCAGACGAATTGAAACCTATGCTTGGACTCTCCTGCAGCGCACATAGAAAGAACGTTCAAGGTAAGTCCAAAATAAGTGTAGAATTTAAAATACTTGTTACATGAGTTGAATCAGACAAAATGATTATTAATTTAGTTTTACATTTCAGTTATTTTGCTAATAGCAAGTCTAAATTTTAATGAAAAATATAAAAAATATATCCTGCACGTACATGTGTTTGTTTGTTTGTTTGTTTGTTTGTTTACATCCCATCTTATATGCCACCTTTATTACTTTATTATAAACAAGGTAGCAAATACTCTAATACTCCTCCTCTTATTTTCCCCACCTACAACAACAACCCTGTGAGGTGAGTTGGTGAGTTGGGCTGAGAGAGTGACTGGACTAAGGTCAATCCACCTGGCTTTCATAGCTAAACCAGGACTTGAATTTACAGTCTCCAGATTTCTAGCCTGATGCCTTAACCACTTAGACCAAACTCTTTTCTCTCTCTGTCTCACCACCACCACCACCACCCTCCCCCTTTTGCAACCAATGATTTTTTCATTGATCTGGAAAAAAAGTAAATACTTCACTTACAGAAAAACTCTAGGAAGGATACAGAAATCACATTGATCAATAATATTTGCATTTAAAATTAGAAGTATAGCCAGTTATGACTGTTTCTGTTAACCCTGTTACATTATCCATATTTTTCAATTAAAATAATATATCATGACATAGGTTAAACTACAGACTTAATGCAAGATTTATATAAATGTAGCTAATGAAGGGAAAACATTACTCTGCTTCTGAGTATCAATAGCCAGAAAATAAAGCTTTCGCAAAAACAAGTATTAGCAAAAATTCAAAAATATCCTACAATTCTTAAATAATTCTGAAGGGCAAAATTCACAATTGCCAGATAAAATCTAATCAGATACCATCATTGGCAGTAAAACAAGCTTTATATAATTTGAGAAATATTTGAAAGAGTCGATAATTATATACCGGTATGATAAAATATGAACAATAAGAATAATAGAAATGTTGACAGAAAATTAGGTTAGCAAAAAGTATGATTTTTACTAGATTGATTATTTTATAGCATACGTTTTCTAAGATTTGTTATCTCAGTATATTAATAAATATATAGCCAATATAAAATTCAAGCGTGTTTAGCATATGCCTAAATATTACAGTTTTATTATTAATAAAGTATGATACTAAAGATCTGTTTCTTTTGGTATTTCCTCTTGTGACTTTTTTCATGTTGACGAAAATAACAGAACAAGTCCAAGTTAAATTGTAAGTTGTAAAGTTGCAATATTTCAGAAACCTTTTTCCATTCTTTCCTAGAGAAAAGCTGGTGGTTTTCCTGTAGTGCTGGGGATCCATCTACTTCTTACGTACATCGTATTACCCCAGATGGCAAAAACAAACTAATTGAGATTATTTCTGATTGCAACTGGGAGGAGGATCGCAAAGAGATCTTGAATATCTTATCACAGCATATCAGAAATAAGATGCCTAAATCGCTCAAAGTGGGCCATTTTATTATTGAGCTAGAATCTGAAAGCAAAACCTGGGATGAAAAGCACACACCCATCTATTCTTCGCGAGTGAAAATCTCCATGCCACCATGTCAGAACAAGAACCAAAGCCCTCCTGTCGTTGAGTCACCTAATGCTGGATTGTCACCATGCAAAAGAACAGAAAAATTAACAACCCCTGAGAAATTACAGGAACAGAGGAAGAAAGGTTTACCCTTTTATGCAGGACTTTCTTCTGCAGGAAAGCTGATTGCTAACAAATACGATTTGAATTCCTCAGGTTCAATTCAGGTAGGGGATTCTTCTGGGAGTTTGGATTTCAGTGTATAGAATGCCACCTCCAGCCCTAATATTTGTTAGTATTTGTTATTCTTAAGTGGAGAGGGACAGAATAGGACGAGTAGGATTCCTGATCTTATTTGTAGAGTCACTCTAGACTCTCTGATTACTTGATTTTTTTCCTTGCAGATACTCTTGCTACATTATAAACAGATGAGTTTTCTTTCTAATTTCTTGCCTATTAGTATTGACTGCTGACTTTAGTTTCTTTTTGTCCTAATCTTGGCCATATTACTGAAGTAGAAGGCAGGGTGTTAAAACACTCAAGTCAAAAACTGTAAGTTTATTTGTGCTTGAGCTAACAAGGAGGGTAAACAGTTAGCCTAGAAATTCTTCATTTATCAATCAGAAGAACATTTGTCCAAGTACAGGTAGTCTTCAAGTTATGACTATAACGGAGCTGCCCATCACCATTGTGATGGTCATAAATTGGGTCACCCACATGACTGATCCCATTTTTTAAACTTTTTTCTTTGTTTATTAAGTGAACACTGGTTGTTAAGGGAACCCGTGGTTCATTACGGGCATGGTTTTGCCAAAAATAGAAAGTAAATGCTAGTTTTTGGCAAAACTCATAAAATGCAGTTATGTGACCATGGAATGCTGTAAATGCAGCTCTGTTGCTGAGTGCTCAAAGTGTAGTCGTGATTGTGGGAGTGGGAACTGCTGGAATCTCAAATCTGGGTCATAAGTATCCCCAGGGAATTCCATTATGACTTCAAACAGTTGCTAAGCGACTAATCGTAAATTGAGGACTACCTGTATCTGATCCATAGACTTCTGAATAAGGAAAGAGTTTTGATACTTATTGTTTAATATTTTATTAAGTGAAGTTCTTCCCGTGGAATTTTTTAAAAAAATAAAACACATGATCAGGCTCTGAATAAAAATACTTTATTTAGAATAAGATGGGTTAAGAATAAGTTTCCAAACAGCAGTAATTCATGTGGTGCTACAAATTGCTTTTTAAATTGAAATAAATTTTAGAAGAGGTTCAATGGAATTGATTTCAGTTATTATTTTCTTTAAGACACCACTATTCTATTGCTACAAATGAAATTAGCATGTTCTAGACTCTGTTGAAAAATGTTGTGGTAGTGGGTGTGGCATTTTGCCTCTTTTATTTCAGGTTAATGGTAAAAATTCTCCTCAAGCCAAACTTCTTTTGGGACAGATGGGAGCATTGCATCCAGCCAGTCATCTAGCAGCTTATATCACGGGTAGATTGCAATCGACCATGTTTGATTTCTCAACAATGATCCTCAAGATAGCACCCAGTAATAAATTTGCTGTTTCTGAATCACTGCCAACTGAAGTGTCCACATCAGAAACATCTAAAACTCCATTTTCTATTGATACTACATCAGTCTCCACTGCTCGTGTCTCAGCACAGAGACAGATAGGTAGGTTAGATTTTTTTTCTGTCGTATTGTAAAAGAAATGAATGGATAAATGAAAAACGAAGAGTGCTTTGTTCTATCATGTTGCCTAGTGCCATTGATTCTGATATACTGCTAAGCTAACCATGGAGAAAAATGACAAGACTTAAATTAAAAACCAAGACAATGTGAGCCTGAGGATGGAAATAAAGAACCTCTGAAGAATCGAAAAAGTTTCTTGGATGAGAAGCGAAACATTTTCAAAGAAAACAAAAACCAAAAAGTCCAGTTGCCTTTTAGAAAAAGCACCATTGGGACTAAAAGGGTACTTCTGCCCATACCTCTGTTAAACTGGATTTCATTTTTTAAAACAATATATTTTATTTTAGGTTTTATTCAAAACTAAATATTAGGAAATACTTTATAATAGCTTGTTTAATTTTTTCAGAAAAAAATTTCTCTTATTTTTTTCTGTGATTTGTCCCTAACTTTGTCATTAGTATTAAGCGTCATGTAAGGAAACAGAAATGCCAACTCTGAAATATTTTAAACTATTTAAAATTAGCTTTTGCTTGCATGTAATCATTTTTATTTCTATTGTCCTTAGATGGATTCATAACTGAAGCTTTTAAGACATGGGCAGCATAAGAGAGTTTCTTCTATACTTGACTTTCTTTAATAAGAAAATGCAACCAGAATTGATCACTGCCAATATATGTAGAAAATATAAAATAAAAATATTAATATATTGACTTTGAAAACCTTTTTTTTTTTAGCTCCTCGGCCATTATTAGATGGTGTGGCCAATCAGTTGACCTCTCTAAATACAGTTGGAGGTCTACAGAAGAAGGCTTCTGAAATTGGATCATCTCAATCTCTGACAGGACCACAGAAATCTAATACCAAATCTATCTCACTTTCTGCTGGTTCAACCACAGTTGATACTACAACTGCTATAACTTCTGTGGCATCACTTCCTGTAACAATTTCCAGCCCTTTGCAGAATAACAGTCCTCCTGACATTGCTTGTACGAATACTGTTGGAAAACAAGAAATAAATATATCCTCAGCCACAGATGCTATGGAAATAACAAAGCCAGTTACAAGCATGCCTTTTGCTCAGTCTTCAATTCCAGATTCTACGTCCACAGCTGTAATCCCACTCACTGTGACTTCACCAACTTCATCAGTTAGTTGTGTTCAACCCACTGGACTCTCAGGAATTCAAAAAAGCCCTTCATCAAATCAAAAACAGGGTAAAACTTCTATTTATCATCACTTCTTGCTACAGATGTTTGTTTTGATTGAATCTTTGCATTGCCAGCCAACCTGTAATGAGGTAGAGCAGGGGCCCCCACCCCCAGGCCGCGACCCACTACCAGGCTGTGGGCTGTTCGAGCAATGGTCCGGCACATGCGCAGCTCGGCTTGGATCAGTTGTTGGCTGATGTGCATGCACAAAGGGCAACTTGCGCAATTTGCTATCTTTATCTGTGTGAAATCTTGAATTACTCTCCAGAATCTTGTGCAGCATGCAATTGCTCCATTCTGAGTGTGAATGCCATGCTAACAGGTTAATATAAAAATACTTCATGTGCAATAGAAAACATAGAAACAATCAGGTTAGAAGAAGCAAATTTTATTCAGTGATCATGGGCTATATGGCTGACACTAAATAGAATTAGAAACCTACAAAATCTGGAAGCTCCCAGAATATTGAATATATTAATGTAAATTCTTTTCTATGTAGATGTACGGAAATATATGTGTGTACCACATTCCTCTTCTTCACAGTGATCTCAAGCACAATTGCTGGGAGAATAGATTTCCATCCTTTAATTGGGAATGATGTAAAAAAAAATCTCATTTCCCTCCTATTCTTTCTGCTCAGAATTCTTTACAATTGCACTTTTATTTGAGGAGTATACAATTTCACTTAATTTCAGGACCACATTTAGGACCACTATTTGTGGGATAGTGAACTCTGTTCCAAAAGAGAGCAGGAAATATGTGTGTTTGTGCATGCACATGCTTTCAAAGTCACTCTTCGGTATTGACAACTGCATGGAGAAGTCTACATTTTTTTTGGAAATGTTTGGAATGTTTGCCATTAGAGTGGTGCAATATGGCTTAGCTGTTTTTTCTCCAAGGCAGGACTTGAATTTCCAGTCCAATGGTTTTAAACACAAATAGACACAAAAGCTGTAATCTTTGTTCTTATTGTTATTAATACTATCAGTTCCTAGCCAAGAACACATGGACATTTTGCCATAACATATGCACTGTTCCAAATTGGAACAGTAGGGCATCATAGCTTACAAAGTTGGAGTACTTGGTAATTCCTTTCAGTATTTGCTAATACTAAAGAACTTATAATTGACTTCAGGAGGAAGAGAGATGTACATTTATCATTGTACATAAATGGCGAGGAGGGTGGAGAGGGTTGGTAGTTTTAAATTTCTGGGCATTCATATCTCGAAGGACCTCTCATTGACTATAAATGCTTGTGAAGAAGGCACAGAAGAGGCTGTACTTCCTGAGAATGCTCAGGAAGATAAATCTATCTCAGCATCTACTTCTGTCCTACTATCACAGCACCATTGAGAGTGTCCTGACATATGGCATTCTTGCATGGTATGGGAGCAGCTCTGTAGCAGACAAAAAAGCTCTACAGAGAATCATTAAAACTGCCTAGAATATCATGGGGCTCCAGCTACCAGCCCTGGACGACATCTTTGCATCTCGCTGTTTGAGGAAGTTGCATAACATTTTCAGAGACTCTTCCCATCATGCTTACAATCTTTTTGGATTGTTGCCTTCTGACAGAAGATACAGAACAATTAAAACTCGGACCACACATTTTCTGAATAGTTTTTATCCCAGAGCTATAATTGCACTCAACAATGAACTAAAGGGCTACCATTAGTGAGCTGTTGGACAGCATTACTTGGTCTGTTGTGTGGATGCTTGAGTAGTTTTAGGGGTGGGGAATTTTTGGTGGGTGAGGGGGTGTCGTGATTGTCATGTGAGTTGGGTCTGGTCTCTGGGTATTATGTGAATTTTGTTGTATGGATATATACTGTGTATACACGTACAATGACAGTAAACTTTATTTAATTATAATCAGCATGAAAATTTATTTCTCCCCTCTATAATGTTTCAATCTCAATTTAAAAATCATAGTATTTTGATATTTTTTCATGTTGTTTTTCATCAGTTATGTTGTCTCCAGATACTACCACACCAATGAACTACACTTTTTTTGTAATAATAATGCCTGGTTCTTCATGTTATTACTATAACTGTACTATTATACACCTTTATATACTTTGGGTTTGGTAATAATGAGTTCTCTTCTTCCAACTGTAGATTCTTCATCAGGAGGGGAACAAAGACGTGGAATCTTTCTTGTCCCTTTAAATCCCCTGAAATGCAAAAACAGATCTGAAGTTTTTTCTTGATCTATTTTGGGAAGCACTAGTTACAGCAAACATTTGCATCACAACTTTGTAAAATAGTCTGCAAATCTTACTTCTGTATAAGAATTGGCTAAGAAGAATGTTTTTTTCGCAATAATACAGGTGCTACAAGTCCTCCAGGTTTGCCTCGTGGAGCTGAGTATCGTATGGGAACCCGATTTATTTTGATTCCAGTACAGCAGTGTTCTTCTACCTTGCGACCTTCACCAAATATGCAACTTGCTTCTGGCAAAAGAGTAGTTTTACAACCTTTGAGACATCCAGGTGCTGTTAATCTCTACCGACACCCCAATGGCCAGATTATCCAACTTGTTCCCTTGCATCAGATACAAACTTCAGGAGCACAGTCCAATTTACAGCCCATAATGCTCCGTAATCCAGGTACAGAATACAGCAAATATTTTGCTATTATTTTATGCAACTGTGTCAGTAATTCTGAAATAGCAGATCTTGGTATCCTATTTAATGGATAAGCATTTAACGTATGTATGTGTAGGAAAGTGGTTGGATTGGCCCTCCTGGAGTTCTTCAGTTTCAATTCCTTCTCCACAATTCTTAATGTTGTATAAACCCTTCTCTAAATTAGGGAACCACTCTTAAAGGCAGGAGTCAAATTGGGAAGCAATTATAATGGGAGGCCAAAAAAAAAATAAAAATAAAACCCCAGAGCAAAAGGGAGCTATCCCCCTCCTTTTTTAAAAAGCTCACTTGAAAGGGAACATATGCTCCTGCTGTGTTCGAAAATTTTATTTTCCTCAGGATTTGCTGGATTATCTAGATTGGAACCATCTAGATTGGAAAATTTAGTTTAAATTAATTTATTCTTGATCTTCCGGGAATGTTTTCCCCCATTCAGTACTTACATTATTTGTTACTAGAAGGTAAATACACTCCTTTAATGTAAGTTGTACTAGTGCAAAAGAAATAACATTAAGATGTTAACATAGAAACAAAAATAAAGTTGTTATTATTATTATTTTGTATCAATAGAGTGTTCAGGGATCATGAGATTTGAAATTATATTTTGGCAGGATAAGTAGTCAAAATCATCCTGGAAGAATTCAGTAATAGCTGTGAACAATTTTAAAGTTATGAGAGTAAGTGATAGATACATCTTCTCCAGAAGAATATTCTAATAATTGTGTCACTAACATCTAGAAGGTTGTTTTCTCCCATGCCACCCAAAAGAATATTTCCAATATATGGCTTTGCAGTTGAATATCTCTTTTTCCCCTTGAATTGTATTACTGCTTCCCATTAATGGAATATGGTCTTTCTTCCTCCTTTAGACACTTGTATACATTGGCTTTCTAGCTCGAATATATGGAGTCATTCAAAAAGATGCCAAACAACATTATTTTCTTTTGAAACCATTTTCTCCATGAATACATTTGCTGATTTACCTTAGGCAGACTTAAGTTGGTGGTTCTTCTATTTGAGCTGTTTCTGCTGTCTTTTTCAAAAGGGCACTTTTAATTTATATTAATTACTTAACAGTGTTACTATCAAAATGTTAATTATTACAGGGATTCTCTTAGTGATGTTTTTTTTTATTGAAAAAGTTTTCAAATACAAGTTTTTCCCCCTTTTCCCCCCCCCTCTTCCCTAACCCCCCCTCACCACCCATCCCCCCCTGTGCCTTCTTCACAACAATAGGCTATTTCATAACTAATTACATACATAATATCTTTCCTTTCCCTTACTCCCTCCTCAGAATACTGACCCTTAGCATATTATTCTTATAACTCCCATTTTTACGATAATCTGCCCTTTTTCTCCTCCCCTAAACTTATAGTGTATTATTACAATTTAACATTTAATCTTTTATATATATTAATATAACATTTTAAAGCGGCCTTCTCCCTACATCCAAATTTAACATTTATTCAGTTCTATCCAATTCCTCCACCCCCCTAAATATATGATTTAAAGATCCTTTTTCTTAGACTAATCAATCAGTAAACTAACCTATTTCAACCCTTCAATTCCTACAAAATCATGCAATACAATTCTAAATATAATCCACTGCCCACTTTACTAAGATATACACATATCTATATATGCATTCCATTTTGTAAAAAGAAAAAAGACAATAACTTTAAATTTATAATCCATATAATATCTTCTTTGGTGTCTTTCCACTGGATTGTTAAATCCATCACCCATAATAGGGTAAAATAACATGCTGGTGCAACAGTTTGTTCAAAATCTTCAATCATCTTCTGCCCCCATCAGTAGTAGATATCCTCGTATATATATAAAAGTAAAAACAACCACCCGAGTGACATTATAATTATATCCATATAGTTATAGTTGTGGTATTCATCAGGATTGTTGATTCCCATCATCCTAATGGGTAGCATCCAGATCTTCTGCATGCCCCAGCGTGACTCTCTTGCCTTGTAACTCAAAATAATTATAATATATTTACCAGTAAAAGAGATCCAGAGTAGATGATTCAAATCCAACAAGGTAAGGCTCTTTTCACATCCCAAAATCACGGCATTACAGAGATCTGCCACTATCCTCAAGATAGTATTAAACAATTGTTCGCCTCCACTATTTTTTCAGATATTCATTCATTTTTTAAAGTCCCTGGCTTCACTGTTGCTTGGTTTTGAAACTGCTGTTTCTATGAGATCTATTTCTTTTCTTTTTCTTTTGCGGGTTGAATTTCCATCCTCGTTTCGTGCCTACCAATTGTGTGTCGGCTGATCGATTTTCATTCTGCTTTATGAGTTGATCTTGTTGGGTTAGTTTTGTCATCTCATCTTTCTTCTCCATCACTTGTATATCAACTGGTTGATTTGCGCACTTGTCTGTGACTTGATGGTTCATCACATTGGAGTCGGATGACACTGCTCTCTTATTTATAGACAGTCCAGCTGGGGTATCCAGGGAGTCCAAAGACAATTTATCCACCACAGCCTCTGTAATTTGATATTTTCCTTTTGTTTCCAACTCCTTTTGCTTATCCTGTATTGTGCCTAAAGATGTTAAGTTCATTTTTAAAAATTTTTGATAAAATTCTTCCGCTTTTTCAACAGTGTTCAGTTGATATCTTACTCCTTGGTGTCTCAATATTAAACCAACTGGGGCATCCCACCTAAATAGGATATTTCTTTTTTTTAACTCAGTCACTAGAAAGCCAAATTTCTTCCTCTCCATTAGCATCTTAGTCGGGAGCTCCTTAAAAATCCAAATCATTCTTCCATGAAATTGCAAAGTAGAATTAAAAGAGTTCTGCACAATATTATTCCTAATTTCTTTATCTGTAAAATAGATCACCACATCTCTAGGCAATTGCCTTTGCTTTGCCAACCAGGAGTTTATTCTATAAATTCTATCAATCCTGCAAAACACTTCATCAGGTTGAACCTTTAAAATCCCAGCCAGAATTTCAGAAGATATTTTCCTTAAGTCATCTCTATTATTTTCCTGCAGACCTCTCAGTCTAATTGCATATTCTGTAAAATTATATTGAATCATTAAAACTTCTCTTTCAATCCTCTGTTGCACATTTTCTTTATTACCAGTCTTTTGGTCAACCTCCATTTTAGGTTTGTCTTCTGAGCTATTATCCTGAATGTTTACCAAATCCTTTTTAATTTTTTAAATCTTGTCATCCAAATTCTCCTCAGTTTCCTTCATTTTAGACTCTAATAATTTAGTCTTTGCATCCACCCGAATCAGAAAGTCTGATAAACCATTAGCTGTATTTAAAATCTTTCGATTCAAAAAGTCAAACTTTGATTTCACCAATTCACCAATTTCTTTAATTTCCTGCTTAAATTTTTCGAGTTGCTGGTTCACAATCTCATCCCTTCTTACAATCTCTTCAAGAAGAAATTCTATTATATTAAAATCAGGTTTCTGACACTGGAGAGTTACAACTTGTTGGTGTAATTTATTAATGGGGGAAATTCCCCCCCCCCTGTTTGTCTAGCTGTGTGAGTCCCGATGCCATTTCCCACACAGACAAGATTTAGTGGAAAAGAGAGAAAAAAAAAAGGCTTGTTTCCAACCAAGATCAATATCAGATCCCCAGGGGAAAAAAAAAGAAAAAAAAAGCAAGAGTGAGAGTGAGGTTTTGCCTCAATTACGACCAGAAGTATTTATTCCGCTACTTTGTAATAGAAAACGGAAGGACTTTCCCTTTTCAGCCTCTCTTCAAGCCTCAGCAATCGCCATTTTAAAAATCTTTTTTCCTTTCACTTCTTAAACAACTTCAGTAACTTTTCTAAAATAAGAAAAAAAAAATACTTGCGCCTCAGGGTCAGCGGTCCAGCTCACATCTTCTTTAATTAGTTTAACAAGTTTACAGGCTTGCTTTTGCCACCTAGCTCTGCGTGTAGCAGAGATCTCCCAGAGCCCGGAGCATCGGCTGGGGATACGGGGAGTCTCTTCCGCTCCATCCCAAAAGTAAAAAAAAAACTTTTGGGATTAGGCAGAGGACTCAACCCACCCCAGCCTGCTCTATCTCCGTTTCCTCATGGAAACGGAGTTTTTTCGAGCCGCCATTCCGCTATAAAGGCGGCTCTTTACAGGCAGTGGGTGCGACGATCCCAAAGGAGCGTCCAGCGGGGACAAACAGCAAACCATCATCTTAGTGATGTTTTTAATGATTTCATTATTTTGGTCAAAGTTGTTATACTGCAAATGCTTCTATTTCGGTTAACAACACAAAAATATAAAAGTTTAGAAGTCTCTAATACAGTTAAAAGATAAAGGTTCCCCTCACACATATGTGCTAGTCGTTCCTGACTCTAGGGGGCGGTGCTCATCTCCATTTCAAAGCCAAAGAGTCAGCATTGTCCGAAGACATCTCCGTGGTCGTGTGGCTGGCATGACTAAATGCCAAAGGCTCACAGAACGCCGTTACCTTTGCACCAAAGGTGGTCCCTATTTTTCTACTTGCATTTTTATGTGCTTTTGAACTGCTAGGTTGGCAGAAGCTGGGACAAGTAATGGGAGCTCACCCCGTTACGCGGCACTAGGGATTCGAACCGCTGAACTGCCAACCTTTCGATCAACAAGCGTCCCTGTCTAATATAGTTACCTATGTTTTTGTAGCATTATAGGTTGAATGCAAGTTCTTCAGAAGTTTTAAGTTTTGTAACTAGGCAGTTCTGTCCTGTTTTGTTTGAAATGAATTTTATCCCTTCTCAGTCAATATACTTTTGCCTACCATTAAGGATATCTGCTGTAATTTAAGGCCATGGTTCCCAAACTGCACAAGGGTGCCACACAGTATTTCAGACTTTTTAAGGGAAATACAATAATACTGGAAACTTGTCAAACACTCCCAAATTATTAAGTCAAGGCAGTTTATTTTATTTGTTCAATTTTTCTAGCCACCCAACTCAACTGAGTGACTCTGGGCAGCATACAATTCTAAAAAAACAAAAAAAAAAACAAAACAAATAAAAATTAAAACAATAAAAAATATCCATAAAATAAATGAAAGATTTGGCCTAGGGATGCCATGAAAAAAATTACTGAGACACTAAGGGTGCCATGAACTGAGAAAGTTTGAGAATCTCTGGTTTAAGGAATTGAAGTAAAAGCCAAGAGGCACTACATTAAGAATACTCAGTGAGATCGGCTTCACTTTTTGCAAAAAGCAGCTCAGGAAGAACCATTCCCAAAGAGTAACCTGTGGAAGAACAACATCTGTTTGTGTGAATGTAAAAAAAAGTTGTGGCAATATTTCTTTATTTCTGCCTTGGATTTTATATGGCATTAAAAATAATGCTTACGTTGGAGAATGGAATAAGTATTTAGCAAGAAATAATATTTTTATTTTTTATTATAGGCTCTATGGTAGGAATCCGACTTCCTGGGCCTTCTAAACTTCCTGAAATAGCCGCATGTCAAGCTTCTGCTGTTCCATCGGTGACCTCCACAACTACAACGTCAATTCTGTCTACATCTCCTTCAGTTTTGTCTGAATTCTCAACTGCAGAGAATGTTTCTGTTTTATCTGGGACATCAAGCACAACCACTGCACTATTATCACAAACTCCTACCACTGAGTCTTCTTTAGTGCTCTCCATGTCCTCTAATGCTTTATCTTTATCCCCCTCTGCTGAAACATCTTCACTTTTGTCCATGACCTCTTCTACTGACATTCCTTTGTTGCCCACAACCTCTTCTACTACACTTGTATCTTCTACAGCTGCAATTTCATCATCCCTACCCTATTCTATGCCTGTTTCCCCTACCAATAAGTCCCCTTCAGTTTTCACGGTGTCACCTAATGGTACTAATTCTCTCTTGCCTATGCCTCCTTCTACTATACTTATGTCTTCTATCATTGAGGGCACTTCTGCTGCTTCGGAATCCCTTGTCACAAATTGGACATTACAGGACACTAGAACTACAGCTGTGCATTCTGCTTCAATAACTCAAGTAACACCTGTTAATTCTTCAGGTTCTGTGTCCCCAGTTGGCACTTTGACTCTGAGAATTTCTCCTTCTGGAATAAAAACCAATTCCGATCAAACAGGTTCTCAGTCTAAAATAAAGTGTAACACCAGTGGGCTACCAAGCAATATAAATAATCTAATATCTCTACAGTCAGGCAGTTTTGCTTTGCTTCAGTTTCCAGGGCAGAAGAATGATTCAAGTTCCATTGTAAAGAAAGTTGCACCTCTTGAGATTAAAATTTCACATAAGAAAAATGAGCTCAGTGCCAATAAGTTAGAAGAAGATTCAATATGTTCACAAATGGCAGAAATTACTGACTCAGAAATTAGTAAATTAAAAGAAAACAAACTACCATTGCATAATCCAGACTTCCGCTCCGAAGAAATAACATGTGACAGAAATATATCAGAAATAATTGAAAAGGATGCTGAAATGTTGAACTTACCAAGTTTTTCTCTCATGTTACAAGCTAATATACAATCAGACCACTCCTATACCAGTGAGAAGCAAAAACGTGAAGAAGATGAAGCACTGATTAAGAAAAAAAATCAAGACAAAGATGATGAACACCTCCTAGATAAAGTTGCATATCCTAATGAAAAACGTAATGAAGTTGCAGTTCTTGCCCATACTATATTACAAGAAAGGTCAGCGCAAAATCCAATTACTGAATCAAAAAAAGCTGAACAAAAACCATTAGATACAAAAGCAGGATTGATTACTGAACAGTCCTGGTGGAAACCAGGGAAACCAACTCAGCCCCAAAAACCCCTAAATAATACTGAAAACCTGCAAACACACACTAAGTCATCTCCAGATCCATGGAAAAATGAAGATCCAGAATTACCAAGGCAGAACACGAAGGAAAAGTGTGACTTTGTGGCTAAAGAAAAGGATAAAGAAAAAGTAAGTGAGAAGGCCAAGATCAATATTGGAAAAAATAAAAATAATACCTTAAGAAATGAATACCTGGATAGTACGCACAAAGGTTTATATGAAAAAAATACTGATTTTCAAAGTAGTCGTAACTCTTCTAGCTATGAAAAAGGTATTAAAGATATACAAGAACATAATCAAAATAAGAAAGATGAGCACAAGATTAGTAAGACTTGCAGCAAAATATCCAAACCATCCTTAGTTGTACAAAATAAAATCAGTGTGGATGCTGATGAACTTATGAAGAAATTAACAAAATCCATAAAACAAAATACATGGAAAACCAAGAGTCACAGAAAAAAATCCTCACCTCGTATTGATATTACCCAGGATGATACAGAAAAAGATGAAAAAACAGAAGAATCTGCCAATGAGATGATTGATGAAGAATTTGGATATCAAAGTGAGGATACAGTAAATATTGAAGTATTGGTAAGTATCTTAAGTTTTTAAATTTAAAAATATTCACAAATTTCAAAAATATAAAACTAATCTGATAACTGTCTAACAGTTTCAATCAAAATGATGCTTGGTATTTGAAAAGGTTATATAGCTGTCAAAAACAGAAGATTAGGTTTCAGATATTACAGTATTTCCATTGTCTTTCTAATTAGATCACTGTAGTTTATAATACATATAATACATAGAATTAGAATTAGCTTCAAGGTAAGATTTAGCACCCCAAAATAGGTAGTTGATTATGTATGGATAAGATGGAAATGCACTCAACCTTAATTAATATCTTTCTCAAAGTTATTGTTAATTCCACTACCACCACCTGGTACATACATGTCTTGCTGAAATGCCTAAAGCTACTATTTGAATGCTATCTCAAATTGACAGGATTAAAACCCTATAACTCTTGACTTTAAAGGGTCCTTGGAAAGGTTGTGATTGTTTCATTTTTGCCTCAAGTGCTTTCCACCATCATGACAACTCTTGGAACAGTTGCTTTCCTGAAATAGCTTCTCTACCAAGCAAGGAGGAGCCTTTTGGGGATCTGTTCATGATTGCCAGTAGGTGAGGCCAAAGTAATAGGGACAGGTAATAAGAGAAATATCTACCAAAGAGTCAATGAATTGTCTTTTAAAATTCTATAATGTAGCCAGTGGCCATCAAACAGGTAGCTAAAGTGTGGAAAGGCTTCCTTAAGAGCTTTTCATAGCAGGGATGGGCAGACCGTTGATTGTTCAATCATCCTAATTGGTTTTTACTAGAAATCTATCTACAGATAGGCATTGAATAGTTTCTAGAGAAGCAAAATATGTTGAACATAATTCATACTAGGACCATTTGAAAAATATGCATAAAGAAATGCAATTTCATTCTTAACCTTTCTTTTTCTGCATCCTAATTTAAAAGAGATAAATCTTTTAAGTGTTGCTTTTCTTAGAAGGTTGGAAATAAGAAATCCTTGGTGGCCTACTACAAATCACTCAAATCTACCAGTAGTTCTTGGGTCTGTTTAAATACTTTATGGCCTCTGAAATTCATTTCTGTATGGAGCCCTGTTTCCAGAGCTTACAGAATATTTGTCAGGATCCCACATTATACATACCATGCATCAAGATGAAGCGCTCACTGAGCCATTACATTTCTGAGAATACAAGTTCTGAAGGAATAAGAAACCAAATGAGCGAGGAGCCGAGTTGCAAAAATTCACAAGTGTCCACAGAAAGAACTGCAAACAGATGCGAGTAACCAGTTCTTCATTTGTGATTTTTCTAATCCACTAATGGAATGACTGTGAAACTGACTATGGAAGAAAGTATCCAAGTGAACAACTACCATGTCCATATGAAATATAAAGGAGAGTCTTTTCATAGCTCTCATAGTTCTCCAGCCTCAAAAGCAGCAGTGAAGTGCATTTACCTTCGCTATCAGTTCAGAAATGTGAGCGTGCATACTGTGCGCATGCACAGCGGGTCAAAAACGGGATGTAATGACGTCCCGGCGGGTGGGTGGAGCCTCCTGCCACTGGCCCTACCGGTTCCCTTGAGCCGGATAGATCCGGTTGGATTTCACCGCTGCTCAAAAGCCAACCTGAGAGCTGGAAAAAAAAACAACACACCTAACTTTCATGAAAGGTGAACTGGGGTGATAGCCAGCGGCTCAAAAGATTTCGGTGTTAACATAGAAAAAATAAAGGAAAGGTGCTATGCTTGAAATGGAAAGAAAGTTGGATAGCAGATAGGCTAAACTTTCATTAAAAATAGTAGATACAAGGCAATCAATAATATAGCAATAGCACTTATATACCGTTTCATAGTGCTTTACAGTCCTCTCTAAGTGGTTTACAGAGTCAGCATATTGCCCCCAACAATCTGGGTCCTCATTTTACCAACCTCAGAAGGATAGAAGGCTGAGTCAACCTTGAGCAAGTCAGGATCAAACTTCTGCCAGTCGGTAGAATTAGCCTGCAATTCTGCAATCTAACCACTGCACCACCATGGCTGTTATAATAAATACAGTAAAAAAAAAACCTATTGTGTAATTAAAATAAAATAAAAGTAGCAACAACAGTAATAACTGATAGCATTTCATCCTCCATGGGCTTTCCAAAAGAATTTAGTTTTTGAAAGGTGAAGGAAAGCCAATACCATAGGGCCAGTCTAATTTCAAACAGATGTATGTTAGTTAGGATAGTTAATGCCACTGTGAAACAGCCACTGTGAAACAGCCACTGTAAAGTTCAGAGCCCCAATCTCATAAAACTGGAGGAATTAAAACTTTTTGTTATATTTTTAATTGCTTTTATGTGTACTTTAGCATATAGGAAATCCAACTTAAATAAATCAGTATAAAACTATCAATCTGTTTCACTGGCTTACTGTTTCTAATTAGCTTAAGTATTTTGAACTTCATTAGTCTACATCCATCATTCGCTTTTCTTTCTTTGAAATTGTTTTTTCAACATTGTAAACTCTTGGCTATGATTATTCCACCAGTACTCTGATAGACTGCCTAACACTAAAATACAGTAATGTAAATCTTATGATAATTGTATTGGTACTGTGAATGACTCTTGTTTGTTAGATCTTCAGTTATTCAAACTTTGACTTTTGATACCGTAGTTATTACTATTTTTTAAAAATGGCATATAGCCATAACAGTTCAGTATACATTAGAGAATTGTTGAGAATTGTATTAATTATTTAAACTGTAGATTCTTATACTAATTGTTATTAAATAGTTTACCTGACTGGGACCTCTTGATAGAATTTATTGTGTTTCATTACTTTGTCACAGAATGGAAGTGAATCCAGTGAAGTTGAGGAGAATGTGGACATTGAGACTGTGGAGGAATTTTCAGAAAAAGTTAATCTTGCTCGCTTGAAGGCTACAGCTGCTCATGCTTTTTTGTCCAAACAGTTGTAAGCATATTCCTTTAAAAACCCAAATTGCACAATTTTATTTGTAATTTTATAGTTGCAAACTCTCAGGCTTTTGTTGTGTGATTGTTTGTCTAAATACAGTTTTACTTATCTGAATGAGCATTAATACACTGGGGGGTGGAATCTTCCATGTTTTTTTAAAGATACATTTCAGTTTAAAAGAAGGGCTTGAAGCTTATTTAATACATATGGTAAAATGTATATTTAATTTCCACATGCAATAAAAAAACATTTCTGCAAGTAACATAAAAAGAATAATAATAAACAAAAGGCAACACTAAATGAAGGGAACAGAATGTAAAATATTTAAAAATCTTGAGAACATCAAAGCTAGATCTAAATCTTAAAATACAGGATGTTTTTCCCCTGGAGGTGAAACAAACAATAATACAATAAAAGGAAAGCCTTTTTAGGAAGTACTATCTATTGACAGGGTATCAAACTGAGAGTGTCTGCCTAACTAAATTATTTTAGGGGAATGCATTTAGGGGAGGCATTTTAAAAATGAGGGTCTAAGTAGTTTCATATGTGAGAAAATTTACTTTAGAAACTTTGCCTCCAAATAATTTAGGGCTTTTAAAGTTATACTCCAACACTTCAAACTGAGTTTGGAAACATATTGTTTTCCAGGGCAGTTGCTGAATCACCGGCATCATCTGATTACACTGATTAGTATCAGCTAATAGTTAAGTATTTTTTTTATTTTGGACTAGCTGAAATTTTTGAAAAGGAATATAATAATCTGTCCTGGTGATTACCAGAGAATAGATATTAGGCTATTATTGTCCAGAATGAACAGCAAGAAGCACATTGAAAACTGAAATAAGATGCTCTTAATCTTCAACAAAATAATTGATTCAAAAAGACCAAAGTGCACACCTCTTCTATCAGAGATGTGATCACAACTGAAATGGGCAGGGTTTTGCTAGTTTTTTTAAAAAAGGTTTTGGATTATTTATTAGGTGAAAAGAAGGATGTAAAAATATATGTAATTGGGGTAGTGATGACACTGTAACATCAAATAACTTCTTTTAGAGTAGTTTTAAAGTAGTTGATCTAAAGCATGGGAAATAAATTAGAACAGCAGGGAAGTACTTTTGTTAACAGGGAGTAGAACAGAAGGCACTCAATACCACTTTCTGATTCTAGGAGCAGAACCATCACAAGAGTCCTCTTAATTCTGAAAGCTGATCCTGAAAAATATAACTGCAATAGAGAATAATTCAGCCATGCTCATTTTCCTCTTTTGTTCCAGTCTTTCATTCTGTTTCAGGCTTACTTTGTGATGGGATAAACTGCTTTTGGCATTTTTAAACTGATTGAGCTTACTATATTTTCAAGGTTTATTTTCTATTGTATGTTTTATATTTTAATTCTTCATTTAGTTTCAGGTAATGCCAGAATAAAACTTGTTTCCAGGAACTAAACTTGTTTATTTTCTCTATCAGGCACTTGGTTCGTAACCATTCTAATAAGACTACCAAGCGACATAAGGTAGAGTCATGTTCATTCTTCTGGGTTTAATTAGTAAAGAATATTCTCATTGTAAAGTCTCTCTAATTTATTCTTAGCTATTTCTAAAGGTAGAATAAACTGATACTAGCAGTTAGCTAATGTGTATTATGCTAAGTTACTTTCCATGATATTTTGTCAATATCTGTGCATACTTTTCTGCTGATAATCATGTGGGAATATAACATCAGCAATTTTTTTCTTCCTAAATGTAAGGGAAGGCTCAATAAAAGTAGTCCTTAATTTATGACTATAACTGACCCTGCAATTTCAGTTGTAAGTCATGATGGACGTAAAGTGGTCAGCACTTGACGGTGCTAGATTATAAAATACTTTTTGTGGTGGGTCGTTAAGCAAACATTGCAGTTGTTAAATAGACCCATTGTTTGTTATGGAGCAGTTTTAGCGAAAAACCAGAAGTAAATCCTGGTATCTAGCAAAAACATAAATTGGGATCACATGATCATATAATGTCACAAACAGTCATAAATATGGGCTGGTTACCGAGTGTCCAGAATACAGTCATGTGACTACAAGAAGATGTGGATTTTGGAAGGTTGTAAATCTGTTTTGCAAAGTCCATGGTAATTTTGAATGGTCACTAAGGAACTGGTCAAAAGTTGAAGTCTACTTATATGTGCTTTAAGTGACATAACAGAAAACTGTGAGGTAATTTAGAGATGGTTCACAGTGCTGATTGTTACAAAACAGACATTGACAATCTCAGGTAACAGGCCCAGCTCGGCCCAGCCCAGCTCATTGAGGTTTTCCATCTAGCTCACAAGGACTATAGGGAAACAGTAAGCATTCTCTTAAGGCCCTGATCTCCCCCCGCACTCCTCCCCCCAATGTGTCTTCAGGAATAAGTCTTATTTTCAGTCAGTTGCCACTTTAAAATAACCCCAATTTTTATGATCCTGAAAAAATTATTTAAGCCTGATGGATGCAAGGTGCATTTGTACAATGTGTTGTTTAATGATAAGAATTACAGTTTTACTGTGTTGTATTTTAAACTGTTCACGAGAGCAGATTTGTTTTTTCATAGCAATCTGAGTTTCCCAACAAAAAGCTAAAGAATGAGGAGCAGGCCTTTGCTAATTATCGGCAAACACATACAGCAAACGAACGTCGACGTCGAAAAGAAATGAGGGGACTCTTTGAAAAATTGAAAGCAACATTAGGACTGCAGGCTTTTCCAAAGGTTTCCAAATGCTTCATCTTAAAACAAGTTAGTGTTTTATGTTCATATTTCCATATCAAAGAAAAATACTGGACAGAATTGATTTTAAATATAGAAGAGATGAAAAATCTTGATTAACATTAGTAATATACTTATTTAATACTATGCAAGCTTGCTTGCTTTCTTATTTATTTATTTACTTAAATTTATTGGCTGTCCAATTGAAATAATAGTTTATTTCAAGCCATTTTCATGATAGGCTTATTCCTAGTGATTTTATGGACATATCTCTAGCTTTTATGGAAACAGTGCATTGTCTTCTTCCAATATGTTTTTTTAAATTTCCCAATGTTGTTTGCAGTATTCCTTGTTGGAGAGCCATCCAAGTACTAACTAGGGTTCAGTTCCACTTAATATTTTGAGATCAGTCTAGATTGACTATTGATTAGCAGCTCAGTAAGCTTATTGGAGATTGGAATCTAAGCAATGCCACACCTGTTTTCTAATTCCAGTGTTACTTTTTTAAAATAATACTTTTTAGTTATCTGGATTTTTTTCTGGGTTTTTCCCTAAAACTTCATTGAAAATATCTTGAAATGCCTAATGTCTAGGTTAATGAAAAGAAGGACTAGGGTGACATGATAGCAGAGTTCCAATATTTAAGGGGCTGCCACAAAGAAGACGGGGTCAACTATTCTCCAAAGCACCTGAAGACAGGACAAGAATCGCCCATCTCAAGCAAGTGACTCTGGGCAGTGAATAATCTTAAAACAATTACAACAATTACAACAGAGCCTGGTGGCGCAGCAGACTAATAGCCTGTTATTATCATTCAGCTGCCTGCAATTACTGCTAGTTCGAATCTCCCCAGGCTCAAGGTTGACTCAGCCTTCCATCCTTTCTAAGGTAGGTAAATTGAGGACCCAGTTTGTGGGAGCAATAAGCTGACTTTGTATAAATATACAAAAGTATGAAGGCTATTGCTTAAGGCATTGTAAGCCGCCCTGAGTCTCCGGAGAAGGGCGGCATATAAATCAAATTAAAAAAAAAAAAATCAATGGATGGAAACTGATCAAGGAGAGAATCAACCTAGAACTAAGGAGAAATTTCCTGACAGAACAATTAATCAGTGAATGACTTGCCTCCAGAAGTTGTGGTGCTCCAACACGAAGTTTTTAAAAAGAGATTGGACAGCCATTTGACTAAAATGGTATAGGGTTTCTTGACTGAACAGGGGTTGTATTAGAAGGCCTCCAAGGTCCCTTCCAATTCTGTTACTCTGTTATATGACTCATGAACTAAAATTGGAGATTTTGTCCAAGTTTAACTGATCGGTTGTTTTCTCATTGTATATTTGGCTAAAACAAAACCTGTATAATTGCCCTTCTTTGTGCAAGCATATGACTTGGAGCATATTCTATTTAATTTTAATTCATTTCAATATTTTTTTTCAAATAATTTACTGATATGAAGATGAGAAATCATTTTTGTTCAGATATATACTGCTGGAATCTAAAAATATCTTGTTTTTCAGGCCTTGGAAGAGATCCAGGGTTTGACAGATCAAGCAGACAAACTCACAGGACAAAAGAACTTATTGTTGCACACGCAGGATACCTTGGTTCGTAAAGTATCTGCACTTTCAGGTGAGATATTAGAGAGAATGAGCAGAATAAAATCTGAACTGTCTCTTAGGATTGTGAATCACTGAAATAGTTTGAAGCAGGGGTGAAATGCTCCCGTTCGGACCAGATTGCCTGATCCAGTAGCGATGGCGGCGGGTGGTTCGGAGAATCGGTAGCAAAACTCCCTGCGCCGGCGCCCCCCCAATGCCCAGCGGATCTGCAAGATCATCAGAAGCTTTTTTTTTTTACTTTTAAAAGCATTTTTTCTACAACCTCTTCCGACGAAAAAATGCTTTTGAAAGTTAAAAAAAACCTCTGATGATCGTGCGGCTCAGCTGGGATCGTCAGAGGCTTTTCAAAGCATTTTTTTCTTCAACCTCTTGGCTGAAGAGGTGGTAAAAAATGCTTTGAAAAGTCTCTGACAATCCCAGCTGAGTTGCCTGATCAGCAGAGGCTTTTCAAAGCATTAGAAAAAATGCTTTGAAAAGTTTAAAAAAAAAAAGTTGGCCACACCCACCCACACCCACCCACACCCAAAGCCATGCCTACAGAACTGGTAGTAACAAATTTTACATTTCACCCCTGGTTTGAAGTGGTAGGCAAAGAAAGTTACTGAAGTATAGTTGTCAAATATGTGAATAGTCCTAAAATAGAACCTGGAAGCTGCCACAGATGGGAAGTAGGAAAACCTTTAAGAAATTATGAACTCATACTAGGACCATAAAACATAATTAAATGCTTTTTCCATACAGGCAGTCCTTGACTTACAACCGTAATTGAGTCTAATATTTCTGTTACTAAACAAGGCAGTTGTTAATTGAATTTTGCCCCATTTTATGATTTTTCTTACCAATCTTGTTAAATGAATCAGTGCAGATATTAAATTAATAACATGGTTGTTAAGTGAATCTGGCTTCTCCATTGACTTTGCTTATTAGAAGGTCGCAAAAAGTGATCACATGACCCTGTAACACTGCAACCGTCTTAAATACATGCCAGTTGCAAAGCATCCAAATTTTGATCATGTGACTCTAGGGATGCTACACTGATCATAAGTGTGGAAAACAGTCATAAGTCAATTCTTGCAATGTTACAACTTCGAAGGGTCACTGAATGTTTGTAACCACTAAATGGTTGTAAACTGAGGATTACCTGTATAATGCAGTAATAAGCAACTGGGGGCCAGTTTGGTTTATTGGTTAAGATGCTAGAAACCAGGAGACTATGAGTTCTGAGTCTGCCTTAGGTATGAAAGCCAGCTTGGGCCAGTTACTCTCTCTCTCTCAGTCCAGGTCACCTCACAGGGTTGTTGTTATGAGGAAAGTAAGAGACAGGAACAGTAGGTATGTTCACACCCTTGAGTTATATGTAAAAAGACAGAATTAAAAATAAAATTAATTAGTAATTATAATTTACTCTATAGAATATAGAGACTGTGCATGTTTATGATGGAGAAAGAAAGACTAAAAGCAATTGCATTTGGGCTAGCATATAATTTCCCTTAAAAATTTAGACTTTTGTAAGTATATTCATTATAAAAGAGAAACCTGACTACTACTTTCATCTCTAGGAAAGACACAAGAAGTGGTCTTGAAGAAGTTAGAATACATTTATGCCAAACAGAAAGCAGTAGCAGCTCAAAAAGGGAAGCAGAAAGAACAAACAGATCCTACGAAGACGGTTGAGAGTGCTAGTCCTTTGGTGGAAAAAGATCCTACTTCTGTCCTTGGAGAGGTGAAGCCAGTGGTCTTATCCAATCAATGTACAAAACCATTGATACTTTCCAGGAAAGGAAACCATGTCACAGGTAGGCTAAAGAAACACAGGAATAATTAATCTACCCAAAATTAAGTTTCTAACTATAAAATATTCTTGAACATAGTGCATCTCATGTCTAGGATGCATTGCTGTGTTACACAATTACAACCTTGGTATTAAAAAAAGAAATAAGATATAGGTGATCCTTGTTAATGACTGCTTGTTCAGTGAATGTTCAAACTTGCAGTGGTATTGAATTAGTGTTAATAACAACCATTTCTCCCCATGGTCATATGAGCGTGATTCCTGACATTCATTGCCGAACAGGCAAAGTCAATGGGAAGCCAGCAGGAAATTGGAAATCGTAGTCATGTGAAGTCATCACTTAATGCTGGAACTGAACTAGGTAGCATAATCAAGGGACATTACACTTTATGACTGTCACTTAGCGATTGTAATTCCAGTCCCAAATACTGTCATAAACTAAGGACTGCCTGTAATTTATTTATCAGTATAGTAAGGTAATAAATTATCACAGCAGCCACCGTAATGTATGAAATACTATAGTGGTACTGCAAAATTGTAAGTTTTCTTTATATATATATATATATTTTTGCTTTTGATGTTTAAAATTTTCAGTGTGCTCTGAAATGTGTTATAGAAAAACAGTAGTAGTTAATGGGAATAAACTTAAAAGGAATGCCAAGATAAATAATATTCCTTGTTATTTATGTACTATCTCAACATTTCTTTATTATTGCTTTCTTGCAGGAGACCTACCTCCTTCTATAACGTTAACCAATGCCAATCTTTTAGTAACTACAAATGGCCAGGTGCTGGCATTCAGAAACTCATTGGTGCCAAGACAGGTTGCTGCCCTGCCTACCACACTTCTACAAGCCACAGTCAAATCAGAAACGGAGGGCAGTGATGAGAAAGAGCAGTCAGGTAAGATGAGAAAATAACTGAAAAAATTAAGTTGAACCTAGCCTTGCTTCTGGCACGAAGCTTACTAAATTGTCCATGTCCACGAAGTGAAAATTTTTATCACTTGTCTCATCTATAGGTAGTCCCCATGCAGAGATAAAAAATAGAAGGAAAAAAGAAAAGACAAAAAATAAAGATACAGCAAAACAAAAGAAATATATGAAGAGATTATTTCCCCCTTCATCATAAGTATAAACAATTTTAGACTTTATCACATCTTAAAATACAACAATATTACCTATAAATAAATCCTTAAAGCTTTGTCATTTCAATCCTGACCAGAAAAATTCCATTAAGGAATTTGTTGTTATCTCTGGTTACCAGCGATAACAACAAATTTATTTAACCGTAATCAAATAAACCAACTTTATATTTCTTCCTTTTTCTTTTAACAATCTTGATCTTTAGTCCCATCAGTAGTCCTAGAATTTGATTTCTTTTTGCTTTCTTTGTCCTTTTCACAGAATTCTTCAATAACAATAGCATTTAGACTTATATACCACTTAACAGTGCTTTACAGTCCTCTCTAAACAGTTTACACATTGCCCTTAATAATCTGGGTCCTCATTTTACTGACCCCATAAGGATAGAAGACTGAGTCAACCTTGAGCCTGGTGAGATTCGAACTGCCAAATTGCTGGCAGCCAGCAGTCAGCAGAAGTAGCTTGCAGTACTGCACTCTAACTACTGCACCACCATGGCTCATCAAATTTTTAATAAGCCTCTTTTTGTAAATCCAGCATAGGAAAATTACCCAACTTTCTTTTTTTGCTTTATTCTTTTTATATTCCTTAATAGCATTAGCCAGTTTTTGTTTTGTTTTGTTTTGTTTTGTTTTGTGGGGGGAGAGTGGGGTTGTATGCCCAGTGGAGCATCTTTATCTGTATCATTCTTTTAGCCTGTTATTTTTAAATCCACTTTCAGATCAGTCTTAATCTGTTCAGGTAAGACTTGTTCTTCTTTCATAATGTTGTTTAAATGCAATCTAGCTGTAGAGGCAGACACTCTTAAAATTTACTTCTGGTTCCATTGTTCAGAAATATCTTTCAATATTTTATTTATTATTTATTTATTAAATGTACTTATATGCCGCTATTCTCCCAAAGGACTCAGGGTGGCGAACACAAGTTAAGAAACAAGTACAATAAAATCATAATTTAATCCAAATTATTAATTAGTAGTAAATAATAAAGCCCGGAATCAGTCTCAGCCTATTTGTTTGAAAAGCCAAGTCTTCAAGTCCCGACGGAAGGAGCGGAGATCAGGAGCCGTCCGGAGCTCAGTAGGCAATTCATTCCAGAGGGCGGGAGCACCCACAGAGAACGCCCTACCCCTGGGCACAGCAAGGTGACATTGGCTCGCCGTCAGAACCCTGAGGAGAGCGGCCCTATGTGAGCGAACAGGACGGTGAGAGGCAGGCAGGAGAAGGTCATGCAAATATCCCGGACCTAAGTCATGAAGGGCCTTATAGGTGAGCACTAGTACCTTGAAGCGGACCTGGAGAACCACTGGTAACCAGTGCAGCTCACGCAGGAGGGGTGTTATATGGGAGTAACGAGGGGCTCCCATAACTACCCGTGCAGCTGCATTCTGGATCAGCTGGAGTCTCCGGGTGCATCTCAGGGGCAGGCCCATGTAGAGGGAATTGCAGTAATCCAAGCGGGAAGTAACCAGGGCATGAGTGACTGTGCGAAGGTCATCTCGGTCCAGGAAAGGGCGCAACTGGCGCACCAGGCGAACCTGTGCGAAGGCCCTCCTGGTCACAGCCGTTAGATGGTCGTCTAGGGATAGCCGAGCATCCAGGAGGACACCCAAGTTGCGAGCCCTATCAACGGGTGCAAGTTTTTCCCCATCTATCAAAAGTGATGGAGCCTCTGAAACCCGACATGCCGGCATCCACAGCCACTCAGTCTTAGAGGGATTGAGTTTGAGTCTGTTTCTGCCCATCCATGCCCGTACCTCCTCCAGGCAATGGGACATCACAGAAAGGGCATCTCTGGGGTGGTCTGGGGTGGAGATGTATAATTGAGTATCATCAGCATATTGATGATATCTCACCCCAAAACCACGAATGATCTCACCCAGTGGCTTCATATAGATGTTAAAGAGCAGGGGGGAGAGAACCGACCCCTGAGGTACCCCACAATTAAGGGGCCTCGGGGTGGATCTCTGTCCTCCCGCCCATACAAACTGAAAGCGACCCGAGAGGTAGGAGGAAAACCACCGTAAAACAGTGCCTCCCACCCCTAACCCCACAAGTCGCTGCAGTAGGATACCATGGTCGATGGTATCAAAAGCCGCTGAGAGGTCAAGTAGGACCAGGATGGAGGAACAACCCCCATCCCGAGCCCGCCAGAGATCATTCACCAGAGCGACCAATACCGTTTCCGTGCTGTGACCGTGTCGGAAGCCTGATTGATACGGGTCAAGGTATTCCGTTTCCTCCAGGAATTGTGGGAGCTGTTGAGCCACTACAGTCTCAACAACCTTTGCGATGAAGCAAAGGTTGGAGACGGGACGATAGTTATTAAGTGAGTCTGGATCCAGGGAAGGCTTCTTGAGGAGAGATCGAACCACCGCCTCCTTAAGAGAGGTGGGGAAGTTCCCCTCTCTCAACGAAGCGTTGACAATTGCCTGGATCCAGTCTCTAGTCACCTCTCTGGCAGCTGAAACCAACCAGGAGGGATAAGGGTCCAGTAAGCAAGTAGAGGAACTAAGTTTGCCCACAATCCTGTCCACTTACTTGACAGAAACAGGGTCAGACTCAATCCAGATATTATTCTCAAGACCCACCCTAGTCTCCCGATTAGATTCTGCCTAGTCAGAGTCCAATCCGATCCGGATCTGAGCGATTTTATCATGCAGAAACTGTACAAAATCCTCAGCTCTGTCCTGCAAAGGGTCTTCCCTCGCTCCCTGATTGAGGAGGGAGCGGGTCACACGAAACAGGGCCGCTGGGCGGTTTTCTGCAAATGCAATGAGGACGGCGAAGTAGTGACGTTTCGCTGCTTCCATCGCCACTAGATAAGACCTAATATGGGTTCTTAACTGTGTTCGGTCAGATTCAGATCGGGAGGACCTCCAACTCTCCTCTAAGCGTCTTTTCCGTCGTTTCATTTCCCGGAGCTCCATGGAAAACCAAGGAGCAATCCGGGATCTGTGTCGGGTTAGAGGCCGCAAAGGTGCGATTCTGTCCAAGGCATCGGTAGCCACCCGTTCCCAGGATGCCACCAGAGCCTCAGCTGAATTGCAGGATTGAGAGGTGGGAATGTCCCAAGCTCCTTTAAGAACCTTTCTGGGTCCATCAGGCACCTAGGGCAGAACCATTTTATGGGTCCCGTCTCCCAGCGGCAGGGGTTGGCAGATTGAAAGTCTAGTCTAAGGAGGGAATGGTCAGTCCATGACAGGGGAGTGATGGAAAGTTCCCCCTTACCATGACCATTTATCCACTGCCCAGAGAGAAAAACCAGGTCGAGTGTGTGTCCTCCCCTATGAGTTGGGCCCTGAATAACCTGAGTCAGGTCCATGGAGGCCATGAACCCCCGGACTGTCTCAGATGACTTATCAATCGAAGGCAGATTAAAATCTCCCACAACTAAAAGGCTGAGGAGTTCAAGTGCCACCTCAGACAAGACATCGAGCAGTGCAGGCAAGGCTGTGGCAACATAGCTGGGAGATAGGTATGTGACCAACAAGCCCGACTGAACTCCAGGGTCCCACTTCAATAGAAGAGACTCACACCCGCCTATCTGAGGGACAGTGACCTCCCTAGGACTCAGACTTTCTCTAACAACTTTTTTTTTTTTAATTTGATTTATATGCCGCCCTTCTCCGAAGACTCAGGGCGGCTTACAATGTGCTCAGCAATAGCCTTCATCCTTTTGTATATTTATACAAAGTCAGCTTATTGCCCTCACAACTGGGTCCTCATTTCACCTACCTTAGAAAGGATGGAAGGCTGAGTCAACCTTGAGCCTTGGCGAGATTCGAACCCAGCAGTAATTGCAGGCAGCTGGTCTTAATAAACAGCTTAATAACAGGGTGCCTTAAACCCCTGTACCACCAAGGCTCTTGCCACACACCCCCTTCCCTGGTGTCGCGGCTGGTGCAGGACACGAAAGCCTGAGGGGCATAAATCAGAGAGAGGGATTCCCCCCTCTTGCTCCAACCAGGTCTCCGTGATACAGGCCAGGTCTGCACCCTCCTCATCAATAAGATCTCGTATGAGGAGAGCTTTATTCATCACGGACCTGGCATTCACATATATCAGACGGAAACCAGGGTCCTTCGCTCTCATATTCCCAGGAAAGCAGGGTGAGCAGGAGGTATGGGAGCAAGTTACCATCTGAATGCATCTGGTATGATGCTCCCCACTCCTACTTCGATTTCTTCTGCCCCTTCCCACCATCACAGGTATAGCTTGTCCCACTCTCCTCCGAGCATCTCCTACGACTCCCAACCTCCCCAACCCACCGGGACTGTCAAAATGGCATGGCTGCTGATCCTTAAGAGACCCCCCAGTCTCATTTTTATTATTAAAAACCACCCTCCTCTCGGATCCCCTTAAATTGGATCTAAAAATCTACTTTAAAAACCCCAGAGTTTCTGTTTTTCAAACTATATGTTCAGTGTTAAAATATTTTGCTTCATTCCATATTAATAAGTCAAATTTAAGTGCATACTCAAGCATAGGAAAAGTATTCTGTCTTTTAGGGTTAGTGTTTCAATCCACATGGCTAAATATGATTAACCTCAGAATTTATCAGTATTTATATTTGGCTCCTGTGGAAAACTTTACTCTTTCCCTTTGAAACAAGCATTTCAAACTGGCCTAGCAAAATATCAGTATTTTCTTTGGACAAAAGCTTCCTTCTTCTTGATTTACTTTTTTGACATTGAGTGAGAGATCATTATTTTTCCATGCTGAGGCAGTCCATGTTGTGAAACAGTTGATCGCTGCTAGCTGTTCTGCTAGCAATTCAAGAGTTGGGTTTGGACTAAGGATTTGCAGACCTTTTCATTGGCAAAGGTCTCTTTCATTCCCAAATGAATGTGTGCACCTGTCTCTATAATTTTTATTTTCTCTGGGAGACTAGCAAATTCGGTAAATCACACTCTTTTTTTGCTAATGGGGTAATGTAATAGAAGCTTGAAAGGCTGTCAAAGCAATTGTCATATTCAACTTATACCTAGCATAATTAAAATGGAGTAGCTGTGAATTTCATGCTTCTTCCTTCCCTTTGGCTGAGATCTCTCTTTTGCAGCAGTCCTTTTTCCTCTTCTGTTTTCCCAGTGTTATTTTGGTATTTCATCACATGGGCCTTCTAAGCTTGGAAACCAACTTCGTCATTTTCTGTGCACTTTTGATACACTTATTTTTTTTATTACTTCATGGATTTTAATTTCTGGAACTCTGGAATACACTTCTCTTTTTCAAATTGTTCCTCTTAGGCCAGGTAGGCCACATGATTACCAATAACCTCACAAATCTGAACTCAGCATTTGAATAAGCAAGGCAGAAGAAAACCACCACTGCTTCTCTGTATCAGCCATTTGTTACATGCATTCTGTGGGTCATGATAGCACTCCAATGGGTTCTTTGAATTGGTTAATTCACATAAATATGGAGGGCTTGTAGAATGTTTCTATCATTGTGAACACCCATTAGTTGGACCTGCTAGCCCTAAGAACCGCAAGTGCCATCATGGCAGGGAAGCCGCCTGTAACTAATCTCTTGGGAAATGCTGCTGTTATTGCTGGTAAACCAAATGGGGACCAATATTACCCAGGATTTATATCCTTCTGATAGCCCATCACCTGGTATTTACCACTTTCGTTTTGTTTTATACAAGCACAATCTATCCACTCACCCTCTCTCTGTCACACACACATGATAAGGTCTATGCACCCCTTTTAAAATGCCAGGTTTTTGAGATGTAAAAACATCAGACCACTTCAGAATTTTTTCTACCTTTAATATAATATGGGATGAATAGGCAAAGCAGGGATCCAAGGAATGCTCTTTATTATTGTATAGGAGAAGAACAGACTCTTGCAATTTTATCAGAGTTTCTTCCTGCTGCTTCTTATAACAAACAAAATCAAGGTTGTTTGAGTATCTTTCTTTGTCTTTTCGCTTTCTTGGGACTGAGCAATCTTTTCTGAAAATCCTATCTTAATGGCTGACTCATTCTTTCTCCATTCCGAAGGCTAGGTCAGCACTCCTTCAAAGAAGGATGATAACTTTTCATTCTTATCTGTTAGCATGCATAAGATAAGTAACCCCAAATTTTGCAGGTAAAACAGCTTACTTTTCCAAGCAGGAATTCACACACACACACACACACACACACACAGAGAGAGAGAGAGAGAGAGAGAGAGAGAGAGAGAGAGAGAGAGATTACACATGCTTGAAGAGAGTGCGGAGGAGGGGAAATCTGTTGACGAGTTTAGTAAGTTTAGTTTGGAGAGAGACTATAACGATTGGAAATATATTGGAATCCTTTAATCAATAATCTGATTGATTTTGTTTTGTTTGGCCCTAGCAGAAAATGAAGATTCATTCTTGATGCCAAGAATTGTGAATGTGACATCACTAGCTACTGAAGAAGAAACAAATTTAAATCTGGATGTAAATAAAGGACCTTACACAATGCTAAATACTGATTCTAGGGCATCTGAGTTTTCCATGCAAGTTTTATCTCAGGAAACATCCAATCATAAATGCAAAGAAAACGAAGAAGGTTCTGAAAAAGAGAGAAATATTACTGGAACAACAAAAGATCTGCTTCAGGAAAAATATAGTTTTCCACAAATACTAAATGTCTCCAGTTTAAAAGACTCCCCAGAAACATTTGGAACAAAGCTCTGTTTTGAAGAATTAACTGGAAGCCAAACATGGGCCAAAGAGGTAGATGGACGAGGAGAAGATTGTCAAAAGTCAAAGAATCTCTCATTGCAAAAGCTACAGATTAACAAAGCCAAGGACTCTGGGTCAGAAATGGAACTGCAGCAAGTTGCTTCTGTAATTCATGAACCAACAATGGATACAAGCAGTTCTGTAGATATAGAGGAGAATGATGATACAGATGAAACACTGACCTCACTTCTGAATGAAATTGCATTCCTCAATCAGCATCTGAGTGATGATGCTTCAGACATACCAGAACTTTCCAACCCCCTAAGTTCTAGCTTTTCTCTAGCAGATACCGAAAGGCGCCAGGAATCAAACTCGGCAAGTAGCTCTGCCTTCCAATTTGGTACAGTGAGTGGGAATTTTAAGGATCTTTCTATGATTCAAGACAATGGTGATTCCATAACTCCTCTCCTACTTCACTTGGATGATGATGATTTTCCTGTTGGCAATAGAAATGCCGGAGAGGTTTCATCAGAATCTGCTGCTTTAAAAATCATGCTAAGCTCCGAAATAAAGGATAGAAATTCCAACCTGTTAAAAATAAATGGAAGTGGAAAAAACATGGAATCCTCAGCAAAGAGAAGTGTTTCACCTCCTGTTCTTCATATGAAAACTAATTTAGAAGCTGGCGCATCGGACATGTCATGGAGGCCTATGCCCAAATTGGCACCACTGGGGTTAAAAACTGCTAATCAGTCATTAGATTCTGAAGGACAAAGTACTAAAGTGATGCCTGCATTGGCACCTGTTGCTTCAAAAGAGAAGAAATTAGTACAGTCAGCAATTAATCCCAGTCAGGTTTCTAAATCAACAAATACAAAAGCAACTGCAGTGACAAAATCAAATTAATTATTGTGGCTTTAACTTCAGATTTTAATATTTTCTTTCTGACTTTTGAGACTTAATCTAAATGTAGGATACACATGTGCATTTGGCTGCTTGCATTACAGTGTCATGTATTTTACAAAGTATGCATGTAATTTATGAAAACAAAGTTTTATACTAGAGGTTAAGAAGTCAAAAAATTAAGAGACTAACCAGATAGATGAATAATGCAAATGCTTCATTTATCTGTTATTTTGGTATTTTACCCTTGTAAAATATGTTGAGGCTCTGGAACAATTACATGTTTGAGAACATTCATTCTGGGAAGGAAAAAAATGCAGAACTAAGTTATTTTCTTCATAACAACTAATGTAGTGAGAATTTTAACTGCTTTGCTTAAGCTCCAGTGGAGTTGCTCTTAATTGGCAGGAAAGATGTCATGGTTATTTCCTTTGTATGACATTGCCACAGAATATCTTTTTTTAAAGTATTTTAAAAAATCAGGAATGTAAGTGGTTTGTATAAATATATTATGTGTTCAGGAGCTCAGATTAAAGCATTTCAGCAACAAAGTATTTTCTGTAATACAATGTTGTTCAAATTTGGGGGGCTTCCTGTAAAGAAGTGAAGTGTGAGATTTCATACTGTAAAATGATTTATATTTTTGTATACAGGTTTTTGTAAGTATGTACAATAATGACATTTTTCATCTAGGAAAAGATACTAAATATTTCCAAATGATTGTAAATGATACATTTTTCACTAAGTGTGAAGCATTTGAATGCTTTGAACAAGTTGTTATAGGAAACCTTAAAACTTATGCATTTTAGGTAAATTCAATAAGGAAGGTAATGTTTCTTGTTACCCAACATAAAAGCTGTCTTCATTTATTAATATTTGAAGCTTCCTTCTCTTATCACGTGGATTGAATTAACCGTTGAGAGTCAGTTTTCTGTATAGGTATGAGAAATGAGCAATTCCAATGTGCTTATAGCGCAAAGGTTTACAGGTAACAAACAGGCATGAGTCAGAATTATTTCTGGTGGGTATTCCTCAGCTTTTAAGAATATGCAGACTGAGTTAAAGGAAAAAAGTTAAACTCTTTCTTTCTCAGAGATTTTTACAAAAATAGCAATGCTGTGTTCCTCTGCACTGGCTGTTAAATCTTCAGACGATTAACAGAATTTAGTTTTTCCTTAAATCAATGCTATTCATTTAAAAGCTTTATAATAATAGAAAGAAAAAGTTGTCAAAGTACTAAGCAGTGTGGATTAAATAATTTGTTGTTCTTTGCAACTGCACATATTCCTTTATGCTATATTTCAGTTTATTATAAGGTTTTCTTATGTTTCTTGATTCACTGTGTTCATTCAGTGCCTTAGGACATGAAAAGAACTTTCGTATATCATAATTTAATTAAAATCTGACTGACCTGTTTATTTTAAGGCTCAGACTCCAATGTGACACAAGCCTTTTAAGTGTTTTGTCTGGACATGCAACTGAGAATGTGGTTTCTCTGAGACCCTGTGTCCCACAGACATCAGCAGATGTTGTGTGAACATCAGTTCTGATGGGATCCTTGGATGTAGACCAGTAAATCAAGGCAGCTCTTATGAGTACATCAACTCCTTGTTAGGATTTCTGACTGTATGAAATCCTGCACTCGGACATCTTACTTGTTCAAGTAAAAAAAGCCTGAACAAGGCTTGTGGCAATTTGTTTACCTATATTAAATAAACATAAAATAAATTACGCCAACCCTTTATTTTGTGAAACCGCTATTACACTAGGAATTTGACTAATAGCATGATTTTTCTCATTCTTTTCTCATACCTTTTTTGTAGTATTTGCTTGTTTTCTGAGCTATAGAAACTCAAACAAACAAACAAACCCCAACCTGTCCACATTTCACTTTAGAACAAATTATATCATTACAGTTATGGTCATTTGGCCTATTGCCTAAACATGACTATTTTAAAGATGCAGTGCATTATAATGTAAATAGGCAGGATTTCAGGAAAACTATATAAATATTCAAATATGATTACAGAACTCTAAAATTTTAATACCCAGTCACCTCTTTCAATAGTTTTGGTCTGCATTTCAGTGCTCAAATCTAAAGTTTTTAAAAATAATAATAGTACATTCTACAGCACTATTCCCTATGTATTTCAAAAGTAGCCTTGATAACAATTATGTATAGTTTTTTTAGGAATAATGCAAGATTGAATTTTATAAGTATTTTCTAATCAACACTTGACAATTGATTCATTTCATTTTAAGCAAACTTGTAAAATTGATTTTTTTAATTCATCTGTAAATGACTGAAATGTTTTTAGTAAAATAATGTTAGATTTTGTTTCTATGATATTTCTTTTTCTGTATCTACTAAAAGCTGTATTTTTGTAGTTATCAAACCATAAAGCCTGTCTTAATAACTGAGAGGAGAATCTGTGTAATTAAAATAGTCTCTAACTAGAATATGGTTTTGAAATATTATTTCTAGGCCAAACACCGGAGGAGAAGCTGAGAGGATAACAGTGTTTTCTGAGTTTGATTAATAAAATTCTGGAATAAAATTAGTTAGCCCTTGTAAAAAAGAATACTTTGAATTTAAAAAATTATTAGCATTGTTACTGTGGTAAAGATTATTAATATTTTGATTTGAGTTCTTAATTGTGATTTGTCTGAATCACATTTGGGAATTCTATTCCTGTACAGAGCTTTGCTGGGAATGTTCCAGAATACTTTGGAGAGCTTTGCCCATTCCTTAGTCTTTAAGTAGATGTGGCTTTTCCTGACATTTATTTACTTTAGCAAAACAATAGCATATTGAAATCACTTCTCCAGAATCATTTCCATTATTTTTCTGTTCTCTCAGCTGTACTAAAACAGACACATACACTCCTTCATAGGGCTATGTGACCTAGCATTCTTTTTCAAAAATATTAGAAATGTACAGCACAGCTTCTCCATTGGATAAACCCTCCAGCCTGCTCTGCTTGGATCAACATGGGAACTCTTGTCCACACTACTAAGTTTTTAAATGGGTGTTGAGAGGAAAAAGGTTCTTGTGTTGATTAAGTGCAGAGAATCCATGCAGCTCATATTATATAGCACATTTTGAGATGGGTGGAATTTAGTACTGTAGTGGTACCATTCCTTTTGGTTTTGTACAACTTATAATGATCTATCCATGTGCCATTACATCAGGATTCCTCAAATTCAGTTCCCAGTCAGTGTTAAATCTTTTGTTCAGGATGGAACAAAGATAATTTTTGACTCAATTTTCCTCTATAGCAGACTTTTTATTAGGGGCAGGGTGGGAGCGTTGATTAAATCCTTGAACACTTTTCTGTATTTTAGGGCCATTGAACTTTTGAGGCTTTATCTCAAAACTAAATGGTTCAGATCACCCCAGACAGCATGACCATCTAATCAGAAAAAGCTATCCGTGTTTTATACATTGCCAGTTTCTGGATAATCTGGGGATTCGCCTGATTGTGGTTCACTTACCGGCCAGGACAATCTGTGGGTGTCTGGGCCATTCCTCTAAACCAGGCTGTCCAACCCATTGGTTGCATCCAGCTCTGGACAGCAAGTAATGCAACCCACAAGATGATAATAATATTAAAAAATGAAGTTTATTATTTATATACATTAACTATATATTTTATATGCAGCCCAAAGCAATTTCTCCTCACTCAGTGCAGCTCAGGCAGGCCAAAAGGTTGGACATGCCTGCTCTAAACCCATAGTTAGTGTGAGCTAAAAGTGGAATGTTTTGGTATCAAAACTCCCTATGTTGGAGAGTGCATGATGGTTCACTTGATATAATAAGCCATTCATCAGTATTTAATTTTGCAACTATGTTTTTTTTGACAGGAGCAATCCAGCGTATAGTACATGATTGCACCGATTCCGCTACCATGGGTAAAAGCCAGGAAAATGTTCTGGGAATATTAATTTGAATGATTTGTAGCATTGTGTCAGCCATAGGTTGGCTATGTATTTAATTGAATTATTTATATACCATCTTACTCCAAGAGTTCAAACTACTTAGCACAGGAATGTCCTTTCGTGTTATCTTTACAATAACAATCCTTTAAAGTAAATTGCATTGCGTGAATGACTGGCCCAAAACCACCCAGTTAATTCCTAGGGTTTAAAATTGGGTTTCTCCCATTTTAACACTTAGAACTACATAATATTGCTTCTATTAGCCCTCCTTATGACTCCCATGCAGAATGTAATCCTCCTAGAATCATGGAATGAGTAAATTGACATTTGAAATTAGAGAACAAGAAGATAAACTACTACAAGATATGGGATTTATTTTATCAATGGCTAGATAATAAAACATGGAAATGAAATAGGAAATAGGAAATGAATGTTATAAATATAATATTTGAAAATAAATTTTTTGAAGCAACAAAGCCATAGTTAAATAAATGATAAATGAGGATGTTGATTTGTTTGACAATATGAGAAATTAGATAATTAGTAAATTTTGAATATGGGGATGAAGCACAAAAGATTTGTAACCGACTGACACACTGTTTGCATTTGTAATGGATGATGGATTTGTTTTATGGTTTGTTAAAAAAATTCTCCTGGATTTATTTTTGCTCAAACTCAAAGGTGAATATAGCCATTATAGGTTATACACAGTGGCAATAGGTTGTTCTTAAATTCTAGTTTATTTGCCACTCCATTTTTGAAGATGCTCAATGGCTTAATACATCAAGATTAAAAACAAAAGTACAATCATAATCCAGTGAATCAATTTGGCAATAACATGGTCTGTCTTGTCTTCAAATGCCTTTCTAGGAACTCATGTTTTATAGCTCTCCAGAAATATAAATGGGGGGTAGCTGCAGTTTGAACACATAGGGTCTGTTTTATGCTGAAAGTACTTCCTTTCAGCGTGATATGGAGCCACTGACATAATTCATAGGGTACAATTGTTCATCCAACTTTATATCTGTCTAGTGGTCCAATCTGCTGTTTTGTCATCCTTATTTCATGATTCTTTATTCTTCATCTCAAGAAAGGTGGTTGAATATTTTACTGAAATTAAGATAAAATAGCTTTAGCCCTTAACTTGTGTTTAGTAAACTCATGGTGACTCCTGTCATCAAATCCACTTGTTTCATGTTGATATAAAATTTCCTATACAGTAAAAGTATACAAAACAACATAAATGATAGAAAAAGAAAAAGGAATGAAAAGAAAACAAGCAATTACACCTTATTTTTGAGTGTAATGAGTGGAAGATCATCAAAGAGAGAGCCAACCTAGAACTAAAAAGAAAGTTCCTGATAGAACAATTAATCAGTGGAATGGCTCGCCAACAGAAGTTGTGGGTGCTCTAGCACTAGAGATTTTCAACAAGAGATTGAACACCCATTCATCTGGAGTGGTATAAATTCTCCTGCTTGAGTGGGTGGTTAGACTAGAAGACCTCCAAGGTCCCTTCCAATCCTGTTATTACATGGACGCTCCCACGTAACACCTCTCCTGCGCGAGCTGCACTGGCTCCCAGTGGTCTTCCGGGTGTGCTTCAAGGTGTTGGTTCTCACCTTTAAAGCGCTCCATGGCATAGGGCTGGGATACCTGCGAGACCGCCTGCTGTTACCGACTACCTCCCACCGGCCAGTACGCTCGCACAGAGAGGGCCTCCTCAGGGTGCCGTCAGCCAAGCAATGTCGGCTGGCGGTCCCCAAGGGGAGAGCCTTCTCTGTGGGGGCACCCAACTTGTGGAATGAGCTACCTCCTGGAATACGACTGATCCTAGACCTCCGCGCTTTCCGAAAGGCCCTGAAGGCTTACTTATTCCAGCAAGCTGGCCTATCTTAAAATGGTTTTAATGGGGGTTTTAAAACTTTCGATTTTATTGATTCTGGGTTTTAAATTGGGAACTTTTCAATTTTGCAGATCTGGGATTTTAAATTGGAAATGCCGATGATTTAATTTATTTTTAGTTTTTTCTTAACTTTTGTATTATATGTGTTTTAAGTTTGGCTGTTCACCGCCCTGAGTCCCCTAGGGGAGAAGGGCAGTATACAAGTTTAAATAAATAAATAAATAAATAAATAAATAAATAAATAAATAAATAAATAAATAAATAAATTTCCCCCCTCTCCCCCTATGTCAGCATACCATTGCCAACCAGTTTGTCTTAAACTATGCAGTTATTTAAAAGAAAACATTGGGCTGCCCCCATTAATAAGGCCAGGGTTGCTTAAATCAGCTGCAGCCATATAATATTTTTTGAAGACATTGTTTTTCTAAGCTTTTCAATACAACAAACGAATAAATCAGACCTTACCACTGAGAATATGCATGGAATATATGTGACCAATGGAGGCCCTAGATCAGTGACTGGAGTTTCCTATGATTCAATACTTCTATTGTGACAGCCTGCATTCAACCATGGCTCCCTGCTGCTCTTCGTGTATACATGCAAAAACCCAGACACTTTGTGCTAACTAGTTGATAAGAGAAGCTGAGTGTTAGTTTAGTTTCTCACAGGAAAATGTTCTCATCACAGATGGAAGGGCGGTTGTGCTGGCATCAGAGGTGGAATCTTAAACTATCCACCAACTAAGAACAGCCATGCAATCAATCCCACCCCCAGAATTGAGAAAGTTTGGTCAATCCTGTCTGCTTATCTTAAAATATCAGATACAACTTTAGGAGGATGAATTGGGAGAGCTGGAGTGGAGGTGGATATAATGTCTGGTAATTAAAATGGATCTAAAAATGATAGACGTTGAAGATTTGATTTGGTTTATTATGAAGATAGGTAAGGTAATCCAAAGAGAACTGAATAGTATTAACATAGACTGATAAAGCTTCGTTTTGTTTTCAACAAGTTGGTTTGAGAAGTCTGAAGCCTCTGGAAACAAATGAGAGCACAAAGAAGGTGAACTTTGGAGAAGGTCAAAGATGACAGGAGAGAAGAGGTTTTACCAGTCAAAAAAACCTGGTTGCCAGACTGATAGGGAAATTGTTAGCCAGTGTTTAGCATTAGGCCCTTTCCTAATGCTAAATAGTAGTATTTACAGTACTTAGAAACATAGAAGGGTAGGCAATTGTATGACTTGCAATCACAATTTTATATCTCAGGTTGAGATTTCATTCTCTGCATCTTATCATTGAAAGTGACCAAGAGAAGGTGGAAGAACCAGGCTTGGCTAGGGCAAATCTAAAGCATTTGTCTAAAAGTGAAACTGACTACTATTTAATAAAAGGGTGAGAAATTCAAAATCAAGTTTGCATGGAGTTTTCTATCAAATCCTGAAAACCCACAGAAAGGCTCAGCCACAATCCCTAAAGGCCAGTGGTGGGTTGTCCCTGGTTCGCATCGGTTCTATAGAACCGGTAGTAAAACTGGCGGGACGCTCGGCCCACTGACCCTGATGTCATGAAAACACTTCTGCGCATGTGCAGAAGCTTCTGCGCATGCGCAGAAGAGCGCACATGCAAGCAAAGCAAGCGCGTACACACGGCCCCATTGAAAACTGGTAGTAAAGGTAAGTAGAACCCACTCCTGCTAAAGGCAATGTCTGTTTCTGCAAAGCTTGGAAAATACTTAATAGCAAACAGTAACATGAACCAGTAGAATTGCCTGCAAGCACTTTCTTTTACTGTCCTTGTCCCTTGTCATTGCTTCTGGTCATCTGGGGACCTTTCCAGATTACAGAGCCCTTGATCTGTGCCCCAGGTTCCTTTTGCACCTCTTTCCTAAGGCTATAAATCACAAAACTGCATCTCACTTATTTTGGCCATGTCATGTGGGACAATTCACTGGATGGAGAAAGCAATTCTGTTTGGAAGAATTAGCGGTAAAAGGAAACCAGACCGCCAAAGAACGTGGTGGCTGGACACCATCAAAGCTGATACCAGCCAGAGCATAGAAAAACTCAAACAATTAGCCCAAGATTGGAAGATGTGGAGAGACCTGGCCCATATAATCGCCAAGAATCGGACACAACTGAATATATAAATTTATCATCATCACTTAAGGCTGTAGCCACGCAAATCTCTACCAAAACAAATATAAATACTAAATAGAACTCGGGAGGGTGCTCTTAGTAATTAACACAAATGACAAATTCCATTACTTCATCTCAATTTATTACCACATATTAAGATTTCATAATTAAATATGTGTGACAATCTACCGGAAATCATTGAGCCTTAGGCTTAATGTGACACACAAAGTGAATGTGAATATTGTAGTCATCTAATAAAGTGTAACTAGCACAACAACATCTACTATTATTGTTCAAGGGCGGATGTTGTTTAGTACATGACACTGATATATCTTTAATTGCAATAGTGAGATGCAACAAAACATTATCGGAATTGGGGGAAAACATGCTGCCATTTACCATAATGAGCTGATCAATATGCCATTGGGATTTGAAAAAGATCAGGAATCTATTTCATACAGCAAGATGTCCAATGAGGTTGCCTATACATGAGGTACTGTACCTCCAAAGTCAGGTATCTTCTCTAGGTGAGAGGCAATCATATACCAGCCATTCCAATGTAGTTATCCCAACTGTGTTATTTTAAGGATGAACAATGAAGGAAAGAGGGAACAGATGGTTCTCCTCTCCTGCATTGATCTTTAAAATAAAACATAATACAGGCTTCCCTCACTAGCTAGAATGCAACCCTAAAACACTTTAAAGAGATAAAAGCTGTCAACAATGTAATTATCTGTGTAAATGTGCATAATATAAGAACGTTTAATTTATGGAATACACAACCAGAAAGAAATGGAGTATGGAAGGAGGCCCCAGAGATATTTGATTTGCAAGGTTATTAGGGAATGAAGTATTTAAACACACAAGCAATTTATCAATAATTTTTATACTGTATTTACTGCAGTTATTATTGTTGCTCTTGATTTGTAACTTAGCCATTCAGCAGCTTTCTGTATAGGTTTAAATGATGTTGTCTGATATTTTTTTAAATTTCACTTTTAATCATATATGATGGTACATTGCCTCGAGAACTCTTGCTTTACAGTTGATCAATGGCTAAATGCAAACTTTGACTTAGGGCATTTAATATAGAACATAAATTCTGTAACAAGGCCCAAGTGGTGCAAACAGCACACTGTGGATCAAAAGTAAGTTGACAAAATGGGATGATGGATGATGGAAGGCTTTGTTTTGCTACTTGCCGTCTTCTCCACAAGATTGCAAATCACCACTTATAAAGTGTCAGCTCTACTTGTATTAACAGAGCTTCCAACAGTATGGATATTCTGTGAGGGAGACATATTTCCTTTCCCCTCCTCCCCCCCAGATAGTCAGGGAAATATTGCGACAGATCAGAAAGTATGATATGCTTGTGGAGAAAAGGAAGAGGAGGATGACGACTATGGAATCTGAACTGAACTAAGAAATAAATGCTCACAGATTTCTTAAAAAGAAAAAAAAATGCCCTGTGTTAAAAAAGCAGTTCTACTTTTAACAGGCATGTCCAAAAAGCCCCTTGCTAGAAGCACTATTGCCTTCATTCTCTGCATGTACATTTTGCAGCAATCTGCCCAGGAGTGAAATGCTCCGAAGTCTGCTACCGGTTTGCTTTCCTACTGATTTGCTGTGCATGCGCATGCACAATGCGTGCCAAATGCATGCTTTGCGCACATGCACACTGCAAGCGCTACCATGCAGCGCTGAAGAAAGAGGATTAAGAAGCCTTTTCTACGGTAAGTAGAACAGCGAGTGGGGGGGGGAACAGCTGTGCCGTGCGATTTAGATTTGCTAGAAAGCAAGATTTCCTGGTTTCTAGTGAATATAAATTGTGCGGCAGAGCTGATCGTTGGAAATACCGGTTCATTCGAACCGGTAGCATTTTTTAACTATCAGTTCGCCCAAACTGGTAGCTGTTATTACTACTGATTTGGGCGAACTGGTCCGATCTAGTAGCATTTCACCTCTGAATCTGCCCACCATATACTGGATCCCGATCAGGACAGGCCCCTCTGTTTGCCTTGAAATTCCTTTTCTTCCGTGCCATGTCTGAACATTGATGACAGATGTGAGAGTTAAGATCTCTTCTGATATCAAGGCAGAAAGCTTTAAAGGTGACTCAGAATAAAATTTCATCAACTGTAGTAGAACACTGTTCCAAAAACAAAGAAAAAAAAAGGTGTAACTTTTAACCTTGGGCAGTATTTGGGAGAAAGCTTTAAAACAAGCTAGTCTCTACTCCAGGCCAAAACAAGCAAACAAATGTAGATTTATTGCAGAGATGGGAACTGATATGCTCCAATCATTTTAAAACTCTTTGAGTCACAGCCCTGTTTTGAAAAGTGCACCGTTCCTCCCCTGGGCTTCCAGGTGCATTTCTATCTTTCCTTTCTCAGCCAGTGAGAAACACCGGTTATGGCACTTCTCACCTTATTTCCCCCACTCATTCTTTAGGGTTAGATTAAAGATAAATTAAAGATTAAAAAAAGAGAAAATGGGATACCAGGCAAAATATTTTTGCACAAATCCCACCACTCGTACAGAAAGCTAGGATAGAGAAAAGAAAAATATGGCGCGTAAAGAAGAAGTGAGAAGAAGCACCAAGTGTTAGAATGGCCTGCTAGGAAAGGAAAAACAATGCTTTCATGTTGGCTTTGGCTGCATGTAATGTTGATAAAGCCGGACTGAAAGGCAGGTGATCCATTTACTTTGCAGTCATATGAAGATTTGGAATACAGCACTTGTGTTTAGTTACTCTGGCTATTTCTAGTTTGCTTGGTTTGGCAATCATGGTGCAGCTTCAAATTACACACTTACAAAATGTGGGCTGACACCTTTCCTGATAAGACAGTAGGAGGTTCTCTAAACCAGGTTTGTGAATTTGAATGCTCTAGTGTGCAATCTGTTATAAAATGTTAGGCTGCTGGCACTTACCGTATGTTCAAAAGTAAATCCTACTGCAGACCTCATGACATAAACCTCTGACCTAGTGTTTGGGGTACCTTGCTTCTCCCCCCCCTGGTGAATATTGTAGATCTTCATGTGCTATTTTGGTTAATCCTACACAAGGTATTACACAATTGGGATTATTTTCTCTCTGAAGTTGCCTAATCTTTTTTTAACACTTTCTAGTTTGGTAGTCATATTTATTAGTTTGTGAAAGTGCTTTATACAGTACTGTGTCTTTCCATGTGAGTTTACTGCTTGTGTGAAAAGAAGGGTCAAGAACTGAAGTTTTAGGAAGTGTTGCCACAAAGAAGAGGGAGTCAAGCTATTCTCCAAGGCACCTGAGAGTAGGACAAGAAGCAATGGATGGAAACTAAGCAAGGAGAGAAGCAACTTAGAACTAAGGAAAAATTTCCTGACAGTTAGAACAATTAATCAGTGGAACAATTTGCCTCCAGAAGTTGTGAATGCTCCAACACTGGAAGTTTTAAAGAAGATGTTGGATAACCATTTGTCTGAAATGGTATAGGATTTCCTGCCTGAGCAGGGGGTTGGACTAGAAGACCTCCAAGGTCCCTTCCGACTCTGTTGTTCTGTTCTGTTCTAGTTAGTCTAGTCTCCAGTGCAGCACCTCTGATGGGACATACAGGGAATAAAATGAAAGTAAATATGATCTGATAAGCACTTTTAAAAATAAACCTATAATTAAAGGGTCTGAGATGCAGCTGGGAATCTTATGGCTATGGTCATCCTTGTAAATTTATGTAGGATTACAGCTTTAACATCTGTTGCCTAGGAAGATAGCAATACTGTGTACAAAACATGTACTGGAATGTGACATCCTGAAACAGAAAAAGTTGGAAAAGGCAGCTATGGAATTAATAGGTACCTGTACTGTGACAAGAACTTTTAGCATATACCAAACCATTCTTAAATGTTTCATGACAGAGATCTACTCTGGTTGCATTCTGTGTTTGTTCCCAGAAAGATGTAGTTAGGACCATTTGAGCTTAAATAAAACTGTTATTTACTTTGTGCTGCTTTTAAACATAAGCACACTTGCAACTTGATTTGTGCTGAGCAAGGCATATGTCTGCTGACTAATTTCATTGGTCCTTATGAGGAAGTAAAGACAGTTGAGTGCCAAAAGTAGTATAGCATTTGTGTAAACACTTTTAGGAATGTGGTCTAAGACTAAATTCTTAGTCAGCATCCTTATTGTTTGCCAAGAAATAATTAGGTTGGAGGAGAGCTGAACCTATCTTTGCCCAAACACATTCTCCATACATACAAAACCAAGGGAGAAAAATCCAGAAATTTAAGCCTACTTCAGGTAGACCTTTGCATAGGTTAGCTTAGTGTAGAAATGGTGGTGGATTGTACTAGCTTTAATTGGTAGTAAATTACCTTTAATCAAATGACTTCCTTCTGAGGCAAGATGATTGAACAGTAGAGCACTTCCGATAGCCTGTAGTATAGCCATATTTTGCTTAACTATAGTTTACTTGACTGGGGCCACAGAACACCTAAATTGCAAGGCATGGTTTACAAACCGTTTGTTCACATATTATGTTAAATCAAAACCAGGCACATCATACAAAGGCTTAGCAGGTTGTGCAAACTTAGGCAGATGTACAGTACTTGAATTAGTGCAATGACCAAATTTGGCTTTCAGGTACAGGTAGTCCTTGAGTTACGACCACAACTGAGCCCAACATTTATGTTGCTAAGTGAAACATTTGTTAAGTGAGTTTTGCCCCATTTTAGACTTTCCGCTTAAGTGAATCATTGCAGTTGTTAAGTCAGTAACACGGTTGTTACCTGAATCTACCTTCCCCACTGCCTTTGCGTGGTTGCAAAAGCTGATCACATAATCCCAGAACACTGCAGCCATCACAAACAGGAGCCAATCACCAAGCATCTGAATTTTAATATAGGTGGCCATGGGGATGCTGCAATGGCCGTAAGTGTAAAAAATGGTCATAAGTCCCTTTTTTCAGTGCCATTGTAAGTTTGAATGGTCGCTAAATGAACTGTTGTTAAGTTGAGGACTACCTGTATGGAGGAAGCCCTAGATGCCAGTAATTTCAGAATTCCTTTCAGGGTGGTTTTAAAAAGGAGGGGTGTGTTATTTTCCTGTAATGCCATAGGTTTCTTATAGCACAGGGTCCTTGCCGAGGTTTGGAGAAAAAGTTGGAAAAACCCCACCTCATATTGCCGTTAATAATCTATTGTGGAGAGCTCAGATGGGCGCGTGTAAAAACACGTCCAGGTGTTCCGGAAACAAAACGGGCAAGGTCTCCAAACCGGTTCAATTTTTGCTTGCCGACTCAAGCAAGCCAACCAGCCAGCCAGCCAAAGAGGGCGGGCAAAGCGTTCGCCGGGTTTCTCCCCCGCCGTGAAAAGGAGCCGCCTTCTTCCTGCAGGAGCTCTGCGGTCGAGAAATCCATTCCCCCATTTCCCGCCCGCCGAAATAGACGCCGTGAAATCGAGGGAGGCCGGGTCCGTCGGTCCGCTGGTGATTTTTCGTCTCACTTTCGGCGTTTGGACCGCCTAGGCCACCATAGCCTCCGCGGAATCCGGCTGGCTAGCTGGCGGGGACGGCGCTGTCAAGAGCCAGGCGAGCTCCAGAGGGATACTAACCGGGGAGGGGGCAGCAGGCGGCAGAGAGGGGTCGCCAGCTCGGGACTTGCCGAGAAGAAACAGCTGAGCGAAGAAGAGGAGGAGGAGCCCAAGGAGAGGGACGGACGATCCTGGGGCTGGAGCCCAGGCTCGGCGGGGAGGCGGGGATCGCTCTGGCAGCCTTCCCGGCACGGGTGATCCGCCGACTTCGCCAAAGCCGTTGCTGTCAGCGGGCGTGAGGAGCGGAGAAGACCGGTTGCGAGCGAGCGAGCGAGCGAACGAACGAGCAGCCTCGAAAAGCGAGGGAAGGAAGGCAGCCCTTCTCTCCCCCCCACCCCCAGTCTCTCCTCCCCCAGCTCCGGAGCCTCTTAGCAGGAGCTCCCCAGCTTCCCCCTTGCAGCTTGGAGGGTTCCCGGTGGCCCCCGCCTTCCCCGCTTGGAAAGCCCGCAAAGCCGAGCCGAGACGGCTAGAGAAGAAAGACGGCAGGCGGGAGCCCCAAGGAAGGCAAGGGGGCTTTTTTGAATGCGACCGTGGCTGGTGAAAGGACGAAACCCGACTGCATGGACGAGAACTGGGGAAAAGGGCTTTTTTTTTTTTTTACCCTTCCTCTACGGAGCGCCAATGCCCCCTTTCCAAGGTAACAAAGGTTGACTCCCCCCCGAAGGGGCTTCTTTTAAAGCGAGAAGCTGCGTTTCGTGGTTTTTAAGGCAGAAAACGGGTCTGACTGAATTACTCGCGGATTTCTCCATCCCTCGTCATCCTATTGTTGGCCTGAAAAAAGCTGGAAGGGCTTCTGCATTAGTCTTATATATTCGACCTCCCTTTGTGCATTCCTCGCCTTCGCGGATGGGAAAGAGGTTTTACGCAAACTTCTCTTCGAAAATCTCCGTCCGGTTCCTTTAATTGACTTCACAGTCATTGAGAAGGTTGTGTGTGTGTGTGTGTGTGTGTGTGAAGTGGGGGGAATTAAAGCTCTGATACTCTAGGATGGTCGCGGTTCTCTTTTTAATGCGTAAGTGAAGTGTTTGCAGCAGTGAATCGTCGTTAGGCTTGACAAATGCCCACTGTATTAAAAGCTGAGCTCAAAACCCATGGGTTGATTGAATTGCCAACGGTATTATTTTGGTTTACTTGGCTTAGGTGTCTGATTTCTTTTTCTTAAAAGGGTAATCCTTAAGCATTTGCAACACGGTAACAGTGTGGTGTTAACTCCACGCAGAGGAGTACCGAGGAATTTCCTGGGAAATTTGCAAAGCACTCACCTCTAAAATAAGGATTCTCCTGCCAAGTATTCTGGTTTGACTATTAAACTACCTTTATAAATATCTATAATTAACTACATCAGGAATTAAGGAATGCAATTTTCTACATATGTGTGGCTTTGAGTTACGGATTAAGATTAGATTAAATTGGATTTGGAATTGGACCCCATGTTTGGTGAAATGTGGTTGATGCATTTATGGTTCAGTGTCTGAACATGGCCATACAATTGTTAAGAGGAATTGTCCCTCACCTCCAGAGCTGGAGCAGTGGGCTGTCTTCAAATTTTGATCTTTGTATTACAGTCACACGCACACACCCATTTTTAAAACAGCCACGTTTTGTAAACTGTAGGCAGTGTGGGAATGGTGGTGACTTTACATGAATTCTGAATAAGATGCTTGTAAGATTGTATTATTGGTTTACCTTGGTTCTCTCCCCCCACCCCTTCATTTCTCAAAGGTCTATTTTGATCTTGGTCTTTTCAACTAAGAAGAACTGTGCATAGCCATATTGCAGAGCAGATGTGTCCTGGAGTGGAAGCCCTATGATGAAGTAAGAGAAGAAGGTGTGGAGTCTCCTGAAAGTGATGTGAAATCCAGCCCCCAAGAACGTCTTTGTGGAAGGCATTTGAGAGGGGACTGTGTTTTCTCCCCGCTAAGACTATGATGTCGGTTGAAAGCTCCACAATAACGAGCAGAATAAAAAATTTACTTCGGTCTCCGTCTATCAAATTGAGAAGAAGCAAACCAGGGACCAAGCGGGGAAATATCAGCACTAAGGCAAGTTCAACAACTGGGCCTGGTCTCTTTTGTTATCATTTTTCACTTGTTCATTCTTCACAAGGGATTACATTATGTTGCATTTGGTGGTGGTGAAGATGATAGCAGAAGTTGTCATATCTGCTTTCCTGATTTGGGCATATAATACAGGTGGGGAAGTCTCGATTGCTGCTTTGAAGGTACCTAAAGGTTGGCTTTCTAAAGCCAGGTGATACCGCAGGGGATGTTGGGCTAGAAAAAGTAGAAGCAAGCAAGGGGATGATCAAGAATGTGATCGCATTCAAAAAGGGGCGGTATTTAATTTTTTCAGCAATTTGAAGTTTTCCTGTTCCCAATGCATTCTGAGTTGCAAACCGTAAAACAGTAACAAAACCATTAAAATCAAGCAATAGACACAGTATGCGTTCCTATAAGAGCCATCAAAAGTTTTGTGCTTCTTCCATACAGAAGTGTGTTCTAAGTGTCTTCTTAGTTGAGCAAAATTTTAATTTGTACATCTTGTGTTTTTGGAATTGCTTCTGAGGAGCAACAGTATCTGATAGATGCCTAATGCTGTTTTATTACTTGACACACAACGGTTTCATTTTAGCTCAGGGTTAAAAGGAACTAAACATTATGGCAATACTTCCTGAAATACTGCTATTGGAGTTGTGTGACTTCCTCCTTTTTTGGCATTTTTCAAATAATGGACTTTTGCCCAATATTTTCCCCCCCATTCTGTGACTTTTTCTTTTTGGTCTGAGAACACCGATGGAGAGAGACAACAATTATTTTGTTCTCTTTTAGGAGATAATATTTAATTTGTGTACTCAATATAAGGGAAGACTGAGCTTGACCATACTTTGAGTAACCATTAAAATATGAGTCTGGAGGCCTGCTTACCTGAGAGCTTAGCCATTGCCTAATCACATGCCTTTGCAGAAAAAATAGCAAATGCATCCATTTTTGAATCCAAAAAACAAATATAATTACACATAATTATAAGTAATCACTCCAGAGGGTTTGCCTAAAGCATGTGATACTAGCTGAATTTGAGCCTATGAAGAAATGTGGAGAAACTTCACTAGGTGAGATAGGATTTACTCCAGAAGATTGGTGCTGCTTTTGTAATTCTGGGCACTATGAACACTTAAGTCCCGCAAATGGGAGAATATGAAATAGAAGTATGAGAAAGAGGACTTGGTTTTGGAGGTTAACCCTTGTTTTTCTGTACTCATGTTAATATGTTTTCCACATCTTTTCGGGAAGGACTTTTTGTGTGTGCAAAAACCGTTGCAATATCAGAGATGATGTACGGAGGTGAATGGGTGTGCAGCTGTAGAATATGAATTGTTAGAGATAAGGCTCAGCTTTCAATATCTGTTTCTATAGGAATGACAAATAGCTGAACTTTGCTTACCATGCCCATGTCCTGGTGTTTTTTTTTTTTAAATAAATGCTGTGTTTGTTGGGATATGAACAAACACAGCATTGAATTAATTCCATAAGTTTTGTCTGATACTAGAATGAAAGTGAATTGCGTTATTCCTCTTAATTTTAGATATGTCTTTTTTGGGCTATGGTAGCAAGATAAAAGGACCAAGGATAGAATGAAGAAATGTGAAGTAGAATTCAAATGATATGAGTCTTGATTTCCTTCCTGGAAAGGGAGAAACAAATGAATATATGGATGCATGTGAAACATCCAAGTTAATTTTTCTTGTTTGATGGCTGGAATGGTAAAATTGAGAAGAGGGTTTTTTTGCAATATACTTACATTTGTGTGATTAAGACGTGGTGGAATTTAAAACTGTGTAGGAGTATATTATAGATATTCATTGGGGAAATAATCTCCAACATATGATAGTTAAATCAGCATCCATCTCCTCTAGCCTGTTTTGTAAATGAGTGGTATAAGAGGTAGAGCTACACTGTGGGGATTGGGGTCCTTGAGGAAATCAATGCATTCCTTCCTTCCCTAGCTATTAGTCACTTGGCCTTTTTAATAATACCTGCCATTGACAGATAAACATAACTTATTAAAGGCTGTATTAAAATACTAAAATACAGGTAGTCCCCAACTTACGACCATTTAGTAACCATTTGAAGTTACAATGGTGCTGAAAAAAGTAACGTGTAACTGGCCTTGCACTTACAACCGTTGCAGTGCCCCCATATTGAAGGATGTAGGAAAACTATTTGTACAGTATTGGCAATGAGAAACAGGTTTAGAAACACACAGTATGTATGGCTTGTACATTATTGTTATACCTCCAAGTGCTGTAAACAGCTTTTTTTTTCTTAATTCTGTTCCCCAGGTAACTTATAAACTACAAATGTATGATGACAGAATGGTTCAAATAAATATAATTGGTTTCTACACACTAAGCTAAGAATGTAATTTATCCCATTCAAGATGCAATATTCATTTTATAACCCTTGTGGGGAAAAAGTAGCTTCTTTTAAATCACAATTTTTTCTCAGATTGTCACGTGATTGTCATATGTTCAGGATGTGAATTGAATGATTGTGTCTTTATCAGAAAAAAAAAAGTCCAGCCAATATACGGCTTTGGTTTTAGAGAAGTTGTGGCTCGAAAAATACTTTCAGATTTGATTGATTTCAAGTTATTCTGGGTTAGGCTTGGTAACAGCATTTTTTCTGTGTGTATTCCTTCTTGGTGTCCAAGTGCTGTGGCTTGTTTAGAAAAGGGGCTGAGCTGCTTTCTAATTAATGGCTGGGTCTGCAGTGGCAAACTTCCCAGTCAATGTGGTCCTTTTTTTTGTCTAAAGATTTTTTGGGAGAAACCTGTTGGCAGAGAAGGAAGATAAAGTGTAAGGCTGAGGCCAGCTGGCTGTCATCACCAGTACTGTCCTGTAATGCTGAGAAGTGAAATGAACTAGGATTGCGCTTCTGAACCTAGCTTAAACTGGATTGTTCAATGACCACAGTGACTCCTGTATGATTAAACTGCAAGAAATGGGTGTTAATTGAAACAAACCCTTTCAGGCTAGTTGAAAATGTCTGAAAAGCTGTTTTTGATCAGAGTAAGTCAATCTCCTGAAAGTACGTCAGTGGTTTGGAAAGCAAATTCTCTGAAGTCTCAGAGCATTTTCAAGCTGTAGCATGGCCCTTCCCAGCCTGGTGCTTTCCAGATGTGTAAGATTTCAGCTTTGATAGCTCCCAGCAAGCATGGCTCTTTGGAAAAATTGGCAGCTTTGGTAGGTACAGGTTTTAAAACACTGTTTTAAAGCAAAGACTGTCTAAGTGTAAACAAGCCATGGTTCCTTCTCCACAACTCAAGAAAAGAGAATGTGTTTCTGAAGCCCTTACTGTATTTCAAGACTTTTGATTGGGCCCGAAGTCCTTACTGTATCTCCAGTTCCTCTTCTAGGCCTGTTTGCAATCTGCTCTATAATTACAGCTGGATAAGATAAGTGTCCATGGAGAGGCCACGACACAAACGTGAGGGAACTAGTAGAATTTTTTGACTATTTCTTTGCAGCTGAAAGATAAGTGTTATCATGGGCCTATTCCATATGGCTTTTTTTCTGAATTACTGTATTTTTAAAATTTTATGTGGAGGGAGCATTCCAAAATTGCGCAATCCACCCCCCCACCCCCACCCCGCCGAAGAAATACATTTTATACTGCTGGTAAACGTATTGATGTGAAAAACAATGAATGAGGCAGGTGGCAAAAGTCTGTCATCCAACTAAGTGAAATTCCATATTGTCTTCTTTCATAGATGTGATGAACTTTAAATTCACAGTGTTTTCTTTCTCGTACATAGCAGAGTTCTCAACCAGAATTAAAAAGAGAAAAAAAATATTGCCATATTTTGTCACTCCATCCAGCAATCTTTTTATATTTCCATGTATAGATTTCTTTTGAGTTCAAAATGTGGTAGCGATGGATAATTTTCTTAAGAACTCTTCAGACAATTATATACACAGCAGCTCACTCATAAATGTAAAGCTTGCAAATACCTAAACGTGCAACAAGGGCCCGCCATACCATCTTAGTAAAGAAGTACTATGGGATGTCAAGGTACTAGGACTAGGAAACCAAAATCATAAATGCTAGTACTACTTTTATTATATGGCTACAATAACAGAATCTTCCATGCCTGAAGTACTTCTTCTTTCTCTCTCTTCATAAGAATAAGCAGGGTCTTATCTGAGATACTTGCTGTCAACCCTGAAGCTGACCTGACCAGAGCCATATTGGAGCTTCAGTGTTGCCACACTGGAACTGAGGGAAAGGGAGGGAGGATTAGAGATAGAGGGGTTTGTGTAGGCAAAATAACATACTTTCTCTTGAGAACCAAGGACATTCTCACACCTGAACCGTGGAAGAAGGAGGGAGGTCACCAGACAACCAGGCAACATCTTGATTGGACCATGTGATTGTTGGGGTTGTGGGAAAACTTTCTCTTTTAACTACCATATTTTTCGGAGTATAAGGCGCACCTTCCCCCCCCCAAAAGAGGGTGGAAATGTTGGCGTGTCTTATACACAGAATGCAGCCATTTTTGGCCTCCCGAAGCCTCGCCCCGCTCGTTTCATTTTTTGTGAAAAACAGGCCCATTTTTTGCCCGTTTTTTGCAAAATCGGGCATTTTTGCCCTCCCCCAGCATCCAGGAGCACTCTGCAGGCCTCCCAAATCCTCTGTGTGCCTCATTTTTTGCCCATTTTTTGCCCGTTTTTACAAAAAACTGGGCGTGCAGTGGGTTTGGGAAGTCTGCAGAGTACTCCTGAGGGCCAGGGAGGGCAAAAACTTTTTTTTTCTTACTTACCTCTTTGAAATCTTGGTGTGTCTTATACACCAGTGCGTCTTATAGTCCGAAAAATACTGTAGTTGAAAACCGTGGGAACTTTTAGAGTCGGTTTTCGCCAGATATGTGCCAATATGACATTTCCAATAAAGCTATCCTTTGAGGAATCTGCCTTCCTTGGATTTCTGCTTGCTATGGATCTATTACTTGAAACCCTGGCACTTGCTTGGAATATAGCTCTGCCCCAGATTCAGATTTCTTTTATTTCCCCAGTGTTTTGGTAGCAATCCTTCCTACCTGTGCTTAAAGTTATGTTTTCTGCATATTACAGAGTCTTGGGCTGAACAAATGAAATAAGGTCCATGTTTTCCTGAAGGAAACTGGGACTGTCACTCTCAGGGAGACATCAGATAGCAGAGCTTCATTTTTTTCTAACTCTGCTAGAATGTGGTGGCAAACTCACCAATAACTGGAAAGGGTTCAAATGATAATTTATTTTCAAAGCTAGCAGATTATATTGATACCAATAAAGGAGAATATTTGTAGTTCCAGGTTGAAATGAGGGGTCGTTGGTGCCTTAGAGCTTGATTGTTTCCTTGCAGACATTTCTTGCAGACCTACTTTGGGTAATAACATGTCTGCAAGAAAACAACCAAGCTCAGAGAGCACCAAGGAGGTTATATTGAGTGACAGTTGCACCAAAGAACCCACAGCAAGAACGTCAAGGTTACACTGAATTTCAGTAACCAAGATCCTTCTGATGCAATTGATGGGAGTGTTGGGTGTTTGTGGTTTTTCTTGTTTTACTTAATAGAATGTAGAGAAAGACAAATTTAAATAAAATATGAACAAATGTCAAATTTTATACATGAGGATTTTTCTTGCTTATATCATATGTGTAAAGTTTTACATTGTATTTCAATAAAAGGTTATATTTAATTGTAAGTATCCATAAATAAGATGCCTCTAATAATCTGATATAGAAAGTTGATCAAAGCAGTACAAATATGTGAACATCATAGAATTTCAATTCCCTTTGAATTTCAAAGGGAACAATTTGCAACTGATGTCACTAACAGGTAAAGTTGGGTGGTGTGAGCGGGTGGGAGTGGGGGTAGGAGATCAAAGTGTGAACACATTATAGGAACATCATTTGAAATCCAGTAGGGCAACTTTCATATGCAGGTGGTGTCAAACAGATAATTGTTATTTTAACACAATGGGATTGAGTAAATTATGAAGAAAGAAATGGAGGTAAGAGAGACAGTCAGGGATCACTCATAAAGGGCACACATTTTGTTAAGGGAAAGTGGAATAATTAAAAAAACATTCACAGAGCAATTAGAAGTGTTAGTTCTAATTTTGCCACAAGACACAGAAAATAATATGCTGGTATAAGAAATTTCAGAACTCCAGGCATAAAACTCATTGTAATTATATTCAGGTTTTTTTCACCATACTTACGTTATCATTCCAGTGGATTTTGTTTGGAGGACTGTAGGCTGATGACAGGATAGCTGTAATTAATACTGCCTTACTATATCTCCTCTCTCTGATTTTTTTAAAAAATAGTGCTGTATTAATAATGTTAAAGTAGAAATGGTCAAATGATTTGTGTGCAGCATTAAAATGCTGTTTTGTTTCCATCTCTTGTAAGCTTAGTGTCATAAGCTGTCTAGGCTAAATTCTTCTTTGCTAGCTTCATTGGTTGATTGATTATGTCCCATAAGGTTGATGCTTAGCAAACAATAAATTTTTTTCCAGGATGATCTATTCTCAACAAGATCCTTTAGATCTTCCATGGCCACTATAACTAAATACATCCAACTTGCAACTGGTCTTTCTCTTCCTCTCTTTTTTCCACCTTTCCCAGAATTATAGGTTTCTCTAGAGAGAATTATAGCTTTCTTTGCATAATGTGTCCAAAGTATATAATGCCTCAAATGAGATCTTTGCTGGTTATTGTAAAAGAATTTCTACATATACATATAGGTATACATGTGCACATACACATGCATGTACACGGAAGGGATAACTGAGACAAATCCTAGAATCTTGGAATTTAACTGTAGGCCAAGGGTAGTCCTTATTTTCAATTTTTTTAAAAATGGGACTTTTTAAGGGATACATGTATCTTCTGTTTGTGATTATTCTTAGTTTTTAGAAAAATGCTTTTCATTGTGGATGTTTTATAGCTTTCACTTTTAAAGTCTGAGATGCAGTGTGTGTATAGGTGGTAGTCCTCGACTTACGACCACAATTGAGCCCAAAAGTTATGTTGTTAAATGAGAATTTGTTAAATGATTTTTTTCCTATTTTACAACAGTTCTTGCCACAATTGTTAAGTGAATCACTGCAGTTGATAAGTTAGCAACCTGGTTGTTAAGTGAATCTGGTTTCCCCATTGACTTTGCTTGTCAGAAGGTTTCAAAAAGTGATCACATTGACCTTGGGACACTGCAATGGTCATAAGTATGAACCAGTTGCGAAGCATCTGAATTTTGTTCACATGATTATGGGGATGCTGCAAAGGTGGTAACTGGAAAAACAGTCATATGTCACTTTTTTTGTGCCATTGCAACTTTGAATGGTCACTAAATGAACCATTGTAAGTCAAGGACTACCTGTACTGTGCAATCTACCAGTTTTTTAAGAAGCTGAAAATCATGCCGTTGATCTTATTTTTGCCCCACAACAATGGCAGATAAATGTAAGTTGAGTTTATGGCTTAGCTAGCACTTGCTTTTACCATACTTAAACCCATTATTCTAACTCCCAAACTTTCTTGCAATAAGTATTATGAGCCAGGCTATGGTTAGAGCTGAAAAGAGAAAGCAACACCTTGCCAAGCAAGGAATCAGAGCAACTACTGTATTAACGTACAAGGCTCCATTTCAGGCTTTAAACCCATAGCCCCCCTCCTCCCCTACCAATGCTGGCCAAAAAGCAGTCAGGTTGGGAGATAAGATTATAAGTGCTTCCTGTTGTCTTCACTACTGAAGAAATGGCCTTGCTTAGAGAAGCATCAAATTACCCTTCTGCAGGCCTACAAGAATAGATTTTTTTTAACTTAAATGCTGTATACCATTCAAATATTTACATATAAATTGACCTCTTATGGAGATAAATAGCATCCAGGGACCACTTATTTCTCTGTTGTGGAAAAAGTAAACTGATGCTCATAAACGGTGAAGAATATTAGTCTGTGGTCCAAAGCAATGCTTATTTGAGGGGAAATATTTGAATATTAACTAAAGTTGGATTACAGAAATTACTAACTGATATTTTTGCTGCAATATGACTGGATAGAATGTATGTGGCAAGGATGAGGGAAGAGCAGAAGGGGAAAAGTCAGATAAAGCAGGTGGATTGAGTTCAAAGAGATTATCGGAAAGCCTTTGGAAGAGCTACAACATATTAAAACCAGAGTAAAATGGTGAATAATTTTCAATATAGTAATCATGAGTAGTTAAAACATATTAGCCCTTAATTTTTACTTGCAAACATGGCAGAAATTTAACAATGTTCAAGGATCCATCTTGCTTTGTTTTACTTATTCTGATTTACTTAAAAGCAAGGATATTCAAGATTCAGGAATTCAGGAGTAGAACATTCTGAAGAATTCCAGAACATTCTGTTTCCCCTCTGGAGTACACCAGTCAGACACGTTATTATGGAGGCGATTTCCCTGAAGTAAAATTAGTTTGAAGTGTTCTAGGTGTAGCATTCAGATCTAAAGCATTATGGTCTTGAATCAACAAAGAACAACCCTGTAAGGTGGGTAGGGCTGAGAGAATGACTGGCCCAAAGTCACACAGCTGGTTTTCATACTTAAGAGAGGACCAGAACTGATGGTCACCGGTCCAGCATCTTAACCACTGACTACACCAACTTGGCTCTCAATTTTGTTATGTAAAACAGGCTAGCAAATCTTGCCACCCAATCCAAAATCAACTGTGAGAAGATGGATTCATGTAAACATTATAAGTACTTATTCTATTTTTGGGTTTCAAAGCTGGCAAGAGGCTAGTATATGCATTTGCTAGCCTTTTCTTAGGACAGGCTCTCAATGTGCAGGCAACTTGTGCAAATAATCATTGGTTCTATCAAATTATTATTTAGTGGAAGTGAAGGTCTTCAGAGTCCTAAGTAGCTAAATGCAGCTGCTTGGTAATTACTCCCTTTTTATTTTCAAAAATACAGAAAAATATTAAATTCCTAAAGACTTTTATGACTTAGGAACTGCCTTCGCTCAAATAATTATCTCCTATCGAAGTCATACCTTTTGTATGAAGATGTGCACATATGTGTGTATGTATTCACATATTGACTAAGCAATAATTTGGGTTGTTTGATTTTGGCCTCTGAGGATTGTAAATCATAATTTATTTATTTTTTAATTTGATTTATATGCCGTCCTTCTCCGGAGACTCAGGGCGGCTTACAATGTGCTCAGCAATAGCCTTCATCCTTTTGTATATTTATACAAAGTCAGCTTATTGCTCCCACAACTGGGTCCTCAATTTACCTACCTTAGAAAGGATGGAAGGCTGAGTCAACCTTGAGCCTTGGCGAGATTCGAACCTGCAGTAATTGCAGGCAGCTGGTCTTAATAACCAGCTTAATAACAGGGTGCCTTAGACCACTGTACTACCAAGGCTCTTTATGGTATAAGGCAATATTTTAATTTGTTTATTAAGGATATTAATATGGCTGCCCAAATCATGGTGACTGCAGGTGACAAAAATAAGATCTCAAATACAAAACCCAATATAGTCCCATCTCCCTTTCGGGAACATTCAGACAAAACACTTGATGGGCTTCGTATCAGCTTGGGATCCTAAGATCTGTGGACAAAACCATGTCTCAAGGGTCTTTTGAAAGAGTGTCAACTCAAGGTAGGAGCCATTCTTATCTCTGTAAGGATAATGTTCCATTGAGAGCATAGAAAAAAGCCGTTCTTCGTGGTCCAGTAAATGTACCTCCTTAATGGAGGGGGACTCATAACATACCTCCCTCCATGATCTGGTGCTTAGGTAGATGTAACTGGGGGAAAAAAGTTTCTTCAAATAACCTGGTCATAAGCCACCCAAGACTTTGAAGGTGATAATCAACAGCTAGAAACAATTCAGCAACTAATGCAGCTTCCGCAAGAGGGGTGACACATGTGGGAATTTAGTCTTGTGCAAAACCATGCTGGAATGGTTTTGAATGAATATGTGGTTCCAGCTCATCTATCAGCCACTTCCTGAAACCATGACTAACCAAGTTATGATGTATTACAATTGTGAACCTGTTCCACATTTCCCTACATAATCTGTACATAACCTTGCATTGTTTATGGCATAAAAGAATTCTGGATAGCATGTTGACTCCCTGATAGTATTTCATCCAAATATCGACTTTCCCCTGCTTTTCTGTTATAAAATATAGGCAATTATCAAGGCATGATGATCTCCAATTTTTCTATAATCTTCTCTGGTCTAAACACCATGCATCAGTGACCGATAAATATATCAGAATGAAAAGTGTATAAACTTTTACCTTCCCGATATGCATGGAAAGCAAACCTGGACATAGTTATAATGTATATAGACAATAACAGAAACAATCCAACATGCTAGAATTATAGTTTTGAAAAAAAATGTAGCCAAAGTAATTTATTCTCTTATGTTTAGGGATGAGCGTGGATGTTCAAGTATGTTACTGTTTGTATGTTAAATATTTTAAGCAGATGTTTGCAGCTGACATTTGTTTCAGTTTTCAAATACTCTGCAAGTCCTAAGGCAGTGATGGCTAGCCTTTTTGCTGTCGCATGCCAAAAGCATGGGGAGCATGGGGGGGGGTGTTACGCGTGCACGTGCCCACACCCATAATTCAATGCATCCCGCCCCCCCTGCGCATGCGCACATGACCCTTGATTCTCCCCCTGCTTTTGGCACACGATAGTACGATGGGACCGGAAAGTCCGTTTTTCACCCTCCCCAGGCTCCAGAGGCTTTCTGGAGGGTGAATACAGCCTTCCCCACCCCCCCGGAGGCCCTCCGGAGGCCAGAAACAGTCTGTTTCCTGACTTCCTGTGGGCCCAGAAGGCCCAAAAACTAGCTGGCCAGCACGCACATGCACGCTGGAGCTCAGCTAGGGCAACACTTGCATGCCCACTGATATGGCTCTGCGTGCCACCTGTGGCACACGTGCCATAGGTTCACCATCACGGTCCTAAGGCAATGTTTCTCAACCTTGAGAACTTTAACATGCATGGATTTCAACTTCCAGAATTCCCTAGCCAACAAAGCAAACTGGGGAATTATGGGAGTTGAAGTCCACACGTCTTAAAATTGTCAAGGTTGACACACACTGCTCTAAGCAAACTTTGATTATTATTTTTTTTTGAAGAATTGCATGTAATAGATCTAAAGGGCCTCTTGAATATGGATAGGACTGGGGATCGGTTGGGTGAAATTAAGTAGCATGGAAGAGGCCATAATTGAATGACTGAGAGAACAGATCAAAAGGCTTCCTAGTCCTAACCTTTGAAAGAAGATAAATGATATCTGCATACAAAATACCAAGGTCTTTAAATAACTGGAAATTACTTTTTTAATCTCTATTGCCCAAAATAAACTAAATAAAAAGTGTAATTGGTAAGGCCTGTATGTAGTTTTGTTTTTTATTAGATGAGGAAATTACACAACTTTTTTTTTGAGTTTTGGTGCGATTTTTTTAATTTTTTATATATTATAGCCATTATGAAATAAAGCCCTCAAATGATAGTAGTCTCAGAGGATATGATTACAGTACAAATGCACCATGATTTGAATACTAAACAATCATATTTTGGATACTTTTTATTGCAACTCAGATATGTGCCTCTCTTTTGCCACATACAAATCTTCGGAACATGAAGTTTATTTCTCAACAGTTGATACTGTATAACTTCAGATAGAAAGAAACATAGCCAGTTTAAAGACTTGCTCAACAGAAATTACTAGAGAACTCGCAACCAATTGGGTCAACCTTTCCTTGCTAGATTCCCCAATGCCATCAACAAGAACTTTTAATGTTCTTCTAATGCCTTCACTGGAAAATTAGCGATACATTCAGAGATACAATTGCCTTGAAAGTAGCCCATGTTGAAATATGTGGAATAGTCAAACATCATCACAGGAAATGTTTTATGACATTTTGTATTATGTCCCAAACTATTTTTTGATAATTTTTATGTATAAAATATAAAATTTGGCAAATTTCAATTCCATGAGAGTCATGGATCCCAGATTTTGGACATCTTCTGTAAATTAGTCCATTTGAGGTAGTTTGTTTGACAAACTGTTGCTCTTATGATGTACCATTTTGGCCAATGAAAGGTTACAGAATAAGGGTTTTAATAGTATATAGATGGATCTCACCTTGTTCTTAATGAAGACCAACATCTATTTCCTGTCCTCCTGCTTTGGGTCACTTTTTTGATATCTGTAGAATATAATAATGTAGCTTAACTACTCTCTCATTGCATGTCATGAATATCCCTCTTCTAACTATACTGGCAAGAAACATCTGGCTAGATTTAGGACAAAATGCAAGAAAGCAAAAACATTTTTTTGTTTTTGTTTTTGTTTTAGTTTATAAATGGAGAAATACACTAGGATCCTTAGTTTACCATATGTTGAACAAATCTTTCCTGGTTTGCATAGTTACCTGCCCTGCTAGGGTGGAATAAATGAACTACATACAATAACAAGTAGGTTATTTACAATTAGTCCATTGTGAACATGACTAGTGTCTTAATGAATCTTCAAGGTCAACAGATTTATATAGGGCAGAAGCCGACAATATTCACTGAACTACCTGGGTGTTTCCTAAATCCTCAAAACTGCTTTTCAGTCTGGATCTTGACTTCCATATTTCTTTGGTATTAGAAGGGGGTAGGGATAATCTCTTTCTGATTAATCTCTTCTTGTTTTTGCTGTCAATTAGATGCTGAGATGGACCTTATGTGCATTCAGGGGCTTAGGGAAGAAACAGTTGGTGTGTGTGAAAAGAGCAGGGATGCATTTCTCTTCTGATATTTTATAATTTATTGTGTATTTCCAGTCTCTTCTATTTTAAGGTTTTGAATTTAAAGAAGGATTTAATTAGATAAATTCAGGAGTTAGAATTAAACAAAAATACTTGTCCTTGCTCTTCTGGACTATTGTCTGAAGCTGAAGTATTCTGACAAAGATGTATTACCTTCCTTAAAATTGACTCACCGAAATCAATTGGAATAAAATTTAGATTTGTGCAGATAGATTAAAATAAATATCTACACAACAGTAAAACTGTTTACATACATTTTTTTTATTTTTTTTTTACAAAGAACATAAAAACTAACCCAAACTAATAAAGGGTAAAATCAGCAAAGGAAGGAAGGAAGGAAGGAAGGAAGAAAAATAAAATAAAAAGTCTAGAAAAAGAGAACCAAAAGAAATAGAAAGAAACTTTTGATTTCTTCTGTATCAAATATTAGTATGATTACTGTATTAACTCTAACTGTAGGACAGGGGTCCCCAACCCCCAGACTAAGGACTGGTACCGGTCTGTGGCCTGTTGGAAACCAGGTTGTGCAAGCAGCAGGCAAGCACACAAATCTGTGGAAGCTACCGTAGGATGGGCATGTGAAACCACCCTCTCCCCACCACCACCGCCATTACCATTGCTGCTGCCGGTCAATGGAGCAAGAAAGATTGAGGACTGCTGCTCAAGGATTACAAATAAATGTTCACTTTTTTCTGTTATCCATTTTTTTTTTCTAATCATCAAAACAAAAAATGCAGTTTTTCCATTTCATGCAAAAAGTCAACAAGGGGTTTTCAATCAGCCATAAATATAAATATAGGTATGGGTTTTTCTGTAATCAAGTACTGTAAGTCTGAAAAAAAAATCTGTCAAGTTCAGGATCATGGCCCTGGGTTACGCAAGTAACCTAATTGCAGACTGAGTATATAAGTTAATACTTAATTCTGTTTTTTTTTAAAATTTTGTTCTTATTTATGTTTTCCTGTTTTGTGACATGTTTTATTGTAAACTGCCTAGAGTCACTTAGGTGAGCCACTTATGGGCAGCATAGGAATCTCGTGGATGAATAAATAAATAAATACTAACTTAAATATAGACTGCGAGGTTTAATATGAGATGGACAACATTATTACTATGGCATTTTATTAATATTACTAATTACATATTACTACAGTGTTATTACTAATACATCCCGTCTCAGTCTCCCTCTTGAGACTGTAAACTCCAAACTCATGATTGAAGCACTTGGCTGGCCTATTTGAAGATTCTCTTATTTCTTCCCAATACTTTTTTTCTTTTTTGCAAAGAAAGGGGGATCAGATGGTTGCCTGAAAGAGAATTTAGAAGTGAGCATGCTTTTTTTAGGTGCTTTAACTGATTTCAAGTTCATTCAGGCAAACAGCTGCTAGTACTACCAGGGAAAAGCTATTTTGTTTATTTCTTAACACATTTTTGTGGAACTGCTTTTTTACCTATTAAAGTGCCAAGCCTGGGTGATCTTTCCCAAATATGTGGGAGGTTCAACCCTTGGTCTCAGTCAAGCATCCTTTAATGTCTCTTCTTTGCCATGCCAGTGGAGCGTGCTGTTTTCTACACCATCTTTCTTGAGGAAAAACTTTTGGGGATTAGCCAGAGACTCTCTTGGGCTTGTTTGCATTCCTGGCTACTCTTCTTAGGAGTTCTAAAAGAACCAGGGAAATTCTCTCACTTCTGCCTCACTCATCCACTCTTGCCTGGGGGTTTGTTGGGAGTCCTTCTGAGGAAAATCTACTTTCACACCCAGAATTTTGGCTTAGCAAGCAGAGCTGACAAATTGTACAAGGAAGTACACACCATACAAATTTCCAGGCATCTTACGGAGGCAGACGCAGCATATAAATTTAATACATTATTCTTTATTATAAACATAAAGATTGAGGCTCTTGAATAGTACATTGTTTTTTAGGGTGTTGGAGCATATTGTTGCCTGACTGACTTTGTGCAGAGCTTGACTCAAACAAAAATCAGCATAAACTCCAGAACCAGTTGGACAAAGGACAAGTTTATGAATGAAATCCAGCTATAAAAAGGCGGATTGTGTGTTTTTTGCTGGGAAATGTGGGTAGGCAAAAATGCTAGAGAAATAAATGCTTGGTCTAGAAATCAGAAAATGTATACTGTACATTGCAAACTCCTGTTATAATAATAATAATAATAATAATAATAATAATAATAATAATAATAGTAATAATAATAATAATAATAATAATAATAATAATAATAATAATAATAATAATAATAATAATAATTTTATTTCTATACCGCCCTTCTCCCAAAGGACTCAGGGCGGTGTACAGCCTATTTAAAAACACAGACAAACAACAATTTAAAATTTAAAATAATTAAATAAATTGGCTCAGATTTAAAATCCCAAAAAATTTAAATACCCCAATTTAAAACTATTTTGTTGATAGTCTGGCCTGGCAGAACAACAGGGTCTTCAGTGCGCAGCGAAACACCCGGAGGTCGGAGATCTTACGTATTTCCGGGGGCAGTTTGTTCCACAGGGCTGGGGCTCCCACAGAGAAGGCCCTCCCCCTGGGTGTCGCCAACCGACATAACTTGGCCGATGGCACCCTGAGGAGACCCTCTCTGTGGGAGCGAACTGGTCGGTGGGAGGCTATTGCTGGCAGGAGACGGTCTCGGAGGTACCCGGGTCCTATGCCATGGAGCGCTTTAAAGGTGGTAACCAACACCTTGAATCGCACCCGGAAGACCACTGGGAGGCAGTGCAGCTCGCGCAGGAGGGGTATCACATGGGCACAACGGGTTGCGCCCATAACCACCCGCGCGGCCGCATTCTGGACCAGTTGGAGCCTCCGAGTGCTCTTCAAGGGGAGCCCCATGTAGAGAGCATTACAATAGTCCAACCGGGAAGTAACAAGAGCATGAGTGACCGTGCGCAGGGCGTCCCAGTTCAGAAAGGGCTGCAACTGGCAGATCAGGCGAACCTGATAAAAGGCCCCCCTGGCCATGGCCGTCATATGCTCTTCTAAAGACAGCCATGCGTCCAGGAGGACACCCAGATTGCGAGCCCTCTCCGTGGGGGGCAAAGATTCACCCCCAATAGTCAGCGATGGCACCTGCTGACTATATCGGGGCGCCGAAAGCCACAGCCACTCGGTCTTGGAGGGGTTGAGTCTGAGCCTGTTCCTCCCCATCCAGACCCGCACGGCCTCCAGGCAGCGAAACATCACATCAAGGGCATCGTTGGGGTGGTCTGGGGTGGAGATGTACAGCTGAGTATCATCAGCATACAGATGACACTTCACCCCAAAACCATGGATGATCTCACCCAGCGGCTTCACATAAATGTTGAACAGGAGGGGCGAGAGGACCGACCCTTGCGGCACTCCCCATGCGAGATGCTTCGAGGTCGACCTCTGTCCCCCTGCCAACACGAACTGCGAGTGGTCGGAGAGGAAGGAGGAGAACCACCGCAAGACGGTGCCCCCTATTCCTAATCCCCTCAACCGCTGCAGCATGATACCATGATCGATGGTATCAAAAGCCACTGAGAGATCTAATAGGACTAGGACATAGGAGCAACCCCTGTCCTGAGCCCTCCAGAGATCATCCACCAACGCGACCAATGCCGTTTCTGTGCTGTACCCTTGCCTGAAGCCCGACTGGTACAGGTCTAGATAGATAGCTTCATCCAGGTGCCGGGGAAGTTGTTGTGCCACCATGCTCTCAACAACCTTCGCCACAAAACGAAGGTTGGAGATTGGACGATAGTTGGCTAATTCAGCCGGGTCCAGGGAAGGCTTCTTGAGAAGGGGCCTCACTACTGCCTCTTTCAAGGCGGCAGGAAAGGCACCCTCGCTTAGAGAAGCACCTATAATCCCCTGGAGCCAGCCTCGTGTAACCTCCCTGGAGGCCAGTACCAACCAGGAGGGACACGGGTCCAATAAACACCTGGCGGCACTAATCTTACCCAGAACCCTGTCCACATCCTCGGGAGTCACAGGATCAAACTCCTCCCAGATAACATTCTCAAGACCTATGCTTATAGAAGCATAGATGGGGTAAGAGAAGGCAAGACAGATATATAGATTGCTTAAGCATGTTTTGTTGCTTATTTCTGTCCATAAAATAAGCTTAGCTGTATCCACCAATAGGAGAAACTTCAAAGTATAAGGGACAGCAAACTTTATACATGATCTATTAACTGAGCTTTAGTGATGTGGCTAGATGGTGACATGATGAAATTTCAATCTTTATACGGTAAAGGAACAGATGCTTCCCAAAGTCTACAATTTTTATAATCCCAGCATTGTCTTCATGCAAGACATTTAAATTAGTTTAATTTGTGGCACCCTGAAGAAGTTTCTTAATTGTTTATTGATAGCATTATTTTAATTACTAGTAAGTTTTATACTGTGTATTGACTTGATCTTGCATCTTGCTTAGAGTAATTAAAAAATAAGTGAGGCCTGCAACTGAGGTTACTTGTATTATATAACACATGTATAAGATGGTATATTGCATGTTATGCAAGACCTCGAAGATCAAGTATATCATGGACAGCATTGTACCATCCCCAATGAGGTAAGCATAGTACAGGCATAACTGCAATCAGATAATTCTCAGATAGTCCAAATGTCCAGCTTTCTGTACATTAGTAATGTAGCAAGGACCTCTGGCATGGCAACATTAGAATGATTGCACTTCTAAGAGTGAATGAATGATTCTTTATTTTGTTGATATAGCAATTATCAGCCCTGGAGGCCATCTTTTCTTTGGAACTTCAGGGCTGCCACATTTAGTGCCTGGGAAAATGGGAGGGGGGATTTGCAAGGAGTTGGTAAAGATATATAGCCATAACAGCATTCTTTTCTCTGAGAATCAAGGACATTCAGCCTGCACCTGGATAGAAGTGACTGGGGCTGTCTCCAGTTCAGATGGTGGATTGATTGGATCATGTGACAGACATGTGGGTGCAGGGTGTGGGTCTTTGACTTTCTTTTGGGTGGGGAAAACCCAGGAACTTTTAGATTTGGGTTTTCCCAGATGTGCCAATATGACATCTCTAATAAAATTGAGGAATTGCTAGCCTCGGAGTCTTCTTTAGTTGGGGGTGTTATTGGAACCCTGACAGCAATAGCACTTAGACTTATATACTGCCCAAAGTGCTTTATAGCACTCTCTAGGTTATTTACAACACTGGTCCCCAACCTTTTTGGTGCCAGGGACTGGTTTCATGGAAGACAATTTTTCCATAGACTGGGGGATGGGGGATGGTTTTGGTTTCACTAGCTCGCCCGCCATTCACCTCCAGCTTTGCGGCCCATTTCCTAACAGGCTATTAGACAGTACTGATCCATGGCCTGGAGGTTGGGGACCCGCTGGTTTACAAATGTCTGGATCCTCATTTTACCAACTTCAGAAGTCCCATCAAAATTGAATTCCAGGCTATGGGCAGAATTTAGCCTGCAGTACTACCTTCTAAACACTATGCCACCAGGCCTCTTATGTAATTCAAAGGATAAAATGCTATTAGAATAAATTAAGATGTGCCTTGCCTAGATCAGAAAAATTTCTAATAGGCCAGTCTTTTCTCTCTTGAACTGTGAATTCTGTTGCTTACTTTATTCCAGGGGTGTCAAACTCAAGGCCCAGGGGCCAGATGTGGCCAATGACATGTTTAGAACTGGCCAACGGGGCCACCCTGGAAACAGTGAGGGACTGGCTTGTGGTGTCTTTGCCAGCGAAAGCAGGCTGCCGAGCTGCGTTTTCGGCTGCGATGGCCTCCTGCAACCCTCTGCCAGTGAAAATGTTGCAGCCGGAAATGTTGCAGCCTGGTGGCGCAGTGGACTAAACTGCTGCTGTTAAAGTAGTACTTAGCTGCCAGCTGCCTGCAATTACTGTGAGTTCAATTCTCACCAGGCTCAAGGTTGACTCAGCCTTTCATCCTTTCGAGGTAGGTAAAATGAGGACCCGGTTTGCGGGGGCAATAAGCTGACTTTTATAAAATAGACCACTCAGGTGGGGCCAAAAAGCCCTACTAAGCAGGTATATACAAAAGTATGAAGGCTATTGCTTAATGCATTGTAAGCCGCCCTGAGTCTCCGGAGAAGGGCGGCATATATAAATCGAACTAATAAATAAATAAATAAATAAACTCAGGAGCCTGCTTTTGCTGGCAGAGTGCTTGGACCGTCACAGGCGCCCCGGACATGAGTGACATCGAGCAGGCCATGCCCACTCTGGCCACTCCCACCCCTGCTCTCTGAGGTCAAACACAACCCTGATGCGGCCCTCAATGAAATGGAGTTTGACACCCCTGCTTTATTCTGTACCGTTCCTATGGAATGAATAAAAAGCGGATGGAAGAAGAGATGAACTGGAAACTGTGAAAAGAATTCTGTTAACAGAGCATTACTGAAGGGTGTGGAGTTACACAAGTGGAAAGCATGGCAAATGAAGTTTGGTGGACTGATGAAAGACGTTTACATTGGAGAAATGCATTGGAGGGAATGACTACTATGAAAAATGAAGATGAGAAATTATCGCATAATATGTATCGAGAAAAGAGTTTAGTGGTGAACAATGTAACTTAGAAAGCAAGTAATGGTTAAGTTTAAAAGTAACAAAGCATATGCACGGTGATATTAAAACTATTTTTTTAGAAGTCAGGTTGTATGGCACCCTGCTTTCTTTTGTTTGCTTCCCCCTTCCAAGTTAAGTTGTCTGAGACAACAGCCTTAGCTGTTTTTGCTGTTTCTGAGTTGCCTGCTTATTTGGGAAATTTTGAATTCTGAACAGGTTTAGAAAGTAATGTTCTTTTAAGATTTGTATTCCTAATTCCAAATAAGATGATTCAGGACAGTCAAAATCATAGTTACTTGCTACGATCTGTAACAACTACCACAAAGAGAATCATTACTGGGGAAGGGCTCTTGACTTTGGTAGTACAGTTTTGTAATATTAGACTGACTTTAATGGCCTCTTAGGCATGGGGGCACTCTAGTTTAAAAATTGTCATTTATCCAAATGGTGCAGGTTAGATTGCACTTGAGAGCACTTGTGTTCCTGAATGAGAAGCTGGACTACTGCTTCTAAATTCAGCAGAAAAGCTCTGTTTATAGATCTTTCATAGACATCTGGAAGGTCACTGAAGGGAACAAGTCAGGAGAAGTTTTTGCTGTGCTCTAATTTGGACTCCAAATATTGGAATAAAGGAGGCCTCTTGTCTTTTCTTGGAAAAATATCTGAAAAATATAACCCAAATGCACCATTTTCCTTTTGGCATAGAGATAAGGTATTGTTGATATCTTGTCTTCAGATTAGCGTGAGAACTATCATTAATTCCAGATGAACCAAGACTTCAAGAATAGACTGGCTTCAGTTTGCATGTTTAAATTTACTGAAATTAACTCAAAACTTATGGCAGCCACATTCTTCCTGGGATTCCTTCTAGTATTGTATGTGTGTACTCAATCTGTTAGTGATCAAAGATGCCTTAGTGATATTTTACAACCAGCAGAGAGCTGTTTTAGAAAATGAATGTCTATAAAGTTGTTTTGAGGTCGGAGTAGAAATCTGTTAGGGACGTGCAGCTGCCAAGCAACTTGTTCAGCTTCTTTGTGTGTTGTTTCTTCAACCAGAGGCAGTGAGACATTTTTCTTGCTGAGCCCAGAAGAAACGACACTTACATGTAGCTATTTCCAACTACTGTGGTCTGAATGTATATATGTGCTTCAGTGTTGGATTACAACTTTCTGGAAATAAACTCTGGGGCCTGTTTTTTTTTTTTTTTAGGTGTTAACAATAGCTGTGTTTCAGCAGCATTGGTCAGTAATATGGGTCTGTTAATGTAAATCAGGGGTGAACATTTTGAAGAATCTTTAATACTAAATAATCGTCCTTCTGAAAGGAGAAGGATCTAGGCATCCATAAGGAGAAAAGTTCTAAAACCTATGTGCACTAGATACTGCATGTTCTGAAATAACTTAACAATTGTCTTATTTTTCTTCTCCACTTTGATAGCATGACAGTGTTTGATGTCCTATTGACATTCCCCCCGCCTGCCCTTAAATCCAATTTTCTTTCAGAAAAATACTCTGCATTGTGGATATAGAAGGTAGATAGATCTATAGATTTAGATCTATTTATTTGTGTGTGTTTCTGTGTGTGTGTGAGGGGGGTTTGTCCCATTTAAGCTGACGTTTGGCAGTTCCAAATTAGACTGGCATTTTTCTGCTTTATTTACCAGGAGTCAAAAATGAGAACAGGTTCCCTTTGTAACTTAACTTTCCCTATTATTTTATTTCTTGTTTTATAGGAAGAGATCAAATTTCTTTCTCCATTGCCTCTATGAGTTGTGATGGCCAAATATTGTCAGGAATTCACAGACATTTCCAGATCCTGTGTTCACAAACAAATAGGAGAGATAAATGGTACTTTTGGTGATGTACTGTGCATCATTATTGATTTGGTTTAACTTTGCTTATCTGGAATACAGTTTTATGAGTATACATCTTTGCCTCACTTCACTGTTTTTTTATTTTGGTTATTTTTATTGAAAGTGGTGCCTTAAACTGTATTCTGGATGAATGGATTACAGATTAAACAATTGCATATAACCGGTAAATCTGTATGTCAGTCCTGGGCAGAGCCTCAATTTTCTGAATACTGTTTCCCATCATAGCTAGTAACAGTACATCTGTCCTGGCTATGATTGGAATCAGTATTAAGAAAATTGTACATAGCCGGCTTTGTCTATATTAACCCAGAGTGTAGATTTCATTTTGTTTATTGAAATATGTAAATGTGACTTTGCTTTGGACTCCAGATTGAACTGATGACCTGGAAAGCTAAATTAAGTAGGAGCCTTTTCAAGCTGACCTAGCTGTTCTATAAAAGACTCCATTGTATTCTGTATGGAACTTGAGAAGAGATTTGGACCCGTTTAAGAGGCTCTGCTCTTTTGCATGCAATTTTATCTATGGCAGATTCTGTGTCAGTGAGTGTTAAAGGGGCTGTGTTGGAGGAAGGTGAAACTCAGCATCTCCCACAGACTGTAAAAAGTGAGTAATGGTATGTCCATGGCTATTACTCTGTATGTTAAAATGGGAAAAAGAGGTATGCATAGATTGCTTGCAGGAAGTATACATACATATACAAAAGGGTTCCCTTGTTACATCCTGAACAAATAGGAACATTTTAAAAAAATCAACAGGACAGTAAATATATACAACAATCATTAGTTAAGAAACAGTATTGATGTCAGGCTAAGCCCAAGGACGACAAAGAGCAATTCAGCCAGAGTTCAGTTCTGTATTTGCTTACACACAATAGACAGAATCTTGCCAGACTAAATCCTTAGTACTCTCACTCTAGCCTAGTGGATATATCTTGGGAGATTCTAGAGAATTCTTCCTCTCTTCCTCTATCCATATCCTGGCTGGGCTTCTTCTCTGCCCCAACCCCCACTTCTGAAATAGGCTGTCTTCTTCATGGGAAACTGCTGTTCACAGTCCATCACAACCTCTCCCTCTCTGTGGATACCATCTCTCATATCATAATTATTTTAAAAGCATTTAAAACTGTAACAACAGAACTAAAACAGGAAAAATAATAGATGGAGGGATGTTAATAATAATGAATCCACCTCATGAGTTTACCCTTTCCCTAGCCTCCATAGGCCTGCTGGCATAACCGAGTCTTGAAGGACCTTTGAAAGCTTAGGTGTGATGAGGTCAACCCCATTTCTAGTGGAGAAGATTCTACAACGTGGTCACCACAGCATAAAAGACCCATGGCCCAGAGCCCGCCAAAGGTTGCTTCCTAGATGTTGGAACATGTAACATACCCATTCTGTTGTATCTGACAAAACCTGTTACATACTCATTCTGTCGGATCTGGTGTGATGGGCAGATGAATGTATAATTATCTCTTGCTCGTGCTTAAACATACAAAGAGTAGTCTAGGAGATAGTAACCTCTGTTCCCCTATGAATCTGTAAATCTCATTATAATACTTGAACCATGTAGGAATGCTATTGAAGATGAGAGTAGAGCAATTGATTAGTTATATGAAGTAGACATTTGCAGCTGATGTTTTGCTTTGACTGCCAATTTATTTCTGAGCCTAATTTAAACTTAAACATATTTCCTGTTATAGTTCTAAATAGTTTCAGTGAGGTAAATTTGAAATATTGCCTGGGTCCATAAGAACTTGTGTAGCCCATGTCAATCTTTGAGACTGAATTGGGCTTTGCGATCAAGAATAATTCAGAAGAGGCTAGGACAAACAGAGCTCTTTAAGTGATGGCCCTATGCCTTTAAAATTCCCTCCAAAACCAGAAATGGGCCTTATTCTGATCTCTTTTTTATTTACTTTTGCTATTTTAATATAATTTCGGTGGAGAGGTGTTGTTTTATTATTGTTGCTACTGTCATCTCTGCTTTTCAACAATTTATTTTTTCTGATGGAGGAAATAATTGATAATAATCTTGCTGGTAATTAACTTGCTCTTTGTAATATTAGAATACATTTAGATTTTGATTTTCTGATATGTAATATAGCAAGAAGGATAATTTGGTAGGAGCGTCTGTAAGCAGTGGGGTGCTTTCATCTTTTGGAAGCAAATATTCTTTCCAACACAAGGATTTTACTGAGAAGCCATCAATCAGTTAATTAAAAGAAAGATAAAATCATTGCATAATGCAGTTTGGTTGGAAATGCTTTCTGCGGTTTGTTGGAAAGTGTCCCCTGGGCCTGGCAATCATAATAATTTACTTTATTCAGTGAGAAGCAGCAGGAAGCCCTCACAGAAGGTCAGCAGCGTTGCTACCCTTGACCACATGGATATCCATCTGTCACAGGTTCTGTTTTTAAATTATACTCATTAGATTGACCCAGGCTCTTATTATTATTTCTATATTACTAATTACTATGACTATAACAATGACACTTAATATATCTATTACTATACAATTACTGTTACGATGCTACACTCTATAGCAGAGGTGTCAAATTCGTGGCCCGCGGGCCGGATGTGTCACGCTCTGTTCACACCCACACCGTTTAGCACTGTTATATAACAATTTTTTCTTCGCACAGTATTCTGCTTTAATTTCTCTCTCTGGAATTTCTTCTGCTTTCTTCTTCTATGTTATTGGCCAGCATATAGAATACCTGCAACTTTCTATTTTGTGTTTTTATACTTTGCACTTTTCCTTGTGGTGTCTCTATATTGCTTTTCCTCTAGGGCTAGGCCATTCACACCCTTTGAAGGAAAAATGCCTTCTTTTATTTGGCTGCTTTACTTGCTGGTGGCTGCACAGCTTTCAAAATGTGCATCTCCTTCAGACTCCTCCCATCTCCCCCTACACTTGTTTAAAGGTTACAGTTTTATTGGCAACTCTGCCAACGGGACTCTGGGGAGAAGGCCCAAATAGGAGGGGAGGAACACAGCACAGGTGCCTGCAATTTTCTTGGCAGCCTATTCTTTCATGCCATCATCTTGTTCACATATTTATTTATTATTGACTTAAATGGCTACCCATCTCCCAAACATGACTCTGGGAATGTCTATGGAGATTCTCAGTCATCCAGGTCATGGTTATCCCAAAGGTGCTTTTTCAAAAAGCAACTGGACTTTCTTGTTTTTTTCATGGAAGACGTTTTGCTTCTCATCCAAGGAGCTTCTTCAGTTCTGATTGAAAGGTGGAGAATGGGAGCATTTATATAAGAGGTCTAATGACCAGAGGACTGCAAGGAATACCATATAAATCCTTCCATCCTCCACCTTCTCCTGGCAGAACTGAAGATGCTTCTTGGATGAGAAGTGAAGCGTCTTCAAGGAAAAAACAAGAAAGTTCAGTTGCCTTTTGAAAAAGCACCTTTGGGATGATTCTGGGAAGCTAACAAAATGTAAAAATTATACAAAACAAACAGAAGCTAAAGATAAGGATAAACATATAATGGCAACCAGGGAAACAGTCCATTTGGACTTAATTCCTCTCAACCCTGGGGGCTGGGAAAATAAAGGCTAACAGAGTTGGACCTAATTAATCTTGGTGTTATGGTATTCTAAAGAGATTGCAACTGAAAAGGCATACTTTTTGGGTGCTGCAAGATATCATTCCCTAATTGATAAGGCCCCAAACATGTCCCTCCTGCCAGATCTGATGGGGAAAGATAGAGATAATTGGAGAAAAGTGGTCCAATTCCTTTGTGTATGCCTTGAAATGGAAAAAGTGAGCTGACCCTGTACTTCTGTAATAATAGAATAGAATAGAATAGAATAGAATAGAATAGAATAGAATAGAACAGAACAGAATTCTTTATTGGCCAAGTGTGATTGGACACACAAGGAATTTGTCTTGGTGCATACACTCTTGGTGTACATAAAAGAAAAGATACATTCATCAAGAATCATAAAGTACAACACTTAATGATAGTCATAGGGAAACAGTCAATATAAATCTTAAGGATACCAGCAACAAGATTACAGTCATACAGTCATAAGTGGGAGGAGATGGGTGATAGGAACGATGAGAAGATTAATAGTAATGCAGACTCAGTAACTAGTTTGACAGTGTTGAGGGAATTATTTTAGCAGAGTGATGGTGTTTGGGGGAAAAACTGTTCTTGTGTCTAGTTGTTCTGGTGTGCAGTGCTGTATAGCTTTGTTTTGAGGGTAGGAGTTGAAACAGTTTATGCATCTGATAGAGGAAATATTTGGCCATCTTGAAGGCTTGAAACATTTGTGTCAAATAGGTGAACTGGCATGTTTCTGTTAAAAAGAAAATACAGTCCTTCTGAGTGGCCCGAATCTCTTTGATTCTTGATCTCTGCTAATTTAAAATAGTTGGAATTGGTCTTCTGTTAATCTGCAGAAGAAATCCAGAAATTAATATGTATGGATTTTCTTCCTTGTTCTTTTAGGAATTATAAAATATGCCATGTGCTAGAGTTGAATACTCACAAGCCAAGTGACAGTTTTTAGAATTATTGGCTGTCTAGGTAGACAGTATTATATATTACTGGAAGCTATTTGGGATACATAGATTAATACATGAGCTTTCAAGCTGTGAAAAGGTGGCCATAACCTGTTACTGAAAACACCTTATGGTGTTTTCAAATGATTCAGAGCTTCCGGAAGGGCATTAAAACCTGGCTCTGCCAGTTAGCCTGGAGTCTTGATGGAGGCACAGCCTTGGAGGTGGTTGGTGCATTAACTGAGAAGATGCTACCGCCGTACTAATCTTGCCTTTTTTACTTCTTGTCTTTGTATTTAACTTATTTAATGTTTTTTTTATATTTAGGATTTTAATTGTAAGCTGCCCAGGTTTGCTTTTCAGAGTGCGATTTAAAAAGATAAAATTGGAACACATGAAAACATTATTATGGCAAGGAGGATTCCTTTTATAAGTAATAGCTCCTTTTTACAGACTTTATGACCAGAATGCTAATTATGGGAATAGAATGGGATGGGATGGAGTGGGTAACAGGGTAACTGCAATAATCTCTCTGCCACTGAATCTGATTAACTCACATGATCAACTATTTAGCTGTGGCTGGAAAATAGGCTTGTGCAGCATTAAAGGAGGAGTTTCCTTGAAGTAAGAAGGGCGGCCTATAAATTTTATAAACAAACAAACAAACAAACAAACAACACAGCACAAAGAAATGCTTACATACCCGGGACATTTGTCTAGGAAATTTTTATATTTCTCTGGGCAGACAAAACATCCCTCTTCCATCACTAGACTTTATTCTGTTTGCTGGTGTCTCCTTTGGCAGCATTATATGATTAAGGAAAAATAATCTATTAAGGCTCAATATCAGCCTAGAGTTTTATGCATTCTGAGCAGGTACTCCAAGGGTTATCTATCAGAGCATATTTTATAAGATTTGTTCAGGTTTAAAAAGTAGACTTTCCTGGAGAGAAGTAAAAACTGGAGAGTTGGTGGCTTCTGGATTTCCAAATTCTTGAATCTAGACCTGGGAACAAATAATGAGCAGGACTTCACTAAATTTGCGCCCAGAGAGCTTGTGTGTTAAGGGGAAATAGCGGAAATATGTCAATGTCACATTATTAATGTTGGCAAAGTGCAAAATAGTGCTTTAATGCCAAGAATCCATGCCAAGAGTCATGTGTTGAATGGGTGGCCATATAAATTTAAACAAAGCGTATGCTCTCCTGCTGCGGAATAATCCTTTTCTACATTGCTGCTTTGAACCTGATGGGTTTTAATATAAATACTCCTGGAAATATTTTCCTGATAAATAAAGTTCAGGGCACAATATCTGTACCACAGACTGCATGGGCAAAAGCCATGAGGCTGGTAGAATAGTGCCACCAATAATGGGGATACTTTTTGTGTTATAAATGGTCAGCACTGCCGGATTACATCCTTTTGTGTTTCTCCACCTTGAGAGCACGGACAGTTTTTGTAATTAACAAGGACGGTCAGGAAGGCCTTATGGAAGAATGATACTCTTACCCTGCATTTGGGTAGAGAGACAAACAGGAAAGAAACAGCTGAAAATAAGTCAGAAATTGGAGATACAGAGGTGTGTGTGTGTGTATGTGTACGATAAAGGACAGAATTAAAATGCACAGATTGTGCACATTAGTAAGAGTAGGGTAATAGGTTGAGTTGTTCTATTTTGAGATTTGCTATTTATCCGTCCATCCATCCACTGCATTAAAAAAAAAACTTAGTTCCCCTTCCCTTTGGTGGTGTCCGTTGTTTTCTTTAAAAGCCACTTCAAAGGAGATGAATTTTCTGCATGGATAATATTTCTATGCTGGAAGCAGACCACACAGATATTTTCTACCGTTCTGTAATGCTGTGTTTGCGAATCATGAACTTGCAACACAGCAAACTACGTGATGATGATCAAACAGATAACCCGCCTGGGGCCCTCTACATGTGACAGGAATACAACTCCCAGAATTCCCGCCTGATTGCACACATTGGGAAGGACTCTGAAGGAGCCCCGCGGTTTCTCATGTTTCTCTACTGCATTTATAAAGTTCTCATAATTGCCTGAGAGCTATGCATTAGTTAATAGCTCTCATGTGACTGGGAGAATGTAGTAAAGCAAAACAAAACAAAACCAACTCATGAAACAAAGTGGTGAAACCCTATCTACTGGTATGTTATTTCCCTGGATGAGAGGGATCTCTTCATGTTAAGTCTATAAATCTTTCCAAGTGCTGCTGCTGCTGTATTCTTAATTGCTTTCAATATGTTTGATCATCACCACAGCAGCCTCTTTTGGTGTGGGATTTAATCGGCTGTGGAAAATTGAAAAGGCCCCAACATTGTGGTTAAGTGGGGTACCTGAACAGTTTTATCTTTCATCTTCCTTTTTGTTATCTGTGCATTCCATGTGGCCACGATCTGACACAAAATAAAGACTTGGGATGAAGGATGTATGGTCAAGTCACTCCAATCTAGAACATCTGAGAGGCAGTGCTGGAAGAGTTGTCCATTACTTTACCTTTCACCCTTCAGGCAATGCAATTTGCAATCTACTGCATCTACAATAGGCAGCCATGGATTTTATAATAAGTAGTCTTCAATTTAGAATCGTTAAATGACCATTTCAACTTACAACTTACAACAACACTTACAACAGCAGGCTCTTAAGTAGGGGTTATTTTGTCAGTAGGGCTTATATTAGACACGTGTGTAAAACATGCTAGATCTTATTTTCGGGATAGGTCTTATTTTTGTGGAAAAAGGACATATAATCTTGGTGAACTGTTTTTCATCGGGTCACAAAAAGTTGAAAGTGACTAAACAACAATAAAAAGGATGTTGTAGGGAGGGGTTTTGGTAAAAAGATTTTGGTTATTCTACAAATTGTAATTTGATTGGACAGAAAGCAACTAGAGCATTTTGTCAGAATGAAAATAAGAGGCTTGTTTCTTGGGCTTCTGTTATAATTAATTGGATAGAAAAGGGACAGAGTAAAATTACCTGTCCATTGAGGGAATCTAAAATATAGCTTCCATGGAAAGGGACTGTCTGCTCCCTGCTTGTTTGGATACATTGATGGTGTGGGCCCCATCACATAAAATGATTGATTTCACTGTCAAACTGCAGTTTCTGTTAAGAAAACCCAGCATCTGTTATCTATGATGTGTTATTGGCATTTGTTTAAAATACTGGCTGAAACCCAATAGGGTTTTCTGGCCATTTTCCGTGCTGTATTTGTCTTCCCTTAAAAACACACATTGGCTTTCAAGTGTGTTTTGTTGCACACCCCACAGCATGAAAATGTGAAGGCACCTTCCTGATCAGAACTCGTTCTGTAGTCTGAGATCCTCTCAGAGAGACCGGCTATAAAGTCACAACCTAATATGTTATTGTTTATATGTGTATCTGATAATATTTGGTATATGATATGAGCCATTTCTAAACCTTTCAACAGGAAGGCGAGTATTATGTTAATGTGTAAAATTTAATTATTGTGCAGTTTATATGTATTACTATTCTGGAGAAATATCAGGAAAAGGAAAATACGCTTTTATAATTAAAGAATGACTAACAGTAATAAATCCCAATCTCTTTATTAACCTTGGGGGAAAAAAGACTCCAATTTTTATTTTAAAATGAGTGAACATTACTCAGAGGAATTTTGCTTTAGGCTTTCTTTGAACTCCCCCAGATGCTTCCTTTTTTTCTCCTCCTTGAATTGAATCCAAAGTTTTGGTTTTTGATTTCTTAACTAAAAATATTATTTTCATTAATCATTTCCAGTAGGCTTCGTGCTTTTGGTCATTGCCCTGTTCTCTTCGGGTCAACATATATACTATGTTGATTGATAATAATGAGAATTATGTGCAAGTTGTTATTGAACACACAGATTGTCTCCATGATGATCAGTCCCTTATCCGATCATTCAAGCTCTTCCAATGCACTTCCAATACCACTGTAATTGAATTCATTCATCTTGTTGCTAGTCATTCTCTTCTTCTCTTTTCATCCACCTTTCTAAGTATTAAAACCTTTCTCCAGAGAGCTAGATTTTCCCATCATGTGTCCAAAATAGGATATTGGAGCCTGGCCCTTTGTGCCAGGTGCACCCTCAGCAAAGTCAAAGGTTTCATTCATAGGGTTCCATTAGAAATGCTCCACCTCCAATATTTGCACATGAAATTGTAAAATGGGATCTGGTTTTGTGATTGACATTTTCCAGCATGTTCACAGCATATTTCCTTTCAAGGTAGGTGATCACAGAATTATAGACTGAATCACACTTGCAGAGGAAAATAATTTTAGGAGTGCTTATGTGTCTCATAAACAAAGCAAGGAACAAAACTCACATCACTACTACACATTACCACAGCCACGTTTTGGCACAACCAGTTCCTTAGGTTCAAAGCAGTCAAAGTGCTGATATTTAGTCTAATTAAGAATTCACATTGCGAATGCTTCATACTGAGGGGATTGGTTATTGATTCAGCTTGATGATTTTTAGTCATTTGGCCAAATGAACCACAACATTAACAAACATTTAGAAGCCTCTAGCTATTAACATTTTGATCACTTGAGAAATGAGGAAGATTAATATTTCATGATTTTTCTTCCTAAGAATCTAGCTTACCCCTGACTTTTTCTATGGGCCCAGAATACATGTTCTATGAGAAGCACTGACCTCCTTGTTTGCCAGAAAGACACAACAGTTTTGACTCAGTCTGCTTTGATTTAAAAGAAGTTACAGAGTTTAGGATGGAGGTGTGGTATTTTCACTTGGAGAAGGGGGTTGTTTAATTCATCTCCTAGTATCTGCTGTCTAAAGATTTTTGGGAACAAATGATACAACACTTCTCTTGAGATCTGGAGAACAGGCTGACCTCTGAAATATTCGGGTTAGGGAAATAAATACTGTGATCTGATTTACCACAATTTCCCAAGGAATTAAATGATGCCATCTTCACACGTTTATTGTATAATGTACTTGCGTCAAAACTATTTGATCAGATAATAGTTTGTCACATCTGATCAAGGTAGACACATATTTTGTTTATGTTGTTAATGTACTTCTGATGCTATTTTTAGATCACTTAAACAATTGCCTATCTCCAATCTTGGTATGCCTATTTTGTTCCTCCTTAAGTTATAGTGTGTTCTAGTTTTAAAACTGCTATCAAAAAACTAACTACCAAGATGGCTTTAGATCAGGGGTGTCAAATTCAATTTCATTGAGGACCGCATCAGGGTTGTGTTTGACCTCGGGGTGGTTGTGGGCAGGGTGGGTGTGGCTAGCTTGACATCACTTGTGTCGGGGGTGCCTGTGATGGCCTGAGCATTCTGCCAGCGAAAACAGGCTCCCAAGCTCCGTTTTTGGCTGCAACGGCCTCCTGCAATCCTCTGCCAGCAAAAACAGAGCTTGGGAAGGCCACGTAGCAGAGGCACCACAGGCCGGTCCTTCGCTGTTTCCAGCTGACTCTGTGGGCCAGATCTAAGCACCCCACGAGCCTTCAGTTTGACACCTCTGCTTTAGATGAAAAATAAAAAATATAGCAATCCATTTTGGAGTAATAAACGTGTTTAAAACGCTGAAGTTGTTCTAAGTTGAATACCAAAGAGAAAGAAGAATGGAGAGAAAGAGAGAATGAATGAAAAGAGGGAAGGTTCTGTTTTTGCCTATAAGTTGTATTTCCTTTTTTTTGTCATGCTAGCTGATGCTAATGGGAGTTAAATTGGAAAACCTCTGGAAGATCGGCATAAGGAGAAACTATATTGTTTATTCAATAAAGTCATAAAATTCTTAGCTTTTAATCTCCTTTTCAGATTTTTGTTTTCACATCCCTTAAAAATATAATGGAGATGAAAAACCTGGTAAGAATCAGCTCTTCCAGCATCTAGATTTAGCTCAGATGGGATATATCTGAAGTACATTATAAAATCTTAAAATGAAGCTCATGCAGTGGAAACGTTCAAAGGCTTTCTAAGTACAATAGCATCCTGTAATTACTCTGTACTGAATGCGTCATATGAAGTCCAACAATGCTAGGTGTGATAGGTTGAGCTTTTTTTTATTGTTGCAAAGCAACCTCAAGATATGTATTCTGACAATGAATTTCTCTCTGTACTGTTTTCTGTATTATGGCTTGATCCACAGCCATGATTTTATGATTTTCAGTTGCTATGGAGGAAGCATAAACAAGGATATTCTTTTTTCCTTCCCACTCAAGGCCTAGAGTCACCTTATTGAGGTGATTGGTGGTATAAATTTTAATAAATAAAAATAAAATTTTTAGCAGATTGTGGTTGAAATTACAAGTCAGTCCAATTCTGACATTGCAAGCATATAAGGCAGTGATGGTTAACCTTTTCTGGATGGAGTGCCCAAAGCATGTAGGCTTGCACGCAAATGCGTGCGTGTGCCCAAACTCCCGAAATGCAATGCGCCCCCATGCATCCCCCCTGCCCCTGTGCATGCACGCGTCCCCCTCGCACGCACCCCACCCATCCATGCATGTGTGTGAGGACATCCCTGCACACGTCCCCCCGCGCATGCAGGCGCATCCTCTCCGCATGTGCCCCGCCCCTCCGCATGTGCCCCGCGTGGCAGAGACCCGACGACCAGCTGGCCAGCGGTAGGTGCATGCGCATGTGTGATACAGCTGAACTGGGGCGACAGCTCACATGCCCTCAGAGAGGAGACTGCGTGCCACAGGTTCGCCATCACAGATATAAGGTCTATTGTGAAGCTTCATCACATCAGATCCCTACTAACTACATGTTTTTATTTATGTAAGCATTTTTTTATAGCTGCTCATTACACATCTGTGGCTCTAGGTCGCTAATAATACTTCCCATCCCTAATAATAATAATAATAATAATAATAATAAATAATAATAATAATAATAATAATAATAATAATAATAATAATAATAATAATAATAATAATAATCTTGGAACACATCCTGCGATGATACATTTAACAACATAAATACAAACATTTGCTTATCCCAGATCCTTGGGAAGGACTTGATAGGTGGACAAAAATTCCAAATCCAATCTAAATATCTGCCAATTATGTGACCAACCATCCTTTTGATGCAGCTGTAATAATCAGAAAACATATATTATCCAACCATATAGTGAGGCTCACTTAATGTGTACTGAACCTGAGAGCCCAAAAGGATGTCCAATTGTGTTTCATTTCTTGAGAGAGTTACCTTACTCAGAGACAAAGATGAAAAAATGTTCAGATTCAGAAGCTCCCACTATGCGTGCCACTCCCCACTTCAAAGGAGCATTCGTCATCACCCTCCATACATCCCCTATTTGAAACCTTCCAAATCCCAAATCCTAGACTGTAACCACAGGATGAAGATTGACTCATTCCAGCTCCTGCTGTTGTTCTGTACTTTTGTCTTTATACATAATTTAAAAAGATAAAGAGAATGTTGCTCAGTACAGCTGAGAGTTGGCATTGAGTGAAATAATACAAATGCTTGAAAAACCTTTTGTTAAAATCCCAGAATCTCTTCAATGTTTTGAAAACAAAGCCCTGAAATCGAAGAATCAAATTCCTTCTTGGAATGATTGAGCATTTTGAACAACTCACAATATTTATTAATCAACTGAATATAGAATATATGAAAATTAAGTTACAGGTAATTCAGTTCAGAGTTGCTATTGATAGTCTTGTGTTAATCACAGTATTTAAAAGCTTGGGAATCTTCACAATAAGTCTGGTAGGCCATAAACTAATAGCCAGGGATCAAAATAATATATGTGATTTCAACAAATGTTGCAAAAAACTTTCTCTGGCTACTTTTTAAATATTTTTTTTTAATTAAATTTATCAAAATATAAAATATATATGAAAATGAGCATAAGTGCAAAAATGGGTAAGGAGAAGAAAGGAGAAGAAAGAAAAGCCTAAACTTCTGACTCTTTTCAGTGCAGTAAAATAACATAATAACATTACAGTCTTTTTACTTTTGCGTACTTAAGATGAATTAGCCATTTCTATAACAGCAAACTTGTCTAATCAACAAATCCCAAAATCAAAGTTTCATTTCTTTCTGTCTCTTGCACAAAATACAGAAATTGTTTCCAAATAGAAATAATGTTGGATTAATTTGACCATCTCTTCTAGTTCCCCTACGTTTTCCCACCTATTCTTCCATTGTGGGAAACTTTCTCCGGCTACTTTATAGAAGTTTTAATACAACAATTATGTTTCATAAATTCAAGAGATTGACATAGACAGAATCCGTGAAGTGCTGGGTTTATCCTCATCACCAGACCATAATTACCATGATATTAATCCTTGTCAATGAAAAACATTTCTGTCTTTTTGCGTTGTCAAAAATGACTAAGCGTTATGTTTTTTTCTACATGTTAACATGGAGTAGGGCAATCAAATGATTTGTTGAATGTAAAGGACATAGTATTCTTACTTTGGAATCAAGGAGTTCGATTATTAATTACTCTATATTGTATGTCTTATTCACAGTTATTGTTCTTGTTGCCCAGTTAGGGAACATACATAATAAATCCTAATAATTTATTGATGAACCTAGTAAATGATGCCTATCTATAAAAGCTGGTGATATTCTAAAAACACCCAGCAATTTCTGGGTTATGATATGGCTCAGTGGTGGGGTTCAAAATATTTTATTACCAGTTCTGTGGGTGTGGCTTGGTGGATACTGTAAAATCTCCATTCCCACCTTTCCTTACAATCAGCTGGGACTCGGGAGGCAGAGAATAGATGAGGGTGGGGCCAGTCAGAGGTGGTATTTATCGGTTCTCCGAACTACTCAACATTTCTGCTACCTGTTCTTCAGAACTGGTCAGAACCTGCTGAAACCCACCTCTGATATGGCTGTATGATAAGGGCCTTAAACACTGCTGCAAGTAGTTATTGGATGTAGTTTTTGCAGCAGTCAATCGGGTTCTTTTCTATTTCGTTTGTCTTTTAGAATTTGTATCTTTGTCTATTTTTTCATTCAGCAGTAAATCCATGGAAGGCATGGATAAGAACAAAACAGAATAAATTTAGAAACTAAAATTTCAAGTTATTGACAGTCAGTGTCAGCATCATCTCCTGGTCTATTCTACACCTTGGAGAAATCTCTGAAACATTTGCAACACATTCATTTTTAAAGTTCCTGAGTTGGGCTGGGCAGCCTACTGGCTGTGAATCCCAGCACATCAATTACAACAGTTTTTTCCAATCTTTTTACCCTGGAGGGAAGCCTTGAAAAATAATGCATAAAATTATTAAATCTACAGGTCACTGTATGTTATTGTAGTCAGTAAATTGTAGATTATCCAACAATAACTGTCAGTGCTCTTTTGAGTAGAGATCTTTTTGTGTGTGGAACTTTTATTTTGGCCAATTTATTAGCCTACTCTTTTTGTTTGGTGTCCCTTCCCCCACAAAGGATATGAACTCTCTCAATTCCAAAAATGATGTCCCGCCCCCCAATTCCAATCTCTTGAAGGAGAAAAGCTGGTTTAGAGCAACCCACCTTATGCAACCTTAGTAACAATTTCAGCTGAGTCGAACAAAATGCTGTGCAAATCTGAATTCCCGCCCATTATATTTTCTTGGCTAAAGGTGGTGGATGATGTAGTGCTTTTTTGAAAAGCAAAGAGAACATTTTTAAACAGCAACGTCCAGTTAAATTCTCCTGTGTTCAGTTATTTAATAGATGTGAATGCATTCTCCAGAAAAATAACATGCGCTAAAAAAACAAAAAGGCAGCATTTTTGTTTCTGAAAATAGTGTTTTTTTGTTTCGTGGCTTCTTCATGCTCATTTTAAGGCATTTGGTACCCCCCCCAAAAAAATGAACTGCCATGACGGGGGTGGGGGGTGGGAAGGTTGGTGATAGTTATGAATCTTTTTTACCCTCAGACTTTCAGTTTGGTTCTAGAGCTGGCTAGCTGAACTATTAATGAAAGAAGGACTTAAGAAATATCCCGGGAGCAACAATTATCTTACAAATGAGAAAGCCTGTTTTAACAAATCATCTTTGTGACTAAATATGGGTGATCTGCTCCCACGGGATTTTTTTAGGTGTGCCCTGAAGCTGCTTACCAAAGTTCTTGTGGGAGCTTTTCAAGAAGTCTAGAGTCTCTGGAGGATGGCTAACAGAGATCACTGCAGGCTTTTTGGAGCTGGGACAGAAGATACCATCAGTGATTCTAACTCTTAAACAGAAGAGTTGACATTCAGCCCAGTAAAGTCATGGATTGGCAATATGTTTGTACAATAAATAAAAAAAACTTCAGTTGATTTGTAGAAAGAACAGATGGAGCCTTGGTACCGATGTTGTGGTGCTCCTCTGAGGGAAGACTTCCACTTGTAGATCCACACGAGTTAAGAGAATTCCAGTAAAAGGGCTCGCAGTGCATTTGAAAGAAGCTGTGTGTTGGATAAAGAAAGCATTAGTCAAAGATTTAAAGTAGTTGCACCTTTAGAGACAATCACATGATTGTTTTACCTACCTCCCCTGGTTGTTTGCCATGTGTGTGTAAACCCAGATAACACTTCAGCTGGGACAACCAGTTATAGTAAAGCTTCCATACCAAAAGTACACAGAGCTAAAGATAGCTCTTAGAGACATCAAATCAAGATGTGGCTGCTTTAATGTTTTGAGGAGTGTGCGTCAGTCATACCAAAATACTTTGCAAAGAACTCTATCAAGTGTAATCACCAGTATGTTTCTTTTGGTGTGTAGGGTGGGTTTTTTTTTTTCCTATGAAATAGTACCTATTCTTCAGCTACGTTGCTACTTTTTAATAGGTAGAAGTCAAAAAGCAGAATAGCTCGTTAGGATTGCAGGGAACAACAAGCAGATTGGTTCATCCAGTGCTCCAACACTAGAGGTTTGAACAAAGACTGGACAACTGGTATAGGATTTCCTGCTTGAGTAGGGGGTTGGACTAGAAGACCTCTAAGATCCCTTCCAACTGTTATTCTGTTAAGTTCAAAGCTTTTCTTAATATTTGGAATGTTAATTGGCTTAACCATTGCGGAATTGCCACAAAATAACTTAAATTGGTAATATATTCATAATATATTTACAAAGAAAAATCATACTTAGTTTCAGGTTAAATGGAATGAATTGAAGGACTGTCCAACCCCTAATCCCTTAAAAGATGAGAGCATGTTTTCCTCTTTAAAAGATTTGAATCCTGTCCTTGTCTTCTGGAAAGCTCTGGAGAGGGATTTTCTCAAATAATCCCATTCAGTGTTGCTGAAAGAGTTTTACAAATATCTCTGGAATATGGTACCAGACATTTGAAAAGATCTTGGCAGGGACAAGGGAAGCCTATGCTTCAGCTCAGGCTTTCAGCTGATTGCCTCCTTATTGGTTTCACTTTTGGAAACAATTTTCAAAATAGCTTCTTTTCAGTTGCTATGGAGAAGTTTCCTTTAAAAAAAAACACTCTTGCCATCCTCATCAAGTTAAGAATGTTCAAATATTGGATAGCTTTTTAAAACAGATTTTTGAATGTCATCTGATCTCCATGAGAGAAATAATACACTGAGTAAACTGATGCATAAAATGCGGAGAGTGTAGCACATGCAGTTGTACAGGATGTCAAAGCTATATATTCATCATCTTTTCTTTCTTTTTTTTTAAACTAGGTGACTTTAGAAAAAGTCCTGGGAATCACTGTCTCTGGAGGCAGAGGATTGGCCTGTGATCCTAAGAACGGTCTCATTGCTTATCCAGCTGGGTAAGTTGTTAAAGGCACTCTTTAAATGACTGCAAGACTGTTTAGAGATAAAGTCTGCCAAATGTGTCATGTAGTAGAGTGAGACTTTTGGAAATGTTCTCCTAAATTCATTCCAATTATGATGCATAAGCAATGTTAACGTAATTTGTTGCTAGAGGGAATAAAACTCTTATATTCTTCATCTGTCATCGCTAATGAAATCTTTTTTTGTCATTTTTCTGAGATTTCTTTTTTTTTTTTTAAAGGAAAAGAGGTATATTAAACCTGGTAAGGTTTACTGCACTGATTATCTTTCTTTGGTGGTACAGTGGTTAGAAGGCAATATTGCAAGCAAACGTTGCCCTCAGCCTGGAGTTCGATCTGGATCGGGCTCAAGGTTGATTCAGTCTTCCATCCTTCCGAGGTCAGTAAAATGAGAACCCAGATTGTTGGGGCAATATGCTGACTCTGTAAACAACTCTTAAAGCACAATGGGGCGGTATATAAGTCTAAACGCTATTATTATCGTATTGATATTTTTGAGGTTCCTCTTCTTGTTTTCTGCTAAGGATTTTTTTTGTTAACTAGAAGGTTAAACAAAAGTCAGAAAAATGTGAATCTGAATTCCTCATGAAGCTGGAATTGCCCTTTTAGAATGGGAAATTGCTGTGTGATATGAAGATTTATGAGCCAAAGTTCCTCTTGCATGAATAGTTGTTCTGTGTTGTAATATTAGTCCTGGGATTAGATTGTTCTACCCAGTATTTCTTACATGGGCCAAAATAATTACCTAATTGGTGGATAAATTCTGTGAGTGGAACCCTTCCATCATATTCTGGAAGCAAGTATTAGTAGGCAACGTGCTTTGGGTTTTCCTGGAAGCCAACAAAGATGCTTCAAATGGTGACTAATCACCACTGGATTTGACACAATTTTCAGTTAGGCTTTATACATGTATTCACAGAGATCAAAACAATAGTTTGAAACAATGGATTCAAATTATTAGCTCCAATGTTCTTGGACCACATCATCCTTGTCCCTAGCCCCATTTTCTTTTTGTGATGGCAGAAGATTCCCGCAGACCCAATCCTGAAAGTGGAAATTCAGCAGCAAAATTTTTAATCTAATCTATTTTTCTCCCAAAGAAAGAAAAACAGTGCAATAAACCTTGCCAGGTTTAATATACCATTTTTTTCCTTTAAAAAAGAAATATAATAAAAGTGACAAAAAAGCTTCATATTTTGGTTTCAGTATCTTTGGTGATGTTACTGCTGTGTTCTCAATTGCCTACTAGCCCAATCTTAGTACTGTAGCTATTGCTCTGATTTTACTAATAATACAAGTAGCATAGTTCCACTGCAAAATAAATAAATAATAATAATTTCCACTCCCCACCTCAGCAAAAGATAGCTGAATGCTGTTTTGGAAAGACAGACTTAGAAAAAGGGCCCATCGTCTTTTCTTGGAGCCAGTCTCTCTTCCTTGCATGGACCTAGCATACTCTATCTCTCTGTGCAAACAGAGTGAAATGGCTAAGAGGAACGAAGGGCGGAGATCCAAATTAGGAACTGTAAGCAAGCATTTTGGAAAAGCTGACATGGGCCAGGCAGTCGTGCAATTTCAAACTGCAGCGATTGAAGAGTGCAATGAATATTTACCTTGTTTTAACATTTCATTTTGCTAATGTCACTGGGTGGTTCTAATGAATTTCAAACAAGAAGAAAAGAAATTGAAGCCATTCTTAGAAGGCTGTTGGTTTGGGCACAGGGAATCTATAGAAGAGGGAAGAGCAGCAATAATTCTTCTCATTGCTTGGTTGTGCTATCCTTGAAAGCAACTTTTGTCCCTGAGCTAGTCTACAGTTGTTCAGACTCTGATAAACTAGAAGAGATATTTTCCTTCAGAAAAGAGGCTGTAAAATCTGTAGGATGCATAATTGCATATAAGAAAGGGGCTGACACTAAGATGGAAGGCCTGTAGAAGTATCTGGATATACTTCTAAATGCTGGATTAGCCATGTAATTGGAGATGATGTAGTTGGAGATGATGAGAGATGATGAGAGCCCAGTGTATCTGGAAGGCATTGGATTGGGGAAGGCTGTTCATCCCAGGTTACTGTGGGTTGAAGATTACATTTTATCTGCTGTGTTATTGTGTCACTTCTTAAAGTCTGGTGTGCCTCATCAAAATTTGAGCTAGTATATAAGTCTTCGAATTTTGGGATTTGGAATCAATGGTGAAAGTTTAGACTTCTTGGCTAGTAAAAATGAAAATAATTAGCTAGGTACAGATGAATATTTGCTGGGCAAATGGGTCAGAATCCTGCAGCAAAATTAAATCAAAGGAGGGGCTAAAAAATCACAGAAGTTGCCTACTGGAGTCATCTCTTTCCCTCCCTCCTCTCTACCTCCCAAAAAGAGCCGTGGAGATGATATTGATGATATCAATAGATGATATTGACCAAAATATTCAGAAAATAAAAGGAGCAGAAACATTCATTGAGCTCTGAAAAGATCGTATTGGAAAGAGACTCAAGGTGGTTCCTCCTTAACTCAGTGGGTATAAGAGGGAGAGGAAACAAAATACCAGAAAACTTGAAATATTCCCTTAATACAACCTATCTCAGTCTTCTTGTGGAGTCTGTTTCCTGAACTGGACCTAGCTTGAAAGGTTGACACCCCCTTCCAAATATAAGATGTTAAGAAACTAAGCATTGCTTTGAAGAGATGCTTAATGTCCCTTGCGGTTGATTTTTTGTGTGGTGGTAAGGTTGAGGTTATTATCTATTTATTAAATTTGTGTACCACCCATCTCACCACAAGGCAACTCTGGGTGGCTTAAATGATCTTGGTTTTGCTGCAGAATGGTGGCTTTATGTAGCTGTCATGCTACATTCTCTGTATTCTATAGGTAGCCACATACTGCTCTTTGCTGTTTGTCCAATAAAATGCTACAATGACATCTGCTATCCCCAGGTAGCCTCAGCAACCATGTCTTAAGGCCAGGAAGGCTGTTTTTGACTATATGTATGATGGTTTTAGAACGGTACATTTCATTCTCCATTAAAAAAAATGCACGATGATTGGGTATACTTAATAGCACAATAGCAGAGCTCAGACTGGATTTTAAAAGAATGTTAATGAAAGTCAGTGAAAATGTAGAACATGCATTTAATGGGCAGTGCAATCACTCAGTTATTATTGTAAGCTGTGGGAGAACAATGGTTAAATAGGATTCAAAGGACCACAAGTCTTTGGTAAGCGTGTGCCAGGCGTGGGAACAAGAGAAAAATAAGAATTAGTTGACTTTAACTGGGAGGGACAAAATCAAGTTAATAGGATTACTCCCATGTATTTAATAAGCCTCCACTTTGGGCAAATGAAAATTTTAACTCAGTAGCAACTTTTGGAGGGGCTCTGAGAGCCTCACCCAAAGCTTTGGAGGATTAGACCTCAGGGTTGCAGCTTGAAAGCAATAATGGTGTTTTTATTTTCTCCAGCCAGATGAACTTGTTTGTCATGCCCACAGTCTCTAAAAGCAGAAATCGTTTCTGTTTCCACTTGATAAGGAAATTATTTGGGAAGATGTTATTCAATGTCCTGTGCCAACTAAGGACATTTTAATGAAGCCTGAGAAACTGCAGGAATCTTTAGGAGTCTTTGGCATTCCCAGAAAAACATAGGGAGCTGAGTAAAAAGAAATTTCTCGGAACTTTTCAGAAGAGTCTTGTATGTCTTGGGGATGAGCAGAAACAAAACTAGTTTCTTCATAATCTTCCATTACAACAATATTAAATTCTGCCTAACTGGTAATGCCAAAATGTAAGTCTAACACATACATAAATCAACTTTCTAAATTTGGATAAAGGGATCATGGTTCATAAACTCTGCAATGTGATTTGGCTAAATTAAGGTGACCAGATTTTAACATTGGTAAAGAGGGACATTGTGGGCGTGGCTTATTTTGTGGGTGTGGCTATCTGGTCATGTGACTGGGTGGGTGTGGCTATCTGGTCATGTGACTGGGTGGGCGTGGCTAGCTGGTCATGTGACCGGGTGGCCATGGCTATGTGTATAGGGTAAGGTGAACAGATTTTAACATTGGTAAGAAGGACACCATTGTGGGCGTGACTTATTGTGTGGGCGTGGCTTGGAGGCCATGTGACTGGGTGGGTGTGGCTAGCTGGTCATGTGACCGGGTGGCCATGGCTATGTGTATAGGGACTACTCAGAGGGCTGAAAAGTCATTTCTGACAGGTCCTCACACTTTTGACTGGTCCTCACACTTATGACCATCCTCACATTTATGCCCGTGCAGTATTCTTAACAACCATGTCACTCATTTCACAACTGCTTCTCTTCACCATGGTGACAAGATAGGGCAAAAATGTAAAATGTGAGGACAGTCGTAAGTTCGAGGACTGGTCAAAAGTGTGAGGACCAGTCAAAAATAACTTTTTCAGCCCTCTGAGTAGTCCATATGCACAAAAGGATTAACCAGAGGGCTGAAAAAAGTCATTTCTGACAGGTCCTCGCACTTTTGACTGGTCCTCACACTTATGACCATCCTCACATTTATGCCCATGCAGCATTCTTAACAACCATGTCACTCATTTCACAACTGCTTCTCTTCAACATGGTGACAAGATAGGGCAAAAATGTAAAATGTGAGGACAGTCGTAAGTTCGAGGACTGGTCAAAAGTGTGAGGACCAGTCAAAAATAACTTTTTCAGCCCTCTGAGTAGTCCATATGCATTAAAGGATACAGCAATAGAGAGGGATGAAGGAATGGAAATTAGAGTAGGAGTGAGGGTAAGAGAGGGAGGAAGAGAGGAGGAGAAGGAGAAAGGAAGAGGAAGTAGGGAGGAGAAAAAGAGGGTGGGGGAAGAGAAAGTAAGAAGGAAAGAAAAGAGAGTGGTGGTAGGTTTGAGGAGAAAGATTGCTGTACAATAAAAAAGATGAAAGGGAAGAAAGCCAACCCCAAGCAAATATAAAGATATTAAGATTAAGAATGAATTGTTAAACTTTAAAGAATAAAAGAGAACAAATATGAATAAATAGCAATAATTAGAAACACACATACAAACATACAATGTATTTTCTTTGAATAGAATATTTGGCTGGTTCACAAATTTAAACAGCGTTTAGTCATTTCAATTAAATTTACAATTTCTATATTTCCTTTTTGCCATATTTATTCCTCATCTATTTTTTTAAAAAAACAATATTACCCTTCATCCTCATCTCTAATCTTAATCAAATTCAATTTTTCCCTTCTATTCTATATTATACCCCTTCCCATTGTCATCTATTTTTATATCCATCCTCACATTGGTTAATTATGTAATTATGTAATACAGTTGTTTAATACAAATTCAACATTTTAATATAAATCAATTAGTTATATAACTATCTTTTTTGTATATTAATCAATATGAACATGAATATTCCAATTATTTCCATGCAATCCAATTTCTTACAAATCAATTAATTATATTTACCAATAATAATAAACCAAATAATTTCCCCCATATATTCCTCCAAACCACAACTTAACCATTTCTGCTTTCAACACAATATACAATTATTAATAGTATCTCAATTATTACAATTCCCTAGTTAAATAGAGCTTTTTTTCTTTTGTGTTTTAAAATCTTGAACTCTCCTCTTTTGCCCAAAATTTCCCATTGTTTGCAGTTTTGTACCTACCTTTTTTGGTGAGGAAAAAGAAAAAGAAAAAGAAAGAAATCTCTCTCTGCCTCATTTTGTCACCTTGCAGGTTTAGTTTCGCTTTCGCCTTTGTTTTCAGTATAGCTAGGGGGGTGGAAATCTGCTCCAGGAACTTTTTGCAGCTTTTTGCAGCTAATTAACCTACCGGAAGCTGTTAACGGGCTGTTTTTTCTATTTTTGCAGACATGGGTCTATTCATTTTTTTTTTAACACTGATCAACTGTAGGTCGGCCCTTTGAAGCCCCGCGGCAAGAGTTTAAAGAGTTTTTTTTCCCTCTAGCCATCAGCGGGGATTCAGGAGGCAGCCGGGACTCAGGAGCAGAATGAAAAATCGGGACTTTTTTAAAACGCTGCGGGACGCGGGACAAATTGCTCAAAAGCGGGACTGTCCCGCCAAAAGCGGGACGTCTGGTCACCTTAGGCTAAACTTGTCCATTATGGTGGGTTGCTTTATGTTGCTGGGGGCATAGCCACTGCCAAGGCATAAAAAGACAAATAGTTTGCTGTCCTAATTGAATTGCAGGCTCAGTTTGTTTTCTCATATTCACGAGGAATTTATACCTTCTTGGCAGGGTGCAGAAATCTCCTTGGCACTGTTGTTACACTGACTATGGGGTTTTCTTTCTGCAGCCTTCCTCTGCAGTGGTGAATAAAATTTGCTGGATTGCTTGTTCTTGGAGTAATATGCATTTTGCTGACTGGAGCAGTGCACAGTATGCTTGACACCACATGGATGCCTTCCTTATGGTTCTTGCATATGTCTTAGTTCTGCTCTGTTCCACTCCAGATATCCCATTAGTTGATTCAACTTTTATTAAAAACTGCCAGTACAAGGCAGGCCTGAGATTCAACTCTCTTGCTCTTTCAGCTCAGCGCCAAACTTTGTAAGAAGCATTATTTTTACAGCAGAGTTGTTGGGAAACCCACAGTCATTTAGCTGTTAACATTGTTGGACCCTGGCAAGAATTAAAGGCTCAAATCTCACAGGAGGACCACATCAAAATCTTGTAATTTGCTTCTGAATGTCTTTTTAAATTTCCCTTTCTTTATCTGTTTGATAAATGCTAGTGTTAAATTCCATTTGGCATCTGTTGAATTGATTTGTTCCAAAACAGAAACCCCAATCCCAATAAATCTAACTTTGCAAGTTAGATTTCTCTTTCAGAATTCAAAAATTGCAAAACCTGGGTTTCCAGGTCCTGTAACGTTGGCTTGGAGATTGGCACTTTGCGTGGCATGTTCTCTCAGGACAGCCAGCCTGAGACTTGACTCAAGATTGAACCTGTAATTTAAATGCAATTTTAGTCCACTGTAATTGGTGCATAGTGTAGCTCTTCCTCTGTTGAGTTAAAAGATTAGTGTTTTAAATCAACATCAGCGGGAGGAGGTGTAGAAAGTTGGCAGGACAGATGAAAATCTCTAGTGCCCTTAGAATCTTTGTTGTTCTGATAGTTATGGGGCTTGTCCTTCCTTTTGGTTGCCAGGTGGGTACCTCACCTTCTTGCCTTTTCTTGTCGGTACCTAGAAAATGGTAATGAGGACTAATGATGACAGAGACATCTAACCTTGCTGTGAATTATCAAGATCCATGTGACATGTCTTCCTGAGATGTTAGTTTAATAATTTATTGCATGTTTGTGTTCACTTGGTTATAAATCCTAATATTTTTTTCTAAATTCAAAATGTGTTAAATGACCCAGGAAGAATCTGTGTATTTCAGCTTTAGGCAAGGACCATCGAACTGGACATGATTCCCTATCTTGTGTTTTAGTTGTCCGTGCCAGCAGTGATAAAGCCACAGACCACAGTCTTCAGTAGTCCCAAGAACCATGCGGCATGTGCCATTCAACTGAAATTTCACATTAATAGCATAAAAGTAATAAAGCAGCTTGTACAGTGAATGCTATTCCTTGGTTTTAAAAAGTCCTCCCCCCCACACCCCCCATCCCCCGGGTTCATTGTGATCCAAGAGGATATTGAGAGGAACATTTTTCAATGTCTTGCTTCATAAGAGCTCTTGGCCGGTAGCGAGTGAGCAACCCTGAAGATACTGGCCTCCTTAAACCACAAAAGCCAAATCTTCCTCCCATTCTGGTTGAAAGCTTCATTTTTCTTTGTAATAGCTGCATTTCTTCTAACCTGATGTCATACGTTTTGCAGGGTCCTCTGTGAATAGGAGGGCCTGCACAGATTTATCTCACAAGATCCTCTGAGGCTCTGTAAAGAACCACTAGGCCCTTTCGAAGCGGAAAGAACAGATTATACACAGGCACGTACACACGTACACACATAACCTGCCCTCCCCCCAATAAAACAAGAGCATTAGAAGGACCTAATGTCCACTGGGTGACTGTGGGTCCTTGGAAGAGGACAGTACAGACTGGCTATGCTTCCTTCTCAAGGCTTTGGTAGTCCTGCTGTCTCTTTTCTTTCTCCTTGGGTTGAATGACTTTTTTATACAATGAACCTGCTCTCCTCTTCATCTCCTTGGTCCCTGTTGGGTTGTCTTTGCAGGCAGTAACTGTCTCCTTTTCCATGACATTACTTCTGCTTCTTCCCCTGTTCTGTTTTTACTCCCCCTTTAAGGTAGTCCTTAACTTTCAACAGATTATTTAGTGACCATTCAAAGTTACAACGGTGCTGAAAAAAGTGACCTACGACCATTTTTCCCACTTACGACCGTTGTAGCATCCCTGTGGTCATGTGATCAAAATTTGGACGCTTGTCAATTGATTCATATTTATGACAGTTGCAGTGTCCCGGGGTCATGACGTGAGCCCCTTTTGCAACTTTCTGACAAGCAAAGCCAATGGGGAAGACAGATTCACTTAACAACCATGTTCTTAACTTAATAACTGCAGTGATTCACTTAACAATGTTGTAAAACATGGCAAAACTCACTTAACAAATATCTCACTCAGCAACATAAATTTTGGGCTCAATTGTGATCGTAAGTCGAGGACTCCCTGTATTTTATATAATGTCATATCTCCTGGTTCCTTGATTTATTTATTTTACAAAATTTCTCACCTTCTTCAAACAGTCAAGGGTGGAGCACAATATAAAGGCACTAAACATAAAACATTGATCCCATCATGACTAATGAAGAGCCTGGTGGTGCAGTGGACTAAACTACTGTTAAAGTAGCACTTAGCTGCCAGCTGCCTGCAATTACTGCGAGTTCAATTCTCATCAGGCTCAAGGTTGACTCAGCCTTCCAACCTTCCGAGGTAGGTAAAATGAGGACCTGGTTTGTGGGGGCAATAAGTTGACTTTGTATAAAATAGAACACCTCTTAGTGGGGGCCAAAAAGCCCTACTAAGCAGGTATATACAAAAGTATGAAGGCTATTGCTTAAAAGCATTGTAAGCCGCCCTGAGTCTCCGGAGAAGGGCAGCATATAAGTCAAACCAATAAATAAATAAATAAATAAATAATGACTAATCCTAAGGTTCCTAATAAAGAACAAGCTTGCCAGTAATGCCTCTTTAGCCATGAAACAAACCTATAATGGCAAAGGCTACCCAGATACAGATTAACAGAGTTGGAAGGGACCTTGTACATCATCTAGTCCAACTCCCCGCTCAAGCAGGAGACCATACACCATTTCTGACAAATGGCAGTCCAATGTTTTCTTGAAAGCTTTCAGTGATGAAGCTCCCATAACTTCCGAAGGCAAGCTATTCCGTTGGTTGGTTGGTTGTTCTCACTGTCAGAAAATTTCTCCTTATTTCTAGATTGAATCCCTCCTTGATCAGTTTCCATCCATTATTCCTTGTCTGGCCTTCAGGTGCCTTGGAAAATAGCTTGACCCCTTCCTCTCTATGGCAGCCCCTCAAATATTGGAACACTGCTATCATGTCTCCTCCTCTTCACTAAACTAGCCATGCCCAGTTCCTGTAACTGTTCTTCATTTGTTTTAGTCTCCAGTCTCTTAATCATCCTGGTTACTCTTCTCTGCACTTTTTCTAGAGTCTCAACATCTTTTTATAGTGTTGTGACCAACACTGGATGCAGTATTCTAGGTATGCTCCTACTAAGGCTTTATAGAGTGGTATTAATACCTCACTTGATCTTGATTGTATCTCTCTGTTAATGCAATTTAGGATTGCATTGGCTTTTTTAACTGCTGCCACACGCTGCTGGCTCATATTTAACTGGTTATCCACTAAGACTCCAAGATCCCTCTCACAGTTACTGCTATTAAGCCTGGTTTCATCTAGTCTATATGTGTATTTTTGGTTTTTCTTGCTTAAGTGTAAGACTTTACTTTTTTCTTCATTGAATTTCATTTTGTTGCCATCGGCGTTGTATCAAATGTCTTTCTGCAAGAAGAACTTCCTGTGTCATCCTGAATGCCAAAAGAAAAGAAACTAAGCCTTTCTGGGAGGGGGAGGGCATATTCCATGACATCCCCCTCCATGGGGGCCACCATGGAGAAATCTTGCTTTGTGCCTCATGCTCATCTCACCTCTTGCTGAGGTAGGACCATAAGTAGATCTTTTTAAATCATCTTGTAGACAGGATCATTTTGGATAGGTTCAGTTAGTAAATCTCTTTTCCACATGTGAGATAAATTCCTTTTATTCTCAGCAGTATCTGCAACCCAAGAATTGGCCTACCTATCCTGGACTGACCTAAGACATTGGGCTACTTGAGGTGAAGGGATTTATTGGACTGGTGGTGAAGTCTTAACTTCATTCCTGCAATGGGATGCATAACGAAAGCTTTAGTTCTGTCAGCACATCAAGGAGATGCCATTAGCTACAACATGTGGGATTTCATCTTTTGACTCAGGAGCCACAGCTCATGTGTTAAACAACAGAATATGTCTCTTGAACCACTTTTTGTTTACTCCCAATCTGTGTGTTCATCTCTAACTTCTGCCTCTTTCCTTTCTTGGTGAAAAAAGGGAAGTAGTTTGCAGTTCACCTTAGAAAGCCTTTCAACTGCCTTGTTTCCCTTATTTTGTATATACAAACTAGGCTATGAATGGGAAGAAACCTTCAGCAACTTTGTGAAAACAATCTCTCAACCGTCGCACCGTATTCAGATTTAATAATGATGAAAAGCCTTAAGCTTCTTTTATTTATTTATACAATATTTTATTTTAACAGGCCAAAGTATTCTGGTTGCCCTCTTCCAGTTTCTCCCGATCTTGCCACATGCTTATGTGTGTGTTTTGTTGACATTGCTGCTGAGATTCTGTATCCTAGAAACAAGAAGTAAAACAAAACTAAAAATCCTCAGAGGTTACTACTGAAGAGTAAAAGGACGTAAAGAGGAGAAACTCATCCATCTGAATCCCAAGCCAGATGCTTTATGGCTCAATTTATTTAATATGTAACTTCTTTCTTTAAAAAAGAAAAATTAGCAAGGCTGTAAACCTTTGCTTCAGGAAAAGCCACATATACTATGCCCCTTTCCCTCAAGTTGTTCACTATCCACCACCACCTCCCCCTTCAGGTAAATGTTTTACATGCCGTAGCTGACAATTTATAATCTGCCTGGTTAGACTCAAGTTAAGCCCTAGCAATTTATAAAACTAGGGCTGCTTTGTGTCTAATTTCAGTGGTCTACTAATATTGTTTGGAATGTAATAAAAAACACAGAATAAGCTTTCATAGAGGTTTTACACAGGGGTGGGTTCTACTACCTTTACTACCGGTTCGCAACGGGAGTCACACATGCGCAGACGTCGTGGCGGGTGGGCGGAGCCTCCCGCCGGTTTTACTACCGAACCGGGAGCAACCCACCACTGGTTTGACATGATTTAAAGAACCCCCCCCCCACACATTTGTACAACCCCAAATGAAGAAAAAATGGAAAAATGGTGCTGTCCGTTTTTGTGACCAATCCTCTCCACACTTTGTCCTATCATTCTACTCCCTGCAATCTTCCACTCCCTTACAATACATAGATAAAGAGACTAAAATGTTGCCTTTCCATGCAGTTTTCAATTGAACATATAGTATCTTGGTATTAGAATGGGTGAAACTATTGAGTGGGTTGCAGAAAGGCGAAAAGAGACAGCAGTCAAGGAATAATTTTGGAAAGGCTGAGTTGTGATTGCTTATGAAGAAAAATAGAACTTTGGTTGTTGCTGTTGATGTGCTGATGTTTAAGAAATGTGCAAGTCTAGAGGACAACCTGATTTAAAAGGCCCAGAGCTCTGAATCTAGAAGAAAGTGTGGTAGCATCTTGATAGGGGGCATTGTGATAGGGAGAGAAAGGGATGCAATCCAGTTACTGAACCTGGTGAAACACTTGATATTGACCCTAAGGAAAGCCTTAAGGAAAATAGTACAATTGTAGTACCTTGTGAGAGAGAGGTTCCTAGTGCTTTACCCTCTTGAAAGATCCTGTATGCATTCTCATTGCCCAAAGAATCTGCCCTTACTTCTCAGCACCAAGTAGACGATGTATTGTACCCAGCATTGTAACCTGATATAATGATTCAGACTATTAAGGTTAGCTTCCCCTAGTTGGGCGCCTTCCAAATCTGTTGGAAAGGAGTTTTGGTGATGTTGGCTGGGAAGTGGGTGAATACAATCCAAGAGATATAGGAGAGGCTGCTCTCCATAAATACAGAGAGCATGATGATGATATGAACCCTACAGCAATTATACCTCGTGGTTTATTTATTTGATTAGGTTTATATTCCACTATTCATTCAGGAGCTCAAGGCTGCTAATGTAGCCTTTCATTCTCTTATTTTTCCTCACAAGGTAGTTGTACGTTGGACTGAGAGAGCATGAGTTGGCCAAAGTCACCCTAAGATGGATTTAGATGTTTCTTTTCCAATACAATACCTGAACTGCTGCTCCAGGCAGTCCCCTTATAAATCATAAAACAAATGTATTGATGAGAATAGCTAGGAGTCTTATGTTGGCAGTGCTCCTCAAAAGAAAAATGTTAATACTGTACTTCTTCCCAATTTTCTTTTCACTGAAGTTATACACATATGAAGATTTTCTTCTGTGATGTTATGGTTGGTGGAAGATCTGGGTGTTTAAATGCTAATCTGCCTCTGTCATTAAAGGAGGTGTTGTGCATATGTGTGCATTTCTATAGGCCTCTCCAAGCCTCTCTTCATCTTTGCTCTGATACTAGAAGTGACCTCTGTTGGAGGAAAAACATCTCAGAGCCTGCCTCCAATGCCTGGGATATGCTTCTGCAATCCTTCCTTATATCACTGTATATCACTGCACTGTTATTTAGCTCAAAACCTAGACTAAACCTTTTCTACAGAAGGATACAATGAGCCTCTGTCACATGTACCATTGGACTTTAGCCTGCACTGTAAATTGTCCAGCCTCTGAAAATGTCATGTTATGTCATGGTGCCTGTTGGGTATAACCAAAAAACAGGGTACCATTGGACTTTGAAAGTGTGAGATCTTCCCCTCTTAAGCAAATGTTACCAGCATGAGCTGCAAACTTGCTGAGTTGAGTGCTGAATGTCAATAATCTTTTCCTCCTAACTCTTATCATCACCCTGGTTATTCTTTCGATTTGATTGTTTGGGTTAAACCACATGAACTTGAGGAGCCCTGTACTCCTGAGTCAGAGACTTTCAGGATCTGCTTTTTCTAAACTTAGGAGATATTTTGCTTGTCATTTCTGAGCCAAGTTTCATGGAAAATGACAGTCATCTGTGTCACAGCCAAGCTAAGTGGTAGGATGTGGGAACAGATATCACTCAGTATTTCTCCAGCCAAAAAATCTGCTCAGCACATATTTAAATATCATACTATAATAAAGAGTAAATCATGCCAAATGTTGAATGATTCACTTCTTTCTTTCTTTCTTTCTTTCTTTCTTTCTTTCTTTCTTTCTTTCTTTCTTTCTTTTTCTTTCTTTCTTTCTTTTCCTTCCTTCCTTCCTTCCTTCCTTCCTTCCTCCCTCCCTCCCTCTGTCCCTCCTTCTCTCTCTCATTCCTTTCTCTCTCCCCCCCTTCCTTTTTTCCTTCCTCCCTCCCTCCCTCCTTCCTGTATTCACAAATTCCCTTTTTGAAACCATAGGTTTCTCACTTCAGAGTCTCCTCTCTTTTCATTTTTTTCTGGCACATAGATGACTACATAATGGCAGGACCCAAAACATTGGATAAATGGAAAAAATGACCTCTTAGCCAAATTATATGCTGTGCACAGCATGTTCTCAGATAAGGCTTTTCAGTCTTACGAAATTGCTATCCCTATGAAGACTGGGTGTCACTCTAAATATGTGCAGGCATCTTACACAGCTGAAAATCAAGCAAAACGCTGTTGCTGTGGCCTGCCTGTGCCTGAGGGGGCCGAAAAGTAGGCAGCTTGGAGGGAATCAGTTTCAAGCAGAGGCATTAAATTGTGACTGTCTTTCTTGTAATGTATTTTTTTTTAAATAGCTGGGAATATGTTGTCCAGCTCTGACTCAAAGGCAAGGAAATATTTTTAAAGGCAATTAGTAATAGGCAGCATTAGGGATTATTTAAGGCTAAAATGACAACGCAGAGGCAGTTTTAGTTTAATGATGATAATAACAACCGGGATTTCTGTCATTAAGCAATGCGATCGTAAAGTGTGATGTCAGGTGACTCTGCTGCTTAGTGGTGGAAGTCCCTGGTTACCATTGTTAAACTAATCCCCACTGGTCATTAAACGAGGATCTCAGGTGCCCACAATCTCTGAGTTCCTGTTACTTTCCCCATTGACTTTGCTTGTGGGAAGCCAGCAGGGAAGGTCACAAACCATGATCACCTGAATGAGGGATGCAGCGCTCGTCAGAAATCCAAGCCAGTTGCCAAGTGCCCAGATTGCTGCTACATCACTGCAGGTTTGCTATGATGACTGAAACATCAAGGAGAAATCGTAAGAACCACTTGCTCAATGGATAGAATAGAATAGAATAGAATAGAATAGAATAGAATAGAATAGAATAGAATAGGAAGGGATCTTGGAGGTCTTCTAGTCCAACCTCCTGTTTAGGCAGGAAACCCTACACCACTTCAGACAAATGTTATCCAATATCTTCTTAAAAACTGAGGGGTTGGAGCATTCACAACTTCTGGAGGCAAGTTGTTCCACTGATTAATTGTTTTGTCAGGAAATTTCTCCTTAGTTCTAAGTTGCTTCTCTCCTTGATTAGTTTCCACTCATTGCTTCTTGTCCTGCCCTCAGCTGCTTTGGAGAATAGCTTGACTCCCTCTTCTTTGTGACAGCCCCTGAGATATTGGAACACTGCTATCATGTCACCCCTAGTCCTTCTTTTCATCAGACTAGACATACCCAGTTGCAGCAACCGTTCTTTATATGTTTTAGCCTCCAGTCCCCTAATAATCTTTGTTGCTCTTCTCTGCACTCTTTCTAGAGTCTCAATGCCTTTTTTACATCGTGGCGACCAAAAAATGGTTGTTGTTGTAAGCTTGAATGATCACTGAATGAATGGCCATTACCCAAGGACCATATGTATAAAATAAAGTGATAATAATAACCAACCTTCAAAAGATTTTTCCAGTAATACTCAAAATATTTTTTTTAAAAAACAACAATTACGGCAGTTAATTTGAAGCAGATGCCTTTAGAGTGTCAAGAAATAAAATTGCATGCAGTTTTTGAAGTTAAACCTTAAAAATGGTGTGCCTTGAAGTTATTTTTTTTTATGTCCGCAGTGCATAAAATCAGCTTTTTCTGCCCATTACTTAATAGTTATTATTTTATATCAAAGCAAATAAACCCTTCTCTTTTGGAAAAGGAAGTGTTGGTCAATGTGTAAACACATTGTACTGAATTTTACTTTAGAGTATGGTGGATGTGGGACAAAATAAGAGGGTTTGTAAAGTATATTACCTTGAATATTTCAGGGAAATATGGCACATTTATCTAAAAATGAAAAGCATAATTTACTACCTCTGCACAATGGCTGTGTCTTAAAACAATACATGACTTAAAATATTATTCCACTGCACTGACTCAGTCTTCCTAGTGCTGGTAAATTTTGGTTTGCATTGATTTCCCTGGCATTTGAAAAAGGATACAATAAATATTACGTGCTTTTTTCATAATGTCACATTTATTTTCTTATTTATTACAATATTTGTGGATTACCCCTATCAATTAAGACTCTAGGTAATAACTGCATTTTTCCAAGATTAAAATATGACAAAGTAACATAATTCAGTTTGTTTTCCTAAGACAGGTGGAAGCACAATGCATAACAAGTGACCCACTAAACTGAAGCTTACTAGCCAATAATTGCTGGCAAGCCCAGAGTCTAAAATTCTCTCTCCTTTTGCAGTTCCAGACAGACAATAACAGCTTAAGGCATTTTATTTCAGCTTGTTAAGGATGAGAATCAGAGTGGGATAACTGGATTTGGGGAATGGATTTAAGAAAAATCTTTACACTTGGTGTGATGTGCAATTATGATATTGCTTTCACATTGCCTATATATCCAAAGTAGTTGTGAGTAGACTGAGTAGACCAAAGTAGACTGAGGTTCTCAGTCATTCAGCTCTGAAGATGAAAAAGCTTCTTGGATGAGAACCGAAACACCTTCAAAGAAAAACCAGAAAATCCAGTTGCCTCTTGAAAAAAGCACCTTTTGGGACATCCAAAGTACCGGTAGTTCCTAATCTTTTATCAGCATTATTCCTCTTCTGAGATACAGATCTTGTCTGAAGTCTGTTGAATGGATGGACAAAAGATCTTTAAAAACAAGTATTGACTTTTTTTGATTCTGAATTGTGGTACAGAGATTGCATTTAATTTTTTTATGATTACTTTTTTTCAATTAGTTCCTTGTTCTCTTCCTTCTGTGATTCCATCCCTCCCAAATAAATCAGAGGCAATAGAAGCCCTTTCATTCATGGAAGAATGCAGGAATTGGAATAACATTTTACTCTGCACTCAAGGAAAGCATCACACACTGCCAGTGTTCTAATCTGGACTATAGCAAAGAGAAAGAATGGCCTACGACCAATTCCAAATAAAATGGATCTATTGACAGCAAACTGGAGTAAAATCCTTTTGCTTCTGCTTCATTTGAATGGGAAAAGGAAGTTTACTTACAAAGCAGGAGAAGTGATGGTTGAATAAAACAAACCATTGTTTCCTAATGTAGCTTTGCTGCTCAATGTTACTCAATGAATAACAGTGTTATTTGGGGATTAGAACTTCATGGAAGGGTCTTCCCATAACATCTGTTCATTTACTGAGCTTGTTCTGGATAGTTTAATAAGGTGATTTTAAATCTCTTCTTTAAAATAATTGCTTAACATATATGCTTTATTTAAAATGATTTGGGATTGCCTGTCTGCCTATTCCTTAATGTAAGAAAGTGGTTGGCATCTCTCAAGAAATGGTCTCATTGAACAGTGGCTATTACATTGCTGGAGAGAAAGCTACATAAATGATGTTCAATTTGGAAGAAATTAAAACAGTGAGTGAGTTGTGTACACTCACATATGTGTGTTTGGTAAAAGATATTCCATCCTAAAGCAAGCCACATGTACCAGAAAAGTATATACTTGTTACGAGCCAATGACTTTGGCTCAGTAGATTGTCTCTTCTGATTGACAACATTTTTCTAAGGTTCTGGGAAATTATTTGAAATGTATATTAGAGAGACTATGTTAAAATTCCACTGTTGGAATTAGTATCTCATAAATCCCAATTCATAAAACAATAGCAGGGTTTGAGTAAGGTATTCCATTTATACATGGACAATTATGAATTAAGGCTAGCTATAGGATTCTCAAGGACTGAGTAAACTTCAGGGGAGGAGGAGAGTTTGAGAAACAGAGATTAAAGATGTGCTCAACTATAATATTTCTAGAAAAACTCTTTGAAGGGTTATTTCATAGCTTCTGAAATACTGGATTCCTTTAAATACCTATTAAGTATTTCTCTAATCTACTTTGGATAAATATTGACATTGTGGAAGTCGGAGGGTGTGTGTGTGTGGTGGTGGTGGGGGTAACTCCATTCTTTCTGAGTTTACCAGGCCAAAAATATAGGTTTCTTTGGTTTGGGCTTAGTCTATTTTGTGAGCCATGATGGCTTATAAGGTTTGTGATATGTAAAGAGAGCCATGTGACTTAGTCATCAAGTCTTAATTAAAATAGTTAATGAATGGCACATTCTGTGTAATAGGCATTAGTGAAATATTTCAGAATATGAATGTTAACATTTTAAAAAAATAATCATCTATATACCCTTAGACTTCAAGAGAAGCAACAGTTGCAATGCATCGTTGCCATGCTTAAGTTTTTCCAGATATTTAGAATACACAAAGGTGTTAAATTGCCTAAGAAAGTTAGAAGTATCTTGCCTCAGCAAGCAATTGCCTCTCGTCTTCTTTTGCTTACCTGAGCAGAATTCGGTATCCTGGGGAGGTATCCTGTGTCTAGTGTGTACAAATATGTTAATAGGTGAAAAAAGGTTGTGTAAGAATTAAGGAAAGGTGAGTTTTGGGCAAAACCTGAATGTCATGTGCACCTGATACCAAAGGCGGCTCCTACGAATATTTTATATCTTGATTTTTTTAAAAGAGTAATAAGAAATTTCATCTGTAATGAAAGAATTTTGTTGTTTTATTTTCTTCTAATCAGTTTGACAGGGATAGCTGTCCAATATGGGTTAGCTGTTTGCAAAGACACTGGATGGTTTCAAATATTTATGCTTATGAACATCAGTACAATGGGGAGAAAAATGTTGTTATTGATTCTAGAATAAAAACTTAGCTTTCCTAACACTGGCTATCTTGTCCCTGTATTGATCATGAAACCATTGCTCCCGTCCTTTGCTGTGCATAGATTTTGCATCATTCAGAAAACCATATATAATTGCAATTTCTTGCTGAAGAACAAAACAAGACTCATGGGTGAAAAAAAGAGAGCATAACTTGACCTACAGCTGAAAACCTCAACTTTTATAATATATCTCTGTGTACAAAGCAAATGATTTGGTTCAAACAATGGTCATCACCATGTCTTATCAAGATCTTCTGAATCACGATACTTGCCTTCCAAAATATTCATTATTCCTTCTATTTTTGTGTCATCTGCAGATTTAATAATCATATTTTCTAATTCCTCATCCAAATCATTTATTCAATACTGAACATCACAGGCCTAGCGTTTCAGTATGCTACTTGATAGTTTCTTCCAGACTCATGTGGAACTGTATATTTTTGGGTGCTATTTTTTTTTAATTTGATTTATATGCCGCCCTTCTCCGGAGACTCAGGGTGGTTTACAATGCGCTCAGCAATAGCCTTCATCCTTTTGTATATTTATACAAAGTCAGCTTATTGCCCCCACAACTTATAAAGGATGGAAGGCTGAGTCAACCTTGAGCCTTGGCGAGATTCGAACCTGCAGTAATTGCAGGCAGCTGGTCTTAATAACCACCTTAATAACAGGGTGCCTTAGACCACTGTACTACCAAGGCTCTATTGTTCAATTAATTGTCTCTATATCTGATGGCGATATAATGCAGACTATATTTTGCCATCTTTTCTATTAGAATCTCAAGGGACAGTTAATCAAATGCATCATTGATTAACTACCACATACTTTTCATGATTTAAACTGGCCAGTTTATCAGAAAAAGGAGATCGATATATATGATTTACTTTCAATAAATTCATGCTGGCTCCTGTGAAGCAGTGCATTCTTTACTAAATGCTCACCAACTGACTGCTCAATTATCTGTTATAGGAGTGTGGTGGCTCATGAAGTTAGAACGCTGGGCTGATGATTGGCAGGCTCACGTTTGAGACCTGCTGCTGGTGCGGGGTGGCGTGAGCTGTCAAAAGTTCCAGCTCTTGCTGATGCAGCAGTTCGAAAGTGGGTGACCGCAAGTAGATAAATGGGTACCACTTTGGTGGGCTACTTCAGGGAATGCCAAAGGAGCCCCCAACTGGCCATCCCCTAGGCCAGTGATGACGAACCTTTTAGACACCGAGTGCCCAAACTGTGCACGTGCGCATGGCCAAACTGAAACATGCACGGACATGTGCAAACATGCGTGTGCACAGCAGAGACCCAAAGACCAGATGGCTGGTGGGAGGCGGGGCATCCCAATACCAGCAAGAGTAAAGATCTTTTTCTTTCATGAGCTTCTGTTTCACTGTTTGCAGGGAAACAGAAGGTCATGAAAGAAACGCCATGGAGCTCTGACCTGGGGTGATGGCGCATGTGCCAGCAGAGAGGGCTCTGTGTGCCACCTCTGACATACATGCCATAGGTTCTCCATCATGGCCCTAGGCAATGGTGATGTCACTGGCAAATCCTTTTAAGACGGAAGCACTTTGGAGCTTTCAACTTGGAAACATTAATTACCCGTTCCATTTTTCTGATACTAATATCCAGCTGACTGCTCTGTAATTCCTTTGGTCCTCTTTTTCCTCCTTTTTGAAGCTAGGAACTGCATTTCCCTTCTCCAGTCCTCCAGCAATGTGTGTGTCCTTCATGATTTCTCAGAGAGCACAGAAATGTGCTCCAAGAAGACACTGCCAAGTTTCTTCAAGACTTTCACATATAACTGATCTGGTCCTGGAGACTTAAACATATTAATGGTAGCCTCTTTACTTACCTTGTATTGCCTCTCCCACCTTTTGTTGTTCTACTTAGCTGAACACAATTACATTTTGGGGAGAAAATAGAAGTAAAGGTAGGAGCTGAAGATTTCTCCCCTTCCGATATCACTTTTACTATTCAACCATATACTCCTACAGCATTCCCACTCCCCTTTCCCCCTTTTATTAGTGACATTGCCAGAGGATTTGCAAAGTATACCCCAAACACTTTCACTGCTTGAAGTACGGCCCATCTTTTTGCCAAAAGTTCTTTATCTTAAAAACCTGGCTCTTAGAAAAAAAAGATTGTAAATTTGGGCACAGTGGCATGGTGATCTGCTTTACGACCATCAGTGCTTACAGTCAAAATTGATGATTCACTTACAGTCATAAGTAGAGGACTACCTGTACTGTTCTGGAGTCTAGATGCATCATCAACAGTGATATCCTGGAATTTATACAGAAGCTCCTTCTTGCAGACATGGGCCTTAGAGTAACATTCCTTGAGTTTTCCATTCTCTCTGCGTGACTTTTTTCTAATTTCTTTGAAGCTTCTTAGTCCTGTTATCCCTCCACAAGTGTTCACTGTGTTAGATTCAAGGGTTTCCCATCATTCTTAATAAGCTGGGAATGTCCATTGCTGACAATAAAGGATTTGTATGTTTCATTCTTATCTTGTGGCATCCCCAGTTATTTCCTGCTCACTTCCTTTCCATTATCATTCATCTAACAAATAGAGCTTGTTTCACTGAGTTCATTGAGGAAGTGCCATTCAGCCGTGTGCCATGAAGCCCTGTATCTTCTCAAGTGTTTTTAAATGCCAGCTATTTATTGTGTTTACTGGCACGCTGGCAGTAACCAAAGGGCTGAGTATCAGGAAATGTGCAAGAGAAGAAAATGTAATCCACTGGTACAATTTATGCATACCAAGTAACTTTTTTCTTTTAATAGACTGTTTGATCTTACTAATATATCTATAAATCACTGCAGCTTGAAGTTGTACCATGCTTTATTCTATAATGGTGAGAGGGGGAAGGCAGAGTATATGCCTTCCTCCTCTCTTATCCATCTCTTGCATTGAAGGAAACAAACCTGCATATTAGGGGTGAAATCCACTTACCTTTGCTACTGGTTCACAAATGGGAGAGCGTGCACCACCAGTGGTGGGTTTCAAATTTTTTTATTATCAGTTCTGTGGGTGTGGCTTGGTGGACGTGGCATGGCTTGGTAGGCATGGCAGGGGAATGTAAAACCTCCATTCCCACCCCACTCCATCCAGGGGAAGTTTACTGCAAAATCCCCATTTCCTCCTGATCAGCTAGGACTCAGGAGGCAGAGAATAGATGGGGGCGGGGCCAGACAGAGGTGGTATTTACCATTTCTTTGAACTACTCAAAATTTCCGCTACTGGTTCTCCAGAACTGGTCAGAACCTGCTGAAACCCACCTCTGGTGTGCCACCTCTGCACATGCACAGGACCTTCTGCACATGCACAGAATGTCAAAAATGGGATGTGATGACGTCTGGGCAGGTGGGCGGAGCCTCCCGCCACCAGCTCTACAGGTTCACCCGAGCTGGATAGAATCGGCTGCATTTCACCACTGCTGCATATGCTATGTATGTTGGACATTAAGTAATGTATTGAGGATTGCCATACCTTACCTAAGTTGGAATTAGGGTTAGGTTTCATTCAAAGCTTTTGCAAACTTAAGAAGAGGGTTGCAGATATGTCTGCCTTTGTGTCTGCCTTCCTGTCTACTTATCTACCTTATTGATTTTGAGGCCACCCAATTCCAAAAACATTATTGTTCCAACAAGCTGGGCTGGCCTAAACATGAATTTTAGTGGTTGTCTTAGTTTTTTAAATAATAATGGGGCCAAAATATTTAATATATTTTAAGTTGTTTTTAAATTTTATGTATATGTGTGTTTTATTGCTGACTGTGCACCGCTCTGAGTCCCTCGGGAGAAGGGTGGTATAAAAATTTAAATAATAAATAAATAAATAAATAAAAAAGACTCTGGAAGGTTCAAGTTTTTAAAAGAACACATTATTTAAAGAAACATGACTGCCCAGGTAAAGTCAAATAAATAACATGCATGAAAAATAGTTCTTCACAAATCTCCTAACCTCAGGCATAGGAATGGAGCCAGATATAATTATGTCCACAGGATTCTGTTCCACAGGATAGGGCCATAACAGAATAGGTATGTATGGTTTTCAAGGTCAGTCGCATGCAGGGTCCCTTGTACTGATTGAAATAATCCAGTCATGAGGTCACTAGGGCATGAGTAACCATTTGAAGGGCCCCACAGTTGAGGAAAGGACACAACTGGCATACATCATGGACCCATGCAAAGGCCCTCCTCGCCACAACTACCATCTGCTGTTTGAATAGTAGCTGTGAATGTAGGACTGGGGTGGGCAACTGTGACCCTTTTACAACCTGTGGACTTCAACTCCCAGAATTCCTGAGACAGCCAAGATGGCTCAGGAATTCTGAGAATTGAAGTCCACAGGTTGTAAAAGGGCCACAGTTGCTCACCTCTGGTCTAGGACATTTCCCAAATTGCACACTTATCTTGAATTAGGAAATGCAACATCACATTTTGGAGATGTGTGTGATAGAGCTGTGATGGTTGATACCCTGTTTCAGAAGAAAAGAGAGTCCTAGGCAAGATCAACTAGCCTCTTATTCTTGCAAGCCTTCTCAGATAATAACATCTGTTCTGAACAACTCTTTCATCAAAGAAGTATTTTGGGGAAAAAAAATAATATGGCAGCTTGTTATATATTTGTCTGTCGTTCTTTGTTGGAAATCTAATCAGGAAAAAGGATCTCAATCTATAAAGCAGAAGAAACTATTATTATATGGTCTATTTACTCTTGCCTTTGCTAGGTCAGTTTCTCTCAGTCTGACTGTTCCTGCTTTGCTACAAGATTCTAGTGAAAAGATTCACAGAAAAAAAAATAGTTTTGGTAGGGCCAAGGTCAATAAAACAGTGCTTAAGGCAAGGAAACTGTCAAACCAAGCTAAATAAATCGAGCTAGTGAGGGAGGATTGAACTGGAGTAGAATGAATGCCTGTAAAACCACAGGTTTGGGGGAAATCAATGAGAAGGGGAAAAGAAATCTGTCACGAAGATAAGGCTGGAAGGAAGCGGTTTATTAGAATTGCTGTGGTGGATGAGTCAGATTCAGTGTAATTGTGATTTTGACGTCCGATTCCTTTGCTTAAAGCTAAATTTAGCTTTAAATTGGAAATGCAACCTTTTTGAGTTCTACTTATTTTAACTATATGTGATTTGAAAGAGTTTATTGCCCTGTTCTTATCCTTTCCTGAGCTTTCATATAGAAACTATTGAAAGGCTTAGAAGCCTCTTGTGACTGTTATTCAATATAAAAAGGTTGTATACAGATAAGCATTAATGAGCCCATAATAGAAGCTAGATTGTGACATTGCCAGTAGGCATCTTAAAGAGAACCTCTTTCACTAGCTTATAGCAAAATTGTATTTTTACAATTCTGATTAACTTTTGGTGTGTCAGACTCAGATCTGTGCTCCCTTTCTAGAAGTATATTATTATTATTTTGTAAACATAAAGAATGTTTAAAAACCTAGGGAAAGACAAGAAAATGCTGCACAAATAACTGTGGGCAGACAAAAACAGATTGATTGAAGTCTTTTAATGTATCTTCACATGATGGTGCCTGTCACTTCAGAATAAATGAATATTTTACCTGGATGCTAGATACCCAGTTCTTGCATGAGAATGCAGACATTTCATATGGCCTTTCCTGTTAGTGCAAGAAAGCTCATGTGGGAAGACTGAAACTTGGCTGTTTCACAATTTGGATGTTTTCATTTTAACTCTATATTTATTTTCATTTGGTGGGTTTGCTTGTTGGTGCAGGTGCCATGGTCCTGACTCCTAATACTCAGCTGAGAGTCAGTTATGATATTTTGAGTGTCCACAATTGCCTTTGTTTCTGTATTACCCTATATCAATATTTTTCAAACTTGACATGATGTATGGACTTCAAATCCCAGAATTGCTGGCTATGGAATTCTGGGAGTTGAAGTCCATACGTCCTAAGCTGACAAGTTTGAAAAGCACTGTTCTACATAGCAATAGCACTTAGACTTATATACCGCTTCATAGTGTTTTACAGCCCTCTCTAAGCAGTTTACAGAGTCAGCATATTGCCCCCAACAATCTGGGTCCACATTTTACCAACCTCGGAAGGATGGAAGTCTAAATCATGTTGCTGTAATGGATATGGTAGAATATTTTTGACAGAAAATAGCCTGTTTTCCCTTAGCAGAATAGTTTTTAGAAAAAGCTGTACATCTAGTCATGTATTCCTTTGTAATATATTGGAGGAACTTTCAAACCAGATCAAAGATAGCTGCTGCTCCTTATAAGTTTTCATTGTTAGACTGCACTTCTGCTTTTCTAAAAGAAATATGGGCAATATTGGAGTGAAAATGCAATTGTTCAGAAAGTTTCTGTACAAGCTTTTTTTCCCCCAGAGTGTATGTTGTGTAAGCCTTAAAAAAATAAATTAACTTCATGGAAAGCTAATAATTGTCTGCAAACACGTTACCTACACTAATTAAGTATGACTATAGATTGCAAGGATATTGTGGGTGTAACTCTGCAGTGCTGTCATGAACAATTTTAATAAAATACATTTTCATTTAAAATGTGACTGAGATTTGACAGTAGTTTTTATAATAGATTTAGTTTTTCTGATACAACAATGTGGGCTACAGTTTTGGTGGAAAACTTCCTCGCTGACCCTATCTTCTTGCTCTTATGCAGGAGAAGCACAGGGCAACTTTAGAAATTTTACCTACTTAAAAGTTCATGCCTCATTGTACTATTTCAGAATGCATGAAGATACTATTCAAGATTAATGTGGGCGAGCTAACTTCCAGTGATTTAGAAAACTACTACAATTATTGATGACTGCCAACATTTAAACCTGTTTCATACTGCCCATTAGTGACTTTTGAGTCATGAATTTTCTGGTTACAGGATAATATTGGCAGATTATCACTACTATTAACTCATAGTTAAAGCGCTCCATGGCCTAGGACCTGGGTACTTACGGGACCGCATTCTGCTACTGACAGCCTCCCACTGGCCAGTACGCTCCCACAGGATGTGGCTCCTTGGGATGCCGTCGGTCAGACAATGTCAACTGGCGACCCCCGTGGGGGAGAGCCTTCTCAGTGGGGGCTCCTGCACTCTGGAACGAGCTGCCCCCGGAGGTACGGAGGATCCCGGACTTGCGCACCTTCCGCCGTGCCCTTTGACTTTGTTATTCCAGCAAGCTGGGCTAGCCTAATTTTAATGGTTTTAAATTTTAAATTGGATTTTAATGGGATGTTTAATGGGGCCAAAGTATTTAATCTGGTTTTAAATTGTTTTTAACTTTTATATTTATGAATTTGATCTTGGCTGTTCACCACCCTGAGTCCTTCGGGAGAAGGGTGGTATATAAATATAATAAATAAATAAATAATTACATAGAGTAAGACTTCCATCCCATCAAACACCCCATATTTAAGATCCTGTCAGAAGAGTTATTTTCTTAAGGATTCAGAGGTGACCTTTTAGTTTTTGCAGAAGAAGGAAATACAATATTCAATAACCCAAATTGCAGGCTCTATGCATGTTTTTTTTTTTCAACTTTTGCAATTCTTGTTCTGTAGGTGTGTTGTTGTGCTGTTTAACCCCAGGAAAAACAAGCAGCATCATATTCTAAACAGCTCCAGGTAAGTGAAAACGCCGAGTTCTCAATGATTGACTTGAAATAAATGTTGAGAATTTATCAGTAATCTTCCCAATTAAGAACTATGTCTCAGTTTTACAACCTAAATAACATTTCTTTTCTACTCTTTGGAAATTTATTATGGAAGTGGAATGCTGAATTTCCTTTATGTTGAACTCCTGAGTATATCTTACATTGTGAATGCCAGAAATCAAGTCATGGTGATGATAATTGTGGGGAACAAAATTGTGGTTAAACAGCTGATTTCTTAATTTAAAATAATGTGAGATTATTGTGCAGTTCAGGTGCTTAAAGCAATAAAGCATTTACAGAGTGGGCTGTTGCGCATTGAAGTTTTGTGTTTTTCCTTTTTACGAAATGCTGTGGAGGCCTGAGCTGTTGAAGCCTTTTTTCCATAAATGACTCCTGCTCGGATCTAACATCTGAATAAATCTCTGTTGAAAAAGCATGCCAAAGCAACCATCAGCTTGACACAGATGTCCATTTTGTTCTGCTTTCCTGTGCTGCCTAGAGTCATTCTGAAGTTGAGCAGCTTAGAAATTCAATGAATGAATGAATGAATAAATAGTCTGACGTTCAAAAGCTTTAACAGACAAATATTTATACAACAGGCTATGTTGCTTCCACACCTAGGCAAATAAGGATGTAGTGTTTGGCTCTTGTAAAATTGTACAGGAACATCACTGAAACCTTATTGTTACTTAATTTTATTGAGTTGAAAATGCCAATATTGTATTGATTTTGTAGCATTTCACAGTAGGATTTCTTCTTTTGTACAGGAAGACTATTACGGCCCTTGCTTTTTCTCCTGATGGAAAATACCTGGTTACTGGAGAGGTAAGTTAGGGTCACATGGCTCTCATGTGCCAGAAATTCAAGCATTCCTTCATATTTCAATAGTCAACTAAGGCAGGAATGACTTAAAAGCCTTACTCATGACCTGGGGAGAGAGCCATGCTACAACAAAAAAATAGCTCCTTGCTTTGGGTGGCAGGAAGAAATGGTCTGGGATCCAGGTATAAGCTTGCTGTTGCCCATCTACCTTTGAAAGACCAGAATTTCTAGTTATATACTCTACACCAGTGTCCACTGCTACTTGGGACCACAAGAAGGTGTAGATGACTGCCAACTTCCCCTTTTCCATTGATATCTAAGATAAAGAAAGATGGTGGTGGCCAGTCATTGCCTACCCTTCCATCTCAATTTGAGCCTCACTCTTGAACAAGCTTAACTGATGGAGGCATTGTTTTGAGGGCATCGGATTTAGGCCACTATGTAACAGGCTAACTATTGAAAAGACCTATACGCTTGAAATAGCATGCTCAGGAAGAACAATGCTGGTAGCTTCAGCTTCAGTGCTATGGCTGCACAGAGTTTCAAGTTGGAAGCAGGTATTAGGAGAGTCATCAAGACAGCTTATAAATATAAAGAGCTGGAGCTGATTTAATCTCCCTGTCGAATGAACTGATTTCTTAAACCTGGGCTGTTGTACAAGGGTCACGTCAGTGGTGAAATCCAAATTTTTTTACTACTGGTTCTGTGGGCATGGCTTGGTGTGGCTTGGTGGGCATCGCAGGGGAAGGATACTGCAAAATCCCCATTCCCTCCCCACTCCTGGGGGAAGGATATTGCAAAATTTCCATTCCCACCCCACTCTGGGGCCAGCCAGAGGTGGTATTTGCCGGTTCTCTGAACTACTCAAAATTTCCGCTACCGGTTCTCCGAACTGCTCAAATTTTCCGCTACCAGTTCTCCAGAACCTGTCAGAACCTGTTGGATTTCACCCCTGTGTCACGTTCTGTTGATAATTCATGGCGTCTCCAATGCAAGGCTTGTGAACAAAGGTAAAAAATACCTTATTGTGGTTACATAAAGAAGATTCAGTCTCACTGGAAAGCAAGAAGAGTTGCTCAAGCTGCAAATACATAATTACTAAAATATTTGAAGATTGTCTTGTTTTATTAAATAAAAAGAAAATTCTTAATCTGTGGATACATTGATTTAAGTGGTTGGAGAAGTAGAAAGGAAACTAGTTGCTCATTTGGGATTGTTTTGCAATTAGAACCTTTGGTGTGTGTGTGTGTGGGGGGAATTTAAACCAGGGAAGCCAGAGAGATGGATCTGTAAGGTGAAGACCATTTGATGGCGGTGTGCCTTCAGTTTTCGCAAAACTTCATATTTGATATAGAAGAGTTAAATGAACTGCAAGCAAGTTTTGTCTTGCACTCCCATGTGCTCTGAAGTACCTCTTCCAGGTCGAATCCTAATGTGTTAATTCAATGTAGAAAATGAAAGGACGATGTTGATTTTTGCTTCGGATGGGGTACAAAGAAGCCAATGTGTATAGTCTCATTTACATTTTTTATGAGGGAAGGTCTTTGTGGGGAAAAAAATTGAATATAGTAACAAAGATGCTGATGCTTGTAGATTTGGCAGCACTGGGTTTAGTTGCTGGCAACAAAAGTTTTCATTTTTTAAAAAAATGTACAAAGCTGAAAAAGCCAGTATTCCGTTTCTGATGTAGATCAGATATACGTACAATACTACCACTGTGGTGTGTTATGAAGAGTGAATTGGTGCTTGCTTGAAGCCCACAAAAATGTTGACAGCCTCTTGTTGCCCATGTTGGATGGCTGCCATGTGTGTCCAAAGAAGCTGATTTACTAATGGACTGTGTACACAATCCCTTCATTATCTTGAATGTTTTGGACTGCAGTTATTGAATTCAAGGGGTGATTCACCCCACTCCCACCAAGTCAAGCAATGAACTGTAGAATGCGAATGCTAGTCACATGACCTGCAAGCTTGTAAGCGGGTCAACATAAGAATGATTGTGCAAGATTTAAAATGTTAGATTTGAGAATGGGCAACAATGTTGGATGTATCACCATCCAATGTACCACCGACCGGTATGCTCACACAGAGAGGGCCTCCTCAGGGTGCTGTCAGCCAAACAATGTAAACTGGCGACCCCCAGGGGGAGAGCCTTCTCTGTGGGGGCCCCTGCCCTCTGGAATGAATTATCTCCGGACATACGAAGGATCCCCGACCTCCGCGCCTTCCATTGTGCAGTGAAGACCCTGTTATTCCAGCAAGCCGCTCTGATGGGATAAATGATTTTAATTTGGTTTTAGTGGGGTTTTAAAATTGGTTTTAAAATGAGAGTTTTAAATTCGGCCTATGATTTAATTATTTTAATCTGCTTTTAAATTCTATTTTTGTACATTGTTTTTATTATGGCTGTTCACCGCCCTGAGTCCTTCGGGAGAAGGGCAGTATATAAATTAAATAAAATAATAAATAAATAAATAAATAAATAAATAAATAAATAAATGTATCCCTGATCGCTTAAGAGCAAGGCGGGAGCTTCTCTTATTCCATGAAAATCTGATGCTCAGAACATTTTGCCACAGGATATAAGACCCTAAGTTGGAAAGGCCCTTTGAGGTCAGCCTCTGCTTAATGCAGGATTTACAAAGTTGGATGCAATAACAGTATCTTTGACAGATGGCTGTTCAGCCTCTAGCCTCTCATGACTTCTGAAGCAACAGACTGCTCATCTTCTTTTGGAGTTTTGAAGCCCTCTCCGTACTGAACATTATCCAAACTTTAAATCAGTGGAACTAACTGTTAGCTCTGTTTGACTATGCCTCATAAACACTGCAATAACTGCAATCCATTATCCTTTTTTTAAAAAAAAGTTATGCTTAGTGGCAATATAGTAAACAACTGTAGAAGGCTGGAATGGTTCACTCTGTAGGGAAGAGGAATTCCTGCAACTTTAAATGGCAAGGGATTGGATAAATGTTAGCACTGACATTTCATGATTGGGCAGCTGGGCTCTTAACATGGTGTTGGTTGTAGAATCCAGTGCCTCCATTGCTTCCTCCTCTTCCTTAAACTAAGGACAATTATTCTCTCCTTTCCACTCTCATGCAGTGCTTGCCTATAACAGGGGTGTCAAACTCAATTTCATTGAGGGCTGCATCAGGATTGTGTTTGACTTTGGGGGGCTGTGATGGGCATGGCCAGGTGGGCGTGGCCAGCTCAACGTCACTCCTGTCGGGGGTGCCTGTGGTGGCCTGAGTGCTCTGCCAGCAAAAACAGGCTTTCGAGCTTCGTTTTTGGCTGCCATGGCCTCCTGCAACCCTCTGCCAGTGAAAACGGAGCCCAGGAGGGCCACCGAGCTCCGTTTTCACTGGCAGAGGGTTGCAGGAGGCCGTGGCAGCCAAAAACTGAGCTCGAGAACCCATTTTTGCTGGCAGAAGCGCCGTGGGCCAGTCCTTTGCTGTTTCCAGGGCGGCCCTGTGAGCCAGATCTAAGTACCCCCATGAGTTTGTCACCCCTGACCTATAATGTTGACTTTGCTTCTGTTATTAATTAATTCTTCAGGATAGTTTTGTAGTGTGAGATACGGTTTTTTCTTTTCTTATTGCACCCTGTTAGATAAGTATTCATCTTTCTCCAGCTTATTCTTATCTGTCTACAGTATGTTCCTTAAATATATGTCCCACCTCAGACTAAAAATGTGAATGTTATAAGCTATCAATTACAAAAAATTTTAAAGATGACTAGAGATTTTTGGGAGAACAGAACAGAACACTTTATTTGGCCAAGTATGATTTGACACACAAGGAATTTGTCTCTGGTACAGAAGTTCTCAGTGTACATGCAAAGAACATCATCATCATCATCATCATCATCATCATCATCACAATAAGAGAGGGGGGAGTAAAGAAGATAATAAGATATAAATGATAATATTATACCCAGACTACATGGCTAAATAAACATACATATGAGACAGCAGTGTGAGAATTAGGTGTTCAGCAGATTGATGATGCACGAAAAAAAACTGTCTCTGTGTCTAGTTGTTTTGGCATGTAGTACTCTGTGAGTATTACCCAAGGGGAGGAGTTGAAACAGATTATGTCCTATTACACCATTTCCAGAAATGTACTTTTCAAATAGATATTTTATTTTTTAGGTGGTGTCCATTTTTATTTATAAATTTATTTCTGTTAAGTTTACCCACTTCTTCAATTAGAGCTGACTTCGACTGGGTGTTGTAAATTGGGTTAAAAACATGCAACATACTTTTTAGTAAAATAGCAGGCATGATTTATATAAAAATAATATATGGCAGAATTCAGCTCTGGGGATCTAATCCTTTTAATAACCACTGAGCAAAAGTCAACTTGTTACTAGAAATGACAAATACCACTCCAGACTATAAAACCTGATGAAAGAGCCATGATGTGATGGATTTTGTGAAAGCCAGGAGCTATTTGGATATCTGGCAGAATATTATTTTACAGATGGTAAACAACTACTGAGAAAAATTGTCTCTGTGATGGCAGTGAAGATAGCAGACTCCGAGTGAAAAGACAGAGCAAGCCCTTTTGGGCGACCTTCAAGTCAGTGTTGACTCTTTGAGACTGTTTGATGAGTCCCTGCAGTCTGCTTGGTAGAATTTCAGAAGTGGTTTTCCATTTCATTTTTCATTTCATTTCATTTTATTAGATTTCTATACCGCCCTACTCCCGAAGGACTCAGGGCGGTGCACAGCCAAACAATAAAAACACATACAATACAAAATTTAAAAAATAGAATAAAATCAAATTAAATAATTTTGGCCCCGACAAATTTAAAACACCAAACTTTTAAAACCAATTTAAAATTGAATATATAAAATACTAAAAGATATTTAAAATTTTAAAAATCTTTTATAAAAGAGGGAGAAAATTAGGCCAGGCCGGCCTGGTGAAATAGTAAGGTCTTTAAGGCGCGGCGGAAGGTGCGCAGATCCGGGATCCTCCGTATCTCTGGGGGGAGCTCGTTCCAGATAGTAGGTGCCCCCACAGAGAAGGCTCTCCCCCTGGGGGCCGCCAGTCGGCATTGTTTGGCTGACGGCACCCGGAGGAGCCCCTCTCTATGGGAGCGTACCGGCCGGTGGGAGGCTATTGGTGGTAGTAGGCGGTCCCGCAAGTACCCGGGTCCTAAGCCATGGAGCGCTTTAAAGGTGGTAACCAGAACCTTGAAGCGCACCCGGAAGACCACTGGGAGCCAGTGCAGCTCGCGCAGGAGGGGTGTTACATGGGAACGCCATGTCGCTCCCATTACCACCCACGCGGCTGCACTCTGCGCCAGTTGGAGCTCCGGGTGCTCCTCAAGGGGAGCCCCATGTAGAGAGCATTGCAATAGTCCAGGCGGGAGGTGAGAAGGGCATGAGTGACCATGCGTAACGAGTCCCGATCCAGAAAGGGACGCAACTGGCGAATCAGGCGAACCTGATGAAAAATCCTCCCGGTCACGGCCGTCAAGTGCTCTTCTAAAGACAGCCGTGAATCCAGGAGGATGCCCAAGTTGCGAGCCCTCTCCGTGGGAGCCAATGATTCGCCCCCAATAGTCAGTGATGGCGTCAACTGACTATATCGGGACGTCGGAAACCACAGCCACTCAGTCTTGGATGGGTTGAGCCTGAGCCTGTTCCTCCCCATCCAGATCCGTACGGCCTCCAGGCACCGGGACATCACTTCAAGGGCATCGTTGGGGTGATCCATTGCCTGGCTCCTAGGGCTAAGAGAGAATGATTGGCCTAAGGTCACCCAGATGGATTTGTGCATAATCCAGAACTAGAACTCAGGGTTTCCCAGTTTCTAGCTGGTGCTTTAACCGTTATGTTACACTGGCTCTCAAGCCCATTCTGGTGGGTTTTATTAGTGAGGCAGATATCCAAAGAGAAAGTGGTCCTGCATGCTAGATCACACAGGGCATTAAAGACAATCAACACCTTAAGCTAACCTGGAAGTTCATTGGCAGCCTTCTTTTTCTCTCCCGCTTCCACATTTTTACTCCCACAGGTTGTGATGGCCCTGTTACAGCCTTTTATGTCTCCTTTCATCTCCCCTTAACCATTACCTGTTTATTACTCAGAATGCATGGAAAGATAGGGTTATGTGTGCCTTGAATGCCTAGATTTTGTATGGACAGAATTTTAAAGAAAAAAAATCCGAAATTCTGGAAGTCACAAATATTCTGACTGTTCAGTTGTTCTTTGCTGAACATACAGGCATTAATATTCCTTTTTGTTGCTGTTGTGCGGCTTAATTCTTATGTCACCGAAGGAGATGTGGAAAAGTATGTCAGTCAGGTATTAGTGTAGGACTTCAGTATTTTAGTATATCTTTAGAAACAAAGTTAGTTTTTTGATTAGTCCATAGGCCATATCAAAATTAGAAATAAAGTTAAATATTTGGATTAGCCTTTTACGACCAACTCAGAAGATGGTTGGCCAGTGGCACTTTTCAGCAGCATAGACAATGTTAAGAAAGTGGTGCGATATGGAAGACATTTCAAATTTATATCTGATAAAAAGAATTATGCTGCTGAAAAATGAGAATAGGTTGCAGTGAATTGCAGAAGCTAGAGTATGGTGCCAGGTATGCAGTGTTAGAATTCTGAAGAAACAGGAATTTTGTTGTGTCTACACACGTGAGATTGGCCTCTGCACATTTTCAAGAAGCTTACTTAAATTTAGAAAACATCCTAGAATTATTTGCTACTAAATGACATTTCCCTAACAAAAAAAGCCATTTTAACAGGCTTTGATAAAAAAGCTAATAAATTAGTGTATTTGTACACTAATTTATATTCTTCTTTGTTATGACTCCCTGGTCCTTTCCATATTAATACTAGTTTCTCCATTTTCACCTTAATAGGGAACACATAATGTCAAACAATCATTATTCTGACCATAGATAAAAAATCAACTTTCTCCTGATTCCACAGAAAAGGGCAATAATCCAATCCACACCCACATCATAATAACCTAATCCAATCCACATCATTTTTTTTTTTTGCATGTCGTCGTCATCATCATCATTTTAGCCATTGTCTATCTACTGCAGGATGAAGGCCTCTTCTGCATGTTTTCAACCAATACAGTCCTGAACTTTCCTTTTTTAATTGGTCCGCAATACTTGCTGATGTCATCGATCCATCTTATTTTAGGTCTCTTTCGTGGACGCTTTTTATCAAATGGGATCCATTCTATGATTGCCTTGGTCCACCTGCCATCAATTCTTCTTGCATTGTGACCAGTTTATTTCCATTTCAATTCTTTTACTCTCTTGATGATACCTTATATTTTCATTCGTTCTCTAACCTACGTGCAGGTTTTTCTACCTTGTCTTGTAATGCTGAGCATGTATTTTTCCATGGCTCTTTACGCCAATGGCAGGTGATACAATAAAGGAAATTGAACGGCATGTTAAATGTGGTGGGCAGGCATTCGGCAAGCTAAGCATAATTTTCAAGAACAACCTCCCCCTATGCCCCAAGAGAAAAGTTTTTGATCAATGTATGCTATCTGCTCTAACATATGCCAGTGAAACACGGACACTAGCCTCACAATCAATTGCTGCATGTATTTGACCATAAGAACAATAAACCTTGGGGGTTGAATTGTGAAGCTATTAAGCTAGTTTTATCTGTGGAATAACTATTAGGGAAGCAAAACTTGGAAAATGAGAGTTTCCCCCAGTGAGGAACTGTACCACTCATGTTGTTTCACAGAGTGAAACAAAGCATTGCAAAAGACTAACTTTGCTGTGGTTGAGGCCGGTTTTGGCTTGTCTTCCACGCTTCAATAAAAGTGCATGTGAGTGACTATATTGTAATGGCCAATTTTTTTCTGCTTACAGAGTGGGCATATGCCTGCAGTCCGTATATGGGATGTTGCTGAGCGGACACAGATGGCTGAACTTCAAGAGCATAAGTACGGAGTGGCATGTGTGGCCTTCTCACCAAGCTCCAAGTACATTGTCTCAGTGGGTTATCAGCATGACATGATAGTCAATGTTTGGTCATGGAAGGTAAATTATAGCAAGATTTTTTTTTTGTAGTCATTATATGAGCATAAGTGAACTTGCAGCTAGAAGTTGCATTATGCAATGCCTTCAGAATACCAATGCTGTTTCCTCACAGATAATCTACTCTGAGTTTCTGTCTCCCAGTTTGAGTTTGTTCTCGGTATATATAACAAGGATACACAGCCCGAGCTCCAAGGATTGTATGAATTCTTGAAGATAGATAGCACGTGAACCAGAGTCCTTCCTAAATTTGCAATCAAATAGAAGAATGTAATTTAAAATTTGGAGTGCAACCATTTTAATTATTTTTCATTATTTTAATTGAATTTGAAAGTCAATGATAGATGATTACATTATGCCTGAAGGCCCTGACTCCTTTTGGGAATATAGGCTTCAGCTCAAAAAGCGTTGCTCACTTCACAGAAGATGTCTGATAAAGCAGCAAGCTCTATGTTTGCAATAACTGAAATGAAAGGATATTTGTAATGGAGGTGTAGGCTATATTTCAATGAGACAGAAATAATGTTTATTTAATGACTCCCCTTCTAGCTTTAAAAATGCATAGAGAAATATTTCATTACTTTGGTTATTAGTATGTAGAATAAACATTCTTGAAATGGCAAAGCAGCCTAGCTAGGAAGATTCTCTCACCACTTCCACTTCTTGGTTTGTGCTAAGGCTCACATAATGAAAGATCACAGCAGGCTGTTTCATCTCCTTTTCATTAGATAGGAAGATAGAAACTGCCTAATGCTGGGTCAGGCCACTTTGACATCTCATTCTGTCCTGGTCTGCAGTGATGGATACTGATTTTGAGCTGAAGATGCCAGAAGCCTTTTACATGTTTGGTACCATTGCCTTTTTTTTCTCAGTTTGACTGGGTCCACTCATTGTACTAAGTCATGGTTTATTTTAAAGAATGTGTAATTTTGTTAACTTTATTTGGCTGGGTCCACAGAACAAGCTAAGACAAATAATAATAACCCATGTTATGGCTCTGTTTGATGTTTATATTTTCGATATTCACTCTCAATGCAAAAAGCTATTAGATGTTTTGTTTTAAATAGCTGGTAATAATTCTGAGTTTTATTTGGTTTGCCCTCTGAAAAATAAGTGGCACAAAAGTACATGTTTCTTCAAGGATCAAAGATTTGGATATTTTTTCTTTAAGGTCTCTTCAAAACATTGGATTATTCTTTGTATTGACCAGATATGTTGATAATAAAACTGGCTTCTACAGAGAGAATATCTGTTTTCATTAGGAGTAAATTATGTGCTTAATTTATTTCCTAGTATAACTGAAATGTGTTCAGTTTATTTGATTATATATGAGAAATCAGAACCATAAATGAGGTTATCTCAAGGGACTAAAATGGCAATGGTTTTATATGCCAAATTAATGCTGGGCAATTTTTTGTTGTTGAAGTTCAGTGTGGTAAGCTGTCATTGTTAAGTCTGGATTTGTTCATTCTTGTATAATCTTCTGTTCAGCACACTGTGCTGTTAGTCATAAATTGTTTCGCTGCTTTTTATCTGTGCATGTTTATTAAGTGGTGTCAAAAGACTTCTTTTCTGACCTGAATGAGTCAGGAGTAAATTTACTTCTGGGTTTCTGATATTAAAATACAACTCCTAGTATGTATCTATGTAAAAGATTTTCCTTTCATATGGGGTAGCAGGAGACTATGTGGAGTAATGTTATGTTACCTCTGCAGAATTTAAGGTTAATATCAATGCAGATGCCTAAACCAACGGAAGGCCAAGATTCCTGCTTTCCTTCATAGCTCCTTGGATCATAGGGAGTCTGCACAAATTACATCACCATTGGGAATCCCCATGGAGCTCTTGTGTCCTAACTCATGTGATCATGGTAGTTGCAGGCCTTTTTCTGTCCATGAAGATTTCCCCTGTTCCTGCATCAGCCTTTGCTCTGTTCTGATTCTGTGACCTATCCCTCTTTATTTTACATGTTGTTACTTATGCCAATGGTAGCAATAATCCTAGCCCAATAGTAGTAATATTTTTGTACAGTATTTTCTAACGCACATTTCAAATTTAATTCCTAGTCCCAAATGGCTACAAATATTATTGTTTGTCTCAGCAAAACACTGCAACTTTCTTCTAAATGTTTGTCCAGAAGGCGTCTCTCCTTGTAAGGGAATGCAAATGTGTCCATTTGTCCATGTGAAAATATATATAAAAGTGAGCACAAAGTCTTTAAAACTAAAACAAGTGAGAGTATGCTAATGTTAAGTCAAAAGAATATTGCAAATGAGCTGACAGTCTGCCCGAATAATACAAAACTAATTTTTATCACTTGATCTGTGGGAGGTTGTAGCATTTTCATGTATACACTCTGGGAGGTATTGCTGTGTATTCCCAGAGATCTTGTGCATAAATCAGATAAATAGATTTAATTAGCAGAACATTTGACTTGCTCTACTGTTTTCTTTCCAGAAAAACATTGTTGTGGCAGCCAATAAAGTCTCAAGCAAAGTGACAGCAGTTTCATTCTCTGAGGATTGCAGCTATTTTGTTACAGCTGGAAACCGGCACATCAAATTTTGGTACCTGGCTGATAGCAAAACCTCTAAGGTAAAGGACGTTGTTGATGCTCTTGAAAGAAGGGGAGATATTCGTGACCAAGAGAATTTATGTCAGATTTATGAGTATTTCTGCAAAGTGTTAATCAAACCATTCCAGTTTCCCAAAGCAAAACCCTCTTGACATGTTGTTCTTTCATGCCAGGTGAATGCCACGGTCCCCTTGCTTGGGCGTTCTGGTTTGCTCGGAGAATTGAGGAACAATTTTTTTACAGATGTGGCATGTGGCAGGGGTAAAAAAGCAGACAGCACTTTTTGTATCACTTCCTCTGGTCTGCTGTGTGAATTCAATGACAAGAGGCTACTGGACAAGTGGGTGGAATTGAGGGTAAGTAGCCTGTGGCACTTGGATATCTGTTCATTTTAGAGGTGAGAAGATCTTTCAGTTCTCCCAGCTTTCCTAGTGCAGGATTTTGAAAACATAGGGCGCAGAAATGGATGTCTGGATGGGATGATGTCTGGCACCTTCTGTATGAAAAAAAATGAGATCTAAACTAAGTAGCTAGGTATGAGCCATATAATGAGAATGATCAACCAATGGAACAGCTTGCCTTCGGAAGTTTTTTTTTTTTTAATTTGATTTATATGCCGCCCTTCTCTAGAGACTCAGGGCAGCTTACAATGCGTTAAGCAATAGCCTTCATACTTTTGTATATTTATACAAAGTCAGCTTATTGCCCCCACAAACTGGGTCCTCATTTTACCTACCTTAGAAAGGATGTAAGGCTGAGTCAACCTTGATCCTGGTGAGATTCGAACTTACAGTAATTGTAGACAGCTGGTGTTAATCACAATGTTTTAGTCTGCTGAGGCACCAGGCCCGTTCTGGGAAGTTGTGGGAGCTTCATCACTGGAAGATTTCAAGAAGAGACTGGATTGCCGTTTGTCAGAAATGGTGTAGGGTCTCCTGCTTGGGTGGGTGGGGGTTGACTAGATGACCTACAAGGTCCCTTCCAACTCTGTTAATCTGAATGTACTGTACAGATAGTCCTCCATTTACGACAGTTCTTTTAGTGATCATTCAAAGTTACAACATCACTGAAAAACTGACAATTTTTCAAACTTGGACCGTTGCAGCATTTCTATGAACGTGTGAACAAAATTCAGATGCTTGGCAACTGGTTCATACTTATGACCATTGCTGTGTCCCAAGGTCATGTGATCACCTTTTATCACTTTCTGACAAGCAAAGTCAATGGGGCAGCCAGATTAGTAACCGTGCTTACTAATTTAACAACTACAATGATTCACTTAACAATTGTGGCAAGAAAGGTCATAAAATGGGGCAAAATTCACTTAAAAGTCTCACTTAGCAACAGAAATTTTGGACTCAATTGTGGTCGTAAGTTGAGGACCACCTATATAAGAATGGCAATCCTTCTCTCCAAGTATTTGCTCCTAACTAGTTTTGGGTATTAGAAGTGTATTTCATTAGGAGAAATCACTGAGGAGAAATAATGGGTGTTCTCTAGAAAAGTTCACCACCTTTTTTATCCGTGTGCTTTTAAATTGTATTCTTTTTCTCTGTTTGATATATTTTAACTGTCACTTCCTGTAGTTTTGTAAATCTTGCAGAATTTGGTTCAGGCCAAAAATAGTCTCAAAACTGCTGGCGAACATGGCATCAGAAGGTACCTACTTCATTAGCAAACAGCCCATTCCTAATATAAGCCCATTCCTAATATAAGCCCATTCCTAATATAAGCACAAGCTATTTTAGATCTATTCAGTTGTGTTTGTATCCATAGAGCCATGCATGAGTACTCTGCTTCAGTTGCGTAACCAAGATAGAAAAAGAGTGATTGGTTGAAGTCCACCTGTGTGGAGGAACTTTCATGTAAATTGATTTTTCTCTGGACCTCAGTTTTTCCTTAGATCTGTGTCTCGATTTCCCAGTCTCTATAGATCCTGAATGATGTGTTATTGTTGAAAGACATTGTGAAAATCTTTTCCTCCTCATGAAATGATAAATGCAAAGATTTAGGGCTTTTCTTCTTCTTTTTTTTTAATAAAGGAACCCACCTCCTAAGCCCTTGCTTACTCTTCAAACTGAATGCTCTCTCTTTCTCTCTTTTTCTTCTTTTCCTTTTGGCACTGAAAACACCCTTCTCTCTTTTACTTAGAACACAGACAGCTTCACAGTAAGTTCTAATGTCTCTTGTTTCCGACACGCCATCGCCTTAGCATCCCTCCCATTTGTCGTCTTTTTTTTTTCCTCTTTGCAATTGTGCTCACTGCAGTAGAATTTAAAAACTGGAACGAGATTGAGTCTTCCTCGGGAATTATGCCTATTTCTTCTGTTGCTTTACATAGTGTTAGTTCCCATTCCTAATACAAGGGAAATCTTTTTCAGTGAAATACCCAAATCCCCTGTGTGCTAGTGTTATTGTTGTTGAATGCCGTTGTTCTGGTCATTCGGCCATGCTCATTCCATTTCAAAACTTTTTTCCAATCATCATTTTTTCCTCACTGAGCATGCTCATTGATCAAATTGCTGAGTTTCTATGAGGTGGCTGTTATTTCACTCTGGTGTGGTGCTGATACAGTTTTGGATAGATAACTAGTGGCACAGGTTGTCTATACTGCCTGTGGAATGCTGGGAGTTGAAGTCCCCATGTCTTAAAGTTGCCAAAGTTGAGACACACTAGTCTAATTAGTGAAAATAGGAGCTTATAATAATAGTTCTCCTATAGAAACAGTTCTGTACCAGTAGTTAATGGAAGAATACCTCCAATTTAGTTTTTTCCCCTTATGTTTAATGATTCCATCTCATCTTGCTTCAGTTTTTTCCCTTCTTTCTTGACTATTTTCTTTCATGGTTTGTTGTGTTATGTAGTGGCTCATGCTTGTATCTTATGTCCCCAGACCACTGTGGCAAATTGCATCTCCTTGAACCACGATTACATCTTCTGTGGCTGTGCTGATGGTACTGTTCGAATTTTTAATCCTTCAAATCTTCACTTTGTGACCACGCTCCCTAAACCGCACTTCCTAGGGACGGATATCGCCAGCGTTACAGAAGCCAGGTAAGAAAAGTAAAGATCCAGAAGCAACTTGTGTCAGAATTTAGCTTTGTTCTCCATCTTGCATTTATCAGCCACCCAGATTTACTTTGAGGTAAGAAGGGAGGCAAATAAATTTTACAAATAAATAAATAAATATTGTTCAGAGAGCAAGAGGGAAAAACTTTGCTTATGAAAGGGGTACTTTTACTTGTACTGAGCTGCAACTTCTATCATCCCCAGTCAATGCATGGCATCATGTTTGAGGAGGCTGGCAGAAATGGTTCTGGGACAGGGGTGGGTTCTAAATTTTTTTATTACTGGTTCTGTGGGCGTGGCTTATTTTGTGGGTGTGGCTTGGAGGTCATGTGACTAGGTGGGCGTGGCTAACTGGTCAGAGTCATTCCTGGAAGGTCCTCGCACTTACGACCAGTCCTCGCACTTACGACCCGACTCATTTGTTTGCTTTTAACACTGATCAGCTGTAGGACAGCCCTTTGAAACCCAGGGCAAGAGTTTAAACAGTTTTTTTCCCTCTAGTCATCAGCTGGGACTCAGGAGGCAGCAATAGATTGGGGGTGGGACCAAATAAGAGGTAAGAATAACGTGGGGGGGTGTGGGAGGGCGGGGGGGAGAACTGGTTCGGTGACGTCATATCGTCAGCGCTACCGGCTCTGCCGAAGCGGACCGAACCGGGAGGAACCCACCACTGTTCTGGGATAAATATGTCAACAGTTTGCCAAGGTGCAAAATAGTGCCATGCATTAAAACATGTAAATCGCTTTGTAATTTTCTGATTTAGAAATATGTTGTAACTCTTCACTCTATTTCCTTTTGCTGTTTTGCATTTTTTTGGTAATGTTTATTGTTTATTCTTTCCTTCCTCAGCCAAATTCTAAGACAAAGTAGTAGAATGGTTTTCTATATTGGACTCACCTTTACTTTCAAATGGTCCCTTCCGAGAGGTCCCCTTCTCCGCATTGTATCTCTGGAGACTTGTCTGTCTCCTGGCGATGACATGGGTAGTGCTTATTCTGGTGTTGCCAGTATTTCATGTAATACAGCTGGCATTAAATATGGTGAAATCCTTGGGGTAACTTGACTGGCCAGATTTCATCCCATCTCAAGAATATCTTGAACAACAGGTAGTTCTCAACTTACAACAGTTCTTTTAGTGACCATTAAAGGTTACAACAGCACTGAAAAAAGTGACTTATAACCATTTTTCACCCTTACGACCCTTGCATCATCCCTATGGTCATATGATCAAAATTCAAATGCTTGGCAGTTGACTCATATCTGTGACGGTCATGTGATCACCTTTTGTGACCTTCTGACAAGCAAAGTCAATGAGGAAGCCAGAACAGTGTTGCTAATTGAACAACTGCCGTGATTCACTTAAGAACTGTGGCAAGAAAAGTTATAAAATGGGGCAAAACTCACTTAACAACTGTCTCGCTTAACAACATAAATTTTGGTCTCAATTGTGGTTGTAAGTTGAGGACTGCTTGTAGTCATCTTGGTATATTTCTAAAGTCCCCAGAAATTAAGATCTGTAAGAGAAGACCCTTCTCTTTCTTTAGCTGGGGAAGAGGCTGAGGTAATTCCTTTTGTATATGTGACATAGAATATCACTCAGCCAAGAAGCTGTAGACTGAGCATATCAGAGTCAGCAAGATGAAGTCTATGAACGTTTTGAGTCAGCAGCCTGCATATTCACAACATCTTCTCTGAGAAAAACTGGACTGATATTTGAATTGAGAAAAAAAGGTTTGGCAAACTTCAAATATCTCAACCAGTTTGTTTTTCCCTTTCCATCTCTCTGCCCACAAGATCTATTAATGCTTTGTAAGCTTTTAGCAACTGTTACTGGCAGAGTTTTACCATGCACTGCCATGGTAAACTAACAGAGAGAAATAGAAATAAGTAAAAATGTACAAAGCATCTGTCTGTGCTCTTGGAACATCCTCATGAGCTTTCAATACATTGACTCCTGGCCTCGGATTTTTTTTAGTGACTTGGAAAGGCTAAGGTACTGTGTAGCTTAAAATATGATCTGCCAGTTTAGTTTTAGAAGCTGTAAACTTGGAAAGCTATGCACGTGCACACTGTTGTTCCTTAGCTCATTTATAGTAAGCTCCCTTTGGACTGAAGTTTTGCCTTGCATGGCCAGATTTTTATGACAGACAGAACGAACAATTAATGAGAGCTGCATCTTAAAATTGGAAGGATTTGAATATGTGGAATTGCTCATGGAGCTTAGAGTTATTTCATACTCTTTAAAAAAAAACCCTCCTGTTATTGGATCAAGAAAACATACATTTTTAAAACCTGTTTAAATATATATATATATATATATATATATATATATATATATATATATATATATATATATATATATATATATATGTATAATCTGACAATTTCAGGCTTGTAATTCGTTGCCAAGCACCCAATAGCATGTGGTTCTAATTTATGGGGTTTAGAGACTGATCAAAATGTATAGGTGTATGCATATTTCCTGCGTCGGATGAGGAGAGCGCATGTTTCTCCTTCTGTCCTGGCCACTTTTTACAGAGGCATAATTAAGAGCGCTTTAACAAACTATCACTCTTTGGTTTGGTGGCAGCAGTACCTCAGATAGAAAGTCCATACAGAGAGAGGTAAGGACAGCTGAGAAGATTATAGGAAGTTCGCTTCCTGTTTTTCAGGATACTGCATATAAGCGCTATGTGCTTGGAGCTCAAAGCATTGTTAGAGACCCCATACATCCACTTTATGGTCTGTTTCTGTTGCTTCCCTCTGGGAGGAGGTTTCAAGGTATTTCTAGCAGGACTACCAGATTCTGTAACAGCTTTGTTCCCTATGCCATCCATTTGGTAAACTCGCAAGATTAGTTTTTCTCACCATGTACATGTATACATCCGAACTAGACTGTGTTATTTCTCTGTGTCATATAATATATGTGGGTTTATGCATAAATTTGTATTTATTTATTTATTTTGTCATGTTTATGCAGTGTATATTGGAGGTGGTGACCCTTTGAGAGCTGTATTCAACCAAATTTCATTTTAATGTATGCCGATTAGTGTACATTCAAAGTGACAATAAAGTTATTCTAAGTCATATTTTCCCCTGGAGTTTAAACGAAATTGAAATGCACCGTTGTCATGATAACCAATTCATGCAATGCATTCTTTGTGCCAAGGTTGTCTGGGCATTTCTAAGAGCTCACAGTTTTATTAAATACTTGACTCTCAGTACAGTACTATTATTATTCAAGCATTTTTTTAAAATTAGATGAACTGTGAGAATGGAACTACAATTTTGTCTGGGGGACCAACAGTATCTGAAAGGGTTCATAGAAGAGATAGGGAAAGCATCCCATCCTCATGACTACCATCTACTCTTCAAGCAGGAGTTGGGAATGCAGAACAAAAAACCCCACACTGCACATCAGTTTTCTTTGGGGAATGAACTAAACTGTGAACTGTCCAGAACTAAATAAGGCAATACCATAGATCTCTGTGGCCCTAAAACCCATAGTTGCTCAGTCTGGCTTGGGTTAAGCCAAAGCCTTTTTTCTCCATCCTCACAGCTTTCTTGGCCTCACAGCCTCCAGACAATGGGAAAGAGACTTGAAGTGAAGTCAGCCTGGTGAATGTGGGTTGGTCTACGTGTGTGGCTGTGTGTGTGTTTGTACAATTGAGTATTATTGGTATACTTAAGATATTTAATCCTGCACTGATGGAATACCTCACACAACTGCTTAATGTAACTATTAAACAGGAAGAGAATGTAGAGCTCTGAGGAACTTGGTAGAACAGGGTTCCAGGTGCAAATCTCTCTTCCTACTAACATCAACCAGAACCAACCTCAGAGAAAGGAGGAGAAACACTGCAACACTGTTCCTCACTTTCCCTCCAAAGCTGGTCCCAATGGATACTATGATTGATGGTCCTGAAAGCTGCTGAGAGGACTAGGATGGATGACCATTCCTATCCTGACCCCTCCAAAGGTCATCTATAAGTGCAATCAGTGCCATCTCACGATTACATCTGGTCTGCAACTCAACAGTAGTAACGAGTAAAGCCCCAATATTATTGCAATAGGATAGGATAATGCTGTATGAAACCAAATCTGTTCAGTCTGAGATCTGATTACAATTTAAGCTATTCTTGTCTGACTGAAGGAAAGAGATTAGATCTGCTGGTTTTAGGGGCAGCTAAGTCATACATTCCTATGGCCATAAGCCACCACGCACTCACAGTCCATTTGAAATACGAGGATAACAATGCTGACCGAAATGACTAACAGCATGCAAATATGTATGTAAAAAAAATACTAGTAGAACAGGAAAATGTCTGTTTGTCTCCTTTTAGCAAACCTGCTGTCTTTTGTACCTTCACATATTGACTATTCAAAAATTATCCATTGTATTATCTTTTTGCAGTCGGCTTTTCTCTAATGTGACTGATGCCAAGTATCCAGACACCATTGCCTTAACCTTTGATCCGAATAACCAGTGGCTGTCTTGTGTTTACAATGATCACAGCTTGTATGTGTGGGATGTCAAAGACCCCAAGAAAGTGGGCAAGGTTTATTCTGCGTTATACCACTCCTCCTGTGTCTGGAACATTGAGGTAATGTTAAGTCACAAATATTGATACAGATCAAGGATGGGTTCTACTTATCTTTACTACCGGTTCGCAATGGGGCCGCGTACACATGCGTGCTTCGCTTGTGCATGCACTCTTTTACGTATGCGCAGAAGCATTTTGATGATGTCGGGGTCGGTGGGCGGAGCTTCCCACCGGTTTTACTACCGGTTCTATAGAACCCACCACTGATACAGATGCAATGATAATTTCTACAAAATTAATATGTTTCAGAATTAAAAAGGCACTTCCTATTATGGCAAGAATTCCAGTGTGGTTTTTCTTTTTTCTTATAACTAGATATCTCTGCATTTTTTGGTTCTTAGGTATTATTTAGGTTATATTTTTCATACACTAAAGATTAACCATTTAGAATTAATGGAAGGGAAAAGAAAAGGAGAAAATCTATATTTCTTTAGCCACATAACTGAACTTGTGTATCTGCTAGAATGTAGACCAGCCTTCAGTCAATAATATAAAGCAACTGTTTTAAATGAAAACCTGATCTGGGTAATAAAAATTTAGATTTTTCTGACTGCTTCTCTCCAGTAATGGTCTGTGTGGCTGCAGGGTAAACACATTCTGTTGATTTTCCATTACAAAAATATATTCAAACCTTGGATTATTGTCCCTGTTCTTGGTGTTAGTTATTTGTTTAGTGTTCTTCCAAAATCCAGTTAAAATTAAGGTACTTTACTGCATGCATGTCCTGAATATCTTTCCATATTGTCTTGATTAATCCTCTTTGGAATTAGAATAAAGGTTCAATTTGCACCTTCCTTCTTGTTATCACAATTATGGCAGTAGCCAAGTGCTGCTCCCTGCTGGCCTAGATGTGTAAGAATGCTCAAAGGATAATGGAATACAGTATGTGGTGGTTTCATTTGCATCAGAAAAGAATCTTTGGGATCCCTATTGGCAAATTCCTATAGAAAGGTATCACAGGTACCTGTGATTAGGTATGCCACAGTATCCCAATCACATCTTTCTGTGAAGCTTGACTCTGATACTGTAAACAGTCTTGGTAAAACCAGCTTCAAAGATTAACAAAATGGCGTTTGTATACCTTGATAATTTGGGGGAGCAGAATATTTTCATAGAAATGGAAAGAGTGAGGAGTTTTACCTCTCTCTCATACCTGTGAACAAGCAGTAAGGAGGCCTGTTTTTTCTCTTGGGTTCAGTCCTTCTTTGACAGTTAAAACCACCAGCATCCCCAGTTTTGGAGAATATAGAGTATGTTTCTAATTCTATTACAATTTTTCCCCCCCTAGGTGTATCCTGAAGTAAAAGATAGCAATCAATCTTGCTTGCCCCCAAACACCTTCATCACTTGCTCCTCAGATAACACCATCCGCCTGTGGAACACTGAGAGCTCAAACATCCATGGAGCCTCCTTGCATCGAAACATCCTGAGCAACGTAAGACTGTCTGAGCTCAGGATAGATCACATGGCTTAATCTTTGATTTCAAAATGAAGTGGAAAAGAGCAGTCCATTGCATGCAGAATATTTATTTGTTTAGACAATTTTGAGACAGCCCAACTCTGGGTGGCTTACATTTTATTTATTTTACACATTGTCTTGTCAATGCAGGGTTTTTTACTTATATCAATAACTAAGATAAGGTTCATCTATGAAAGCTACCTTGGAATATTGGTATTTCAGTCTCCCAGAGTATACTATATGTTTGTATTTGTGTATGTGTGTATCCATCCATCCATCCACTTTTTGAATGAATAATGTGTGATTGCTTCATTAAGTGGTTCTTTGCAACTATACATGTATGTTGTTGATGTCTTGTGAGTATAGCATTAAAATAATATACGTGTACAAATCAGCTGGCTAAGTATGAATGGCATAATGCTGTCTTAAGTGTCCCAAAATGGTTTAGGCATTCTGGTATTTTGTTTTCTAGGAAAGAATCAAACAAGGTTGGAAATGTAATTGTAACATTACCGTAAATAACCTTATCTCAGAACTGATTTGAACAGATGCTATTTTCTTCTTCTCTATCTCCAGTTTTAATGCATTCAACCGTGTATCTATAGAACCATGTGGTGGAAAAAAAATGGGCTTGAAACAAATTAGTTACATAATGCTATGGGATTCACAGCACTTTTTTTTTGCCAATTTTTATTTTCACAGTGCATTACAAGGCCTTGTGCAGAAACTCTTTCTGAAGTTATATTCTTGCATTACTGTCCTGTATCCATGTACATTTTTAGCCTTATAGCCTTTTTTTAGTTGTATCTAGTTTGATTATACCTGACCAAAATGTAATATTATTTTCAAACTCTGATTCACAGAGCTCAGTTAAGCTTGCTAGAAAGATTGGGTGTTTGTTTGTTTGTTTGTTTGTTTTGCTTTGCCATGGTGTTGTGTATTTCTAGTTTGTCTCTTTGTTGCTAATATTAAGAGAAATATTAGCATTCAATACTGCTTTTATTCTGTGCCTTCCTTTGCTTTCATCTGCTTGCTTCAAATGGAATCTTTTGTTTTATCTCATTAGGATTTGATGAAAATCATCTATGTAGATGAAAACACTCAGGCCCTCTTGGACACAGAATACAATACAGCTGGAGGTGTAGAGAAAGCTGACACACAGGCCATAGATACAAAAGTGGGGATTCGCACAGTGTGTGTGAGCCCTACTGGGGAGCACCTGGCCTCAGGTGATAGGATAGGCACTCTCAGGTAAACCTTGGAGCTTTGAAGAATGTGTCTCTGTGTAATAACACCAAAAGAATCCTAACTGCTTACTTGCTTGTATCATTTTCAGGATCTATGAATTGAAGCCCCTGAGAGAGATGCTGAAGGTAGAAGCCCATGACTCAGAAATCCTCTGCCTTGAATATTCCAGACCAGAGACAGGTAAGATTTGACTGACTGATTCATTAATCCATTCATCTTGTATACTGGTTTCCATAGAACTACTGTTACTTAACAGTGTTGTACAAATATTACATCCAAAGTAAATAAGTAAGTAAGTAAGTAAGTAGCAACCTAGAACTAAGGAGAAATTTCCTGACAATGAGAACAATTAACCAGTAGAATGGCTTGCCTTCAGAAGTTGTGGTCCTCCATAACTGGAGGCTTTTAAAAAGAGACAGCCGTTTCTCTGGAATGGTATAGGGCAGAGGTCGGCAACCTTAAACACTCAAAGAGCCATTTGGACCCGTTTCCCACAGAAAACACCTAGAGCCACAAAACCCTTCCTGTGCCTGACTATTTATTGAGCAGCCACAAAACTAGCATAAGTAGTTGAATTAAATGTTCTGTTTTCTTCTGAAACTTTTCTTTTCTTGGATTTATCCATGGTTGGCCTACTGGGGGTTGACAAGCTCAATAAATCACGTGTCGGCGGGTGTCGCACATTGGTGGTTGTGACACATATTTTGAGTGACAGGGAGCTGCAGCAGAGGGGTGAAAGAGCCACATGCAGCTCCAGAGCCGCAGGTTGCTGACCCCTGGTATAGGGACTCCTGCTTGAATAGGGGCTTAAACTAGAAGACCTCCAAAGGTGCCTCCCAACTCTGTTATTCTGAAGTAACATTAAAACATCCAAGTAAAAATCATTTAACATAATATAAAACAGTAAAAAATTAGATACAATTAAATCATATTCAGTCTTGGATAGTGACACTCGAGATAAATTCTCAGGATTAATTGTATTTAAACTCCAAAGGACATACAATTTTCCCAGCCTCCATGATATTTAGGCATGATATTTAGAATTTAGGCATCCTCCTGGATGCATGACTGTCTTTAGAAGATCATATAAAAGCCATGGCCAGAGGAGCTTTCTATCAGGTTCGCCTGATTCGCCAATTGCGTCCCTTTCTAGACTGGGACTCATTACACACAGTCACTCAAGCCCTCGTCATTTCCCGACTTGACTACTGCAATGCTGTCTACATGGGGCTCCCCTTGAAGTGCACCCGGAAGCTCCAACTGGTCCAGAATGCGGCCGTGCAAGTAATTATGGAAGCAACATGGCGCTCACATGTAACACCTCTTCTATGCGAGCTGCACTGGCTTCCAGTGGCCTTCCGAGTGTGCTTCAAGGTGTTGGTTCTTACCTTTAGAGTGCTCCATAGCTTAGGACCTGAGTACTTACGAGACCCCCTGCTGCAACCGATAACGTCCCACCAACCAATAGGCTCTCACAGAGTAGGCCTACTCATAGTATCATCATTAAAACAATGTCGTCTAGTAATTCCAAGGGAGAGAGTCTTCTCTGTGGGGGCACCTATTCTTTGGAACAAAATACTCCCTGGAATACGAATAATCCCAGATCTTCGCACTTTCCCTGAAGACCTTTCTGTTTCAACAAGCAGGGCTAGCATAAACGTCTAAATTCTATGCCAAGGTCTTAGCAGATACACCAAGTTGACTCAATTTATTATTTACTGTTTATAAAAAAAAATTATTATATGTATATGAAATCTTAATCTGTTCACCGCAATGAGTCCTTCGGGAGAAGGGCGGTATAGAAATTCAATAAACAAACAAACAAATAAATAATAAATAAATAAATAAATAAATATAGTGGCTTCATGCTTTCCTGCTCTTCCTGTTCTGCCTCTGCGGTGGACTATGCTTCACCCTATTATGAAGAGAAACATGGGTTATTCATATTCAGGATATTAACTTCACATTCAGGAGTTCGTGTCTCCTATACCTTTTGGTTAGGAGTTTCTTGATTGTCATTTCAGACCTAAAGCATGGAATTTGCCACCACATGTTCACATTTGACAGATTAATTTCAGGTGTTTAGCTATGATTAGCATTGTGGTTACACCTTACTAAAAGCTTGTCAGATTGCAATCCAGTCCTTTCAATTTTCTCCCAGCATTAAATATATATATTATATATTATATATTTGTTCAACTTGTATGCCGCCTTTCTCCGAAGACTTGCTTACAATGCATTTAAAAACCATATATAAAAACATTAAAAATTAAAACATTAAAAACAATTAAAACCCATTCACACCATTCATGGCTGGATCTCGCCAGATCGCAACAGTGAGATCAACGGCCCCAGGCCTGCCGGAAGAGCCAGGTCTTCACCGCTTTTCGGAAGGCCAATAGGGTGGGGATGGTCAGGATCTCAGGAGGTAACTGGTTCCAGAGAGCTGGGGCAGCCACAGAGAAGGCCCTCCCCTGCGGGCCCGCCAACCGACATTGTTTAGCTGACGGGACCCAGAGGAGACCAACTCTGTGGGATCTTACTGGTTGCTGGGAGCTATGCGGTAGAAGGCAGTCTCGAACATAACCTGGCCCTGAGCTATGTAGGGCTTTAAAGGTAATAACCGACACCTTGAATTGTGACCGGAGACCAATAGGGAGCCAGTGCAGCTCACGGAGAATTGGTGTAATGTGGGTGTACCTAGGTGCACCCATGACAGCTCGCGCGCCTGCGTTCTGGACCAACTGTAGTCTCTGAACACTTTTCAAGGGTAGCCCCATGTAGAGCGCGTTGCAGTAATTTAACTGTGAGGTGACAAGGGCATGAGTGACTGTGAGGAGAACCTCCTGATCCAAGTAGGGTCGCAATTGGTGCACCAGGCGAACCTGTGCAAAGGTTCCCCTAGCCACAGCTGACAGATGTTGCTCTAATCTTAGCTGTAAGTCTAGGAGGACACCCAAATTTGAGCCCATTCTGAGGGGGACAATTTCTACCCCCCCAGAACCAAGGATGGACAATCAACATAGTCTGCCACTGTATCTGGCATTCAGTTAAGGTACTTATGAGCATCTTCACTGAAAGATTGCTTTTGGATTCGGAGGATCTCACTCTCTTCTTCCTTGAAGTAGAGTTGATGATCAGGCCCCTGCTTCACTGATGAAAGACTGAAAGCCCAAATGGCACATTTTTTGGGCCTACAAGTAAAGCAATTAGCTCAGGCTATTTTGGAGTCAGCTTTCCAGCTGAGGCATGATATAGATGTACTCCTGATTGCCATTCCTGCACATTCTGCATTATTCAAAAACATTATAAATCTTTCCAAAGTTTTATGCTTTTTATTTCTTGCCATTATAAACAATCTGTGCTAATAACAGAATGAGAATCACCTAATTTTGTTTTACCGGACTCCTGCCCAGTCCCGCTGTAATAGAAATTTCCCAGATCCATTCAACAGCATTGGGAATGTATACCCATTCTAACAGTGAATGTCCTTAAAATTGTAACAGGGTCTGTGTAGATTGCTTATCCTTATGTGAATATTGCTTTTTTTGTCTGGGATTTTGTCTCGGTCTCTTCTCAGTAGTCCTGTTTCTGATGAAGATTATTGCAAAGGTCTTGGCATTGTTCCTTGGTATTCCTAATAATTCCATGAACCATCTGTGTTCTGCAATTGTCCAAATGCCAGTCTATTCATCAATGATTAGCCAAAGAACCTCAGTTTCAGATAAATAAGCATTCTGCTCCTTTTTAATCTCCTTAACAGGATTGAAGCTTCTAGCATCCGCAAGTCGGGATAGATTGATTCATGTCTTGGATGCAGAGAAGGATTATAGCCTACAACAAACCATGGATGAACATTCATCTTCCATAACTGCAGTGAAATTTGCAGGTACTACAATTTTGTTTATTTATTTGCTAGTTTGATAGCAGCTCTTGGTGATCTACCAAGGTTTTCTCACCCAGATCTTGCCCTTATTATTAATTATTCACGGTGGCGCAGTGGTTAGAATGCAGTACTGCAGGCTACTTCTGCTGACTGCTGGCTGCCAGCAGTTTGATTCTCACCGCCTCAATGTTGACTCAGCCTTCCATCCTTCAGAGGTTGATAAAATAAGGATCCAGATTGTTGGGGGCAATATGCTGACTCTGTAAACCGCTTAGAGAGGGCTGTAAATTACTGTGAAACAATATGTAAGTCTAAAGGCTATTCCTATTGCTATCCCAATAGTGAGAAAACAACTTGTAAACATAAAGCCAGGGCTATACAATATACCATAAGGAAGGCTGAATGCCAATGAATTGAGGAGTGACAAATGGCTTATCTAGAACAGGGTTCTCCAAACTTGGCAACTTTAGGATTCTGGACTTCATCTCTGAGAATTCTCCAGTCAGGCTGGGGAATTCTGGGAGTTGAAATCCATAAATCCTAAAGTTGCCAAGTTTGGATACCCCTTGATCGAGAAAAACTGTAAGGCATGAGTAAGAGCACATAGATGAAATTAAAAAGCATTTGATTGCCCATTTTCTCTTCCTTCAGCCAACGATGGAAAGGTGAGAATGATCAGCTGTGGTGCTGATAAGAGCATCTATTTCCGCACTGCACAGAAGGTAATTCCATTGGTGTAGTCACTCTTTATGAAACGTGTTGTAGATTCTAAGCGGGTGGGGTAATGGAAACAAAGGCTTTGGACAATATTCTAGGCCTCATGGCTTTCTTTCAGTCAATACATTTTTTAAAAGTCAAATGTTAGAAAGGGTATAATAGCACTGATCATAGAGTAGTTTGATCATTGTCTCATTGTAGTCTTTTCTTTCTTTACATTTCCTGGTAGTTTCCCCCATAGTTCCTTTGGGGGGTGGGGGGAAATATTGTACATGCACAATTATACTATTTGATTAAATATTGTGGAGATGTCATTGCTATTGTATTTCTTACTTTTAGACAAATGATGGGGTTCACTTTACTCGTACACATCATGTTGTTAGGAAGACTACTCTTTATGATATGGATGTGGACCCTAACTGGAAATATGCTGCTATTGGATGCCAAGACCGTAACATCAGGTTAGGGTTTTTGTTTTTTTGGTAAATACTTACTTTACTTTATTGTTTAGCCCTTGGGCCATATCAAAGTGCAGAGTTCCAGACACAAATTATTACTAAAAATCTGATAAAAACAATTTAAAATGGAATTGGATAAAATACAATTTAAAATGAAATTGGAATAAAATACAGTTTAAAATGATAGCTTTAATTAGCCTATAGGCTATATCAAAGCACAAGGTGAAAACACTTATCACCAATAAAATCGTATACAAACAATTTAAAATAAGAGTAGGGTAAAATACAATAGTTATTTATTTATTTATTTTATTATTTATTTAAATTTCTATACCGCCCTTCTCCAATATAGGACTCAGGGCGGTGCACAGCCAAAGTAAAAACCAGACATAGAAAATCTAAAAACTGATTAAAATAATTAGATAATTTGGCCATAATTAAAAACAATTCCAATTTAAAATAGTTTAAAAATTTGACTCAAGCCAGCCCAGCTAGTTGGAATAAATAGGTTTTCAGGGCCCGATGAAAAATCCGGAGGTCTGTTATTGTACGTAACTCTGGGGGGAGGTTGTTCCAGAGGGTGGGCGCCGCCACAGAGAAGGGTCTCCCCCTGGGGGTCGCCAGCCGACATTGTCTGGCGGATGGCACCCTGAGGAGGCCCACTCTGTGCGAGCGTACTGGCCGGTGGGAGGCTATTGGTGGCAGAAGGCGGTCTCATAAATACCCCGGCCCTAAGCCATGGAGCGCTTTAAAGGTGGTCACCAACACCTTGAAGCACACCCGAAAGACCACCGGGAGCCAGTGCAGCTCGCGCAGGAGAGGTGTCACATGAGAGCGCCTCGTCGGTTATAGGATAAGATACCATATTTTCCGGTGTATAAGACGACTGGGCGTATAAGACGACCCCCGACTTTTCCTGTTAAAATATAGGGTTTGGGCTATACTCGCCATATAAGACTACCCCTCTTCCAACTCACACCAAATAAAAATAAAATAAAATAAAATTAATAAATAAAATAAAATAAAATAAATAAAAATACACACACACAACACAGCAAAACTGGCTCACCCACAATGTAAAAGCAGCTGTGCTAGACCCAAAATGGGCCCTGCAACAAGCAGGAACCTCACATAGCCACCAAAGTCCCAAAAACCAACTTTCACACTTTACACACACAAAATTCCACATACAGCTTTGTGAGATTTTGAGTGTTTGTGTAGTTAGAGTGAAACACTACAGAAACACTCAAAATCTCAGAAAGCTGCACAAATATTACTTTATTTTATTTTATTTTATTTTTATTTTTATATAAAAGCAGCTAAATTTAAAACTTCCTAAACTTTAAATGGCTAGGTCTAAAAAAAAAAACAACTAAAAAAAACCCCAATTAACTATTTTTTTAAAGCTCCCAAAGGGGAAAAAAACTTACCCAATAGAACAGGGGTCTCCAACCTTGGCAACTTTAAGACTTGTAGACTTCAACTCCCAGAATTCCTCAGCGAGCTTTGCTTTGCTGACTGAGGAATTCTGGGAGTTGAAGTCCACAACTCCCTGCCTGCTTGATTCAGGCAGGGAGATTCAGTTGCTTGCTGATGCAATCGATTGCAGGCAAGCGAAGCAAGGCAAGCATTGCGACTAGCAGCTAAGGTAAGCAAGCAAGCAAGCTACCGATTAGCAGTCAGTCAGAGCCATTTAAAAGAAAAAACTTTTTAAAATGGCTCTGGTGATCCAAGCTGAGTTGCCTGATTAGCAGGCAACTCAGCTGGGATGGTCAGAGCTTGGCTTGTCAGAGCCTTTCGGGCTGGTCTGCCTGGTTACAGAAGAATGACACCCGGCATATAAGACGACCCTCGACTTTTGAGAAGATTTTCATGTGTTAAAAAGTCGTCTTATACGCCGGAAAAAACAGTAAAATATAATTTAATACATAAATATATAAAATAGAATAAAATGACATAAAATTATATTTTGGTGTCACCCTTACAATCTACTCCAATCAGTCCCATGTATGCAGATCTCAACCGAGCCATTTTGTTTAAGTACTGTGCTGCGTTGAATGTTATTTTCAGCTTCTGGCCGCACATAAAGTAAGTTGTTTTGATATGGGGATCCCAATGGGTCATTCGTTTGGTATATGGACCAAGGTAATCAGGTCAGTTCATAAATCATAATAGAAGCTTCCTAGTTCAAATGTATCTCGAAAGCTTATATTTTTAAATGTATATTATTAGAAGGAAATTAAATCTTGACCTAGCTAGGACTTGTAAATTTGATACACATGTTGCCTAGATATTCTGTTAAACCTAATCTTTCTTTGTTTTTCTGAGGAGACACGTGTAATTTTCATCTTATTTTTTTAAAGAGACTTTTAAGTGTTTAATTAGCTTTTTCCCCATAGAAGTTAAAGTTATGACTTTGAACATTTTGGTATTGTCTTATCCTCATGATTTAGAGCAAGCCTCACCAAATCCACTGGACCTACCTCTGAATAGGTATATCTAGGATTCCAATGTACAAGTAGTTCTTGACTTACAACCACAGTTGGGAGTGAAATCTTGGTTGTTGAGTGAAGTTGTCATTAAGTTAGACATCCATGTGATGGCTTTGGTTAATGACTGAAATCCCAATGCTCCTTGTTGTGGTTGTTAAGCAATGTCCAGGTTATTAAGCAGATAGAACAAAAGAGCTGCCTGCTGAAGGATTTCAGCTCCCCTCCATATGTGGAGGGGAGCTCCTCTAAAGGGCTGCAGAAATGGAGCAATGATCTTCAGGATCTGAGCTCCATTTCTGCAGCCATGGGAAGGTATTCAGCTCCCCTCTATGTGCAGAAGAAAAGTCCTCCGCCAGGCAAATGTGGAGATCAGACCCTTAAGAGTTTAGCTCTGCTTCTGTAGCCTGGATAAAGAGTTCAACTACCCTTGACTGGCAGCCCCTTAAGGCAACCCCCTAGGATGAGAGGGAGTCTTATCTGCAGATGGCACAGCTTGCAACCTTCCCTGCCATCTTTCCTATTGACTTTCTGGGGAAGCCAGCAGAGAAGATTGCAACTGGAGATTACATGATTATGGAACGCTTGGCAACTGGTCAAAGTGTGAACAGGTTGCAAAGCACCTGAAATGCAATTATGTGACTGCAAGGTGTGTTTGTGATGTTTTACGATAGTTGGAAGTACGTTTGAGGTACCTTGGTTCAGAATGTTTTGTCCTGTGATGCACTGTTTTGCCTACTTAGGCATGAGTTGTTGTAGTACAGAGATAGAGGTATTTTTTAAAAGAGATATACAAATTCATTGAGATAAAGCTATTTTTGTTAGCTGTGAGCAACGATATGGAATTTATGCATTCAGCATTCAGGTGTCTGAACAATATTGTACTCATTTTGATAATTTTCCAGAGACATTTTGCTAATTGCTGTAAAACATAAATAAATAGCTTTGCTTTGATTTAAGAGTAGAGGAGTTTCTTTTTATTGTATGTCTGAATTTCCTCTTAGGATTTTCAACATCAGCAGTGGGAAGCAAAAGAAGCTATACAAGGGATCTCAAAGTGAAGATGGCACTCTAATTAAAGTAAGGCCTTTGTTAACTCCGCCACAACAAATTGTGTCGTATTCCATCTTATTCTCTATTCCCCATTTCCTTGTTTTATGCCCGTTATGCTTTTCCAGCTTAACATTCTAATTGGAGAGTAAGATTTTAAGTTAGTTCTATTTCATATGGAATACTTAACACCCTGCAGTACGGCATTTACTGATGGATTTGTGTAAACTACAAAATGGTTAATAAATTGGTGAAACATTCCAGCTGCAATTTAAAGAAAAGCTCATGAAGACAAAGGAGAGCAACATCGATGTCTAGTCTCCCAGAAATTAGCTGAGCTTCATAAATTTTACATTTTGAATCTTTCTGCACTAACAATGGAAGCGCATATGAATAATGGCTTAGAGAAGTTCTTTAATCTATGCCTTTTTTAAAAAAAGCAGCAGCTGTGTCTAATTTCCCTGTTGTTGTTCTCAACTGACCCATATACATAAACATCTGATTGTGCTGCATAAGCAATATTTAATACATATGCATTCTTCTCATTGTATATGGAGCCTTACAAATCCTGGAACTCTCTCTCCAAGAACTTGGGAGGTTCCTGCGTACTGTACGTGACAGTTTTATGATCGCTTTTTTTCAGCACCTGAAGCTGTTTTCTAGTTTGAGGATCCCCAGAATTTCTTCCAGGAAAAAAAAAACACACACTTTTCTGGCAGCAGTGTGTTCCTCAAGTATTTCCACAAGAGATCAGGGAATAAGCAGTTTATGCCTAAATCAGTGCTGCGTATCCTTGGATAGTTCTTTCATTTTCTAATCAACACAGATAGCAGTAACATAAGTAATCCCAAAGGTACTTTTTCAAGAGGCAACTGGACTTTCTGGTTTTTCTTTGAAGATGTTTTGCTTCTCATCTAAGAAGCTTCTTCAGCTCTGACTGGATGGTGGGGAATGGAAGGATTTAAAGGAATATAAAGTAAGTATAATAAATCCTTCCATTCCCCACCATCCAGTCAGAGCTGAAAAAGCTTCTTGGATGAGAAGCAAAACATCTTCAGAGAAAAACCAGAAAGTTCAGTTGCCTCTTGAAAAAGCGCCTTTGGGACAACCATGACCTGGATGACTGAGAAGCTCCATAGACAGTTAATATAAAAACAAACATTTCAGATACTAAAATGCATTCCTGAAACTACATATTTTGTTATGTTTGTGATCTGGTTTTTTAATATAACTTTATAACAGCAGATATGTTTGCTTGTGCTCTTATTCATACATAAGGGTAACGTTTTCACCTAATGCATTAGTTACAAATACGAGTTGAAGGAACCATAATTTGTCAGAAACCTGCATCATGACTTATGCAGGCCTTTGGCAAATGATGAGTTGCAAATACAGACATTGCATTGATTTACCCTCTAATAAAGATAAACACATAGATCCAAGCTGGCTCAACTTTCTGGCTTGAATCCACTCTGGGTTTTGCATAATCATAGTGGGAAAAACTGGTGTGGTTGCAAATACAGATTGCAACATAAAACAGCCTTTCCCAACCTGGTATTCCCAGATGTTTTGAGCTAATTGTATTTTCCCAAGATGGGTGTAGCTGGCATGAAGTATGAAAGAGTCATTAAGTATAGAGCATTAGTTCTTCGTGCTTACCAAAACTCTGCATATCCAATTTTCTAAAGCCTAGAAATTATACCACAGATAACCATGCATGTTTTCCCCCTCCATCCCCTTTCTCTGTTGTTTGTTCAGGTACAAATGGATCCTTCTGGTCTGTACATTGCAACCAGTTGTTCTGACAAGAACCTTTCTATCTTTGATTTCTATTCAGGCGAATGTGTAGCCACAATGTATGGGCACTCAGGTAATGCAAAAATATGCTTTCAAAAACAATTAAAGTTTTGGGTGGGGAGGAAGTTTGGAGGGGCAAGTGTAGCAACCGGATCAAGACTACACTCATGTTTGGTTTGTTGGAAATTGTGCAGTTGTGAAACTGAGTCCTTCCGGTGTAGAAGTAGAGTTCGATTGCATCAAGGATCTCACCCCACCTCCGAAACTGGAAAATCCAGCTGTTAAATGATAGAAGCAGTTTTGATTTCATGAGATATGTAGATGCTTTGGTAGATGAGATGATAGCTGTGTTTGTTTATAAAAATATATTTTTTTTAAAAACTAGGCCAATGGAATATTTTAAGAATAGATTTATCCTCTGCTTTTTGGCTGAAGACCTCAAAACAGCTCTTAATGGTAATAATATATAATAATGAAGTGTGCGCTTCAAGGTCTTGGTTACCACCTAACCAGGTCCATGGCTTAGGACCTGGTTATCTATGAGACCGCCTGCTGCCACCAGTAGCCTCCCACCGGCCAGTACGCTCTCATAGAGAGGAGCTCCTCCGGGTGCCATCGGCCAAACAATGTAGACTGGCAGCCCCCAGGGGGAGAGCCTTCTCTGTGGGGGCACCTACTATCTGGAATGAGCTCCCCCCGGAGATACGGAGGATCCCGGATTTATGCACCTTCCGACATGCTCTTAAAACCTTTTTATTCTGTCAGGCTGGCCTTGCCTAATTTTTTCCCTTTTTTCCCTTTTAAAATACAAATTGTAAATTGGTTTTAATTCATTGGGGTGTTTTAAATCTGTCTTTAGCCAAATTATTTAATTCGGTTTTATCCTGTTTTTAAATTTTGTACTTATGTGTTTTTATCTTATGGCTGTTCACAGCCCTGAGTCCTTCGGGAGTAGGGCGGTATACAAACCAAATAAAACATAAACATAAACATAAATACATTACTAACTGTATCCTTAGAATAAGCCAGACAGTTTTGTGCAGGTACCCACTATTGAATGTGCCTGCTGTTCCTTCTGCAGGACAGTTGGTGGCCACTGGCTCTGTTCAGAGTAGCCCTGCAGGAAGCAGCCAGATGGCAGTTCCTTTGTCCACCTCCCTCACTGCCCTCTTAGTAGTCCTTCAGACTTGAACTCTGGGTTCGAAGTACAGGTAGTCCTTGACTTACAACCACAATTGAGCCCAGAATTTCTGTTATTAAGTGAGATATTTGTTAAGTGAGTTTTGCTCCATTTTATGACCTTTCTTGCCACAGTTGTTCAGTGAATCACTGCAGTTGATAAGTTAGTAACCTGGTTGTTAAGTGAATGTGGCTTCCCCATTGACTTTGCTTGTTAGAAAATAACAAAAGTGAGTCGCATGACTTTGGGACACAGCAACGGTCAAAAGTATGAACCAGTTGCCAAGCATTTGAATTTTGATCACATGATCATGGGGATGCTGCAAACATTATAACGGTGAAAAACAGTCATAAATCACTTTTTTCTTTGCCATTGTAATTTGAATGGTCACTAAACGAACTGTTATAAGTCGAGGACTACCTGTATGTGTAAAGATCATGAGAAGAAATGCCAAGGATCTCCAAGCTACCACACGGCTGTTGTTTTGCACCAGGAAATTTTAAAAACTGTTTGGCTTGTTCTTCTGATTTTTACAGAGATCGTAACTGGGATGATGTTCAGTAATGACTGTAAACACTTGATTTCAGTCTCTGGTGACAGGTACGTGAAAGGATATTCTTTATTTAAATTTCATCTGTAAAATGAAACTTAGCATTTCCCATTTTAAACAATGGAGATGGATTTGGAAATTAATTTTTAAATGAGAGTTCTTAGGTAACTATTCTACCTGCTTCGTTTTCTGCTTTACACTCCTGGTCATTAAGTTTCAAATTAAAATGGAGATTCCTTAAGTCTGAAAAGAGGATGTGAAATGCTGCTTTCTTGAGCTGAACAATTGACAGGCCATATACGCTCCTCACCTGAGTCATTTTTATGGCTTTCAAGGCCTTCCAAGATTACGCTGTTGAAATCTAGAACCCAAATACTGATTTGCTGTGGTGCAATTGCTGGCTTTATTTAGGGAGGGACAGTAAAAATAAATATTTCAATGTATCTATTTTCCACTTGTCTATGAGTCCCCCAAAGCTCCCATCAAAAATTTAACCACCATTATGTGGCACCATTGCCATACTTTCCAAATGATGTAATTTTTTAATGAAAGTTTCACCTTTTATATAAAGAGTTGCCTGATCTAAAGTAAAAAGTATATTGAAATGGAGAATGCAACTTAAATCTAGAAGCTTATAGTTTTTGAAGTACTAGCATAAAAATAGGAAGCCTAAAGATGAATATGGTCCATAGGGGAATGCATATGGAATAGGGGGATACTTTATGGAATCTAAGGTATATAGACAACAGGCTATGGTGCCTGGATTAAAATGAATATTTTCCCCCTTCTGCTTTCAGCTGTATTTTCATTTGGCGTCTGAGTTCTGAGATGACTATCAATATGCGTCAGCGGCTGGCTGATATGAAGCAAAGGGGAAAACAAGCAGAAAAAACTCAACCAGGCAAAACAGCTGGTCTTTCCAGGTATGACATAGTGTTAGTATTGCTTTTAGTTTATAAAAGGTTTTCTGACCAGACTGTATAATATTATGACAGGTGTCTTCTTATCTGAACAGCGCTATATTTATTGTTACAACACATTGACATTTTTGGTGGCAATTTAAGTGCAAGAATATATAGATTTAGTATTAGAGTCAATATTAGAGCCAGAGTTACATATTTGCCTTTTTAAATCATATTTTTAAAAAGTCTTTGTGCACTGTTTATTAAGATATTTTGTTTTCTTTATACATTTTATATGTACCATTTCTTCTGTACACATTTGTACTCTTTTTTCTGGAGAACTTACTAAATTTAAAAATGCACAAAATTACATTTTGTTCTGTATGTTAGTTCAAGAAATATGAATTGAGTAACTTTCTATTAAAACACAAAATGACTTGATTGAAAAACCTGATTTGATTCAGAGTTGTGAATCTCTTGGGAAGAACATGTTTATGTACTCTAGTTATCGAAATTGTCAATTTTAGATCTTCCAACTGCTTGTGTTTTAAAGTCACTTCAGTAAGAGACCCAGCTGAATCTTATTCAAATTGTATTTCTGAACATGATGGATTAAATGACCCTGTCAAGCAAACGAACGAATGAATGAATGAAAGATATGGTTAATCTTTTCATATTTAGAACTACATAAAGGAAAACTAAGTTGGATGTTCTCATCCTCTCACCTAGATGCTTGCTTCTTCTCATTTCCTTTAAACATTCTTAATGCCTTTATCCTGAATTCTGTTGCAGATAGTTCATGTATATAGTTCTGTTCAAATATCTGTTCTAGGTACAGAAAAACAAATAATATTTCTTAAATACTTGTGCTCAATACATAAAACATGCATGTTAGCAGTACTGGGGTTTATTTTAGAGTGGAAAAAATTCCAGTTGCAGACAGACTTATGGAAGTCAGGAAAAAGAAAAAAGAAAAGTAAGTGACTGGGGGCTTTTTGTGTCAAAATTAATTTACATGGATATGTGAAACTGGGATAATTGGCTCCTCAAGATTGATGTTCTATTTGCTGATATATATTGTTGTCCCTGAATCCCATTATGTCCATTTATTATACTTCAGCCCTATTTTAATTTTTAATCTTCCACGAGTCATCCAAAGTCACTGGTATGAAACTGAGTAAATAAATACACCAGTGGTGGAATTCAATTTTTTTTACTACCAGTTCTGTGGGAGTGGCTTGGTGGGCGTGGTGTGGCTTGGTGGGCATGGCTTGGTGGGCGTAGCAGGGGAAGGATACTGCAAAATCCCCATTCCCACCCCACTCTAGAGCCAGCCAGAGGTGGTATTTGCTGGTTCTCCGAACTACTCAAAATTTCCGCTACTGGGTTCTCCAGAACCTGTCAGAACCTGCTGAATTTCACCCCTGAAATACACACTTCCTAATCAAAGTTTTCCTTAAGCATGAAAAGTGAAAAGTATTTAACTTCTTTTAAAAATAATGCCAACCATGGCCTGTTGGGATTCTTATCATCTAAATTGAAGGTTTCCTAGGTGTAATGGGGAGTGGGCAACCAGTTGGGGAGAATGAAGAAGAAGCAGGTTTGGTATGTTCAAAAGAGGTGCTTAATCTGACATAGATTTGAGATAAGCTTAACACTTTGTAATCCTGAGTCAATGCTGAAATTAAAAACCCTGTAATACCTTTTCCTCTATTTAGCTTGGGAGAAGCCTGTTGAAGCCAAAAATTCTGGAGCTGTGGAGCACTGTTCTTTTTATAGCAAGCTCTTCACCATCCCAGCAGCTGCATTGCTGTGCCTTTTTTAAGGCCCAGCTTGTATCAGACACTCCTGGTTTCTTGTCAGTATCGCAAGGCTTGTTAGTCACATGCTATTGGTTAGAAAGTTGCATCTAAGGCATACCAGCCCAACAGCTGGTTGGAAAACAGGTCTGACCTCTTTGATTAAGCTGGATCCATTCTGTTTGGCCAGCTTCTGTTTCTAGGTTGGTTCTGGTTTTGCTGTACAAGAAGAGATCAGAGAAGCCCATTTACAGAAAGAACGTAAGCCATTATGAGAGCATCACTATGTGGGGCTGAAACATTGAGAACCGTGTTTGATGTTGTGCGAGTGAATTTGATTTTGAAAGCAAATATTTAAATTAATGTTGCCGTTCGGTAGATATGACTGAGTTTATCTTTTTAGTTTCATTGCTTTAACTTGCTGTACAATAAAGATGAGGATGCATGTCGTTGGAAAATCCAGATATATGTTTGGAGAGTGTCATAAGATGAACCAGACATTTTGAGCTTTTTAGAAAGTTGTAGGAATAAGGATGTTATACGAAATGATAAAAGTAAAATGAAAATAAAATAAGGCCTCTGAAAAGTCACGGGTTCATTTGTTCAAACCATGATCTGAATTTTGTGCTGTTGCTCTTCTATCACATGTGGCTTCTCATTTTTAGATCGTACTTTACTTTGATGATTGATATAGAAATAATGATTGCATTTGTCCCTAATTATTTATTTGAGACTTTGCTTGGAGTATAAAGCATTTTTTTAAAAAAAAGTTGCACTAATTATACATATTACTTTAGAGAGAGCTGCAAACACTGTGAAGTGGTATATAAGTCTAAGTGCTATTGCTATTATTCTGCTATGCCAAAAAGAGTCAAAGGTTGAGTCTTTTCTCTTTCTTTTCCCCTTTCTCCTACACTTTTTTCTTTCTCTTCCCCTCCCTTATATTCTCATTATTTTCTTTTTTTCTTTGTATTTCTGTATTTTATATTTTGATAAACTAATAAAATTTGGTGGGGAGGAAATGGCACTTATTATAGCTTATGGATCCAGTATGTTGGTGGAACTCTAGTTTTAATTTATCATAGGGGAAAGAATATTCAGAATATTTCCACTAGAGAAAAAATGGAGTATGAGCATTTTTTTTTGTTATTCAGTTCTCTCCATTCTTGCAATTCCATAATTGTCAGGGCAATATCTCATCAAAGGCTGCAGAAAAAGGGTGGGATTTGCATTCTTGCCTCTTCTCATTTCAGTAAGTGGCAAAACTACGCCATAAATCCTCCTGACTGCAAGAAGCTTTTTGTAGGTGCATTTTTTATATTAGAACAAATAGGAACCTGAGAAATTGAGCAGAATGAGGATGTGGGGGAGGAGTGCATGACTCCATGTCATATTCCCAAATCTCCAAAGTATGGTTTAAAGGATTGAGCTGATAATGACTCTCCCGGATTGTTGTGGCAAAATGCTTAGCTGATGGTCATTAAACATTGCAAGGACCCTTCTATTTTTATAAGAAAATTTTCTCTTCTTTAAATGTTTTATTGAGACTTCAGATTCTTGGTGGATTCTTTTCTGAATTCTTGAGCTGTTCTTCATAAGAGGTATGAGGAGAGAGAGAGAGAGACTGAGTTACTTTTGTATAGGTTGTATGTTCTGCAAAAAAACCTGGTCTTGTAGAGCTTTTAAAAGTGTTTCAATTCAAAATGAAGTTATAATAGCCAATTTTTTTTGACAAAAATGACATTTAAACAAATTAAATTATATCATTGATTTTGTTAGTCCTATATTAGTATTAGAATTCTTTATTGGCCAAGGGTGATTTGGACACACAAGGAATTTGTCTCCGATACAAATCTCTCAGTGTACGTATAAGCAATAAGTGATAAACCATGATTATAATCATCGTAAAAATATATTCATCATAAATTATAAAATACAACATAGGATACTAAATAAGCAATCAACATTAATCAAACTAGGATACTAAGTAAACAATATAAATCATAAGATACAAGCAACAAAGATATGGTCAAAAGAGGATGAGATAGGTAATAGGGAAGATAAGAATAACAGAAGAATAGGTTCATCTTTCCTAGAAAACAAATCACGCTCCCATATCTGATAAAGAACTGGAAAGTCATCTCTTTTTTTAAAAAAAAATAACAAAGTGTATCTTAAAAAAACATAAATAAAATATACATATGCTCAAATTTTACAGATAATACCAATAATTAAAATATAAGCATTATGAAGGAAAACAGCAGCAGCAACAAAATACTTTGTTGATCTTAGTGTTTAAAGAATGTGTCTTTTGAGTGGGTTTCCAAAGTTGAATCAAATGCTAAAAGGAAAGATGGTGTATGCTGTGCTTTTTCCTTTCTGAGTCAAGAGGCATTACTGGTGGGCCCCTCCATGTTTTAAAAGGAGCCATCCTTCCCTATCTCCTGAAAAGGAAGGGACTGTGTTAATCGCACTCTGTCCCTGGCTGAGGACATCTCTCCCTTATGGGGCTATGGACCGATAGTGTGTGGCCTGAAGGATTGACTGGCAGCTACAATCACAGTGACATTTACAATTATGGCAACACTTACTATTTATTTCCTTCTAATCCTTTATATTTTTAAACTTAAGCACTGCATCAGCAAAATAAATAAGCAATACAATATTAGAAACACAGAGTCTCAGAGCATATAAAGGTACGTTTCTATTCTTACAAACAATTAGTATTTCTGTCAAGAAGACATTGGTAGCCCCTGGAATAATCTAGTGAAAATTACTTCTTTCATATAACTCAAAAATGGAAATTGTATGTGAGTAAAATAAGTTTTTATTAGGATTTTTTTTTGTTATGTCCATTTTCCAGCTAGTGTTCTTTCCCACATTTTTAAATAGCATAGTTTGAAAGTCAGACATATTTTGGTTTTCCAGTATTTTGCGGTAGAAAATCTGTTACTGAGTAACAATGTAATTTCATTTATTATTACAGTTTCTTTGGTACTATATTGGAAAAAATAGTCTACACCTGACTTACTTACCCAAGGATGTAATTTCTTCAAGCATTTCTATGTTAATACCTTATGTGTGTTTTTTTTAAAAAAAGGGACTAAACTGATTGGATTTAATTGCCTAAAGCCGTGATGGCGAACCTATGGCACGTGTGCCACAGGTGGCACGTGGAGCCATATCTGTGGGCATGCAAGTGTTGCCCTAGCTCAGCTCCAGCACACATGTGCGCACCAACCAGCTGGTTTTCGGGCCTTCCAGGCCCACCGGAAGTTGGGACACAGGCTGTTTCCGGCTTCCGGAGAGCCTCCAGGGGGTGGGGAAGGCCGTTTTTGCCTTCCCCAGGCTCCTAGAAAAGCTCCGGAGCCTGGGGAGGGTGAAAAATGGGCCTATGGGGGGAGTGCGGGGGGGTCGCACATGCATGCAGGGGGGACGGGACGCATTGAATTATGGCTGTGGGCACATGTGTGTGCAATCCCTCCGCACTCCTCTCCGCTTTTGGCACGCGACGGAAAAAAGGTTAGCCATCACTGGCCTAAAGGGTCCGTATCAACTATATGACTCAATGAATTCCTTCCTTCCTACTCAGTATGTTGGATATGTTTCTATATATTGGTATTGTTAGACAGCCATACCATCTTTTTTTCCTTCCTTCCTTCCTTCCTTCCTTCCTTCCTTCCTTCCTTCCTTCCTTCCTTCCTTCCTTCCTTCCTTCCTTTCCCTTCTCTCTCACACCTGTAACCACTTGGGCCACTTGGGGATGGTGAATCACAGCAAGTGCAGATATATTGTAGATAAATGCCTCCAGTAACAGATTGAGGCAAACTATGGGTAGGTGAGGACATCTAAACGAAGAACCTTGTGGTTATTTTGCTATGCTTACATTTGTTTCAAGGTGGATTTTTTAAGCCACAGTTCTGAAATTGCCAGTGGCCAAACTGAGGTTTTTGTTCTACCATTGGCTAACCCATCTTCATGCTAGCTAACAGGTAAATCAGATGGATAACCATGGATAGGCAAAAAAGCAGTGGGAGAAGGACCAAAATTTGCTTCCTGCTGGCTTCCCCATTGACTACATTTGTGGAAAGCTGGCAGGCAGCATTGGAATTCACAACATGACCATGGGGATGCTCCAATGACCACAACTTTGAGCGTAAAACTAGTCTGAACATTGCATAAATTGCAATTCACAGGAATAATGGGTCCTGGATTTTTTACACAGTCTTTAAGTTAGCAGATGTTAGGTACCTTGATTCCAAAATTGTTGCAGTATAATGCGCTCTCTGGAATAGCTTGAGGGTACAAACAGACAAATAGATAAGCACAAAGGGAGTTTTAGTCATGTATAGATTTTGCAGGACTCTATCTGCATTGTTTATCCAGAGCTGGTATGGGGACCTCCAATGTGGTGTGGTATTGGCCCCACTATAATGGAATGTGTGATGACTTTGGGGAATGGGAGGAAGAGATTCTGTCTAGGAACCAATCAGGCAAGAGAAGCAGGGCCCTCTATTGCAGGGGTGTCAAACTCACGTCATCATGGTGGCGTCATGTGATGTATTGGGACTTTCCCCCCTTTGCTAAAGTGGGCATGGGTGTGGCCAGCATGTGACAAAGCTGGCCCTCGGGCTGGGAGTTTGACAGCCCTGCTCTATTGGCTTCAAAATGGGAAGTTTGTACTTTCACATTTGCAGACTTTCACATTTGCAAAATTCTGATAATGTACTGTATCATTACAATAAAATAGAAGTAGTGCATCTTGTCCTGTTTCCTTCCTGGTTTACCTTGGAGAGCTGACAGCCATCATATTTTTAGCCCTATATGCATTTACTGTAGGTATTTGGTTTCTTCTAAGCCTTGGTGCCTATTGACATTTAGACCCTATAAGACCACTGTTCTGCATGGTCATGAAATGAATGAATGAATTTAAATGTGACATTATTTGTAACTAATAAGCTTAGTTGCTCTAGGTTCTTTGGCTAGAAAAGAGATGTAATCAGGTATCAGTGGTGGGTTTCAAAAAATTTTACTACTGGTTCTGTGGCTGTGGCTTGGTGGCACAGCTGGGGGGGGGCATAGCTTGGGGGGCATGGCAGGGGAAAGATACTGTAAAATCTCCATTCCCACCCCACTACAGGGGAAGGTTACTGCAAAATCCCCATTCCCTTCCAATCAGCTGGGAATTGGGAGGCAGAGAATAGATGGGGGTGGGGCCAGTCAGAATTTTTACTACTGGTTTTCCGAACTACTCAAAATTTCTGCTACCAGTTCTCCAGAACTGGCCAGAACCTGCAGAAAGCCATCTCTATCATGTATGTATTCATCTTGAATATGCTCAGATGATGTGCCAGCAATTCCTGCTTATCAGTTGCAGTACAATTAAACTTTTATCTTTGATACTTTAAACATTCTTTTTACTTGTTTCATGGCTAAAAATGTAACACTGAGATTGGTAGATGGGTTTACATTGTTATCTTCTTCAATATAACTGATTTTTCTTTTCCAAGAAGGATAGTAGATTTTGCCTGTAGATTTTATTTTTGCAATAGTGCTAAAATGAAAATTATAAAAATAAATGAATAAAGGATATAGTTTAATACTGTTTAAGAGCTTTGAAGTAGTGTTGATTTTGAGTGGGGGAAGTTTAATTTTACATATGGCTCTTAATTTTAGAATTTTACAAGCATTCCAACAGAGATGTGGGCTGGAATTTTTTTCAAGATCAGAATGTCCCATGGATTTTTTTTCTTCTCCATGTTGGGCAAGTTTGACAACTTGAAAGCTGTATGATGTTTGCTTGTTCTAAAAACAAAAGAGAAGCAGGGATTTATTTCATGGCTGTTTCTCATATCAAATAATGTAGCTCACATACTTGTGTAGTCCATGGATTTTAAGACAAATATGTTAACTGGAACCATGCTCATTTTCCAATTCAAAATTTTCCAGAAATCCCAGATTTTACCTTTATTTGTAATATATAAATGGAGTTGTATGCAAAACTATTGTTAATTAAGAATGTTTGCGCTTATGATATAATTAAGCTCATTTTCACATAACCTCTCTAGGCATGAATCAGTCTCCGCCCTCTCATCTGCACCAGTGCTTTCATCAGACAGCGATAAGGATGGTGAAGATGAAGGAAATGATGAGGATGAGTTACATGGACTACAGTCTTTCCAAATGACAACCAATGTCAATCTTGAAAGTTGTTCAGGTATAAGGGAATATGAAGATGGGGGAGAAATAGCAATACCAATAGCAGTAGTACTTTGACTTACGTACCTCTTCACAGTGCTTTATAGCACTCTCTAAGCAGTTTAAAGAGTCAGCATATTGCCCCCAACAATGTGGGTCCTCGTTTTACCAACCTCGAAAGGATGGAAGGTTGACTCAACCTTTGAGCTGGTCAAGACTGAACTGCTGGCAGTCGGCAGAGTGAAGTATGACAGAAAAAAATAAATTTAGAAATAAGATCTTGTAGGCACTGGGCCTTTCTTCATTTTCATCAAACACAATACAAACAGCCTGACAGCCTTTTTTTTTTGATGTTGCCATCATCTTCAACTCATACTTTAAGCAGCTGAAATTTGTCTTTAGTTTTCCCAGTGTGAGTGTTTTCTTCTTCAAGCAGACAGTAAGGTAAAGGTTCCCCTCGCACATATGTGTAATCGTTCCCGACTCTAGGGGGTGGTGCTCATCTAGGTTTCATAGCTGAAGAGTCAGCGCTGTTCGAAGACGTCTCCATAGTCATGTGGCTGGCATGACTAAACGCCAAAGATGCACGGAATGCTGTTACCTTCCCACCAAAGGTGGTCCTTATTTTTCTACTTGCATTTTTTACATGCTTTCAAACTGCAAAGTTGGCAGAAGCTGGGACAAGTAATGGGAGCTCACCCCGTTATGCAGCACTAGGGATTCGAACTGCTGAAGTGCCGACCTTTCGATCGGCAACCTCAGTGTCTTAGCCACTGAGCTACTGTGTCCCTATTATTATTATTATTATTATTATTATTATTATTATTATTATTACAGACAATAGGCTGCAGCAATTTTGTTATGAGCACAATCATAACAATCTTATGAACATAAGATTTTTGTCATAGTCAGGTGACTTCCTAGAGTAGGAGACCAGCCTAATACCTATTGCTACATGGGCCTTCCAGGCTATTTTGCTAACACACAAAGAGAAAAAAGGATAGAAAATTATTTTTAAGTAACATTAAGAATGAAAGAAAAGCTAGAATTATCTATATAAGAAAATGTACATAAATATACATATGAGGTCAATGAACAGTTGTTAGCAGCAGAGGTGACTGTACTATGACGTGAAGTTTTCTTGGTATTTAAAAATGAATTTTACGAACCTTATTTTTATGTACCAATGAAAGCATATCATGGTGAAACTTATTTGGTTTTTAAATCGCCTCAACCCCAATTCCTGTTTTTATATTCAAAGACATTGCAAATAGATTACTTTGGCTGCGCTTTGAGTATCACAGGGCAGCTGTTGTTGCGAAAAGAGGAGGAGAAAGGAGTATTAAGTATGTCTGCTGCCTTGAGTTATTTATAAAAAATAATAAAGGCAGTATAAAATAAAAGAAAAACTTGGGGCAAAACCCAAAATCCATTGTTTTTTATGCTTACTAATCTGATTTGTTTTCTGTCCTAAATTCAGATATTTCTCTTTCAAGAAGCTTATCTCACTGGGAAATGAGACGGGTAAGCTTTCAGTACATATTTAAAATTAAAGAGTGGATGGTTAGTTTTGGAGAGTTGTGTGAGTAAATATACACGATACCCTGATGTTGACTCTTGATAGTTTTTAAATGACATAGCATCTATATATTCAACTGCAATTCAAGCAGTTACCTGTCAAGTATATATAAGATCTTAGAAATATTACCTGTTGCAACTCTCCTCAAAATGGATAGCTTTGTGCTGATGAGCAATTTATTGAAGATGTCAAAACTCGGAAAGTAGAAATAAAATTTATTTATACAAGCATTTTTATCTTGCCTACACCGGAGATTCTATGGATTGTACAGTGTGACCTGTTATTGCAATAAACCTTCCAATGAGATCTTGCATTGTTTAAATGAAATTAACAATTTAACCATAAGACTAAATAATGCCTATGTATCAGTGATTATTACTTTGGCAGCAATCTTTAGGCGGACTTGTTCTGCCTTCTGTGAATAATGCTTGCACATGAAAATACAGGAAAAAAATTGATAGAAAACTTTGCTTAGCTATAATGGGCTACTTTACTTATCTCCCCAATGGGCATATTCTGTTTTAACACTGTCAGTAAAAGCATAAGGGAGATTTTTCAGTTTCGTTAATGTAAAACTCATTGTTAGCTTTCTGATGGTAATAGTTTAAGTACATAGAAACAAGTATTGTTCCTTTTCATTTTCCTGTTCTAAAGATGAATAATGAAGAGCTTTTTTCCCATTGTTTTTAGAAATCTTACATCATTCTCTGCCATCTACCTTTTAACCTCGGCATATCTGCAGCTTTTTAGGTTGAAGAAGGCTGCCCTATATTTTTGTTTTTCTTTTGTTTTAGTTGTTCTAGAGTATTGCAATTTCCCAAGTAGATTTACCATTAGAATATTTTAATAAACATTTTACCACTTTTAGGCAAAAGAAATGGCGATGATCCAGGCTTCAGAAAACACCATGAGCAAGATGCCTCGGCAGCGGAGCCGTTGGACCCAGCCAACGAGCAGTTTAGAGATGACGGTTAAATCTATGCTTGATCTACGTCAACTGGAGTCTTTCTCAGTGTCTCGTTCCGCTAGTCAGGATTCTCTTTCCCAGGCCAGCAATGGAGATGACCACAAAGAACACCCCAGTGTCTCAAATTATGCCAAGAAAGTAAGAATTCCCCTTCTCAAATTGGAATCCCGCCCCAAAAACAGGACCTTCCTTAGTTTTGTCACATTGGGGGAGAGGCAGGGGGGAATGATTAGGGAAGGGCTGTTCTATAATGACACCTCTCATTTTGGCTTTTGGAAACTCTAGTACAAAGGACTACAGTCATATAAAAGCATTAGTAAAATGCTCAGGCAAGATCATGCCTTTCTTGTCAGGTGGTTTCCTTAATCCTAGGTTTCAAACCTTGCATGTAGCTTTACTGATATAGAGGTATTGTGTTTCACTACTTGATTCCCTTTCCAGGAGGGAGGCTCCACAGCTCTGGAAGAAAATCAGCCTTGCCTTCGACCTCAAGTGATTAGACTTGTGTCCTGTGAAGGAGGGATTTTCCCACAAGAAATGGAACCTTCAGAGAGTGAAGAGTGTGTCATTTACCCAGAACAAGATGATCTTCCTCCTGCTGATATCAGCAGGTCAGAATGATTTTTTTGTTTCTGTGCTTTGACTTACTTACTTACTTACTTACTTACTTACTTACTTATTTACTTATTTACTTACCGATTGATTGATTGATTGATTGGATTGGATTTGAAGGCTACCCAAAAGCAGAATGACTCTGATTGGCTTGGGGTTTTAAAGGGAAAAACAGTAACAAGGAGCTAGAGCATTTGGACAATAACCACATAGCAACACATCAGTAACCCTGTTGATGAGAATAGAAGACCTCTGGAACGTCACCGGGAATAATATGAATATGAATATTATTGTTCCCGGTGACGTTCCAGAGGTCTTCTATTCTCATCAATAGATGTTGTGGCTCTGTTACCTGAGCCTGTGTCATCGGCAGGAGAGGACTCCGAGAGTGAAGGAGAGGAGTTGGCAAGGCCTCCCTCTCCAGGACCCTCCTCTCTGGCAATGCCTTCGGTGTCCACCAAAGGGCAAGAGATAGGGCCGGGGCCAAGCACGTCCACGCAGCCACAGGTGGGCAGTGATGAGGGTAATGAGTCTTGGCTGGATCCTCGGCAGCGTCGCAGAGATAAGTGCGCGCAACAGAAGAAAAGGCATGCCAGAGATTAGGCTGAGTCACTGGACCACACCCCACAGGGTATAAAGGGGGTGAGGTGGCCATTCAGACTCTGTGATGGACAAAGCTAACTACTATCGAGTCACATTGCATCTTTGGAAACAACAATATCGGCCTTGGATTTATTTTATGAACTGGACAATTCTTGACTGTGAGTATTTTGTTTATTGAGTAAAAGTTCTTGGCAAGCAGCTACTGGGTTGCTGCCAAGCATCTTATTGGAAGAATTGGTTGTCTTCCAGTTTATTTAACCCCCGGCTGTCTGTTTGTGTGTGTGTGTGAGACGGGGACAGAACAATAGGGGAGATATCATTCCAGGGGTCAGGTTCTGCAACAGAAAAGGCATGCTTTCTAGATGTCATTAGTTGGCATTGTTCAAGAGACCTGAAGTGCACCAACTGTGCCTGATTTTACCAGATGGGCAGAAACCATGGGGGATAGCCTTGCCGTATGCATTGAAGGGCTATATGCGTGACAACAGCTTCTTAAACTGCACCATTGTATTTCTTCTTTTCTCTTACAGTGATTTCCAAGTAAAAGCACTTCCACATGGGAAACTGGGTAGAGGCTACAATAGCAACGAGGGCCCAGATAAGCACAGCCCTGACAGTGCTTGTTCTGTGGATTATAGTAGCAGTCGACTATCAAGTCCAAATGAAGGTGAGTCCTTTGAAATCATTTGGACTCATAGCCACCCTCTACTTCAATTCAGTCGTGGCCACAAAACCCACTCCAGATTAAACTATTACCTTTTTAATTCTGAATTTCATTTGAATTGTTCTCAGATAAAAGCTTAATTGAAGTCCCTTTCACTGCTATTCAGCATCTGATTTACTGTGCTAAATACTTGGGAAAATCACTAGACCATATATTACATAGGCAGAATTATAGCTTAATGCATTGTAAGCCACCCTGAGTCTCCGGAGAAGGGCGGCATATAAATCAATCAATCAATCAAACAAACAAACAATAAATAAATAATTCATTTATAATAAATAAATAAATAAATAAATAAATAAATAAATAAATAAATAAATAAACAAACAAATAAATAATAGCTCTGTATAGCTGTAATCTTTCTATCCTATGGAACTTTGCTCAAGAAAAAAGTATGTAATGGAATTGCAACATCAGTTACCCAAACAGATCAAAACCTGAAATTAACCTTAGACTGCATTAAATAGCATGGACACCATAACGTTTTTAAAGTGTGAGCACATTTGAAGGAAATATTGATTCTCCATAAGATAATGGTATATATTCTTGGTTAATTAAAAGTTTTACTAAATGAAGAATCTATTTTCTAAAAATATTTACTGCATATAAAGACTAGAATTCTTCTCAGAATATAAATTAATCTGGGAATAACATTCCTTTTGAGACCTTTCATCTTTCCCCAAAGACTGAAGCTTAATGTCTCTCATCTCTTGATATATAAAGAAAACTTTCTCTCTATATGTTGTTTATATTATATGCTACTAACTGAATTATATTTTTTGGTATATACATATATCTATATATTTAATACACACAGAATTAATATTCCTTAAATAGATGAGTAACCAAATTTTCATCAATTGGCATCAATTCTGATTTGGGCCACTTAATAGAATATTCTGCTATTTTACTAAAGGCATCTATCATCTGCATCAACATTTGGACAGTATGTATGAGGCTTAGAAATAAAATATTGGCAAATGAAACCAATTTGTACTAACAGAGTTAGTACTATTTCGTAAATCTAATAGCAGAAGCCAAGGGTTCCATGCAGATATTAAAAAGTGGGTGTGAAAGTGGACATCCTTGTTTAGTTCCTCAGAATAGTAGGGAAGTAGGAGAAAATATGCTTTACTTTAGAAGTGGGCGACTCATATAGTATCTTGATCCCATTTATGAATTCCAAAAGAAATCCTAACCTATTTCCTACAACTTGTATTGTTCATATATTTTTCCATTGCTTTTTTGGCATCTAATGATTAGATGCTTTTTCAGCATCTAATGATAAGATTGCAAATTTATTTTTTACATTTATTCAAATCTATTAAATCTATAACTAACCTAATACCTGTTGCTTGTTTAGTTTTTATAACTCCTGCTTAGTCATTCTTAATAATGAATATATCCCCATCTATAATCTATTTGCTAGTGCTATTAACATCACTTTATCAATGTTAATTAATGAGATTGGATGAATTAGAACACCGAATATGCTTTTTATCTGCTTTTGATACAACTGTAATATAAGCCTGATTAAATGCTGCTGATAAGATTCCCTCATCAAATATCTCCTCATATAATTGACAAAGTTTAGGCAGCAAGAAATCTATACATATTTTATACCACTCAATGGAGAATCTATCCAATGCTGGTGTTTTACCACTTGCCATTTTTAGAATTATTTCAGATAGATGAGCAAGTAAAAGTTGTTTTTGTGTATTGACTGTGGTAGGTTAACTTTATTTTAAATGGCATTTATATCTTCAGTACATTTTTTGGTTTTCTGTACCATTCTGAATAAGTTTTTAAAATGCACAGTTTATATCCATTAAAGTTTTATATATTTCATCCTTTTCATCTATAATGATTTGAGTTATTGCCCTATCTTTCTTTTGCTTTAAATGATGAACCAGGATCACACCAGATATTTCATCACATCTTTCTGACAGTTTTTTAAAAAATGGAGACTGGAATGCCTGTTGCTAAGCGACCTTGTCATAAAGTGCAACATCATGTGACTGCATCACTTAGCCATGGTAGTTCTGGCACTTCCAGTTGCCACTATTAAGCAAATCCCATGCCATTGTTAAATGCAATATCACATGATCGCCATTTGCAATTTTCAGCTGGCTTCCATAGACCTTGCTTGACAGAAGCTGGTAGTGAAGGTCACAAAATAATGGTGATCATGTGACCATGGGACACAGTGATGTCATAATTGCGAGCCAGTCACCAAGCGCCCGGATTGTGACTGCAGGGATGCTGCAACAAGCATGAGGACTGATACTTAGTACCATTTGTTCAATGCCATTATTAAGTTCAAACGGGTGTTGAACAAGTGGTCATTAAATGAGGACCACCTAGACAACCAAATTAGATAACGATGCAATTGATGCAAATAATGGCAATGCAAATGTAAAAATTCTAATAATAAAATTGGAAGCTAGAACTTCTACCTACTTGGGACCAAATGGAGTTTCTAAGAATGAAATTGTTGTTTGTCCTCTGTTTATTTGGTGAAAAGATTATCTATACATGCAATAAAAAAAAAACCCATAGAAAAATGGGTCTAGGAGAACAGCTTGACAAGGACCTTAAAATTAAATTTGAGTGGATGCATTTTGTGAGAATAGGAAAAAAAATGATCTGACAAGGCTCACTCAAAGGACAAGATGTATGGGATGGAGAAAGTTAAGTTTACTGAAACTATTACACTATTATGGGGATGAGAGTTTAAAGTTAGGTGAATTAATTCTTTGAGGGCAACGTTTCTTTCTCTCTGTAGGACTTCTTCAAGTAAGGACAAAGAATAGCTTTTCCCTTCCTTGTTTTTCCAAAAGAGCAAACAAACCAATAGATGTCAGCTGAAAAATTAATACTCTAGACTGAACCCTTCTTGTATAACATTGCAAGGAAAAGGCTTTGGAGAGAAAGGGGAGAGGATAATGATGATATCGTAAAAGTAAACCTAAAATTATAGTGCTTATTAGGGCTGTAAAAAAAACACTCCACAGAGCAAAAACGATATCATAATAGGGTTGGAAAAAATATCCATTGCAATTTATGTGGAATATTTGTCTGTTTACAAATGCCATTGGGATCCTGTGCCTGAAAAGTTTTGCAAAGTGAGATCAGCTTTTGGTGGGTTTTCAAAATTCAAACATAAAAACACAATACACCAGGTATTACTGTTATAGGAAAAAGATATGGTTCATTGATAGGGCAGTACCCAGAGACAGTTTAATGGATGAAAATCAACTGGAGAAAAATAACAGAATATTGTGATTTTTAAATTGAGGTTTAAAAAGATTATGGTGAAAAATATCAGTTGTCATGCCAATTATGACTATAACTTGATATACATCCAAACTATTTAGAAAGTTTTAAATTTATTGGACTTGACAGGCTAATTTTGTGAAATACTTGGAACTGTGAACATATTACAGTATATTCCTTGATTCTTAAGTCCTTGGCTAAATTCGGAATCATTGGAATCAACATTCAGTTGATTATACTGTGATATATATTTGGAAAATAGAATAACAATAATAATATCGTCCCCATGTGCCCAGAATTGTTACAGAGGAATGGGCCAAGAATTTTTTTTTAAATACAACATATTATTTCAAGTTTCACTGATATAATGTTTTGTATAAATTGCATATGATGTGTATCATTTCAGATTCTGAAAGTACAGAGCCTCTCAGTGTGGATGGCACTTCAGACTTGGATGAGCAAGTGGGTGAAGAAGATGAGGAAGATGTAAACACTGGATTATTGGATGGAGATGTTCCCACGACTCCAGATCAAGAGAAGTTCCTCAAGCAGCATTTTGAGACTCTAGCTAGTAACAGTGATAAGGGTACAGTAGCATATTTAATGGAATCTATAACTGTTATCTCCATTTTCCCTGTCAGGAACAAGTACCTTAATCTTTTATATATTAATCTGTAGATTCATACCCCTCATCATACAGTCTTTTAAGAGCATAAGTGATGCTCTGCTGGATCATCTAATCCAGCAGTCTATTCTCATGGTGGCTAACCAATTACAAAAGGAAGTCCACTAGTTTCCCAGTAGATGGCCTTAAGACCGTGATCAGTGAAATGAAAAAAGATTAATGCTCTGGTTTAAATAAGAGCTTCTAAGCCCAGACAGAAATAGTTTAATTGTCTAATGTTAGAGGACATTGTTATAGTAGTTTATGGCCATAAATTAGTCAAGATGAAACTAATAGTTATCTATTAATTTGCAAGCTTGAGAACAGTGGCATTAAGTTCCATTGAACTCAGGGAATAGTTTGTAATATGTGGGGTCCAAAGCAAAGTATGCTATTCCAGGAATCTTTGTTCTTGTACATTGTACGCAAAATAGAAAAACCCAAGTCAAGGTTCTCTTGCTGAAATTTCATATCCAAATCCCCTAATTTGAGTACTTTTCCTCCTTTTTAAATGACAGATGGATCATGTAGGACCCTGGAGAGAATGGAAAACAGTATTTCTTCTCGGTTTCTATCTCGGTTTCCAGGACTCAGGTAGAGTTCCATTTTTTATGAATGCAAAACAAGCTTTGCTCAGACAGGGCGAGCTAAGGTGCCATGTTTGATCAAGATACTTTATAGCTGCATTTATTTCTTAGGCTGAATAGATACAGTCCAGAACAACAGGGTCTTCAGAGCGCAGCGAAACACCCGGAGGTCGGAGATCCTACGTATTTCGGGGGGCAGTTTATTCCACAGGGCTGGGGCTCCCACAGAGAAGGCCCTCCCCCTGGGTGTCGCCAGCCGACATAACTTGGCCGATGGCACCCTGAGGAAACCCTCTCTGTGGGAGCGGACTGGTCGGTGGGAGGCTACTGGTGGCAGAAGTCGGTCTCGAAGGTACCCGGGTCCTATGCCATGGAGCGCTTTAAAGGTGGTAACCAACACCTTGAATCGCACCCGGAAGACCACTGGGAGCCAGTGCAGCTCGCACAGGAGGGGTGTCACGTGGGCGCAACGAGTTGCACCCATAACCACCCGCGCGGCCGCATTCTGGACCAGTTGGAGCCTCCGAGTGCTCTTCAAGGGGAGCCCCATGTAGAGAGCATTGCAATAGTCCAACCGGGAGGTGACAAGGGCGTGAGTGACCGTGCGCAAGGCGTCCCGATCCAGAAAGGGCTGCAACTGGCGAATCAGGCGAACCTGATAAAAGGCCCCCCTGGCCACGGCCGTCATGTGCTCTTCTAAAGACAGCCGTGTGTCCAGGAGGACACCCAGATTGCGAGCCCTCTCTGTGGGGGACAAGGATTCACCCCCAATAGTCAGCGATAGCACCTGCTGACTATATTGGGGCGCCGGAAGCCACAGCCACTCGGTCTTGGAGGGGTTGAGTCTGAGCCTGTTCCTCCCCATCCAGGCCCGCACGGCCTCCAGGCAGCGGGAAATCACATCAAGGGCATCGTTGGGGTGGTCTGGGGTGGAGATGTACAGCTGAGTATCATCAGCGTACAGATGGCACTTCACCCCAAAACCACGGATGATCTCACCCAGCGGCTTCACATAAATGTTGAACAGGAGAGGCGAGAGGACCGACCCTTGCGGCACTCCCCATGCGAGATGCCTCGAGGTCGACCTCTGCCCCCCTGTCAACACAAACTGCGAGCGGTCGGAGAGGAAGGAAGAGAACCACCGCAGAACGGTGCCCCCTATTCCTAACCCCCTCAACCGCTGCAGCATGATACCATGGTCGATGGTATCAAAAGCCGCTGAGAGGTCTAATAGGACTAGGACAGAGGAGCAACCCCTGTCCCGAGCCCTCCAGAGATCATCCACCAACGCGACCAATGCCGTTTCTGTGCTGTACCCCTGCCTGAAGCCCGACTGGTATGGGTCCAGATAGATAGCTTCATCCAGGTGCCGGGGAAGTTGTCATGCCACCACGCTCTCAACAACCTTCGCCACAAAACGAAGGTTGGAGACTGGACGATAGTTGGCTAATTCAGCCGGGTCCAGGGAAGGCTTCTTGAGGAGGGGCCTCACTACCGCCTCTTTCAAGGCGGCAGGAAAGGCACCCTCACTCAGAGAAGCACCTATAATCCCCTGGAGCCAGCCTCGTATAACCTCCCGGGAGGCCAGCACCAACCAGGAGGGACACGGGTCCAATAAACACGTGGCGGCACTAATCTTACCCAGAACCCTGTCCACATCCTCGGGAGTCACAGGATCAAACTCCTCCCAGATAACATTCTCAAGACCTGCCCTCGTCTCCTCCCGTGGACTCATCCAGTCGGAGTCCAAGCCATCCCGAATCCGAGCGACTTTATCGTGCAGGAATTGCACAAAATCCTCAGCATGACCCTGCAAGGGATCTTCCCGCACTCCCCCCCGGAGGAGGGAGTGGGTCACCCTAAACAAGGCGGCTGGGCGGTTCTCTGCAGATGCGATAAGAGCGGAAAAGTGGTTAGACTTTGCCGCTTTTATCGCCACTAGGTAGGTCTTGATATAAGACCTCACCTGTGTCCGGTCGGAATCGGATTGACTAGTCCTCCAAATGCTCTCTAGGCGTCTTTTCCAACGCTTCATCTCTCTCAGCTCCTCAGAGAACCAAGGAGCCAGTTGAGATCAGCATCGGGTCAGAGGCCGCAAAGGCACGACGCGGTCCAAAGCTCCAGCGGCCGCCCTTTCCCAGGCGGCCACCAGCTCTTCAGTCGAGTCGTGTGTTAGGGTCTCAGGGAACGGCCCAAGCTCCGTCAGGAACCTTTCGGGGTCCATCAGGCGCCTGGGACGGAACCATCTAGTTGGCTCCGTCTCCCTGCGGCGGGGGACGGCGGTAGGAAAGTCTAGTTGGAGGAGCGAATGATCTGTCCATGACAAGGGTTTAATATCTAGGTCCCCTCTACCAAGATCATTCAACCACTGACCAGAGACAAAAATCAGGTCCAGAGTGTGTCCCCCTATGTGAGTTGGGCCATGAACTAACTGGGTCAGGTCCATGGCTGTCATGGAAGCCATGAACTCCCGAGCCACCTCTGACGCCTCACCCGCGGATGGAAGGTTGAAATCCCCCATGACGATAAGTCTGGGGGTATCAACCGCCACCCCGGCAATGACGTCGAGTAGCTCGGGCAGGGTCGCTGCCACGTGGCAGGGAGCCAGGTACGTAGTCAGCAAACCCATCTGCACCCCATGGCCCCACTTCACACAAAGGGACTCACATCCGGCTATCTGAGGAACAGTGGTCTCCCTCGGACAAAGACTTTCCCTAATAATCACCGCCACTCCCCCACCCCTCCCCTGGGCCCTTGGCTGATGAAATGCACGGAAACCTGGCGGGCACATCTCAACGAGGGGGACCCCCCCCTCCTGGCCCAACCAGGTCTCCGTAATACCTGCCAGGTCCGCAACCCCCTCCGAAATAAGATCACAAATGAGGGGGGCTTTATTAACCACCGACCTGGCATTACACAACATCAGCCGCGGACCCTGGGCCTGAGACTCTACACAACCCAGGACACGAGTCACGCATCGGGGGCCGGAGTGCGCAATCGCTCGTAAACAGCGTATGCGCACCCCCGACACTTGATATGACCCCCTGCATCCGTCATACCTGCCTCTCCCACTCATTATTTCAATTATTTCAATTATTCAATTATTTTTCTTTACTAATCAGCTCCAATCTGTTTTCATTAGGCGAGGGACAAAAATGCTTACTCTTCAATGCTTCATGAATATTTCATATCTTATTATAGAAATAGTATACATGATGGAATGTGAAGCTTATTGTTTTTGTGTATTGGATAAAGGTGTATATTCTATTGGGAAGCATTTGGTTTTCTTTTTGTCAGCATACAAGAGACCAGAGCAACTGCCTATGTCCTGTAGTAAGTCAAGCAGAGCTTACTCTGATAACAGATTTACTTGCTTCAACTTCCTCCTTTTCACCAAATAATTTAGTCAGACATAGCCATGCTAACTATCTCACAGTAAGAGCTCAACTATCTCATATTAAGAGATTACTTTGATAATAACAGAGAGTTACAATGCCTTGCATAGTACAAATTCCTTCTTTTCCCTAAATCATTGTATCAGATACAGCCATGCAGGTTTAGCGCTTCTGTTCTTATTGGCAACTGTTCTATAAGAAAGTGTTTTTTTGTGGAAAGAATTAGCCTTAAATATTATTTAATCACCTTTATAGAACTACTCTATTTTATAGTAGTTGGCAAGAATGCAATGTAATGATGCTATGTAATAGTAGATGGTAGAAATGTGACGTTATGATGGCATGTAATTGTCAATCAAATATCTTATCCTGTCTTCAATTCCATAGGGAACCCTCATTTTCTGCATCAAAGCTGGTACTGGATAAGAAATCTACTGAAGGGTCTGGTTTGCCAAAACAACTTACCAATGAACTGCTGAAAAATGGGCTTGACCATCAGGACATGCCCACAGAGAACGGCTTCTTTCAAAATGATATTAATTCCATTAGGTCACTTTATATGCAGAAAAAAAGGAAGTCTGCTGTAGAGATCAACAGAGGACGTGGAAGATCTGTTGGGTCTTTCCCAGATAGCGATGGAGCAGTGATGCTGCGGAAATCCCAATCAGTTCACGATCTTGTTCATAATGGTAAGGAAGTGCTTTCTATGAAATGGTTAGAGTGATGACTCCACGACGGGAATCTGTCTGTGAGGCTGAAAATCCTTAAAGTTTTCATTCAGAAATCACAAGTTCTCACTGCAAAATGTAGTTGCTGATCAGTGTCAGAGGTGGGTTGAGTTGGGCAGCCACTGATCAGAAGGGAAAGCTAATTCCTACATCTGATGACAAAAAGAGGCAAGTTGACACTCAATGCTTTTTAAAAAATAGGCTACAAGTCCAGTGAGCCCTGAAAGGAAAGGAAAGATTACCTAGATCTTTCTTTTAAAAGAGTGGGAAAGAGATCTACCCCCAGAAAAGAAGATTTGGAATCATTCAGGTGCCCCCCCCCCCCAAGCCCAGTGAAAATATAGCTGCCCTTCCCTCCCTATCAATTGTGGGGAAAAGTGAATGGATCAGGCAGAATTCTGTTGGTGTGCTGAATGAGATTTTGGCAATCCTCCCATTTTCTTGAAACAGAATTCAGAGAGACCTACAGAAACCCTGAACATATTTCCCTTCTCCTGCTTCCTTTGACATCAGTGGGAGGGAAACAGTTTTAAGAAATAAAGAAGAAGGAGAAGAAGCAATGAAAACAGTAACTGCTTCTCCTTCTTTTTTGCCCTGGTGAGCTGAGCTTGAAAGGGTTTTGAATTCTCTGTTGTAGAAAGGAGTTTAGCCCAATAGACTTTAAAGCATCCAGAAAGTCTTGCTAATAAGTCAGTGTCTAGGACTGGCATCTCGCCTTTTTTTTTTTACCCATATTACATGTGTTCTTTGGGACTGCATTTATATTTTTTTTAGTATTTTGCACTACTCACAGAATAAATATTACAAATTCTGTGTTAGCAATAACAAACTGGGATTATTATTCTATGGCTACTTTTTGCTTAAAGGAGATACGTTATTGCAACTTGGTTTATTGCAAATTGCACAGGGCAAAAGACCCAAAAAGGACATGTAACACTATTTCTTGTCTAAAATTTTCCAACAGAAATTAAGGTAATGATATTTAGAGAAAAACTATGTAGAACAAAGTGTGATAGTTCAAAAATACTGAAATAACATTGTTATTTTGCTTACTATTTCTTCCAGAAATTGAAGTGAAATAATTACATTTAGAAGCTGGAGCTATTTTAATTCTGACTGCACAAATTGCTCCAGACCAGTTGTGTGCATTTATTTATTCCATTTCTACAGATAAAATTCCTGGTGTGATGCTGTCTGTCAGGCAACGGCCTCAGGCACTAATCATAGGTGAGAAGGAGCCAAAATCTAACCATTGTCAGACATTTTCTGCAACACTATTGAAGATGGAGAATTCCAGCTTTTTGCAAGCCAAAGACATTAAAGCTGCAAAACCAAAGTCCTATATGAGTCCTACCACAAGTTTCATGGCCAAGATGTCCCGTAGTGTGTCTATGGGAGAGAATCTGTGCTTTGGTGATAATTCAGAAAACCAGAATGAAGTGAAAATCATCCCGCAAGTATCAGAGAAGACAAGATTAAATCTGTTAGAGGACATTGAGAAGAATAAGCCATTTGTGAAAGACAACAGCCCAGTGAAATCTTCTCTTCAGCAAACTGCAAGCTCTTCTTCACCCCAGTCCTTTCAGAGCAAGTTGGCATCTAGTCGAGCCCATTTGACCCTTGACATCCCCAAGCCTCTACCTGATAGACCAATATTAGCTTCTTTCTCACCAAAGACAAAATCAAAAACTGTTTCTGTTCTGCTAGGACCAGAATCTCCTCAGTCACCTGGTGCTGTTGGGAAAAAGAAGCAGTCTTTTCCTGAAGGCTGGGCCTTGAAATTGGAAAGTCAAGCATCTGGACCTCTTGGCCTTGGTAAAAATAGTTCTTTGAGTCCTTGTGCAGTCGCTCTGAAAGAGAACCAAACACAATTGAGGTCCAAAACCCAACTTGAGCCAAGAGTAACTAATTCCAAGCGAAAAGAGCCTTCAGATGAACTGCATCCGATTTCTTCAGAAAAACTGCCACTGGAATGCAGGGACAAAGTTGCCACTGTTAGTTATGTGCCAGCTAACAATGAGCATTGCTCTTATGAAGAAAGTGGGCCAAGGTCTCCTACAAATGCAAAAAGCCTTGGAAAGGATTCAGGTGTGCACAGATATCCATCTCCTACCTTCCCCCCCGTTCTGTCCTTTGCTTCTCTGTTCCATCATGTTTCTTTCCATCTAGCTTCTGATTGTCTTGTCCTATCTGCACTGTCCCATCATTTCAGTGGTGAGACATCTGACCCATCATTTCAGATGGCTTCCCATAAGCCATAATTTCAGTGGTGAGACATTTAACGTTATTTAACGACATCTGACATTATTTTTTTTCTATTTCTGTTTTCCCTTTTACTTACATTTTGCTTTGGTGCTTGCAAATGTTACAGCTCTCATGTTTTTCTTCTTCAAAAGGGAAATTAAGAATAGGGGTAAAAGCAAGCAACAAAGCTTTTAAGTAATGTTCTGCATTGTGGAAAATAGGATTTTATGCCCAATGTTGCCAGAACTTACAGAATTAAATTCTCAGCGTTTCTGATACTGTGTGCTAACACTTAAGCAGTGTAAGAAACATGAGACAATTGGCCAAAAATAATAATAATAATTCTTTGTGAGATAGTAACCATCGCTGCTGAAGAAAAAAAAAGTAACATCTAGAATTTAAAGGCTAGATTCCAAAAATGCCAAGGCTTTTTAAGTTTCAGTAGCAGTAGCAGTAGCAGTAGCAATAGCACTTAGACTTATATACCGCTTCATAGTGCTTTACAGCCCTTTCTAAGTGGTTCTACAGAGTCAGTATTTTGCCCCCAACAATCTGGGTCCTCATTTTACCAACCTCGGAAGGATGGAAGGCTGAGACAATCTTGAGCAGGTGAGAATCAAACTGCCAAACTGCTGGCAGCCCGCAGTCAGCAGAAGTACCCCACAGTACTGCATTCTAACCACTGCGCCACCATGGCTCATACAGTAGTAGAATGAAATATGGGGGAAGCGGGGGGCGGGGTACAGAAAAGTTTGCAAGAGATGAAGATTTGTCCATTGATAATCTTCCACCCTGCAGAATACATTCCCAAAATCTGTTCCAAAAAGATGAGAGATTCTCAGGAGCAGATTTGGGCATATATACATGGAGAAAGGAGAAGATTCCTCTATGCTAGCAGAAACCAACCTGCAGGAAATTAAGTGTCTTCTGTAATACAGGTTTTTCTGTTGGGTTCATGACCATAATTGAGCCCAACGTTTCTGTTGCTAAGCGAGACATTTGTTTTGCCTCATTTTATGACTTTTCTTGCCACATTTGTTAAATGAATCACTGCAGTTAAATTAGCAAAATGGTTGTTAAGTGAATCTGGCTTCTCCATTGACTTTGTCAGAAGGTTGCAAAAGGTGATCACATGACCCTGAGACACTGCAACCATCATAAATATGAGTCAGTTGCCAAGTGTCTGAATTTTTATCACATGACTATGGTCATGGATGCTGCAATGGTCATAAGTGTGAAAATCAGTCATAAATCACTTTTTTCAGTGCCATTGTAATTTCACACAGTCACTATTGTACAGTTGAACCCTGAGCTACAAATATTCTCTTCTAGTAGTAAGTAACATTTGAAGAGCAATTTTACACCAATTGTAAATGAAAATAGGAAAATGATACCAATTTAATCTCTTTAGCATTGAAAATTAAACAAAATAAACTCTGTGTCTTATATACAAAATAGTTGTAGAGCACTTGAGTCCAATCCTAAAAAGCCAACTGTGTATATCATCTCTTGGTTTGAGTATGAAATTGAAATAATCATTCCTTCCAAAACTGTAGGTTGTAAAATGCTTTATATGTTAACCAACACATTGAATTAAGATAGGAAATTAACTAGAAAGCAATAAAAAGGATAAAATGCTGGCATGTTTTAATACCAGCTACATTGAGTCTTCCTCTTTAATTGGAAGTTTTTGGCTGCCCCTTATACAGAGATTTGCAGTAGCTAAGATGATAGAGCAGCATACCCTGTATTAACTGACATAAGGTTATCTCATCTCTCAAGTAAAATTAGACCTGGTCACAAATAAATAAGACATAATCTGAATAATTTAAATATAAAAAATTAGTTAACAAATGCCAAAATTTGAGGTCGAGGGCAAATTTACCCCCCACTAGCTGCTACTCTTACTTGTTCTAAAGACAAAATTAGATCTAGAAGTATTCCCAAGCAATGAATGCAATCATCTACCCTGTTTCCCCCAAAATAAGACATCTCCTGATAATAAGCGCAATCGAGCTTTTGAGTGCATGGCAATAAGGCCAAGCACTTATTTCAGGGTTCAAAAAAATATAAGACAGGGTCTTATTTTCAGGGAAACACGGTAGATCTCCTCAAACAGATTGAATAACCTTTACCAAGACAAATCAGTTCATGAACAGGACCTGAATTTTGCTTTATTGGCTCTTATTCCATTTCATTCAGTTCCATGGTCAGACATTTCTACTACCACATCTGAACTTGATGAAGAAGAGAAAGCTGTGGTGGCCTCAGAAAACTGGTAGCACTTTATTCTAAACCTTTGAATCGTCCAGCAATTTAATATAATTGTTAAACAGCAAGATACAATGCTGCTGTAGTGTTAATAATATTGTATAGTATTAAGCAGGAATCTCCCAGATGGCATAACATCCAAACATGAGCAAAACCAATGTTAATGTGTTCGACACATACCCAATTTAAACTTTCCAGAAGGATATTGTGGTCAGTAATACTGAAAGCTGTTATATGGCAGCTCTGTCCTTGAATTCCTTGCAGCAAAGATGATTTCACAAGGCAACCAAAGCAGTTTCACTGACAAAGACATGTCTAAGTTCTCTTTACAATGGATTTATCCAGAAATAATTTATTCATAAATTTGAATAAAGTGGTTATATTGGTAGGGAATAACAGATGTATTATAAAACAGTATTAATTTTTGACCATCCATTTCTAAACCGCTTTTATAGCAACCAATAAAGCTTCATTAAAAATATCAATTAATACAACAACACAATTAAATCAACTTAATAAAATGCTATTCCATAAAATATCAAGAGCAAACAGTGAAGCACTCTTTTTAATGCTGTAATAGGCTTCACGTTTTGCTATAGAAACTCCTTCCTTGAAATTATGTCTCACATAAATTGTATTGCTCAATCACATTAAAACAAAAGATTTTTGAGGGCAGGAGTGAGTGTCATTTTATATTTTACTAATGGCTTGCATGCAACTTTGGGCCTTGGAAAAAGTTATCTAATATCTGCTTTCAGTTCTTTTCCATCTACCAATTGTGCACACATTTCTCATTATGGAAGAAAATAACATGGGAGATGAAGTATGGTCATCACAATGGCCATCTGCTATTCATGGCTGAAAATTCATTGCCATTAATTCTGAAGTCTTGTACATCATTCACCTAAGAAGTCTGGAGTGCTTACATACCATAAGCAACACGTCCATACATCCGCGTTAGCATTGATTGATTTCAACAGCAATGTAAATATATAATAACGGGAGAATTGCACTTGTAATGAAAAGGGAATGGTTCATAATTCATTCAGGAAGAATAATTAACAAGATTATAGAGATTATTCATACTGTAAATTAACAAGAATGTGAAGAATGAAAGGAACTCAGATATTAGCTTGTGTTGACTTTTGAATGTGGCAATCCCAGGTTTGTAGTATAGGTTGGAAAACAGAGAATAAAAAATCCCAAAGAAGGAAATGGTTAGATCTTTGCCAAATTGTATACATTTGTGTGGTTATCAAGTGCATGAGTTGAGGAAGACTTTATCTTGAATGCACTCAATTCTTGCAGTTCTTTTGCTTAAAAATATATATTTTTAATTACAGAAGGATTTTTGGTGGGTTTTAATGTTATCTTTGTCAGGCCATAAACACTTATGCAAATGTGTATGTCTATCCCTTTTTATGTCATTTATTGTGTCTCATTGTGTGTCATTACATACTTTTACATGTTTGACTATGCTTAATTAGTGGGATGGCAGCTAAGCAAGCAACCAAAGTTAAACTTGCCTTTTAATACTTGCAAGAAAGTGATGTAATGCTAAAATAGACTTTCCATAACCATAACTACCTTAAATTGTATCCCTCTCAGTAAGTCAAAGATGCTTTTGGGGATTATATGAATTAATGTATAAATGATTAATTTCTCAGATTTCAGATAGCTATGATGTACTTCTTTCTTCTTTTAATTGGGAACAGACGACTAGGATCACTGATTGTAATTATAGCTGTTTAACCAAAGTCTGGCAGGTTCAGATTGAACCGGCTAAGCCAAACCTAAACAATCCACATTATTCTTGCACTTTTTAAAAAACTATCCCCCCCCTTTTTTTTGAGAAATACTGTTTTACTATTTTGGATATGCCTATTGATGGGAAGGAAACAAAGGCAAAGCAACTTTGGTTGTGGATAGGCCTAATTAGCGCTTCAGCATTCTTTCTTTGACAAATCAATTTACAATGTTTGCATTAAGATACATTTCATGAATTGTAATGATAATCAAATGCTTCACATTGTGAATATTCAAGAATCAGTGACTTCTCCAAAACTGATATGATTTTGCATAACTTTAGTAGTACTTTTCAGTAGTGAATCATAGGGCAGACTGAAATTATACTTCTGTTCAGTATTTATGTTCTCTTGTTCCACCACACTACCAGGTTCTTCAATCAGTGTTGAGCAATGCAAGCACGTAGTGTCTGAGCTCCAGGACAGTATGCGTAAAGCCATCCAGATATATCACCTGGTAAGTCACCCCTTTGTTTCTGTTAGATCTAATTGCTTATGTATAAAACTAACTTATTAATTCTGAAATATATAGCTAAGAATAGGAGCAAAAAAAAAAATCCATTAAATAGCAGACATCTGTTCTTGTTCTTGTATGTGATTAGAAACCAGATGTAACCACACTAGCAAACCAGAAGGTAAGCTGAAAGGATTTCAAGCTGCTGACCAGCTATAGCTGAAGGCCAAAATATGTATTATAATTATGTATTCATAAGACTTTAGCAGCTCCTTACTTTTTCTTTACTTGCAAGTGACCAAAGACGTTTCAGAAGCATCATGAAATGCATTTGTTTGGCTTGATTTTTAAAATTCATCAGAAGAGGAAGAAGACAAATATAGTTGTTTTTAAAATGATTACAGGTAGCTCTCAATCATTCATTCAGTGAACACTAGAAGTTATGACAGTGTTGAAGAAATAATTTTATGGGCCATAAAATTTATGGCCATTTATGACCATTGAAGGGATCCCTCCATCATGTGAATGCAATTACAGTCAGTACATGTTGCCTTCTGCCTACCCTTTGTTTCCCCTCTCCCCTTGTAGAGCAGAGAGATTGAAGAGAAAATGGATTGCAAGAAAGTAAGCTGTTGGTTCTTCTGTACATTGAAGACAATGTGACTGTGCCAGCAGTCTGGAGCCTCGAGCTGGGGGTCATGGGCATGCTATACAAACAGTTTACAATACTCTCTTGAAATCTCTTCCTCTCCAATCTTTCCATTTTGCAAGAGGGTGGGTAGGGGGAAAAAAAGCAAGTAGGCAATCTCTCCTTGCCCTTCTCCTCCTCTCCTCTAATCTTTCCCTTTCTCCCTCATCTGCAGACCAATGAGATTGAAGAGGGGCTTCAAGGGAGTGAGCTTTTTGCTCTTTTCTACATCAAAAACAATGCAATCATGTGGCAGCCTGGAGCTCAGAGCCATAGACATAAAACTTATAGTATTCTTTTGAAGTCTATTTTTCTCCAATCTCTCTGCTCTGTGAGGAGTGGGAGGAGAAGAAAAAAAGCAAGCAATTTTGGTAGTCAGTCTCTCCCCCCACCCCCAAATCCATATAACTGAAGAATGCCCAGATTGAGGAAGGGCGACTTGAGTTTTAAACACTCTTCTATGATTACAAGTGATAATCTTGCAACACAGGATTTACTGCTAATAGCTTTTGTTTATTCCTTTACTTTTCTAATATAGTAAACCTAGCTCTAAAACAAATCTGTTTGCATTTCTTTTTCAGGTATCTACTGACATGGAATCTTCACCTGATAAAGATAAGATTTCAGGTCTGTTGACTGAAACTTTCTCTGTGATGAAAAAAGAATTGGATTCCCTGAAAGATGGCAATGGACTTCAAAGGAAGAAAGATCAACTGATGCAACCACAAAATATAGTTGGAATGCCATTAGGGGAGGGCAGTGGTGAAACTTTACCTAGCCCTCGGCACTTTGGAGATGACCAAACTCTTGCCTTGTTGGAACAATACTCAGAGTTACTGCTACAAGCTGTTGAACGACGTATGGATAAAAAACTTTAAATATAGTTTTCAACAACAAACACTTTTAATGGAATGCTGAGAACCATACACAATGGACAAAAACTGATGGATCGTTATTATATTGACAGCTTGAAATAACACTTTGGGGTGTTTTTTTAATCCAATGGGCAAATATCTTTTCTTTTAACAGAAACAGTTCTGTCCACAACTTTTTAAAATGTGCTGGTCACAGTACTAATCTCCTTGTGCCTATCTCCTCCACGAAGAGTGTTATAAGAAATATATGGCTTAAAAACCATTCTAGCAATTAAAGAGAATTGGTCAATGGTCAGTGGTCCAGGAATGGCCCAGCCTGAAACTACTGACTTAATAGAATGAGATCAAGCTGAAATAGCTTTGTCCCTCTGCAGTGTTATCTCAAACTAGGCATAGACTATTACAACTGTTATTTATTAATTTATTTTTACGATTATAATCCTGAAACTTTTACCTGGGTTTTGTAGTTATGGTTATTTTGACATCTTTTCCACATTTATAGTGTGAGAGATTTGATATAGTAAATATATTGATGGACAGCAGGTAGGTTATAGAACTGCTTTCTGCTGTAGCCTGCATTACTGATTTTTGCTTCCTTGTTCCTCTTTATTATGCCAATACGTTTTATTTTAATTTTGTATTCAGCATTATGATCATTCTGCTTCTGTTTTCTGTTTAAAGAAAATCCTGTGCTCTATTTTTCATCGACATTTGTTTCCACAAATCACCTATCCTTTGGTTCAACGTCCAGAGATTTGTTACAAAGCTTGTTGGTTAAAAGAAAGGCTTTTTAAACCTGTAGTTAAAAAGTAGTTGTACGTTTCTCAGGTTTTATGTAAAACCATACCCATCAGAGTCAAATTGATGCAGTTGAATAACTATCCATTTTTAAAAAATTCTTACTGCTGGGTTATGTCAGTGGTGTCAGCTACTGGACTCATGATATTAGCACTGTTCTGTTTTTGTGGATATAGAAATGTAGAAAAGTTGATATGATGGGGAAGGGGTAGTGGTATAAAACAGTCACAGAACAGAGTGATGAAAGCTTGTAATCAATACAACTTCTGGGAAAGCTTCAGATATTCCTAACTTCCCAAAAAAGAGATCCCTTTTCTCTGTCTATGGCTGAAATCTGAAAACAATCCAAGTGTGAGTGTTCAGGAAATACTGATTGCTATGACATTACTATTCTATTTCCTTTCCTCCCTTACACTGGAACATAACTAAAGCTTACTGTGTTCTACATTATACCAGACTTCTCCAATTCCGTATCAATTAGCCTTTGTTCAAACAAAGAAGGAAAGTAAGTGCAGATCTACTACATCCTTTTAGCTACAGTACCCTTTGTATTGAATTATTAATCCTAACATGTCTGAAGTATTCACTGATAAAAAAGAAACCTTGTTAAAACAATAAAGTTATAAAACTTTAATACTACTCTCTCAGGTTAGAATAGCAGTGTTTCTTACTGGTGATCTGATCATTTTAATAAATGGCTTCACTGTTGTAGCCTAGCCTCCATCTTCTGCCTCCTAGATTTGTTGAGGTTAAAACAACTTTGTTGAGAATTCTTAGCCGGTATGGTCCAAATTAAAATTCTGAAGATTTGCGCTCATAGTCAATCTAGAGGATACCATGGTTTGAAATAGGCTGATTTAGATATTCCTGAGTGGCTTTTGTACTTGCATTTTGTAAACTGTCATATGAACATCTGTCTTCACTGCTCCAGATAGCTAGCCACCTGTGGTATAGCTTTTTGTCTGAATCTCATTAGCTTTCATCCAGCACCACTGCAGCGTTAAAGAAATCTGCAGAGCTGTTCCCGTTTTGGCTGTCCATTGAACTCCAAGGGTGGGGACTTGGAGCAGTTAGTGCTGTTTAATTATGTCATTTCTGGATTTGTTTAGATAATTCTCTGAATAGATTTGAATGATAGTTGACACACTTCTTAAAACTGAGCTTTTTTTCTTCCAGCTATAGATGCTTGAATCTAGAGATACAAGAAAAAGAGTCTTATTGCTAAGGATAGACTGCTGGAATATACTCTTAACTAAGTGAAAATTAAGGTGGCTTTTTTCTACACATCCATGTTGGGAAATGTCATAATAGCCAAAATATCTTCTTCCTGTTCATATCTAGACTGTAAAAAGTGTTCAATGCTCAGGAATCTTTCCTATGCTGGAACACATGCACTCAGGTAAAGAAGTCATGCTTCCAGATATCCTGTGGCATGAACAATGAGAAATTCAGAATGTCTATTCAACCTTGACAGGGTCAAACTTTCAAATGTCTTTGGAAATAAAATCAACTTGCTGATAATTTATACCTCAAGCATTAACAAGTAATGATTAATCAGGGACTGCCTTGGATAAGAGGCAACATCAAAACCCCTGTTAATTTCAAAGCAGTTTCCAGTGAATATGTTTCATTGTGTTATTCTTATATCAGGACCTATTTATTTTCATAGACCCAAGTAGCAAAATACTGTAATACAGATAGGGACTTGGATGTGAACTAGAACTGTAGTTTTGTGAGTCTTGAGTAAGTAGATATTTAAGGAGGAATGGATAGGCCTGTAATTTCTAATATTTTGTTTAAAGGCATACTGAAGGCTTCTAGAAAAGTTATAGGACTGAGAATCAGTTGATTCAAGGAGTGAAATAGAATGAAAAAGTTCTGGAATGGAAAAGAGACATTGTAAGTAGGGTTAGCAATTAAACAATAATGTAAATGAGCTCATAATTAAAAATTGAGATATGTTTGTCTTTTGAAATACCCTTTATTTTCCCACTAATACGTATGATTTGGGCATGGGGAAGGAATATTCTCAGTCAATTCTCAAAGCCATTTGAGTTCCATGAGATTCTGACCTCCTTTATTTTCTCTATGCGGTCAGGAAGAACCAGGAGAAAAGTCTACATATTCTCCATGGAAAATACTTGATGTAAAATACCCTTTTTAGTCATTGGTGGCACCTTAGTAGACTTATAGTAATTCGAATGTAAACTTTGGAGCATTGCTTTTTAAAAAGTTAGATTATAAGAAGATTTGTGACGGTAAAATGTCAGCTAGCATACTTTTGTTTTCAACTGCATGCAGCTTTTCTGGTGTTATTATGGATGTCCATTAGCTCTTTAAGAAAACTTCAACATTTATCTAGGGAGAGGAAAAATACAAATGCAGTATTTCAATCTGCTATTTCTACTGTTTTTAATGTATGCATGCAATTTCTACATATTAAAAAAAAACCTCAAAGAGAGACTATAAAAGATCCATTTCTGATGTCATATTTGCATATTGTCTCTGTGTTTTCTGAAATGTTTCTTAATGTGATTTAAAATTTCTTATACTATTTCTCTTTTCAAAGATAGCCTTTATTAAAAAAAATACTGTGCATGCAAATGAGACCTATCCCTGTTTCTATAGAAACACAGGAAAACTTTCAAAGGCTGAAATATGTGCACACCAGTTATAGATATATGTATCTGGTATTTCTACATTTGAGTCCTGTTACGTACCTGTACTTGTTTTCTTTTTTGTATAAACATCTTTTTGATATTGGGGCTTATTCACTTCTCCTTTCACTCCAGTGATCCAGAACTTATTGATCCCAAAGAAAGAACCAGCCAACACTGAGGGCAGTGTTTTAAAACATAAATAACATTGTCATGTACACTCAGCCATTGGATCTACAGAATCCAATATTTAAAATATGACATATTCAGAATGCAGAGCAGCTACTGTACATCCCTTTGGGTACTGCTGGCTAAATTGTTATTTCTCTAGATTAAAAAAAAGAATACCCTGTATTATTTGTAAATAATAAGCTGAAGCTGGGCTGCTTATATATTGGGCTAACCTGCTGTAAATTAGGAATACAGTAAGCCATGTCTACACAATGTATCTTTAAACCTAGGGTACAGATAGCTTTTATCTGTGTTCTTTCAACACTCCCTTTTTATTTTACACTTGTTTCAAAGGAGAAAACAACCCTAAACCTTCTTATTTATAAATTGTGTTTTGTATCTTGACTTTAATGGAATATGAACCTTTTACAATGTCCTTTTTTAATTATTTGAAAATTGTTTTAATGGTTGTTGGGGATTTGCACTGTGAGCGACTTTGGGGGGGTATTTTTAATTCTGCATTCATTTGTATTCAATGTCTAAATTTCAATAAAGAAATTTATTGTTACAAATTTACTTTCATGCTATTGTTTACTATGATTTTGTTAAAGCAATTGATGAACTCAGTGGGGCTACAAAATAAAGTGGAATATGCTATATTTCCCCCAGTAATTTTGAACTGAGAAAACAGGCAAAAGTTCCTTAACTTATCACTACTTATTGTTCTATAAATCAATTTCCTGTGCAGTATGTGCAAATGTACATTTTGCAGGTCAACCCTCTTAGTCAACTGAGCCAATTGTTTTTCCATATGTTTCAGCAATAATCTGTTAGCCAATTTAGCTACAATGGGGAAAAATATTAGTACAAATGTACTGTATACAGAAAGACATATTTTCTTGTGTGCTAATATGGTATAGATGGTAGTAATTGTAGTAATAGTTATAGTTTTGCTACAGAAAATACTTTGATTCCACAATACTGCTCAGGAGAACCACTTTGGAGTAGTGGTTCAGGCACTAGGCTAGAAACTCAGAGACTATGAGTTCCAGTCCTGCCTTAGCTACTTAGCTAGGTGATCTTCAGCCAGTCACTATTTCTCAGCCCTATGAAGGAAACAGTGACAAACCACTTCCAAAAAATCTAGCCAAGAAAACTGTAGAGTATTGTCCTGGGAGTTGGAAGGAGTCAAGACTGATTGAAAGGCACTATTTATTAATTACTGGTACAGAATGCGGCCGCGCGGGGGATTATGGGAGCAAGAGGGCGCTCCCATGTGATGCCTCTCCTGCGCGAGCTGCATTGGCTTCCAGTGGTCTTCCGGGTGTGCTTCAAGGTGTTGGTCACCACCTTTAAAGTGCTCCATGGCATCGGACCTGGGTATTTGCGAGACGGCCTTCTGCTGCCGATAGCCTCCCACCGACCAGTACGCTCCCACAGAGAGGGACTCCTCAGGGTGCCGTCAGCCAGGCAATGTCGACTGGCGACCCCCAGGGGGAGGGCCTTCTCTGTGGCAGCATCTACCCTCTGGAATGATTTGCCACCGGAGATACGAAGGATACCAGATCTCCAGGCCTTTCGCCGTGCCCTAAAAACTTTTCTTTTCCATCAAGCAGGGCTGGCGTGACACCTCCCCCCCTTTTTAGCTCTTTTTAGCTTTTTAAGTGTAAATTGGGTCTTAATTGGATTGTTTTAAACTGTGGGCCAAAGCTGTATAATTCTTTTAATTGATTTTAAATTTTGTATTTGTATGTTTTTATCCTTGGCTGTGCACCGCCCTGAGTCCAATAGAAGGGCGGTATATAAATTGAATAAATAATAATAATAATAATAATAATAATAATAATAAATCAAATATATATAGCTGCCCATCTCACGAGAAGTGACTATATGAATATTGTATGTTTGCCTCTGCATGTTTTACAACATTTGCATTGTATGTTTTGCAAATAAACCCTTACCTATGGAAATGGATAGGAGAGTCAACTTCAGCGAGATGAGCAGCATACAAGCCTGATAAATAAATACAAAAAGTGATTGTGAGTCTGGACTCGGCAGGATTATGCACTGCGATTAAGGTAAACTAAATGAGACATACTCCTTAATCACCATTGAATTTGTGGTCTGGATTGGGATGACAGTATTTTAACTGGGTTGTCAAAAAGCATATTTTAATGATTATATACGTTAACTTTGATTTGGGAGTGAGCTGAAACTGCATCCTTTGAACCAATATTAGTATACTGTGGTTTGCTTTTGGCATTTTTCTGCCAAGTGAAACCTAATTAGAATTTTTCCAGCAGGGGTGTTGCTTGTGTGATGAGGCGTCTCTAGGGCTGAAGACTCTTCTGTCTTCATACTGAATTTAACTGCAGAACCTGAAATCCAACACAATTTTGGACAGTTTTTATCGTGTGGGGATTGTGTGAGACTCGTAGAGTTTGTGGCGGTTTACATTTAACACGTTTTTCCTCCAGAGAAACTGCTCGTGTTCTTTTCATGTATTCAAATCATGTTTATACTTGTATCTGTTATCTTATATATGCTTGACAACTAAATACATGAAACGGTCTTGCACACATGCCACAAATTACACAAAAAAGGCGGCCCGAGCGATCTCTCAGATCGAAACCAAAACGTCTCCCTTCTGCCTCTCGACTGAAATCGCGGGGAGAGGGGAGAGGGGAGGCGGAGCCATGAGGCGCGTGCAGCGTCTTCCTCTGCGGAGGGAGAAGGCGGAGCCTGGGAATGGGCGTGGACTAAGGACGGGTTGTTCTGTGTGTGCGCTCAGATAAGGCTCCCCGATGGCGGAGGCTGAAAGGAAAGAGGGGACGTTCCAAGCGATGAAGCGCTGTTTGTCTGATTTTCCAACCGAAGCCCGGGGTGAGCGGGATCTGGCTGTGTAAATGAGAGGCACGTTAGAGGCAGCGAAAGCTACACCCACCCACCCCCACCCCTCGGTTCTACCAGTGCATAAATGGAAGTAAGAGTATACAATCCACTTATGGACTAAGAATAACCGGAAGAAAAGAGAACGATAGTTATTTAATACCAGGCTGGATATTGCAGCGTGTGAGACCACATTCTTTTACAGGGGGAGTTTTTTAGGATTAGAAGTTGTCTCTCGCCGATTGGGCTCTGCGTTAAAGCGATCCAAAGATCGAGGGATGCCCCCACTTCTCTGCCCTGGAGATCTGCAAAAACGAAAAAAACCCTGACTGCTAAATCTGCTCCCCCCCCCAAAATAAAAAAAGCCGGCATAGTTTTGCTGCCATCTAGGGAACATCCGGATATTTGCATCGCAAAGTTGGTAGTGCCCCACGTGGATCATGATAACCCTGGCGATCTTAGAATCCCGGTTTCCATACCAATGTGTTGGCTACTTTCCAAAACAAGGGAGTTCTGGTGCACAAAATGCTGTACATTCTGTAACGAAGCAGTGATAATGAAGTGTCATATGGAGGCATTTGGTAGAAATACAGCTAGGCAGATGGGGCATAACGTTACCAAAGCCTAGGCCCATTCAATTGTGGCACTTAGCAGTCCCAGCCTGCACAGCAAAAATATAAGTATACAGTATAGTTTTAAGAATAATTCTACTCCCCGGTCTGTTACTGAATCTTCTGGGAAGAATGAGAGAATTATAACTGCACTAAGAAAAACTGTAGCCAGAATTGTCAATCCCTAAAATGATTGCAGCGTTCATGGATGTCTTTTCCTGTGTGAATAGAGTTGTGTTGGTCAGAATCCGTGCCATACCTTGATATTCTTCCGCCTCCCCTGGAATTCTACCGGGAATGGATCTGCCCAAACAAACCATGTATAATCCGAAATGCTTTCCACCACTGGCCGGCTCTGAAGAAGTGGACCTTGGGTTACTTGAGGTAGGAGGCTACAAGTGATAAAGATGGGATGTGTGCGCGTGTATGTGTATACACACACACATATATACATACATACACACGCCTGCATACACACACCTCAATCACTTATATGATGTCTTGATGATGATGTTTCCAGCACATCTGAGAGTGTTCTTGCCTAAAATATTGTGTCTATTTTTTCTGGCATAAATCTGTGTTACTTGCACAAAGATAAATCTCTTCTGATATTTTTGTTGCAGGCGAATAATGGGCTCCAAGCTGGTGAGTGTGGCAGTAACCCCCAATGGTTATGCTGATGCAGTTTATCAGGACTGGTTTGTTATGCCAGAGGAGCGTCATATGCCTTTTGGTGCTTTTTTGGACATTTTGGAGAAAAAGATAACTTCTCCAGGGGTGTTCTATGTGCAGAAACAGTGTTCAAACCTGACTGAGGAATTTCCTGAACTTATAGGTGATGTGGAGCCTGAGATACCTTGGATGAGCGAAGCACTGGGTAAATATTAAAATCCCAATATTCCAAAAATTGGTACTATATTAGGCAGCTGCTTTCTGGCTTTGGAATGCTCCAAGTTTGCATTGTTCATGGAGATTTTGCAATCAAAATTGATGGTTTTATTACTGTGCATGTAATTCCCATATAAATAATACCTTTTGATGATGTTGGTTCACAATGGCCAAGAGTCTTTGAGTTGTGTAGTAGAGATTGCCTGCTAAGAGTTTAGCAGAAGTATTTTAAGCTGTTAAACGCAGTTAACATTATTTTGTGTATCCTAAATTAAAAATCAAATGTTTAATTTGTCAAAACACATGCAGGCCAGCCCAAGGTTTTTTAAATGTTTCATAAAGCCCTAAAACCACAACACTAAAACTGTATAGTGAAATCTATTTAAATAATTATATCTGGGTGTTGCCAAACTTGCAGAATACTACGAGAAGTTTCCTTGGTGGGTGGCTACTGCAGAAAATTGCATTAGATGATTTATTAGATCCCTTCCAATTCCTAGAGAATTCCTGATTCTCTGAGTTTTAATTTTAAGTAAAAATCTGAAGAGAATGAACATGAGAAAGACAGTTTAGTCTAGTCGTTAAAGCACCAGGCCAGAAACCAGGAGACTATGTGTTCTGGTCCTGCCTTAGCCATGAAAGTTGGCTGACTTTGGGCCATTCACTCTCTCAGCCCACGACATCAGACTTGGGCGATCTGAAAATAGCAGACCCTGCATTTTCAGGAAAATGCTAGGAAGGAAAAAAAAAATAGAACGAAAATGAGCCTGTTGTCAGCTGCTTTCATTGAGAATATAAAATTATTCATCCTTGTGCATAATAGTGATAATATATATTTCTGAGACATTATCAGTTGTTTCTTCCAGATTTATTTAGTAAGGATGTTAAGAAAGGCAGCTAATTGATTGAGTGAAAATAAAATTCTTTACCAGTAGATCTGCAAGATAAGATAACACAAACCCAGACCCTTTTTTGATTTGACTTTTTTTTAAAAAAAATAGGAAAGAAGCCCGATGCTGTGAATTTCTGGCTGGGAGAATCTTCTGCAGTAACCTCATGTATGTATGAGATCAGTGCATTCTCTGCTGCACCAAAGGTACTTTTTCAAGAGGCAACTGGGCTTTCTGGTTTTTCTTTGAAGACGTTTTGCTTCTTATGTAAGAAGCTTCTTCAGCTCAGAAGTTTCCTGGATGAGAAGCGAAACGTTTTCAAAGAAAAACCAGAAAGGCCAGTTGCCTCTTGAAAAAGCACCTTTGAGATAGTCATGACCTGGATGACTGACAATCTCCATAGACATTCTCTGCTGCAATTCATAATTGGAAGGCAAATTTGGGCACCAAAACGTCTTTAAAAAAATAAAGGAAAATTTCTTTTGCGGAACAATATTTGAAATATCTTCCTTAGTCCTAACTGTTACTATAACTGAACCTAGTTTCCCCCACTCCCACTTTGCAGTTACTTCATTTGGACAGAATTTTGGAGGGAAGGAAGTGGGTGGGAGGGGTGTCAGAAGACATAGGATTACAAATAACAGGCAATGATGCTTGGACTCAGTTCAGGGAATCGGACAGAGTGTAATGAAAGGCTTACCTAGAAATCTCTTCTGAGTTTTTTTTTCCAAGTCCTGATTGCTGAATATCATTATAATCTGTATCTAAAATGAGTGGTGGATAGCAAAATAAAAAACCAAGCCAATTCATGGACTGTGCAAGCATATGGAATTATGCTAGTCCTTATAAATTCATGCTTGTGCGTTATTTCTGTGCTATGTTTGTAATGGAGGTAACAAATGACCAATTCCCTCTTCCTTTTCCCAGTCTTTCATTTTTCTCCCTCCAATCTTAGTACACAAAGACCATTATGAAAACTTGTACTGCGTGATTTCTGGAGAGAAACATTTTTTGTTACATCCGCCAAGTGACCGTCCCTTCATCCCATATGGTAGGTATTTTGAGAAATGGATAGGAATGGTGTTGGCTACATGACGCTGATATTTTGTGAGTCATTCAAAAAATGCCTGGGCTTCAACTTCTCCAATATTTTGCTATACAGCAGGGACTGTGGGTTTTTTTTACTAAGCAAAGCAAGGATAATCACCATACAGCACAGATGCATATTTAATAAATACAGCTGAGGTTTATGAGAAGCTTGGAAAAGGCATAAGAACATGAGATCCTTTTGGTACCTCTTGGCCCATCTCTCTTCTGTTGCTTTGGCTATTTGTTCACCCAGGAGATGTTAACTGTAGTCAGATGAGGAAAACATTATAGGTAGTCCTCAACTTACAACCATTTGTTTAGTGACCATTCAAAGTTACAACAGTACTGAAAAAAGTGATTTATGACTGCTTTTCACACAACCATTGTAACATCCTTTTGGTCATGTGATTAAAATTTGGACGCTTGGCAACTGGTACATATTTATGACAGTGTCCTGAGATCATGTGATCACCTTTTGCAACCTTCCTACAAAAGTGAAGTCAAGGGGGAAGCCAGATTCACAAGTGTGTTACTAACTTCACTGCACGGGTTTCCTTAACAACTGTGGCAAGAAATGTAAAAAGGGGCAAAACCAGGGGTGAAATGCTACCAGTTTGGACCAGTTCACCCCAAACCACTAGTAAAAAAATGCTATAGGTTCAGGCAAACTGTTATTTCCGAAATCTGCTTTCTAGTGAATCTAAATCGCGCAGCACAGCTGTTCCCTCTCCCCGCTGTTCTACTTACCTTGGAAAAGGCTTCTTAAGCCTCCTTGTTCAGCGCTGCGTAGTAGCACTTGTGTGCATGCGCGCACAGTGTGTGTTTGGCACCCACTGTGCATGTGCACGCAGTGAAACAGTAGCAGATTTTGGAGCATTTCACCACTGGGCGAAATACACTTAACAACTGTCTTGCTTAGAAAAGAAAATGTTGGGCTCAATTGTGGTTGTAAGTCAAAGACTACCTGTGCTTCGGCATAATGCACTACAATAACCTTTCCTAACCTGTTACTCTATAAATTATTGGAACAATAATTTTGTGGGCTGGGCATTTTGAGAGTTATATTCCTCAAACATCTGGAACACATCGTGCTGGAGAAGGCTATACTGTAGATCTCAAACTTTTGGCACAATTTTTGGAAGAAAAAAATTAGTAAACAAACTAGGGATTACATGGGATTTGTGGTTTTTTTCCTGCTTTTAAAATATTTATAAAAGCATCTACGTGAAAGGGGGGACATTTTGGAATGTTGCTGTTGGTAAGGGGGAGGGGGAGGGTCTACTGCTTGCTAAATTGCCTTCTTCTGAAATTGCTGTTAACTTTGAAGGAGAAATGTTATGGTTAAAATTTTCCAATGCTGATATATATTGAGGAGCTAGAATTTGGATTGATTAATCAAAGAATTATACGGTATTTATGCTGTGTATGGCTTCTTTCCAAACTCTTCTTCCCAGTGTGGCTTAAAAAGAAAGGCAGAAAAAGAGAATTCCAGTCATGAATTCCCACAGAATGCCTAATTTGTCCTCAATATTAAAACAGATGGTTTATATGTGGACTTATATATGATTTTTTAATATTTATATAAATAAATATATACATACATATACTTTCCCCAGCTATATATACATTCAAGTTCAGATTTCTGGAAAAAATAATTTCTAGTAAAACAATCTGTTTCAAGGGTAACAATCTGTATTAAATGGTAAAATACCCCATGGTGTTCCTGTGAGTTTGCCACATTGCCCTGAGGTGCTGTGGTACATACACAGTGTGGGAACTGCAGAATTAATCGTAAACAATACACTTCTGTATGTACTTCATGTTCCAGAGTTATATCCACCAGCAACTTACCACATCTCAGAAGATGGGTCATTTGATGTTCTGGAAAATAAAACAGGAGAGAAGGTATGCATAACTTTCAGTCTACTTTATAAACTTACTATTATATCTTATTAGTTTAAAAATATTTTAATGATCCTCCTCTCAAGTTATCAGGTTGCCCTGCACTGATCCTGCCTCCTCCTCCTCAATTCTCCATGCTCGGGGATGGGGGGGGGGGGAGTAATTGCTCATCTGCTCTGCTTCCTGCCCTGTCCTCCCCCCTTGCTTGGTCCTCCTGTGCCCCCTCTCCCTTGTTGGCGATCCTTCCCAAGCCCGAGGGACCTGGGACTGCCTTGTCCTGCTCCTCAGATCGTTCCTCCATTGGCCCTAGCTCTGTCTCATCTTTCTCTTTGGATTCGGGCTCCGACAGGGCCATGACACATGTTGGAAATGAAAAAAATGCACTGAGGAGAGGCTTCCGTCTAGCTACTCTGCCATAAAGCCCAGATCGGTATAGGGCGGCAGTGATGGTTGTTCTTCTGGAACTCTGTCCCATCTCTACACTAATTGTTTAAAAAAATATTTTGATATTTGGTTGTATTGCTTAATAATTGTGCAGGATTCTATTTTCAATGCTTTTCATATATTTCTCTTAAATGATTCAATTCTGGAAGAAATAATTATCTTATTAATATCATATTAATATCATATTAACCTTTCATCCACAAAGGTACCCTGGATCCCTTTAGATCCTTTAAGTCCAGATTTGAAACAATACCCAGAATATGCTCAGGCAAAGCCTTTAAGATGTACTGTGAAGTCTGGTGAAATGTTGTATCTTCCTTCTCTTTGGTTCCATCATGTTCAGCAATCACATGGCTGCATAGCAGGTAAGAAAAATGCCGAAGGTATCTTTTAATTTATAATAGCTACAAGCTCACCAGATTTCTCTGTCAATATGTAAATGATTTCCTTCTTCTGTCTTCAGTTAGATTGTATTCAATGTTATTCCAAAATATCAAATCAAATCTTTATTATCATCATAGGCCAGTATAAGAAAGGTGGGATGCAGTCAATTTAAAAGCATAGAAAACACATTAGAATTTACAGTAACAAAAGAAAAAAGTGAAAACCTAGGTGATATATAGGATATATGTATTAAAACCGAAAGTATATATAAAAAACAAGAACCTTAAAAGAATCTAAAAACAAGAGTAAGAGCATTAGATGAGTGTAGGGATCTTTAAAAGGTTATTATACTTACCCAGCAGGAGAGACATTGTGATCATTTCAAAACAAACCACTTGTAGGCATAGATCTGGCTTCACTCACTCAGATTCTACTCATGGAATAGTTCTGCAGACAGACATGTTAGAGAGAGTCTTCGGTGACCTTGAGGAGCAAAAGAAAGAATTGCTAAAAATGACCTTTATCATCTTCTAGTAGTTGGGATTTCTGCTTGAAATAATATTTATTTTTTGGAAGGCAACTCAGGATCCAAGCCAACCTTTGAATAGATGAGATCTGAAAATAATATTGTATTTGAATTGGAAAGTTCAAATTCTACCAATATACTTTGACAGTTTCTGCTGCAGTTTCTCTGCTGCAAATCAAAGTAAGAATTGCATATATTCTGTAAGTAGTCCTTGATTAATGACCATTTCTTCATTGTCTGTTTGACGTTACTGTAGTGCTGAACAAGTAGAACTTATGACTAGTCATCTCTGCACTCTTATGATCATAAACTGGGTGTAAGGTCTTTCCTCAGTGGTCCCCTCAGGAAAACAGAACTCTTGAAACAGGTAGCATTTTAAAAGGAACTTTTATTGGGTGACAGTGATAGCAAAGAGAATAGGCAGGATCTAAAGTTATCGCACTAGAACGTTAGATTAAAAGTTGTTTGTCAAAACCCCTCCCCACTGCTCAGTCCGACAAGAGCCAATCACCAGATGTTGGGTTGTTGTGAGAACTTTGAGCTGAGAAGGTGATAAGCTGTTCTCAGGCACCGCACTCCCGTCTTCTTCGGAACTGAGACAAAACAGATGGCCCCAGGCCCATCCCTCCCCAGGAAGACACATCAAAGTAAAGGACCAAAGCAAGTGACAGATCATAAAAATACCAAGGCTCCCTCCTCTCGCCAGAATGGCAGCGTCCTGATAGGGAACTATGGGGACCTGACACCGGGCCTTGGCAACTTGATGGTTGCAGTGTCCTGCAGGCACATGCTGGCCATTTGTGACCTTCTCTGCCAGCTTCTGGCAAGCAAAGTCATTGGAGAAGCTGGTAGGGAAGTTTGCAAGTCATTCCTGTCGTTCACTTTTGTGGCTTTTTCTCCTGAGGAGCCCAGCTATGGACTACACAGTCCCTGGGAACTCATTCAACTTAGTGTGCACCTGCCAGCAGCACCCACCTGCCACGCACTCCATACCATGCTCACATGACTGCATTCACATGGCAGCCACCTGCGCACCTTCTGCACCTGTATTCTCCCCTCAGTCACTCTTCTGCCATGCCACAGCAGTTATTTACCTGCCCGCCAGCCTGCTTGCCAGCTTGCCCGGGATTTGGTACTTCTTGCCAGCTTTCCCATGAATTTTGCTTGTTGGAAGCTGGCAGGGAATTGCAAGGGGGTCCTCACTTAACAACAGCAATGAGGACTGCTGGAATTGTGGTTGCTAAGGGACGAGCTCACGTAACATTGCTGTTTACAACCATATTGCTTAGCAATAGAAATTGCACTCCTAATTAACATAATTAAGCAAGGACTACCTTGGTTATGTTCATTTAAAGTAAAGATCATCTTTACAATGGATTCTATATGATGCCTCACTACTACCGCCTGCCCCAACTGCAGGGAGACGGAACCGACCAGATGGTTCCGTCCCAGGCGCCTGATGGATCCCGAAAGGTTCCTGACGGAGCTTGGGCCGTTTCCTGAGACTCTAACACACGACTCGACTGAAGAGCTGGTGGCTGCCTGGGAAAGGGCGGCCGCTGGAGCTTTGGACCGCGTCGTGCCTTTGCGGCCTCTGACCCGATGCCGATCTCAATTAGTTCCTTGGTTCTCTGAGGAGCTGAGAGAGATGAAGTGTCGGAAAAGACGCCTAGAGAGCATTTGGAGGACTAGTCAATCCGATTCCGACCGGACACAGGTGAGGTCTTATATCAAGACCTACCTAGTGGCGATAAAAGCGGCAAATTCTAACCATTTTTCCGCTCTTATCACATCTGCAGAGAACCGCCCAGCCGCCCTGTTTAGGGTGACCCACTCCCTTCTTCGGGGGGGAGTGCGGGAAGATCCCTTGCAGGGTCGTGCTGAGGATTTTGTGCAATTCCTGCACGATAAAGTCGCTCGGATTCGGGATGGCTCATTCCGATTGGATGAGTCCACGGGAGGAGACCGGGGCAGGTCTTGAGAATGTTATCTGGGAGGAGTTTGATCCTGTGACTCCCGAGGATGTGGACAGGGTTCTGGGTAAGATTAGTGCCGCCACGTGTTTATTGGACCCGTGTCCCTCCTGGTTGGTACTGGCCTCCCGGGAGGTTACACGAGGCTGGCTCCAGGGGATTATAGGTGCTTCTCTGAGTGAGGGTGCCTTTCCTGCCGCCTTGAAAGAGGCGGTAGTGAGGCCCCTCCTCAAGAAGCCTTCCCTGGACCCGGCTGAATTAGCCAACTATCGTCCAGTCTCCAACCTTCGTTTTGTGGCGAAGGTTGTTGAGAGCGTGGTGGCACGACAACTTCCCCGGCACCTGGATGAAGCTATCTATCTAGACCCGTACCAGTCGGGCTTCAGGCAGGGGTACAGCACAGAAACGGCATTGGTCGCGTTGGTGGATGATCTCTGGAGGGCTCGGGACAGGGGTTGCTCCTCTGTCCTAGTCCTATTAGATCTCTCAGCAGCTTTTGATACCATCGACCATGGTATCATGCTGCAGCGGTTGCGGGGGTTAGGAATAGGGGGCACCGTTTTGCGGTGGTTCTCCTCCTTCCTCTCCGACCGCTTGCAGTTCGTGTTGGCAGGGGGACAGAGGTCGACCTCGAGGCGTCTCGCATGGGGAGTGCCGCAAGGGTCGGTCCTCTCGCCTCTCCTGTTCAACATTTATGTGAAGCCGCTGGGTGAGATCATCCGTGGTTTTGGGGTGAAGTGCCATCTGTACGCTGATGATACTCAGCTGTACATCTCCACCCCAGACCACCCCAACGATGCCCTTGATGTGATGTCTCGCTGCCTGGAGGCCGTGCGGGTCTGGATGGGGAGGAACAGGCTCAGACTCAACCCCTCCAAGACCGAGTGGCTGTGGCTTCCGGCGCCCCTCCAACTGGTCCAGAATGCGGCCGCGCGGGTGGTTATGGGCGCAACCCATTGTGCCCATGTGACACCCCCCCACATGCTCCTGCGCGAGCTGCACTGGCTCCCAGTGGTCTTCCGGGTGCGATTCAAGGTGTTGGTTACCACCTTTAAAGCGCTCCATGGCATAGGACCCGGGTACCTCCGAGACCGTCTTCTGCCACCAATAGCCTCCCACCGACCAGTCTGTTCCCACAGAGAGGGTCTCCTCAGGGTGCCATCAGCCAAGTTATGTCGGCTGGCGACGCCCAGGGGGAGGGCCTTCTCTGTGGGAGCCCCAGCCGTGTGGAATGAACTGCCCCCGGAAATTCGTAAGATCTCCGACCTCCGGGTGTTTCGCTGCGCATTGAAGACCCTGTTGTTCCGCCAGGCCGGACTATCAACACAGTAGTTTTTAAATTGGGGTATTTAAATTTATTGGGGTTTTAAATCTGAGCCACTTTATTTAATTATTTTAAATTTTATACTGTTGTTTTGTCTGTGTTTTTAAATAGGCTGTACACCGCCCTGAGTCCTTCGGGAGAAGGGCGGTATAGAAATAAATAATAATAATAATAATAATAATAATAATAATAATAATAATAATAATAATAATAATTATTATTATTACTTCACACCCACCACCCCCTTTTTTAAAAAGTAAATTCTGTTTAGATGAAAAATATATAAAACTAGATTACATTTGAAAATATTGTATCAGAATGCCATTATAGCCATGTAGTAACTAATGCTAGTAATAAAGTTGTTTATTGAAGCAGAACTGTTTAAATCTCTTGGCTGAGTTTATTTAAAATGGGCAGAAAAATTGGATTACTTCCTTCCAAGGTTCCAATGACAGAATCTCTAAAAACCCAGTGTTGCATTGAGAATTGGTAATAATATTAAGGGTAGAATCTTCAGGTTATCTGTATGTTTGGTTTTTAATTTGCATTGAATCATAGAGTTCCTTATAAAGCTTAAATTATGAGGTAAGAATACTATTAATACTATTAAAAGACTTTTTCTTTCTTCCTCAGTGAATTATTGGTATGATATGGAATATGATCTAAAATACTCCTATTATCAGCTGCTGGATTCTCTCACCAAAGCTGCACAACCAATGTTGGATTCTTCTTGGAACAGCTGAACTTTTACATCTGATGTGGAATTATGCTTACAATTTTTCTATATCTTTATTCATATAATTTAAATAAATAATTGCATAATTGATCTCATAATGCAAAAGGCAATTTTTATATCATATGAATGCATTATAGGAGATGTTGGCCAAACTCTATCTTACACAGCTGTTTTCCTATTTTTAGTGAAATACCGTATTTTTCGTACTATAAGACGCACCTGACTATAAGACGCACCTGACTATAAGATGCAGCTAAATTTAGTAGAGGAAAACAAAAAAAAAGTTTTTTCGGCCCTTTTCCAATCCTTTTTCAGCCTGTTTCCGGGGCTTTTTTCGGCCCGTTTTCAAGGCCCTTTTTTTTTGCCCATTTACGAGATTTTTGGGGGTGTTTTTGAGGCTATTTTTGGCCTGTTTTCGAGGCTTTTTTTGGCCCATTTTTGAATTTTTTTCAGACCGTTTTTTTGGGAAAAAATGAGCCAAAAAAAGCCCCCAAAACAGGCTGAAAAAAGTCCTGAAAACAGGCTGAAAAAAGCCCCGAAAATGGGCCAAAAAAGCCTAAAAAGAAACCAAAAAAAGATCTGAAAATGGGGCGTGCGGAGGCAAAAAAAAAATGGCGGGTGGGTGGTGCTTTGGTAATATTCAGTCTATAAGAGACACAGACATTTTTGCCTCCTTTTGGGAGACAAAAAAATGTGTCTTATAGTCCAAAAAATACAGTACTTTGCCTCATCACTGTGTCAGTTACCAAATCATATTCTGATTAACAGTTTTATCTTTTAAAAATTAAGCAGATTTTCTATCTTCATTTTGTAAAGTCCGGCTATACGCTTAAGCTCTCAGTGAACCAAAAAGAAAGACTTAAACGGAGGCTTGAATAAGAATCAACATTTAATCTTTGATCAAAGACAAAAGGCTGGGTAAAACCATTCCAAACACATACAAAGAGATATGTATAAGGGAGGGTTCACATCTTCAGAGAAGATGTAACCACGTTTTATACCTTTAAAGCAACAGTTAGATCCCCAATTCTGGCCCCTTAATTTATGTTTGTGTATTCTTTGTTGCCCTGCAAAGGAATCTAACTTCCAATTAGTCTTATCTTTGTTTACTTAATTGGCCACTTAGCCCCTGGCTCCTGAAGACCAGATCTTATCCAGATCAGACATAAATTAGGATTGAGATGTAAATTACCCCTTTGTTGATGGCTGGAGTTCCAACAGATACGTACCATGTTTTTAGGTGGCACAGAAAGAGATTGATATGAGCAGGTCAAATGGCAGGAAAAACGTTTGATAAATACCAGATACATTTCAGAGGCCTAATGACAATATGTTTGTAACGGGAGATACAAATAGAAAGGAATAATATATGTGATACAAAAAGCACAATATATATGTTACAGGAACCTAATGATTACAGAATAACAAGCTTTTACTAAATCTAGTATATCAGTATTTTATATTCTATATTATTGTTTCCCTACAATTTCAATGAGATTTCAGGTTAATGTTTGGAAATGACACCATCTACTTCGTGTAAAATGGATTCCTGCAGATAAACAGTGTTTTAATGCCCTCAGTATCATTCAACATCTGTATTTGTCTGTTGGATGAAAAAACATGGAGTAGTATCTGCTAGCTTTCTGTTTCTTACTCAGAAGAATATTCAGAGTTACTGTTATAAGCTGTTAAATGACATATGGGAAAAAAAACCTGTTATTGAGGGACTACTTATTTTTTAAAAGATTGTGGGGTACCACAAGGTTTCATCTTAGGCCCAGTACTCTTCAACATCTTCATAAGTGACTGATTAGGGAACAGAAGAGGAACTTTTCAAATTTGGAGATGACACTAAGCTGGGAGGAATAGCCAACACCCCAGAAGGTAAGTTCAGGATCCCAAAAGATCTTGACAGACTTGAACAATGGGCCCTATCCAACAAAATGAAATTTTAATGTAGAAAAAAGCAAGGTTTTTACACTTAGGTAGGAAAAACCAAAAATACAGATATAGATTAGGCAAAACTTGGCTCAAAAACAATAACTTGAGAGGGACCTGGTGGAAGATCACTGAAATATGAGCCAGTAGTGTGTGTCAGCAGCCAAAAAAGCTTATACAATCCTTGGTGTATAAACAGGCATAGAATAAAAATCAGGTGAAGTACTACACCTAGAAAACTCTATCCAGTTTTGGTCGCCATATAACAAAAATGTTGAGACTGGAAAAAGTGCAAAGAAGAGCAACTAAGATGATTAAAGGCCTGGAAATGAAAACATATCAAGAATATCAAGGATTTGGGTTTGGCTAGTCTAGAAAAAAGAAGAACTAGGGGGCACATGATAGCAGTATTCCAGTATTTGAGAGGTTGCCACAAAGAGGAGGGGGTCAGTTTATTTTCCAAAGCACCAGAGGGCAGGAAAAGAAAGAATGGAAACTAGTCAAGGAGAGAAGCAACCTGGAATTAAGGAGAAACTTCCTAGCAAAAAAATTAATCAGTGGAATAGCTTTCCTCTAGAAGTTGTGGGTGTTTCATCACTAGAGGTTTTAAGAAGAGACTGGAGAATCACTTGTCTGAAATGGTACAGGGTCTCCTGCTTTAGCAGGGGGTTGGACTAGAAGACCTCAAAGGTACCTTCTAGTTCTATTCTGATTGATTGATCTATTATTGTCTGATGAAGACAAGCATAATGAAAGAATTTGCATTGTTTGCTATGCTGCAAAGGAAGATGCAAAAGCACATTTTGACAAATAGTGCTGTTAATATTATGGGGGGATCTGTTGAACTAATATGATTGCTGTAATTTCATGTGTTCAACATCTATGGTTGCAAATAAATATTTACATAAATGTGCAATAAATAAATAATCTTTGGGTTCCTAATGAACATGATTTACAATAGACATCATGGCAATATTTTAATATGCCAGTTGTTTTAATAGGATATTCTCATATTTTTGAGTAGCTTTGCTGGTCACAAAATCTCTATGTCATATAACTAAAGCCAACGTTCTCACTTTTGCTTTTTGATTGCCAGTTCTGCTGTGCAAGAGGGCAAACTCCAGCAAGGCAACTCTTGCAACCACTTGGCAATTCGCAGGGCTGACTTGACTTCCGCTTGGTAGCTCCCGCCCATAATTTGTCAGAATTTTGTGACTATTTTTATTTCTGATTTTAAGAACTACATTTCCCAGAAACCCTCACCGCATGGTTTTATTCGCCGCCCTAAATCCTTCGCATTATAAACTGGGAGCCAAAGTCCAGAGAGCAAAATAAACCCGCCCGGGATCTGAGCAGGAGCAGAGGGAAGCTTGGCGGGCTTTAGCAAAGTTGCTCAGATGGCGGCGCGCATTCTGATCTTGCCTTCTCCCGCCTGCCTGTATGACGAGCCAGTCCAGGTGAAGATCGAGGGCCTCTCTCCGCTACAGGAGGTCACCGTCTCGGCCTCTCTGGTGGATGAAAGCGGCAACCTTTTCCAATCGCGCGCCTACTATCGGGCTGAAGGTAACGGAGCCTTGGACCTCAGCTGCTCCCCGTCGCTGGGTGGGAGCTACTGCGGGGTCGAGCCCATGGGCTTACTGTGGACGCTGGAATCCCCGACGCCCCATAAGAGGCTGAGGAAGACAAACGTCCTCACCCCTTTCTGTGTCACCTACGAGGTGTACGACGGGCGCGGAGTCAGCGGCTCGCTCCTTTGCCGCTGCCGCAGCGAGAGGCGCTTCATGGCCGAAGGCGTGAAAAGAGTGCCCGTCCGAGAAGGCCGGCTCAGAGCCACGCTTTTCTGCCCGCCCGGTGAGTTGCAACTTGCACGAGTGGATGAGCTGAAAGCCCGGGGGTCGCGGGGCTGAGATCCCTGAAAACAAACACGCCTAGCAGGCAGCGAAAGACCTCGCTGGAAACGATTTCCTCCTTAAAGGTAGATCATTGAAAATAGCGAAGCCCCCCCCCCCCCTTTCCATCCCTGGAGTTGCTTTTGCTTCCCTTCTAGGTTCCCAAATCCAGGCGAGTTGTCCAGTCATATGAGCAAGACTGGATCTCTAGAAATTGTTATAGAGTACAGCTCTACTGGTGATGTCTTAAGAGTGGCAGGTGTGCTTTTGATGTTTAATCTCCATTTTATGCGTTTCTTTGTCCCTCCCAAGTCTAGGTGCTCTTCGCTGTGGATGCAACATATGTTGTAGGAAGTTAAAGATTAAAATGTCACAATTGTAGCAGCATTAAATCAAAATAGTTAATATACAGATTTTTTCTGGGTGAAAAACTCCCTGGTGCCCATTTATCATAGACTACACAGTGAAGCAAGGCTTCACTAGTAGTTTTAAAACAGGTCTGTCCAGCATTTATTCTACAGGTGTGCTGGATATCTCTAAATCTCTAGATGGTTTGTTTGATTTGGGTTTCTGGGAGTCCACCAGCTGTTGGAGAACTGTTCCCTGTGGGAAAGGGTATCTTAACTTGTAGGTTTTGTAAGGGCTGGTCTCTGAATTTTCTTTCCAAAAGTATCAGCCTGTTTGGTTTTATAATCCTGTAAAAACCCTGTTCTTTTTCATGTCTTTTTTTAGGCCCTGGACCTTTCCCAGCACTTATTGACTTGTATGGATCTGCAGGCGGACTGGTGGAGTACAGAGCAAGTCTTTTGGCAAGCAGAGGTTTTGTTACACTGGCACTTGCTTTTTTAGCTTTTGAAGATCTCCCCACTTTCCCAGAGTTCATTGACTTAGATTATTTTGGTGAAGCAATAAAGTTCTTGCAGAAACAACAAAAGGTATCCAAACAAACTAAGATCATGAGTGATGGGGCGTTGACTTTTGAGCAAGAAATAATTTGGTGCTTTTGTAGTTTTGTAATACAACGCAGTTAATCTTTAGTCTTGTTGGAACTGAAACCCTTAGTTTATACTGAGATTCATAAATGCAAACTTATCTTAAGCTGATGCTGAAGCAGTCTTGGATTTGATTCCAACTTGTGTTGCAAAAAGTTCTATTTGTGCACCCTCCCTCAACTTAGTGTTTTCCAAATTTGTTATGTATTTTGAATCTTATAATTGTAGACCATCTGAAGGAAATGAAGTTGGGAGATAAATTATAATTAATGGGGAAAGAATGAATATGGATATGAAAGTAATCCTTTTCCTATGGTTTCAGGTTAAATCGACGAAAATTGGAGTTGTGGGACTATCTAAAGGTGCAGATCTCGCTCTTGCCTTAGCTGCATTTTGTCCGGACATCCAAGCTGCTGTCAGCATTTCTGGCTCAGGGGTAAATGCTTTTTTCCCCTTGAAAGTGAAAGGACACATCATTCCACCTCATCCTTATAATTTGGAGAAGGTCAAATCTACTGATGTTCCGAATGTACTGAATTTTACTGAAGTAATGGATGACCCCAAAGACCCATCGACCTGGCCATGCCGCATCCCTGTTGAAAAGTCCTTAAGCAAGTTCCTCTTCATATGTGGACAGGATGACAAACACTGGAAAAGTCAAATGTTCTCCCAAGAAGCTGTTAGCCGCCTTCAGCAGAATGGATGTCATGTGGAGTTCTATTGCTATCCTGGAGCTGGGCACCTCTTGGAGCCTCCTTATATGCCCTTGTGCTCTATTTCATTTCACAAGGCAATTGGGGCCCTTGTAGTCTGGGGCGGAAAGTGGAAAGAACATGCAAAGGCACAGGAAGATGCTTGGCAAAGAATATTAGCCTTTTTCAGACAACACTTGTTGGAGTCAACTTTGAAAAGTACTTTATAGGGTGCAGTTTCGTACTTGCTTGTAAGAAAGGCAGAATTGCTCGTCCTACTTTAGATGTCAGTTGGTAACCACGTTAAACTCAGAGTGATGGTCTTTAGAAAGTATATTTTGCCACTTTGAGGTACACCAATAGGGCACCACAATTTTCATTAGTTTGGTGAAAATTCTTCCAGCTGCAGACCTTTAAGAATAGAATATTCTTAAGTGCCTCTTCAGTGCCTCTTCTGCAAGGGCAGAGACCAACTTTGGGTTCATCTTTTTCCTTCATGGTTTAGAGCCCTTTCAACAAAGTGGCCCAGACAAGGAAGTTTTGATGGGGTCTTATACGGGTTTTTAGCTTTATCTGATTTAATTAGACATTTTAACTTTGTATAATGGATTATTTTGGTTTTTATTGTTGTAAGCCGCCCTGAGTTTGTTGGAGATAGGGCGGCATATGTCTAATAAGCCTAATAAAATAAAATAAATAAATAAAATAAATAAGTTTGTATCTCAGCAGGTGCTAGGTTGCTGAGCCCATCATCAATATTCTCTACAGTTTCTCACCATGAACAGTTGAGAGATTTAACTTCATTTTAAGACTCTTCTCTCTTTTTTTTTTTTTAGTCAAGTTTTTTATTTATAAGTATTTTGAAGACTTATTTTGTCTGGGCATTTCATTTTACAAAAGAAGGAAAAAATAACAGATATACTGATAGTAATAATGATTATACACATAATTAAAACTGTATTTATAATTATATTAGCTTATTTATCATCATATTAATTGTACTATTATACTTATAATTATAAACAACGTATTTTATTTAAAAAATATATTTTAAAAAGCAGAGACATCACCCTGCCAACTAAAGTGCCTATAGTCAAGGCTATGGTTTTCTCAGTTGCAATGTATGGCTGTGAAAGTTGGACCATAAGAAAGGCTGAGCGCAAGGAATTGAGGCCTTTGAATTATGGCGCTGGAGAAGACTCCTGTGAGTCCCTTGGACTGCAAGGCGATCAAACCGTCAGTCCTTTTTTTATTATTTTTTATTATATTTTTATTGTTAAAGAATAACAGAAAGGAAAAAAAAATCAATACAAAAATCAATAGTAAGGAAAAAAAATTTTCCCCCCAACGTGCTATACAAACGGAAAGGAATTTTCTTTATATATACCACTTCTAATTTTAATATCACAAGTCAATTTATCATTTAATGCAAATTTCCATGTTTCATTATACTATTCTTATAATTTTAAGTCAACATTTAATTTCCAATATCTAGCAATTATAATTCTCCCCATTATAACCAAAATCCTCACCAATTCTCTTTCTCCAGTTGTTAATGTTGTTTCATTCCATATTAATAATAATATGGTTTCCAATTTCAATTTGACCCTCTTCTTAATCATTTCAAATATTTCATTTTCTATCCTAGACCAAAAAAGTTCAACCCCATTGCATTTACACCACATATGAGCATATGTCCCGAGTTCCACTTTACATCTCCAACAGATTTTATCCACTTTATTATCCATTTGAAAAAGTCTTATTGGGGTCAAATACCACTTCCAAATGACTTTATAGTTATGTTCTTTAATCCTTATTGATAATGTCCTCATTATTCTACTAACCCAGTTCATATTCCAATTTTGATCAGAAATTTCAATACTCAGTTCTTTTACCCAATTCTCTTTCATTACCCTTTGTGAATTATTATCAAAGTTAATAATTTTATAAATTTTACTAACTAATCCCTTTGGCCCGATTTCATATTTTATTATTTGAGATGTCAAATTTTCAAATTCCATTTCCTTTCTACTCTCATCATTCCTTTCTTTGCATTTCCTATTCCATTTATTCATTTGAATTCTTTCAAACCAATTAATGTTTAATTTTCCATAAATTTCCTCTTTCCTCATTTCATTTTCTATAAATTTCAACCATTCACTAATTGTTTCCACTTTCTCTTCTATTATAATCCTCTCTCTGTTACTATTTAATTTCATTGTGCAATTCTCTTTCAGTTTACCTAAATACAATGCGTCTGGTATTAATGTTTTTGCTACTCTGTCCCAATTTTTAGTCAAACTATTTAACCAATAATTACAAATTTTAACCTTACCTTTAAAATTTTCCAAAAACCATTTGTAACCAAACTTCTTTATTTCCGTCATTTCCAAATTACCCCAAAGTCTAACATCTCCTTTTAAAATTTTTATTACTGTTTTTATATTAAATGCTCTATAATTGTTTAATAATTTTGGAATTCCTAAACCACCTTGTTTTTGGTTCTGATACCACATTTTCTTAATCAATCTTGGTTTTTTATCCCCATTACAAAATTTATCTAATTTTTTTTGATATACTTCAATGTCCTTCTCGGTTAAAAAAATTGGAAGCATCTCGAATAAAAAGTTAAATTTAGGAAGTAACATCATTTTACATAAAGCTACTCTACCAAACCAGGATAACTTAAGTTTTTTATATTTCCCAATTTTCTCTTCAATTTCTTTTATTACTATGTCATAATTTAGTTTCTTTAAATTTTTAATTTTAAGTGAAAGTATAATACCTAAATATCTTAAATTATCCTTTATCCTAATTCCAAATTGATTTTGTAATTTTTCTAATTTATTTTCCTTATCAATTTCCATTAATAATTCTGATTTTGCCCAATTTACTTTCAAACCAGTCATATTTTCAAATTCTTCCAAATGTATTTGAACTCTTTTTATATCATTTGTAATATTATTTAAAATGACAAGAGTGTCATCTGCATATAAATTAACTTTGACGCCTTTATAACCTATTAATTCTGAATCCTCTTCAATCAAAGTTGTTAAAATTTCCATTGCTAATAAAAATAGGGTCGGAGACAGGGGACAACCCTGTCTTGTCCCTGCTTCCAAATTTATATCCGGTCAGTCCTAAAGGAGATCAACCCTGACTGCTCTTTAGAAGGCCAGGTCCTGAAGATGAAACTCAAAATACTTTGGCCACCTAATGAGAAGGAAGGACTCACTGGAGAAGTGCCTAATGCTGGAAAAGATTGAGGGCAAAAGAAGAAAGGGACGACAGAGAACAAGATGGCTGGATGGAGTCACTGAAGCAATAGGCGTGAGCTTAAATGGACTCCAGAGGATAGTAGAGGATAGGAAAGCCTGGAGGAACGTTGTCCATGAGGTCGCGATGGATTGGACACAGCTCTTCGCTACTAACAACATTTATGATCATATTAATTATACTAGCATACTTATAGTTATAAACAACATATTTTACTTACGTATAACAATCTTTGCCCTCTAATTCCGTTAATTTCCTGCATAATTTATTATAAAATTTTTCTTGTTTTATGCTTGGTGCATAAATTGTTACTAACAGAATTTTCCTATAGTTTGTACTTATTTCCATTATTAAAATTCTTCTGTCTTTATCACTAAATATTTTCCTAGGGTTTAACCAATCTTTTATATATTCAGCAATCCCTCTTTTATTATTCTGTGCCAATGCCGAAAATACTTCCCCTAATTTAGGACATTTTATGAGATCACTATTTTTTTCCTTAATATGTACCTCCTGGAGGCAGATGATATCCATTTTCTCTTTTGGTAATCTTGATAGTATTTGTTTATGTTTAGTAGCTGAGTTGATGTTGTTTATATTTAGTGACATCATCTTTATTTCATTTTCCATCTTCTTACTTACCCATTGATCTCAGTCCTCTCCTTGCTCTGTTCTCGGTCTGTGCTCTGGTTCTGGCTCCTTCCCTTACTTAACGCTCTACTTCCTTATGGTCTCTTGTGTCTTGTTCTACAATTTTTTCTTCCGAAATCTGATCTTCCTGGCTTTTACTTTCTCCTCCTTCTTCTATCTTGTTCGTCTTCCCTGCTTATATAGTGATCAGAATGTGTCAATCCAAAAATTTTTCTCCTGCCACGTTATCAACATCCCCTCCAGGATGAGCCATTGAAACATCATTCTATGTTTTAGTAATTGTGTAGAGAGAAAGTGATAACTTCGTCTTTGCTCTCTTACTCTTTTTGGAATTTGTTTCAGTACAGTAATCTCCTTTCCATTGAACATCAATGGGTCTTCTTGTGTTTTACTGTATATTTCATCTCTTATTTTTATCCTGACAAATTTAACGTGGACTTCTCTTGGGAGTCTGTTCCTCCGTGCATAATTTGTGTGGCTCCTAGATGCCTCATCGATTTCATTTTCCATTCTTGTTTATCTTTTTGCAATATTTCCGCTAGTAGCTCAGCCATCAGTGCAGGAAGATTTTCTTCCTTGTTTTCCTGGATATTTTGAAAGCGGAGATATACCATTGATTTCTCCATCTCCAAATTTATTATGTCTCCTTCCAGTTCTTATGTTCCGACATCATTTTATTCATTACTATGTCCATTTTATTCTCCATATCTTCTGACTTTATCTTTTGTTCGTTTATTATCACCTCCTGAATTGTACAAATTTTATCATCTAACTTTCATATGTCCTCCTTTATTTCCCCCTTTACTTCTCCCATGTTATTCTTAATGTCTTCATGGTTGGTTGTCATGACCTCCTGCATTTTCAACATTGTTTCTTGTATTGCTAATAAGATTGACTGCATATGTTGTAAATTGATGGTAGAGGCTGCTTTTTCTCCTCCGAACATGGCTTCTGCCGACTTTGATCCTGAGGGGGAAGCTGTCATTGAAGTTATTTTTCCCCCCTATTTTGGTTACTGTGGTAGTTGTGCTTATTATTTTGATATTTCTAAAGAAGTTATTCCACAATACCACACACACACACACGCACACGCACATATATGTAGGTCTTTGGTTATTCAGCTTTTCTCCCACGTAAAATTGGATGTGTCTTGGCGACGTTTCAACAAAGTCTCATTCATCATCTTCAGGCTGGTGTCTTCAGCTTCGTGCTTGTGCGAGGAAAGCGTAATCGGAGCTGCCGTCGCTCTATAAATGCTGGCGGGGAGCCAGCACCCCACACCTCCCCACCAGTATTTATAGAGAGATGGCAGCTCCGATCACGTTTTCCTCGCACAAGCACGAAGCCGAAGACATCAGCCTGAAGATGATATATCAGCCGTACTTCTTTATTTCTCTCTTCCAATCTTTAACCTACTGTATTTCCTTTATATTATTTCCCTTTAAGTGTTATAATGTTCCCCAATAATCTCTCATACTGTGATATATAATCGTTAATTAAGTAAATTCCAATTTCTAACAATCGTTTAGTATACTATTAATATTTGATTAGTAATTATTAATATATAATATAATGTATATATATAAATATATAAATCAATAGTAATCAATAATTAATGTATTCTTTCCTTCCTAAATTTGTATTACCATTACAATTAGCAACCTTGGATATGTTTCTATATCTATGTATACTTCTCTATTCACCTACAATTAAATGAGGGTCTATTAATATACAAACCCCTCCACCTCGCCGATCCCTCCAAGATCCGACCTGCAAAAAAAAAGCTTCAAAAACACAAAAAACTGGGTACAAACTAGTGGAGCCCTGCTTGTTTGCCCCGCTATAGCGTGACGTCACCGCAGGAAGTCCTGAATCTCCTTTATATTTTATTTTCAATGTGAATCTATCCATCTCTGCGCAGTCCAATATTTTCCGAATTATGTTTTTATCTGGTGGGGTGTTCTAATTTTTCCAATATTATGCCAATACAATTCTCGCTGCTGCTAATACATGTAGCATTAAGTATATAGTCCCTTTATCGTAACTTTCTGGTATTATACCTAACAAAAATATTTCTGGCTTTAAATCTATATGCTGCTTAATCATCTTTTCTCCTTCCTCCTCTTCTATTGTCTTGCTATTCTCAGTCTTTTTTGGGTTCTTTGCCGTTTTAGGCTGTAGCTCCTCTCTGCGTGAGAATAGGTGATCCGGGAGCTACAAGTTGCCTTGTCTTTCCAGACCTGTTCATTTAGACTGAAACTGGAGTTGAGGCAAGCCAGTCTGTTCAGTTGTTGTTGTTGTTAGTTGCGAAGTCGTGTCCCACCCATCGCGACCCCATGGACAACGTTCCTCCAGACCTTCCTGTCCTACCATGCCCCAGAGTCCATTTAAGCTCATGCCAACTGCTTCAGTGACTCCATCTAGCCACCTCATTCTCTGTCGTCCCCTTCTTCTTTTGCCTTCAATCGTTCCCAGCATTAGGCTCTTCTCCAGTGAGTCCTTCCTTCTCATTAGGCGGCCGAAGTATTTGAGTTTCATCTTCAGGATCTGGCCTTCTAAGGAGCAGTCAGGGTTCAGTTAACCACCTTCAAAAAAAGCTTCAGTGGGCAGAAGTAAATAGGGAACATTTTTTCTGCCTTTCACAACATGTGATACCTTTGTCAAGATATTTAAGATTTTTCAAGACAGCTGAATTATTGTCTTTCCTTTCTCTCCTTTAACTCCAACCCAGGCGCAGTAGAGTTGTGTGAAAATAAAGTGGCTCAGAGCTGTTCCATGTCTGGCCATAAGTGGGCAGCTTTCTGAAAAATGTAACAAAATGGGACCAAACGTGGCATGGGGAGAAGAGCTGGCAAAAATAAACAGATGAACTTCAAAAATGGAATGGATTTGTACAAGGGTTGCAGAGAAGAAAATTCCAGAAGAATTTCCCTCATGCATCCTTAGGGAAAATGACCTGGCATGTTGCTGAAATTCCCCTTTTCCCAACTGGTTGTGTGATGCAGAACAGAGTATATGCATCCAGCCATGTGCTTCCCTGTGCACATATGCATACAAAGCCACATGTAATACCAGGAGAAAACAAACATACAGATTTGTGTATTTTTCCTGTTTGGGCCTACATACATAGGCAACAGACATGTACACAACATGGATTAGTCACTAGAGAAAATGTACCCAGGTAACTATATGCAACACATTATTTCAATACAGTGAAGAAAGCACCAGGTAATCCTTGACCTAGACCACAATTGAGGCCAAAATTTCTGTTGCTGACACTCATAATGTAATGCGCCACCTCACTCCATATGCACGCACGATCCCCGCTTCCCCTGTCCATGACCTCCCACAGTCACCCACCCCCCCATGTGCACGTAGCTGTCCCACTCTCTGTGCATGCGCATGTGACCCTCCCAGCCTCTGTTTTGGGCCTAGCAGGCCTCTCTGCAGCTTCCTGGGCCCAAAAATGGGCCATGGGGGGATGCGCCACCCTCCCATGCTCCCTCCCACCTCATGCATGTACATGTGAACCAGGGGTGAAATCTAAAATTTGTTACTACAGGTTCTGTGGGCGTGGCTTGGTGGGGGGGTAATGTGGATGTGACCAATTTTTTTTAAAAACTTTTAAAACCATTTTTTCTACAACCTCTTTGGTTAAGAGATTGTAAAAAAATGCTTTCAAAAGGCTCTGACGATCCCAGCTGAGTTCCCTGATCGGCAGAGGCTTTTTAAAAAAAGCCTCTGCCGATCAGGGAACTCAGCTGGGATCGTCAGAGCATTTAAAAGAAAAAAACCCTTTTTTTCTTTTAACTGCCTTTGACGAGATGCACGATCATCAGAGGCTTTTTTTTTTTTTACTTTTAAAAGCATTTTTTTGGCCGAAGTTGTAGAAAAAATGCTTTTAAAAGTAAAGAAAAAAAAAGCCTCTGATGATTGTGCGGCTCAGCTGAGCATGTGTGTGTGTGGGGGGATTTTTGCTAGCAGTTCTCCGAACCACCCGCCTCCATCGCTACTGGATCGGGTGATCTGGTCCGAACCGGGAGCATTTCACCCCTGATGTGAACCCCCCTGTGCATGCGTCTCCCACATGCACCCCACCCCCACGCATCCCAAAAATCAGCCAGCAAGAGGCGCACCTGCGCATGTGCAGTGGAGCTGAGCTGGGCTCGTGTGCCCGCAGAGAGGGCTCTTCGTGCCAGCTGTGGCACATATGCCATAGGTTCGCCATCACAGATATAGGATGATTAAACTTACTTATACTTACAGTAAAGATGAATTCAACAAACTGATAAATCTGTGTGACTATAACATCCAGAATAACAAGTAATTGATTTTGCAAACCTTGATGGTAACAGTAAAAAGAAAAGACAGCAACAAATAATGCCATCATCCCAAATTCATCCTGGTGGATTTTTGAATTAATTTCTGCTTATTTGCAAATAGTTAAAATGGAAAAGGGGCATCTAGGAATATTTGTTTTCTATTTCATCATTATCATCCTCCTGTCATGTGGGTTAGGGAATTCTGGGAGTTGATGTCCATACATCTTAAAGTTGCCAAGGTTGAGAGATATTGAATTAATGGCATGTGGTGGCGCAATGGTTTGAATGCAGTATAGCAGGTTAACTCACTGCTCACTCCAGGAGTTCGATCCTGACCAGTTCAACAGTAAAAAGAAGAAAAGACAGCAACAAATAATGCCATCATCCCAAATTCATCCTGGTGGATTTTTGAATTAGAAATAATTCAAAATTATTTGAATTATTCCATCCTTCCAAGGTCAGTAAAATGAGGACCCAAATTGTTGGGGGCAAGATGCTGACTCTGTAAACCGCTTAGAGAGGGCTGTAAAGCACTGTAAAACAGTATATCAGTCTAAGTGCTATTTCTATTGCTATGTGTGTCTGCTTTTAGCTATGTGATAAATATAACGTCTTTTTAAAGAACCCCATTTAATGGCTGTGCACTTATGTAGCACCATAGGCTTTAATGTGTTTAATAATGGATGTTGGGATGGTGAGAAAGGAAAATCTGATGTACAGTATGTATATTGGAAGTTCTCATATCCTCTGAGTGAGGTTTCATTTCTTAAACTGAAGATGGCAGTGTTTCCTAAGGAACTGTTTTACCAATTAAAAAAACAACAACCTACAAATCTGGAAATCCATGAGTTTTAGACATGAAAAAAAAAAGGCTGAGAATCCAGATTATTTTCTTTTTATGTCCAATTTGTTTTACCTTTCAGTGCTATTTGTCATTTAAGAAGTGTGTACCTATGTGTTGTCTGCCCAAAATTTCAAGGGAAAGGGAAATACTAAATTGGGTAAATAATATGGAAGATGGACCAGATATTTCTCCCTCAGTGTTAATTTCCTGATGGTTCTTCTCCACATTTTTAGTATTTATTTAATGGCTGTGTTTCCATAACATCCCTGTCTCAGTCACAAACCTAATACTGTACATTCCCCTCATGGGAGGTTTTATTAACATATAACTAGCAATTAGATTCTCTTTCATGGATCACTGCCTTGTGTGTGGTGAACGGGCTTGCTCAGCACAATGAAGCTATGAACTATGCCATGCAGGGCCATCCAAGATGTACAGGTCATAGCAGAGAGCTCTGACAAAACGTGATCCATTGGAGAAGAAAAAGGCAACCCACTCCAGTATCTTTGCCATGAAAACCGCATGGACAGTACCAAAAAGCAAAAAGATATGATGCCGGAAGATAAGCCCCTCAGGTCAGAACATGTCCAGTATGCTACTGGGGAAGAGCAGAGGGCTAGTACTAGTAGTGCCAGAAAGAGTGAAGTGACTTGGCCAAAGCCGAAAGGACGCTCAACTGTGGATGCATCTGGATGCTGTAAAGATCTGTACTCCATAGGAACCTGGAATGTAAGATCCATGAATCAAGGCAAGCTGGACGTGGCCAAACAAGAGATGACAAGACTGAAGATCGACAACTTAGGAATCAGCAAACTAAAGTGAACAGGAATGGGTAAATTTAATTCAGATGAACATCAGGTATACTACTGCGGGCAAGAATCCCTCAGAAGAAATGGAGTAGCTGTCATAGTCAATAAAAGAATAGGAAAAGCAGTACTGGGATAAAGTCCCCAAAATGACAGATTGATCTCATTTCGAATCCAAGGCAAACCATTCAACATCACAGTAGTCCAAGTCTATGCCCCAACCACTGGTGCTTAAAAGGCTGAAGTTGACCGGTTCTATGAAGACCTACAACACCTTCTAGAATGGGTATTTTCTCATTATTATTTCTCATTATTTTGGATTTATATACTGCCCTACTCCTGAAGGACTCAGGGCAGTGAACAGCCAAAGATAAAACACATATATAAAATTTAAAAAACAATTTAAAACACATTAAATAAATTTGGCCCATACTGATTAAGGTATTGGCAATCTGTGGCTCCTGTGGCCCTCTGCTGAGGCTTCCTGTCTCATCATTGGCTGGCCTCACCCTCCCTACCCAGTGACTCCTCACCTGGCCTGAGAAGGTAAGGGCGATGGCAGGGGATGGAGAAGTGGCTGGGGATGATTCTCTGGTGCCTCACTCTTGCTGGGGCTTCTTCCAGCCCTTGTTGGTGATGGGCGTGCCTTGGTTGCTTGGGGAGATGCACAACCTGTTCTTCACCCCAAGAAATGAGCCTGACCTGTCCACGACCGATACCAGCCTTACTAACACGAGGGTTGGCTGGGTGGGAATGGGATCAGGGAACATGGGGCGACGGAAAGTGGGATGGCCTGCAACGCCCAGCTGCGGCTTTAAGAAGCTCAGGGCAGCGGGAAAAGAGGGCTGGCATCACTATCGTGGAGGCTTCCCTCCTCCTCCCCCTCCTCTCACGACCTCCTGGCTGGCTCTGGTGGGGCCGGGAATGTGCGCATGAGTGGGGAGACCCTCCTCAAGTGAGCCGCCATCCGCCCTGCATGTGACTTTGCTGTGCTTTGGCCAATCCCGGCCACTCACTTGAGGAGGGTCTTCCCACTTGTGTGTACACTCCTGGCCTTGCCACAGCCAGGGGGTCATGAGAGGAGAAGGAGATGGAGGTGGAGGGAAGCCTCTGCCATGCCTCGTGCTTGCTCCTTGGCCAGCCTGGATTTCCACCCCCCCCAAAAAAAGGTAGCAAAGAACCCCAAGGAGAGTTTACTGGGTTTTCTGAGAGAGTGAGAAGCTCAATCCTGACTGCTCTTTAGAAGGCCAGATCCTGAAGATGAAACTCAAATACTTTGGCCACCTAATGAGAAGGATGGACTCACGCCTTTCCCTTTAAGGATTGTTGGAAGGCAGAGCTTTCCCTTCTTGAATTCAAAACTCCCAGCTGGGAGATTACTTCGAAATGATTGGAGGTCAGCTGCTTGAGAGCAGAATTAGTTTATTGTGTTAGATCAGGCACAGGGAAAGAAGACGCAACCAGCATTGGTCCATTCACCACTTTATTTCGTATAGAACAAGACTGGCAGCTACACTGCTGGAGCTCTCCTTTTATGCACTCCGGCAAGTTGCGCCGCCCAGAGACAGCATTTCAAATTTCCCGCCGGTGGATTAGCCAATCCCGGCGGATGTCCTTATAAGGACATAACACCCCTCCCCTCCTAGTTTCATGCAGGTATGCAGGACGTCTGGTGGTCCTGGTTGACCTGCGCAGACCCAGTTGAGCTTCGCCGCCTTCCAGGATAGGCGGAGCTCCTATGTCCTCCGGTTCCCGCCCTGGAGCTGAGCGGGGTTCGGCCGTCGAGTGTGCGGGCTCTCCCCAGTACCTCCGACTTCCACTTGCTGGTGATGCCGGTCTTCTCCCTGTCGATGTCGGGTGTCTCGCGGTCAGCCATCACCGCTGCTCAGTGGGGAATGGCTGAAACCCGGTAAGTCCCTGGTTTTTCCTCTTGGCTCGGTGGCTTGCGAGGAGGTTGGCTCTGGTTGGGTTCCCGGTCCCTGTTGCCGCTGTTGTTGCTGTTGTTGTTTGTGTTGTGGTTGCTTCTCTGGTGGTTGCGGTTGTTGTCGTTGTGTTTTGGGTTGTTGTGTTTCGGGTTGTTGTTGGCAGACCCCGCCGGGGTTGTGCAGGCCTCCCTTGCCAGGGTGGTGGTGACTGTCCTCGTTGAAGTGTTGCGGGTCTGCCTCAACGGGGTGGTGGAGGTCTCCCTTGCCGGGGTGGTGCAGGTCGACCTCGCCGGAACATTGTGGGTCTCTCTCGTCCGGATGTCCCCGGTCTACTGCTGTGCGATGGTGGAGGTCTCCCTCACCGGGGAGTCACGAGCCGGCCTCGCTGGGGGGTTGCAGGTCTCCCTTCAGCGGATGTCCTTGATCTACTTCCTTGTAGTGGTGAGAGTCTTCCTCGCTGGGGGGTCGCCGGACGGCCTCACGGGTGTGCTGCAGTTCACCCCCTTCAGGATGTCGCCGGTCTACCCCCATGGAATGCCGACCGCCCATTTCGCCGGGGTGGTGCAGGCCTACCTCATCGGGGTGTTGCAGGCTTACCTTGATGGGGTGTTGCAGGTCTACCTTGTCGGGGTATTGCAGGCCTACCTCGCCGGGTTGGTTTCGTCCTACTTCCCTCCACCTTTTCCGGAACTGGTCAATGTGATATCTACAGACCTGTCCATCTTCCAGCTCCACTCTGTAGGACTTCAGGCCGGTTATGCTCTCTATCTTCCCCTTCAGCCATTTCGGAGACCCGTGGAGATTTAATGCAAATACCGGGTCTCCTATGGTGAAGGCGCAAAGAGGGCAGCTGGCGTTTGGTGGCACCTCCGGGTTGTACTGGGGGTGCAGTCGATCCAGGTGTGACCTCAGTCTTCTGCCCATCAACAGCTCCGTTGGGCTCTTGTGAGTGGTGGTGTGTGGCGTGATGTGCTGGGTGAGGAGGAACTGGTCTATTCTCTCTTGCCAGTTGCCCGTGCCCATCTTGGTGAATGCTTCCTTGGTGAGCCTCACCATTCTTTCCGCCTGCCCGTTACCAGCCGGTCTGTAGAGTGCTGTCAGGGCATGACAGATGCCCAGGCCTGCCAGGAATGTTTCCATAGGCTTGGACGTGAGCTGAGGGGGCCATTGTCAGAAACTAGCACATCCGGTAGCCTGTGGGTTGCGAAAAGCCTCCGGAGTGCCCTGATTGTTGCTTCCGTTGTGATGGATGCCATGGGAACTACCTCCAGCCACTTCAGGAATGCATTCACAACTATCAGGAGGTATTTCCCTTGCATCGGACCCGCAAAGTCAATGTGGATTCTTGACCAGGGGTTGCTGGGCATCTCCCACTCCAACGGCTGTGCATGGGGTAGCACGGGTCATACCTCCTGGCACGGGTCACATCTGGAGACCCATTCTTCGATGTCTTTATCCAGGGTTGACCACCAGACGTAACTTCATGCCAGCCCCTTCATCCTCACTATGCCCGGGTGCCCGTTGTGGAGAGTTTCCAGTGTCTTCCATTGCAGGGCACTGGGTATCACCACCCTGTCACCCCAGAGTAGGCAGCCCTTCATGGTGGATAGCTCTTGCTGCTTCCTGGTGAATGGGCTGAAGACTTCTGCCGTCTTCCCCGTGGGCCAGCCCTGCAGAACCCATGATTTTACTTGTTTGAGGGTTTGGTCCTTCTGGGTGTGGGCTGCCACGTCTGCAGAGGTTATCGGGCAGGCTTGGTCGTGGTCTATATGGAAGAGCCTGAGCGTGGGGGCTGGGTCTTCCACCGGCTCTTTGGAGGGGCATCTGCTCAGGGCATCCACGTTTCCTATAGTTTTGCCAGGTCTATGGATCAGTCTGTAGGAGTACCCGGCTAGGAAAATTGCCCATCGCGTCATTCTCTGAGACGTGTAAGCTGGAGTCGGTTTACCGCCTGCGAGTAGTCTCAGCAGCGGCTTGTGATCTGTGATGATGATAAAGCTTCTGCCATAGAGGTACTTGTGGAAGCGCTTGATGCCCGCGACGATGGCCAAGGCTTCCTTGTCCAGCTGGCTGTAATTTCATTCTGCGCTGGACATCGTCTTCGAAAAATAGGTGATAGGTGCTTCTGTGCCCTTTGGGAGTTCGTGGCTGAGCACCGCTCCGACTCCGTAGGATGATGCGTCGCAGATCAACAGCAGGGGAAGCCTGGACATTTTGTCATGGACAAGAATGAATGCCTAAGCATTTAGCTATTCATATGAAGCAGGTTATGAGGGAGATGATTTAAAGCTAAACTCTCCTGAAGCTATTTGGAGTTAAAACTTAATACCTGTGGCAAATCTTGACTGAGTTCAGTCACTATAGGATGTTTACTGGCCATGCCAACCAGAGGTGGTTTCAGTAGGTTCTGACCAGTTCTGGAGAACCAGTAGCAGAAATTTTGAGTAGTTCGGAGAAACGGTAAATACCACCTCTGACTCTCCCCACCCCCATCTATTCTCTGCCTCCCAAGTCGCAGCTGATCAGGAGGAAATGGGGATTTTGCAGTAACCTTCCCCTGGATTGGAGAGGGAATGGAGATTTCACAGTATCCTTGCCCTGCCACGCCCACCAAGCCACTCCCACCAAGCCATGCCTCACCCACCAAACCATACCCACAGAACCGGTAGTAAAAAATTTTGAAACCCACTACTGATGTCAGCTCACCCATGTCCTAGCTAAATGTGTGACACAATCAGGGCCAACATACTGCCACCTGTTACTTGCAGAACCACCTCTCCCTGACAGTATCTGTCCCTCCCACCAGATTGGATAGAGTAGGCACACTCCTGAAATATTTCTATTTAGCGTACCTTTTTGGTAGCTGCCCCTACTTCAAGGAACATTCTCCTCATGGTGATTCGGCAGGCTCCCAGCCTTTTAGCTTTTCAGTAGGCCATCAAGACCTGATTTACATAGGACCTGGGATAGAATGGGGACATCTGGGTTTTGGGGCATCCCATGGAGTTGACTGAAGTGCTGTGTCTTCATTTTCTGATTTATGATTATGGGATTTTATAGCTGTTGTGTGCTGTCCAGAACTGTGTTTACGATGGGTACTTGTATAAACCTAATAAATAAATAAATAAATAAATAAATAAATAAATAAATAAATAAATAAATAAACAAACAAATAAACAAATAAACAAACAAATAAACAAACAAACAAACAAACAAATAAATAAATAAATAAATAAATAAATAAGCATCTTTCAGGGGTAGAACAGAGTACAGAATTGGAGGATGAGTCAAGTAAAAACAAGTAGAATTTGTTAGAGTTCGTTCGGGAGTGTCATATATCTTATAAATATGTCATCTGCTAGTTTAGCTTCATAATGTGAGCAAGAGAAACTTGTAACGATTTTAATAACAAAAGGCCACAAGGTTCAAGGAGACAACTTGATCTTCAGGTTTTCCTAGTCATTTTATGTTACATGTCTTTCTTTTTCTTTGTAGAGAGGATTATAAGAGACTGGTGTGGCTAATCCAAGTAAAAGTATTATTTAATGCCGTTAATACTAGATGTAATATTTATATATACATAGGGATGCATCCATTTTGTCTAATTATAATACAGTAGTATAGAAAATATATGTGGTGCCAGGATGGTTTCCCCTGGAGATAGATACTGTTCCTCATCACATTGGCCAGCTCCAAAACTCAATATAAGTTCCTTGCCAGATGTGGAATATAAAGGTGTGGTGGATTAATTTCTAATTTTCATATGTGCTTGGAGTGCATTGGAAGTGTAATGGGAACAAGGCAAATGTTGTGAGCAAAGGGAAAAGGAAACGGCCTTGAGAGGCTGGAGGAAGAGGCAACAGATAAAATAGGCCGGATTTGGTAGGTGGAGTGTAATATAAGTAAATGTCTCAGACAAGGACCTCCCTACTTCTCATAAAGATAGAGGGAGGGAGAGGGAAACACATTTAAAATTGCAAGGTTCTGTTGCTATAACTTTATTATTTATATTATAAAAGTAGTACTTCCCTAAATGATATTGGATTTCTAAACTAAGCTACCTTGAATGGCTGACACTTTGAACCTTGCCTAGAGCTTGAGGCTGAAGGGCTTGAGATTGTGTAGTTTTGTAGCTCTCTGTACCACAGTGCTCAAGAAGAGACCAAGTGCATGTTGACCTGCAGTTCTGAGCCAATGGAATCAAAATGCTGAGAAGCCCAGTGAAAATGTGGGAGATATATTGACTTCCTCGCCTTCTAAAATCAGGAACATTTCCAAAGAAATACTTGTCAAGAGAATGAGAACGATAAACTTTTCTGTGTGAAGCCTCAGATTTTCTACAGAAAATAGTGTGGAACAATGGAACTTATTTATTTATTTATTCAATTTGTATCCCACCCTTCTCCTAGTGGACTCAGGGCGGTGCACAGCCAGAACTAAAACACATACCAATACAAAATTTAAAATTTTAAAAGAATTATATAACTGTGGCCCAAAATTTAAAACATTGAAACTAAAACCCATTTGACAATTTAAAAGGCTAAAAAAGGCTAAAAAGGGGGGTGGGGGTTCACACCAGCCCTACTTGATGGAAAAGAAAAGTTTTTAGGACACAGCGAAAAACCCGGAGATCCGATATCCTTCGTATCTCCGGGGGCAAATCGTTCCAGAGGGCAGGAGCTGCCACAGAGAAGGCCCTCCCCCTGGGGATCACCAGCTTACATTGCCTGGGTGACGGCACCCTGAGGAGTCCCTCTCTGTGGGAGCATACTGGTCGGTGGGAGGCTATCGGCGGCAGAAGGCAGTCCCGCAAATACCCAGATCCCATGCCATGGAGCGCTTTAAAGGTGGTGACCAACACCTTGAAGCACACCCGGAAGATCACTGGAAGCCAATGCAGCTCACGCAGGAGAGGTGTCACATGGGAGCACCCCCTTGCTCCCATAATCTCCCATGCGGCCGCATTCTGCATCAGTTGGAGCCTCCGGGTGCTCCTCAAGGGGAGCCCCATGTAGAGAGCATTGTAGTAGTCCAGGCGGGAAGTGACAAGTGCCTGAGTGACTGTGCGTAAGGAGTCCCGATCCAGAAAGGGACGCAACTGGCAAATCAGGCGAACCTGATAAAAAGCCCCCCTGGCCACGGCTGTCATATGCTCTTCTAAAGACAGCCATGCATCCAGGAAGACACCCAAGTTGCGAGCCCTATCCGTGGGGGCCAATAACTCACCCCCAATAGCCAGCGATGACACCAGCTGGCTATATCGGGAAGCCAGAAGCCACAGCCACTCGGTCTTGGAATGGTTGAGTCGAAGCCTGTTACTCCCCATACAGGTCCGCATGGCCTCCAGGCACTGGGACATCACTTCAAGCCTTGGTAGTACAGGGGTTTAAGGCACCCTGTTATTAAGCTGGTTATTAAGACCAGCTGCCTGCAATTACTGCAGGGTTCGAATCTCGCCAAGGCTCAAGGTTGACTCAGCCTTCCATCTTTTCTAAGGTAGGTGAAATGAGGACCCAGTTGTGGGGGCAATAAGCTGACTTTGTATAAATATACAAAAGGATGAAGGCTATTGCTGAGCACAATGTAAGCCGCCCTGAGTCTCCGGAGAAGGGCGGCATATAAATCAAATTTAAAAAAAAAAAGGGCTTTGTTGGGATGGCCTGGGTTCTTATGCTGCTTCTTGATAAGTGGAGTTAACCATTGGTGGGATTCAAATTTTTTAACAACCTGTTCTCTGCCCTAATAACTGGCTGGGTGGGCATGGCCAGGTAGGCGTGGCCAGGTGGTCATGTGACTGGGTGGCTGTGCCAAGTCAATGTCATTCATATCAAGGGGTGCCTCGCCCTGCTCCTCCCCTCCAGCCACTCCTTGTCATGCCCAGCCTCAACGTATCTATAGTTCTGTAAAAATGTTTTTCACATTTTTTCAACTTTATTATCTGCATCTACATACCATGGATGTACTTTCATGGACAACTGAAAGGAGGCAATGGCTCACATGTTTTGCCCAAGATTGTAATAGGCAGGTCACAAAACAGGCTTTTGAGGGGTTGCCACAAAGTAGGGTGGGGGCAATGTATTTTCCAAAAAAGCAGAACGCAAAACTAAAAGCAATGGATGGAAACTGAACAAAGAGAGAAGCAACCTAAAACTAAGGAAAAACTGACAGTGAGAACAACTAACCAGTTGAACTGCCTGTCTCCAAAGTTCTGGGTGTTTGATCACTGGAAGTTTTTCAGAAAAGACTGGACAGCCATTTCTCTGAAATGGTATAGGCCATCTCCCCCCCAGGTCCCTTCTAAGTGTTATTCTGACACCTTTCCCAGGCCCTCCATTCAGATTTTGGCATCCTCAGTTTTCCTCCCTGAGCAGGAGGTTGGAGGGGCGGTTGTCGGGAACAAATGCTGAGTTCATGTTCGTGTTGACTGCTTTATCTGAATTCCTGGCATCCTCCGAACTGGTTTAATTTATGGCCATGCTACTTCAATTCTGGAATTCCTTATCTTGCTTGCTCTGCCAGATTAATTACCTTATCTTGCCCTGTTGGATTTATGGTTGGAAGTTTTGTCTGCTTACATGTTTGTGGAAGGGGTTTTCTCCAGACCGGAGAGTAAGGGGACGTTGGAGGCAAAGTTTGGAGCTAATAAAGGGACTTGTACTTATTTTCTGACTGTGTTGCCTTTGTGCCACACCCCGGGTCATCACAGGGGGAAACATTGTGCTGGGGCCAAGACTGCTTCTCCATTGAAGTGCACATGTGCAGGACATCCACTCGCCCTCACAGAGTGCCACTGTCGCTGGGCACTGGCCCCATTAGGATATGAAGGGCAGGGCACTGGGCTTGGCGAAGGTGCATGGAAAGTCTAGAGCTCCTCGAGGCCTTTGGGACAGATCAGATCTTCCAAGGCTTTGCTCCCCAGGAAGGGCTAGAGAGAGCTGGGTGCCCAGGAGAGCTGGGTGCCCAGACCAGGCACTTTGTCTTGGGCCTCAAGAAGTGGTAGGAGGCAGAGGGAGAGAAACGATAGGAGGCTGAGAGAAGCGATAGGAGGCAGAGGGAGAGAAATGGATTGAGGCTGAAAGAAGTGATAGGAGACAGCTGGTGAGAGAAACAGAGGCTTTGGAGATGACACCCTTTCCAGCCCTGCTTCCTTGAGGGGGTGCCCGACTGTGCTTACCTGTTCTGTTTCTTAAGCAGTTGGGAGCAGGCCAAGATGAGCGGGAGGCAGCTGTGTCGTAGGCCGCGGCAAAGGCAGGCAAGCAGACTGGGCCACATGGCCACGTGGTCAATGCAAGGGAGCCAAAGAACAGCTGCAGCTATGCCGTGGTGTGACTCTAAGGCACTAGCCAAGGCGTGCAAGGCCAATAAGTTGTGGCTGGGTGGGATGGGAGGGGGGCAGCCAGCAATTTGACAACCGGTTCAGCCAAAGTGGTGCGAACCGGTTGAAACCCACCACTGGAGTTAACCTTAATAGAGTGTCTTTACAACTTTTTGAAGGAGACAAAAACAATGGTTTCATTTTTGTAGGATGCTTAAAATGGAACAAAGGCTGAGGTTTATGATCTGCCTTGCTATGATATCTCAGGCTACTCCAACTCTGGGAATCATCTTCTCAACAACTGGGCTTAGTACTTGCATGATGGGAAATCACTTTCTCCACAGTGGAAGTTATTATTTCATTCAGCAGCATAGTTTTTGGGAAGACCTTTAGGTAAGTAACAGAAAAGATGGTCAAAGGCCTGCATAGGGAAGATCAATATCCTAATGGTCCATAGATTCAATTTGATGTCTCTAGTTCCTGGCTTGTTTATCCTTGGCTATAATCCCACATTACTTTTGTTGTCCAATGGCCATGCCCATTATGGTAGTCTTATTTTAAATTATTAGCACCATTCCTTTAAAATTCCTTACCAGACATGAGAAAATTCCTAATTTTAATGGAATATTAGGGATGAAGTATCATTTCCAGAAGCACTGAAGCAAGATAGCCTCCTTCTTTCCCTCACTGCCATTAAATTGAACCACTGTGATTCCCCAGCTCTTTTCCAGGTTCTGGAAACTGATTATGCCCTGCAGCTGAGCTCTTGTCTTGAGCCTGGGAGACCACAGTCCCCTGTTAAATTTCTCATCTGCTTTTGAAAATAGTCCACTTACCTATGCATCATAGTCGAGCTGGCTCATTTTATTGTCCAGCTGTCTCCTTGGAATTGTTTGTATCCTAGTCCTTAGGACTGCATCAGTGAAAAACAATATTGCAATAGCATTTGTCAAGGCTGTGGTCCAACTTGGAATAGGCTTCAGTAGGTTCGTCATTACGCTGGCCTACTGACTCTAAACATGTGCACCAGTCATGCATTCTTAATGCTGTAGAAAATCCATTATGAACACGGAAAGTATATCATGATTATAATTTCATTTGGACTGAAATTAAACCATACTTCACTACATTCGTTGCTTGGAAGTGAGCAGCTTTTGATGAACAGACCAGAGAGTTTAAAGAGCTTCACACCTCATCAAAGAACAAAATCTGTAGAAAACAAAGCAACTGAAAGCGTTTGTGAGCAGCCACTTTGAAGGGAAGCGAGCTGAACCTGTTCAGAGGCAGTAGCCACTGTGATCAATAGAGTTGCCAGGTCTGCTTCCAAAAAATAACAGACAAGCGCGTGTGTGTGTGGGGGGTTAAGTAGTAAAAAAATTAAAAATTTTTTTTACAATTATATATTTCCTTACAAACATTTTAACACGTATTAAAATAATCACTTCAAAACTTTACTTAAAATTCAAAACATCATATATATTATAATAATATGTAAAATATTAAATTACATTTTACTTTGCTGTCGTGTGTATTTTTTATTTGACTGCGCAGCTTCGATCAATTCTTTGTGTTTAAGGAATAATTCTTTAATTTCAGTACAACGTTGAGAAATATTAAAAAATATACAAAGTTCACTTCGAACTGATGGTACAAGCAGTTGGTTACATTTGTCAGTCCACAAATTTCCCATGACGCTGAAAATTCGTTCAACGTTTGCATTTGATACTGGAATTGATGCACAATACTGGAACAGTTTCAGTAAACTCGGAGCTGGCTCTTTCTTGAAAAAGTACGTCCACTTATCAAGGGATGAATCACCCTGCAGATGAACATAAACTTCTTCTAAGGCAGAAATTTCATCAAAGAGACTGTTGGGTGGAAGTTCTTCTCGCCATGGTGATAATAACCAGATGTTCGTCATTTCTTCTAAAGTTGGAGGATTATTGCGATCAATTAGATTGAAACAACTTAGTGTCTCATATACTGAATTGGTGAAATTATACCACTTTTCTAGGTACGCAATGGCTCTTTGATACACGTTGATGGCTTCTTTCTTTAACTTTTGCACGGCATTCTTAGGCAAATGTTTTTTACGTAAGGCAAATAAAACTTTCATTCCAAAAAACTGCTCATCGTATTTTTTTTTTGCAAAGAATCACGCAGCTTACACATAATAATGTGAAGATCACATGCAAGAATTTTCTTGCTTTCCAGCTTCAGTAGGGTGTCTTGCATTATTGAAATGAAGAAGTGCATGAAATATAAATACAATTCTGAAATTGTTGATTCAGCGTCCTTTGCGAGTTCATTTTCCTGATCCAAAATAAGGTTCCAGATAACCTTATGGCACTCATCAGATCCAAGAGAAATAAAATACGATTTTAGAGGTATCCAGTTTAAAAGAAGTCTTTTGACCGCTTTAAACAAACTTAACCAACGTGTTGGAACATGGCGCAAAACTTCATGGAATTCTGACTCGCAAAACTCAAAAAATGATTTCAACTCTTCTCATTTCTTCGCAGAATTCGAAAATTCGGCAAAAACCTTCAGCACTACATTTTCGATATCAAAAGATAACTGCTTTAATGCGTTATTTGCGCTTTTGTGTAAAATGTGATTATTGCAATGAGCATTCGATCTTTGTCTCATTCTAACTTATGAAAAAAAAGACAAAACGCGATTCTCCTATCCTTATTCTCTTAGACTGTACAGCTTTAGATTACGTACCATTTCATCATAAAGCTTTTGAATAAAAAAAATGTCCACTATTTTGTGAAAAAAAAATAGTGAACATAATGTGAAAAAAGTGGACTGTCCGCTCAAATAGTGGACACCTGGCTATCAAAGAGATTTAATTCAACTCTTCCTTCTCTTTTTAAACTCTTATTACAGTTTAAGAGAGCTAAAACACACATGTTCATTCCAGCTCATAATACCTTATTATTTTATATTTCTTGTTTTTAATGATGTACAGTATTTATAATTGTGTTCATTGTGTTTTTATAAACTGCCCAAAGCTGTTAAAAGCAGATATAAATCTACCAAATAACTGAGTAAGAGGAAGTGCACATATTTCTCACAAATAAAATTACCATATAAAACCACAGTGACAAGTTGGTTTGTTTTTTCAAAGCAACAAAATAGATTCATAACAAGTGTTAGAGGCCGTGGCTTCCCATTATGTACAAGACCAGCTTTAACCCTTGATTGGGTGAAATGGAACAGAAACTTTTTTAATGTGTGCATTAAAAGGTAGGTAAATTGAGGACCCAGTTGTGGGGGCAATAAGCTGACTTATTTGTATAAATATACAAAAGGATGAAGGCTATTGCTTAGCACATTGTAAGCCACCCTGAGTCTCCGGAGAAGGGCAACATATAAATCAAATTAAAAAAAAAAACCAGTCATTCATATATGCCACTTTAAACAGTAAGATTTTCAGGTAACTTATACTTTCAAAAATTTGGAGACATGAAAATACAGTCTGTACAGTCTAATCGTTTATTTTAAGCATAGTTTATTGAACAAGCCATAGTTTATTGATTCTCCCTTAATGCTCAGCAATGAATCATGTTATACAAACCAGTGGTGGGTTGTTCCCGGTTTACACCGGTTCACAAGAACCGGTAGTAAAAATTTGTAGTAGTTCGGAGAACTGGTAATAACATTCGCTGGCCACACCCCCAAACCGGCCCACGACCTGGTTGCCGCTCGCTTACCCTGCCCGCTTCATCAGAGGGTTTTTTTTTTTTACTTTTAAAAGTATTTTTTCTACAACCTCTTTGGCCGAAAAAATGCTTTTAAAAGTAAAAAAAAAAAAAAAAAGCCTCTGATGATCAGGCAGCTCAGCTGGGATCGTCAGAGGCTTTTAAAAGCATTTTTTCTACAACCTCTTAAGGTTGTAGAAAAAATGCTTTTAAAAGAAAAAAAAAAGTTGCCCATGCCCACCCAGTCACATTATCCCTCCACCAAGCCACGCCCACAAAATAAGCCATGCCCACAGAACCGGTAGTAAAAAAATTTAGAACCCACCCCTGATTTCACTATCATAATACTAACAATCACTAAAATATTTGTCTATCTGTCTATCATCTATCTATATCTATCTATCATCCACCCACCCAACCTTCTCTCTCTCTCTCTCATGTATCTACCTATCTACCTATCTACCTACCTGTCTATCTATCTATCTATCTATCTATCTATCTATCTATCTATCTATCTTCTCTCTATCATCTCTCTTTCTAACACACACACACACACACACACACACACACACACACACACACAAACTCACACTCAAACCCCTATCTACCTATCTCTTTCACATTTCTACACTGCCCACTAAGTGACTCTGGCTGCTTACAATAAAAACATATCATACTATAAAAGCATAAATAAGAACAGAATGAAAACAAAATTTAAAAGGTAAGGTTACAGTATTAAAAATTGACAAAGTGAATTGTACTCTCACTACACCAAGTTAAAGGGTTGCATATCATTCTTCAACCCCCATGCCAGTTGACAGAGTCAGGTTTGAACACTCTTTCTGAAGGCCAGAAGAGTGGTGTGTGTGTGTCTGCTCACCAGTGGAGGTAAAATGTTCCAGAGAACAGGGGCAATGGCAGACAAGGGTTTCCTCCTGGGTCCCACCTGTTGTAGACAAAATAATGGACTGGGCAAGCTCTTCAATGCAGGAAAGAGTTTATTGCGCAAGGTTCAAACAGTCCAAAGACAAGAAAAGGGCCTGAACACCGATGGCTTCTTCTGGCCATGTATTTATACAGTTTAAAGGCAAAATTATTACAGAGAATGATGCATTTCACACGTAGAAGCTACCCTTTAATCTATCTCTAGGAAAGACATAACAGTCCTGTTCCCACAGGCTCAGGTTTCCAGCTCCGGAGCTCAAGACATAATAAAAGGAGATAAGGAGCTCAAAGGCACCTCACAAACAGTAAAGAGGACAGTAAGGAAAGCAGTATTTCTTCTCTAGAATCTACATGACATTTGGGGTGCAATAAACATTAAACAACAGGATGTATCTGTTTAGGGTCAGTTTGCCCTTTTACAATTCTGTACCTACGTCAAATACCGTTTGTCATCTCAGCACCTTGGCACGGAAGAGGCACTTCTGTCTTGACCAAAGATTTGGATTTCTAATATTTGAGTTTTATCCCAATATCGAATCTTAGCCTGGCTCACACCAGTCAAAATTCTTTATAACAGTAAGAGAGTTGGAAGGGACTTTGGAAGGTCATTTAGTCTAACCCCCTGCTCATGCTGTACTAGGGATTCAAACCAACGAGCTGCCGACCTTTCTGATCAACAAGCTCAGTGTCTTAGCCACTGAGCCACCTAGTCAGGATTTAGCTGAATCCACAACGTATCTTCCCAATGGGACAATAAAATGGTTTTGGTTTCCTCCATAAACTTGCCTTTTAGGATTAAAAAAAATCTGGAAAGGGATAATGGTTAAACAAAATGGTTTGTTACTGGAATAATCACACTTGCAACTAGTGGAGAAGATTTAAAGTGATCAGGCCCATGGTTTTTAGGCTGGATTTCCAGTCCATGGTTTTGCCTTTCCATAAAAAACAATGGTTCCCAATGTGGGCCCCATGCCCCCCAGGGGGGCAATTTAATTTTTAATGGGGGCAATTGGAACCTTGTTTAAACCAAGTTAATGGCCTTTTAGGCTTCCTCCGAGTGAGTAGAGTTCACTTTTTGAGTAAAATAAGAATTATATGTCCGGTGCGGGGGAGATCAGGATTTTAGAAAAGCTTAGGTGGGGCATGGCCAAAAAAACGTTGGGAACCATTGATCTAAAAGGATTTGGGACAGCAAGCATGAAGAAAAGAGCCGCTTGAGACTTCTGAAAGCTGTTTCCAAGTCAATGGAATAACGCCAATGAGTAATGCCACAAAAGGTAGCTTCCTGTATTCATGGCCACTTATGGCAAGTTGCATCACTGCCTTATAGCTGGAGCAAACCATTGTCTCAGTATTAGGGCAATGTTATTATTTATTAGTTTATTATTAATATGATTAGCGTTTTGTAAGGTATGCCAAAACGTGGAAAGAAGGGCAGATTGCCTCAAGCAGAAAACAATTAAGTTTGGCAAATGGGCAGGAAGGGTGGGAGAAAGTAGGGCAATAATTCTGTGACCCCTGAGGACGTGGACAGGATTCTGGGTAGACTGAATGCGACCACATGTTTGTTGGACCCGTGCCCCTCCTGGTTAGTGCTGGCTTCCCGGGAGGTGACGCGAGGCTGGCTACAGGGGATTATAAATGCTTCATTGGGCGAGGGTGTCTTTCCCGCCGCCTTGAAAGAGGCGGTGGTGAGACCTCTCCTCAAGAAGCCTTCCCTGGACCCGGCAATATTGGCTAATTATCGTCCAGTCTCCAACCTTCGCTTTGTGACGAAGGTTGTTGAGAGTGTGGTGGCACGACAGTTTCCCCAGTACCTGGATGAAACGACGTATCTAGATCTGTTCCAGTCGGGTTTCAGGCCTGGGTACAGCACGGAAATGGCATTGGTCGCGTTGGTGGATGATCTCTGGAGGGCTCGGGGCAGAGTTGTTCCTCTGTCCTGGTCCTATTAGATCTCTCAGCGGCTTTTGATACCATCGACCATGGTATCATGCTGCACCAGTTGGAAGAGTTGGGGGTGGAAGGCACCGTATTATGGTGGTTCTCCTCCTTTCTCTCCGACCGGTCGCAGTCTCTGTTGACAGGGGGGCAGAGGTCGACCCCAAGGCCCCTTATATGTGGGGTGCCACAAGGATCGGTCCTCTCACCCCTTTTGTTCAACATTTATGTGAAGCTGCTGGGCGAGATCATCCGTGGTTTCGGGGTGGAGTACCATCAGTACGCTGACGACACCCAACTGTACATCTCCACCCCAGACCACCCCAATGATGCCCTTGAAGTGATGTCCTGGTGCCTGGAGGCCGTACGGATCTGGATGGGGAGAAACAGGCTCAGACTCAACCCATCCAAGACCGAGTGGCTGTGGTTTCCGACGTCCCGATATAGTCAGCTGGTGCCATCGCTGACTATTGGGGGCGAAGCATTGGCCCCCACGGAAAGGGCTCGCAACTTGGGTGTCCTCCTGGATTCACGGCTGTCTTTAGAAGAGCACTTGACGGCCGTGACCGGGAGGATTTTTCATCAGGTCCGCCTGATCCGCCAGTTGCGTCCCTTTCTGGATCGGGACTCGTTACGCACGGTCACTCATGCCCTCGTCACCTCCTGTCTGGACTATTGTAATGCTCTCTACATGGGGCTCCCCTTGAGGAGCACTCGGAGGCTCCAACTGGCACAGAGTGTGGCCGCGCGGGTGGTGATGGGAGCGATGTGGCGCTCCCATGTGACACCTCTCCTGCGCAAGCTGCACTGGCTCCCGGTGGTCTTCCGAGTGCGCTTCAAGGTTTTGGTTATCACCTTCAGAGTGCTCCATGGCTTAGGACCTGGCTATTTGCGGGACCGCCTGCTACCACCAATAGCCTCCCACCGACCAGTACGCTCCCATAGACAGGGGCTCCTCCGGGTGCTGTCGGCCAAACAATGTCGACTGGCGGCCCCCTGGGGGAGAGCCTTCTCTGTGGGGGCACCTACTATCTGGAACGAGCTCCCCCCCGAGATACGGAGGATTCCGGATCTGCGTACCTTCCGTCGCACGCTTAAGACGTTCCTATTCCAGCAAGCTGGCCTGACCTAAACTTTTCCTCTTTTTAAATGGGAATTTTAAATTTGATTTTAAATTATTGGGGTTTTAAAATGGTTCAGCTAAATTTATTTAATTTGTTTTATCTCTATTTTAAATTTTGTATTTATACGTTTTATTTTATGGCTGTTCACCGCCCTGAGTCCTTCGGGAGTAGGGCGGTATACAAATTTAATAAAATGAAATGAAAATGAAAATGAAATAAATTCTTCAAAGGGCTACTGGATAAATTATAAGGCAAATTATGACCTGAAACATACCACAGATCTCAGCTTACTGTACACTATGCCAGGTGACTCCAGCACAACTGCATTATAGCCAGAAACTTTGGTCATCAGTGTATCTGGGGCTTCTAAATGAGAGGAGCAAATGAACAAGTGCTCCACGAATAATACTTTTAGTTTGAGCTAGCAAAACTGATCACTTAAAATATAATCCCAAAACTTTCTTCAGTACAGCATGCTGTGTCTCACATTCCACTGGCTAAGGAGAAAATGAATAAGGAGGGACTGAAATGAATGCCTTGTCCTGGGACCTCTCAGAGTGCTAAAAAGACAGTGACAACTACCACTCTGTCTGCATCTCCCAGCCTCTCAGATGGGGGGGTGAGCTGGGTTGAGGGTATTAATACTGTAATCCTACCTTTGAAAATTAGTTTTTAATTTTGTTCTTATTTATGCTTTTATATTATGATATATTTTTATTGTAAGCCACCCAGAGTCACGTAGGTGAGATGGACAGTGTAGAAATGTGAAAGAGATGGGTAGATATGTAGCTGGATGGATGGATAGATAGATGGATAGATAGAGAATAGAAAATAGAATAGAATAGAATAGAATAGAATAGAATAGAATAGAATAGAATAGAATAGAATAGAATAGAATAAATAGGACTCTACTCTACTCTACTCCTACTCTACTCTACTCTACTCTACTCTACTCTACTCTACTCTGTTTTGTTCATTCCGAGAGAGAAGAGTTCCCCACTGAGAAGACCCTTTCCTTTGTAGCCTCTTTGTCTTGGAGAAGATTAAAGCTTCAGATTAAAATATTAAAATCTAGATAAGTAAATGTAAGTTATAGTCTGTCTTTTGAGTTTGATCACTCCCACCAAAATCCTAATTCAACCTTACCAACAATTCTACCATACAAATAGCCATGACTCAGTGCCATCTTAAAACAAACATATAATATTTGGAACTGAGCTGAGAAAGAGAGGTGCCAAGAATTAGTATAATATGATCATACACCTGATCCAATGAGTCATTTGTTTTAATTATGTTTAATATTAAAATGGAAAACAACTTCCCTTCCCTTCATTTCTGTTATTAAGAACTTGCTATGATGAGGTCTAATTAGACAAACCTTAACTGTGGTAGTGGTTTAGTAAACCTAGGGTTTGTAGTGTGTATGTTCTTCATTGTCCTATTCGATCCTTTCTAATAAAAGAGAAGAGGAGGAGGGGAAGGAGAAGAAGAAGAAGAAAGTAAGAAATTAAGGAAGGAAGGAAGGAAGGAAGAAAGAAAGAAAGAAAAAGAAAGGAAGGAAGGAAGGAAGGAAGGAAGGAAAGAAAGAAAGAAAGAAAGAAAGAAAGAAAGAAAGAAAGAAAGAAAGAAAGAAAATAAGTAAGTGCTGGAAATTACTATAAAGTATGGCCTGAAACAGAGGGAGTGAATGTACTCTCTGTCATTCTCTCTGATGGAATATGTTCACAGGAAAATAAGGTGTGTCATTTAATAGGGTGAAAATTAATTTTTGCAATTTTTTTCAGTGTGGGAGTTCTAAAAATATGTGTTTTACACCAAGAATTTAAATCTGCTGTTATTTTTGTAATTGCACAACATTTTGCTTGTTATGGTAAATCCACTTCCAATCAAAAGTCTCTTGTAACCAAAATATTGTTGACTTTATCTTCTCAAAATTACATCTTCTGCTACAAAAATCAATTTTTTCCTGCATGAATCTTATCTATCTAAGCAAAAATAACGCATGCAGTCTTAAACTAACATCAGAAAGCAATTATCTGAGTTACAAAAATGTTTAAATGAATTTCATCAAGTCTTGTTTTGATTCGTTCTTCAACATCAGCTGCCGACTTGCTTCTTGGCCTCTGATATAACCCTCACATTTCTCATGTGTATAAACTCTGCTTACAGCCTCTGGACCTGTTTCACACATCTCTCTATTGATTGGGTATGACAGAACCACTGTGGTACTTGCATTGGTTCATCAATAAACTTCTTTATTTCCACTGTAGTCAGTTTGCACATCAAAGGTGGCTCATATAAACCTTCAGACAAGCCAATCAGTTCCAGCAGAGTGGATGCTCTGGCATTAATTAAAGCTGTTTTTCTTGCACATACAGAAAAATCTTCCAGCGCATCATCTTTTGCACCACTCCAGTCAATGATCTTTTGCACACCAGCTCTCCTCTCTTGACTGTCACCTGAACACAAGAGTGTCTGGATTATTATTTCCCTGAAAGCATACTATGCTGAGCACTGAATGGTTGGCAAAACAGCATCTACTACAGCCTTATTTTGCAGTCTGACTTGCTGCAGCTGAAACAACACATGACTTGGGCCCTCAATCCAGGAATGTTTTACTTTCATGTTGAACCAGCAAGGGTAGTACATGCCAACAATGTATTCCACTATCATTCTTAAGTTTTGGAGAGTTTTGCTTTTAAAGCCATGTTTTGAAACCCATATTTGACAAAGCCTATATTGCAGTTGTCAGCCAGCATGAATGGTTTACATGGCCAATTTCTAGAAGAGTCAGATCTGTGGGAAATTCTCCTGTCCTTATTGCCTGTGTGATCCTATCTCCATATGCTTGATCAGTGACAACACTGTCAGTCAGTGAAATGAGAGGCTCACCAATTGAAACTCTGGCGAATGAAGGATCAATGTCAATTTCTGTTGCGGTGTCTAGCATGTCGCCAATTTTACCTTCCCATTTGTCGTTAGACAAGGTCTTCCCATCCAATTTTGTGATTAAATGTCGTAGGAGTAACTCATTCGTGTGGAGTGCACACACCAACCCAATCAACTTCTGGTCAAGCGTGACGTCTACCCAGTGCATGGCACCACCTTTACAACCTGTATTAACATTTGTAGAATCTCCTCCAATGGCCTTTAAGCTTTTGTCAATGCCTTTCTTCTTCATGAAATACACCAGATTATCTGCAATCACTTGAGGAGGTTTTCCTGTTTTTGAGCCTTTCTCTGGAGTGAAATGATAAAGCTATCTTCCACATGACTCACTGCACACAGAATAATGTTCTTCTTTGATGTACTGGGGAATTGCTAGTCTGCATTGTTTGCTTTCAGCATAACTTTAGTTGCATCTATATGGCCATCAAAGAAGATGCATTCTGTTACACCCTTCTTACAGAGCTCATCAAATTCTTGATCTAGGGACTTCATAATTTTTTTCCTGGGCATTCTTGACTTTATTGTCAATACAAGTCTCTTGTCTTCTTCGGTGATCAAGTCAGCATCTATGAAGGCAGTTGTGGTAATGGCAGCAGTGGCACATAGACCAACATCGTATCTCATAGCGATATTTGTTATTTATAATCTATTGTATTCTGTCTTTTGTTTTGAAGTAGTGGGTATGTGTGTTAGGTCAAAGGTCTTTTTCATAACTTCTATCACATTCCTCTTCATCTTCATCATTAGTTGTCTGTCCATCATTTTCATCATAAGAGATAATTACTTCATTTGGCAGTATTGAAATGCTGACTTCTTTGCTTGTATTTAGTGAGCCTTTGTCTCTCATCATCTTGCCACTTTTGTCTTTTGCCTAGTCATTTCTGCTCAGGTACATCTGGCAAACCAATCTGGTACGTTCCAAAAGAACCCATCTTGTATCTCTGACCTTTAATGAAAGCAAGTTCTTTCAATGGTATCTTCATCTCCTTATCAATCATTTCCTTCCTAGCCATGAACTGTAAAGTCTTGTGACCTGCTGTTCCTTAAAATCTGTGCACTGGAGATGTTCTGCCCCAGCTCCGGATTCCCGATGATATTGACACACACCAATGGTCCTTATCAAATTTATTAAGTAGCAAGAATAAACCAAAGTCTGCCAAAGGTTGGCAACCAGCCCAGAAAACAAGATACAATAAGACTTTTCCAAAAATGCTCTGATGATAATTACAAGTTGTTTACAGCAAGAAATTACTAACTGCATGCAACTTAAATAGGCTAAGGGAGTGGCCAATTATCCTCAATCCTTACTCTCGAGAAGACCTCCTCCTCCTGAGTAGCCACTCCTGCCTTTTGGCAGCGCTGCGTGCTCGAGCATTGAGGAGAGGCTCCTCCACTTCACTTTCTCCACTCGGCCCAGGCTGAGTCTCTGCCTCTGGCACCACATCCTCTTCAGCCTCCTCGTTCTCCGTCGCGAGCGCCGGCTGTGCAGGCTGCTGGCGCGACCCCACACCAGCCTCCTCGTCGTTGGGATCAGCTACGATCTGCGCAGGCTGCTGGTGGGCCACAACAGGAGATGGTGAGAGGCTCTTTAGTCATCACATGGTCTTTCTTTTAGGAAGGGAGCCTTATGCATTTTTAAAATAAGTATAAAATATTCAAAATTGGGGAGTGGAATCCTGAAGGAAGGGCTGGAGCTGTTTATTCGGTCTCAGTTGGTGTACTTTTCCCGACTGTACTGATGTCGGGAAAATAAAGCTTATTTGAGATTTTCTTATATTGCTTAGTACAGGGTTTTTCAAATTTGGCAACTTTAAATCCACATATCTTAAAGTTGCCAAGTTTCAAAAACACTGGGTTACTGTAATGCAGGGGTATCAAACTAGATTTCATTGAGGGTTGCATCAGGGTTGTGTTTGACCTCGGGGGGGGGGCGCTGGGGGGGCATGGCCAGGGTAGGCATGGCCAGCTGGATGTCACTCATGTCGGGGGTGCCTGTGGTGGCCTGAGCACTCTGCCAGCGAAAACATTTTTACTGGCAGAGGGTTGTAGGAGGCCATCACAGTTGAAAACAGAGCTTGGGAGGGCTGCACACAGCCCTCCTGAGATCTATTTTCACTGGAAGAGACACTGCAGGCCAGTCCTGCATTGTTTCCAGGGCAGCCCCATGGACCAGGTCTAACCACTCCGCAGGCCGGATCCAGCCCGCAGGCCTTGAGTTTTACACCCCTGCGGTAGTGTATGTGGTCAGTAAAAGCAAGAGGCAGTCCCTTAATGTACTGCAATCCTATCTGTCTTAAGAGCAAAAGAGGAAAAAGAGCAAATTATAACTATTTCCAGGATATGCAACTAATGGTGGCACAATGGTAAAGGTAAAGGTTCCCCTCGCACATATGTGCTAGTCGTTCCCGACTCTAGGGGACGGTGCTCATCTCCGTTTCAAAGTCGAAGAGCCAGCGCTGTCCGAAGATGTCTCCGTGGTCATGTGGCCAGAATGGCTAAATGCCAAAGGCAGATGGAACACTGTTACCTTCCAACCTATGGTGGTCCCTATTTTTCTACTTGCATTTTTTACGTGCTTTCAAACTGCCAGGTTGGCAGAAGCTGGGATAAGTAACGGGAGCTCACCCCATTACGCGGCACTAGGGATTCGAACTGCTGAACTGCCGACCTTTCGATTGACAAGCTCAGTGTCTTAGCCACTGAGCCACCGCATCCCTGGCACAATGGTAGCATATCTTGAACACATCTCATGTGCTATTTGCAGAAAACTATGCAAATGTGCACTACCCAAGTGAGAACCACCCTCTTGGACTCTCCAATGAATCTAAGGCAAAGGTTTAGTAGGTTATATTCAGAATGGAGACGCAATGCTGAGCTTGTCCTTTCTGGCTTTCCCACCCAGGCTTGGGGTTTTTTTTTTTTGGTTATCTGATATCACAGCAGTGGTGGGTTCCTCCCGGTTCAGCCCGGTTCTGCCGAGCCGGTAGAGTGACGATATGACGTTTAAACTCTTGTTGTGGGGCTTCAAAGGGCTGCCCTACAGCTGATCAGTGTTAAAAGAAAACAAATGAGTAGAGCGGTGCCTGCAAAAATAAATTGGTAGACCAGTGCCTGCAAAAATACACGAGTAGATCAGTGCCTGCAAAAATAAATGGGTAGACCAGTGTCTGCAAAAATACATGAGTAGATCAGTGCCTGCAAAAATAAATGGGTAGATCGATACAGCTCTGCAAGCAGTTAAAAGCCTGGTAGACCAGTACCTCTGCTAAATCCTAAATAATTGTCACATGACCATCAAGCCACACCCACAAAATAAGCCACGCCCACAGAACCGGTAGTAAAAAATTTTAGAACCCACCCCTGTATCACAGATTCATTTTTTCATGCTCATCTTTACCGATCAAATTTCAGCTGCAGTCTAAAAATAAACAACTTGGATATGGATTTTTAGTAGTGTTTCCTAAAGCCTGCTCACATATTTCCTTACTGCAAAGATACTTAGCAATAATAAGCTGCCTGGCCTATTTTTTTTTGGGGGGGGGGTTGCATTATATTTGAAAGCTGCTGATATGACAGACGTATTCCTAACTGACAGGACTGAAAGTTCACACAAGGTGGTAATTTTATTCTTAACTAGCTGTACCCGGCCACCTGTTGCTGTGGCCCAGTCTGGTGCTTCTGCTGGGCTAAAACAGCGAGGCTGAAGTTCCAAACTCTCCACAAATATTTGGTGGGCCTGGCCAACTTGATGTCACTCACTTTCATCAGTCACATGACAGCCCCTGAGCCACGCCTACGCAGCTGGTGATTAGGGCAGAGGACCGGTTGCTAAAAAACAATGGGAACCACAAAATCCTCCCTCTCTGTTTCCCCCTCTCTCTTTGTATCTCTCTATGTCTCTCTCTCTCCTCCGTCTGAATCGCTCTCTCTCTCTCTCTCCCCCCCTCTGTATCTCTCTATGTGTTTCTCTCTCCCCCTCTGTGTATCTCTATGTCTCTCTCTCTTCCCTCTCTCTCTGTATCTCTCTCTGTCTCTCTCTTTCCCCCTCTGTATCTCTCTCTGTCTCTCTGTCTCCCCCCTCTGTATCTCTCTATGTGTCTCTCTCTCCCCCTCTCTCTGTATCTCTCTACGTCTCTCTCTCTCTCGCCCCTCTGTATCTCTCTATGTCTCTCTCTCTCCCCCCACTCTCTCTGTATCTCTGTATGTGTGTCTCCCTCCTCCCCCATCTCTCTGTATTTCTCTATGTCTCTCTGTCCCTCTCTCTCTGTTTATCTCTATCTCTGGCCCGACCTCTTCTGCATCCCCCGCCATTGCCCTTACCTTTTCAGGCCAGGCCTTCGCAGTTCTCCATACCACAGCAGAAACTCGGGGGAGCCCTCTGTTCTCCCTACACAGATGTTCTCTGGGGGCTTGACAGGGAGATGCATAGCAGGGAAGGGAAGGGAAAGGAGGGAGGGAGGGGGTGCGGTGGGGGTTCGAGGCTGGTTTGGGGCTTCCCGCCTGAAGGAAGCCAGGAGCCACGCACACCCCACTGGACCCCTGCTGTGCAGTTCTCCTCCCCCGCCTGCCAAGTGCTGGGGAATGATTAAATTCCCCACTCTTCCAGACAAAACAAAGGAGGGCCAGCCATTCTCCCTCCTGCCCGTTTCCGCCCCCCGAAACCTCCCCAGAGCCCTTTTCTGCCAGAGGCCGAAATTTTCGTGTAGGCTCCGTGAACTGCCAGAGTGCCCACCTGGGAATCAAAGGCTGGTCAAAGGCAACCCTGAGGCTCCAGTTGCCTCCATCTCCCGCTCACCGACTGGATTCGCATAGCGCCGGTTAGCGGCTGGTCTTTCTGACCTTGGGGCCCGTGGTAGCGCTGGGCCAGGCGTGATTGGGGCAAGGCGAGGGACAGAGGGTTCCTGCTCGGTGGACCCAGGCAGCCTCGTTGCCAAGTGTTCTTTGGAGGGAGCTCCGAGAGCGGCTGGCGAGGGGGATGGACAGCAGTGGTGGGAGAGGCTAGTTCGTGGGGTGGTTGGGGAAGGGGGAGGTCAGAGCCAGGCTCAGGCGGGCCCCGCCCAGCCCTAGAAGCGCTAGCTGCGAGGGCTTCCCGGCGGGGAGCCGGCTGCCTACCTGCCAAGCCTGGTGGCAGGATATGGCCCTCGGGCGTCTCTGCCTTCCAAATGCGCAATTTCTTGGAAGCAATTTGGAGAGTCTAAATATAAGGAGTAGAAATCTGTCGAGCGTAATCAGGGCTGGGAGGCTGCCATGTTGGTTTTATGTCCAGCAGGTGGCGCTGCTGGACATAACATGTTTTTCATGTTTTTACCTGTCACAGGTGTGACATGTATATAATATAGGTATATAAAAACACGCCTGTAGTTGAATGCAATATTGTGTCAAAATTTGAAAGCAATCGGTTAAGAACTGAGCCCTGGTAGTGCAGCAGACTAAAGCACTGTTATTAACATCAGCTGCCTGCAATTACTGCAAGTTCAAATCTCACCAGGCTCAAGGTTGACTCAGCCTTCCATCCTTTCTTTTTATTAAAAAAAAATTTTATTTGAAAATACAAACTAAACAAAACAAATCACAACAAAACATACAAAACATGTAAACATATAAACAAAAATTCAAATATATATCAAGTTTATCGTAACTGTACTGTATGTTCTTATTTGTGCTTTTGACTCCTCATTATTTAGTCTATCTCTTATGTCTCTCTTTGTGGTTCATTGGTAACCTGTGTTCGTAGTTTATGTTCCTATTTCTGTATTAGGTCACTCCACTTACTTCCTAATCTTTTTTCCCTTTTCTACCTTCCAACCAGGTAAACCACTTTTCCCATACCAGATAGTAATCGTATTCCTCTCTATTTTGTAATTCCTTTGTAAGTCTGTCCATTTCTGCACATTCCATGATTTTACTAATTACTTCTATCTTCCCTTAAATGTAATATTTTTAATAATTTTTAAATTTAAATTGTAATATTTGTATTGTGTTTTTACCTGGCTGTATATCGCCCCGAGTCCTTCGGGACAGGGGCGGTATAGAAATAAAATTATCCTATCCTATCCTATCCTTCCGTTGGTATGTCACTACTCTTCCAATTTTGTGCAAAAATTATTTGTGCTGCTGTTGTTATATGAATAATTAAGTATTTGATTTCCTTTTCATATTGTCCATTTATTATGCCTAATAGAAAGGTTTCTGGCCTCATTTCTATTCTTTGTTGGGTTATTTCTTCTATTTGTTTTCTGATCGTTAGCCAATATTGTTTTGCCACTGGGCAGGTCCACCACATGTGATAATAAGTTCCTTTATGGAGTTTACATTTCCAGCATGTTGGGGGAGTGTTGGAGAACATTATTGCCAGTCTGGCCGGTGGGAGGTACCTATAAAACATTTTGTACAGATTTTCTTTATAGGGTACAGACATTGTTAATTTATAATTTATTGTCCATAATTTTTCCCAATTGTCTAATTCAATGTTGTAGCCGAAATTCTTTGCCCAAATTATCATGTTTACCTTAATCACTTCTTCTTCTAATTAATAATCCTCATTACCTTAAAAATATTTCTATCTTAGTATAACATTTTCAAATAAAAGCTATTTGATACTTCCTAGTTTGATATTTGTTCTGAACATAATCTATCCACCTCTTCCATTCCCATTCATAAGTCTCTTGTGAACAATCTTTTAGATATGCTGAAATCTTCGCCATCTCTGCAAAACTGGCCATCTTCAAAGTCCATTCCTCAATCGTGGGCAGCGCTTCATTTTTCCAGTATTTACCTATCAACAATCTTGCTGCTGTTATCATATACAATATCAGTTTTGTTTCACCCAATGTAAAACCCTTAACTATACCCAGTAAAAACAATTGTGGAGAAAATTGAATTTTTTTCTTCAGAACATTCTGCATGACCCACCAAATTTTTATCCAAAAAGCCTTAACTTTCTTACAGGTCCACCAAACATGATAATATGTAGCATCTAGACAATCACATCTCCAACATTTAGGCTGCACATTAGGGTACATACACGACAATTTTTTGGGGTCTAAATGCCATCTGTAAAACATTTTATAAAAATTTTCCCTCAGATTCTGAGACTGTGTAAATTTAACATTCTGAACCCAAATTTTTTCCCATGTTTCCAACATCAGTGGTTCCTCAAAATTTTGTGCCCACTTAATCATACCATCTTTAACTAGTTCAGTTTCTGAATCCCTTTCTAACAAGACATTATAAAGTCTTTTAATATGCATTGGACCTTTCTCTTTTATATGTCTGACCAATTCTTCCTCATACATCATAATACCAGTTTTTTGGTCCTCTTTCCATCTCAATTGCAATTGATTATATTGTAACCAAGTTAGATTAATCCCTTCAGCCAACAATGTCTGTAATGTCTTCAGCTGCCATCTGCCTGCATCTGTAAAAAGAACCTCTTTATATAAAAACCCCCCGAGTGACATTATATTTGTATTCCACAAAGTATGACCAAGATCCAGCAATAGCGGTATTTTATAATCCCATTTGAGTCGGTGCTTCTTCCAAACTCTCAACAAAGAATCTCTAAGTATATGGCTTTTAAATACTTTATCCACTTTGCTGTCATAAAATAAGTAAGCATGCCATCCAAATTCCAAATCAAAACTTTCTGCGTTTAATATTCCAGTCTTTTTTCCTCCAAACCAATCACTTGTTAAAGTCAAAGCTGCTGCATCATAATATAACTGTAGGTTTGGAAGTTTAAGACCTCCCCTTTCTGGAACATCTTGCATAATTTTCAATTTTACTCTTGGTTTTTTCTCGTTCCAGACAAACTTGTTCACTCCAGTTTGCCATACTTTTAGTTGTTTATCATTTTTAAGCACCGGAATCATTTGAAACAAAAAAAGAAATCTTGGCAAAATGTTCATCTTAACTGCTGCTATTCTTCCAAGTAAAGACAGCTGCAGTTTTTTCCAAGTCTCCATGTCTTTTTGCACCTCTCGCCACAACACCTCATAATTATTTTGGAACAATTTCATATTTGATTCTGCAACCTGAACTCCTAGATATTTTACCTTTGGTACAATCTCAAAACTTGCCCTCCTTTCAAGCTCGTGTTTACGATCTTGTGTCATATTTTTGATTATCATCTTAGTTTTTTTCTGGTTCAGTCTAAAACCTGAAACTTTACCATAGTCTTGTATAATGTCCTTCATCTGGATTATTGATTCCATTGGCTGTGTTAGGGTAACGACCAAATCATCTGCAAATGCCTTTATTCTGTAATCCTCTTGCCTTATCATTATACCTTTCAAGATATTAGAGTCCCTTATTGTATTTAACAAGACTTCTAGTGTTAAAATAAACAACAATGGGGACAACGGACATCCCTGTCTTGTTCCTTTTTCGATTTTAAACTCTGTTGTCAAACTTCCATTAATAATAATCTGTGCCTTTTGCTCTTGATAAATTGCTGAGACCGCCTGTATAAATTGGTCCCCAAAGTCCATCTTTTTTAAAGTCTTTAGTAGAAAATTCCAGTCCACTTTATCAAAGGCCTTCTCTGCATCCAAGAAAACCAGCACTGCAGGGATCTGTTTATTCTTCTCAAGATATTCCAATAAGTCTATTACTTGCCTTACATTGTCCTTCATGTGCCTACCCTCGATAAATCCCGCTTGGTCATCATGAATCACCTTTTGAATTACTGGCATCAATCTGTTGGCTAATACTTTTGCATAAATTTTATAATCCGTATTCAAAAGAGATATTGGTCTGTAATTCTTCGGTTTTTGGGGACCTGCTTGCTCTTTTGGTATCAAAGAGATATAAGCTGTAGTCCATGATGGGGGTACTTTTCCCCCTTGTTGTATGTTACAAAATAAGTCTCTGAGTTGTTCCACCATTTCTGCCTGCAAAGTTTTATAGTACACTGCAGTCAGACCATCCGTTCCAGGAGCTTTGGCTGTTTTTAATTGTTTTATTGCTGCTATTATCTCCTCCTCTGTTATAGGATAATTCATTCTTTCCTTTTGTTGCTCAGTAATTTTTGTAACTCTTTTGTTATCTAAATATTTTTCTATAAGTCCATTCTGCACCTCCTCTTTGGCATATAGTTTAGTGTAGTATTCAAGAAAAGCTTCTTTAATTAATTTCTGTTGAAAAATTTTTTTCCCTCCGATATCAATACTATCAATAGTCCGTATACTCTGTTTCTTCCTCAATGTGTAGGCCAACCACCTGCCCGGTTTATTGGCGTTGCAGAATGTATTATGTTTCACGTATTGTAAATTTGTTGCAACTTGTTCCGCTATAAGCATTTGGAATTGATCTTTCAAAAGTTTTATGACACCACGTATTCTTTCATCTGTTGGATTTTTAATAAGTAACTGTTCTTTATTCTTTATTTCTGCTTCCAATTCAAGTCTTTTCTTTTGTCGGATCAATCTATGTTTGGAGTTCATATAAATAAGCACCCCTCTCATATAAGCTTTGCTTGCGTCCCACACAATTTCCATTGGAGTGCCTTTATTCAGATTCATTTCAAAAAACTCTTTCAAATACTTTTTAAGTTCTATTATATTTTTTTCATATCTAAACAAGTTTTCATTTAATCTCCAAGAGCGTCTCTCAGTCTTACATGTCTCAATTTCTATCCACACTGGGCTATGATCAGTCAAAGTTCTTGGCAAAATCTTTGTTCTTTTTGTCCTAACAAGTAGGTCATCTGACAACAAAATGAAATCAATCCTAGAGAAGGATCTATGTCTATCAGAAAAGAAAGTATAATCCAGTTCTTTTGGGTTATGTATTCTCCAAATATCTTTTAATTCCAAGTCTTCTTTCATATCAAAAAAAGTCTGTGGTAGTCTAATCCTTGACTTCGCCAAAGTCTTTTTATCTAATTTCGAATCAATTACTCCATTCCAATCTCCCATAATTAAAATAGATCTATAATCCCATTGTAGTATTTTAGTATGTAACATTTTGTAAAAATAATCCTGTTGTTGATTGGGAGCATAAATTCCTATCAAAAGAATTTGACTATTTGCAGAAAGTAATTCAATTGCTACAAACCTGCCATCTTGATCAGCTTCTATAAGTTTGGCTGTTAATTTTTTATTTACATAAATAACCACACCATTCTTTTTTTGGTTAGTTGAAGATATAAAATGTGTTCCTAATTTGGAATTTTTCAAATAGTTTTGATCTTGAACTGTAATATGCGTTTCTTGTAAACAGATTATATCATTATTAAATTGTTTCAAATATGCAAATACTTTCTTCCTTTTCTGTGTTGCATTCAACCCATTCACATTCCAAGATAAACATTTAATCATCATTATTCTCTTTCTGGAGCAAAGAACAGAATAATCGGATTTCATCCGAAATCTTCAATCCTGCATTCCCCACGGCCCCAGTCTCTTGTATAGTCTTTGCCCCCTTTTCATCTTGTCTTTCCTGCTGTAACTTTTCTTTAAGTTGCTTGGATTTTGCTCGGGTTATTCGCTGGTCCTTGACTTCAGCCATCCAGACCAGCTCCAAGATTGGAGAAGATTCCAGCAAAGGCTCATCCAGGAAACCTCCTTCAGCGCCCTTCAACTCCTCTGATTCCTGCTTAGATTGTTGTTGCGGTTCTTGAAGTTGCTTCTTATCACTCTCCTTAATCTCCAAAACTGTGGATGTACGTGGGGATGGTGTTCTTTCTTTAAGGATATCAGTATAAAATTGCTCCGCCTTCTCCACAGTATTCAAACGGTATGTCTCTCCCTTATATCTCAAAATTATGCCAGTTGGAGCATCCCAACGAAATGGGATCTGGTTATTCTGCAGTTCTTTAACAAGAAAGCCAAAGTCTTTTCTAGATTTCAACATCTTAGGTGGAAGCTCTTTGTAAACTGTGATTTTTGACCCTCCCACTTGCACAGAGGTAAGAAAAGATTTTTGCAGGATATCATTTCTTATTGCTCTGTCTGTAAAATATATGACCACATCTCTGGGCAATTGTCTTTGTCTGGCCACCCAGGAATTCACTCTGTAAATTTTGTCTATTTTATAGAAAGCCATATCAGGGTTAATTTTTAAAATCACAGCTAAGGCTTCAGCACAGACCTGTCTCAAATCTTGTCTCTCCTCTTCTCTAATTCCTCGAAGCCGTATAGCGAATTCCATTGCCCTGAATTGCATCATAACAATTTCGTTCTCAACTCTCTGCATCTTATCATCAACATCAGAAAATTTATGATCATTATCTTTCATCTTAACATTAACTTCTGATTTAAATTCATCCACTTTTGACTCAACTTTCATAATAAATCCTGCCAGGCCAGACGCCACATCTGTTATTTTTTTGGTCACCTTCTTTTGGTTCTGCTGCATTTCCTGCATAATTTCCTGTTGAGACTTTTGGATTTTATCATCTATTTCCTGTTGAGCTTTTTGAAATTTGTCATCCAGGATTTTTGAAATAAATTCTTTTAAATCCCCCATATCAAAATCTTTTTTCTGAGCTTGTGACTGCGTGTCCTGTTTGCGTGTGGGGGATCCCCCCCCTGTTTTGCCTTCCTGCTTCTTTGAAGCCATCCTGCCACGTAGGCTAGCTTTTCTGAAGAGGGAGGTTCCTCTTCTTCTGCCACCTCCACAAAATCTTCTAAAAAAGTCCCCCAGATTTAATCAGGGCAAAACTGTGGTGATGCAAAGTCAAGTATTGAAAAGGGAGAGATTTTCCTCTTGTTCCTGTTATTACAGCCGAAGCAACTTTATAGCAACTTATTAACTTTGTAACAAAGCAAGAATGACTTCACCAATCCACACTCGCTGATTCGTTTGCTCTAATGCTGAGCGCCATATTTTTCCCAGTCACTTTCACTCATGCAGAAATTTTCCCTTCAAAATAAGAAATCAGCAAAGTACTAATACTTGCAGTTCCGAGTTTCAGGGTTCAAGTAAATTTCGGCTGCTTGTTTGGGTTGTTTCCTTTCTCTACTGAAGTTTCCTGCAGCCGGCTTGTTCTGCGAAAGCAGAGACGTCCCACGGCGCCCGGAGTCTCAGCAGGTTGGGAGGGAGCCGCGCCTGCTTCCTCCCCAGAAACAATTCCCTGGGGGGGTTGCAGGGGCTCGACCTGTACCCTGCTGCTTCTTCTTCAAGAATCCTGAGGATTTTGAAGCTTTCAAGCCGCTTCACGATCGGGAAGCGGCTCTACAAGCGGCTGGGCTGGCAGTGCTTAAAAAGGCACCGTCGTCGCCGAAGACGAGGAAACCGGAAGTCCAATTATAAACTTTTTTTAATCAATTTGTCTTGTGATCCTTGTAAAATTTTATCTAATTCATATTGGCCTTTTTGGAATCCAAACTGTGCCAAATCTTTCTTATACCTTGATTTTATTTGTAAGTATGGCCACCAGTCAATATCTATACCCATATCCTTCAATTCTTGTCTCGTTCTTAGTTCCCCTTGTTGTTTAGCAAGTCTTTGTAAATTTTCATTTTAGTGTTGTCCATGGTATTTGGATAGATCTGAGCTTCCATGGTCGAGAAGCCTTTCTAAGGTAGGTAAAATGAGTACCCAGATTGTGGGGGCAATAAGCTGACTTTGTATAAAATATACAAAAGTATGAAGGCTATTGCTTAACGCATTGTAAGCCGCCCCGAGTCTCCGGAGAAGGGCGGCATATAAATCAAATTAAAAAAAAACTTTCGGAGATGTGCAGTTATGTACAAATGGACATTTACATTTTTATTTATATAGATTATGCCAGTTAATAATTACATTTCATGCATTACTAAATATTTGCCTAACCTTGTCCCAATAATTTCTAACCAGCCTCATTTCCCCTTATGGGAGGCTTTAATAATTTCAAGTGCTTGTATTTAGAAGGAGAACTCTTTTTTCCAAAACATCACTTACCCCAGTTCCAATGCCTGTTATCTCCAGGAAGGATGGGGAAAGTTCCCACTCGAAACTCTGAACAATGATGCAATCCACAATTTTGAACTAAAAGAGCCTAAGGTTAAAGGGAAGAGCTAGGATTAAATATTGGACTTGGGTCTGCAGTCTTGTGGTTGTATCTGGCCACAACATACTACTTAAAAAACAATGGTCAGGTTGCCTTCCATTGTCCTGAACTGAACAGTAGGTTAATACAACTTGTCACACAACAATCTTGATCTGACACTCTTTATGTGATTTATATACAGTACTTTCAGTTCTTCCTTTTTCTAAAAATTTCTTCACTCCAGCTCTGCTTATCTACTAACCATCTAAGATAAGTATTAGCCTTCCTTGGAAACCACATAATGTTACCATTATATCCAGTGGTGGGTTGTTACCGGTTCATACCGGATCGGGCAAACCGGTACCACCGGCGGCAGGAGGCTCCACCCACCCACTCGGACGCTTCTACGCATGTTCAGAATCACCACATGCTCGTGCCTGAGAACACGCACACAAGTGAATCAGTAGTGACGGGATTTGGAACCCGCCCTGCAGTCTGCAGTCCAATGCCTGTAAACTTTCTATGTAAATTTGTATTTGCTAGCAAACATTAATGCCTATTTTTTTTGCAAATGTTATGAAGAAATTAAACCCCTTCTCCCTGTATTTCCTTCTATTGCATTTGGGGTGTTTGTGAACAGCTAAACAAAACCTTGCCTTTTCCTGATATTAATTAGGATTACCATAGTGTGGGTGGGCTAATAGGATAATTTCTGGATTATAGAAAAGTCAGATAATCCTTCTTTTGTAACTAAAATTGCAGATTAAATGTTGGGCAGCCCTGCTCAACTTTAATCTACAATTTAGTGCAATATGGCTAATTAATCCATCTTTGTTTCTACTATAGGAAGTCCTTGACTTACAACTATCGTTTTGCCACTGTGTGAAGTTACAATAGCACTGAAAGAAGTGACTTACAACCAGTCCTCACACTCAGGGGGTGAAATCCAGTAGGTTCTGACAGGTTCTGGAGAACTGGTAGCAGAAATTTTGAGCAGTTCGGAGAACCGGTAGTGGAAATTTGAATATTTCGGAGAACCGGCAAATACCACCTCTGGCTGGCCCAAATTTTGGAGAGAATGGGGATTTTACAGTATCCTTCCCCTGGAATGGGGTAGGAATGGAGATTTTGCAGTATCCTTCCCCTACCATGCCCACCTAGCCACACCACGCCCATCAAGCCACGCCCACAGAAGCGGTAGTAAAAAAATTTGGATTTCACCACTGCTCACACTTATAACCACCACAGCATCCCCATGGTCATATTATCAAAATTTGGGTGCTTAGCAACTGGTATAACCATGGGGGCAGCATCTTGGGGTCATATGATTACCATTTGCAACCTTCCCATCTGGCTTCTGCCAAGCAAAGTCAATGACATGTTAAGTTAAGTTAAGTTAAGTTAAGTTAAGTTAAGTTAAGTTAAGTTAAGTTAAGTTAAGTTAAGTTAAGTTAAGTTAAATTGAATGTGATTCACTTAACAATTGCAGGATTTAGTTAAGAACTCTGGCAAATTTATTCATTTATTTAGTGAATGGCAATGTTACATTAGCCAGGAGATTACAACACTAATACAGAATAGTAGTTTGGCTACCTAAGACTGCTGTTTGGTTCACGCTCACACACTTTCCAAATGCATCACAACTAGCTCAGCCTCGGAAAGAAAGACAAGTGGCTTTCCTGCAGCAGCATCTGGGGCCGTTTCCCATCACTGAAACCACCTCACAAAAGGGCATTGCAACAGGGAAGGTCCAGTGCTAGCAGGATTCTAACCATCATCTGCACAAAACACTGACTCATCTCCCCATTGAAGTGGTACCTATTTATCTACTCACATATAACATGCTTTCAAACTGCTAGGTGGGCAGAAGCTGAGGTCAGTGATGGGAGCTCACCCCACCACTCAGGATTAGGACTTAAACAGCTGGAACAAAGACCATTTCCAGCCTTTGCGCCTCTTAGACTGTGGCACAAAAGATAGTAAAATCAGGTTTGTACGTCCATGAATATAAAACTTCCTTCTGGAGGAAAAGTGCATGCTGATTATTTTTTTTATTACTGCAGTTCCTTTGTATGTTTACAACTCATGGTCCCACTACCCATGCTGCTACAGAGGTTCCCTCCAACGCATCGTTTCAGGATGGAGTCGAACACTCTGCTCTAAACATTCTAGGTATCCTCCAAGTTACAGCATTCTCCAGTCAATGCTGAGAATCTTGAGAGTAAAGCTCACATATCTAGAGGACATCCAGGTTGAGGATGGCTGTTCTTCAGAACTGGAATTCTGTTGGCCATAAATCTGGATCCAACTCATTGTTTGTGAAGAATTCTAAAGAACTCATAAAAATGGAAAATGAAGATAGTCAGCCTCTCCTATTTGACCCGTTGCTCGCTGGTTTTTAAAGACAATTTGTCAACCTTGTCAATAACACCTTTCAGTATATCTTCCCCTTATTTGTATTTGCATTTAATTTGTCTGAAACCACATCCAGGTTTTCTGGATGTATGTGAAGGGGAGCAGGCGTAAACTAAATACAATTACAGGATGAAAAAAAAACTGGAAAAACTAAATCTCTGTGTGCCGTATTCCTCACTACCCCCTCACTCTTCTTCATAGCAGCACACTCTCTTTATCTTTATTTACTGTGGGAGCAATTGCAAGCAATATCTCTCTATGCAAAGAGATAAACATTAAGCTGCTACATTTTTTTCTTATTTTTATCTTCTGAATCTGTGAGCTTTAATTAGTTTTGGTTCTAAATGATGATAATTACGATTTTAAGGTGTTAATTGTCCTTTGCAAAGTAGGGAGTGGCTGCCCAGAGTTACTTAGTGAGATGGAAGATGCTTATATTAATAAATAAAGGGAGACATGTCATGAGTAAAGAAAGTGCAACTATAGCAAACTCACATGTTCATACATTTCATTAAATACATGGAAAACTTTCCAGAAACAGAACAATCCAGGAGTGTTTCTCCCTTTCGTTCTATTCTGTTTGGTTCCCAATTTTTGGCAATTAACCCTCGTCACCCTGTTAATTCATTTTAAGTCTGGCCCAAGTTGTAATAAATATTCTCATTGAGATGTCCTTCAGATGAATTGGGACCAACCTCCTGGAATTGATAGTCAGTATGGCTGTTGGCTTCTCTGTAAACAATAACAACATTTTGGCCACAACCCATTTTATAGTGCTCTGAACCAAAGCTATTTGAAATTAGGGCATTTTCTTACAGTGAATTTCACCAATTGAATTCAGTTGCCATAACTTACTTTAGCTTAGGAAAAATCTCTTAGCTGAGATTTTCCTGCAATGGAAATGAGGCATTTTCAATTTGTCTGGACCAGGGAAGATGCCTCATGTCTGCCTGCCTGCCTATCTGCCTGTCATCTATCATTTCTCTGTCTCTCTGTCTCTCCCTCTTCTATCTGTTTTTAATCTGATTCTCCCCCAGAATTGTGTTAGGTTCCTCATGGGAACTTTAAAGAATCAAATCCATGACTTCTGGTTAGGTATAACCCAGTGCTAGAGTTCTGTGGGCCTGGCTTGGTGGGCGTGGTGTGGCTTGGTGGGTATGGCTTGGTAGATGTGGCAGGGGAAGGATACTGCAAAATCCGCATTCCCTCCCCACTCCTGGGGAAAGGATATTGCAAAATCTCCATCCCCACTCCATTCTGGGGCCAGCCAGAGGTAGTATTTGCCAGTTCTCCGAACTACTCAAAATTTTCACTATCGGTTCTCCAGAGCCTGTCAGAACCTGGTGAATAGCACCCCTGGTATAATCTATTAAAAAGAATATATCAATGATACTAACAGGTGCAGTTTTTCATAATTTCTGAATGTTTATAACTTTTATAAAGATTTTTGAATATTTTTATAATTTTATAGTTTTCTTATAATTACTGTACAGATAGTCCTTGACTTACAATCATTCATTTAACAATGGTTGAAAATTATGGCTGATAAAAGTGACTTAAGACCCCTAGTCACATGATCATAATTCAGGAGCTTGTCACCTGACTTGCAGTTATGATGGTTACAATGTCTTGCAGTCATGTGATTGCAGTTAGCGACTTTCCCAGCTGGCTTCTGACAAGTAAAGTCCATGGAGGAAGCTGGATTCATTTAATGACTACACGATTCTCTTAAGAAGCATGTAATTCTTATAACAACCACAGTAAAAATGGTGATAAACCATGTCTGGTCATGTGATGACTCAACTCAATTTACCTAGTGACCAAAATTCTCATCCCAACTGTGTTGGTATAGCAGGGTTGAAATCAGTGTTGATTCACTTTTAGCGCACATGTTAATATGTACACATATATATATACATATACAAGCTGATCCAAATCCACTTAAAAAGCATGGCATTGTTCTGATGATACATTTGCTAATATTAATTAAAGGAATCTAGTTATCTCTCCACTCAATTTCATTCAACCTTGGAAATCTTGTTAGTCATTAAATTAGAACAATTAGTGCTAAGTGTTTTGCCAGAAAAATCCTAGGAGTGGCTGTACATCATTAAACTGCATTCCTCCTAAGGTGAACATCCTGGAACAATGCCTATTTTAGGTAAATTTATTGTAGAATGTCATCCAGTCTTTAATTTTATCTCTTTCTTTCTTCCTTGTTTGCTTTTTTTTTCTTTTTTTTTTTTGCTAAAAATTGTTGAACATTTCTGATGAGGTGGATTGTTTATATGTACCATAATGGATCCAAGAAATTGTTAAATTTTATTCTTCTTTGGCACCCGGGAAACTCTGTTGTATTCAGTTTTGTGATCTCAAAGACACTTCTTAGCTGTTTTAGTATTTCTTATTAAAAATCAGCACACATATTTTCTGAGGGAAAAGGAGCTAGATGAAAGGAAGTCTGTTCCAATGGTTATTTCACTTCCACACAGTGGCCCATAGTCCTGGGTTCCTATCATATCAAGACTCTGAAAAGCATCAAGTTAGAACAGGTCTGCTTCTGGAATTATTTCATAGATGGGTTTGAGGAATGTATGCTGTGCATACAACATAACATTCGTTTTCTCTACAGAGAGAAGAATCCTGGTTGTACTGTTGGTACATCAAGGTTCTCTATCAATTTCTCTAACAGATTAGCAGAGTTGGAAGGGACCTTGTAGGTCATCTAGTCCAACCCCCCCACCCAACCAGGATACCCTACACCCGTGATGGCGAACCTATGGCACACATGCCAGAGGTGGGCACGCACGCCATTGCCAGCTCCTCTTCTGGTTTTTGGCACGCGCATGCGTACTGGCCACCTGGTCTTCACGTGTGCTGGAGTGCCAGAAATCTGAAGAGCAGCTGGCCAGTGAGCATGAGCGCGCCAGCCACCTGTCTTTGGGTTTCCGGTGCTCCGGCATGCACGACCAGCTGGCCAGCATGCATGTGTGTGCCAGAAACCCAAAGACTAGGTGACCAGCACGCGTATGCGCACCCCACATGCACATTCCGGTTTGGGCACTCGGTGCCGAAAAGATTCGCCATCACTGCCCTACACCATTTCTGACAAATGGCAGTCCAATCTCTTCTTGAAAGTCTCAAGTAATGAAGCTCCCACAACTTCCGAAGGCAACTTTACGGGACCACCTACTACCACAAGCAGCCTCCCACCGGCCTACTACCACAAGCAGCCTCCCATAGGCCGGTACGCTCTCATAGAGAGGGGCTCCTTCGGGTGCCGTCAGCTAAACAATGTTGACTGGCGGCCCCCAGGGGGAGGGCCTTCTCTGTGGGGGCACCCAATACCTGGAACGAGCTCCCCCCAGAGATACGGAGGATCCCAGATCTGCGCACTTTCTGCCGTGCTCTTAAGACTCTCCTATTCCAGCAAGCCGGCCTGGCCTAATTTTCTCCCCTGTTTTAAAATTCTTTTAAATCGAAATTTTAATCTATTTTAAATTATTGGGATTTTTAATTGTCTTGGGCTAAAGTATTTAATCTGGTTTTAATTATGTTTTTTAACTTTTGTATCTATGTATCTTATTTTGTGCCTGTTCACCGCCCTGAGTCCTTCGGGAGTAGGGCGGTATATAAATCTAATAAAACAAAACAAACAAAACAAAACAAACTTCTGTTCCATTGGTTGATTGTTTTCACTGTTAGAATATTTCTCCTTATTTCCAGGTTAAATCTCTCCTTGTTCAGTTTCCATCCATTATTCCTTGTCTGGCCTACAGATGCTTTAGAAAATAGCTTGACTCCTTCCTCTTTGTGGCAGTCCCTCAAATATTGGAACACTGCTATCATGTCTCCGCTGGTCCTTCTCTTTACTAGACTAGCCATGCCCAGTTCCTGTAATCGTTTTTCATATGTTTTAGCCTCCAGTCCCCTAATCATCCTAGTTGTTATTCTCTGCACTTTTTCTAGAGTCTCAGCATCTTCTTTATAGTGTGCTGATGCAGTAGTCTAGATGTGGTCTTACTAAGGCTTTATAGAGTGGTATTAGTACCTCCCTTGATCTTGACTGATTCCCTCTGTTAATGCAGTTTAGGATTGCATTGGCTTTTTTGGCTGCTGCTGCAACATTATCTCTGGGTGGAGAAGCACTACCCTCAGGGGAATAGCTTTGCAATTTGGGGATCCTTCTGGATCCTTCTGAAAAGAGCCTTGGTGGCACAGCAGACTAAAGTGCTATTAAGTAGCACCAACTGCTTGCAATTACTGCAAGTTCCAATCTCACCAGGCTCAAGGTTGACTCAGCCTTCGAGGTAGGTAAATGAGGACCTGGATTGTGAGGGCAATAAGCTGACTTTGTATAAAAAAGAACACCGCTGGGGGGGCGGAGGCAAAGCCCTACTAAGCAGGTATATACAAAAATATGACGGCTATTGCTTAACGCATTGTAAGCCGTCCTGAGTCTCCGGAGAAAGGGCGGCATATAAACCGAACCAATAAATAAATAAATACATTTATTGTTTCTGCTTAAGCAGCAAATGGAAGTCTTAGCTAGAGGGGCTTTTACTCAGCTTAGTGTGCCAATGGTGAACTGACCTGCTGCAAGGCAATCTAGCTGCAGAAGTCATGTCTTCTTTCCCATTCAGTTAGACTATTGCAACACAGTCTCCATGGGCCTGTCTTTGAAGTCTATTCAGAAGCTGCAATTAGTTTAGAAGACAGTAGTCCATGTGCTAATCGGTACACATTATGTGAGAGTATGTTACCCCTGTGCTACTGCCAGCCCCATTAAGTAGATGCAACCAGGAAATCCACTCCAGAAGAAGGTTAACAATATTTTTACAATGTTGAGATTGTCTTTAATACCAGAATGTTGCCAGAATGTTGATTTTGATATAAATCCTAATCTACTCAATCAAGGCAGTTTTTACCTTAGCTACTTCTGAATATTATCTTGCTCCCCGAGACTGGAACAATACAGTATTTCAGTTCTCTTTGCATAAGTAACGATTATTGCATATTTCATCATCTCCCTTATTGTCTACAGCTACGGCCTTGTACTGGTTATCAAATGGTTTCTTGTGTAATTTAAAATGCTGGGTTTGACCTTCTAAAGCAGAGTCCCCCAACATTTCCAGCTTTGTGGACTGGCGGGAGGGGAGAGAATGGTTCGCGCAAGTGGCCAACAAGGGTGTGCACGCGCAGCTCCATTTGTGTGAATGGTGTGCACGCATGTCTGCTGCTCACACAAATGGAGTGCACATAAAAGCAAGCGTGCATTTGCCTGCTGCTTACACAAGTGAGGATGCGTGTGCATGCATGCATTTCCATGGCCCAGCTGCAAACCCCTCACAGCCTAGTGGGCCACTGCCCACAGGTTGAGGAGCCCTGCTCTAAAGCCTTGATGTCTGGCACCTGGGTATCTGCAGAACTGCTTACTGCAATCTGAATCAACCCAATCCATTAGGCCATCTAGGAAGAAACTACTCTTAGTCCTCCCTCTTCTGGGAAATGAAGGGAATCAATAAAGGAGAATATTTGTAGCTCAGGGTTGAACTGTGGGGTCCTTGGTGCTCTCTGAGGTCCTTCTTGCAGAGGTTTCATTAACCTAACTAGGTAACATCATCAGTGCTAGTAAGGAGTACCGTTTGCTGCCAGTTTATATTCCCCAACTGAACCTAGTAGATGCTACTTTTCAGTGGCTGTGAGACTTGTCTGGAATAGGCTCTAGTAGCAACCAAATGGTGAAAACCAAACTGTTGTAGAGAGCATTCTAATTAACTTGGGAGCTTTAGTCCTCTTTATTTTTAATTTATTATTATTTCTTGCTACAGTTTTTATTTTGATAGATTTTTGACTCTATGGTTTATTTTATTCTGCTGTTAATTGGTTTCTGTGGATGTTTTAATGTTTTAATATCATGTAAGCCATTGACTGTCACTTGGATTGCAGTGAGGTGGAAATGAAATGAATGAATGAATGAATGAATTCAATATCACTCTTGCTAATTGCCTCCTATCATTCCTTTCTTGGCATACACAGTTAATTCTCCATGATTCTTGACACGCATTTGCTGAAGATGGAGATCCCACTATCACTGTTTTAAAACAAGTAATATTGGTTTTGCAGATATTCATCAGGACTAGTCCAGGGGTGAAATCTACTTACCTTTCTTACGGTTTGGAAGCGCGTGTGCTGTATGCCATGTGCTTGTGCAGACCTTCTGTGCATGCGCAAAACCTTCTGCGCATGTGCAGAAGGTAAAAAACACATTACTTCCTGGTTAAAACCAGGAAGTAATGACACCCGGGTGGACTAGATGACCTACAAGGTCCCTTCCAACTCTGTTAATCTGTTAGAGAAATTGATAGAGAACCTTGATGTACCAACAGTACAACCAGGATTCTTCTCTCTGTAGAGAAAACGAATGTTATGTTGTATGCACAGCATACATTCCTCAAACCCATCTATGAAATAATACCAGATCACCGAACCAATAGTCATTAATGTGTATTAATGATGAGTGTAGCATCCTGAGGTCATGTGATGGCCACTTATGAACTTTCCAGGCAGCTTCCAGTGACCAAATCAAAGGTGGAAACTAAATTTGCTTAACAACAAAATGGTATACTTAATCTCTACAGCAAAAGAGGTTGTAAAATTAGGTGTGACTCATTTAATTACCATATCATGTAAGTTCTGGTCCTAATTGTGGTCATATGTTGAGACTGTAACAGACAAAGAAAAGGTGAAGCACTTCTCTATAGAGCTTCCTTTACTCTGTATCCTCTTTGCTAAAGAGGCTTAAATATATGCAATAACTGATCAATAAAATATTGTGGACTCCTTGTTTCCATAATTACAATGCATTGTTTATAAATACATTGTTACAAGAGAGGTCCAGTAATTTGAGGGAAGAATATTCTTAGAAAGATTTAAAAAAAAAATCATTGAAATGAAAATAGTTAAGATACTATTGAATTAAAGCCGGGAGATGTATTTACATACATAATCTTTGCTGCAGTGATGGTTATCTGCAAGCATAATAAGTTCTTTTGTAAGCTAAATTGTTGTAAAAGTCAGTGCAATCCTGAATAGGAGATTCATCTAAGAGACATCCAACCTCCCTCATATTCAGCTTACACAAGACCTTTGGAAAGAATCACATCCACTCCTGATATGCATTTCAAATATTCTATGAATACTGATTCCGTAAAACCTGCTGTCACTCATGGAGCCTCTGTGGTTTCTAGCTAGCTAGTTGAGATATTTGCACCATGAAAAATGCAGAGAACTAAGCATGTGTCAATAGTTATATAAGGGCACCATTCAGGAATGTTCCTGACCGAGTTTCTCAACTTGCTTGGGCAGCTCTTCGTGAAATTTCAGTTTAGTTGTAAAAATTCATAGCTCCTCTTTTTGTCATTTGGCTTCTTCTCTTTTCTAACTTTTCTTTTCCTAAATATAGCTTTTGGGTTCTCAGCTTCTTTCTTGCCACTGCATTGCACCTTCTGTTTTGTTGAAGGTTTATCATATATGCAGAATGAGTTGAATATGAAATGGACGGCTGGCGCCATGCTTTATGTGCTATAGTTGTATAGCAAAGAGAAATGTAACAGGAAAGATCCCAGACAAAGAAAAGGATAGATGTTTTATGGGTGGGGGGTCCCCAGGAAAAGTGAGATGATTTGAACAAAAATGTCCTTTCAAGTAGAAAAGAAAAAAAGAAGTGACACAAGGAACAAAATTGTAAACCTTGTTTTGCCCTTAATTTCAACAAGTGAAATAGTATTATTAATAATCCTAAGAACATCTTAATATGAGGCACATCAATAACTTGTATTTATAGCAATAGCGCTTAGATTTATACACCGCTTCATAGTGCTTTACAGCCCACTCTAAGTAGTTTACAGAGTTAGCCTATTGCTCCCAACAATCTGGGTCCTCATTTTACTAACCTCAGAAGGATGGAAGGCTGAGTCATCCTTGAGCCTGGTGAGATTCGACCTGCCAAACTGCTGGCAGCCAGTGATCAGCAGGAATAGCCTGCAGTATTGCACTCTAACCACTGCGCCACTGCGGCTCATGTATGCCAATAAAATGGTAGTGCCTCATTGCTATTTTAAAAGCCCCCCATCAAATCTTTTTTATTGTGTTAGGATAGTTTCAGACAATAAGGTAGCTATAGAGAAATATTTAAATTCAGCAATATCATTAGGTATACTAGATTACAACACCATCTTGGAGCCTAGGAAGAACATTTCCCAGGAGACAGTCATATTAGTTGCCACTAGAGTCTTCCTCATCATACTGTTCTATTTTAGGACAGTTCCTAGGATAATGCAGCTACCCTTGGCCCAAGATCACAGGAAGAGATGTTGAAGCATTATAGAGAATGACTATATTCATGCCTCCTATCTACACTACTTTGAACAACCTTTATGTAACTCAAGACAATGACCAGCAACATGGTGGATGGACTTCATTATAAAGGTGATAGGTGTACATTAGAAAACCCGAAGGAGTGGTCTGGGACATATCTATTGAGAAAGTTTATCTGCTTGTATATGGTTGTTAAGAGGCAACACTGGCTTGATGACACATAACCAACCAACCAACCAACCAACCAACCAACCAACCAACCAACTTGTTTCTCCCATCATTTGGTGATCAGGTTTTTACTCTCTATGTACCATCTGTTTATTGCCACTTATAAAATTTCATTCTGTCTTGGAGACTTGTTTCTTTCCCCGCCATAGATCATGATATTAGTGGTGAAATTAGTTCCAGCAGTGGTGAAATCCAATTTTTTTTTACTACCGGTTCTGTGGGCATGGCTTGGTGGGCGTGGTAGGGGAAGGATACTGCAAAATCTCCATTCCCATCCCACTCCAGGGGAAGGATGCTGCAAAATCCCCATTCCCTCCCCACTCCTGGGGGAAGGATATTGCAAAATCTCCATTCCCACTCCACTCTGGGGCCAGCCAGAGGTGGCATTTGCCAGTTCTCCGAACTGCTTAAAATTTCCATCCGAGTTCCAGGCTATGGTCTACTGTAGCACTCCCCCACCTTTGTGGCTTGGCGGCCTGACAGAGGGGGGGAAGGAGAGGGGAAGCAGTCATGCGAGTGGCAGGCAGACTGGCACGCACATGCACAAGCAGCTTGACTTGCATGATTAGCAGGCTGGCCTGCATGTGCATGCACGCCCAGCACAACTTGTGCAAGTTGAGCTGAGTGCGCATCAGTAGTGGGATTCAATGTCAGGGTTCCAAGGAACACCCCCAACAAAAGAAAGCTCTGAGTCCTGAGGTTCCTCAAAGTTCCAATTTATTAGAGATGTCATGTTGGCACATCTGGGAAAACCTAAATCAAAAAGCTTCCAGGTTTCCCCCACCCAGCTAAGAGCTAAGAGCTAAGAGCTAAGAGTTCACAGCCCTGCCCCCACACCCACAAGTTCATCACATTGTCCAATCAATTCTTCACACTCCACCGGGTACAATCTTCATGCAGTCTGCATCAGACGCAAGCAAAAGTCCTTGAGTATGGAATGTTATGATTAACTTTCTATTGCTCCAACAACAACCCTCTCCCAACTTCCCCAGATAAAATATGTGGAAATTGTCTTCCAAAACTGACATTCAAATCCCGATGCTATTGGTTTGCTCGTGGGCATGCACACACTCACGTGTGTGTGCAATGCTTCTGTGCATGCGCAGAGACGTCTGGGTGGGTGGGCGGAGCTCCCACCGCTGCCGCTACCAGTTCACCTGATCCGTGGCAAACTGGTAGCAACCCACCGCTGATGCGCATGTGTGCGCGCCAGCCTGCCACTCATGTGGCCCGGTTGCGAATAGGCCATGGCCCAGCAGGGGGCCATGACCTAGGGGCTGGGGATCCTGGGTCTACCACATCGTACCTGAAAAATGGGTAATTATAAGAAGAAACTAGCTACTGTTTGTGTGTGTAATAAGAAGAGAAGGAGAGAAAAATCAGGAACTGTTTGTACTGCAATGAATGCATTGCTTTAGGATTCAGGACAGATAATGGTTGGTTTATGGTGGTAAAGTTTGACTCTGCAGTTATTTCTTGGGCTAGAAAAAAAAGCCACAGTCCTTTCTTGTTTTCTTATCCAGAAATCATATTGGGTGGAGCCAGGAACGTGCATATATGATTCTTGTCTTTTGGGATGTGCCAAGGAAGAGCGACAACAGATTTAAGTGTTGTCTGTCAACTAACTGCTCAGTTGTTTCTAGTGTTTATGAAAAGACTATTTGACAAGAATGGAGACCACAGAAGAGAAGGTAAGGGAGAGAATGCTATTGCTTTCTATATTTTTTTGAGGAAGCTCTGCTGAGAAATAACAACTAGGTATAATCTTTCAGTCAATCTGAATTTTCTGAAATGATCAAATGTTGACCCTATTTCAAACTTTGAATAGTTTCTGGGTGTTTTGATAAATAGATGGATTCTCTGTCTCTACAGGAAGAAGAAGATACTAATCGATTACTGGGTGGGTTTGAACATTATAAAATTGGTTGGGCAATGAAAGGAATGGCTGAAAATTCATTTAAACTTTATGGACAAAGCAAACTTCTTAAGAATGTCAATCAACTTCCTTGTTGTTGATGTATTGTTTTAAAAGGATAGGAGCAGAAAAGTGATTCGAGAAGATTGAAGACGTATACAAGGCATCCTTGCAAAAATTGGCACATGTGCCAGTAAAAACACAAAACAAAAACCAGTAGCTGGAGAATGCTAATTGCCTTTCAACATCTCAGTCTTAAGTAGCAGGTTTGGGAAGAAAATCTGGCTGTTTATTTGGATTTCAGCACATGAAGTTGCATATTAATTCATTAATCTTGTTTCCGTAGTTTTGGTTTCATGCTGATTATTAATCCCACTTGTTTCCTTTTTTGTTATGGTTGTTGTTTAAAAAAAATCTAGAACTCTTTGAAACTATCAACGATGAAATTTTGGAACCCTGCCAATTATGCATTATTTTTTAAAAACAAGTTATAAGATGTAGCTAACATTTTGTGAGATTGTACCCTGTTGATTTGTTGGTGTCTGCCCGCATCATTCAAAACCATGTGATAGCATCAAAGGAAGTTGGTGCCTGTTGCTTTGTCATTAAAATATGAAGGGGCACATCTTTTTGCCTGCAAAGAAAAAACTTAGTTCCCTTTATTTAGTTCACCACTCAGCTTAACTTTTTCTTTTTCTTTAATTTTTCTTAAAAGTTTTTTTTAATGCAATAAGAGCATAAAAAAGAAAAAAAATAGAGAATTAAAAAAAGAAAAAAGAAAAGAAGCAAAAAGAGAAAGAAAATATAAATTATGACTTATGATGCAGGTAGGACCTCGAGTTGTACCATTTGTGTAGTGACCATTCAAAATTACAACAGCACTAAAAAGTGACTTATGTCTTCACAGTTATGACAGTTGCAGCATCCCCTCTATCCTCACAATCCCAGCATCCAAATTCAGGCATTTAGCAACTGGTGACGGTTGCAGAATCCCGGAATCATGGGATTTCCATTTGCAATTTTCCCAGCTGGTTTCTGACAAGCAAAATCAATGGTGGAAGCTGGATTCACTTAGTGACCATGTGATTTACTGAACAGCTGCAACTGTGATTCACTTAACAACCATGCCAGAAAGATAAAGTTTGTAAAATTGGATGTAATTCATTTAACAACCATCTTGCTTAGCAATGGGAATTCTTATGACCCAGTTGTGGTCATAAGCTGAGGACTACTTGTTTTGGGGGAGTGTATGGTCAGTGCCATAAGAATAGCTTCTGCTGCAAAGCTGGACAACCTCCTTTCATGAAGGTTAATGTTGGAGAGGAATACATTCCTCTGTGTGATGATATTGTAGTTCTCTGTGAGCTTGTCTGGTAAAATTTATACATGTTTGGATTCAATTAAGGATAGTAAAGATTTCAGAAAATGTGTTTATTGTATTATACTGTCATAGAATAGCTGCTGGAAATTGCATAGAACAGGGGTTCCAACCCCCGGGCTGTGGCCCACTATCGGGCTGTAGCCTGTTGGAAACTAGGCTGCAGGAGAAATGGGCAAGCGTGTGTTCTGTCCCCGTACCACGCACACACCCAACCAGCCAGCCGAGGGTTAAATAAACTCTTCAAACACTCAACGTCAGTGATAAGGAACATGGCAGCAACTCCGTGGCTGCCTGCCAAGAACTTTTACTCCGATAACACAGACAAAAATACACACAGTTTGAATAGTCCAGTTTGTAATTAAATCCACAGCAAATAGGTGTTCTGTCCGAAGGTGCAAAGTGCCTCGCCAGAGATTAGCTTTGTCCATCACAGAGTCCGAATGGCCACCACACTCCCTTTTATAGCCTGTGGGGTGTGGTCCAGTGACTCAGCTTAATCTCTGGCACGCCTCCTTTTCTGCTGCGCCCGCTTGTCTCTCCAACGCTGGCGTGGGTCCAACCACAATGTTTCTTCGTCACTATCCGACGGCTCGGAAACACCTGGCTCCTGGCCAATCTCTTCTCCTTCGGGAGACACCTGAGGCATTGCCAGAGAGGAGGGTCCTGGAGAGGGAGGCCTGGCCGTCTCCTCTCCTTCATGTTCAGAGCCTTCTTCCTCCGATAAGATAGGCTCGGAGGACGGAGCCACAACAGTGTGTACGCATGAAGCTCCACTTGCACGAGCAAGCACACGTGCATGAACCTCTACTTGTGTGAGCAAGCACACATGCACAAAGCTCAACTCGCACGAGCCAGCACATGCACACAAAGCTCACAAGCAAATAGAGCTTTGCGTGTGAGTGCCCTCCGCTCGTGTGAGTGGAGCTTTGCACTCAAGTGCAAGTGCCTGCTGCTCGCTTGAGTGGAGCACATGAGTATAAGCACCCTCTGCTCGAGCACGAAGCTCCATTCATGCAAGTAGAGGGCCCATGTGCACGTGCGTCTGCCACTCACGTGCCCCCCCGTTTCATTGGGCTGGGCCGCTAAGCTGGAAAGGTTGGGGACCACTGGTATAGAATATATGGCAGTTAGCTAGGAATGAGTAGATTCCCATCTGTGTCAATGTATATATATTTGATTCCAACCTTAACAGATAGTTTAAATAGTTTAAAGTCAGATACCAAAGTGCCATAGTTATACAAATCCTGGATATATAATTTCCCAATATACATTGTTTTATATGCATTTGAGGGACTCTGTGCATTGTATGCTTTATACACAATTAGCTAAATGTACTGATTAGACAAATGCATTTTTTTTTCCATACAATGTTTTCCAGTCACTGTTGCTATATCTGGGAATCTGTGCTGCATGGAGTCTCTGGTGTCCTTTGAGTTTTCTTGCTTGCTTGGAGATGTTTCATTACCTGACCAGGTAACATAATGTCTCCTAGTCAGGTAATGAAACATCTACAAAGAGGTGAGCTAATTTATCCTGAATGGATTTTTGGGATGGATGTTTTTTTTTTTTTTTTGGAGGAGAAAAGACAGGATACTACGGTAGGAGCCAACAGCTGGCCAGAGAACTGAGGAAAATTAGTACAAGGATTATAGGAGAAGTTACTGGATACATCTCTCTGCCACAGTAGGAGATTCCTTAATTGTTTTCCTTAGCAGGATATTCATATTTAGACAAGACAGGATGAAAAGTGAACTGTGCACCTTTGCTACTGTAAAGCTCATTTGAAACAGTGTTTAATTAGTTATATAACTGCAATTATATGTGTAAATAAGGCGCAGCTGGCAGTTCAGCAATTTCATACAGCAAGTTGATGAAATCAGGTCTGGAAATGCTACTTTGACTATCACTTACCTACGTGCTGTATTTCTTGGGAAGACACAGATTTCTGTGCTGCAGTCAAAGAAGGTAACGTCAGGATTTGAGTAAATCCATGAAAAGCAGGAAGGGTGGAAGAAGGCCTTAGGGCACAGGCCAAGAACCAAGACTCTGGAAGTTAGGTGCAGATGGGTGTACAAATATACTTCCCTGAGTGTGAGATGATACAGGTACACATAGGTCACCAAATTTGCTAAGAAACTGCTGATCAATGAATAGGTCTGTAATTTTGATGCCAAAAATAATGCAGCTTCGCCTGGGAAAAATTAACTTGTCTGGTTAGTTCTATAATTTCATGTTGTTTGAAACCCATTGTTTATATAAGAGGAACTGGATGTCAGCACTAGAGTAAATGACAACCTCGAAACCTGACACTGGAACTATAATTTTATAGGCAGCTTTGAAAAGAAATAATTAATGGTGTGCACGTTAAAAGATGGAGCAACTATATTTTTATGCTTTAATTAAATGCATAACGAGTGCTGGAATTTCTATTTGCAAATGCAGCCCTTCTTGTTTTATGATCTCAATTTCTATAACTTCTCATTTATTTCTACTGTAATAAAAATAATGAAAAGTAATAAAATGGTTGTATTACAAAATGCTAAACATGGGGATCCTTAAATGCAAGCACAAAATATCATTAAAGAAAGTGAGACAAATAGGAAGCTTGGAAAGAGAAGAATAAAAATTCTGTAAGGTTTTGAACACAACACACTTGGTTTACAAGGCAAAAGTTATAACTGGATGAGGACATCCTTAGATAGAAGTACAGCATTAAGAAAGCAGTTTTGAAAAAAGCTTTTATTATGTTTCCTTTTATGTGCGTTTTGATACTTTAACTTGGTACATATAATATTTCAATTTTATTGTGTGTGTGTATGTATACACAGAAAATGGTACACATGAAAATATGTATGACAAGGAACCCATCCACAGGAATGGAAAGTGACTGATAGAATATTTGTAAGTCAGGGTTGAACTGTCGGGTCCTTGGTGCTCTCTGAGCTTTCCTTGCAGAAGTTTCATTACTAAACTAGGTAACATCATCAGTGCTAGAAGGGAGTGGGGTTTGCTCTTATTTGTATATATTAGTGACTTGCCCTGTCAGTCAGTGGTGAAATGTAAAATTTGTTACTACCGGTTCTGTGGGCGTGGCTTGGTGGTGGTGGGGTAATGTGACTGGGTGGGTGTGGCCAATTTTTTTTTTTACTTTTAAAAGCATTTTTTCTACAACCTCTTTGGCAAAGAGGTTGTAAAAAAATGCTTTCAAAAGGCTCTGACGATCCAAGCTGAGTTGCCTGATTGTTAGAGGCATTTAAAAGAAAAAAAGTTTCTGCCAATCAGGCAACTCAGCTTGGATCGTCAGAGGCATTTAAAAGAAAAAAAAAGGGTTTTTTTTTTTAAAAGCCTTTGATGATCCCAGCTGAGTCGCATGATCATCAGAGGCTTTTTTTTTTTACTTTTAAAAGCATTTTTTCGGTCAAAGAGGTTGTAGAAAAAATGCTTTTAAAAGTAAAAAAAAAGCCTCTGATGATTGTGTGGCTCAGCTGGGCATTTGGGCGGGGGGGGGGCAGGGATTTTTGCTACCGGTTCTCCGAACTACCCGCCTCCATCGCTACCGGATCAAGCGATCCGGTCCGAACCGGGAGCATTTCACCCCTGCTGTCAGTATTGGTGGGAGTGATTTCCTGTTGTTTACTGGTAGTTTCTTGATTATCGTTTACTTCTTGATTGCTGGTTTAATATTAATTTTGCTGTTAATCTCTGCAATACTCAAAGTAACTCTGCAGAAAAATTAATTACCATGACCAGATTTCAAAATTCTACCAATTATACCCTATCAACAATATAGATTTTTCCAGAAATCCCAGTGCTTCATGTTTCCGAGCTTACCAGTTTTACAGAGCTTAATATAAAGCCCTTTCACATAATCATATAAATTACCTAACATAAAAACAAAACATATAGCAGTTAAGCATCATATAATAACCATCAACAAATCCAAGAGATGGGCTGTATCACACAGATTATTGTATAATCATGGTCATTTTCATGTTTATTTGCAAGGACTTCTCATAAGGAAAATAACTTGCATTTGGAAAGTATAATAATTTAACTACTGAAGATAATAAAATCTGAATATTCGATATAGCAACCATAACTCTGCAGTATGGCGATGATCAGGAAGTAACCTGGAAAACATCTGAAAATTTGATTGGATTTTGATTTGATTTATTAGATTTCTATACCGCCCTTCTCCCAAAGGACTCAGGGCGGTGTACAGCCATATTAAAACACATATAAATATACAAAATTTAAAACAATTTAAAACTGAATATGTAAAAATTTGGCCCATATATTAAAACACACATACACCCATTCTAAAATTCGTATTAGGCCAGGCCGGCTTGTTGGAACAAGAGGGTCTTCAAAGCGCGGTGAAAGGTACGCAGGTCGGGGATGAGACGAATCTCAAGGGGCAGCTCATTCCAGAGGGCTGGTGCCCCCACAGAGAAGGCTCTCCCCCTGGGTGTCGCCAGTCGGCATTGTCTGGCCGACGGCATCCTGAGGAGCCCTTCTCTGTGGGAGCGTATTGGCCGGTGGGAGGCTGTTGCTGCAGCAGGCAGTCTCGTATATACTCCGGTCCTAAGCCATGGAGCGTTTTAAAGGTGATGACCAACACCTTGAATCGCACTTGGAAGACCACTGGGAGCCAGTGCAGCTCGCGCAGGAGGGGTGTTACATGGGTGCGCCGAGTCGCCCCCATAACTACCTGCGTGGCTGCATTCTGGACCAGTTGGAGCCTCTGAGCTCCAACTGGTCCAGAATTAAAAGAACAAGGGAAGTATGCATTTCATGAGTTTTAGGGCTACTAAAGCAGAATGGCCCTCCCCTTCTGCACTGCACCAGAACTCCATAGCGGCATCTAAGGATGTTTTATAGCTATGCATTGTAGGGAAATATTGTAAGGGGCCTATAATAAATAGCAATAGTACTTAGACTTATATACCACTTTATAGTGCTTTACAGCCCTTTCTAAGTGGTTTATAGAGTCAGCATATTGCCTCCAAATGAAAGGAACATAGATAGTGGTGTACAATAGCACATGCTAGATCCTAGGGACTGACTCAGGTCCTCATATTGGCTTTGTTTCCATTGCAGAACCAACTATTTCCACTATCCCTGCTGTCAGTCAAGATTCTGAAAGCCAGTATCGTCACTTCTTATAGGCCATGTAAGTTTCTGGCATGTTATGGTTGAAAAATAGAGTTGAATTACTTAATTGTGTTGATCTCACAGAAGCAGAAATGTAGAAAAGCTGAGCTCAGAATTTTAGAGATTATTTTGTGATTTAGGATAAAATAAAATATAATAAATTTGATTTTTTACAGCTTATATGGGATATAATTTTTTTCCCCAACAGCATCTCTTGCTTTTATTCCAGATTTTTCCACTGATTTTCTACCACTAATCTCTAGGTTTTGGTTTTCTATTAATGCACCACTTTGTCTCCAACCCAAAAGTATGTCTATGAGTTTTTAGTTTTCAATTCCTTTCCTGCAGTGAATCTTCAAATAGTCTCTTCTGGAACCCAAACCAGAACACGCTTTCGTATTACACTTTTTCCATGAAGAGAATCAGTGTTCTATCCAGTTTGCATTGCTCCTATTCTCTTTTGATGTTTTATCTCATTAAATTGAATCTCATTTCCACTACACAAAATTGTTTCTGAAATTCTACATCTTAATAAGGGTTTCTCGGAATCTAAAGGGCTGAAAAACCTTTAAATCACTTAAACCGTTTATTTATTGCATTTTTAGTCTGCCACAATCACTTTAACTCTTGGTGGCATGTTTTTCAGAATCAGAATAGAGATGGAAGGGACCATGGAGGTCTTCTAGTCCAGCCCCCTGCTGAAGCAGGAGACCCATATACCATTTCAGACAAGTGACTGTCCAGCCTCTTGTTAAAAACCTTCAGTGATGAAACACTCACAACTTCTGGAGGCAAGCTGTTCCACTGGTTAATTGTCCTGACAGGAAGCTTCCTGGTAGGAAGTTTCTCCTTGATTCCAGGTTGCTTCTCTCCTTGATTAGTTTCCATCCATTATTTCTTGTTCTGCCCTCTGGTGCTTTAGAAAATAAATTGACCCCTTCTTCTTTGTGGCAACCTCTCAAATACTAGAATACTGCTATCATGTCCCTCCCTAGTCCTTCTTTTCTCTAAACTAGCCCAACCCAAATCCCGCAACTGTTCTTCATATGTCTCCAGGCCTTTAATCATCTTAGTTGCTCTTCGCACTTTTTCCAAAGTCTCATAATCTTTTTTGTAATGTGATGATCAAAACTGGATGCAGTATTTCAAGTGTGGCTTTACTAAGGCTTTATAAAGCAGTACTAATACTTCACGTGATTTTGATTCTATGCCTCTGTTTATACAAGCAAGGATTGTACTAGCTTTTTTGGCTGCCGCTGCACACTGCTGACTCATGTTTAAGTGATCATTCACTAGGACTCCAAAGTCCCTCTCACAGTTACTGTTTTAAATTACTGTTTAATGACTAATTAAATTACTGTAATGGACTAATTAAATTACTATTCAATGACTAATAATGTATAGATTAATATAGAACAAATAGAATGTAGATATCTTTAGAAGTAGGTGGCACTCTTGACCATAGGAATTTATCTATTCTATTTCTTTTGTTTATTAAGATGTGCTGAATATTTGAAAAAACAATTACCAACTTCTTTTTTTCCCCACTGTAGTTTCCGCGACTCATTGCTACGTGACTTTGCACCTGCCAACAGCATCACAGGAGATATTCAGAACCCAGACTGTCAGGAATTCTTACTACCCAGTCTGGAATGAAACATTTTATTTCAGGATCCAAACCAAAATCAAGGTAGTGTAATGTTGCAAAGGCTTCATACTATTTGACAAGCTTACAGGATAAACAAATCCATGAAATGTTGCAAAACAGACTTTTCCAAATGAGACTGTAAAGTTTACTTCATGATTTCATACTTTGAAAAGGAAAACAAACTATCGAAACGTTTGTTTTCTGTCATTTAGAGATGCTTGTATGCCTGAAAGTACTTATCAGAAGTTTTGTGTGTAGGCGCAAAGATCAGATAGCTAATGCTCTTTGTTCAGAGATTACCATTAATCCATTGCCAAGATTGGAAACGAATACCCTGAGGTTGCCAGTAGTGAAATATATTCCATTACACATATTTAATGTGAGGGTTTTAAAATGTCAGTGACATCTGTTGTAAAAGAAAAGAATGTTAATAATTTCTGGGAACTTAATATACAGTTTTTTTCATGGGAATTTTTTCCTAATATAATATCCCAGAAAAAACTTATGGTTAAGTTTTCAGGTGAATTTACCACTTTTCCTGGAAATTGGGCTGTATATTTAACCACACTAGTATTGGAGGAATTAGATGAAACAGCACCTAAGCACCTTTTTCAACATCTTAATGTTAGTTCTATGCCTTGGTTTTGGGGATTCTGATCCAAACTGGGATAGGTTTAGAGAGGGGCTGGATATCATTGCTAATTTGGCACTACAGAGGATCAGAGACATGACTAAATAGATGATTTAAAGAGTGGAGAGAGGGTCCAGTCTAAAGTCAAGACAAAGCATTCAATACATCAAGAAGTCATGAGCTCTAGGCAAAAGTCAGAATTTCCACAATTTCCCTAAGCCTGAGTATAGCTAGGCTTGATTGGTGTTGATTGTAGCAACTGAAGTGCTTGGGAATAATAAGACAAGCTGTTATTTGTAGTGGAACATGACATCCAAGGTGCTCTTTCAAAGAACTGATAGACCTTTCTCTCTTGGCTCTTTTGGTTCTTGATACAAAAGCATTGCTAGTGTCATAGGGTAGAGACCATGATTTTGGATTGAGATGAGAATTCAGAGTTGGCAATTCAGAGGCAATGGGAGATGGTTTGCTAGTCCCTCAGTACTATCTCCTGGAATTGCCAAATAACCATAATTATTAATCTGGCTCCTGTTCTTCCTTCTCTTTGTCCTTTATCTGAAGGGTCCATAATTTTGAGCAATAAATTGAGACACCATAAGCTGGAACAATATTATGAAGATAGGATCTTGTACTTTCCCAAAGGCTTGAGGTAAAAATGCCAGCCTTTTATTTTGAGATCAAAGTTTCCAAATAGGAACAAAAGGTAATTATTACTCATATGAAGACAGAGATTTGCCATAAAAGATAGTATCAAGAGCCGCTGAGAGAAATGAGAATCTCTTCAAAAATAAACGTCCCCCCTAAGATAGAAATAGACACAGAGAAGATATTATGAAAAATAGTACTTTTCTACAAATTTTAAAGAGCTAGAATTGTTGCCTGCTGAAGTTTCAAATACATTTTGGATTTATCCATTTATATACATGATAGTGGAGAATATATAGTACTTCCTTTTAACTGCTTCCCCATTGATTATCCAAAATAAGATTCAGATTGTGTGTGTGTGTGTGGGGGGATATAAATGCAATAAATAAATAGATACTGTACATAAGTAAATAAATTAGAAGATGTACAGAATTAATGAGATTGACTAATTATCAGAATTCCAAGTAACATCCCCAATGAAAGAAAACTCCAAGGCTAGCAGTTCCTCAAAGTTCCGTTTTATTAGAGATTTCATATTGGCACATCTGGGAAAGCCCAAATCTGAAAAATTCCAGGTTTTCCTCCACCCAAAAGAAAGTCCAAGTCCTTTCCCCTGCACTCACATGTCCATCACATGGTCCAATCAATGCATCGTGCCAATTGGAGATGCCTCTCAGTCACGCCACTCCAGGTGCAGGCCGAATGTCCTTGACTCTCTGAGAAAGGAACGTTATTATGGCTAGATATCCCTGCGACTCCATGCAATCCCCCCTCCCAGTTTCCCACAGCACTAAATGTGGCAGCCCTGAAGAATTCAAGAAAAAGATGGCCTCTAGAGCTGACACTAATTCGATTTCTTATTCTGAGTATAATCAGTTTTCCTGGTCAATAGGCAAAATTCCATCAATTTGGAAGAAAATATTACACAGAAATATCTATATTGCCATCAGTAAAAAGGAGCATGCAATTGCCATTTCTTCTCTTCTGTTCCTAGAATATCATACAGTTGGAAGTTTGCGATACTGATCCAGTCACCAATCGTGATATCCATTTAATTGTTCTTTTTGATTTGTCAAAACTCCAGCCTGGAAGTCCAGTCCTTGAGAATTTTTCTTTAAAACCAAAGGTGAGGGCCAAAAAGTTATTTTGTAGATAATGTAGGTTACATTTATTCCTTAACTCTAATGGATGTTCTTTTCCCAAGTTTATTAAATGGTACGTTTCATGAGTTTTGTGAAAGGAGAACCCCGCAATGGAGTGTCCTTATAAAGGGGACTACACTTCCAATCACATGTCATCTCAACTTCCTTTCCTTTCCTTTCCTTTCCTTTCCTTTCCTTTCCTTTCCTTTCCTTTCCTTTCCTTTCCTTTCCTTTCCTTTCCTTCCCCTTCCCCTTCCCCTTCCCCTTCCCCTTCCCCTTCCCCTTCCCCTTCCCCTTCCCTCCCCTCTTCACTCCTGTTTGGTGGTCTGCATATGTTAATGTTGTCTTCGTTACTGTATAATTTATGAATGTTTTTCTGTTACCAGAAACAAGAACAACCTAATCATTATGAATTTCTAGAAGTGGAATTCAAGCTGTCAGATGTGTAAGTGATTCGAAAGCTGATATGAAACATTAAGTCATTGTTCATGGTTTGGTTCTTGGAAAATTCCTCCTTTGAATTATTCAGCAGATAATAAAGCTTGGGTGGTTTTTTTTTTGAGTATTTGGATATCCTATCCTACCTTACCTTGTCCTACCCTATTTTGTTTAGTAAGCCATACAATTCTGCAATGATCTATTATAGAATTCCATATAAATATATTCTGATATATTGCCTGGGTTTATATAACGTAACAGACTGAAACACAAATCTCTGTTCATATAGCATACTGTAGCCAAATAAATGAAACATAGCAATAGCACTTAGACTTATATGCCACTTCATAGTGCTTTATAGCCCTCTCTAAGCTGTTTACAGAGTCAGCATATGGCCCCCAATAATCTGGGTCCTCATTTTACCCACCTCGGAAGGATGGAAGGCTGAGTCAACCTTGAGCTGGTGAGATTCGATCTGCCAAACTGGTGGCAGCCGATGATCAGCAGAAGTAGCCTGCAGTACTGCATTCTAATCACTATGCCACCATGGCTTATAATATGATGTAACTTTGTCTTGATTTATAGAATATGCTAAACCATGCTGGAGTTCCTGTAAATATTGAACCACTAATTTTCCCTCTCTATTTTAGTTCATATTATGTGAAAACAACCATTTGGAGGTTCTACTAGTTCTTCTATGTGGTGTTCCATTATTAGTACAGAATTATCCTCCCAACTCTATCTCAGAATTAGCTCTTTCTCCCAAAAAGTTCCCAAAAAGTTTTTTGGTTGTAAATCGGTTTCCTTAATAATGGAAGCAGCCAGTTTCCGCACTGCATTGTCAGAACCTGGATCCTGGCATGACAATTTGATTTGGACAAGGATCATTAGCCACTAATTCTGCATTATTCTGAATTTAAGGAACCCCATTTCTTATTTTTGTTTATAGATTGCATATGTTAGAAATTATATAAATTTATATAATTATATAAAAGGGGAGGGATGTCAGTTTATGGTCTATTTGGTCACCAAAAGATTTTTTCTTTTTCCTATTTTGCTTCCGTAATAATTATAAGCAATAGGATCTTTTCATGGTGACAGCCAGTGGTGGATTTCTATTGGTTTGCCCCTGGTAGCGGTGGTGGGAGGCTCCGCCCACCCACCCGGCCATCATCACAGATGGTCTGCACATGCGCAGAAGGTTCTGCGCATGTGCAGAAGTGCTGCGCGCACACAGTCACAGTCAGTGGTGGGATGCAAGTAATTTAACAACTGGTTCTCTGCCCTAATGATTTCTTCCAACAACCAGTTTGCTAAACTGCTCAGAAAGTTAACAACTGGTTCTCCTGAAGTGGTGCGAACTGGTTGAATCCCACCACTGGTCACAGTTGCTAACTGGTAGCAAAGGTAAGTGAAATCCACCACTGGTGACAGCCACTTCCTGTAATGGCTCCATTTCTATTCGAAGAGGTTCTCTAGGCCAACCATGAGCCCTACTCCAGGTACTCTATTTTTGTAGGTGGAAGAGGAAAGAGCTTGCTTTATTTATTAAATGTATAATCTGCCCTTTTGCTTCTATAAGCACTGATGGTGAACTTACAACAAGAAAGAAAAATAAAAAAGGTGTTTAATTGACAAATTATCTTATCCTTTAATTCTGTGCTGTACTGAAGTACTGCTGGTATATTTTTGAAGTTTTGGATTATTATTTATTATGGTTGAGCAGTGGGGTGGCCTAGAGGTAAAGACCCTTGCCCCATACTCAGGAGGCTCAGAGTTCAATTCTAGGCAGTGACAAATGTTTCTCTATTAGGGCACAAAGAATAAATATCTGCTGTGAACTCCGTAGGCATCAGGAAGGGCATCCAACCAGTAAATGCTCAGCTCCATTCAGTTGTCCCAACTCCACCCCGATACAAGGGGTTACAGGGTCATAAAAAGAAAAAAAAATATATGCTTGGTTACATAGTCAGCTAAATGGTTATGTTGGATTTGGCACTTTTATCAATTTATTGAGCCCTTCCCAAGGATCTGGGATAAGCAGATGTTGTTGAGATGTTAGATATGCTTTCCAAGCAGAACTGCCCATTTTCAATTGATTGAGGGCGATTTTGTCAATGCGAATAGAGTTCAAGTGATGCTCCAGTTGTTATTATTATAATTTGGATTTGGTTTTTCACGGTCCATTAAGTTTTATTGGTGCCACTTTAAATTCAGTTCATGGACAAACTGATAAAAATGTACTGAGTAAAGAAGTTTACTCTGTGTCACAATGTACAAACATCTTGATTTATCTGACTGTCTGGCAATTTATAGAATAGGAGTGTCTGCAACTGTTTGTATTGCCTTTCTTGTCCTTGTCAGTCATTCACAAAACCTTATTTCTAAAACAGCAAATACTAACACCATTGGTCTTACTTGTTAGCTTAGCTTAGCTTTATTGATTAACCTATAGGCCATACCAAAATACAAGGTTCAAACCAGTGATGAAATCCAAATTTTTTTACTACCAGTTCTGTGGGCGTGGCTTGGCGGGCATGGTGTGGCTTGGTGGGAGTGGCTTGGTGGGCATGGCAGGGGAAGGATATTGAAAAATCTCCATTCCCACCCCACTCTGGGGCCAGCCAGAGGTGGCATTTGCCGGTTCTCCAAACTGCTCAAAGTTTCCGCTACCGGTTCTCCAGAACCTGTCAGAACCTGCTGGATTTCACCCCGGTTCAAATATGTATTACCAATAAAATCCTATAAAAACAATTTAAAGTAAGAATGGGGTAAAATACAATAATTATGGGATAAAATACAATAATTTAATACATAAATATGTAAAATAGAATAAAACAACATAAAATTATATTTCTGTATCACCTCTATAATCTATCCCAATCAGGCCCACATATGCCGATTTCAGTTGGACCAAGGTGTGTTCTTTTTTGTTTATTTTTCTTTTTTCCCTCTGCTTTTTAGGCCAGGTCCTCCTGAGAAACTGATTTCCAATGGTGTCCTAGTGGTAAGGATTCTTCTGGAGTCTCCCTGAAGCTTTCTCTAACTTAGAGGTGTTGGGTCTGTGTTAACCACATGGGCTGGAAAGTCTGCAAGATGCAGGTTGAGAAAAAGGAGCATATGCCCTGGTTTTTCTCCATTAGGAAGCACTGCATTGTGGGATATGATGTAATGTCAGGAAAGAAATAGATCAGGCATTCTAAACACAATGTTGCATCTTTGGTTTTCACAGGCCCGTGAACTTTCCATTCTGGATGTAAAAGTGAGCAAGCAGGATAATGAGAAGGTTTTGGAAGGTATGTATATATGTGTGTGTGTGTGTGTGTGTGTGTGTGTGTGTAACTTTTAATCAGTGTTGACTCCTGCAGTTTTCAAGTGGTCTGCCATTGCCTGTGTCCTAGGGCTGAAAAAGAAGAACAGGCCCAAGGTCACCCAGCTGGCTTGTGCCTATGGTGGGGCTAGAACTCATGGTCCATGGTCCCTAGCATGGACCTTAAATACTACACCAATCTAGCACTGTCTCTAGGGACTTTTTGTCCTATGTAACGAACTGGTGTTTTACCAGACTCCTTTTAACTGCAGAGTGATTATTAGGTTGCAGTCGTGGACTGATTAATTAGATAATCTAATATGTAAAATACTCTTTTAATTTACTAAAAAGACAAATCTGATAGGTTGGGCAGGAATGTTTAAAAAGTACAGTTTTAAAGTAATTACTGCACATGGCAAATGTTTAATATAGTACATGTATGAAAAGTATTTTTTAAAAATGCACTGAGTTATTTATTACCCAGTTTTGAGTAAACTAATAATTAAATGACTTCAATCAAGTAATCATATGGAGCAGTGGTCTAGAGGTGGAGCGCTCACCTCACAATCAGGAGGCTGTGACTTCGATCCTAGGTAGAGGCAGATATATTCTCTCTCTGAGAATACATCTGCTGTAAAAAAAACTCAACATTGGCGACAGGAAGGGCATCCGGCCAGTAAACACTCAGCTCCATTCAGTTGCCCAGACTCCACCCCGCAAGGGATTATGGGGTCGTTAAAAGAGGATGATGATGAATCATATGGGAAAGAACCAGTGGTGGGTTCCTTCTGGTTCGGACCAGTTCGGCCGAGCTGGTAGCGGTGACGATATGACATCACCGAACCGGTTCTCCCCCCCGCCCTCCCCCCCACGTTATTCTTACCTTTTATTTGGTCCCACCCCCAATCTATTGCTGCCTCCTGAGTCCCAGCTGATGACTAGAGGGAAAAAAACTGTTTAAACTCTTGCCACGGGGCTTCAAAGGGCCCTCCTACAGCTGATCAGTGTTAAAAGCAAACAAATGAGTCGGGTCGTAAGTGTGAGGACTGGTCGTAAGTGTGAGGACCTTCCAGAAATGACTCTGACCAGCTAGCCATGCCCACCTAGTCACATGACCTCCAAGCCACACCCACAAAATAAGCCACGCCCACAGAACCGGTAGTAAAAAAATTTAGAACCCACCCCTGGAAAGAACATGTTTCTATGTTGCATTTGCATACACATAAATTTAGAAAAAACATGTTTCACATTTTGTGGATTCAAGCTGTTCTGATCTGTTGGGATAGTCCCAAAAGTGCATTAATCTTGAGTGGCAGTGAGCGATACAGTGGAAATTCCTGTCTCCCCTGACAGGGACATTCCTAATTTAAGGCTACGGCGCCGGTGCAAAAGCCTAGAAAGCAGAAATTGGAATGACCAGCATTTATACAGATGGTTCTCAACTTCCAATCACAATTGGGATCAGAATTTCCTGTCACTAAGCATGGTAATCGTTAAATGAGTCGTGCCTGGTTTTATGACCTTTTGTCCATGGTTGTTAAGTGAATCATTGCAGTTGTTAAGTGAATGATGCGGTTGTTAAGTGAATCTGGCTTTGCCCATTGACTTTGCTTGTCAGAAGCCTGCTGGGAAGATTGCAAATGGATGTCACATGACCTTGGGATGCGCTAATTGTAAATACATGCTGGATGTCCAAGGCCCAAATTTTGACCATGTGATCATGGGGAGGCTGCGATGGTCATAAGTGCAAGGATCAGTCATAAGTCACTTTGAACGGTGGCTAAACAAATGATTATAAATCAAGGATTTCCTATACCCTCAAGGGCAGTCGTGTGTGTGGGGGGGTTGACAAATCTGTACCATGACCTCATGACTCCTCTATGACTTTTGAACTTGCAACCATCACTGGGATAAACATTGCAAAACACTGTGGCTTCATGACAAACATTTTCAAATCATCGTGGTTTCTAGCAGTTGCCAAGGCCAGCATTCTAGAAAGAGATGGTGTCCTTTATAGTAAAGAACTGTGGAAAGAAAGAAGAGAAGGAAAAAAAAAATGGATCTTGAGCCTGAGTCAAACACCCACCATGGCCACGCCCATCATGACCAAGCCCACCATTACCACTCTCAACTCTGGCCACTCCCACCTCCCTGGCTTTCCAAGGTCAAACAGATCCCTGATAAGGTCCTCAATGAAATCGAGTTTGACACTCCTGCCATAAGGGATGTCAGAAAATTGATTGAGTGTTGAATTGGTGAGTGTGCTTCAGAATTAAAAGACAAGTTATTCTTCCAGTTTAGACCTCTTCTGATATTTGTAACACTGCTTATTACTTTAGTTCTGATCTTCTGATTTAGAAAAAAGTTTATTTTTAAGCATTGCACAGTACTCCAGGGGAAGGCTTTTCTAATCAACAATGATCAAAAATGTATTTCCAAAATCTTATTGTTGTGCTATACTTAAACAGAAACCATTAAATTGCATCCAATTCCTAATTCTCTGCAGAGGGCAGAGATTTTTAAAGCTATCCAGAAAAGGAAAAATTGATACATTTTGTCAATAATGTGCTTGTGATTTCTCAATATCCCATGGTGGAATTTATGACGCAAAATGGCATTTCTGTAACTATTACCAAATCTGGGTATATCCAAAGGATCAAAATAGTTTAAAATCCTGCCAATGCTGGTGAATTCTTGGGGGAAAAAATTACAGCTACTTTTTCAGGAATTCTTCCCCCACCCCCCTCTTTTGCATCAGAACTTGCCATTTGCAATTATATTGAAATGGTTAAGTGATTCAATTTGGAAGTGTGAAAGAAGCAACCTTCTCCACTGTGTTGGAAAGGAAAGCAAAGACAGGAACTGATGCACAGTTCTGGAGATTAGAAGGACTTTTCACTGAGTACAGATGACAGATCTGGCAGCCCTGACAATACCTTCCTGATTGCCTTTGCAGATTTTCAAGATTGAGTCAGGACACATTTTCCAGATGTGCCCATGGTAAAAAACAATAAAAAGTGCAGATGCTGATAAAATTGAAAAGGACTCTGAAAAGTATTTCTTTATTCTCCTGCACGTTGCCAGTTCGGTCTCACTTATGTATTTATATGCGTTTCTTGACTAGCATTTAGGGAATTGCAGCCTCCAGAGTACCTTTTGGTTTGAAGAAGACACACTGTGGTGCATTTCATCTGTGGATATGGAGGTGGCTCTTCAGTCCCTGTTTGAAAGCGCAGAGTCTAGCTCACTGGGGGCACTGAAAGTCCCTTGTTATGAAACTGTGGATGCCATTCTGTGATACCATTCAGTTTTTGGTGATGCCCGTCTTCAAAGGTGGTAGAGGCTTCATAGCAAAGGTTTCGTCAGTGGATTCTGTCAGCAGCTGCAGCTTTTAGTTCCCTTGGCTGGATGTGACAGTGTTTCAGGGTTCCTGTTATAGCGTCTTTCTAGTGTTTGTGTGGTTAACTTTGAAGTCTCTTCCCAGATTCCAGTACACTGGATAGCAAATATTGTATATTGCATAAATAAAGGATGGCTCTTTCTAGTCTGGACATGTTGGCAATTATGCTATCGTTTTATGCTACTCCTGTGCAAAATTTATAATCTCTTTCTAGGCTGGGTTCAGGCTGGAATATAGGTATGGAAATGGCATCAGTCATGCTTGTAGAGGACCATTAGAGGGCTTGGAGATGGTGCAATTGATCTTGTCCTCCTGGATCTCATGATGGCTTCAGGATTAGGGAGTGGGAGATGCCTTTTGTGGTCCTTCTCCTCCTTCATCTGGTAAGGGATACTAGGTGGTCTTGGTGGGACTTGGTGGAAGACCTCAGAGTTTCCTCACCACTCTTTTTTGACATTTATGTGAAACTTCTGGATGAGGTAATTCAATGGCATGGGATGTGATATTATCAGTATGCCAATGGTTCTAGTTGTTCATCTCCACTGTTTTGTGCTGGCCTAGTGTGTGGAGGCTGTAAAGGTCTGGATGGGGAGCAACCAGCTTTGGTTAAACTTTAGCCAGATGGAGCGGCTTTGAGTTTTTGGCTTTCCAGGGTCCAGTGATGGGTAATTTTTAACTATCAATGGGGTAGCAGCTCCCCAGGCAGAACTACTGTACAATTTGGGAGTTTTCCCGGACTCACGATTTTTGCTTGATTCCTGCTTTCTTTGCACAAATACATCTTGCATGCCAATTGCTCCCATTCTTGCACTGAAAGGTCTTGCTCCCATTCCCTCGTGTCTTGGTCACTTCCTAGTTGGACTCTACATGGAACTGCCCTTGAAGGTCATCAGATATTGTAGCTGGTCCAGAATACAGCAAATTGCAGGATATTGGGTACCTCTCAGTTTGCTCATGCTATACCACTGCTTTGTGAGTTGCATTAGTGCCCAGTTGCTGTATAGATGCAACTCAAGATGCTGGTTATTACCTTTAAACCCCTACATGGCACAGAACCAAGTAATCTGCCCACACCGCTAGGTTGGGTAGAGTAGGACAATCCAAGTCCCTTCCCTCAGTTGTTCCATCCAGTGGGTCAAGGAAGTATGCCCTTATTGTAAGAGTCCTTGCCATTATAGAATGCCGTTCCCCATGAGAACTGGCAATGTCCATCTTCTTAGCTTTCTGGAAAGCCACGAAGAGCGGACCTTTTGCTTTTTAGTAGATGGTTGTCCTACATGCTTAATATTTGATGATGCTTACCAATTGTTTCATTAACATAGCTGGCTAAAGAAGAAGCTATGAATATTTATCTATTGCCAGTTGTTCTCTGGAGTTTATTTATTTATTTATTTATTTATTTATTTATTGTTTAAATTTGTATATCGCCCTTCTCCCGACTCAGGGTGGTGAACAGCCAAAATTAAAATACATACAATATAAAATTTAAAATAATTTAAAACAGAATTAAATCGAATTGACTTCCCAAAAATTAAAACCCATTACCCTTAAAATAACCCATTAAAATTTTAAGCCAGCCCAGCTTGCTGATATAGGAAGGTCTTCAAAGCTCGATGGAAGGTCCGGAGGTCCGGGATCAGTCATATTCCTGGGGGTAGCTCGTTCCAGAGGGCGGGTGCCCCCACAGAGAAGGCTCTCCCCCTGGGGGTTGTCAGTCGAAAGTTTGAAATATCCTCTTAAAGGTGAAGCCACATCTTTGCTCTGTCAAGCATCTATCACTGAACTTACATTTCTTGAGGCAATGTAACAGAGTGGGAAAGTTTTCTAAAACAAGGCAAAGCATCACAACTGAGAAGAGGTTGCTTAATCTTCCCCATAATTCTTTTACAAAGGGTGGTGTTTCTTCCTCCTGGGTCCCCCCCACCAATTCTTGAAGATGTAAGCTTGCTTGAGACTGAAGATCCCTCTCTATGAGAGACATTTGAAGAGGGAATGTCCTATATCAAAGATAGCAGCAGTATTTAGCATCCCTCTTTTGACTACTGAATAAGCATTGCAAGACAGCAACAGGCTGATCTTATAATAAGAATTACCCTGTGGTAAGATGAGCGGCCAATAAATTTAAGAATAAATTAAAAAAATAATCTTATAAGGCTATTCTATTTCAATATTGTGTATTTTGTGTTATTTGATTCTTGGCATGCAATAATATTCAGATTAGGCTGTATTTGATATAGTGTGCAGTGGTAGTTCATGATCCCTATCAATATTCAGGTCTATCACATCTGAAGCATCTGAATGTTAAAGTGGAAGTAGTGTAAAATCCTTGATTTCATATTCAAATTATAAAATGTGAATGGCAATTGGCAAAACATGAATTTGAGCTGGAATTCAATATTTTTAAAGTGATGTATTTTCTTTGTATCAGATTTATAAAAACAGAAAAAAGCTCTGTAAATTTAATGCATCATTTGATACTAGGTTCCTCAGGATATACTGTATAGCTTATGTTAAGGTGACCAGATTTTAACATTGGTAAAGAAGGACATTGTGGGCGTGGCTTATTTTGTGGGCGTGGCTAGCTGGTCATGTGACTGGGTGGGTGTGGCTAGCTGGTCATGTGACCGGGTGGCCATGGCTATGTGTATAGGGTAAGGTGAACAGATTTTAACATTGGTAAGAGGGACACCATTGTGGGCGTGGCTTATTGTGTGGGCGTGGCTTGGAGGCCATGTGACTGGGTGGGCGTGGCTAGCTGGTCATGTGACCGGGTGGCCATGGCTGTGTGTATAGGGACTACTCAGAGGGCTGAAAAGTCATTTCTGACAGGTCCTCACACTTTTGACTGGTCCTCACACTTATGACCATCCTCACATTTATGCCCGTGCAGCATTCTTAACAACCATGTCACTCATTTCACAACCGCTTCTCTTCACCATGATGACAAGATAGGGCAAAAAACGTAAAATGTGAGGACAGTCGTAAGTTCGAGGACTGGTCAAAAGTGCGAGGACCAGTCAAAAATAACTTTTTCAGCCCTCTGAGTAGTCCATATGCACAAAAGGACTAACCAGAGGGCTGAAAAAAGTCATTTCTGACAGGTCCTCGCACTTTTGACTGGTCCTCACACTTATGACCATCCTCACATTTATGCCCGTGCAGCATTCTTAACAACCATGTCACTCATTTCACAACTGCTTCTCTTCACCATGATGACAAGATAGGGCAAAAATGTAAAATGTGAGGACAGTCGTAAGTTCGAGGACTGGTCAAAAGTGCGAGGACCAGTCAAAAATAACTTTTTCAGCCCTCTGAGTAGTCCATATGCATAAAAGGATACAGTAATAGAGAGGGATGAAGGAAGGGAAGGGAAATTAGAGGAGTGACGGTTAAGAGAGGGAGGAAGAGAGGAGGAGAAGGAGAAAGGAAGAGGAAGTAGGGAGGAGAAGAAGAGGGGGGGAAGAGAAAGTAAGAAGGAAAGAAAAGAGAGGTGGTAGGTTTGAGGAGAAAGATTGCTGTACAATAAAAAAGATGAAAGGGAAGAAAGCCAACCCCAAACAAATATAAAGATATTAAGATAAAGAATGAATTGTTAAACTTTAAAGAATAAAAGAGAACAAATATGAATAAATAGCAATAATTAGAAACACACATACATACAATGTATTTTCTTTGAACAGAATATTTGGCTGGTTCACAAATTTAAACAGTGTTTAGTCATTTCAATTAAATTTACAATTTCTATATTTCCTTTTTGCCATATTTATTTCTCATCTATTTTTTTAAAAAAACAATTTTACCCTTCATCCTCATCTCTAATCTTAATCAAATTCAATTTTTCCCTTCTATTCTATTTTATACCCCTTCCCATTGTCATCTATTTTTATATCCATCCTCACATTGGTTAATTATGTAATTATGTAATACAGTTGTTTAATACAAATTCAACATTTTAATATAAATCAATTAGTTATATAACTATCTTTTTTGTATATTAATCAATATGAACATGAATATTCCAATTATTTCCATGCAATCCAATTTCTTACAAATCAATTAATTATACTTACCAATAATAATAAACCAAATAATTTCCCCCATATATTCCTCCAAACCACAACTTAACCATTTCTGCTTTCAACACAGTATACAATTAATAATATCTCAATTATTACAATTCCCTAGTTAAAAAGAGCTTTTTTTTCTTTTGTGTTTTAAAATCTTGAACTCTCCTCTTTTGCCCTAAATAATTTTCCATTGTTTGCACTTACCTTTTTTGGTGAGGAAATGGAAAATAAATCTGCTGCCTAATTTTCCAACGTTGCAAGCAAACCGCAAAGCCAACAGCCTGTTTTACTTTCAGTTTCGTTTTGAGCTTGGTTTGCACAAAGAGGAAAAAAAAACTGAGCAATTTAGCAAGAGCAGAGCCCTGTGCAAATCAGCTGAGAGGGGGAAGCCGAGCTAATTAACGTAGGGCGGCCCTTTGAAGCCCCGCGGCAAGAGTTTAAACAGGTTTTTTCCCTCTAGCCATCAGCGGGGATTCAGGAGGCAGCCGGGAACCAGGAGGCAGAATGAAAAATCGGGACTTTTTTAAAACGCCGCGGGACGCGGGACAAATTGCTCAAAAGCGGGACTGTCCCGCCAAAAGCGGGACGTCTGGTCACCTTAGCTTATGTATACCTGGTTATAAATTATCTAAATTTTAGCAAGTCTTTTGACCTAATCTTACTATGCTTTCATATGCACAAGCTGTAAGCTGAATATCTTTTTATATACGAATGTTATTAAATATTGTATGTATGAAAGAGACATGGGGTTCTATGTCTACTGTATGTCTCGATACATTTGACAAAATATGCTATATAACAATATATAAAATATTGTTTATAAATACAGAACAACAAGTGTCTATGCTAAAATGAAGTTTTTAACAATACATTTTTAGACGCATAAATATCTAACATCTAATTTAATTTATCATGTCTTGTTTTATTTTAGCCAATAAAAATGTGGTCTTTTCAGTCGATCAATCTTATGAAGGAACACAGAAGACAAGCAAAAATTTAGATTCCTTCCGCTTTCATTGCATAAAAAGCTTTGGACCAGTACTAAAAGTTAAAGTTCAGGTAATGGTCTCAGTTATCATGAACCCACAGCAGCACAGGAAAATAAGTATGAATGTATCCCTTTTCCATGGACGCCCAATTATCCATCAGGTTATAGTGTAGTAATAAATAAATAACCATCAGTACCATTCTGCTGATGTTTTAAAGGATCTTGAAGATTTGGCTCTTCACCTGGGCCTTTTTTTTTTTTAATTTGATTTCTATGCTGCACTTCTCCGGAGACTCAGAGCGGCTTACAATGCATTAAGCAATAGCCTTCATACTTTTGTATATTTATACAAAGTCATCTTATTGCCCACATAATCTGGGTCCTCATTTTACCTACCTTAGAAAGGATGGAAGGCTGAGTCAACCTTGAGCCTGGTGAGATTTGAAATTGCAGTAATTGCAGTCAGCAGATGTAAGTGGATGTTAATAACAGTGCTTTAGTCTGCTGAGCCACCAGAGCTCCCGCCTTTGGCAGGTGGGCCCTTTTAGATTGTGTGAGATGTTTTTTTCCCCCATCTGGGCTTGTTATTCTGACCATCTTCACTCTTCATTTTTGTAATTTGCTATTTTCTCATTTTCACTTTTTAAATATTTACTTTTTAATTTTTTAAAAAATATTTTAAAAATATGTTATACTTTTAATTTTAAATACTTTTTAAATATTTAAATAAATAGACATTTTGAAATAATTTGTAAATTGCAGCCAAAAATACAATGAGATAGTCTGCTTCCAACTAGTTGTTGAATATGTATATTTCTTTATCCAAGACTTGTACTAGATGGCAAAAAGTTTTCTGTGGAGCCAGCAAGAATTATTGTAAATTTAATGAAGGTTCAGAACAGTTAAAGGAAAATATAAGAAAAGAGACAGAATAATTCTTGAGGTCCAAGAACTGAGGGTTCAGCTAGTTTTTTTAAATGTAAAACTTCAACTTGCCTGGAATTTGCCTGAATAAAAAGACATTCAAAGATTGAAAGGCCAGTTTATCATTATTATCACGATCATCATCAAGCAAGAAGTAACCTTTATTTTTAATATTCTACATCTTATTTATTTGGGTTATTTTTTTTTCTTCCCAGAACATTATACCTAACAAGGCCAGTGAATCTGATTATTCATTAATTCTGCCTTTGAAACTGCTTCCAGTTGGCAACCAAGTCAAAGTTGAATTACCAACAGGGAAGGCAAGTTTTGATTCTTGAAATGAATGATCACCTTTCCTGATACTGTTGCTATTTTTTTAAAGCATAGTTGGGTGATAAAAATAAACTATCAGCTTCCCCTTCCCCCATAGATTCAATGTAACTGACTGCTGGTCAGAAATTATACATAAACTTTTTTTTAAAGTTGATTTATATGCCACCCTTCTCCAGAGGCTCAGGGCGGCTTACAATGCATTAAGCAATAGCCTTCATACTTTTGTATACTTTTATACAAAGTCAGCTTATTGCCCCCACAATCCAGGTCCTCATTTTACCTACCTTAGAAAGGATGGAAGGCTGAGTCAACTTTGAGCCTGGTGAGATTTGAACTTGCAGTAATTGCAGGCAGCTGATGTTAATAACAGTGCTTTAGTCTGCTGCGCCACCAGGGCTCTTCATAAACTACATAATGTAGTTCATACATAATGTTATATATATATATATATATATATATATATATATATATATATATATATATATACACAAACATATTAATATTCACACATAATATTCATACATAATATTTTGTAGTTCATACATACATACATTATGTAGTTCATACATAAACTACACAATTACTGCTTTCAGTAATTAATTAATTAATAGGAATCTCTTATTTTGAAGTAGGGAGCAACATACTAGAAACTCTATTCTGGCTTCAAAACACGAATTAGTGAAGTTTCAAGAATAAGAGACTTTCTGAGCTGTTAATTGGCTCAAGAATAGACAATGGAACATCATCCAAGGATCATTTTACTTATTTTGCATTATTTATGAGAAAGACAAGACAAAGATTCTCCCCCCCCCCATCTTTTTCATACTCTGAGAAAATGGCGAGTTTCCCACAAATTGCAAACTGAATCTTTCCCGCGATCATTTATTATATGTATGTTTCACACTTTTTCATACATTGAAAAACGGAAGTCTTAAGTCTAATATAGTACTTTCTGTGTTTCTTTATTGATTGATAAATTGATTATAAGTACTCCTATGCACTCCTTGATTGAACAAATCTAAAGCGTTCATTTGTTGTTTTTTTCACATGCCCAACTTATTTGTCTCTCTACCCCTTTTAGTTCACTGTCTTCACTAATGCATGTTTTTGGGGTTTTAGGGGAGTACCTTGGAGCTGTATCTCCAGGTAATTGACCGGTAAGGTATTTTCTTTCTATTTTTTTTTGGCACAGTTAATACACCGAGTGAATGCAAAGGAAAGACAGTTTATCCTCAGCATGAATGACATGTGCACCATTTGTGCATCATTTGAAGCTTGTATGTAATTCCCTACTATCTCATTTATAGTTCTCCAGAAATTCACTAGCAAAACTACCATATTTCACTGCTTTGATTTCAGCCTCCTTTGATGGTTTGAAAAGTGGGAATGAGAACAGTTTCCCCCTATATCTCATTTTTGCCCTGAAACAAAGGGTTTCCCCAAAGCCTAAAATAATTTTCCCAAACCTGAAAAGGAAAAGGAAAAATTCAGCCATAGCCCTTCTTGGAGTTAACAAGCTGAGATGTAGCCTCTGACCTTTCAAATATTCTCTATTTCAATGCTCCTTAAATGAGAACTTGGTTTTTCTAATTGTAGTCTAATCTACTATAGGCTTCAGATATAAATTCAGATCTACATGGGAAGCCAGCTGGATTAATGAATGAATTGGTGGTATTGCTGGTCATTCTTCAATGCTCTAAGGCTGGACTTCCTCCCGAGGTGCTCCCTTTGCATAAAACAGTTTAATTGAAGCAGGAGGAAATCAAGGCTTAGTGCAATGAAGAGCATCCAGCAATCCTCAATTGATTGGCATGGGGCTGATTTTGATTTCCATAGAGATCTGATACCATATCTGGTAAATGGCTGTAAGTTGTGAATTGATATTCAGCTCACTGCATTATTGTTGAAATGATTGGACAACTGTCTATGCTTAGCAGTGATATGGCTGTTTCGGTGTCCCAGGTCACAGAATCTTGATGTGCGCTTGGGTTATGAACTTTGTCCTGGTGAGCAGGATTTTCTGCGCAAGAGGAAAAAGGTTGTTGCAGATGCCCTGTATAAGCTTTTTAATCTAGGAGAGAAGTTACAAGAGGATGAGGTATGTGGACTTCTTGTAATTATTTGCATGTTAAATGATTAATTACCATCTAGTTATGGACAAGCATAATGGTGCCTGCACAATACATTAGATTGAAAATGTAAATTCAGGAGCTGCCATGTGTATGATTCTAACAGAGATTGTCTGGACACAAAATGGAAGCCATTTTGGATTTCTAGAAATCAGCCTTGTTACGTAAATTCATAGAAAGTTACAAAATCCAGTTTCTGGATATCCATTTTGGATTTGCACCATATGCTAAGCTTCTGTTTGTATATAGCTTGATCCTACATATAAGCTGACATAGATGTAAATCCTATAAAGAGAACCAATTTGGTGTAGTGTTTAAGGCACCAGATTAGAAACTCAGAATCAGAAGGTATACTTTCTGGGCCCGTGTTAGACACAAAGCCAGCTGGATGACTTTGGGCCAGTCTCTCTCTCTCAGCTTTAGGAAAGAGGCAATTGCAAACCACTTCTGAAAAACCTTCTCAAGAAAAATGCAGAGACTTGTCCATCTACTTACTTAGAAGCCAAAACTTTATAAATCTTTTAAACACACACCTAAAGCTCCCGCTCTCCTTATTACTTAGCCAAGATCAAAATTAGCAAAAATATCTAATGACATAAATATATAATTCTCTTGTCCATTTACTCTATGCTCCCCTCATGCCTCTCTTTAACAATTAAATATTATAAAAAAGAAATTAATGTAACTTTATCAAAAATAATTTCCCCTTATATAGATGTCAAAAACTCATCTGCTACCCCATTAGTTATTTCTAAAAGAAACATTATCCAATCCATATAACCATTCAACATCATTAAAAATAAGACCTCATTATTTAGCCAGGTAGTCAAATTAACCAATTATATATTTTTTCCTTTCTTACTGCCATTCTTAAATCCCATAAATAAAATTCTGACTCCTGGTTTTTTTTAGAATATTTTTTTCTTGTATTGAAATTTTTATCATTTTTCAAGTCCACTTGCAATTTCCATGAAGTAACTCCAATAAATTTCTTATATCTCAGTTTGAAAGGGTAATCCACAATGTCTTTTTCAATGTTTGAACATCTAATTGTGTTTGTAATCAACTGTTTCCAGAAGGATTTGTTAATCTTCAATTGTAACTTGTGGTTCCAGTAAAAAGTTCACTTCACATTCCATAAATCAAATACTTCTTTTAAAGTAGCCATCTTGTGCTCTGGTAATAGACCTTTAAGGTTTTCTTTTACAAATGATATATAAACAAGACAGCTTTCCTACAGAAGAGTTTTTTCTATTCATAAAGAAAAGTTCCTTTTTCTATTTTAAATAAATAAAAAATATTTTATTTTATTTTAATCTTTTAGTTTAGTTTTTGTAAGACAAGCAAAAATCAATCAAATGTCTCAGACATTTCTAAATATTATAGTCCCAGAAATAATGACAATCACCAAAGAGAAACACCCATATCTAAACAAAATATCTCTTTAACTGAAAAAGGAATTATAATCCAAAAATTAGAATAAGGAATGTCAGTTTTACTATCCATAAATTTAGGCTGTGACTCAGCTGTGAACTCACTTGAACTCACCTATCTGTTGTTCAACTCACTAGCCAATCGCGGAAAAACTCTGTTTCCATGACTTATTCTTGATGAGTGATAGCATGAAGGACATAAGTTGATTTCAAGTTTCCACTTTAAATCTAGAAGGAAACCCCCCCCCCCCCAAAAAAAAATCTGGGGCCAAAAAAAGCTATGTCATTGTTTCCCTCTGGAGACGGTTAAGCTGCTATTTCCTCCACTGCAAACTGGAACTGTCAATTTGGTCTATTAAAAGATAATTTGGAGTTGGAATGTTATCTTCTAGAGTCTATGATTGTTCTATGGCCAAAGTCACTGTTTATATTATTAATGAAGTGATTGCTTATATTTCTAACAGGTCCCAGTGATTGGTCTTTTGGCAACTGGAGGTGGTATCAGAGCCATGTCATCCTTGTATGCTCATCTCTCAGCCTTCCAAAAGCTGAACCTTTTGGATTGCATTACATATATCACCAGTGCTTCTGGATCAACATGGTAAAAACTAAGGGGAATGTGGTACATTTAATTAGAATTCCAATTATATTGGGCTCAAGGCTGAGAAAATTATGTCCGTGGAAATGAACACAATTAGAAAAATACATCATTCACCCTGCTTTTCATTGATGAGTGGTTTTGGGACTTCACTCTCTCTACTCCTTCATTAGAGTAGGACTATGAAAGTCAGTGTTCTACTGAGCAGAAAGAGCAGAAGGGATTCCTTGTTGGAGCAGAAATGTTCCACACCCCAATTCTGAGTGTAAAATGATTTAACAATGTCATTGGAGGCTGGACTAAAAGTTGAGAATCAAGGTGAATAATCATATCTTTTAGCCAGAAAAAAAGGTGAACTTCAAATTTGGGTTAAGGATCACTATCATTATTACTAGAATTGAATTGTCCATGTGCAGTATATGTCAGCATTTAATAAAGGACAAGAGTAAATTTTTCTATTTCAAAATGTATGTCCAAAGAGTTAATTAAAACCATCAGGATTTCATTCTTTGGGCAATTCCACTTGAAAACTAGATACCAACATCAGAATGATGACTTTATAAGAACAGTTTCTAAAATGTTTGCAAATATACTATGAATATATAATAGTGGAGAAATTTCTATTTTATTAAATATTTTTTTTCTCACTACTGCAGGACGCTGACAAATTTGTATCATCATATTGACTGGTCACATCAAAGTTTTGAAGACCACATCAATAATATAAAAAGACAGTTGCTGAAGAACAAATATAATATTATTTCTACTGAAAGATTGAAGCAGTTTCACAAGGAGCTAACTAACCGGATAAAAGCTGGTCATCTTTCATCTTTTACAGCACTCTGGGCCCTTATTCAGGAAGCTTTTCTCCACAATGAAGTATGTTAATTATTTGTTATGCAGCAAAGATGTGATCCCTAGTTTCTCCTATTGAAGCAGCAATGTGACATCATGTAACATCATCTGTGTTGGTGAGTGTGGGTTGCCTCACACTTCCGAACGCTGATGATGTTATCTACTTGGGTAATGAAACATCTGCAAAAAAAGCAAGCAAGCTCAGAGAATACCAAGGATTTCCCAGTTTAACCCTGAGCTACATGTATTATCTTCTATTGAATGATACATATATTAAAATATTTTTTTGTTTCCCTTTGATTGAAGGCAAATCCCTGTAAACTCTCAGACCAGCAACAAGCTTTGAATCAGGGGCAAAACCCTTTTCCTATTTACACAGCCATAAATGTCAAAGAAGAAAATATCAACACTTTTGACTTTAGAGGTGGGTACCCACACATCAGTCTCTCCACGGTGAAAACGTGGATTATAGATAGTTCTAGTAATTTCTTCTAAAAAGTTATGCATTAGATTTGTATAACTATTTAAATGGTTATAAATTATTCCATTAAACAGCTTTTCATTGTTCTCTATGTTATAAACATAGTGATGCAAGTAGTTCATTAAATACAAACTTCTAGTTTGTCATGTTTTGCACTTAGATTTGTGGAAGATGTCACAAAATTGATAAAGGTAATTGGGACAAGATGGTTGTTTGTCTGATGCTATTTTTTCTACAAGAAATCTCCCTGGAGGTCTGTCTATCTGTCTGTCTGTCTGTCTGTCTTTTTTTCTTTCCCTCCCTCCCTCCCTCCCTCCCTCCCTCCCTTCCTTCCTTCCTTCCTTCCGATTTCATTTTTGGATCAGTAGCCAACCAAGCTGTCTTTCACTCTTTTGTTGCAGAATGGGTGGAGTTCAATCCTTACGAAGTGGGTTTCCTAAAATATGGTGCACAGATTCGCTCCGAGGAGTTCGATAGCGAATTCTTCATGGGAAGAATGGTAAAGAAGATCCCAGAGTCCCGGATTTGCTATATGGAAGGTGATCTGTTTCATTATAAGCTAAAGGAAAATACAGCAGAGCTTCTCAGTGAAACCTTGGAAAGATCCTGTCTTCCTGGGTAGTCTTAGGCTTCTAGACTTTTACTCCAAAGTGATCAGAGCTCCATTGCGGCAGTTAAAATATTAAAAAAAGTTAAAGTTAAAATCATGTGGAAGAGGAGAGGCCTTCATCCTGCAGTGGATAGACAATGGCTAAAATGATATATCACACACACACACATACACAATATATAAGATTATGAATCTGTACAAGACTCATACTGATCAATGTACCTTTCACTGTTTGTGTTATATTTTGTTTAATCTCAGCATTGAACATTGACATATGTAGGGCATTACATAGAAAACACAACAATTGCAACTTAACCAAAACTGGGATTCCTTTAAATGCTTTTATTTTAAATTAAAGGTGCATTTCATGAAAGTTTCTTCCTGCTCCCTTTTCACCAAGAAGTTGCTTTCATGAGTTGCATCACAGCATTGGAAGAAACTTAGTCTGCCTTGGCCAACTCCCTATTCAGTGCAGGGTTCCACTACTATAAATAAATGAATGATAAAATGTATAACATTTTAGTTTGGAGCACTGGAGTGCATATAGGCACATCCCTCCATGAGAGCGTATCTGATGCAGTGCTTAAAGTATTGGATTAGGATTAGGACCAGAGGCATTCAGGTTCTATAGGAGCTTGCTGGCTGACTTAGGGTCCTCATTCTCCTTCAGACTACTTTATTTTACAGAGTTTTGGTGGAGTCTTGCACCGTTATTATAAACACACACCAGATGAAAATACTGAACATTGCAACATTCCCAAAGTGAATGTCCTTCAGATATGGTGGATCACAATTTCCTTAATTTCCAACCAGGAAATACCAAGAAAGTACCAAGTGGAGAAAGACTATGAGAGTCAGCCATTAGACCAAAGTCATTTTCTACAACAGGGATTCAGAAATGCATCCTGTGCTAATTTGCATTAGGATTTTAGTTCTTCTGCTTTCAGCAGCCAGGATTTGGACTAATTTTTTTTATGCCTGAGGCCCTTTCTGGCAACCATTTCACCATTTGAAAGTCCAGAGAGCATTGTGTCCAAATAGGCAATTAGGGATGAGGGAATCTTCAACTGATAAATCCCCTCATATGGCCTTCAGGTTCTATCCCTGCTTTCCTTACAAACATTGGGCTTCAAGAAACTGACTGCTTGGAGGCAGGGCCAAAGAGGGACAATTGTATGGAGAGAGAGATAGCCATAGAAAGAAAGATAGGTGGGGATGTATGGATACTTGCATAGGTAATCTGTTGAGACTTCCCATTTTTCTCAATGAAAAAAAATGATGGAAGCAGTGTTGTGCAGCCATCAGCAACTTTGAGGCATATCTGTATTTAATCACACTGCAAATACCAAAGAATGGAACTTGTATCGTAACAGCACAATGCTCTGAATCTAACTGGAGGTATGAATGGAAAAGGTGGGTGAAAAATAGAGAAACTGTGTTCACCTCACACAACCTGAACCTAAACCAGCCAATCATAATTTAGCTCAATACATTGTGCAAATTTAAGATGATTGGATAAACATCTAGCAAAAAAGGTGGTAGCTTTGGTTTTGATATCACTGGCTTTTGACTCCTGTTAGGATTTCCTTTAGGTTCTGCAGCTGTGTTGTAATACCTTCTCCTATTTTTATTCTTGTCATAATGGCTGGGTTTGTATAGCATAATAGTTTAGATTAAAATGAGGTTGGGTGATTTGTATTCAGCCTGATTAGGGGACCAAGCCATTGTCCTAGCATAATCTGCGATCATTTTAAAGCATAATATGCTTTGTTTATTTATTTGGCTATAGTGTGTCATCTAAACTCAATACCTGTGCTTTGTAATGTGTTAACAGTGGATATGACACTATCACCAGAATCTCCTATCAGCCATAATGGTTTTGTTAATACTGTGATGCTAAATTGTATCTATAGTATTTAATTAGCTGGCAGTAATAAATATTTATCAGTTTCTCAGTCTAATGACCCTATATCCTTTGATACAGTTGAGATGGACTATAATTTGAGTTCATGTAACGTCTTCAATGTGGTTGGTCTTGTAGGTATCTGGACTAACATTTTCAGTCCAAATCTCCTCGATTGTTTGTACTGGGCTACAACACCAAAAGAATTCTGGGAACGATGGGTGAAAGACATGTCATTAAAGCGTAAGAATTTCAATACTATTTTAGTCTTTGCATTGCCAGAGTTTTAAAATAATTTTTGCAAAGTAAAATAAAAGAGAGAGACATTCTATCCCTTCTTTTTCTGGTCACCTACTCAATCAGATAGGAACTAATTATGGGACGATTGCAGCTATTATAACCTATTATTCAAAAATTATAGTTAGTCAAGAAAATAGGGACTTGTTCTGATTTATGAATATTTTGATGTTTAAGGAAAATGACATTTCTGGGTTATGTATTGGATATAGATCATTGTAACCTTTGCAATAGGTGCATATAATAACAATGAAAAAGAAATGTAAATATATGAAACCTTTTTTATTCTGTCATATATTTCTTAAATTTCTCCTCAGTAGATACATGAAATTTCTCCCTGCCTGCTCATAACCAGCAGTGAAACTGTTGCCTCTTAGCCCAAAATTACAGTTATAAACAATGACACCTTTGAAGAAAATTACACTTATGTGGCTATTCTTTAGGGCTTGACAGTGGATGAGTGATGGTGGTGTACTTGTGGAATTATAATAATGAGCTGTTTGTTTAGTATTTTCTTATGCACAACTTTGATTTATTGCCTACTCTCCTGCTCATATATGGGTAATACATATGAAAAGTTCCACCTGGAATCAGTGCTGGAGAAAAAGCTAATTAGCAGGCTGAGCCTGTGATAGGAGGGGAGCTCATTTTTAAGCTCCTGTGACTCAGATTTGTGTCTGTGTTTGCAGGGCATATTCCTTTTTGATGCATTATTTTCAATGGAATGTGCTACATTAAAAAAAGCCTCACTAATCCAGAAGTGTTATATTTTGAAAATAAAAGTAAAAGTTGCCATACATGAAGTATCTCTATATTTTGTTTCAGATAAGAATTATTCTTCAAGTCATTATCCTGCTACGGTCTACAAGCCTCCAAGTTATCCCTGTGGAAAACTTTGTGAAATCTTCAATGACATTTTAACTGATCGTCCTTTAAGGGGGGAAAATTATAACTTCCTACAAAGCTTTGATTTTGATAAAGATTATCTGCATCAGAAAGAATTCATGAAATGGAGTGGTAAATGAGAATGATAATTTCTAGAAACACTGTAAATGTTCAGAATTGAATCAGTTCAGAAATATCTCAGTTTCATAACTATGGAGGTACAAAAGTGATAGTTATATAGTCCTATGATATCTATTCCTTAAAAGGAGATCTTTGATCTAGATCTTACAAATGAAAGAGAGATGACTAGCAAGAAGATAAACTAGATGAGAGTATATTTTCATGTATTACAAAAGAGGTATAATAATAAGTGTGTTTTGGGGGTAGGTGACAAGCAATTATTCTTCCTGAAATAGCACTATAGGGAAAACAACTTTCTCTAGAGGAAAAGAAGTATCACAAATATTTATTTTGCTCCTGGGAATATTTATTGAAACACACTAAGTTTATTTTGTTTCTTTTTTGGGAAATGACCTTGTAGAAGATTGAATTTGGCCTTCATTTAGTTCTCGAATTGTTTCCCATTTTTACATTCCCAATGGCCAATGAGCCACAAAACAATTCTTGTTCATTACACATTTGGAGCAAATGGGAATTGTTCCCACTATTGTATTTTCAGAATAGTCTGTTTTCAGAGATTTCTTCATTAAGTTTCTCCTTTATCCACACCATATATAATTCTGAACATCTCAATCATGTCTCAATCATTGTTTTCTTTCTAAGACAATGTGAGGCAGCACAGGTTTTTGTTGGTGAAAGACTGTCTGGAGTTATCTCACGTTGGTTGAAAAAAAAGTGTATCAATTGTCTTTCAGATACTATATTTGACACTTCTTCTAACAAATTGACACCAAACACAAAATCCCTCTGTTTAATAGATGTAGGATATTTTATGAACAACAGTGGTATATCACTTCTCAAGCCAGAAAGGAATGTGGATATAATTATTCTTCTGGATTATGGGATGACTGGAATCTTAAGGGTGAGAAAAAAATATTTTCAGTATTATTTTCCTTTTGAATGCTTGTGTGCTTACATGATGGAAAGGTACTTTAGAGTTTCTTAGATCCATAATTATAGGTTAGCTATATTGAAGAAACCAAGTTTACCAATATGGTGGATTAGTTGAACAAATATAATTTCCATTTAATAACAACCCAAGAAACAAAAAAGGATCATCTTTATTTTACTACAGAAAGTATGTAATAGTTTGATATGTTCTATATGATAGAAGCCTATATTTGAACATCAACTTTAGTGCCAACAATCTGTAGGATAGCTTGTTAAATTCCATAGTATTATATCTAATAGGAGCTCTAATTTGAATGTGGAAAGTATGTAGTTTGTTTGGAGAAGAAGGAAAGATGGTAGTGTGAAACAGCCTTCTCTAATACTGCTTTCTGAAACAACATAGAATCTATTTTTTTTTTGAGAAAGAAAGAAAGAAAGAAAGAAAGAAAGAAAGAAAGAAGGAAGGAAGGAAGGAAAAATAGGTTGGAAAACCAATTGGAAGTTGTCTGGACTCACTGATTATGGCTTAAACTTCAGCTGGATTGGAAATTTCATCTAGAATTTCCTTTCCTCCTTTTCCTTATTTCAAAACTTGTATAGTATTTGTAACTGACTTGTACAAAGATTATATATATTATATATTATATATTAATTAAATTTCTATACCGCCCTTCTCCAAATAGGACTCAGGGCGGTGCACAGCCAAGGTAAAAACAGAGCATACAAAATTTAAAAACAGTTTAAAATAATTAAATATTTGGCTGTAAATTAAAACAACCCAATTTAAAATCAATTTAAAATTTAACTCAAGCCAGCCCAGCTAGTTGAAATAAATAGGTTTTCAGGGCCCGCCGAAAAATCCGGAGGTCTGTTATTGTACGCAACTCTGGCGGAAGGTTGTTCCAGAGGGTGGGCGCCGTCACAGAGAAGGCTCTCCCCCTGGGGGTCGCCAGCCGACATTGTCTGGCGGACAGCACCCTGAGGAGGCCCACTCTGTGCGAGCGTACTGGCCGGTGGGAGGCTATTGGTGGCAGAAGGCGGTCTCGTAAGTACCCCGGCCCTAAGCCATGGAGTGCTTTAAAGGTGGTCACCAACACCTTGAAGCGCACCCGGAAGACCACCGGAAGCCAGTGCAGCTCGCGCAGGAGAGGTGTCACATGGGAGCGCCTCGTCGCCCCCATAATCCCCCGCACGGCCGCGTTCTGGACCAGCTGGAGCCTCCGGGTGCACCCCAGGGGGAGCCCCATGTAGAGAGCGTTGCAGTAGTCTAGGCGGGAAGTGACTAGTGCCTGAGTGACTGTGCGTAGAGAGTCCCGATCTAGAAAGGGGCGTAACTGGTGTATCAGGCGAACCTGATAAAAAGCCCTCCTGGCCACGGCCGTCAAATGATCTTCTAAAGACAGCCGTGCGTCCAGGAGGACGCCCAAGTTACGAACCTTCTCTGTGGGGGCGAGTGATTCGCCCCCAATAGCCAGCGATGGCGTCAGCTGGAAGCCACAGCCACTCGGTCTTGGAGGGGTTGAGTCGAAGCCTGTTTCTCCCCATCCAGGCCCGCATGGCCTCCAGGCACTGAGACATCACTTCAAGGGCATCATTGGGGTGGCCTGGGGTGGAGATGTACAGCTGGGTGTCATCAGCGTACTGATGGAACTCCACCCCGAAGCCACGGATGATCTCACCCAGCGGCTTTACATAAATGTTGAACAGAAGGGGCGAGAGGACCGACCCTTGTGGCATACAAACCTTTGTACACATACAAAGTTGTACAAAAGTAGTTGAGAAAGCAGAATTGCATATTCAAGGTACTGTATGTTTTAGCACTGAATCTTCTACACTGCTTATCATAGACAATTACAGATTCTTCGGTAGGGGAGTTTCTGATTTACATATGGGAAGCAAAATGAATATATTTGGGAAGATTTTTCTTTTTTGGTCTCTTCTTCAGCAAATGAAGATGATGGCTGAATACTGTGAAATCCAAGGCATTCCCTTTCCAAAGGTCCATACGAGTGAGAAAGAACGAAAGAATATGAAGGAGTGCTACGTTTTCTCAGATGAAGATAATCCCAAAGCACCAATAGTAATTTGTTTTCCACTGGTCTGTCACACCTTCCAAGAATACTCAGCACCAGGTAAATTCAGCTGATTTAAGCATTTGCTGTTTCTTCAGTGATTTATTTAATTCACATGTTGACCGAAATCCCTTCTGCAGTGGCATTTCCCAAGGTTTAAAGAAAACTACACTTTTCAAATTGTGATCATTAATTATGTATGCATACACAGACATTGTTCTGTTTTCTGAATATTAATCAAGTAAACATGGCAAATTTAAGATGTGTGGAATTCAATTCCCAGAATTCCCCAGCCAGCATGTTCACATGTCTTAAGTCCACACATCTTAAAAAAAACACTGAGCTAGAGGAAGACACTATTGAATTATTCTATTTAAAAATAGCTTAGGTAGTTCTGGGCTTTAAATCTGCACCTGAAATATACTCAGCAACCCAGGCCCTCTAGAGCAGTGGTTACCAACTGGTGGTCCGTAGACCACTGGTGGTCCATGAGAAAATTTTGGTGCTCTGCAGAAAAATTATTTGCATTTTTTATATTGCACTAAATCAGGGGTCCTCAAACTACGGCCCCTGGGACAGATACATGCAATGAACATTTGTGTTGCTGCAGAATCTCCCCTTTTGGGGTCTTTTTGTGTTGGTCAGAGGGGGACAGAAATTCCGACTTGGGGTCTGCTTCGGTTTCCTGGTGCAGGGCTTTGGGTGAAGGCTGGAGGGAAGCACTACTGGGGGTGAAGAGCCGGAGGACCTTGTTCTAGTGGGACTGTCATGACCTGGAACTGGCTGGCCATCTCAGCCCGCTGAGCCTCCAGGTGCCGGCACCTGGCCTTGCACTCCTGCAGATCTTCCCTATGCTTGGAAAGCCTATGCTCATAGTCCTCAGTGAGGTGCTTTTACTGAGCCTCCTTTTCAGTCAGATCCAATTTGAACTAAGCCAGCTATTTTGCCAACTCTTTCTTGTGGTGGCTGCTTGGCTCCAACAACTGCTTCCTGTTGGGGCCCTAAGGAGCCTGAGGAGGCGAGGAGTGGCTGGGAGGGGAGGGGTGAGCAGAGGCTGGCAAGGCACCTCTCCATGTGATTGACATCTAGTTGGCCATGCCCACCCAGTCACATGCCCACCTAACCACGCCCACATAATTTAAAATTATGAATTTAGTAGTCCCTGAGGTCCAAAACATTGGTGACCCCTGCTCTAGAGGCAATAAATGGGGAAACTGACTAAACAAACATTATAACACAAAATTTGCAAATTATGACCTTGTATCACATTAGGATGTACGTTTGTAAGGGTGCAATTTGTGTCATGACGTTACCACATGCATTCTGATATTATTGCGGTTTTCACTTGCTTGGTTCACTTGTGGATGCCTATGTCCAGATATCCTAATACTTTTTCCCCAATATTTATTAAGCAGAGAGGTCATCAAGAACAAATAATGGAGCTGAGCTATGGTGGAAGAAAAAAATCTTTAACCTTATTGTTTTTCTGCTGCAATCTCTGTCTCTGCTTTAAGACAATAGGCTGTAGGTAGAGAATAATGGTAGAATAATAATTCCCTGTGCCTGTGAGTAAGTTCATCAGGGATGAAATCAATGTGGAATCTATTATTTGATTGTTGCAGAACACTGACATGCCCTGGAATTTAGTGCAACTGGAAGGTTACCTAAGCATAGATGGGCACCATTTAAGGTGTTAGAAGGTGTTAGCCTTTGATATTCTGGAAGTCATCCAGGAATACCTAAAAGGGTAGGGCTGAAATTTTGAAGACTGCTTTTTGTTGGGCTATGAATGTGGGACCGGAGACCTCTCAAAAAGAAACCAATTCTATTCTCACCAAAATTTGACTCTTTTTCACTGAATTCATGGGTTACTATAGGGATGCTTGAAAACTAATACAGCCCCTGAGTTGCTAATTTCTGACCAGTAAGACTTTGCTTGTGTCCTTTATTTTGCCAAACAGCTGAACAAAATATCTTCCTAAAAGTATCATGAGCAGTTAATGTGAGCATAGGAATGTAGCAGAGTGAGGAGGGCGGACGCATACAGCTGTCCATAATGGACCTCACATAAGATTTAACTTTCCTCTTTAGATCCAACGGAAATATATGGAAAGACTGTTGGACAAAGATGCCTCATTGCTCTCTAGTCTGTTAACTGGAGACAGGTAGTCATCTACACAGTAGGACTTCCAATGACATCAAGACAAGATCAGAGGCAAATAACTTTATATTGCCTTAAAAGCCTGCTTTAAAAAAAGAAATTACTTGGCTTAGAGAGATGCTCTAAGAACAGGTAGTCCTTGACTTACAACAATTCACTTAGTGACCATTGAAATTTACAACAGGACTGAAAAATGTAACTTATGACCGTTTTTCACAGTTACGACCTTTACAGCATCCCCGTGATCATATGATCAAAATTTGGATGCTTTGGCAACTGGCTCATATTTATAATCTTTGTTGTGTCTCAAGGTCATGTGATCATCTTTTGTGACCTTCTGACAAGCAAAGTCAGTGTTGAAACCAGATTCATTTAACAACTGGGTTACTCACTTAACAAATCCATTGATTCACTTAACAACTGTGGCAAGAAAAAGTCATAAAATGGGATAAACTCACTTAACAAATGTTTCACTTAGCAACATAAATTTTGGGCTCAATTGTAGGATTACATGTATCATTTCCAAGATTACTCTTAAAACCACATAGTATAGATTCCTTGCAAACATTTTCATATTGTAATATGCAAAAGCTTTGAATCATAAGTTTCAACTTCCACCCTCACCCTTGGCATTTCAAGTTTTATTTCTCTGGCATGGGTTCAGACTGAAACAGATGTGCAAGTACAGGAGAAAAGGACATGTTGCTTAATAATTCCTCAAACCCTTTTAGGATTTCTCAGTTTCAGGTCATGCAAGAAACAATTGGCATAGCTGTAATAATACCTAATTTCAAGTACACTCTGAAGTAGCTTTTCAATTTGCATTTTTTAAAAAAAGGATTTACCATAATATTGCCACCAAGATTGGAAAGCATTTCTTAGCCCTGAAAACTATGTGTGGCTGTTAAAAACTATTCTTTAAATACTCAAAAGGCTACCCATGGTAACCATTGATTGAAGTTATTTCTTTCACAGGCACTAATAGCTAAAAAAAGAATTTTTTCCATGCTGTTAATTTCACCAGCAAGATAGTGTACATCAGTCAGGGCAAGGGTTCGGAGCAATATTTTATATTCTGGGTTATGGCAGATTTTTAAAAATGTTGACAGAAAAAACTGCTCCTTTTTCCTCTTGATTGGAAAAAGAGGGTTTCCAGAGAAACCTGCTTGACTGTTGGGATTTCTACCTGGAGTTTTACTGACATATTGCAGTAATATTCCAGAACGGAAGTGCTTTCTCTATAGTAGATAATTTTAACTTCCACTGTTCAGGAAAATGGAGAATGCCTATCAATATACCATTGCTATATCAGCTCCAGAAAACGAGGGCACAAAATAGATAAGTTGATATAAATAATTTATTTTGCTTCTAAGTATCAAATGTTTTAAATCTTTACCTACAGGGCATTGTTTTGCTTCAAATAAGGTTCACTCACTCACTTTTTTAACCTTTCAGGGGTCAAACGCACTCCTTCCGAAATGCAAGAAGGTAAAGTCAATCTGGAAGAAGACGTCTCACCCTATCAGACCCTTGATATAAACTATACTGAAGAAAACCTTGACAAACTAATACATTTATGCAGCTACAATATTCTTTATAGCAAAGACATTATCTTCCAAACCATTCAAAGTGCTTTGCAGAAAAAGCGACATGGTGGGTCCAGAAATGATAAACAATAATTATTTGTCTCTTTAAAGAGAAGAAATCCAATATGTAACATGATGCATTATTTGAAGCAATATTAATTGGTTTTCAATATGCTGTAGTTTGTTGGATGCTTGGATAATTCTCACTCTTGATTTAGCAAGTGGATTTAAAACTAAATAGGCTTTCACAGCTGGTATTTGTTGGGCAGTGATGGGCTTCAGAGTTTTGTGATTGTGTTCTATAAAACAGATGTTCTATGTTAAACAGCAGCTCTGCCTTCAGAGGCAAAGGGGTCAGCTAAGCAGAAGCACAGGCCACTGAGCAAGGACTGACAGGGATCCTAACTTTATAGTCAGGCTTCCTGACTATTTGGCCTTTAGCAGAACAGGTTTCCAATTGGGGCAGGTTGGTAAGAGCTAAGAGAGGGTGAGAGATCACGTTGCCTCTGAAGATGCCAGACACAGTTGTTGGCAAACATAAAAAAATCTGTTCTCTAGATGAGGGTCACTATACCCGAAGCCCAATGGCTTTTAAACTCCTAATTTATTTGAAATAGCCATGTTGCATCAGGTAAACTCTAGTTTGTGTGCCTGCATAATCAAGCTATAATTTGATCAGTTTTGTTCTCTTAGTACTTCTAATTCTATTATTTCTTCAATTTTCTTATAAAGGCGAGATTAATAAAAGATATACATTCAAATATTACCTATTAGTGTTATCCAACATTTACTGTTAGAAGTGATTTTAGAGATGGTGTTGACTGAAATTGATGACATACTGTTTTCTGAAATAATTGAACCATAATTATGTTTCTTTATAACATTGTAAGAGAACTTATTCTCTATCACTGTATTGGATATGATGAGATGTGGTTGGATTTCAACACTTGCAGAAAAGCATGAACTAACTTGACTTTGTTCGGTATCAGTTGTAAATAGTTTATTTATTTATTTGTTTCCATTTCTATACTGCCCTTCTCCAAATAGGACTCAGGGCGGTGAACAGCCAGAGTAAAAAACAGAACATACAAAATTTAAAAACAGTTTAAAATAATTAAATATTTTGGCCGTAAATTAAAACAACCCAATTTAAAATCAATTTAAAATTTAACTCAAGCCAGCCCAGCTAGTTGAAATAAATAGGTTTTCAGGGCCCGACGAAAAATCCGGAGGTCTGTTATTGTACGTATCTCTGGGGGGAGGTTGTTCCAGAGAGTGGGGGCCACCACAGAGAAGGCTCTCCACCTGGGGGTCGCCAGCCAACATTGTCTGGTGGACGGCACCCTGAGGAGGCCCACTCTGTGCGAGCGTACTGGCTGGTAGGAGGCTATTGGTGGCAGAAGGCGGTCTCGTAAGTACCCCGACCCTAAGCCATGGAGCGCTTTAAAGGTGGTCACCAACACCTTGAAGTGCACCCGGAAGACCACCGGGAGCCAGTGCAGCTCGCACAGGAGAGGTGTCACATGGGAGCGCATCGTCGCCCCCATAATCCCCCACGCAGCCATGTTCTGGACCAGCTGGAGCCTCCGGGTGCACCCCAGGGGGAGCCCCATGTAGAGAGCATTGCAGTAGTCCAGGTGGGAAGTGACGAGTGCCTGAGTGACTGTGCGTAGGGAGTCCCAATCTAGAAAGGGGTGCAACTGGCGTATCAGGCGAACCTGATAAAAAGCCCCCCTGGCCACGGCCGTCAAATGATCTTCTAAAGACAGCCGTGCGTCCAGGAGGACGCCCAAGTTACGAGCCCTCTCCGTGGGGGCGAGTGATTCGCCCCCAATAGCCAGCGATGGCGTCAGCTGGCTATATCGGGACGCCGGAAGCCACAGCCACTCGGTCTTGGAGGGGTTGAGTCGAAGCCTGTTTCTCCCCATCCAGGCCCGCACGGCCTCCAGGCACTGGGACATCCCTTCAAGGGCATCGTTGGGGTGGCCTGGGGTGGAGATGTACAGCTGGGTGTCATCAGCGTACTGATGGAACTCCACGCCGAAGCCACGGATGATCTCACCCAGCGGCTTTACATAAATGTTGAACAGAAGGGGCGAGAGGACCGACCCTTGTGGCACCCCACAAGCAAGGTGCCTCGGGGCCGACCGCTGCCCCCCTGTCAACACAGATTGAGACCCGTCAGAGAGGTAGGAGGAGAACCACCGCAGAACGGTGCCCCCCACCCCCAACCCCGCCAACGGTGCAACATGATACCATGATCGATGGTATCAAAAGCCGCTGAGAGGTCTAACAGGACCAGGATAGAGGAGCAACCCCTATCCCGAGCCCTCCAGAGATCATCCACCAACGCGACCAATGCCGTTTCCGTGCTGTGCCCAGGCCGGAAGCCGGACTGGAGCAGGTCTAAATAGACAGCTTTATCCAGGTACCGGGGAAGCTGTTGCGCTACCACACTCTCAACAACCTTCGCAACGAAGCAAAGGTTGGAGACTGGACGATAGTTAGCCAAAACAGCCGGATCCAGAGAAGACTTCTTGAGGAGAGGCCTCACAACCGCTTCTTTCGAAGTGGCCGGCAGGACCCCCTCACTCAAAGAAGCATTCACAATCTTCTGGAGCCAGCCTCGTGTCACCTCCTGGGAAGCCAGTACCAACCAGGAGGGACACGGGTCCAATAAACATGTGGTCGTGTTCAGCTGTCCCAGGACCTTGTCCATGTCCTCGGGAGCCACAGGATCGAACTCCCCCCAGATAACACTCTCAAGACCTGCCTCAGTCATCCTGTCCGGACATACCCAGTCAGAGGCCAGCCCTTCCCGAATCTGAGCGATTTTGTCATACAGATACTGCACAAAATCCTCAGCTTGGCCCTGCAAGGGGTCATCCCGCACTTCCAGGTGGAGGAGGGAGCGGGTCACCCTAAACAGGGCGGCCGGGTGATTATCTGATGACGTGATAAGAGTGGCAAAATAGCTAGATTTTGCCGCTTTTATCGCCACTAGGTAGGTCTTAATATGAGACTTCACCAGTGTTCGGTCGGATTCGGAACGGCTGGTCCTCCAACTACTCTCCAGGCGTCTTTTCCGGCGCTTCATCTCCTAAGCTCCTCGGAGAACCAAGGAGCTAGGTGAGTTCGGTGCCGGGTCAGAGGCCGCAAAGGCACGACACGGTCCAAGGCCCCGGCAGCCGCACTATCCCAGGCGGCCACCAGGTCTTCAGCCGAGTCATGAGCCAGAATCTCAGGAAATGGCCCAGGCTCCATCTGGAACCTATCAGGGTCCATCAGGCGCCTGGGGCAGAACCACCTGGTTGGTCCCGCCTCCCTGCGGCGGGGTGCAGTGGTTAGAAAGTCCAGTCGAAGGAGCGAGTGGTCAGACCATGACAAGGGTTTGATGGCTATATCCCTTATATCAAGGCCACTCAACCACTGACCAGAGACAAAAACTAAGTCCAGAGTGTGTCCCCCTGTGTGAGTGGGGTCATGAATTAACTGAGTAAGGTCCATGGCCGTCATGGAAGCCATGAACTCTCGAGTCACCTCAGACGTTTCACCGATAGATGGCAGGTTGAAATCCCCCATGATAACAAGTCTGGGGGTGTCCACCGCCACCTCGGCTATAACGTTAAGCAGCTCGGGCAGTGCCGTTGCCACGTGGCAGGGAGCCAGGTACGTGACCAACAAACCCATCTGTACTCCACGACCCCACTTCACAAAGAGGGACTCACATCCGGCTATCTGTGGAACACTGGTCTCCCTTGGATCCAGACCTTCCTTTATAATAACCGCCACCCCCCCCACCCCTGCCCTGAGCCCTCGGCTGATGAAATGCACGGAAGCCTGGTGGGCATATATCCACGAGGGGAACTCCCCCCTCCTGGCCCAACCAGGTCTCCCGCTAGGTCCGCCTCCCCCTCCTGAATAAGATCGTGAATGAGGGGGGCTTTATTAACAACGGACCTGGCATTGCATAACATCATCCGAAGGCTCTGGCCCTGAGAATCTGGACAGCCTGGGGAACGAGAAAAGCATTGGGGACCGGAGTGTGCAATCGCTCTAAGACAGCGAGTGCGCATTCCCCGAACATGATGTGGTCCCCAGCTTCCGCCATATCTGCCCCTCCCACTCACTATACTGATGGAACAGTCCTCTTTAAATCGAACTCCAACCCCCTCCCCGAGTTGCAGTATATAAACAAGGATAAATATTTACTTTGTAAAATGAGAGTTATTCTTTGTTATTTTAAAAGGACTGACACATTTCACTTGTAAATGATAGCAGTTCAACATGAAAATTATTTTATTTAAATGGAAATCTACCTGGAAATAAGTTTAATAAATTCCATATGACTGATTTTTGAATTAAAACTCAGAAGTTTAAAAAAATTAGAGGCATTGGTATTAATAAATTTGAAATTCTAAAACCACATTGGTGTAACTCAACAGATATTGAATCAAATTCTGACTTCAACTATGGGAGTTTAACTCTTGGTAGCTATTGCCCGACAGCTATTGGTTTGCTATTTTTGGTGATTTAATTTATTGAACCCTCTCCCATGACACATGTTGTTAAACTTTTTTTAAAAAAAAGATTTACCCATTTATCCATTGTAGAATGAAAAACATAAATCTTTTGAGATTAATCTGAGAAAATACTACTATTTTTCAAAAATTCTCCTTACCAGAGACTTCTGTACCCTATTACTGTGAAAAAAAACTTTAAAAATGTATGTAACAGTATACAGTGCTACATACAGTACACTATTTCATAATAAAACAAATACATTAAACTTGTGTGTGACTGGATTTATATGAGAAATGCAGAAACATGTTTATTAATTTAAGGAAAGACCTGAATGAAATCTGGTTTCTATACTATATTTTTTCTTTAGAAAACAATTTTCAAACTTTGAAAATATATACTAATTTATTTCTTGTGCTAGTGCAGTGGTGTCAAAGTCATGTTGTCACAGTGGTGTCACATGATGTATTGGGACTTTCCCCCCTCTATTAAACCAGGTGTGGGCATGGCCAGCTTGTGACGCATCCGGCCCACGGGCTGTGAGTTTGATAGCCCTGTGCTAGTGTGTCACTGACTTCAATTTTTTAAGTATTGTTTTTTTAAATGTAGACAAAATGAGAGGCACAATTGGTTTTATTACTTGCTATAGATTTAATTAAGTTTACCTAATGACGATAGATGTATCCTGTTAAAAACCAGTAATTAGGAGCTCCCCAATACTAGAAGCTGGCCTGGAAAGGTTATGACACTTCTCTAGCCCTCATATCTGCATAGAAGAAGTATTTGCCAAGAGATATCTGCAGTGCATTCCCCTCCTCCCCATACAACTAAGGTTTTTCATTAAATGGAAGTACTACTTCTCACTTTTCCCTCTTCAAACTCCTATGGATATTAAGGAGGGTGATATGGCTAATATTAGACCCCAGAAGTTCTTGTATTCATGGAGACCACTTCATATCTTTAATGGGTAAAATGGGACATCAGATAAATCTTTGTTTCCTCATGTTCATGCTAAATAATGCTAATGATGATGATGATGACAGCTACTCATGGTTGTCCAATATTAACACCAAACTTTCATGGCTTTCAAATACATATAATTATAAATTCCTGGCATTACACAATTTAAGTGACAATTGTTTTTGGCAGAAATATTGAAGGGATATAAATGTACATTTTGTGTAGGATGCCTATTCAATAGATAGTGTGCAGATTTCTCTTTCAGCCATACCTCTTAAATTAATCGTAAAGGTGATAGGATGAAAAGAACTGAAGAACCTAGCATCTTTAGGAAATTCAAGCAAACTGTATTGCTTCTATTTCTTCCTGAAAAGATATTTAAAGATCCCTTTCTGTTTCTTGAGATCTATCTCTATTCTAGATCTCTCTGCAGCATCAAGATTGTCTACATACTTCGTTGTGTTCACCATGGGCTCAGTTCTGCTGCCTGGAAAAAAAATGATTAGCATTGGATGAGAAAGACTCTATGGAAACAGAAGGCAATAGAAATTGTATATAAAAAAAATAAAACAGATATTTTACAATACCTGTATGGCAAACCATTCAATTAAAAACTGCTGCCAATTGAATTCTACCCTTTCATGACTTTTCTGCTGAGTCACATGTCTGTAGCTGAGTGGTAGAAAGTATATTTTGCATCAATGGATCGTAAGCCTTAAGTTATTGGTGGTAAGCTACCCAAAGTTTTTTAAAGATGGGCAGCTATATAAATGGAAAGAAAGAAAGAAAGAAAGAAAGAAAGAAAGAAAGAAAGAAAGAAAGAAAGAAAGAAAGAAAGAAAGAAAGAAAGAAAGCTAGTATATTCACTTTTTGTAAACAGAGCTTTAAAGAAACTGCTTTATAGCAAATCTAAGCACTTTATCTAGCTCAGAATTGTCAACTTATAGTCCTGCTGTTTTTTATTTACTCTATTTATTTATTACCCTTTTATGTTACCCACCTCCCCTATAACATAACTCTGTGCAGAATAAAAACTACTTAGCAGAAATAATAGAATAGAATAGAATAGAATAGAATAGAATAGAACAGAACAGAACAGAACAGAACAGAACAGAACAGAACAGAACAGAATAGAATAGAATAGAATAGAATAGAATAGAATAACAGAGTTGGAAGGGACATTGGAGGTCTTCTAGTCCAACCCCCTGCCCAGGCAGGAAACCCTACACCACTTCAGACAAATGGTTATCCAACATCTTCTTAAAAATCATTTCTTAAACCTTAAAATGTTAAAATGTTTCTGAATTTGTACTGTTCACTTAAAGTTACAAACTAAGAATAAACTATTTGAATTAAATAATGCTGTTGCCATGAAAGCAAGGTAAGTGAGGCCTAAAGAACGGTTCTATTCTTCTATCATCATTTTGCTGTTATTTGAAAATGCAAAATTAGGACAATCATCAAACATTTAGCCAGTCATACAGCTGATCTGACTTGCATTCACATGATTGAACACTAGCTATGATGGCCTGATCTACAGTATGTCACGTGCTAATCATATTCCCCTTTTAAAATAAGTTTAATAACAACAGCAATAGCACTTATATTCCACTTCACAGTGCTTTACAGCCCTCTCTAAGTGGTTTACAGAGTCAGCATATTGCTCCCAACAATCTGGGTCCTCATTTTACCAACCTTGGAAAGATGGAAGGCTGAGTCAACCTTCAGCCTGGTGAGATTCATTCTGCCAAATTGCAGGCAGCCAGCAGTCAGCAGAAGTAGCCTGCAGTACTGCACTCTAACCACTGCACCACCAAGGCTCATTGATTAATTAATCGATAAAATTTGACTATTTTTTTACTATCACATGTACTGCATAACTAAATTTCATAATAGATTAACATCTATAACTCCTCATTTTCATTAAATATTTTATAATAGGGGGAATGATGAGAATTAAAAATAAAAAGCCAAATCTTTTAATCTTTTAAGCAAGCCATAAATGACCTGTTCTGATCTCGAACTCAAAACTATGCATACATCACAGAGAAAATTATGAGCTTCCATTCTAAACCAATATAAATGCCCTCTACGTTATAATAATCCGTGACAAAAGAAAACTGAACTGTCATCAAACGATTGTAGTATTTTTTTTTAAAATCCTAAACACAGCATGATGTTTCTGTTTTATGAAACTTTGAGCAACTTCTATATGACATTCTATATTATTTTATTAAATATATCTTAAGAAAAAGATTCTGCTATTACCAGGATCTTCTGAATTCGGAGCAGGGGTTTTGTAATTTTGCGTCAATGTTTCTGATTTAACAGAACTTTCAGCAAGCCTTTTTTCTCGGTTAGCTTTGAAGGAAGGAGTTTTCCTGTTGCCAAGCAGGATTAAGAGAATTAATTCATTAAATAAAATTGATTTATATGGCCACCCATCTCACAAATGCAAGTCTGGACAGCAGTTAGTTTTTCTTTATTGAATCTATAGATAAGGGTTTAAATTTAAAATACATAAATACAGTATTATTGATTTTATCTTAAACTATAAGTATTTTCATGGTAGCTAACATCAAGAAATAAAAATGTGCTCAACCACTTAGCAAAACCATAAGGAAATAAAAATATAGGAGCTTTTCATCTTTTCTTGTTTCTTCCTTTCTTAAACTGAAACCTCTACTTTGTCTATTCAACAAAGCAGAACTAGATGGAACAATATCTATTCTTTTAGTGCTGTAAATACTATCCTCAAAGTTCAAGGCTCTCTATGATGCTTGATATTCTAATGTTGTTGAGCACATTGAAAAAAACTAGCAATAATTTATCTGGTTTTTTTTTGAAAGATACAAACTTAATATATTGAATCAAATATAATCAGGTGAACAGAAACCCATGCCTACCTCAGAAGGAAACCTTTGCTAGTCTGTTTGTGAGTAGAAGTTCCAGCTGCAGAAATCCAAGGTTTTATCTGAGGTTTCATCACATTTGCATCGATTAAAACCTCCTTCTGATTACTGTTACGATCTTCAGGAATCCATATAAGAAATCAAAGGAATAAAAGATGAAAATACGATTATGAAGAATCTGAAAATTTAGCATTAACATTCCTCTTTTGCCCAATATTCTGTCTCTGTTTTTTCTTAGGATATGAGGGCAACATCTGTCACCCCATTGATCGCCAGGGTTGATTCTTTCATAAGGGTTTCCTGGACAAGCTGAGATACTCCTGACTCCTCAGACCACATCAATTTACCTAAGTTATTCCATAATGCATGCATCCAATCCTCCATTAACGACTGAGACAATGCTGCAAGGTAGTATTCTGCTCCATCACTTGTTCTGTAAACCATGCATTAAAGATGGAATTAATTGATTTATTCGATATATTAATTGATATATCTTCACAAGAAAATATATACAGAAACATACCCACCAAAAGCCCCATTCTTTTTCTTACAAGAAATGTTATTAACATTAGCAGACCAGAAAACAAATATAAGTGGTAGATTTTGTATTTCAGCAAAGACCAAGAAATCTTCTCATGTGCTGATTTCAGATAAATTCTGTCCTGTAATTCCTAAATAAAATTAATAACTTAGTTCAGACCCAAGGCTCTCTCAATTTTGTTATATGCAATAATGGTTTAATGAATTCTAATCTAGTGAACAGAGCTGATAGAGGAATTTATGCTTCAGGATGATTAATGATAGTAGCTCAATCTTTGAAAACCGAGGAAAGTCCTTTTGCCCTTGAATGACAAATTTTTTTACTTTTCTGATCTTGACAAGTGTGATATCATTCACATTCTGTGGGTACTTTTATTTCCACTTTGATACTTTTGGTACAAATGGCAGCATCCAATTCTACGAAATCATTCTAAGCTAAGCAGTATTTAGTTTACCCAAATGAGAGCACTGCATTTTATTCTAATTAACAGTGATTACCTTAAGCTGAAAGCATATTTTTTCCTGGGATAGTTCGTTAGCCTCTCGCACCTGGCTCCAGCTATGCTCAGTGATAAGTCTGGAGGTATTTTCTAAAAAAAAGGAGAAAGACAATACATAAAAAGCAGAGACTTTCTACCCCATCCTTTTGATTCCATATCCTTTAGAGCAGTGATTTTCAAACTGTAAAATTCCGTCAATACTTCTCAAATAAAAATGTGTTTAGTGGGAAACAGGCATTTTTGAGGCAGGGCCTGTCTATTTTAATCTATCCACATTTGTTATGCACATTGGCAAAAGAATGTTCATTCATTGTTACTAGGTGAAGTGAGTTTTAGCAATTTTGCTAATGCTTCAAAGGAAATAACAGTGCCTCCTGAAATATGACATCCAAACTTTGTAGCCTAAATATTTTTCTCAAAATGTAACTTTCAAAAACATTGTTCTAGAAAATATGACAATATCATAATTTTCTGCATTGTTCCATAAACATTGCCAAAGATCATGGTAACAATCAACCAATCAATCTATAGATGTATTTCAAATTTGATCCAGAAATATTTTAATCGAGCATTTTGCTGATGATACAGGTCAGCAGTTTTGATTTTTGTTAGGAATTTCAGAGAGATGGTGATCTAAATGATTATAAAATAAAGTACCTGAATTACTTCCTTCTCATCATTATAGAAGTCAAGTTTACGTCTTCGAAGTTGAACATAAAAAGTGTTCCAAGCCCTTGTCTTTGGCTGAAATAATATAAAATAAAACAACTGTTTCCATACTGTGCATGGATCAATCTTGTCATTATTTAAAATTATTCATCCATTAGTAGCTTGCTTCCACTCTGAAATGGAAGTAGCCTTGATAGTACAGTGGTCTAAAGCACCCTGTTATTAAGACCAGCTGCCTGCAATTACTGCAGGTTCGAATCTCGCCAGGCTCAAGGTTGACTCAGCCTTCCATCCAATTGAGGACCCAGTTGTGGGGGCAATAAGCTGACTTTGTATAAATGTACAAAAAGGATGAAGGCTATTGCTTAGCACATTGTAAGCCGCCCTGAGTCTCCAGAGAAGGGCAGCATATAAATCAAATTAAAAAAAATAAATAAATAACTGACATTAATCTAATATAGGGTGGAGTAATTCTTTCAGTCCTGAGGCCACAGTCAATCTTCTGCTGTAATTAGAGCTTGCCTCTTCTTCTGTGTATAAGGCGCCACATATACACAATCTTTAGACTAACCTTGGTGAGGGGCAAAGCTTTTACAATGACCCTGCTCCACAATGCTGCTTTAATACTGTTGACAAAATTCTTGAGCCATACTTTTTTTTGTATATCCTCAACTCAGCACTGACTCCTGATAGTTATCTGGACAAGTCCTGCAGTTTTTCCTGGCAAGGTTTTTCTTAAGTGGTTTGCCATTGCTTTCTTCCTACGGCTGAGAGAGAATGACTCTGAGAATGAGAATGACAAAGGCACCCATTTGGCTTCGTGCCTAAGGCAAATCCCGAATTCACGGTCTCCTAGTTTCCAGCTGTACCTTAACTCCTAAACCAAACTGACTGTCTTGTTTCCCTGATTCCCTTAATAATAAGGAAGCAGGAATTCAGAAAAAAATAGGCAGGACTGTCTGGGACTCCACAGGTGTAAAACTAGCTTTGAGGGGTCCCATGTAGATCTTTGAGCCAAGGGAAATCCACCTGAGATGTAATAAAGTTTATATAATTGGTAGTTCTTTCTCTTGTTAAACAAACCTTTTGGTGGTAGTAAAACGGGGTTAAATTTTGTAAGCTAAATGTTAATGATCTTTGTAAGAATTTAGTTTTCATATATTGACAAATAGTAATATGAGCCAAGGTGATCTGTAAATTTCAATTCTTGCTTTTAGTGATATAATAAATAAATGTGCAAAATAGAAAGAGCAATAGCACTTAGACTTATATACCACTCCACACTGCTTTACAGCTCTTTCTAAATGGTTTATAGAGTCAGCATCTTGCCTCTAACAACCTGGGTCCTCATTTTACTGACCTTGGAAGGAGTCAACCTTGAACTCTGTCAGGATCAAACTCCTGACAGTGGGCAGAGTTAGCCTGCAATATTGCATTCTAACCATTGTGACACCATGGCTCAGGCAATTCAACAAAACTAAGTTAATGAAGTAGCATTTGGCATTGCAGCTAACTTTATACATGTATTGTGTTAGGAATACCAAAACGAGAGGAAACAGGACAGGCTAGAATAAATATGAAGGGGGGAAAAGGGAGAAAGAAAATTTCTGAAAGAGAAACGTATGGCAAGAAAAACATCAATCCTTGAATTATACCTAGAATTATCCTTCATTTAGTTTTTTCAGATAAATTCTTATAAAAAAGGAAAATCCAGTTAGTTTAATATAATCTCAGGCTAATCGTGTTCCACCTTAACTTTTTTTCTTTTATCATATTTCATTGGCTTTTTAATTAATAATCAAAACAAAGAGTAAAGAAGGAGAAGACATGAAGATAAGAGTAATGGAGGCACTATTATACATAGTCAAAGAGAAGGAAAAAAAGAACACATAAAAGTGCTTTCACAAAAAAGGGAAATAAATATAACAAAGGAAAAAATGATATATTTTACTATAATAAACATTTACATATATGTGTGTGTGTATATATATATATTCATATATATTCAAACACACACACACATATATAGACACATACATACATATTATTCAATATATATTCCTATTATACATATTTCATTATAAGAATAAACATTTACAATTCTATGTATACTTGCCTAATGCAATATTATCCAAACATATTTCTAGTACATATTATATTATAACATTAAACATTTACAATTCTATATACTCATCCAATGCAAATATTATTTAAATATGTGTAGATTTTGAATACATTTATACAATCATTTTTTAAAACCTGTTATATTTTGTGTAAATGAGCCTCCAGTGCTCTGTCAGCACTAGAGTAAATGCAGCTTGAAGTGCTGACATCGTCCCACGTTTCATTATTCACGTCTGTACAAAGACGTCTGTCTCTATGAAATCAAAGACTTATAAGCATAAGCAGGTATCTACTCATGTGGCAAGTGCAGTTGGATCTTCTATCCATTGAATAAATGGAGCCATACAATTATCTTTACAACATATCAATTTGTTAGCCGTATTAAGGGAGGGATGCCCTATCTTAACTTTTCATTCACATCATGCAGGTATTCTACTTACATTTACCTCTTTCCTTCTTGAAAGGACCTGGTCTCTTTTTTCTAGAAAACCTGCCATAATGTATTGGTTTGTAGAAATCTGAAATGCATAAGAACCATGCAAGTAATTTAATCTATTATGATGAAAACTTGAATACAATAATTCATTCATACATTTCTACAATAATATGAGAGAAAAAATGCCATGCACACAATCTACAGGTGGGAGATAGAGTGGGAGGAGATGGAACTAAGTAAACATTTTATTTAGGGAATACAAAATCAGTAGATAATTAAGTCTCCAGGCTTGGAAATATTAATCTTTATGCATTTGAATAATGAAGACTGAATTACTGAAGCAATTTGATATCCTAGAGGCCTCTGACTGGGCTACTGCTCTCACTAATGATTTATAAAGTTTCATTGGATCATCCAACTAATCTAACCAGCCTTCTGCCAAAGGGAGACTAATGGTGATAGGTTATATTTTGCCTTATTGATGGCTGGATGATGTTAGAAGATGCCATAAATCAGAAGAAAAAGAAATGGCAGATTTTTTAGCATTAAGATTTTTTAGCATTAAGAAAGAGGAAGTGTGCTTTCTTTTATGAAAAGTAGATGACAGTTGTTGTCTTTTCTATCATACACTGTAATGATAAAAATATCATTTATCTTGATCTTTTGAGTTTATGCGTATATGCATGTCTTTGTCTCTCTGCTGCATGTGAGTGCATGTTTATAAATATGCTGTTCAGCATTGGATTTGAATGGAAAAAAACCTTCAGAGCCTCAAGCAACATCTATAGTTCCTTAAAGGAGCTACACTTCTTGGCAAGAAAAATATGTCTTTGGTTTGAAAAGTTGCACCTATATGCTATATACATATCTCCGTGCACAATTTTGTACAACTATGCTAATAAACAATGTTGCTTAAGAATGAGGATTTTAGAATGTTTCTGGTGGATCTTTGAGGATTATTGTGTTTTATATGCAATTTGTCTAATTTATTCTTGGGCTTGCAGTTTTCTTTAATATTCAACACATAAAATTACTATGAACAATTTCAGATAACTAGCCATTCTGCAAACAGGACATCTCAGTTTATTAGTTTCCTTTGACCCACTCATTTTCCCATGACCACGACAAAGTAAAATACAGTAAATTGAATGCATCTGATCTAGCATGGTTGCCTTCTTTTTCGCAAGATTTTTTATTCAGACCTGATATTTTATCATTAAACTGGGATAGATGGATAGTAGGACAGATCAGATATACTGACAACAGGTACACAGACTGCCTTAGGCCAATCATCAGAGCCAATGAAACTACTTATGCAACATTAATCAGTGAGGCCAAGAAAGTTCTCCATATGTGGCAAAATCTCATGCAGCCACAGAAAAATGTTACCAAGTACAAAAGGGCAAAGAAACAATCTATTTTGTGAGAGTATGGGAACCTATGACTGGTAATAGCCCACGATCCTCTTTCCTGGAAAAAGCAAAGAAGAAAAGTAAACTATTTTGTCTAAGATTTGAATCAAATATAAGTAAATACTGGGTTTTGAATATTGAGAGATCAACCATATCTGCGCAGTCCTAGATGAACCTAAAACTTGCAATTCTAAAATACCTACTAGGAATTCTAGAATGAAGACCTTGTAAAAAATAGGTTATTTCAGCTTGAGTGTCTTTCTTTTCTCTTAATATGAAGCAACATTTTTATGGAAATGACTAACATTTTCATTATCCCTCAACCCATTTTTGATGGCTGAAAGCCATATATGATACTTACCAAATTACATAATTGAGGTGTTAAGATCAGTATTTTTGCCTTGGGTTTTTTTCCCCTTCAATTTCGGGGTGGGTGGGGATAGGTATCAAAAGGGGTTTTCTGCTAAAAATTGGCAGGAATTTCTGCTTCATTAATAGATTGCAGCTGAGTTTCAGTGCTATAATCCTGGAGGACACTGACCCATAAAAATGAAAGAAGAATGAGACTGGAAAATTTTGCTCACAATTGGCAATACTTTTGGCTGTTTTGAAGAAAGACCTCACCTGATTATGAATTTTGGAATGTTTCTTATGAATCAACGTTATTTTATATAAAAATAAGTAATGACGTCATTGTTCAGTCAACAAAAGAGTAGCACAAAAGGGAATAACTTACTTGGGAAGTAGTTTCTGATCCTTCTGATGATAAATCTGAGCGCAGAAAATTTTGGCAATCATCAGGGGATCCTTTACCATCCTGAGATTTCATTTCACTAGTTTCTAACTCAGAGGTAGAAGTTTCACAACTATTTATCACATCTGACAGATTAAAATCACTACTGTGTGACTCCAAAAATCCAACATTAGATTGCTGGATATTCAAATCTGAGGTCAATAAAGGACATAAAGAATTCTCAGTTTCTGGCATGGAATTTTCTAAGCCAAGCACTCTTGGTTCAGGAGAATCATTTATCAACATCAAGTCTTCTTCAGAACTGATTTGGTGCAAACTCTCTTTAGAGTTTTGGGAAGGAGAGACATGGAAGGGATCTCTTAAATTGGGAATTGAGGACGTAAGTGATACTTGCTGAGTTTTCTTTGGCTCAAGTATTGTGCTTCTTTTATCTGAATGTCGCCTTCTTAGTGAGGGGACTTTGATCAATGTGGTCATTTGCTCATTTTCTTCTATAGTCATTTGTTTCAGTAGCTTCAATTCTCTCTGGAAAAAAATCATTTGGAATGAGTGGGAGGACACACAAAAGACTGCTTTGTATTGAAAATCTATCATTAGTTCTATATGAAATTTGCAAGTTTCTGGCCACTTTATCAAATGATTTTTAGGCTTCTGCACGTAGAATTATTCATTCCTTGAACACATATGCATATGAGTATGGAAGATTTCATCCCTGTATGTAAGTTTGTTACAAATGTCTCACATAGTTTCTATACCATTAGGAAACCACAATGGAGTATCAATGTTGAATTTTCATTCCTGTCCTTGCTCCAATTGTGAAAGAAAACATACAACTGGGTAACAGCTCCACTGATTCACTATTTAGTCAAACTACTACTACTACTACTACTACTACTACTACTACTACTACACTATTACCATCACTATTTTGTCACTATTGTCATTTTTGGGCTGTAATGTACACCAATAGTCATTGGCAATTTTCACTGACACTTTCAGAGTGACTTATACAAAATGAAACAAAGAGTGAAGAATAGTGGGTAAACGAAATTAAAGATGTGAAATAAGAGAAAAGGAAATCTAATTAAACAACTGTTTATATCAAGCCTGTTTAATACTTTTGGGTCTTTGCAAACCATCCTTACTTCCATTACAACCAGGTAATGAATCATGTGTTGTCTTTTATTTTTAAATTACTCATTTGTCTGTAACTGAAAATCTCATCAATTCTTTCCAGACATGACATTCTCAATCTTCCCCCTCCTCTTGCTCTTTCCTCAAATATTTACCTTCCAATTTGATCTTTGTTCATTCTTTCTGTATTAGCAATGTGATTTCATGCTCACCACTCTCCCTTGTATTTAATCTATGCTCACTTCTTATCCATTGATTCTTGACTTTATGTCTTCTTTTCCTACTCACACCTCTTAAGTAATTCTTTGCCATTGCATTCAATTTATTTTTATATTTTTCCTGATTTCAATTATATGTATAACAATGTAGGCAGAAGAACAGTCTTATTTGCTTCTTTTCTCAAATACACATTCCTAACAGATCACACAATGCTGGCCAAATATTGAGAAGTAGAAGTCACAGAGGCTACAGAGAGAATAAGATTAACCACACTAGAGTACTCTATTACTTTGCAAAAATAACACAGTTTAAAAACAAACCCAAAGAAATTTAAAGCATTTTCAGAACGATGTAGAAAAACATTAATCTTTTTCCAGAGGAAGAAACCTCTTGGAAAATTGGCAAAGAGATTTGATGCTTTTTGAGGTGACCTTCCATGGTAGCTATTTCTCAGAAGGAGCAAAAACCAGTAAGAATGTTGGAAGCTGGGATTTAAGGGAAGAAAAATAATCAGGGCAGGATGAGGTCAATCCATTCCTTAACTGCCATTGTCTTAGATCCAGCAAGATCACTTCTTTGGAACAATAGATCTCTTCATACATCCATTAAGTAGCACTTCTGGCTCTGGCTCTGACAGCCACATGACAGCCATAATCGGTAAAGAAAAGGCTGCAGAACCTGACAGTCTACTTACACAGACATCTCCTTATAGATATCCACTTGGAAATGAAAAGTGTGGATGATGTCATGCTCTGTAATTTTCACACTGCTCTATGAAGGAAGAGCAGAGTGCACATGTGCCAGACAACTGAGGGAAAAAAACAACAACTAAAGATGCTCCTCCATCATTCCTGTATTTTAAACCCCTGTGGTTAGAAGGCTGTCCTTTTCTTTTTTAAAACCATTGGGCTATTGTTGCACATAGTAATCTATACATAACCATAAGAAGGCCAAGCATAATATAAAAACCAAGTTTGAGTGAATTGCCACCTTATTATTAAGCTTAAGTATTTTTAAGCTTTGGGTTTGGGAAAGATGATGAAAGGTATTTATATACGGTCTGTCCATCAAATGTCTTCCTTGGGTTTAACACAGTACCTTTGTCTTTCTATTCAACTGTGCAAACTTCTCTTCTTGGGCTTCTAGCATTTTTTCAAAGTCTTGATGCTTCTTCAACAGATGTTTAACATCAGAGACAGAATTCTAGGGAATGAAATCAATAAATGCAATTATTTAATACAGAAATCCCATTTTGGGCGGGGAGGGGGAGAGGAAAGAGCAGAATAGGGAGAGAGAAAGAGAGAAACATCCAAGTTGGTTGTGAGGAATGGCTATGAAGCTTTCCAGCAAATGAAACACAGATGACTCTTTCCATTTTTTCATTAACGAGGTTATATTTGGAATATGAATGTTGGAAGGCAACAAGATTTGTGTCTTTACTTGATTTATATGACAAGAGCATTCAATTTTGAAGGAATTTTGTTTAGGGGAAGGGTGGGATGGCAATAGTTATTGGCTCAGCAGCATGCAGTGATTGCAGCAATTTCAGTAGAAATTCCCACCCAGCCGTCATATCAGTGGGAGTTTTTCCTCTCCCCTGATGGCAACATTGCTGCATGCCTAGAAAGTCAGCTTTGCTGTCACTGTGGCTATGGATGGAATTCTTTCAGTATTATACAATTAAGCCTGGTGGCTCAGCAGACTGATAGCATTGTAATTTAACTCCAGCTGTCTGCAATTACTGTAAGTTTGAATATCTCCAGGCTCAAGATTGACTCAGCCTTCCATCCTTTCTAAGGTAGGTAAATTGAGGACCCAGTTTGTGGGGGCAATAAGCTGACTTTGTATAAATATACAAAAGTATGAAGGCTATTGCTTAAGGCATTGTAAGCTGCCCTGAGTCTCCAGAGAAGGGCGGCATATAAATCAAATTAAAAAAAATATATCCTTTCTTATTTCGTGCAATAAGAGAAATTCAAAACAAATTTCCCAATGTTCTGGGCAAAAGCTAAAAAATAAAAGTATGTAATTAAAATGTTTCAGAAGTGGTACAGTTGTTTTGGGATAGGTTTGAGTTTGGCATTTTTCACTATACTATGCTTACTTACCCCATAATTTGAATCTGAAAGAAAACTCTCCTTTGCTGTCAACCAGGTTTCAGCAAAGTCCAGCTCCCTTTTTAATAGCTGGATCTCCCAGTTTTCCTCATACAAATCCTTCTTCAGGTCCCAGATTTCCCTCACTTTTTGCATTAGCTCCAATAATTCAGAGAGTTTCTCTTCGATCTAGAGAAACAAATTCCCATAAGGAAATTGAAGGAGGGGAACAAAAATATTAAAAAAATGATCATTTCATTTCTCATTTATTACATAAATTGAGTTTCAGGAAACTTCCTGAGCTACAGTATTTTGTTTTGGGGGATTCGGTCCTAAATTATGTACAGTAGTGAAATTGTCTTTTCCCCCCCATGAAACAAGAATTTCAAAAGAATTTCAAAGTGATGTACAATACCCACTAAATGCCAACAACCAATAAAAAATAGAGTATAGTTACCCATAGTCTTTAATAACATATTTTAAGTAACTGAGGGAATAATAACAAATGGATATAGTAACATATGGATAGGGAAACAACAGGTTTCAGCTGAACACTAACAGGACCGAGTGGCTCTGGTTTTGGAGCCTTCTGGATCAGTTCTTCATGATCTGACACAGACAAAGTCTGTGTGCAATCTGGGTGCAATCCTTCTAAACTGATGATTCCTGCTTGAGGAGCAGGTGGCAGACATGGATAGGAGGACCTTTGCATAACTTTGAGTTGTACACCAGTTGCACATTTTCTTGAACTATATGCCCTATTTATCTCTAGAATGGGTTACTATAACATGGTCTACATGCAGCGGCTCTTGAAGAATATCTGGAAGTTACAGCTGGTGCAAAATGCAGTTGCATTTACTTTTTCTGTCATGGCAGAAAGAAAGAAGAAGATGGACAAAGAGAAGAGCAAACATAAGGCTTGGCTTTAAATGCCAGAAATGAAGTGGATCAATTGTACAATATAATCTTTGCCTGGAAGTCCTGCAGATCCACAATATTGTGAATATTTTGAGGACTTGACCAATTTGTTTTTGGAGATTGCAATAACTTTTAATTTTTTATCCTGAAAAATGCAAATAGAATAGTTTCCTAAAAATGAGCAAAATTCATATTTAGTAATAGGACTTTTAACAATTTTTACCTCCCTGTGTCATTTTCAGATCTTTTTTACAATTCATAAGGCAAGCTGAGTAGCATTACAAAAATCAACATGAAGTTACTAAGATAACATGACCATAGGGAACTTTTCAAACAAATCCTGTTCTTTTCTTCCCTCTTTCTTCATATAGTCCGAATGATTATATGTTGTATTTAGATCTGGAAACCTTGAGCCTGACTGGGTTGTCTCATATCAAGTTACCATCTCTCCCTACGCTGTTTGTACTTTTTTTAGATCACAAGATCAATTTATTTATTTTGAAACTTTATCTAGATGCCTTCTGCCATCCCTATTTTAATCCTCTCAATCACTCTGAAAAGAGGGTAAGACAAGTGACTCTTGCAGTTGAAAAGAAAATTAAACTGGAATCTCCTCAATCATTTCTATATCCATACCACAGATGCAAGTGCAATAATTAGGTAATGTTTGTTGAAGTCAACTTAGATACAAGATTCAGAGTAATTTTTAAAGAAGTGAAACAAGTTAAATTAACCACTTCAGCATTTTCCAACCTGACATCCTTTTGATGTGTTGGAATTGCAATTTCCAGAGTTTCCAGGTAATATTGTTGGAATTGCACTCTCAACATATCTGGACAGTGTCAGATTAGGAAAGGCTGGGCTTTCCTTGTAGAAAAAAAAGATACAAAATTTACATGCATGCACATCTCCAAGAATCGTTGCTTATGATGCGTAGAACTAAGGTTCATTGTAGTGTGAGTTAAACCCAATTAAAACACTTTCTTAATATCCTAGTTTGTTGAACTGTTTCCCATAATTTTCCAATTTAAATGAACTGAGAGTCTTGGCAGGCAGGGCTGCCTTTGCATAAAAAAAAACTCATTCATATGTCAGTTTATAAAAGATAAAGTAAGCAAGGGCATATAATTTCTGAATGTTTGGCATAAGGGAAGCTTGTTTTTTGCTCACTTTTGGTGATGGGGCATAGTTTGTCAGTTTTCAAAGGAACGTTATGAGGTCCTCAGTTTTAAAACTTTTAAACGCTTTAAAGTTTTTATTTTCCCCCCAGATTGCACTATAAATATGTTACAGAATCAAGTCTCAAATATTCTGCAGCCTATTTGAAAGAATAGGAGAAAGAAATCTCCTGACTAGCCCTATAAGAATATGAGAGAATACCAGCTTCAGCTAGAAAGTGAGGCAATTGCAAACTTTTTAGTAAATGTAAATGCATAGGATTTGCAACTGTTTAGCATCTGCTCAAGAATCAAGCTCAGTGTAAAAGGGTTTGAAAACTTAGTTTTTCAAGAAGATAGATATCCATTAACATACATACTAATGCTTATTCTAGCCTAGCACATTCTAAGAGGAGCTTTGATATTTCACTGACTAGTAATTTACTCCATTAGTTTTATTTGGGTTCAGCATGGATCTTGATGTCATGCTCCTAATTTTTTCTTGCTCTTGGGTCACAGCTAGTTTCTGAACCCAGCTGGGAAGATTAGTATGTTTGTAAATTAAGTGCAGAAACCAGTAGTGGGATTCAAATTTTTTTACTACTGGTTCTGTGGGTGTGGCTTGGTGGGCGTGGCAGGGGAAGGATACTGTAAAATCTCCATTCTCTCCCCACTCCAGGGGAAGGATACTATAAAATCCCCATTTCCTCCCAATCAGATGGGACTCAGGAGGCAGAGAATAGATGGGGACAGGGTCAGTCAGAGGTGGTATTTCAAAATTTCCGCTACGGGTTCTCCAGAACTGGTTAGAACCTGCTGAATACCACCTCTGGTAGAAACCAAACATGCAGACTCTTCTGTTATGATGAAAGAAGAATCCTATATTTAATCACAAGCTGTCTTGTCTTAGCTCCTTTTCCTACAGCCCTCCCATTGTGTACATGTGTATGCAGTAATAATAATTTATGTTATCCGATTTACTGATGCAAACACTTGGTTGCAAGAAGGCAGTTCATAGTTCACTCATTCAAGTGCTTTAATGCCAGTAAATGCATTCCTTGTTTCAATTCATTTAAAGCATTTAAAGTACATTCTCTTGTAGTTCTAGGCATCTCACAACAGCAGTGAAAATGCAGAAATATAAAATAACAAGAAGCAAAAAGATTAACCATATTGTGTGTATATTCTGAAGCTTCACAACATGCTATAATTGCTATTTCAACTTATTGATTTCTTTAATCAGTAGCTTACTTCCATGCACATAAAATGTCCTTCCTTCACCAGATTATTTCCAGTTTGCTCCAAATCTTCATATTTCAGCCCTTGTTTGTCTATGTCAAGCTTGTACTCCTTGTGGCGTTTAATAAGCAATTCAGCTCCCAGAAGATCACTTGCTACCTCCTCTGAAACAATCAGGGAATGCATCTTTCTTGCCCAGGCTCTGCAAAAATCCCAATTAAAAAGTGGTATTATTACTTTATGCATTGGGTACATGGTAAGTAAATAATCCATGCACAAGTCAAAATGTGAAATCTAGTTTCCTGTGTATTATATTCAAAAGCAATGTAGATATGAGTATAGTATACATGCATCCAAAAGTTTTTAAAATTTGCTGTATCAAGATTTCATCTGCACCCTCCCCCCAGCCTTTAATATTATGAAAGAAAGCTCTTTCAGGCTAATTCATACATACATCAACTCTCTGCAGTCATTGAAGTAGATTTGGACTTGTTCAGCCTGCTGCAATTTCAGCTTTCTTTCCACACACTTCTTGTCTAATTTTTCCCAGCACTCATCAACTTCAGAAAGTCTGTTCATCATGTTCTCCCTGGGCAGAGGGTAGAGGCGGCCCAAGCGCCAGGCCTCTCCTCTAACCCTTTCCAACTCCTTTGCGATGGCTGCTAGTTCCCTCTGAAATACACAAAGGAAAACTAATTAGCTTGAAATATTCAAGACCCCTTTTGTTTGCTTCTTTCCCATAGGGCTTCATATCTTTTTACTAGGTAGAGTGAGATGGATCTGATTTGCAGTTTGCTGCAATCTGAATCAGTTGCAGAAAATACGACTTCAGCAACAGAGTGGTCAATGCCTGGAATGCATTACCTGACTCTGTTGTTACATCCTCAAACCCTCAAAACTTTAACCTTAAACTATCTACCGTTGACCTCACCCCATTCCTAAGAGGTCTGTAGGGGGTGTGCATAAGCGCACCAGTGTGCCTACCATCCCTGTCCTATTGTCCCCATGTATTCGTACTCATTTCCTGTCTTCATGTCCATGTTTATATTTATACCTGTTGTCTCGTACATGTTTGACTAACTAACTAAATAAAAATAAATGAATCACTTGTCATTAATACAATCTCAAACAACATGAAGAAGGAAACAATCTGAGAAAAAGAGGAAGTCAGAACAGAGAGAGACAGTGAAAAAAAACAATGTGAGATGGCATCCATGGATCACCTAACAGAGAAGTGGGTAATGTAAAAGTCCCATCGCAAGCTTGGTCAATACTTACCTGCTCCCCTACTTACATTAGAAAAGCAAATGACAGATATTTTTCCTGCCAACAGGAAATGTATCAATCGATTTCTTTAACTTGTCCCAAAATAAACTTTTTAGGATAACAGCACATGGAAGATGGAAGTGATAATCTGTCAGGGCAAAGCAAACTACCCACTTAGGGACTTGAAGAAAATGCATTGATTTGGCAAAAAAGAGTAGTTTTTAGTCTTCTTCTTTAAGAAAATCAAATATGTTATCATTTTCTTAAAAAATCAAATATCTCTCAGAAGCAGCAATATGAAATACAATAAATAAAAAATAAATGGTTAAGCTAACCCTGAGTAGATTGCTATTAAGAGTAAGTAAGAGAGAGTAAGAGTAAGTAAGAGAGTTATAATAAGAGAACAGCCAATTTCTTTAAGGCTGTGAACAATTTATTTATTTATTTATTTATTTTATTATATTTCTATACCACCCTTCTCCTGCGGGACTCAGAGCGGTATACAGCCAGGATAAAACATAGCGTATAAAATTTAAAAACATTTTAAAAAACAATTAAATAATTTTGGACCGAATTTAAAACAACCCAATTAAAACCGAAATTCGATTAACAAAATGAGAGGATGGGATCAAGCCAGCCCAGCTAGATGGAACAAGTGTGTCTTCAGGGCCCGACGAAAAGTCCGGAGGTCTGATATTGTGCGTATCTCAGGGGGCAGGTCATTCCAGAGGGCAGGTGCTGCCACAGAGAAGGCTCTCCCCCTGGGGGTCGCCAGCCGGCACTGCCTGGCTGACGGCACCCTGAGGAGGCCCTCTCTGTGTGAGCAAACCGGTCGGTGGGAGGCTATCGGAGGCAGAAGGTGGTCTCGCAAATACCCCGGCCCTAAGCCATGGAGCGCTTTAAAGGTGGTCACCAACACCTTGAAGCGCATCCGGAAGACCACAGGAAGCCAGTGCAGCTCGCGCAGGAGAGGTGTTATATGTGAGTGCCCCATCGCTCCCATAATCCCCCGCGCGGCCGCGTTCTGGACCAACTGCAGCCTCCGGGTGCACCCCAAGGGGAGCCCCATGTAGAGAGCATTGCAGTAGTCCAGGCAGGAAGTGACGACTGCTTGAGTGACCGTGCGTAGGGAGTCCCGATCCAGAAAGGGACGCAACCTGATAAAAAGCCCCCCTGGCTTTTTATAATAATCCCATCATTGGAAATTCTGCAGACTGAAATGTCAGATCTTTTGATTATACATATAAAGTCTGTCTGTCTGTCTGATTGTCTGTCTGTCTGTCTGTCTGTCTATCTATCTGTCTGTCTATAAAGTCTGTTTTTTCAAAGTGACTGTTTCTGTTTACCTCCACTCCTTCATGTTGGCTAAGGAGGGTCTGAACTCCAAGTAGATCATAACCATAATAATCTCTGGTCACAACAGCCTCTTTCTCCTGCATCCAGCCTTTTAGGTCATCCACATCGCGATCATATTGATGAACTTGATGAGCTGCTCTGAGATTCTGATGAAAGGAAAAATGTTTCAGTAAGACTTGTCCCTAACAAATCAGTTTAAAATTGCTCATGATGTAAGGCAGATACAAGTGAGAGATACTGACTCACATTCAGTGGTGGGTTCCTCCCGGTTCGGCCCAGTTCGGCCGAGCCGATAGTGGTGATGATATGACGTCAACAAACTGGTTCTCTTTGTCCAGCAGTTGGGCCCTCCCGCTCACCCCAGTGTTATTGCTACCTTTTATTTCTCCTTTTTAGCCCAGCTGATAGGTACGGCAGAGTGGATTGCTGCACCTCAGCTGGGCAGATTCCCAATGTGCTTGTGCAGAGTGCAAGTTTGGCGGCGATCGCGCGCGAAGCACATGCACAAAGAAAAATGGTAGTAAAGCCGGTTAGAACCCACCACTGCTCACATTGCTGTAGTATCATACGTTTGTGTGTTATAAATTATGTTCTAAATAATCTGATCAGTTTCGGTTACATCTCCTTCATTTTTTAAGGAAAATGCTGTGGTTGTTTGACACAGTCACTGCTAGTCAACAAATGTTATTCTAATGGTACAAGATCATACAGAGGTAAGTTATGCTTCTATCAAACACTTTTATTCGTATCCATTTCATGTATTCATAATTATGTTTATATCTGTTATCTAATATATGCTTGACAAAATAAATAAATAAATAAATAAATAATAAATAAATAAATAAATAAATAAATGTGCATTATCAGTGGTACTTGTACCATGTTTTCCCAAAAATAAGACCCTGTTTTATATTTTTTGAACCCCAAAACAAGTGCTTGGCCTTATTTTCGAGGAAGTCTTATTATTTTGGGGTACATGGAGCAAGATGGGGCTCCTCTTTCCATCTTACCTGATTTCCAGCTCTGCGTTTAAATATTTTTTGGGAGGACTTATTTTCAGGGGGAGGCTTATTTTAGAGCATGCGCTCAAAAGCCAGATTGGGCTTATTATCAGGGGATGTCTTATTTTTGGGGAAACAAGGTAATAGCATTGTATGATCAAGAACAGTAAAACCACACCATACTTTTCACCTTGTTATCCTGTATTCAGGGATTCAATTTACGTGAATCAGCTTGTCCATAATTTTTGATTATATATAGTAACTCATAAAGTATAATCAACAATTTTCAATCATGACAACACTGCGATAATGCAAAAGTGGGCCATTTTGTGGGCATCAGAGATTACATTTTAACAGGCTTGGTCTTTCAAAGGGCAGAGCAATAATTTGTTAACTGGAAAGTCAGGGCTAAACTTTTTCATATTTGGAGGTTTGGGAAAGATACAAAGATAAAAAAGATATATACAGCCTATTAAAAATTCAACACACTTCTTTTACTTAATGTAACTGAATAACAGGGAAATTCTCTGCCAATCTTGGGTGATCTAATTTTTTTTTAAAAAAGAACTACAACAAAGGACTGGGATGATATGTAACACATGACCCATACATGGCTCATTCATGTCCTAAGGAGCACATCTGGATACTAGGAAGCTTACCTCTGCTCTTGTTTGGATAGCTTGTTGCAATCTCTCCCATCTGTCATGGATATCCTGGGTTTTTTTCTGGATGTGGCTTATTTGATTGTGACACACAGTTCTAAGGTGAGATGCTAGATTGTTTATCAGTAGAACTTTGGTATGGCCTAGAGTTTCTACCTCTTTCATAAAATCTTCAAATTTTTTCTCTAGAACCTGTAGCATCAAGAAAGAAGTAGCAGTAGGAGTTATTCAAAATCTTCCTTCTATTTCTTGATATTAGTCTTGAGATAATATAAAAAAAGTGGCAAATAGGGCTTGGAAAGTAACTAAGCATTTTTTAAAAGGTATATGCTTAACAACTAATAACAATAAGCATATGTAAACCATTGCTACCCTGTAGTCAGTCTCATGTAACTTTTAAAAATCAAGGAACATCAGGAAGTATAGAATATAACTATAAAACAGTGTAATTGAGGCATTCCAAGGACAACATCTGCTTTACCTCCACATTCTCCAAATCCTGACCATAGTTATCTGATTCAGCCATATTCTGTTTGCTCAACAGCCAAGCATCCACCAGTTGGGTTTCCCTCTCAAATTGATGCAGTTGTGATTGTTCCTGCAAAGCTGTTATTTGTCTCTCTGCTCTATCCTGGAGAGACAGGTATTGTTCTAAAACAGACTGAAGTTTGGGCAGGATAATTGGACTATAAAGAGAGATAGAGAGACACAGACATAGACACAGATACAGACAGAGAAGAGAGTTTAGAAAATAGGCATCACTCATTTATATCGCTATCCCTGTTCCCAGCAATTTTCATATACAGCTCTTGTCTAACTCAAACTAAAAATTTATATTTATTACCTATTTCTCTGTCATTCTACATATTAGAACTGCAGAAAAAACAATTGCTACCAACCTGCCTTCCATTGAGGACCTGTATATTGCATGAGTCAAAAAGATGGCTGTAAAAATATTTACAGACCCCTCACATCCTGGACATAAACTGTTTCAAGTCCTACCCTCAAAACAAGGCTAGAACAACTAGACACAAGAACATTTTTTTCCCGAACCCCATCACTCTGCTAAACAAATAATTCCCTCAACACTGTCAAGCTATTTACTTAGTCTGCACTACTATTAATCTTCTCATTGTTCCCACCACCCATCTCCTCCAATTTATGACTGTAAGACTGTAACCTTGTTGCTGGTATCCTTATGATTTATATTGATATTGTTTCCTGATTGCTTATTTGTACCCTATGACTATTGTACCTTATGATTCTTGATTAACGTATCTTTTCTTTTATGTACACTGAGAGCGTATGCACCAAGACAAATTCCTTGTGTGTCCAATCACACTTGGCCAATAAAAAATTCTATTCTATTTTATTCTATTAGTAATGGTCTGAAATGTGAAAATGTACATATAAGATGTGCATGAATACTATTTGATTCCAGAGAAATCCATTGTTTGCAAAATTAGTACCGTATATTCAGGGTCTTAATTAATTCCAGATGTAATCCAAGCCATCCTTAAATCTGAGCAGGATGACCACTTTTTAAGTACCCTGATGGCATTCTATTCATAGAGAAAAGGACCTTTACCTTGGCTTTTCTCTCAATTTTCAGGATAAGATGATGTAACTGCATACTGAAAGCTTGACTTGGCACCAGGTTTTTTTTTTAAAAAAGTTTTTTTATTTTTTTCCAAACATACAAATTACATCCTTTCGGAACAGAGCTTTGATCCAATCATTACTTTGTTCAATTTTTAACAAAATCTTTAACAAAATTTTATCTATTCTATTTTGCCATAGCACTTATTTCCAATAACAGTGAGGAAAATAAAGATAATTATACTGGGATTAACAGTAACTAAAATGATTACACTGGGATTAACAGTGAGAAGAATAAAGATAATTACACTGGGATTAACAGTGAATAAAGATGATTACACTGAGATTAGCAGTGAGAAAAATAAAGATGATTACGCTGGGATTAACAGTGGAATAAAGATGTATTTTGTACATTGGGATTAACAGTGGAAGGATAAAAGAAAAGGTTAAATTAGAAAATTGATAGCTATAATAATTGGGATATTGTTTAAATATATATAACAATTGTGATAATTTGAACATTTATTACCTAAGTGAAAAAGAAAAGAAAACTGAAACAATATATGATTATGATTTATAAACAAAAATTACTTAATTGGTATTATATAAATGGTATGGTTTGATAGACAGAATTCAGGATAATTGGGAAATTGTATTAAAGAGCATTATTTGAACTAAGAACTATGTTTAAATGTTAAATTACTATATTTTTAAAATTAAAAAGATAAGATTTAAATTTAATAAAGTAATAATGGAATAAAGATTTATTGAGCATAATGAAATATCAATGTTTGAATTGTATTGTTAATAGTGAGGATTTAGGGTAAGAATTGTTGTATTATGAGTTATTAATTGAGTTAAGAATTAAGGTGGGTTAATAGAAGGGTAATTGTTTTGATTAAATAAATATGTGTTAATTTTTTTAAGATGGTATTAGTTGAATATGTGATTTAAGATTTAAGTTTTTGTTTTTAATATACTTGGTTTTTATAACTTTAATATGGTTTTTATGTTGTTTTGATTTTTGATTGCAAGCTTACCAGAGTTTGTTAAAGATGTAAATATTTTAAGTAAGTAAATAAATAAGTTATTCCTGATCAATCAGAAGGGATATTCGTAATTCCTACCTAACTTCCTATATGTAGAATTTCAAATTTTGATTATTAAAGGTAAAATGATATAAGAACATGCAGTTTTCATATAGACGTCAACTGGACTTAAATAATAACATGGATTCTGAACAAAGAAATTATCAATCAAGAAGCCTGAATGCATAATAAAGCTGTTTCTTTTGTTATGGTTGATTCTGTCATTTTGTTGAGTCTGCAAGCATCAGAAATATTGCATGAATAAATACACCACAAAGCTGATGTTTTGCATTCATAAATCTGAACTAGAGCAACACGTATATAGTTTTTAAAATTCTTGAGACATGTAAGAATTAAAAGTAAAGAAATAAAATTGCTTTTTTGGAATTTGTGTCATCCAGAAAAAACAGAATACATTGATATGGAAATCTTAACATGCCTTGTTATTCCCAGCTGTTTATGCATAAATACATATGCTTCATTATACAAAAATTCCAATTACAAAAGAGTTCCCATTCAGTTTACTGAAGATGGCTTAATTAAGTATGCAAATATGAAAAATTGTTAACGGATAAACAGCCTCTTGATCTGTTTTCCTTTGCCTTGTAACATTTGCCTTATTCATGCTAATGGTTACACAGCTTCTTGAATCTTCATATCCTCTGGAGCCAACCTGATTTTAATAGCATTTCTGGGATTATCTATTAAGAAGTGATTGCTAGGCATCAGAAACTGTCTGCAACTGGCTAAACTATAATTTCTTTTGTCTGTTTTCTTCCTTGCCTTTTGATCTCCTCCCAGTGGTGGGATTCAGCCAGTTCGCACCACTTCGGGAGAACCAGTTGTTAACTTTCTGAGCAGTTTGGCAAACTGGTTGTTGGAAGAAATCATTAGGGCAGAGAACCGGTTGTTAAATTACTTGAATCCCACCACTGCCTACTCCCCATCTGATGCAGCTAACAGCTGCCATAGGTAGGAGGATCTGCATTTGAATCTGTGCCTACATGCCAGTGAAAACTTTTCCTGTTGACCTTCTTGAAAACACAAAAAACCTTATTGTGACATTAAGAAAACTTGTTAAGATTTCAGATCCTTATTTGATAAGATCACATTTGAAATTTATCAACTCAATCAAATAGTTACAGGATTGTTCTTAAATTTTACAACTCATATGCTTGTGACAAAGCAAAATACAAATAGCACAAATGTTTGCACGCAGAAAGGGCTTTATGAAATAATGCCTGAAGAAGAGTGGTGGGTTTCATATATACTTACAACCAGTTTCGCAGTACGCATGCATGCTTGTTTCATGTGCATGCCTTTCGCATTTCCACACATGTGCTTTGCTTTTGCACGTGCCTTCCACGCATGCGCCCAGCCTTGAAAATGTGGCTAAATAGAATGGCATTATGCCGGGGCCGATGGGTAGTCCCACCCCGCAGTCACTGCTACCGGTTTGCCCGAACCAGCTGAATACCACCTCTGCCGAAGAAGTCTTGAAGATAACAGAAATTGTTTTACAATTGATTCTCCTCTAGAAGGTTTATGGATCCCTACCTTTCTGGGTTATTACTGTTCAAGAAATAGTCTCCTGTTTCCTTCAGCTTCTCAATTCGGGATTTAAATCCCTCCAGATCAAGCTTTGTAGCTTCCATTTTACGTAACAATGCTTGAGTTGATTCTTCATTTCTCCCATAATCTGGAGTTTCTAGCAGAAGTCCTTTTTCTGACATCCAGGATTCCACTTCCAAAAGCTGAAAGAAAAGCAGGCCTGATGGGACTTGCACATGAAACAGATTGTTGTAATCTGCTGAAACAGAACTATATTCAACAGAGACAAAACAAACGAGGCATGCTCTCAACTAAATATGTGGATCAATGAAAATCCTATCCATACCGGTATAGCATATATATACATCAGTGGTGGGTTGCCACCAATTCTACCTGGATTGGCGAACTGGTAGCGGTGGTGGAAGACTCTGCCCACATGTGCATGGATGCGCTTGCATGCATGCACACAAACAAACCAGTAGCAACGGGTTTTGCAACCCACTACTGATATAGTGGTCCACTATTGATATATTAGTCCCTTCTGTCAAGTATTCGACACATTATTTTTAATGCAAAAACTATGCAATATTTGTACACAAATTTCTATAAAGCCCAAGGAATATTAGATTAAGGATATTTGTTTAATAATCCCTAGCATTGGTTGTTCAAAGGTATTGTGTAGCTATTCCAGTTTTTGTCCATTACAGAATTGGAGGAGGGAAGAAGAAAGAGTAGACTAAACACAGAAAAAGACGCAAGGAACATGTTGACTCAATGCTGACAGGATTTCCCATAAATTTCCAAGGAATAGGAAAGCCCTACAGCATTCTGCTTCAGATGAGGAAAAGGAACAAAACTGGAAAAAGCAGTACAATATTTTGACTTTTGAGGAGTCAGACTTTTCCAAAAAGAGGAAACATGGTATTTCTTTTCATTCATTTCATTTCATTTAACATTTAATTTAATAAAAGATAGGCAGTAATATCCATTCAGACTCTAATAATGTATTTACTAAATTAATGGAAAATATCTGACTCTCCACATATCTGAACACAGAGACAAGCAAACAGAGGCCTGCTCACACCAAATGGCTTCCATGATTTTGCTTGTCTATATAGTTATCCATCAACCTATGGAAAGATGCTCCTGAATTGCAAGAACCCTTTGGGATAACATAGTTGAAGTGGGAAGGGGTTAGAAGAGAAGAACTGCATCAAGGTTAAAGAAATTTGGTCAGTTCATCTGAGTTGGTTTGGAAAAGAAGTGGCAAAACAGTTATAATTCCAATGATCTATATGGTAGAAATTGAGAATGGCTTTCCATTGCTACTTTACCTCACTGAAAAAATGCTGGGCTTTATGAGATTCTACAAGCCTCCATCTTCTTTCCTGAGCTTCATCCTTCAGATTTTCAAAGGAAATGATCAGTTCCTTTATTTGTTCCAAGATTGTCTGGGAAGCAACCTGCTTTTCCTGCATCAGCTTCTGCCCAGAACTGATAACTGCTTTTATCAAGGCATCATGGCTATTAATCTCATTCTCTAAATTCTGGAAAATACAAGATAAGAGATACATGTATTTTAAAAATGTAAGGATTTTCTCCATATATTCATCAGTATGTCTATGTTTTTAGGTTGTCAAGCTGCAGCACACCTCTTTAAGATTATGCTAACAATTTTAAATACCCATGCAGAGTTTTGTCAACATAAGCAAGTGTCTACTCAAATGAGTGTAATAAAAGCCTTCACTTTGGTGGAGTCTCTTTAATAGTTGAACTGTCCTATACCAACAGGGAATGTAAAGAAGGTTAGCACACCCTAATTTATTTCTCTAGCTATCAACTTAAAGAGGTTAGAAGCAAGTTGTGCCTTATTAATAAATAGAAGGACATCTTTTTAAAATGCAAAATTGCTCTGGGAATTTTAGATGGAGATTTAGATACTTTTCTTGTCACCATCACAGAAACCACCTAATTAATATTATATGCTTCTTTTTTAGAATACAAACAAGCTTATTTTGCTAATTACAAGAAAAAAAATGTAATACTTTAAATATGAATGAAATATGCCCCTGATGTAGGATTTGTAGTATTTGTTGCTGTTATTGCTTACACTATTTTTGCTGTTAATCTGTACACCACAATGTTGACTGAGGTAGCTTAAAACTGATTAAACAAACAAATAGATAAAATTGTCACTGTTTTAAATTATGGATCCAACAGGCTAGCACAATTTTTATTTCTTTGTTACCGTCTTTAACTTTTTTTCAATAAATAATAGCAGATGCAATGCAGAGAATGTAATATTCATTTGTATTCAGATAAAAGGTGCAGACATATTTCTTGAAAACTTGAATAATAGCAGAAATAAGTGACAGTGGTGTTTCATGTTGCAGAAGATTACTCTTCCTTTAGAAAAGTGTTTCTCAACCTCGGCAACTTTCACTCTAGGACTTCAACTCCCAGGATTCCCACGCCTTAATCTTGCTGAACTTGGGAAAAACTGCTGTAGAAAAAGATTTTGTTCATTTAATTCACTTCACTCTGATGTGGAAGTGTGAAAAACGTGCACTTTTCTGAAGAACAGAAAGTGAGCTTCTAGGCCTTGTGGTAATATAGCTAAAATAAATACAAATAAATCAATGAAAGAAGTGACAAAGAATTTCTCTCGGCTCCAGTATTTCCTGCTTTGTCACTCCAGCTGTTTTACCTGGTGCTTCTCCTGTAAGCTTTGAACAGTTGCTAGTGACTGACCATAGTCTCTGGAAGATGCCAGAGGGAGTTTCTCGTGAATCCAGGTAAACTCTTCATTGACTTCCTGGAGGAACTGGCACAGCAATCTGTTGGCTTCCAAATGCTGCTGCCTTTCCTGAAGTGGCTCCCTAAAACTTTTGTACCTGGAGATTCAAAATGAAGCTGTGGGTTTGATTGTTGTTTTTTTTTTAGGAAGAAAGATTATGGACTAACATTCATTGACTGTTAAAATTAAAGATACCAGGCTGATAAACTGAAGAATGATAATATTAAAGGTGAAAATTAGAATATTTAGAAGGGAAAGCAGAGCAGGGGGAAACTGCAGAACAGTTTAAGCACCTGTGTACCACCTGATCCACTCTTATTTCTATCTCATCGGCCAGGAAATGTTTCTCCTCCTGGAGTTCTTGCACTCTGTTGATCAGACTTTGGAAATGATCCCTATGGGCAGCAAAGCTGGCTTCCAATTCTTCCTGTTTCTTTAGGAGATCATTCAGAATCAGTAGATTATCACTGCTTTCTGGTATTTTCATCTCTCTGTCTAGGTCTTCCAACCATTTATCAGCCTCATCCACAATATGTAGAAATTGCAGAGCCTGAAGCCAGAACGGAAAAACCCATATAAATAATGACATTTAAACACTGTAGTTACATTTAAGCACTGTATCCTGGGTGGATTGATCAATTCTGTCTCTGCAACAGCCTCACACAAGCATACACATGAACACAATACATTTATTTGAGTCCTTTTGATTTTGGCTAACTGAAAGTTAGTTAACCAGCTTGGGGAATTTCCAGAATGACTAAGGTACTACTAAAGCCTTGAGTTCTTTCCTGTTGTGTTTTACCTTGTAAGCATCCAGAATTTTTCTTTTCTTTTCCTCACAGTTTTCCAGCAACTCATCCCAAAGCTCATCTATTTCCTGGAGTCTAGACTGGAGGACATCAGAAGCATAATGCCTTTCATGGAGCATTTTCTCTCCTTCCTGCAAAAAAAAAAAAAAAAAAAAAAAGATACTCGAAGTCATCTCTTGTGGCTTAGCTTTCTATATGATGTCTTTAAACAACTATTCATTCCAACAATCTTATCATTATAATAAAATTTAAATTAAAAATTTTTTTTTTGCTTAAGATAAGATTGAAAATTATTTGTTTAACTAAGATATCTCCAGAAACACCTTTTCAGAAAGTCTCATTCTTTGAAATGTACTGAAGCTGGTCAGGCTTCAAAAATTATTCAAAATGTATAGGAACAAGGGCATAGCATCTCTTTAAAGAAGCTGCATTTTTTGTCAGATTTCTGCATAAGTCTGAGAAGATAGCTACTTTTATGAAGCAGTTCATTAAAGTAGCTGTATGTCTAATGAAACTCCTTAAAGGAGCCATTTTTTTTGTATACCAAAGACATAGCTGCTTTAAGATGGTAATGGGATCATAGTCACAGGTGTACTGAACTATCTCTTCTGAATTATTTTTTAATAACTATAATACATAACAAAACAAAACATAAAACACAAAACACACACACAACACAACACAACACAACACATAACAAACATGGTATTTACTTACTGTTTTGATCCTGTTGAGATGATTTTTGTTAGCCACAATCTCTGCCTGGAAAGTCTGGTGCTTTTGTAGTTTAGTTTGAAGATTGCTGGGATCTCTCCAGCTCTCATCAAGGGCAATACTGTTTTTTTCACTCATCCAGGCAGCTATCTTTGGATAGAAAATCACAGTTATCAGACGGTTGATTAGATTCAATTCCTAATAGTTCCAGGAACTGGAACAGTCTCCCATCTGAAACCCTGAAAGAACTGCAGCAAGTCTACCAAGAATCAGGAACAAGCAATTTGGTCTCTGCCTATATTCCTTGGACTATACTAATGTACCACATTTGGTTCTTATTGGCTATATTGGCTAGGATTTATGGCATTTGTTGAATATTGGAAGTTTTCAAATTTCTTTTTCTGATATAGTAGGGGTGTCAAATTCAATTTCATTTAGGGTTGCATCAAGGTTGTGTTTGACCTCGGTGGGACATGGCCAGTGGGGGCGTGGCCAGATCGACATCACTCGTGTCAGGGGCGCCTGTGGTGGCCTGAGCACTCTGTCAGCAAAAATGGAGCTTGGAAGGACTGTGCGCAGCCCTTCTGAGCTCTGTTTTTGATGGCTGAGGCACTGTGGGCCGGTCCTTCTTGTTTCTAGGGTGGCCCTGCATGCCAGATCTAAGCAGCCTGCAGGCTGGATCTGGCCCCCAGGCCTTTAGTTTGACACTCCTGTGGTATAGAAATACTTACATATGTATGCATATATATAGCATCAGGAAATTAAATGAACACATTATACCTCAAAAGAATTATGCAGAAATTTTTGTAATAGCCAGGACTCCTCCAGCAGACGCCTCCGCATTAAAGCAATTTCCAGAAGTTTTTCCTTTCTAGAAAGAATAAATAATACTGGTGATATAAGTCAACACAGCTTGTTAAACTGCTTTTCATTTCTGCTTTTGATTATAAATGCAAGCTTAATCTTTGCCAGGGCAATAGAAGGAAAACCCAAAAAGCACAGCATAAGGAAATGCAACAGGAAATGCCACAGCAGAGTTGTTCCTCAAATGGTCCCATTATAAAAATCTTATCTTCTTTCCAGAGTGACTAGATGGGTGGATAATCACTGTATTTTCCTAGGACTTTATTTTAAGCACACAATAATGTAGTTAATGAGTGACAAGTAATAAAAAAACCAATTAAGAGAGGGGTGGTGTGGTTAAACCGTATAGGATATAGAGATGAAAAGGGAGAAAAAACCTGAATGGTACCTTCTCAACACAGCCTGGCACTTAGTCATTATATTTTCTGAATCATAATGCTGACTGTCCTTCAGCTTTTGAGCAAAGATAGCTATATTATCAATCTTCATCAGATGGGTGTTCAAGTCTTTTTCAAATTGCATGTGCTTTTGCTGCAGACTTTCCACACTGGATATCGAATCCTGCATCAATTTAGAACAAGTTAATGTAATATGGAATGGCAGTTGATAAGAATTCTGGCAGTTGGTTGCAACTGAAAAATGCCCAGGTTGGGAAGAGCTGATCTAATGCCATATGATTACTCCAATCTATTCCCCATTAGAAGAGTTACAGTATGTTTATAAACTGCCTAAATGTCTATAAATCATGCATGCATAGAAGAAGAGAAGGATTTGGGGATCACTATCCTAAACAGGATTCATATTATTTCTATGAAACTTCCTTTTTAATATGAAATCAAAGAATATTCGGTTCTTCCCAAACAACCTTTGTTTACTTTCAAGTCTATAAAACTCAGATATAATAAACTGTCCAGAGTCATTTTATCGGTAAAATGAGTGGAATATAAATTTAATAACTAAATCAATAAACAAACAAACTTTAGAGTGCTGCAGTTTTTTTCAAAAATTCTCATTTTGCACGTAGTTCTGTTTCTCTTGAGTATATGGCAGCAAAACTGGGTTGGAGAATGATACCCCAGACCAGAAGCAAAATCCGATAAGCTCGCTAAGCTTCCCAAAAGGTACATGATAGAATGAGAAATTCAGTGGGACTGTGATAGAAAAAAACCTGAAAGTAAGTATTCCAAAATGTTTTGTTCTGCCCTTTTATTCTATGCCTACATTTTTCACTTTTGAGTGAGAATAGTCTATTTCACTTACCCCCAAGTCTTTGTTGGTTAGGAAGGCCTCTTTGCTGCTTAGCCAACTTTCACTCTCTTCCACATAACCAAAGAATATCTGTTTAGGAGGGAAAAAAAAGCTCTGTCACTTTCCAATGTAATTACATTTCATAGTTCAATGGGGCTTAGTTGGAAATAATTGTGCTTAGAATTGGACCCATAGACGAACACTATAGTACAGTATATAAAAGCTGTCCATTGAGCCATTACAGTATTAACAAAGGAGTAATTTGTAGGTTCAGAATAGTGGTAGATAAGCAATTCCTTTGGGCAGTTTTGCCTTTTTTGAGTTTGCAAGATTGCATACATATTGTAAACAGATTTTATCCACCACGACTGGTGGCTATCATTGTTCTACTGATTTTATCTACAGCCATCTAGTAATTATCCATATTTAAACAGGGCAGATATGATATCGGTAGTTACAGAAAGTTGTGATTAAATCAGTTCTCTCGGGTCTAAAAGAATTAGCTCAGGTATATAACTCAGCATTTTGATTTTTTTTTTATTTAAAAAGTTTTACAAATACATTTTCTCCCCAATTCCCCACCCCCAAACCCCCCATACCCTCCCTAACCCTCCCCTTTCCCCCCCAGGACTTCCACAGTATAAAATCCTAATTGAGAAATACATTTTATAAAGCTTATAACCCCTCCACCCCCTATATACTGTTAATCTTCATAAAACTCAATTAATTTGACCCTACATAATACATTCGTTCAACTAAAAGCTATCTGATATTTCTTAGTTTGGTATTTATTCTGCACATAATCTATCCACTTTTTCCACTCCCATACATAAGTCTCTTGAGTTCGGTCTTTTAAGTATGCTGAAATCTTCGCCATTTCTGCAAAGCTGGCCATCTTCAAGGTCCATTCTTCAATGGTGGGCATAGCGTCATTTTTCCAATATTGACCTATCAGTAATCTTGCTGCTGTCACCATATACAATATCAACTTTGTTTCACCCAATGTAAAACCCTTAACTATACCCAATAAAAACCATTGTGGAGAAAACTGAAGTTTTTTCTTCAAAACATTTTGCATAACCCACCAGATTTTTATCCAAAAAGCCTTCACTTTCTTGCAAGTCCACCAAATATGATAATATGTAGCATCTAAACAATCACATCTCCAGCATTTTGGTTGAACATTAGGATACATACACGATAACTTCTTAGGATCTAAGTGCCAGTATTTTAATTTTTAATTGGGAACATCAGGGACTGAATCAAGAATTTCTGCATGTGTTATGTGGTCCTTCAGTATACTGCAGTTGTTCCCTGATTTGTACACCATTTCAAAGAAAATGGGATCCTTAAACATACCCATTCTTTCAAGGTTTTCCCATACAGGGAGAGTAGACCAAAAGTTCCAGTTCCTATTATTTAAAACTGAAACCAGACAATGCATTTAAGGAGAATTATCCCACTAAATCAAAATTACCCAAAAAAATGTTGAGGCTGAGCTGAAGATCTGTTTCAGGATCCAAATTTAAAAAAAGAAAAGAAATATAAATATACTTCTCGTTGGAGAGGATTCTATGTTTAAAGAATATCCACCAGCAATCACTGTTTGCTTCCATTTGCCATGCCGTAACTACCAATCAGAAACCTTCCTGACAGCATTTACTCTTATTCTTGTGGGCTACTTCAGAATTATTTTTATTTTTTACCTACCTGTAAGTCCCTGGCTTGATGTAATTTTAGACTTTGTTCTTCATAGGCCTGGATCATTTCACTTAATGCTTGTTGTAACTTGATGAGTGAATGATGGATCTCAGGAGCCGCATAATGGCCGGAATTGCCAAGTTTCTGCCCATAGTTGCTAAGAGCACCAAATCTTTCCCCCCGAGCTTCAATCTCTGCCTAAAAGATGTCAGACAGATTGATTGTTCATGTTTAAGCAGAATGAATATTCGGGTTTTATGAAAAACAAAAGTAGGCTTTATTCAGCAACCTTCCACCATTAATATTTATGTGGAAAGTAAGGAGAACTTGGTTTGGGAAAGAAGGAAGGTTTCAGAATTTGAAAAAAATATATAAAGAACAAGTTACCCTCTCTTTCACCTTAGCAAAGTTTTTACCCTAGTAAAAACCCTAGTTTTTACCCTAGTTAAATCTGGAAACTTTTAGCTATAAATGAAACATGTTTTTAATTGCACATTATTAAGACAAACAGCGGCACCCATAAGAGAGGTAAACTATATCCCCAAAATTTCAATTTTCTTTTTGTGCTTACAGCAGATTTCATTATAAGAAGCACTTTCATGATTGTATTCTCAATGTTAATATTAATAACATCAAATGTGTTTATTTAACGGATATCTTCCATCATTTCAAATTTATGAAAGAAGTGAAATCAATGATTCTTAAACTATTTGACCCATTATCCCTTTTCCTAGTCTTGAATAATGTCATTATCCCTACAAAACAAAAAAAAGACAAAAACCAGCCTCTGCTATTTTACAGAAGCATCTTAGTGACAGCTGTCACATACTAGATGCATAACTCACAAATAAGCAACTACAAATTGCTCCATCATCTCCAGACTACACTCCATTTACCTCCACTATAAGAACCTCTAAGTTAAGCTCTGGATACTATGAAACATTACAGAAGTCTTTTTAAGTCTGCTAGTAAATTATGTGACTCACCGGCCATTTTTATGGTGCGGCTGGTCCTCCTGCCCCCATCTTTTCCTCAAAAGAGAAACTTTCCCCCTCACTTTTATTTCTCTGAACAAATGAACTTTTGAACATTATCTCCGAGTGGAAGACCTTCAGGAAATGTAATAACTCTTTTCTCCCTCCTTTCCTCCTGAGACTTCGCATCTTGTTCACGGAGCTTTCAGTGTCTCAGAGCATGGGTTAATACTATCAACCCCTGATGTTCCTTCTTTTCTCCTTTCCTTCTCTGTGGTTCAGAAGAATGTTTGTAGTACAAACGCAAGCTTAGCACGATACCTCCAAATCAGAGGTGGGTTCTACTTACCTTTACTACTGGTTCGCAACGGGAGCGTGCGCCCTTCTGCGCATGCACAGATCATCAATTATGACGTCCAGCTGGGTGGAGCCCTCCACTGCTTTTACTACCTGTTCTAAAGAACCGGACAGCAACCCACCACTGCTCCAAATGTATATGTGTATGGAGATTCCCAGTCATCCAGGTCATGGTTGTCCCAAAGGTGCTTTTTCAAGAGGGAACTAGACCAGTTGCCTCTTGAAAATGCACCTTTGGGATTCCAAATGTGTATATTCCAAGGGAGCCTCTCTATAACTTGTCTTGACTTCAATAGGCTTAATAGCACCCACCCTGAGCAGGATATTTATTAGCTTCTTTTTTTTCAACAGTTGTTTGAGCATTTGGGCAAATGTAGGCCTCTTCAGTGGCAAAATTATTTAAACCAACTATATGACTCATGTTTACCCTGCTATGAATTTTAGCAATGTCCAAATAAAACTCAGGTTTACAGAGAGAACAGACCACATCTGAGCTTAGAAAAGAATGTTCCAGCTCAAAAAGTAAGCACAGAAATAAGTTTGTGTGTATTGCTACAGAAATAAGCACAGGAATAACTTGGTGTGTGTAGTGCTACAATCAATGCTATTTCAGTTGTCAAGTATTGAAATTGCTCGTTAGGAACTTCTTAAAGTAATGGAAACTATTATAAAGATGGCAATGCTATGCTGATATAATTCATACTTGCCTTTATTTCTTGATGCTCCTCTATCAGGCTTTCTGCTTCGGCTAGACTTTTAGGAAGATCTCCAATTTCGATTTGACTTTTGATTTCCTGAATCCAGTCTAATAATTCCTTCAGTTCAGAGTTAAACTTCTGTAACTGGTAAGAAGCTATCAGCTTCTCACCCCTATTGTACACAAAAGAACATAAACATAATTGAAAGTTACTAAATATAATCTGCTGGAATAAAATTGAGTTTAATGAAAACAGAAAGCTTGTAAATTGTTGTTTACTTATTTCAAGGGGGATGTAAGAATACATACTTAGACATGGTGGGCTTTTCACATTTCTAGTTTTCAAACCATATATTTTCCTTTAACAACATTAAAGTTCCTAGAGAGAAGAACTCTTATTATTGTACATGCCAATCGGATTCTGTTGCCAGAATTTGGCTAGATTCACTTTCTCCCCCTATCCCCCAATCCATTTACTCACTTTTATGCTCCAAACAGAAACCAAACTAAGTGATCCAAAATAACTAATATTCAGGTCCCAAAGGAGAAGAAATGTACATTTGTAGGATGGAATATCAACGCCAGGACTTCTGTACCTTTGCATAAACCTAACATTCAGCTATAACAGAAGATGGAGGAACTTTGCTTCTTCACAAAGATTTCAGTCCTTTTCACAACTAGCAATAGCATTTAGTGATCAGTTAACAGTAACAGAGTTGGAAGGGACCTTGGAGGTCATCTAGTCCAACCTCCTGGTCACACAGGAGCCCTGTACTAGGGGTTCGAACCACCAAACTGCCAACCTTTGTGATCAACAAGATCAGTGTCTTAGCCACTGAGCCACTTAGTCAGTATTATCTGATGGATAATACATTCTAAGAGTATTTATTAATCATAGAATGGCTGTACGATTGCAGCATGAAGTTCTCTGGCACCAGAGTTCTCGACATAAAGAATGGATCAACTGTTAAAATGTCATCTGTATCCTGCACTTAGCAGGGACTTGGATTAGTTGCCAGCTGCCTGCAATTACTGCAAGTTCAAATCTTACCAGGCTCAGACTCAGGATGGAATGACTCAGCCTTCCATCCTTCCGAGGTAGGTAAAATGAGGACCCGGATTGTAGGGGCAATAAGCTGACTTTGTATAAAAAGAACACCACTTAGGGGTGCCTGAAAGCCCTACTAAGCAGGTATATACAAAAAGTATGAAGGCTATTGCTTAATGCATTGTAAGCCGCCCTGAGTCTCCGGAGAAGGGTGGCATATAAATCAATAAATACAATACAATAAATAAATAAATAAATAAATAAATAAATAAATTAGTTGACTTACAAGGTTCCTCTCAACTTTGTGATTAAACACACCTATTAATATATTGTAGAATGCGTTTGTGGATTCTAAATGTTGGAAGTCTTATTTTAAATTTCCACTAAATAATAGCACAAAACAGGACAAACTAAAGCACAGAAATCTACAGATTGAAGATGTAATGTATGCAGAGGAGACAGGAGGAAGAGCCACATAGGTTTGATATCAGACAGACCTAGACATAGGTCTGATAAACAAACTGATTGCATAGGGCAGGGGCTGCAATGGAAAAGGCAGTTTTCCATGGACCTATAAGATGGCAATGTTAAAGGAAGGAGCATGGAGCTTGCCTATCCTGTCTGCTCTAATGGAGCATACAGATGTCCTCAGACAGAGACAGTCCCACAGGTCACCTGATCTTATGCCATGTAGCATTTTAAAGGTAATAGCAGCACCTTGAATTTACCTTTGTTTGGTCTGAATCTGCAGTTGTAACCAGTGGTTTCTCATTTCCTTTTGTTTTGTAGTCAGTTTGTTACTTATAGTAGATGGATTCCTTTTAATTTGACATAGTTCTGGTTCCAATAACTAAAAGAAAAACAGGCACTCTGTCTAGTTAACGTGCTTTTCCTTCTGAAGCTGCTCTTAATTTAAAAATCTATTCTGTTCAGGCTTTTCTTTTCATGACACTTCAAAAAGCTTATCAGAATGAAAAGAGAGAGAGAGAGAGAGAGAGACAGTTTAGCTCGCACCCAGCCACATTTCCAGACAATCTTTGTAACCAAATCAGAGCAAGCACATATACCACTCAATTCACCTGGCCAAACATATAGCTTGATATTTATGTATTTATTAAACACCAGCCACTTATAAAAAAACCAATCAGGACAAAAAGCAGGCAAAGGTAGGAAGAAAGTAGAAGAAAGATATGATAGAAGACCAAAAGGGCAGAGGAACTTAATATCAATAATCTACATATCTCAATTTATAGATCAAAAAGTCACAGATATTTCCAGAGTTTATGAAAAATATAAAGAGGATAATTAACATGGACAATCTCATAGGGCAGGGGTGTCAAACTCAAGGCCTGTGGGCCAGATCCGGCCCATGGGGTGCTTAGATCTGGCCTATGGGCCCACCCTGGAAACAGCAAAAGACTGGCCTGTGGTGCCTCTGCCAGCGAAAATGGAACTCGGGAGGACTGCACGCAGCCCTCCTGAGCTCCGTTTCAGCTGCAACTGCCTCCTGCAGTTTTCACTGGCAGAGCCCTCATGCCACCACAGATGCCCCTGACACGAGTAATGCCGAGCTGGACATGCCCACCCTGGCCACACCCACCAGGGCCTTGGAGGTCAAACACAACCCTGATGCAGCCCTCAATGAAATCGAGTTTGACAGCCTTGTCTTAGGGAATAGCCTTTCATTATTCTTGATTTAACTCTCATCTACATCACAGCAGCAGAACAGAGATGGGATAAAAAGGACACTGGGTTGTCCCTCCCCTATTTTGTACCATTAAAAGAAACAACAATTTTATGGACTGGGATGTATCCAATACAGATAAGTTTTGGTTGACTGGTTACAGGCGTGGAGCATCTGATTAGACAACTTGACAGGAAATTAAACTTGCTGTTCAAGACACCTGCCTACGCTTGCCTAGCCCTTTCCTACCACAAGTTAAAAAGAACAATTGGTGGTTGGTTTTTTTCTACTGGTAGGTAGCACTTGATGGGATGGGAAAGGAAGCCATCAATAAGTATCTTTAAGTTGTCCTTTATTAAAACTGTATGGGCTACATTGCTCACTGGCCTCATTATTGTGACAGAATAAGGCTTGGCCGACTTGCTTTCCCAGCAAATCATTGGTAGATTGCATATTTCCCATGGCTGGCTGGCTTTGCCTTGGAGCTTTAAGCTTAGCTGAGGTATGGGTCAGATAACAGCATTCTTCCTGCTTGAACCTGCTGTTCTTGCTGTTCTTAAGAAATCCATTATTAGTTCTCCATTATTAGTTTTGATGCAGCAGGACAGCATGGCTCACCCAATAACATTTGGAGTTCTCTTATGGGATCCGGTTTTGGAATAAGTATAAACATGAGGATAAGTAAACATCTTTAAGCCACTCCACAAAGTGAAATGTAAATGTAAGGACCTGCCTTAGCTATCCCCTCAGGAAAGCATGACTCTTGAAACAAGTAGTTATCAAAAGGAACTTTTACTGCGAGAAAGTGATTGCAGAGAAGCAAGGCAGAATCTGATGTTCCTGTGCAAAGCGTTAAGCTATTCCTCCCCTTTCAAAACCCCACCCCTTCATCAGTGCACCAGTAGCCAATACAGATCTGAAAAGGTGTTTTGAGAACTCTGAGGCATTAGCTTGATAGTAGTTCATCCCCAGAATGCAGCAAGCCTGGTGTCAGGCTAGAACTGGCTGGGAAGAAGTCCATCATCTCTCTGATATAGTCCCCTTCCCTAAATCCCACACTGTTACCGCAAAAGCAAAAACATGCAAGGAATGCAACCAGGGGTGAAATGCTCCTGGTTTGGACTGGATCGCCTGATCCGGTAGCGATGGCAGCGAGTGGTTTAGAGAACCGGTAGCGAACATCCCTGCCTGCTCCCATGCCCAGCTGAGCCATGCAATCATCAGAGGCTTTTTTTTTAATTTTTAAAAGCATTTTTTCTACCACCTCTCCAGCTGAAAAAATGCTTTTAAAAGTAAAAAAAGGGGCATGTAATGTGACTGGGTAGGCGTGGCCAACTATTTAAAAAAAATCTTTTAAAACCATTTTTTCTACAACCTCTTCAGCCGAAGAGGTTGTAGAAAAAAAGGTTTTAAAAGCCTCTGATGATCCCAGCTGAGTTGCCTGATCGTCAGAGGCTTTTAAAAGCATTTTTTTACAACCTCTTCAACCGAAGAGGTTGTAGAAAAAATGGTTTTAAAAGTTCTTTTAAAAAAGTTGGCCACGCCCACCCAGTCATGCCCACAGAACCGGTAGTAACAAATTTTACATTTCACCACTGAATGCAACCTTGATAGTCTCCTCCCCAACTCATCCATCAGAATGACAGTGTCCCAAAGGGGGACTTGGCAGTGAAGTTTGAATGATGGGGACACCTTGATTTACCAAGTTACTTACACCTCTGTGTTGAAAACAAAGGCACAATAAAACTGGCATTCTTTGGACTCAGTGTAAAAATATTCGTGTCATCCAAAAAGGAAACTAATCACACTCATCCCTGAAAGTGAATAACTGTATTAGGCTGCAATGCAATTTGTTATTTAAAGAAAATTTTCATTCCACTATTCTATTCTTAAGGTTTCAAATGTAGAATCTAGAGGTGATATGCTTGTATGCATAATATTCTGATTCCCAACCAAAAACTACAGAATAAATCAAACTTCTGAAAAGAACTAAATTTTGGGATTGAGATTATAGAAATGAGATTACTATACAATTCTAAGTAGTTTATATGCAGGGAAAATTTCCAGGATTTATATTCCTTTTTTTGCAATTATATTTCAAGTATCAATTATATGTTTTACCTCCATTTTGGATTGAATGATGCCAATTTCTCTCTCCATTTCATCATGCTTCCGAAGTAGATTTTCTACACTTTCAACATCTTTTCCATAATCCAATGCTTGTATCAGTGAACTCTGAGGAATACAAAAAATTAAGAAAAGATGATAACTTGATTTTTTACAAAATTGCATCTTTGAATATTTTCATTCTTTTGATACTTCTAACTTAAACTTTACATCTTTATATAATATGAAGATTTATGAGAAATCTATAGATCAAGTTATTAGGCACTGAGTAATCATTTTGAAATAAAATAATACAACCAAATATAATAGTACATCCACAGTATATACTATTATGTCTAGCTATAGCATAATATATCTAGAGCAGAGGTCTTCAAACTTGGCAGCTTTAAGACTTGTGGACTTCAACTCTCAGAATTCTCCAGCAAGCATAGCTGTGAGTTGAAGTCCACAAGTCTTAAAGCTGCCAAATTTGACGACCTCTGATCTAGAGTAAATCTCTAGATGTATTGGAGCATCACTGAGATTTGGGTGGCTAAATAAATAAATAAATAAATAAATAAATAAATAAATAAATAAATAAAATAACTTGATAGATGGCTAAAAATCCCAAATCCAGTCTAAACATTTGGTTGAATGTACCACCAATCATAATAATTTTGGCTTTGAGAGCTTTGGATTAACTGCCTCTGATTTAAGTAAAATTAGAATTTTTCTAATCTGAAAAATCAATCCCTCCCCACCCTCAAACTAAATCCATTTTCTATGAAAATTAATATTTTCATGCATATTTGTTTTTATTTATTTGTTATTCAGGAACTGCTGTATTCTAATACTGTAGTAAAATATTGAAAACCGTTTGAGTAATTTTCTTTTTACAGGACTAAAAAATAGCAAAATTATCAAATTTAATAAAGCTTATGCATCTGAAAAAAAATTATATGCTAATTGTATTAGCATTTTCAGAGTATTTCACAAAAAGCTGTTAAAATAAAGAAGAGACAGAGAGCAAGTACTGTTTGTGTATGATAATGATTAGGAACGTTTTTCTGACTCTTTCTTTTCTTTGTACCTCTGACTGTCGAAATTTCGTCTTGATATTTTATTACTATTTGGTTTTCTGAAATTTTATCCACTCTGGAGAACTTGTCAAGAAAAAAAAAAGCACCTTTAAAAATAATAAAATAAATCACCTTTTCACCAATTCTATCTGTGATGTCATTAATTTCTCTAATCAAGGCATGGATCTGCAGGGCTTCTTCCAACTTCTTCTTATACGTTTTAAGATCACCATGGAAACTGTTCCACCTGACAGTGAAACATTTAATTTTATTTGAGAAGATCAAATAGATTGAATATGGGATTAGAGCAATAAAACAATTATACAGTATATTTGGGTTTATGATTCCCACCAGCCCAACTTTATTTATCTATGTGATTACGCAAGCACAAACAAAATGACATCAAAAGTGATTAATGTACAAGACTGGATCTGATTCGGTAGCAATAAAAGGGCTGTGGGGGAGAGAGAATCACTGCGCCCCCCAATAGTACTGACGTCCATTCTGCTGACCAGTGTTTTCTGTCACCAGAGGGATTTTAATCAGACAATACCAAGTTAATTGAAATCATTCTTATTTCACAATTATTTTTTATGTGGGTTGAGTAACTTGAGGTTACATTGACATTTATTCCTAACTAGAAGATTGCCAATTCCTTAACAATTTAGGTTTCAGTGATGTTTATAACAAAACTTATTAACTGGCGTTGGGAATGAAATTCAAATAGTTCAATGTCACTCCCTCTTTACTCTTACACACCCATTATAATAATTCATTTATATTTGAAGATGATATATGAAAGAAGAAGATCAGTCTTCTCCGTGTAAACACCAACAACGGAATGCCAGCGTTTTTCTTTGGCTCTAGTCAGATTTGATTAAACATTATTTGTTTGGATCAGTAGAATTTACCCACACACCTTTCATTCAGCTGTTCTCGGCGTTGGTATATTATTTTCATCTCTTCCTCATTCTGCCTCTTCAATCGCAGAGCGAGAGCATTGATGTCTTTGATATGGGCATCATCCACTGTTACCCCCTATAAGATGAAAATCAAAGAGAAAACAGATAGTAAAGCAAAGTCTTAATTCTCTCCTCCCTTCAGTGGAGAGAGGGAATCTCTCCACCAAAGGGAGTCTTCATTCTCTCCTCCCTTTTCTCCTTCCTTCTAGGAGGTTAAGTCTTACATCTATGTCTATGTCAGGGGTCTGCAACCTGCAAAATGGGGCATAACTCACTTAACAAATGTCTCACTTAGCCACAGAAATATTGGGCTCCATTGTGGTTGTAAACTGAGGACTACATGTAACGGTGCTACAGCTTCTATAAACAAAAGGAAACATAGCTTTTTCAAATAGATCACACTTGATCTAGAAATAAATGAATTTTAACCTTCCTGACATTATGAAACATAAAGATCCATGTCAGTTTCCTAATCAGCCCAAAATGCTCTTGTTGAAATATACTCAGCCACGTGACTCTAGACCAGAGATGGCTAACCTTTTTGCTGTCGCGTGCCAAAAGCGGGAGGAGTATGGGGGGGTCATGTGCGTGTGTGCCCACACCTTTAATTCAATGCGACCTGCCCTCCCACGCATGCGCACGTGACCCACCTGCGCTCTCCCTGCTTTTGGCATGCGATGGCCCGGTGGCCTGGTAGGCCTGTTTTTCACCCTCCCCAGGCACCAGAGGCTTTCTAGGAGCCTGGGGAGGGCGAAAGGGTCCTTCCCCATCCCCGGAGGCCTTCTGGAGGCCAGAAATGGCCTGTTTTCCAGTGGGCCCGAATATCAGCTGGCTGGCGCACACATGCCGCTGGAGCTCAGCTAGGGCAATGGTCGCGTGCCCACCGATATGGCTCCATGTGCCACCTGTGGCACGCGTGCCATAGGTTCGCCATCATGGCTCTAGACCAATTGCAGTCTCTAAACCAAACCTATTTCAGAGGATTATTATAAGGATTATGAGAAGAAATGCCATGCATATCGTTTTGAAGTGTCTTCATTGTATAATGTAATTCAGGGAAATAATTAACTCTAACATTCACATGGCAAATTAGAAGGCCAACAATTTACAGGATTTTAAAACCCAACAATTCTGATGTAACACGAACTTTCATCAATCAAATTATTCTAAAATACCAATGTCCTGAAATGTTATTTATTAAGCTAATGTAAACAATATCACTTACCTCTGACATTCCTCGGAATTCATTTAATTTTTTCAAAAGCTGAAGGCAGTGTTCATAGTCATTCCCCACATCACCAATATTAACCATGACGACCTGGTGAGCGACACCAATATCATTAGGAGTCCATTAAAACACAATGAAATTTTCAATTTTTATCTAGTGTTTTTTCCCACTGGAATTCAAGTTTATTTTTGGAGTGGCAATCTGCCTCCCTAAATGCAATATCAATAACATACTAACTAACATACACACTCCTGCATTACAAATTGTTTTGATAACAGTACTTGTTACTTGTTTGAAAAGTTCATGCAAATTGATTCATTGGATCTTTTAAAAAGTACTGTATTCATGAAAGTAAAACAATCCAGAAATCAGCGCAGACATTTGAAAGAATAAATGCAACATTTTAGTGAATGGATTTAGTAGTTCTTTTCTGACACGTCAATGAATTGTGATTTAAAACATCTGTAATCCTAACCTTCGATTCCAGTCACATTTCTAATTCTTAAAACCTTAAAATCCTGCAACCAGTGGCAGACAAAATGACTGCAAAATGTGTTTGATGAAGAAAAAAGGTTCATGATAACATTAAGGTTACTCTTGAATTTTGGGGAATATTAAATATTTTCAGTTGGTCCTACAATTATCTAACATCAGAGTCCAATAAATGTCCACTTGCACTTCATAAAATTACATAACAGTTTTCTTTGGGCAAAATAAAACTTTCTAAAATACCCAGATAAAATGAACAGTAATGCTTAACAAAAGCATTAAATGTCTTAATACATTTTGGAACAAAATGTATTAAGAAATCTCTCTCCCTTGATGATCACCAAGTTAATGGTTGGAAGATGTCTATTTTGTACTCTTTCGAATATTGCTCACTTTTTTGGAATAAATTTCTAGTGCATAACAAACTAATATTCTAGAAGGAGAGCGATGCATATAGAACACAGTAGCAGCCTCTGTGTAATACAGGCTTGATTTATATTCACATATTTGGAAACAGGAAAACACTTATTTTTTAAAATAAAACAAAAGTGTACATTTTCTGCTACAATTACCATTTTACAAATGTTCAGCTATAAATGTGTTTTCTAAACAGAGACAGTGGTCTGCAAATTCACTAACCTTGTCTCTGATCCAAGCCTCTGTGTGCTCGACTTTTTGTAGAAATTCAAGAAAATCCCTGCTCTCCTCAAGCATTTTTCCATGGGCAGCAACAGCCTGATTCAACATTTCCCACTGTTCTTGGAGCAAGTACATCTTTTGGCAGATCTCTTCCGATTGGGGAATATTATGGTGTAGTAGAGCTTCACCTCTCTTTAATTAGTTAAGAAGGAATAATTAATAAGAAGATTGCAATATCTCTATGCTATTTCTAACCAACTCAGTTCTAAAAGATTGGAAGGCCAGTGGCAAACATTAAACCAGAAGTGAAATCCAGCAGGTTCTGACAGGTTCTGACAGGTTCTGGAGAACCGGTAGCAGAAATTTTGAGTAGTCCAGAGAACTGGCAAATATCACTTCTGGCTGGCCCCAGAGTGGGGTGGGAATGGAGATTTTGCAATATCCTTCCTCCAGGAGTGGGTGGGAATGGAGATTTTGCAGTATCCTTCCCCTGCCACGCCTACCAAGCCATGCCCACCAAGCCACGCCCACAGAACCGGTAGTAAAAATATTTGAATTTTTTCATGGGTTAAACACATAGTGTACTTAAGTCCAGTTCCAGGATATCTGATTCAGATTTGTATCCAGCAGAGATGAAGGGATTGATTCATTTGACATGTAAATTATTCAAGATATGAGAGAGAAGTAGAAAGATTACACCTGTCTAATGTTGTCTACTTGTCAGAAGGCAGCCAAGGTGATGCAAGACATCAATATATTTAAGGCTGCATATTCATGGTTTTTACTGAGATTTTTTAACGTTTGCAATACAGATTGATCTGACTGTTTAATGAAGCTAAGATGGAAAACATTTGACCCATCATTTATCCAACTTTTCTATGCATTTTATCTACCTATGGTTTGACCTCATGCTACAGAAGAATCTCACAGGAACCAAAAAACACAAAGCGTAAGCTATGGATACTTGCCATTTTAACAGTTGCAATTATATCCTTATGAGCCAGAATCTCAGCCTCAAAGACTTGATGCTTCTGAAGAAGCTTCATTTTGTCACATGACTTGTTGAAGTTTTGAAAAGAAGGAACCTTCATCTTCTGCATGCGTTCATTAATCCAACCCTCTGCCTGTCACCAAAGGAGCAACACGATTATTACTGCATGTAAAGCTAAGAGTAGTATGTGCAAATCTAATAAGATCAAATTTGCTTTTCAGTTCAAGGGTCTATTCAGTCCAATGTGTGACCCAGAGGTGGGTTTTAGCAGGCTCTGACCAGTCCTGGAGAACCGGTAGCAGAAATTTTGAGTAGTTCGGAGAACCGGTAGTAAAAATTCTGACTGGCCCCGCCCCCATCTATTCTCTGCCTCCCAAGTCCCAGCTGATTGGGAGGAAATGGGGATTTTGCAATAACCTTCCCCGGATTGGGGAGGGAATGGAGATTTTTCAGTATCCTGCCCCTGCCGTGCCCACCAAGCCATGCCCACCAAGCCACACCACGCCCACCAAGCCATGCCCACAGAACCGGTAGTAAAAATTTTTGAAACCCACCACTGGTGTGACCTGAATTTCAAATCTGTAGATTTGCTAAAGATGTGTGTCTCTTGCAAAAGTATTGAATCTGTAAGACAGTTTGCCTTTTCAAAGATGTGATATAATGTAACTCAGGGGTGTCAAACTGGCGGACCATGGGCCAGATGCATCATGCACAGGCCACACCCACCCCAGCGCCGCGAAAGGGAAAAACATCGCGAAATGTCACGTGATGGCAACGTGATATCGCAAATTTGACACCCATGATGTAACTGAACTAGCTTTGAAATAAAGCTGCAAACAAAAGCTTTGCTTAGCCCCTTAATTTTCTACATCAAAAGTGATCAGACTTAAATTAATGCAGTGTAACTTTTTTTGCAAGACTTGAGATCCACTATGAAGAGCCAAGTGGAAGTTAATGGTTGCAACATTTTTTTAGGTTTTACTATAGTTGGCTCTCCTGAAGAACTGAGTCAGGACACGAAATACTGATAAAATGAAGGGTATCAGCTAGTTGATAAAGAAATACCTTGGATTTCTTCCAAATGTAGAGGAATGAGATATAATAGTAGCTCCCTAGTACTCATATAATATGTCCTTTCCCAGACTTATGGTCTCCAGATGAACTGGATTTTATTGCTGTAATTCATAGCCCATATACATAGCCACAGTGGCTACAAATTTTGGTTTAGAGGCTAATCTAAGTACATCTAGTGGGCACTAGGTTAGGGAAAGCTGCTGTAGCATTTAAATGTTGCATGGTATTGTTTATGTTTAAATGTATATAGGAATACATGGAATGTATTTGGAATGTATTTGGAATGTATTTGGAATACATGGAATGTACATGGAATGTACACCATGGTGCAAAGCACAAAGCCACAGAATTATAATAATGTACAATAGCTCTTTTGATTTTTCTTTCTTTAAAAGATATGAGAAAAATAAAAAACTCAAAAAGAAGTGGGAAAATACAAGAGGGTCAGAAGAGGGCCAGGGAACCACAGGTATCTTGGTGGGGTGGGCAAGGGTGGGGGTTAGACTGACAGAAGCAGTGTTGTAATTCTGCAGGCATGGTCCAAAAGGCTGGAGTTTGTGGCATGATGTCACAATATCGCTTTTGTCATTCTGATGCAAGCAGCAAGATCCTATGGATGTCACTACAGATGGCAGAGTCTGATCTTCTTCAGAAATACCATTGAGCCATGCTGGCGCAGTGGTTAGAATGCAGTACTGCAGGCTACTTCTACTGCCTGCCGGCTGCCTGCAATTTGGCAGTTCAAATCTCACCAGGTTCAAGGCTGACTCAGCTTTCCATCCTTCTGAGGTCAGTAAAATGAGGACCCAGATTGCTGGTGGCAATATGCTGACTCTGTAAACTACTTAGAGAGGGCTGTACAGCAGGGGTGGGTTTCAAAACCCATTGCTACCAGTTTGCTCATGGGCGCACTCATGCTCGCACGCGCAATGCTTCTGCGCATGTGCACGCGATGCTTCTGTGCATGCACAGAATCATCTGGGCAGGTGGGCGGAGCCTCCTGCTGCTGCTGCTACCAGTTCGCCCAATCTGGGATGAACCGGGAGCAACCCACCACTGCTGTACAGCACTGTGGAGCGGTATATAAATTTAAGTACTATTGCTATTAGCTCTTCTGGAAATGAGATGTAGTGATTACTTCCAGATGATATTTTAATTATCCTGCCTCAATTATTTGCTTAGCAGAATGCTTATTTTGATTACTATGTTGAAGCAGGCCGCCTTTTTATATCCACACACTACAATTAACCATTAAAGGCATTGAATGACTGCTCATCCAGCGACCATTCAAAATCATGACAACACTGAAAAAGGAGATTTATCATTGTTTCTCAAACTTGGGCTATCTCAGCATCCCATGGTCATCTGATTACCATTTGCAACCTTCACAGCCAGCTTCTAACAAGCAAAGTCAATGGGGAAACAGCAGGAAATCCCAGATTTAATCTTAATCACCACAAGTGATTTACTTCATGATTGCAGCTAGAACTGACATCTAAACAGTCATGTGATGTTTCATTTTACGATCGCATCTTTTAGTGACAGAGTTACTGGTTCCAACTGCAATGGAATGCACAATGCACTGCAAGTGGGGCCTACCTGACTACACAATCTGAATGGAGAGTTGGTGTTTGCAAAGAGAATGAACGTTTTTATTTCCCAGACAATGCTTCACTAATACACAATTTATTCTCACCTCAGTTAGACTCCGGTAGAATAGAGCTAGCAGGAGTTCTACCTGCAATTTTTCTTGCCTAGTTTGAGAAAGATCTCTGATGCATCTTCTTTTCTTTAACACCACACTGAGCCTCTGTTGAATCTGCGTTACTTCCAGCTCACTACCTGGTTGCAATTTTTCCATTTGCTCCTGAAGAGAGAGTTCCTGGAAGACCAACACTTAAAATCACAACTACAGTTAACTGATCACAGGTTGCATACATACAATATTATTTTTTTCTACTGGAAGTTCAAAATTGCCCATAACCAAACACCAGGAACAAAAATATTCAGATGTGTATTTGTGTGATATGAATGAGTAAAGCTTTCTGAGAACCTCTTCTTACCTTTTTGATATTATCTGAAATATTATTTGGGAAATTTTATTTAAGGATAAATCCTTAAATTCACTATATTTTGTTTTCTGTAATATTTAGTGTCAAACTAAGATATTCTTTCTCCCTAGGTAAAATTTCCCAGATACTTTGCCTGAAGAACTCCCATATTTCTTGAAAATCAACACTTCAAAATGTTCCTATAAAGCAGCTTCTATAAAACAATGTTATATCTATTGTCTGAATTGCTTTCGCAAGTTTGTTGCAGTACTTTTCCAGTCCATCGAGATGACGAATAAACATCAGGTTTTACCTGGTTATTTGCCCATGTCTTTCTTTATATAGAATATATAAGGATTTTACCTTTTCTTCCTGAGAGGCTAGAATCTTCTCAAAAGCTTTCTGTTTCTTGATCTGCTGTATCACTTCATCCACACTGCTTCCAAAATCACAGCTTTTCAAATACATCTGTGAAAAATTGGAATCAGTTTTGGCAATATAGTTTTTTTAAAAAATACATGGAATTATGAGTCCAAGTCTGTTGCTTTTTGGAATGAAACTCAAGAAACATCAGACGATCAAATTACTTTAAGAGATTTACAATATGTGTTTCTTATACAGCTCTGGCCTCTTCTTAGTTCAGATATTTGGATTAATCAAGAGAAGAGGCATATAATGTAGCCTATTTGGAGTTTGGGGGTGTTTTTTTTTGTTTTTTTTTGGTAAATATTATTTTTAAGAATTCCAAATAGAAAACCATGTTCAACAGATAACATAAAGATTTTTGTTTTATTGATTACATTTATATGCCACCCATCCCTAAAAGAATAAATCTTGAAAATTAGGCACAGGAATAAATCAGCTATATACATTCCAAACAGTTTATAATCCCAACCTGAGTCCTCAAATGATCATTTATGTCCTTGTCACCTTGGGTGTAGATTTTTGCAATGAACACTTCACTGGGCTGCCTCTGAAATTTATGTAGCTGGCCAGAATGTAGCATAGCATAGCATAGCATAGCATAGCATAGCATAGCATAGCATAGCATAGCATAGCATAGCATAGCATAGCATAGCACAGCATAGCATAGCATAGCATAACAGAGTTAGAAGGGACCATAGAGGTCTTCTAGGCCAACCCCCTGCTTAGGCAGGAAACCTTATACCCTATTCAGACAATTGGTTGTCCAATCTCTTCTTTAAAACTTCCAGTGTTGGAGCATTTACAACTTCTGGAGGCAACTTGTTCTACTGATTAATTGTTCTAACGGTCAGGAAATTTCTTCTTCTAGGTTGCTTCTCTCCTTGATTAGTTTCCTTCCATTGTTTCTTGTCCTGCCCTCAGGTGCTTTGGAGAATAGCTTGACTCCCTCTTCTTTGTGGTAGCCCCTAAGATATTGGAACACTGCTAACATGTCACCCTAGTCCTTCTTTTCATTGAACTAGATATACCCAATTCCAGCAAATTGTTCTTTATATGATTTAGCCTCCAGTCCCCTTATCATCTTTGCTGTTCTTCTCTGCACTCTTTCTAGAGTCTCAACATCTTTTTTACATCATGGTGATCAAAACTGGATGCAGTATTCCAAGGTCTTACCAAGGTGTCATAAAGTGGTATTAACACTTTATGTGATCTTGATTCTATTCCTCTGTTAACGCAGCCTAGAACTGTGTTGGTTTTTTTGGCAGCTGCAGCACACTGCTAGTGATGAGTGTGCCATAATATACCCATGTAACAGGGGTGAAATGCTCCCGGTTCGGACCGGATCACCCGATCTGGTAGTGATGGCGGTGGGTGGTTCGGAGAACCGGTAACAAAAATCCCTGCAGCCCCCTCCCCCCACCATGCCCAGCTGAGCCACATGATCATCAGAGGCTTTTTTTTTTTAACTTTTAAAAGCATTTTTTCTACAACCTCTTCTGATGAAAAAAGCCTCTGATGATCGCCTGGCTTAGCTGGGATCATCAGAGGCTTTTCAAAACATTTTTTTCTGCAACCTCTTGGCCGAAGAGGTGGTAAAAAAAATGCTTTGAAAAGTCTCTGACGATCCCAGCTAAGTTCCCTGATTGGCAGAGAGGCATTTCTGTGACGATCCCAGCTGAATTCCCTGATCGGCAGAGAGGCATTTTTAAAAAAGCCTCTCTGACCATCCCAGCTGAGTTCCTGATCGGCAGAGAGGCTTTTCAAAGCATTAGAAAAAATGCTTTGAAAAGTTTTTTTTAAAAAAAATTGGCCACGCCCACCCAGTTACATTACCCCTCCCCCACCAAGCCATGCCCACAGAACCGGTAGTAACAGATTTTACATTTCACCCCTGCCATGTAACACTGCCGCTCAACAACTGCATTGTTTGCAATTAGCTTCTGATGATATTTAAGATGCTGGTCACTACCTCTAAAAACTCTGGCTACCTGAGGACTGTTTATCTCCAATAGTTTCTGCCTGCCTGAAAGATTGGACAGAGTGGGTACTTAAGGGGTCCCTTTGATTAAACAATGTCACCTGATAGATCCAGGAAGGAAGCCTTCTCTGTCATGGTACAGTATCTGCCTCTGAACAGAATTCCACAAAGTCCCCAGTCTGACTATTTCTAAATAGTCTTTGAAAACTTGGTTTTTTTTCAGGCCTTGGGTTTGAGTGAGTAGCAAGTCTCTTCTGAGACTGCATATATTGCTAGAATGTTTTCTTCTAAGAAGGACATTCTTTTTTATATTATTTTGATTTCTATTGTTTTTAATATTGTATGCTTGTGGTCTCTGGCGTCATTCCCAAAGACCGATTGCTATACCCACTTTCCCTGTATACCAAGTTGGGTAATTCCATAAATAAAATAGGTAGATAAATACTTTTTCAAGTGGAACACAGATGAGAACAGAATGCCCCCTGGTGCAAGTAAGTATTTTACACTGCTATCTTTTCTTTAAAATTACCATCTTCTCTTCTCATGCTATCTTTTCTTTAAAATTACCATTAATATATGAAAATGATAGTAGCTGTACCTTTATGTGAATCATTCTATATTACATAGCAAGTGCTCATAAAGCAAATAACTGCAAAACATTTATAACACAGGTAATTGAATACTCTAAGTAAAAAATGAAGGTATGTGTTACAAGGGATTCCATCCAGTGTACTGTGAACAGAGCAATGGTGGTATTCAGCTGGTTCGATCTGGTTTGGGTGAATCTATAGCAGTGGCTGCAGGAGGCTCCGCCTACCCTCCCGGATGTCATCACATCCCATTTTTTATGCTCTGCGTATGCGCAGAAGGTCCTGCACACACACAAAGGTGGCACGTGCGCTCACATTTACGAACTGGTAGCAAAGGTAAATGAATACCATCCCTGGAACAGAGGCCTATTTACATAACAGAACCTCCCCTTGTTCTTCTCCCCATACCAGAGGTGGGTTTCAGTAGGTTCTGACCATTCTGGAGAACCGGTAGCGGAAATTTTGAGTAGTTCGGAGAACCTGTTGTAAAAATTCTGACTGGCCCCGCTCCCATCTATTCTCTGCCTCTCACATCCCAGCTGATTGGGAGGAAATGGGGATTTTGCAGTAACCTTCCCCTGGATTGGGGAGGGAATGGAGATTTTACAGTATCCTTCCTCTGCCACACTCACCAAGCCATGCCCATCAAGCCATGCCACGCCCACCAAGCCACACCCACAGAACCGGTAGTAAAAAAATTTGAAACCCACCACTGCCAGATACCAATTCTAAACTGAATCCACTCAAATTGTCATGGTTTAATCTAAGGATGATACCTTAGAAGACAACAGGTCAAGCAGTTCCAAAGAGATTTCTTCACATATTGAGTTACAACCTAATGGAGACTGGAGCCAGGACCTTCTGTCCAGAACTTTTTTTTAGATTCTACGGTGTTGCCATTCACCCACCCCTTTGAAGGGTATCAATACAAGAGTGACTATTGGAAAGGGGAATTGTTTTGTTTCAATCCCATCTTAAGCACAACATTTACATATCAAACTGTAGCTGCCATTGCCGATGACAATTTGCAGATTCAGAGAGCACAGCTGCACCACTATGTAAATACGGCAGCGAATTTGAGCAGCCCACTAATAAAAGCAATACTCAGAGTGGCATTTCATATTTAACATTACGGCTCCTGAGGTCATTACTTCATGTATCTGTCAGCTTATCACAGGCTGAAGAATGGTATGCCCGATGTCCCGTCGCAATAATACACAAGAGATTTCCATTAAAAAAAAAAGGGAATAGAATAGAATCTTTGTACAGGTAGGAAAGCAGGATTTTGCATTCTAGAACTAAACAATATTTATTTTTGAAATATACTCCATAAGATCTAAATATTCCACAAAGTATGACACATGAACCAATGTCAGGATTTATCATCTTATTTACATGACAATTAAATGCAGATCATTTTACTGTTTATCTTTTTCAACTAAATCTTATCAAGAAACAATAAAATTTAAAAGAAATCAAGAGATCTTTTAAAAGACATTTTTTAAAGTGAGCAAAAATGCATATATAGAATAATAACAACTAGAAATGTATTTTTCAAATCAGACTGAATTCTGTATTGAAATAATAATATTTTAAGAAATAGCAACTTTTTTTCCTTCATAGAAATTATTTAAAACTCCATCTTCTACCAATCTGCTGTCAGAATGCGACCCTAATAGAAGACCTACATTTTTGTATACTACATAATACACAAGTGGATTTTTTAATTTGTTCCTATTGTATTTTTCTTCAGCTAAAACTAATATTAAAAATTGGAGGGCTCTAATACCTTGTCCAAAAACCAGATCCATTTCCAAATCTATTTTTTCCTGGTATAAGCTGACAAACTAATAAGGCATTTTTAGAAAAAAAGATTTAATATATTTTTGATTTGAAAATATATGTATATGTGTATTTATGCACACACAGTCAGTCTCTCTCCCTCTCTCTCTCTCTCTCTCTCTCTCTCTCTCTCTCTCTCTCTCTCTCTCTCTCTCTCTCTCTCTCTCCATTCATGGTTCTTACTAGTAATAATTAGATGACAGTTTACAGAGAGTATATACATACCTATATACAATCACATACCATTGGGAGATTCAGCAAATGTGAATGGCATTTGCTCTGTGTGCACATGTGTCTTCGCAAGCATACACACACACACACACACACACGCACGCACACACACAGAGCCACTGAAGGCATAACTTGTTTTACTCCATGTGAAAGCTTGAAAGAGCAGAATTTAAGCAACAAGTAGTAAACAGGCTTCCAACATCAAGAAGAAACAAACCGACCTCCACAGTCTTACAGTTCCTAATCATCCTGCTTTAAGAAAACAAAAGTACTCTTGAAGGCTTTACCATTCCTAGAAACCTTTGCAACAAATTAACATAAGAATTGATAATACTGTCAATTAAAACTAATCCCAGAACAAACTACAGTTGAGGGTACATTTTTCTAAAATGGAATGGAAATCTTCACCACTTTTCTCCCAGTTCCAAAGGAGGCAATTTTTACTGAGATAGATGGACACCATGTATTCTCACCATGTCCATGAGATGATGTCTGCATATTTGTTAAGAAGGCAGCTTGACTTGCATTCGTTGCAGCATCTGGATCCTGAAGATGCTCTTGTGAAGGTTGGTATTCAGGACAATAAACAGGATTTATGGACAATAAGATACTAGAGCCTTTACAATTTGACTGTAAAGTAGAACCACTCATATCGGAATATGAAGCTTTGATCAAGACTGAAGGAGCTGGCTGTTTTCTGAATTCTCTTACTACTTTAATAGGAAAGGATGTCCAAGGGGTGGCAAGTATTAAAGATATCTTGGAAATCTTGTGATGAGCAGGAATTATTCCAATACTAGAAGTCTTCCCAAATTCTTTGCTAGCTGAGTGATGGTTCTGAAAGACGAGCATATCAGGATCTAATGGTGAATGCGTAACTGTTCTTTTGCCAAGAAGGGTATCTGTTTTAGCTAATGTAGATGGAGTCAACCATATTTCTTTGAAGACTGTCTGTGGAGGAAGAATGGGACACGTGGTGGGGTTAGTGACATGAAGTTGTTTAACCTGGTGCTCTGCAGAGTTTCTAGAAGGGATAACTTGATGAGTCTTCTGGTTTCCTCTTTTAAGACCAGGAGATGTAGTTGAGACCTTTTTCAGATGAGGTAATAGAACACTGGAATAAGCAGCTCTAATTGGTTTGATAGCAACACTGCAAGTTGAAATATAGAGTTTTACTGAAGCATGGAGATCTGAAAACTGAGAATTGCACTGATTATAGTTCTGTTCTGTTGACTTGGAGTTGCAAGGTGCAAGAATTCGATACAGATTTTTATTCTGAGATAATGAAGCATCTGGAATGGCACAAAGAGAAACATCTAGACGTGATGTCCAGCATGGTAGAGCTCTTGAAGCAGCTGAATGGAAAGCTGCTGCAGAAGAATGACAAGTGCCCCAGTCATTTCTTTTCCAATCACTTGGTTCACTGCAGGAGACAAGCATCGATTGTGCATCAGTGCTCTTGTATCCTTTGCACTGAGTATCTCTCAAAAGTGTGGGACAGGCAGACTTGAAGGTGGAGAAATTAATACAGCTGTTATCTTTCTCTAAACCATTCCTCTTTTTTGAGCGTGCCAACACTATATCTAGCCTTGAGCTGTGAACTTCTGAAGACAGGCAGGGAGAAGGCAAGATGTCACTTATTGATAAGGTCTCTGCAGATGATGAATGATCTGGAAAATACCACGTTGAGTTTGATGTATTTTCTGCTGGTGGCATCCTTTGGAAAGAAGTACCATAAACAGCAGCTCTGGAGATCGGTGATGGAACCACTCTGGCAGAAGACAACGTAACTTCCACTGTGGAAATATAGATGGGTGTGTCTGAAGTCTTGTTAGGAAGATATCTGCATGACATCCTGCAGTTTTTAATCCTAAGGTTTGAAAAGCTAAAGCAGTCTCTGCTTCTGAGCTGTTGCTTAAAAGAAATGTTTCATCCTTTTTAGCTTGGCAGTAGAGAAGTCCATTCTTCCTCTGGTGTGAATAAGTGAAATGTAAAGAAGTATTTCTATAATGAAGGCATCTGTATTTGATTAAGAACGAGACGTAGTAGAATTGGCACGACTGCTCATTCAGTCTGCAAAATAATAGGAGCATGCAGCAGACTGAAAAAACGATCAAGATGATCAGGCAGAAGCCAGATGTGTAGTCCAACACCTAATTAACAGTTCTTAGATTTTTTTTTTTAAAAAAAGTTATTAACTCACCGGTGCTTCTATAGCCTTGAAAGACAAGATTATGTTCCACTGGTGCTAAAAGCTAAAGAGCTGCACTATAATGTCCTCTATCCCTCTCTCAATCCGCACAAGGAATAGCAGCTTCTCTGTTTAACAAGTCTTAGAAAAATTTCCTACAACTCTTCCAAGTAATGGCATACCCAGAGTCAGTAATAAAAAAGACAGATATATACTTGCTTAATTTCCTCCATATGTGCTGTTATTTACTTTAGGACAGAGAAATCCTAGACTAAACCTTGCTGAAATCTTCTGAAGCCTTAAGTAATTTGGATGTAACCTAAGATGCTGGCATAAAATCAAGGCCAGGCACACTGGCACAGAGAATGAATGGGAAAGCATTCTCCTTCGGAACACGACCCCATGCTTTTTTTCCTTTCATATGCCACTGCTGGGATAGCCTTTATATAAATTTAGAGACACAGTTCAGTTCAATCAAGATCCATTGCGATAAAAGACAAATATTCACACGCCGTTAACACCATCCACAAACTCCCTTTTCCAGATACAGATGAAAAGTTAACGGTGCATTGCCTCTCAGTTTTAAACACGCTTGCTTTCTGCTAGTATCGAGCAACTTAACAAGGGTTAACCTGGCTGTGATAAAGCTGCTTGAAAGCTCCATCTGAAACTTTGGTGTATGAGACAGGAAAATGTAAGAATTTAGATGAAAGACTTTTGGTCTCAATTGTTTTGTAGTTAGTAAAAAGAACATGATTGCATTGAAATGTTTGGCTAGGATGATATTTTTTTATATTTTTTTTAAATTTAATTTATATGCCGCCCTTCTCCGGAGACTCAGGGCGGCTAACAATGTGTTAAGCAATAGCCTTCATCCTTTTGTATATTTATACAAGTCAGCTTATTGCCCCCACAAACTGGGTCCTCATTTCACCTACCTTTGAAAGGATGGAAGGCTGAGTCAACCTTGAGCCTTGGCTCATATTAGTTAATAATTAGTTAATATTAGTTAATATTAATTGGATATTAGTTAATATTAATTGGTTAGTCATGTTTGTTGTTTGGTTTTAGTCCTGTGTTTATGTGTTTCTATATTTCGCTTCCTATATTGCTTTTCAACCATTATTGTGTGTTAATTTTATTGTAAATATTTAATGAAGATTTTTTTTTTTAAAAAAAAGACTTTTGGTCTCCTTTCCAAAGAACAATAACAAAAATTATTAAATAAGAATTTATCCTCTTCAAATATAGAAGGAGCTTGCACTATAACCCAGGTGGAAATGAGTTCAAGGTTTTCTGAGCTGTATCATGGATTCAAGAAAAACCTTCTACACAATAATCATACAAGCAGAAACTGCTATTTTAACCAGAGAGTAACTGTCAGCAGTTAACAATTTCTTCACTTCCGGGACACATAGCAGCTACCAGGGAAGTAATTTTCAATTAAACCATGATATGTAGAAAACGAATAATCTCTTCCTTCTTATCTGCTACAACAGCTAACTCCTGATGCTTTCCTTTGCAGCTGCTAACTTAAAAAGCAAATACTTAATACCATTACATCAACCAAACTCAGTATCAGATTGTAATGCCTGAGGCTGTGCTATTTTCCAAAGCACCAGAAGGCAAGACAAGAAGCAATGGATGGAAACTAATCAAGGAAAGAAACAACCTAGAACTAAAAAGAAATTTCCTGATAGTGAGTACAATAAACCAATGGAATGGCTTGCCTTGAGAAGTTGTGGGTGCTCCATCACTGGAGGCTTTTAAAAAGAGACCGGACAGCCATTTAACTGAAATAGTACAGGATCTCCTCCTTGAGCAGGGAGGTTGGACTGGAAGACCTCCAAGATTCCTTCCAACTCTGTTATTCTATTATTTTGTTATTCTGTGATAGTGTTTTTTTCCCCAGAATCAAAGGATTAATTTCACATCATGTATCCTTGCACAGATGTATTATTGACCATGCTATTAAAAAGTCAGAAACCAGATTTCCTTTTAGGGATAACAATAAGGTTGATCAAAAGCAAATGTTTTCTTACTAATACGATACTAATTTTCTATACATGCAACTATCCATGTATAAGATAGAAGGAATAGGTGAAGCATAGGATACAAGGAAGAGATTAAGTACTTAATAGATTAAAGTACACCTTATAATGAATTAAAGCACCAATAAAGCAAGTGCTAGCACTACCTCCTGGGAGTTTGAGATGTTGTCCAGGTATTCACAGTCTCGGTAAAATATCTGCAAAAGATGGGTCTTCTCCAGCCATTCCTTCTTTTGTGCCCATACCTGGTACACTCTATGCTTTGCTTCTATCAGAGTTTCTAATACACTTTGGATCTGAAAAGAAGAAGTCAAGTGTTATAAAATGTCAGTAATAATCCACAAAGGGGCAATGGCTGATATGTAATTTATATTGCTGTAATAGAAATATGCTAAGGCTCAATTTCCAATTATAATTACAGCAATTGTCTGTTTATACATGAGGGAGCATGTGGGTGTGTTTTAATGAAACTCATTTTTCCTTTGAAAAGTATCATATCTTGCTTGGTTTTTATCTCATGAAATCTCTAGATTTAAAAACTTATTGATAACAGGCTAATTTTGTGGAAATGTTGGTGGTCTGAGCTCTGTGCAAAGTTACAAAATTGTATCGCATATACTATATATATACTTCTCCTGTTGCCATTTTCTGTTCCAGCGCAAGCTCTTGTCCCAGCTGTGATACTCGCTCATAAATCTCATCTCGAGACTCAATCTCTGGCAATAGCTGCTGATGCTGATTAATCTTCAGACCACTGGTAGACACATCTCGAATGGTCTCTTCAGCTGCCATTTCTCTTATCATCTCAGATGCCCAGGAAGAATAGTCCCATACCTTAAAATTGAGGAAAGGAAATTTAAGATGTGGGGTAAGATTTATATCCTTAAATGACAATATAGGTAACAGATGACACTTCCTGCGGCTCAGTTCACACATAGCACTAAAATGTGGCTGGTTACACATTGTGTTTTGCCTCAAACAAACAAACAAACAAACAAAAAAACCCTGTCAAGGCTATCTATCAAGTATAGAATATATGTCCTTGGGCATCAAGGTTCAGCTAAGTTTAGTTTACTTTATTGTCATTGCACCTCGTACAACGAAATTAAATGCCATCTTCAGTGTACATTATAACTATAAAAATAAAACACATCCTTCACATTCTATACAATTGAATTGAAAAACCCTGATATTGCATTAATATTGCACTATACAGTAGAATTCAATATAGTTACTGCACTGGGATAGAAGCTGTTTTTAGCCTATTTGTCCTTGTTTTTATTATCCTGTACCGTCTGCCAGATGGTAATAGTTTAAAAAAAAGGGGTGCCCAGGATGAGATGGATCTTTAAGAATGTTTTGAACTTTCTTAAGGCAGCGGGACCTATAAAGCTCTTCCAAAAAAGGGAGAGAGCAATCAATGATCCTCTGGGCAATGACATTAACCCCCTGGAGTGCTGTTCTATCTGCCACTATGCAATTGGCAAACCATACACAGGTGCAGTGAGTTAAAATACTCTCTATGGGTGCAGCGGTAGAAGGTCACCAGCAGTTTTTCATCAGTTGTTGTTTCCTGAGAAGTCTCAGGTAGTATAATCTCTGCTGGGCCCTTTTGACCAGTGCTGCAATGTGAGTGCCCCAGGTCAGGTCCTCTTTTATGACAATACCCAGAAACTTAAAACTGTCCACTTGATCTACTCGGTCCCCATTGATAAGCAAGGGCTGGATGTCTTCTATAGCCCACTATAAGCCCCTTGGGCTTATTGGTGTTAAGGACCAAGTTATTGTCTCCACACCACGAAAGCAACTGGTCCACCTCAACTCATTAGGCAGAGGCATACCCCCTGGAGATGAGTCCCACCACTATTGTATCAACTGCAAATTTAATAATAGTATTACTGGCATGAGTGGGAATGCAGTCATGCAAATAAAGAGTATAGAGTAAGGGATTCTACACACAACCCTGTAGCGTACCAGTGTTAAGAATAAGGGCTGAAGAGATATGATTACCTAATCTGACCCTCGGAGAGCGGCCAGACAGGAAATCCATAATCCAAAGGCAGATTGAATAAGAAAGCCCAAGATCCATAAATTTTTATTAAGTGGATTTTTATAAGTGGATTTATTGCAGCAAAACTGTAAAGCAATTACAAAAGAATTCATGTAACTGCTGCGCATGCATCAAATGCATGTTCTATTTATAACAATTCATGTTCAAATTTCCTGTGCTTCTTTCTTCTTTGCATAAAGCTTTGCATAAAGCTCTGGCGGTAAATCTCTCTTGGGCAGGAGATATAGTTTCCATTTGTTTCTGATTTTGTGATACTAAATGCCTAATGTAATATTAGGCTGTTTTCTTTTCATTTTGGAGAATTCTCAGGAAGCACATAATGATTTTTTAGGATATGTGAATCCAGGCAAAGTCAGTGTTCTCAATAATTGGTACAGTTCTCCGTGGTATGAGAGAGGGATTTTTCCCTTTAATATGACAGATAAATAATAATTAATAATAAAGTATGCATCTGCTGCAGACACATAGCCCTTCTCCTAAAATATAACAATGCAATTTTATTCTAATTTAAATGGAACAAAAGAACAATATTGTAGTAGAATAGCAATAAAAGTACAAGAGTTTACAGGATTGTAAAACCAGTATGAACCAAAATTATAATACAATACAATTACAAAGTAACGTTAAACCCTAAATATTAAAACTACTTTATTTTCCATTTTGTAGAATACTATCTTACTGGTTTGGATGTTGATGGCACTTGCACAGTACTTTGGTAATGGTTTTGTTTGGCTTCCAATCTTGACTTCTGAACTTACTAGTTTCAAGCTACATACCTGCAGTATCTCAAATGCACACCGATGTGCCTCTTGCAGTTTTTCACAGAGTAACTAAACTGCCTGAGCCAATGTACTATAATAGAGTACCTGAATAGTTGAGCTAATGGCTGACTCAAAACTCTGCTCAGCTTTGAAATTCTTGGGGAAAATTCCCGTTTTACATTATTGTAATGAAGATAATGCATGACTCTGAACTCCAGGAGGGAAAGGTATGATCGTAAGGTCACAAATAGGAAATAAACGTAGTGTAATTGACTTGGGAAAAAACCCCCAGAAGGAACAGGATTAGGTGGAGCTATTTCCTTATTTAAATGTTCAGGAAATTCCTTCTATATGCTGGAGATCTGAGTCTCCAAAAGTACTAGAAAGATTCAGAGACAATAATATTGAGCTTCATACCCTAGTTTGACCTTCTCTTCAATGGTAAGTTGTGTGTCATCCATTATTATACCTGCCTTACTAGATTGCAATTGTGGAAGGAATTCAAATGAGAGAAGAAAAAAAATAATGTGGTCAGTGTTAACAATAGGTGTTTGGGGTCTACTGCTGGGCTCCAAGACAATCAAAGGGTCCATTACTAATTCCACAAAATAAAAGAATTCCATGAAATAAAAATCTTGATGATTTTTATCTTGAATTCTGACTGATATTTTGAACTTTGCTGAGCATAGCTGCCAAATTATTTTTCTCTAGTGCCCTAAGTGTTCCACAGTGGAAAACACAAATGGTGTCAGATTTGCTTGCCTGGGTGTATTTGTAGATCTTGTCCTAATCAAAGTGCCTTCTGGTTGGTTGAGAACCATATCCAACAAAGACCACTTTGATTATATTTTTCCATCACAATGATCCCTGGTGATGTAGTGCTTAGAATGCAGTATTGCAGGCTAACTCTACCCATAGCCTGGAGTTTGATCCTGACAGGCTCAAGGTTGATTCAGCCTTCCATCTTTCCAAGGTTGGTAAAGTGAGGACCCAGATTGTTGGGGGCAATATATTGATATTGTAAAAAGCCCAGAGAGTCCTGTAAAGCACTATTAAGCAGTATATAAGTCTAAATGCTATTGCTATAATAAAAACCATTCTTCTCATGGATTTTATGGTCTTGTTGTGGCCCGCCAGCGGCCCGCGCGGATCGTGGCTGATCCCGATGATGAGGAGGCTGGTGTGGGGTCGCACCAGCAGCCTGCACAGCCAGCGCTCGCATCGGACAGCGAGGAGGATGTAGTGCGAGAGGCAGAGACTCAGCCTGGGCCTTCAGAACCTCCAGAGGCTCCTTCAAGTGAAGAGAGCGAAGTGGAGGAGCCTCTCCTCAATGCTTGAGCACGCAGGGCTGCCAAAAGGCAGGAGTGGCTACTCAGGAGGAGGAGGTCTCCTCGAGAGTAAAGTTTGAGGACAATTGGCCACTCCCTTAGCCTATTTAAGTCGCACACAGTTAGTAATTTCTTGCTGGAAACAACATGTAATTATTAAAGAGCATTTTTGAAGAGTGAGTGTCTTATCGTATCTTGTCTTCTGGGTTGTTGCCACCTTTGCCGGACTTTGTTTATTCTTGGTACATTGTAACTTTGATAAGGACCGTTGGTGTGTGTCACAATTCTTGGGAATCCGGAGCTGGGGCAGAACAGGTCTTTGGAAGAAAGTGCTGTGACAAACAGTAATAGAAATCCCCCACCCCATTCAATTTGGTTTAGGAAACTAGGGTAGGAGTGGAAAAACAAGTAATGATATAAAAAGAAACCAGATAGGAAGACTATATGAGCAAACAAAAGTGAAACAAATAAAGAAAAGAATTTGGGAAAGTCAACCTGAATACTATAAGTTCAGGAAAATCTCAGACACTATGATAAAAAAAGAACTGCATGGATTTCAAATATTTTGAATAACTACCCTAGAAATTTATTAGATAAAAGAACTTTACAAAGCTTGCTGTTGAGACAGATACTTTTATGTTTTTCATAATAATTATGCTGTCAATATTATATTAAACTTTTAATAGATCCATATGAAAGATGGATGTCAACCCTTAGCCTCATAGAAGATCCTGCCTGCAGGACAAAGATATCTTCTTTTACACAAGACCTAAGCAGGGTTATGCATCTTTAGAATGTATACTATAAATGATATGTTAATACAGGTATATGATATAATATACCTGTATTATATATGATATAATAGTCTGCACTGATTCTATGGATCAGTGGTGGAATATTGGTTGACCATTCTGGAAAATACTGGCCAATACAACTGGAGAACAGAGTAATATAGGATTAAAAAATGAGAAAAGAACATTGAAATCCTCACATAGGTTTGGAAGCGGTATAATCTGCAAGCATGTTCCAGCTGCTCCCTGTTTTGTTCTACTTTACACCGCAAGACTTCCCAATTCTCCACTAAGGCCTGTTGCTTTGCCTTGATCTCTGCTGCTTGCCTCTCAGAGCACAGGCAGAGCACGCCATCTGCAGTATCCATCAAAACATGCAGCTGCAAAATAGGAAAAAAAAAATGAAGTGAATCATTTAACTTTTAAAATAAAAGTTTAAGAACCCATCCATCAGTGACATTTCCCCAAACGATGGGTAACTCCAGTTCACTTTATACAGAGCTTCATAAGCAGCCAGAGTCTTGAATTTCAGTTTGCAGAGAGGAGCAGGCCTCAGAAAATTAAACTATTGAAACAGACAGTCTAGTCTATTTACACTAGCTGGGGATTTGAAACTGGCACAATATCTGCAGCTGGCTGGATTAAGTAGCCCAGGAGGACAATCTGTCATGTCTATATAAGAAATAGTCTGATAGCACTGGCAGGAATACAGCAGCAGCCAAATCGTTTTTGTTTCTGCAGACAGGACTGCCTCTCATTCATCCATCAGCAAATCTATCAGGTCAAGTGCTGCTTTTCCTTCTTCTCGCTACTCAATATGTTCATCCTCTTTCCCTCTCTTCCTCCAAAAGGAGGCGGAGGAAGAATTGCTGAAGCTAGCAGCTCACAAGGTAGCAAAAACAATGCTGGACAAATACTGGGAAGGTGAAAGTAAAGAGTAAGACTGGGGTGGACTGGGATTGCAGCTATGGAGCTTCCTCTTCTTTCCCAAAGGTCTCAGCCTGGTAATCCATATAATTTCTCCTCCTGGGAGGTAAGGAGATAAAAGAGTTATAGGTGGGGTATCCCTGTTTAAAGGCAAGGAAGGACTTTAGCCTAAGGTGACCAGACGTCCCGCTTTTGGCGGGACAGTCCCGCTTTTGAGCAATTTGTCCCGCGTCCCGCGGCGTTTTAAAAAAGTCCCAATTTTTCATTCTGCCTCCTGGTTCCCGGCTGCCTCCTGAATCCCCGCTGATGGCTAGAGGGAAAAAAACTGTTTAAACTCTTGCCGCGGGGCTTCAAAGGGCCGCCCTACGTTAATTAGCTCGGCTTCCCCCTCTCAGCTGATTTGCACAGGGCTCTGCTCTTGCTAAATTGCTCAGTTTTTTTTTCCTCTTTGTGCAAACCAAGCTCAAAACGAAACTGAAAGTAAAACAGGCTGTTGGCTTTGCGGTTTGCTTGCAACGTTGGAAAATTAGGCAGCAGATTTATTTTCCTTTTCCTCACCAAAAAAGGTAAGTGCAAACAATGGAAAATTATTTAGGGCAAAAGAGGAGAGTACAAGGTTTTAAAACACAAAAGAAAAAAAAGCTCTTTTTAACTAGGGAATTGTAATAATTGAGATATTATTAATTGTATACTGTGTTGAAAGCAGAAATGGTTAAGTTGTGGTTTGGAGGAATATATGGGGGAAATTATTTGGTTTATTATTATTGGTAAGTATAATTAATTGATTTGTAAGAAATTGGATTGCATGGAAATAATTGGAATATTCATGTTCATATTGATTAATATACAAAAAAGATAGTTATATAACTAATTGATTTATATTAAAATGTTGAATTTGTATTAAACAACTGTATTACATAATTACATAATTAACCAATGTGAGGATGGATATAAAAATAGATGACAATGGTAAGGGGTATAAAATAGAATAGAAGGGAAAAATTGAATTTAATTAAGATTAGAGATGAGGATGAAGGGTAAAATTGTTTTTTTTAAAAAATAGATGAGGAATAAACATGGCAAAAAGGAAATATAGAAATTGTAAATTTAATTGAAATGACTAAACACTGTTTAAATTTGTGAACCAGCCAAATATTCTGTTCAAAGAAAATACATTGTATGTATGTGTGTTTCTAATTATTGCTATTTATTCATATTTGTTCTCTTTTATTCTTTAAAGTTTAACAATTCATTCTTTATCTTAATATCTTTATATTTGTTTGGGGTTGGCTTTCTTCCCTTTCATCTTTTTTATTGTACAGCAATCTTTCTCCTCAAACCTACCACCTCTCTTTTCTTTCCTTCTTACTTTCTCTTCCCCCCCTCTTCTTCTCCTCCCTACTTCCTCTTCCTTTCTCCTTCTCCTCCTCTCTTCCTCCCTCTCTTAACCGTCACTCCTACTCTAATTTCCCTTCCCTTCCTTCATCCCTCTCTATTACTGTATCCTTTTGTGCATATGGACTACTCAGAGGGCTGAAAAAGTTATTTTTGACTGGTCCTCGCACTTTTGACCAGTCCTCGAACTTACGACTGTCCTCACATTTTACATTTTTGCCCTATCTTGTCATCATGGTGAAGAGAAGCAGTTGTGAAATGAGTGACATGGTTGTTAAGAATGCTGCACGGGCATAAATGTGAGGATGGTCATAAGTGTGAGGACCAGTCAAAAGTGTGAGGACCTGTCAGAAATGACTTTTCAGCCCTCTGAGTAGTCCCTATACACACAGCCATGGCCACCTGGTCACATGACCAGCTAGCCACGCCCACCCAGTCACATGGCCTCCAAGCCACGCCCACACAATAAGCCACGCCCACAATGGTGTCCCTCTTACCAATGTTAAAATCTGTTCACCTTACCCTATACACATAGCCATGGCCACCCGGTCACATGACCAGCTAGCCACGCCCACCCAATCACATGACCAGCTAGCCACGCCCACAAAATAAGCCACGCCCACAATGTCCCTCTTTACCAATGTTAAAATCTGGTCACCTTACTTTAGCCATCTCATCCATAGCACTTGAAAGAACTCTCTGAGAATGTCCTGGTTCAAGACATGTGCTTTCTTCCTTGGTTCATTTATTAAATTTATGTCTCATATTTCACACATAGGTGTGATGGCCTAGAGGTGAAGCTCTAGCCTCACAATCAGGAGGTTGTGAGTTCGATCCTAGGTAGAGGCAGCTATTTCTCTCTCTGGGCACAATGAGAATATATCTGCTAAACAAAACTCCACATTGGTGACAGGAAGGGCATCTGGCCAGTAAACACTCAGCTCCATTCAGTTGCCCAGACTCCACACCACAAGGGATTATGGGATCATTAAAAGAAGAAGAAGTCTCATATTTCATTCATGAATTCAAGGTGGCAAACCTAGCACTCACACCCCCTAGTTTTCCCTGGAACAACACCTTATATTGAGGCAAGGTAGCTGGCCTAGTGTTACCCAATGAATTTCCATGTCTGACGTGGACTATAACCTGGCCTCTCCTGCTCCTAGCCCAATGCATTAACCATTTGTTGATGGCATCTTGCTGATGAATAGTTTCAGTTCAAATTCATATTTAAAGCATATTCATATTTAGAAGACAAGAACCACAGACAAATTCAAAACAAGACCATTATATCTGTAAACTGCACAGAATTGCTATGTGTTGGGCAGACATGTAAATTTTCTTAATATACATTTTAAAGGACTGCAGTATATCTTACCTGCTGCTCATTCCCAAATAATTCATGCTCAAGAGTTGCTTGCTTACGTAGCTGTGACTGCACCCCATTCAGATCTTTAGCAATGGAATCTGGGATGGTCTTCAATTTGTCCTAAAGACCAAACACGTTTTCTGTTAATCATTCTGGTTTGATTTTGTTCTAAGATAGGCAGTATATAAAACTCTTTTCATTGGCATATGTGGGGGTCTATTTGTAAACGAAAAGAATCATACCCATAAAGTGATCTAAATCCCTTCCCTTCCATTGTATAAAACCTATGCTCTACAATCCATCTTTGATACTGGAAAGAAAGAGACTGAAGAAAAAAGTATGTCATGCAGTGGGGTACAGTTTAATCCCATTATTCAATTGAGCCAAATTTCTACATTTCTATATGTATATATGAGAGAAATATGGGAATAAAACATTGGACAACTGTTTTTATTTCCCCTTTTATATTTTCCTGATTTAAAAATGTTATGGGCAAATGTAAACTTTCACAATACTATAATTTTACATTTATTGTTAGCCATCAAGATTACTCCGTGTGGAAAGGCGAGGTAAACAATAGAAACGAATGCTTGTTCATATCTAATCTGAGCCTCAGAAAGACATGTTTGCTTTCTGACACAAATTTCACCTCAATGTGGCTGAGAGCTTCCATCAAGTCCTGCAGGCACTTGTAAATTGCTTCAGCATCTTGCAACAGTTTGCCTTTGTAGTTTGTCATCTCCAGCAACTCCTGCCAGTTGTTGCTAAAGCGGGAAAAAAGTCAGATGTATGAAACAGTATCCAGAAGCAAGTCAGAAGTGGACAGTCATGAAAGAACGTGTCAGTCAGTGATGAGCTACCTATCAATCAGCTATGCCAATTTCTGATGGTGTTTTTCTGGAACCGCAGTTAAAAAATACACAGTGGTGTCATAAATATAAATCTATCAACCTTCTCCTTACAAGAAATCTATCAGAATTTCTTGAGTTAAGATTTAAAACAAATTAAGAAATGTGTGCATGTGTACAATTTTACTGCACTGAATTAATTAACACAAGTATACATGTATGCATATGACTGAAGATGATGATGATGGAAAAGGTTCTAGCAATAGCTAATCATTTTATCTATCTATCTATCATCTATCTATCTATCTATCTATCTATCTATCTATCTATCTATCTATCTCTATCATCTGATAAAATTATATAAACAAACCAATAATACCATACTTTAAAATAATAAAAATATACAATCATATAAAAATAATCAAAATGCGTGTGTGTGTGTGTGTGTCTATCTATCTATCTATCTATCTATCTATCTATCTATCTATCTATCTATCTATGTTATATTGCTCAAAAGTCTTCTCCCTTTCCTCTTGGTTGAGAACAAGTAATGAATTTAAATATTGATAACAATCCATTGTTGCAAATCAAATCTACATTTCTCCTTCCACTTCTGTAAAATTCTGAATAGTTTAAGAAAGATCTTAGATCTTGCAGCAAAGTAGACATGCCACCCAAATCTTCTCCTTCATGGAATATTTTTTCCCCTATATGGCTCTTTTACAGCTTCCTGATCCTTGTCTCGTGAAAGAAAAGGTCAGACTGAAAAAATAATGGAAAAAGACAAGAATGCTTTCTTACCTCAACTGTTTCTGCTTCTTCCGAATCTCCCTGGATTCAACATGGCCATAATCCAACATTTTCTGAGCTAACTGATGACATGCAGCAACTTTCTGAGAAGCAATTTCCATCTGATGCTGAGATTTTTCATATTTGACACAAAGAAGCTTTTGAAGAAAATGAATAGAGGGAAAAATTGAAGTGATGAATAGTTTTGAATAACTTTTCCAAGTGATTTTTCCTGTATGATCCCAGTATGAATTTATTTCAAAATACAGTCTCTATTAAAGTCTGAAATTCCAAACATCTTTGTTCCATATTTTCTTCTAGAAGGATAATCCTAGAGCAATTTGAAATGCTTTACCATCTTTCGTGCAGTTTTGTGTCTGCTCACACAATAAGAAATATTACACAGGGAGTTCATTCATGGCATTGATTTTATTTCATAAGAGCTAAAATTTTGCTCAACTTCTATAGAGGACCTCTTATCTCCACATGATTCTGTCAAAATGCCAAAGACTCCAATAGAAACCAAATAAGGTCAAGCATTTATTAGATTGATGTGCTTGTTTTTTATGCCATTTTAGGACATTAGAAGATTTTTTTTTGCATTGGTTTTTAATTATTCCAACTGACTTTTATAATCTAGTAGTGCAATACTTTTGCTTGAGCAGTGACTTGGTCTCAATTACTTGAAAATCTCTTCCAATTCTATGATGTTAATTATAAATGAAATCTAATCATGCAAAATCTATTTTTTAAAATCATCTCAAGTGCAAAAACAAAAAAGGAAAGAAAGAAAAAGTAGTGACCTCAGTGAGATCATGTATCATATGAACAGTGGCGGGGAGGGGATTATTTATTTGGAGTTTCAAACTTTAGTCTCTAATCCAAGGGTGTTCAGTTACTACTCCAATTGATAATCATATCGATGTTTATTTCAAATAAGATTATTCTTTTGATTTTTTTTTTGCAATCTTCTTTATCAGAAAAATAATATTTTCATCATTATTCTGTCGACATCTTACTAATTATTTGGAACAATGAGTAATCATGAATACATTACCCTTTATTCAAGCATCTAAATTTCAAAAATATTTCTTGTCTGCAAAAGCTCTCTATAATAATTATTAATCAATGCATTAAAATGCCTAAAAAGATGAGTGACTTCGTAGATGCATTCACATGGTATCCTTGACAGCAATACAGAAATATACTTTTGTCTTCTGAGATGCTATTTCAACTTCTCAGTCCAGCCTATAGCCCTGATGTTTCCCGGTCTCCTATACAAATATTAGCTAGACTCAAACAGCTTACCTTCTGAGTCCAGACAAGGTTGGTCAAAAGCTAGTCTCAGTTGAAAGTAATCAGCTTCACCAACACCTTAACTCACAGCTCACAGTAGATTATTCCATCCCCAAAGAACATGTTCTTTTGTTCTGTTTCTTTTACATGTATGAAGCCACTTTTCCTGAACAGTCATGTAATATATTTTATACCATTGCAACGTATTCTGGAAATCTTTTGAACCATTAGCATTATAACTTACAAGGACATGATCATAATCAGGTCCATAGTCTTCAGAACTGGCCACCTGCTTTTGCTTATTGATCCAGCCATCAAGATCTTCATATTCACTCAGGAAGTCATGTAGTTCAAGTGTCTCCTCCAATCTTTTACCCCTAATTTGAAGATAAAATAGGCAGAACAAAGGCAACAGAAAATAAAACGTTTTGATACAACCACTCTGTAAAAATTACACATTCAATATCATTTTGAACCTTAAGGCCACTGATTATAACTGATAGGATAAGTATAGAGGACCCTTATGATTGCAGTGTTAGGCTAAGGACGTCTATGTTAGTGTACATTGCCTTCTTCATCTTTCCTCCTTAAAAGTAGCCAGACATCGTCCATTAAGGGGGAAAAAGATAGGAAGAATGCTATAAAAATATGGGTGTATTCCAGATGGGTTACACTTTTATTTATTTATTTTACCAATCTGTAAGGCTTCTCTTCTTGTAGATGTGACTCTGAATGGGTAACAACACCAATAAAAACAATATTAGCAAAAACGTGGCTTCATTATATATGAGTAAAGAGGTAGCATCAGTTTAGCAATAAATATTCCTCTGAAAACAGCCACAAAAGGAAGTTCATCTGGATATGGATGGGTGGTGCTTATGTGAAGTCAGCTGTGACATAATCCTGTGTCTAAGCACACTTTCCTGCTTCCCTTTCTTCTTATGAACTGCCCGGGGTTTTTTTTAGTCAAGGTCATTTCCATGAACAAGACAGATACTTGCACCTTGTTGTATATAGAATAGAATAGAATAGAATAGAATAGAATAGAATAGAATAGAATAGAATAGAATAGAATAGAATAGAATAACAGAGTTGGAAGGGACCTTGGAGGTCTTCTAATCCAACCCCCTTCTTAGGCAGGAAACCCTACACCACTTCAGACAAATTGTTATCCAACATCTTATTAAAAATTTCCAGTGTTGGAGCATTTACAACTTCTGGAGGCAAGTTGTTCCACTTATTAATTGTTCTAACTGTCAGGAAATTTCTCCTTAGTTCTAACTTGCTTCTCTCCTTGATTAGTTTCCAACCATTGCTTCCTGTTCTACCCTCAGGTGCTTTGAAGAATAGTTTGACTCCCTCTTCTTTGTGGCAGCCCCTGAGATATTGGAACACTACTATCATGTCTCCTCTAGTCCTTCTTTTCACCAAACTAGACATTAAACTAGACATATGAAGCATAACATATGATTATGTAGAAACCAACACATGCTGCAACTTTCCTTCATGATAACATAGACCCATATGCATTTTTTTTATGTCTACAGACAGGATGTATGATTATATCTTACTGAATTATTAGGATTGAGCTCTCTGGCAAGGCAACATAAAACCAACACACACAAAAATTCAGAAGACTCCCATGATTTTTACATTGTATGATTGAAATTCACTTCCTGATGAAAAGAAAAGGAAAAAAAAAGGAAAAAAAGCTAACAAGAAAATATATAATCGGACCACACAATCTTTTTTCCTTCCCTACCTTGCTTTAGCCAATGTTTGTAGTTCTTGAAGCTTTGTGTGGACCTGTCTTTGAGGCATATCAACTTCATCATAATGGATGGAGTCTGAAAGTGGTAGAGTTTTGGCAGTTTCTTCTAGTTCCATGACTAAGTTCTGATAAATGCCAATTTCATGCTCTAGAGCCTGACACAAAATAAGTACCAGTTGAAGAGAAAACGTAGAACATTCAATACTGACAAAAAGTAGTCCAGTTTTACTTAATGTGCAAAAATGATTCAGGAACCCCAAATTAGCAGATAATATCAGATTTAACTGAAGCCATATTCAATATATAAAAAACAAACTAGAAGCCACTTACATGAATCTTCCAAATGCAAAGTTTGTTAGAAGCCATTGTAAAAACAGATTAAGTACAGTAGTGGGTTTCAAATCCCATCGCTACCGGTTTGTTCATGGGGGCATGTGCATGTGTGCGCAGAAGCTTCTGCACATGCGCAGAGATGTCCGAGTGGGTGGGCAGAGCCTCTCACCGCCGCCGCTACCGGTTTGCCCAATCTAGGGCAAACCGATAGCAACCCACCACTGATTAAGTACATAAATAATGTACTGACAGGGAATTACTAATAAGAAGCATAAACTATATGGAAGTAGAAGCAAGGTGTTTACATAGGATTTCCTATGAAAGGAGCAAGTTTATAAGTCTGTACATAGTTAAAGGCAAAGAAGTCATTTTTCAAAATCAACCAATTACTGTTTGAGAACTGTTATTTGATTCTAATAAGATACCTATGAAGGTGATGCCTCTAACCAACTTGATAAAAGGTTTTCTTGCAAATTTTATCATCTGTGAGAAAAGACTCTGATCATAGTCTCAATGAAGCAACTTTATTAAGCACTCTTTAGTTGTTGGTTCACAGTTGTTTGTGCATTCAGCAATATTTTTCTACAGTGAGACTGAAATACCATACTAGATTTATTTCAGAACTGTACAGAACTATAAATATAGGTTGGGACATACTTAAGAGGGCAAAAACCTGACTACAGCCTTGTAAAGTGTATGTGGAAATTATTCATCAATAGATGACTGCTATTATAGCCTACTTCCTCTGTCCTTTGACATGTTGCTACTGTTCATAGCAATTAAAAATAGATGATGTGATGAGGTTTTTCACATAGATGATGTGAAAAACTAGATAGACCCATGAAGTTGAAATAAACTTGAATATGACTGAATATATTATTTCTTTGAACTTTGAACAAGGCGCTGAGTAGTCCATGGTGGAAAATATTTAAACTCAAATATTGTTGAGTTTTTGGTGTTCTCTAAGCTTGCTTCTTTTCTTGCAGAAGTTTCCTTAGCAGATTAAATAACATCATCAGTGAATGAAGGAATATAATTTTCTGATTGTTTTTGTATATAGTATGGTAACTTCTCCTACCAACCTTAATTGTGGTATTATTTCTTTTTAAATGCTTTTGGGAGGGGCATTGTTTCTTCTTTGCTTGTTCTTGTTTATCTGGTGCTGGTTCTCAATTATCTAATATTAGTTAATAGGTATCTGAGTGTTCAACCTTCAATTGCTTCCTTTCTTGAATGGTTTATAAACTGATCTTATCTTAATACATCTGTTAATGGATGACTCATCAGAGTGCCATGTCCTCAGGAATTTTCTTTCACTTTTGGATTTAGATTGTTTTACTAGATCCCATGCATTGGTGATATTTCATTTCATTTGAAATGAACTATAAATATATCCTGCATATATATCAAATATATTCTGCAGATATAATATATCTGCAGGAACAGAAACAGGCTCAGAGACCACCAGGAACCCAATATGTATTAATAATGTTGGCTGGTTTATCAACAGGAATTTTACAGGGCCCTTACAGCAGGATTTCTCTTAGGCCAAGAAAAATAAGGGGTGGTGGTAGACCAGTTCTCATTTTAAAAAGTAGTTCATGTAGAGTTAATATTACTGTCTGAACACAACATAGTTCATAGTTCAAAAGTCATGGTGGTACAGTGGTTAGAATGCAGTACTGTAAGCTACTTTTGCTGCCTGCTGTGTGCCTGCAATTTGGCAGTTCGAATCTCACCAGGCTCAAGGTTGACTCAGCTTTCCATCCTTCCAAGGTCAATAAAATGAGGACCCAGATTGTTGGGAGCAATATGCTGACTCTGTAAAACTGCTTAGAGAGGGCTGTAAAGCACTGTGAAGCAGTATATAAGTTTAAGTGCTATTGCTATTGCTATAGGCAATATGAATTTGTCATACCAATTAAGAATCAATATTTTAAATTTAGCCTCTACATTGTATAGGTATCCTTAAGGCTGGGAATACAACTATTCAACATCTCAGTAATCCTACATAGTTTGTAGTCTGTATATATAAGTTACCTTATGTTTTGCTATATGGTTAAGAGTTGCGGCTTCATCATTACCACAATCTTTGTTGGTGACCAGTGGAAGCTTCTCTGCCACCCAATTCTCGAGGTCCCAAGTATCCATTAGGAACTTTTAAAAAATGAAAAGTACACATGGTGATATAAGAGGCACTTACTTTCACAGATTAGTTCTATAAAATAGTATCTTTGCATTCTCAATATTAAATGAAAAGACAGCTAAAAGGACCATATATATTAATTACATACAAGGTCAGAGATATAGTGCAAAGCAAAGTACTTGGCCGCTGCTTCAGGAGACAATGCTAAGGAACTTATAAATCTGAAACTACAGTGATAAGACTGTAGAACAAAGAGGAACAAATGAGGAAGGTCAGAAAGGATTCTATCCTTTTTCAAAAGGAAAAAAGCAAGATATATATATCTTGGCTAGCCTTTATAAGGGATAATAATAATAATAATAATAATAATAATAATAATAACAACAACAACAACAACAACAACAACAACAACAATAATTTGCCGGAGTTGAACATTTTGACTCTACAAAAAACCACCCTACTCGGAACAGCTAACATCCTCCGACGATACCTTAACAGTTCCTAGGTCCTTGATTAGGACTTGAGCTGCTGAGCTATTAACCAGCCTCAAAGGCTGTGAATCTCACTAAAGATTAACTAATAATAATAATAATAATTTTATTTCTATACTGCCCTTCTCCCGAAGGACTCAGGGCGGTGTACAGCCTATTAAAAGCATAAAGACAGACATCAATTAAAAATAATTAAAATTATTAAATAGTTTTGGCTCAAATTTAAAACCCCAAAAATTTAAAACACCTAATTTAAAATCATTACATTGATAGCTGGCCTGGCGGAACAGCAGGGTCTTGAGGGCACAGCGAAATACACGGAGGTCGGAGATCTTATGCATTTCCGGGGGAAGTTCATTCCACAGGGCAGGGGCTCCCACAGAGAAGGCCCACCCCCTGGGTGTCGCCAGCCGACATAACTTGGCCGATGGCACCCTGAGGAGACCCTCTCTGTGGGAGCAGACTGGCCGGTGGGAGGCTATTGGTGGCAGCAATCGGTCTCGAAGGTACCCGGGTCCTATGCCATGGAGCGCTTTAAAGGTGGTAACCAGCACCTTGAATTGCACCCAGAAGACCACTGGGAGCCAGTGCAGCTCACGCAGGAGGGGTGTCATGTGGGCACAATGGGTTGCGCCCATAACCACCTGAGAGGCCGCATTCTGGACCAGTTGGAGCCTCCGAGCACTCTTCAAGGAGAGCCCCATGTAGAGAGCATTACAATAGTCCAGCTGGGAGATGACAAGGGCGTGAGTGACCGTGCGCAAGGCGTCCCGGTCCAGAAAGGGCTGCAACTGGCGAATCACGCGAACCTGATAAAAAGCCCCCCTGGCCACGGCCGTTATATGCTCTTCTAAAGGCAGCCGTGCATCCAGGAGGACACCCAGATTGCGAGCCCTCTCTGTGGGGGGCAAAGATTCACCCCCAATAGTCAGCGATGGCACCAGCTGACTATATCAAAGCATATAAAGACAAGGTAGCTATCCAGTGGTGGGATTCAAATAATTTAACAACCGGTTTTCTGCTCTAATGATTTCTTCCAACAACCAGTTCACCAAACTGCTCAGAAAGTTAATAATTAGTTTCTCCAGTTATTCTTCCAACTGGCTGAATCCCACCACTGTATCTATCCCTTATTTTGAAGGATGGGAAAAGAATGGCCAAAAGTCTGTTGATTCAAAAGAGGAGGAGGAGGAAAAGGATTTAGGATTTAAACCAGGGGGCTGATGTATATATAGGGTCTGATTCCCATATCCTGAAGTAGGCAGGCCTCATATTTATGCCTTATCATTGATAATCGTCATCAATATCACTATTCTTAACTTCAGCCATTTTAAGACGTGTGGACTTCTACTCCCATAATTCCTTGCTGCCTAGAGAATTCTGGGAGTGGAAGTCCACACATCTTAATGTTATCAAAGTTGAGAAACACTGGTTTATATCTCTTCCTTATTGTCATATACATTGCATATTCTTGAAAAATAAAAAAGGGAAATAAATAAATGGAATATGAAGTACTAAACAGGAAATGCAGGCGAATTCACTTGCAAAGTAATGGTTGTGTTGTAGCAGAGAACTGCAAGGTAAATAAGCCAGAGAACCAGAAGTCTGGGAATTCTCACCAAAAGGAAAATGGACTCCTTAAGCTTTGCAGAATTCCATATTGCAATTTGCAATACAGCAGATTGAATCTTTTCAATTTACGTTGAGCGATGGCAGAGCTGGAGGTAAATTAATTCAGCTGCCCAACCATAATAAGAAACAGGTGGTTCCAAGACCAATACCAAACTGCGTGGAAATCTTGTGTTGTTAGTTGCATGATGTAAAAGGGAGTGTTGTCAAAATACAGTGATATTTATTTATTTATAAATAAATAAATTTGCCACCTGTCTCCTATTCAAAGGCACTGGGTAGCTTACAGCATTAATATATATATATATATATATATATATATATATATATATATATATATATATATACCTGATAGTAAACAACTGACTGCTGCAGTTGCTTTATTTTTTTATCACAAGCTTCTTCTAGCTCTGTCCAGTTTTTGCTCAGTTCCTGGCACTTTTCTTTGATCCTCTGAGAAGACATGTACGTAACTTCTGCCATAGCATTCCCTTTTTTCAGAACCCTGGAGATTTGCTGCTTATGGGCTTTCACTTCAACTTGTAATTCCTAGAAGACAAACAGGCAGAAATGTGATAGAAAGGCAAGAGGCAGGACAAATAGCTGAAAGAAGCAATCCAAGAGAAACTTGGAGTCTATGTGCTATTTTTCAAAGCCTAAATTTTACTGAGTTATTTTTTTAACCCAAATCTAAAAAAATAAAATAAAAATGACCTTTTTCTACTGTTTGTTCTTATATCCAGAGATATATGTGAACCAGAAGAGAAAAACTTGGATTCCTGAAACTCTTATTTTCATTCTGAAGGGAAAGCTTACTAAATGCATCTATTGTCTGTAATATTTTTTTGATGGCAGTTGCAGAAACAACTGTGTTGATGATCTGGCCATCACTGTTCTGCCAAATGAGCCATAGCTTCATTCTTAATTGCAGGTATATAATTTTCATGATTTATACCTAATGCATGATAGTGATAGTATTTTGAAACTGGTCCCCAGCAACATTTTAAAAAACCCAGTTTGTTATATTAAGGTGCTGGAAACCAGGAGACTATGAGTTCTAGTCCTATCTTAAGCTTGAGAGACAGCTGGGAGATCTTGGGCCAGTCACTATCTCTCAGCTCACCTCACCTCACAGGGTTGTTGTGGTGAGAATAAGAGGAAGAAGGACGGTATAAAACAACTCAATGTTGCTTTGAGTTATTTATTAAGCAATAAAGGCAAGATACCAATCAATCAATCAATCAATCAAAGAAAGAAAGAAACAAACGAAGTTCATCAATAATTCAATACCAAGGTCTTGGCTCACTTGCACTAAGATTCTCTATGGCTTCTGACCACCTTGCAGATTTCAATCAAAACAGGAAAATAAGCAAAGCTGAGGCATCTTGAGAGAGTACATGTTTTATTTTGTTTTTAGAATTGTGTCTAATGTAGGATTGGTATTTGAATAGGCTGAATCTTGCTCCTGGTAAGTTTTTCATCTGACTGAAGAATGAGCTGCTAATGCTAACCCAAATGTAAAAAGTGAAATGCTTTTGAAAGTCCCCATTCCGACTTCCAAAAGAACCATTTTAATTGAAGAGTTACCTTCTGCTTCTGTAGCAAACTTTGAGCCCCATTTAAAGATTTTCCTTGGATTGTAGAATTGGCAATAGACATTCGCTCATTAATCCACGTCATTTCCATGTCATGGTAATGGTAGAATTGAAACAGTTCCACATTTGCCTCCAACAGATGCCCCCTCTCAGCAAGAGGATTTTGCAGGGAATCAAATCTGTAGATTAGATTTTTAAAAAAGGCTGTTCACATTTGTATATTTAAAAAGAATCATTAGGGTTCCTCATTAACTAAACATGTCTAATTGATCGGTCCTATTAGTACTAATGCTATTACTACTGTTAGTAAAGTATTAATGCTAGACAAGAAGAGAAAGGAATAGGGACATTTTTCACAACTATTTTACATTATAATTATCCAATCTATGGAACATGTGGCAATTTTAATTTGAGTGTATTGCTTTTGTGTAATTTGCTGTATTTTCTTATGCAGTACTTTTCAGAAAAATAAAATAAATTTTTAAAAAACTTTTGGGGTGACTGCAAACAGCATTTTTTGTTATTTATTGATCTGCAAGGACAGAAAAAATTGATGTAATAGGGTAACTTGATAGTAGGCGATTATGAAATGAGGATGTATATAGAAAGTTTAAAGGTATATATGTCTTGTTATTCTTCCATAGAAGAAGGGAAGAATGATTTGTCTCATTGACTTTTCCAACAGCCAATCTCAGTATTCAGTAAGCATACTAATAGTTTTTTCTGCTCCCTGCCTTGTACAATAATTTGCTATAGTTTAAAAGTAGCCTTTGGATTTTTGATCCCTGGAAGAAGAGTTGCTTACCTTTCCAGATAACTCTGGGTCTCATCAAGAATCCTCTCTCTATTGAAGTGATGTGTAGCTACACTCTTGGCGTGAGACACAATGGAATTCATTTTCTCAGCCAGTCCCAGCATTTCATTTTCTAGCTGTCTATGCTCCTTGAGTAAATTGCGACTAGAACGCAAATCATGACCCAATTCTGCATTTCGAAGCATCCTTTCTATCTTCTCTATCTTCTCGTCAGCATCCTAAGGAAGGAAATGTAGAAATCAGATACAAATACAGGTGATGCTCGACTTATTATGCCTATTTTATAAAACTTTTCAGGTCTTCCCAATTCAATGCTTCTGTCTTTTTGCATTCAGATGAGACACCTGCTTCTATATTGGATCTTGATAAATTTTGTGGGGCAACATGTAGAATCTGGCTACAGGGAACCTAAGGGAAATTAAAAGTGGCACTTCCATTTCTGTAATTTCCTATTGCCTTTATATAATGTCTTCGATATTTTAATATTTGTAGGGTATTTTAAATTTGACTGTAATAAATCATTCATTCATGCATTGCTCCTGACCTCAAGAAGCTCCATCAGTTGTTCCTGCTGGCCAGCCTGCCTCAATTTATCTCCATGTTCTATCATTTTGCTGTAGAGCTTCTCCCATTTCTTCTTTATTTCCAACATTTTGTCCTGAATGGAATCTGCAGCATAGTGGCCATTTTGTATCAGTTGATTTCCAACCTAGAGAAATGCAATACAGTTAGTCAAAAACACTTCTTTTGATAACCCAAAAATTATAGTGGTTGTTTCTACCCACCGATCTATATTCAGAGAAAGTGCATGTATAGTATAAACCTTCATAACTCATACCAATTGTTGATCATCAGTTATCAATAACAAAATTAAAATTTTAATGGGTTATTTTAAGGGTAATGGGTTTTAATGTTTTGGGAAGCCAATTCGATTTAATTCTGCTTTTAAATTATTTTAAATTTTGTATTGTATGTATTTTAATTTTGGCTGTGCACCGCCCTGAGTCCTTCAGGAGAAGGGCAGTATACAAATTTAAATAATAAATAAATAAAATAAATATATAACATTACAACTATACATCTTGAGTGAAGATACACTGTCATCCTGACATGGATATGATTAATCTTGTTAATCTAGTCAATACATTTTCCAATTTACTAAAATGAGCTAAAATGTATGTGAAAGGCATGAAGAGTAGAAGAAGTCAATTATCTATGGGATAATCTGGTGATGATTGATTTGAACGAAAGTAGTCTGATCCTACAAATGAATTTGATGAATGTGTGCAGAAAAAGTGAAGGTGTAGATTTAATATCAGAAGTTATAAAATTTATATAATCTAGGTTGTTCTGGGTAGGTATAAAAGTATAAATTCATAGATTGTTGATAGCTTTGTATGATATTAAAGAACTAGATATGAACAATTAAAATACTGTTGTTGTTTTTTGCTGCAGAGAAATTCATTCACTTGCATTGCCAGGATGTGCACTCATATGTTGATACATCCAACATGAAAGCAACTAAATTATGAAGCTTCTAAACTTAAGCTGAATATTAAAAATCTGTATTCTAATTTTAATTATCTTTTAAAAAAAATTAAACATAGGTTTTGTAGGAATTCTAAAGCAAATCATCACTAGGGATTTATAGCATCAAGCTGCCATTGCTATAGTCTTATCTTATATCATTAATGTGATGGTTGCATTATTATACAAACAGCTGGTGTAGAATTTCCCAAGATTTCAACACTGTTTTTTGGATACATGGACATAAGCTTGTTTTCTTATTAGTTGGATCATAGCAATTTGCGTAGAATATCTGTATGTAATTTTGCAATTCTCTCATTAGCTAAAGATTATCAAATTACTGGCCCTTCTACTAATTATCTTTCTACCTGCATGAGTCCACCTTACCGTCATCACCCCCATAAAATGCTTCTTATTGGCCATCATTTCTTGTTCCGCAGCCTCATGCCTTTTCAGCTTCCGTAAGATATTTGTGGGATCACGATAAGACTCATCTGAGGCTATCTTGTATTTTTCTTCCATCCATACCAAGAGTTCAGCAGTGTCACGAATGAACTCCTACAATTTTATACAAATTAAATTTTGAGAACTTGAGTAGACAGTACAATATAATGTGTCATACATGTAGTATATTAAAGACTCCTATGACCAAAAATACTTTCATAAAAGACTGGAAACCTTCTATGGACTTTTTGTTGAAAATGGGGGAAAAAAAGAAATGTTGATTTCTGGATTTGCTGATTAAAAAGGTTGAATTTATAGGGATAGAGAAGAATTATGTGATGTAATCTTAGAGAGGGAGAAAGAATAAGTTGGTTTGTAACTGCTATAAAAAGGTCAGAACTCTGTTTTTTAATTATCTTTTTCTTTTCTTGTTTGTACTGTTTTTCATCATTTTTCTTTTATATTTTTCCTAATTCTCATTTATATATATTATTATGCTTATATTTTTATATAAATATCTTCAATTAAAAAATAGCTGATCTTGTCCGATTTTTCTTAAAAAAAGGGTTTGTACTTGCATAGGGGATTGCCAGAAAATCCATGGCTAGAATGGGAAATACATCTTGGAAGAAGTGGCAAACCACTTCTCTATGACTGACAAGGAAAACTAGATGTATAATATGCATCATTAAATCACCAGGAGTTCAGCTTGACTTGAAGAAGACCATACTTTTATTTAATGCCAGTGCAGAATACAGAAATAAAACATCTTTTCCCCAGGAGACTTAAGGATTTTACACCTGTTCTTTAAGAAATATATTGCCCGTTTTCAGATAAATGTCCAAGCGGCCTTTTACAATCTCAGTGAATGATCACAAAACTCGGTGTTTTCTCATGTTAAAGCTATCAAAATATGAAGTTGTAACCTGGCCTACACAGAGATAATTTTAAATGAGGGAAAAATTTTTTAGAACTGTGATCTTTCAACTGATCTCTGGAGATCAGAGTAGCCTTAACTCTAGCAGGATTCCAGAAGGCATTTATGATCTGGCTTCTTCTTGTTAGCCTTTAGGGAATGAGCGTTTTTAGTTTCCTCGCAACATTGTCTGTGGAACATTGTAGTAATGTTAATTTTGTTTTGTCTCCCATGGTATCTGCCCAGGCAATTTGATCCTGCAAAGTTGGTGTAATTTGAGTTCCTTCAATTAACCAATGTCATCTGTTGGGACCTGGAGAATGCACCAGCTCCTGCCTTCTGGCATATACTCTTAATAATAAATTATTATTAGTTTTAATATCACGTTTTAACCCAATTACTGTATTTGAACTGTGAGCACTTTAATTCCCATGTAGGCAGAGATTTATATAAGTCTCAGTAAACAAAATTTAATTACATTAAGTAAAAGAAGTGTAACATATGCATTTTGTCTATATGTGCCATTTTGTCTATTCCCATATCAAGCTAAGCCAAGACTAAACAAACCATAATATAACTTAGCTCATGGGAATGTACAACTTTTCTGTGCTGAGGGTCACCCCAGGTGTGAAATCCAGCAGGTTCTGACAGATTCTGGAGAACTGGTAGTGGAAATTTTGAGCAGTTTGGAGAACCGGTAATGGAAATTTTGAGTAGTTGGGAGAACCAGCAAATACCACCGCTGGCTGGTCCCAGAGTGGGGTGGGAATGGAGATTTTGCAATATCCTTCCCCCAGGAGCGGGGAGGGATTGGGGATTTTGCAGTATCTTTCCCCTGCCATGCCCACCAAGCCACACTCACCAAGCAACACCACAAGCCACAGAACCAGTAGTAAAAAAATTTGGATTTCACCATTGGGTCACCCTTGGCTTTTCAGTGGCATGCCATGAGTCATTTCCCATAAAATAGAGGGTGGGAAAGAGACAAAACTACTTTTACATTTCCTTTAAATTAAATATGATTCTTGTATTTAATCATTTTCCATTCTGCCAAGGGTATAAGCATGCCTATATTTTATAATTTACTAACACATTTCAGAAACTGGAGGGTACATATGGTCCTGGAGTCAACCGGTTATACGCTTCCGATTTAACAAGACGTGTAATACAACAGTCAGATGAAGTATGTTGAGTTGGAAATGCATAGTTCAGAGTGATAAGTTCAAGCTTTCTACAAATACAGTCTGCAACAGATCAACATTCTGACCTGTAGTAGAAGAGAATCTAATAGCCTCCTTTTTCTCTGCTCATATTTATTTATGAACAATTTCCATCTTTCACATAAGGTAACCATTGTCTTCTTAATCCTGCAGAAGAAGTAACAGAGGCTTCAGTTTCTCAAAATAAAGAAACATATAAACAAACAAATAAGCTATATTTTTCCCTTACTGTAAAAGTTTCTGTTTTTCTTCTTTAGGCTTAGGCTGCTTAGAAGTTCTTAATATGTTGTATTTGAACTGGATTTATTGGTGGCAGCAATTGTTTTTTCTGGTCCCATAGTCTCTATCACTTTTTAGGCTCTCCGATGACCAATGATACTTCCGGATCTGAAGAAGCCCCATCAGATTACTTTCCCTGGGGAGTCTTCCAGGGGTGAAATTCAGCAGGTTCTGGAGAACCGGTAGCAGAAATTTTGAGTAGTTCAGAGAACTGGCAAATACCACCTCTGGCTGGCCCCAGAGTGGGGAGGGAATGGGAATTTTGCAGTGTCCTTCCCCTGGAGTGGGGAGCAGAGGTGGATTTCAGCAGGTTCTGACCAGTTCTGGAGAACAGGTAGCGGAAATTTTTAGTAGTTCGGAGAACCAGTAAAGACCATCTCTGAGTGGCCCTGCCCCCATCTATTCTCTGCCTCCCGAGTCCCAGCTGATTGGGAGGAAATGGGCATTTTGCAGTAGCCTTCCCCTGGATTGGAGAGGGAATGGAGATTTTACAGTATCCTTCCCCTGGAGTGGGGAGGGAATGGAGATTTTACATTATCCTTCCCCTGCCATGCCCACCAAGCCACACCTAGAGAAGTGGTAGAAAAAAAATTGAATTTCACCACTGGAGTCTTCCCTCAGAATTTAATTACAACATGAGAAAAACCCACCATTGAATGAATTACTGGACATTCTCAGGCACATCCTTGCTGATTTGATAAATAAGAAAGATTTTAAAAAGCCTAAAATCCCCCAATGAGAATGACACTGATCTTACAGAAGTTAAAGAGTGAATTTTTTTCCTCATCAAATTGAAAGAAAATGAGAAAAAGGGCAGGACACAATAAGCACAAGGGTAATTCTAACATCTTCTCCTGTCAGTTACCAACTGAGAAACAAGAAAAACAACAAACTATTTTTGAGAACTGCTCCCCTGATTTTTCATCATCTCAAGCATTGATAATTCGGAAGGTTTTAGTTATATAATGAGAGAAATGGTCATCTTCAGACATGAGCTATCCAGACTATTGCTCTCAATGCACTGTAAAGCCATCCTGAAAGCTTAAGAAAATATTGGTGGTCCATTTTATTCAGCAGAAGAGTGAGTAAAATGCAGAAATTGCTTTATTCTACACAGAAACAAAGCAATTACATTTGTTATTTTTAAAGTGTATTTAAATTACAGTGAAATAGCTTTGAAAAATATACATCCTCTTGTCAACATTAATACTAAACTAGCTTCTGAAAAGATAAATTATTTGTTTTCCTGGGTTCACTCCCTTATTTACAGTATGCACACAATCCAAGTCAAGGGGAAGAATTTATGAGTTTCTTGATAATAGGTCTCTCCTCTTTTGTAGTTCTCAGATAACATACCTGTCACAAGCAAAATGACCCCTTTCTATCAGCTGCTCTCCTTGGCCATTGGTTGCATTTGTTCGATGTTTCAACACCAACAGCACTTGTTCAAAATCCTCATGTTGCTTCAGGAGATTTTGAGTTGAATCCATGTGATCCTGAAGGAAAGACCATAAGAGTTATGATATCACTCATAATATTATTTCATGCTTGTGAATGTGAATGCTCTGAAACTTGAGCTAGCTGGGTGAGGGTAGTGTAACAATAATCTAAGAGTGTTCATTCCCCCCCCCTAGAATTTCATTAATTTAATTAGAATTCTTAACGATGATGCTAGATGGTGTGAACGGCTACTATTCTCCATTTGCTTCATTGATTATGAAGTTCCATAATTCCACCTGAGTGGAAAATTCCACCTGAGTGGAATTTTCCCTTCCTCAGTGTATAAATATGGAGGCAAAGCTTAGGTTCCTGACCTTCCATCAAAACAGGGGATATCAGTCTTAAAACACTTCTTCTGCCTCCACCTTCCTACCCCGCTGAGAGTATTTTGTAAAGCAAGAATGTATTTTTTTCCAAATATTTTTATTCAACATTTTTAACCTTTAAAATCACAATTACACTATTACAGCTTTCCGTTATTGGAATTTTTTCTTAATTTCAACTTATCCATAGGCCTATTGTTTTATACATGTACATTCTTATTTCATAGTTACTTATTTGTATAACATATACAATGTTTACATGTTTACTATACTCTAAATATATATTTTTTCGTTATATTATCTTTCCTATACATTCACTATATATTAATTTTAGACTTCTTTTCAAGCCAATTATACCACCTATTCCACATCTCAAAGTACACTGTTTCTTCTCTGTCCCTTAATTCCATCGTTAATTTGTCTATTTCTGCGCATTCTAGCACCTTTTTTATAATCATTGCATTTGATGGAGTGTTTTCCTGCTTCCAGTTTTGGGCGAATGTCATTCTGGCTGCGGTGATTATATGGAGCATGATGTATTGAATTTCTTTACCTATATTTCCTTTTATTATACCAAAAGGAATAACTCTGGCTTCATATCAATTTTTTGTTCAATATTTTTTTGATTTTTGTCCAATATTCCCTGGCTTTTGGACATGTCCACCATATGTGGTAGTAGGTCCCTTGTTGGTAGTTACGTTTCCAGCAGTTTGGTGGTCTATTGGGAAACATTTTGGCCAATCTCGCTGGGGGTAAGTGCCATCTATAAAACATTTTGTAAATGTTCTCTTTGTATGTAACCAACATCGTCATTTTATAATTTTTTCCCCATAATTTTTCCCAATGCTCCAATTTGATATTGTACCCAAAATTTTTAGCCCAAATTATCATTGTTTCTTTCACAGTTTCCTCCTCCATTTTAAATTTGAGAAGGCAATTATATGTTTTGGTAATCATTTTTTCATCAGTCCCCGTTAATATTTTATCCAATTCTTGTTGCTCATTTTGAAATCCATATTGTTCTGAATCTTTTTTATATCTTGTTTGAATCTGTAGGTAAGACCACCAGTCTATTTTAATTCCCTGTGTTTTTAGATCCTGACTTGATTTGAGTTTCCCTTGCCCATCTAATAGCTCTTTATAAGTTACTATCCTGTTTAAATCACTTAAATTAGGGTAAACCATTGCTTCCATACTTGATATCCATTTATGAATTTTTGTATAGAAATTTCTTTTAATTTTCATCCGCCCTGAGTCTTCGGAGAGGGGCGACATATAAATTTAATTAATTAAATTTAATTAATTAAATCCAAATCTCTAATAAAGCATCTCTCACCTGGTGTCTCTGAAAATATTTATGGGCTTTATTCTTTCCTTCCCAAATAAAGGCATGCCAGCCCCGCTGTAGATCATGTCCAGCAAGAATGTATTTTATAAAACAGGGCATTTTGTGACTCATTGTGTGCTTTTTGTTGACTTAAAATGAATGGAATACTTGTTATTATTTGTATTTATTTGAGTGTTGGTTTGAAGTGATTAGTTCTGCATTTTTAATCTTGTTATTGTAAACAGTCTGGAGTTGTGTGAGGTATATAAGCTTTGTAAATACAGGTAGCCCTTGACGTACAACAGTTCATTTAATGACTGTTCAAAGTTACAACATGTGAAAAAAGTGACTTATGATCGTTTTTCACACTTATGACCACTGCAGCATTCCCATGGTCATGTGATCAAAATTTGGATGCCTGACAACTGGTTCATATTGGTTGCAGTATCCTAGAATTATGTGATCACTTTTTGACACCTTCTGACAGGTAAAATCAATGGGGAAGCCAGATTCAGTTAACAACCATGTTACTAACTGAAGCACCACAGTGATAACTATGGCAGGAAAGGTTGTAAAATGGGGCAAAATTAATTTAACAGCTGTTCACATAGCAACAGAAATTTTGGGCTCAATTGGGATCGTACATCCAGGACTATCTGAAAATAAATTCCAGTCTAAATTTGAAATAAAATAATTAGTATTTACCCCAAGATTATCAGTCTGAAAAAAGGCCTCATAGCTGGAGATAGCAGCAAGGATTGAATCAACTTCTTTGATGAATTTCTGCAATGCTACATTTTCCTGTAGCTTCTTCTGTCGCTCCATCCATAACTCATCCAGCTGATTTCTTCCTTGAGCAATTCTGTCTATATATTTACCAACATCAAGAGCTCCAATGTTAGATGAACTATCTGCAACCTTCTCAGCTAATTCTTGCAGCTGTTTAAATCTGTCAAAGATTCCAAAACAATTGCATAGATAACATCTTTCTTTTGTTTGAATAGTATCTACACATATTCATGTTTTAAGGTTTTCAGAGTTACACATGCTTCCTTATAGAGGCATAATTGATTAAATATATCTATTCAATATTCTATTCACAGATGGACAAGGATGATAGCATTCAATTGTTATTGTGGAATGTTCAATATTGTCCTGGTTCTTACATTGCATTAAAATATTATGTTATTTTGGCTTAGAGAGTTCTGTTAATTCATCCATTATAGATTATAACCACCATATCCGATTTACTAGGACTTAATCTTTTACATAAAGTCAGCAATGGTAACCAATAACTATGATTTAGCACAGTTTTGCAACACCTCCCCTCTCTGCTTTTGGTGATGAAGTAATATATGACTAGAATGAATAATCACCTCTGATGGTCCTTTTTTATAGCAGTAATTATGGTTTAAAACTGTCTAAATATTTATTGCAGATTGTATCATGATTACTGTCTCAGCAATTCTTATTATTACTACATGGTCTTATAAGTACCTGTGATTCTGACTCTGTATCTCTTCCAGCAAGTCCTGGTGTTCTTTCAAGAGCTGTTCTGCAGAGATCACATCTATACACATCTCTTCACTTGTCAGCTTCTCCTTCATACCATCAATCCACAAGAGAAGTCTGTGGCTCTCTTGCAGAAAAGCTTGTTGATCCTTTGCTATTTGCAAAACCACCTTCTTCTCCTCTGCTTTTAACTTTAACATTAATAATAGATTCTCCATGTATTCTCCATGTTCTTTTATGGCATGACTCTCTGCAGGATTAGAATCTTGGATTCTGTGTAATGAAGCCAGAGACACATTCTTGAGTTAGAATTAATTCCAATTATTAACCAAAGTTGAATTTCCCTGAAAATAGATATGCCTGATACATTGTCCTGAATACTGTTAATTCATTGATTTTGTTCCACAACTAAATATTATTATATGATGAATATAATATGATAGGATAAATTCCCATGATTTGGCAATTGGTGTGAACATATTTCCAGAAAATTAATTAGAATCTATGTTAGTTTCAGCTAAGAGATACTAGCTGAAAGTTAATTCTAGTTATGAACTCATCATCTTGCTGAATGGAGGGCTGCCTTCCTAGATTGCTGTATTAATTGAAAATATGAAATTGATGTGAAATGTCTTGTGCATTTATGGAAATGATATGACCACGAATAGTAGTATAGTAGTCAATTCAAATAGAACCAAGATTAATGCAGTGGTTAAAGAGCCAGGGTAGAAACTAGGAAACCATAACTTCTAATCCTGCCTTAGACACAAATCCAACTGGATGGCTTTGGGGCAGCAACTCTCTCTCAACCCTAGGAAGAAAGGAATGGCAAACCACTCCCAAAAAATGTTGTCAAGAAAACTGCATGAATTAATCTGGGCAGTTTCTAGGAGTCAAGACAGGCTTGGAGGCACACACAAGTTGCCTTCAAAGTTAATTTGAAATTACTTAACCATGAATATCACTAAGCAATTTTGGGACAGTCATAAAAACTAGGAAGCTACTTATGCCAGCTGGAATGACTTCTTCTAGTTAGATTTTGTCTGATGTGTTAGGTTTTGTCTGAAGTGTTTGGTAGAAGTGTTACTCAATGTCTCAGGGAGGACTTGGTGTCAGTCAGGGTTGAAACTAGTAAGACAAATTCTCTACTATTGGGGCTTATAGCCAGGAGCCTTCTTGTAGGTATAGGCTCCCTTTCAACTAAGCTAATTTTGTGATTGTTACAATGACTTGAGCCAAAGAGGGGTAAGATAACTTTGTAGGTTATTCTGCGTCCCTTGAAGGAAAGCAGGAGTTACTATAATGAAAAGAAAGGACCTTGAAAAATATTGTTTTGGGCTTTGAGTACAAAGGCCATTCCTAATAATAGTGATTCCTAGGAAATCAACCCTGACTGTTCTTTGAAAGGACAGCTACTGAAACTGAAGCTCAAATACTTTGTCCACATAATGAGAAGAGAGGACTCGTTGGGAAAAAAAAAACCTGATGTTGGGAAAGATTGAAGGCAAAAGGAGAGGGGTACGGCAGAGGATGAAATGGTTAGATAACATCATTGATGCAATGAACATGAATTTGGGCAAACTGTGAGACAGTGGATGATGGCGGGGGGGGCGGCGGCGTGGTGTGATATAGTCCATGGGGTCATGAAGAGTCGGACATGACTTAGTGACTGAACAACAACAAATAATATTGATGTGATGCTACTTGGGATGCAAATTGAAACAGCCCCGAGAGGCCATCAATGTGATACAGAAAGTCCATGTGACCATCATGAGTTTTGCAACATAGGCAGGATAGTAACATAAAACCATCCTATGGTTCTCTATCATTCATATATGCAAAGATGGGGGTGAGGGGAAAGAAGAGCAGTTGGCAATGTATGGCTGCTTTCATTTCAGGGTTAGATCTTAAGGATCTAACATTTACATTGATGTGCTCTAGATTTTATCAATACAAGCAGGCATTATGGGTTATTACCACTTCTTTCTATCCATGGAGAAACTCTATCTGTGTGGTTGATATGAGTTGATACCAACTTGATAGCATATAATCCATCCATTCATCCATCCATCCATCCATCCATCCATCCATCCATTTCTCTCTATTCAAAGTAATTCCAAACTCCCATCTATTCAATGAGGCAAGCAACCTTTCTAAAAAAGAAAAATGCATTTCCTCATTATTACTGCTAATCAATTAAAGAAAGAGGTAGGCATCATTGCTATACCTAATTTAAATTAGATATGCAGGTGTCACTCTTTGCTTAAATCTGGCATCCAGATTATAAGTGTAACAACTATAATACTATTACTATAGTAAAGAACTGATTTCTTACAAATTGGCTATCCTCTTTTGGTATTCAATTTTTCTCTCCAGAACTAAGATGTCTCTTTCACAAACTGAAAGCTTGCATGCCTGCACTTCCAAGACAGCAGGCTTGCTCCCTTGCCCCAAATCCTCAAGGCTGGCCATCTTATCTTGTAACAGTTCTTGAGTGTCATGGCAATCCTGAAGGAACGTCTTCACATCAGTAACCCCAATCAGTTCTGACCCTTTTTCTTCTTTTAATGCTTCCAGACATTCCCATCTAGAAAACAACAACACAATAATAAAGCAGAGCTCATTATGATTAGTCAGGAATATGTCTGTATATAGAGAGATATTAAATTTTAAGTTTTGAGAATAGTTTAAATATAGAAAGCAGAGAATAGCAATAGTCTGTTCATTATATTGTGCAAGTACATTGGAAAACAAATATGCACCTGGCAATTTTCTTGAGAAAGTGTTTCAGAAGTAATTTGCCATTGCCTCCTTCTTAGGGCTGAGAGGGAATGATTGGCTCAAAGTCATCTAGCTGGCTTCGTGCCTAAAGCAAGACTAGAACTCCTGGTCTCCAAGTTTCTGGCCTGGTGCCTTAACCACTATACCAAACTGGTTCTCCTAATCATTATTATTAGGGTAAAATAAGAATAAATGCATATGTTTTGGAAAAACTAATTATTACATATATATTTAAGGGTGTGGGTCTTTTCAAACATTTGCAAGTTAGAGTCTTATATGTCACTGCACCAAGTGTCTAAAAGACCATAAATTAAAGATGATGTGTTCATTTGCTATCAGTTGTATTTTTTTTTTACCTCTTGTTTATCTCTTGCTTACGAGTTTGGATCTCCTTCTGTTTTCCGGGACACCTCTTAGAAAACATATCTGCTGAGGAACTGATCTCATCCAGCTGTTTTTGCCCAGCAGCCAATTCTATTAGGAAATTCTAAGGAAAGAGACAGTAAACTAAATCATATACTTTCATCTCTGCCATAGTTATTTATGGAAATTATCTTGGCTGGCCTGGGACAAGTAAAATGACAAATGTATGCTTTTTTGATGCTATTTTGCCATCATCACAATTTGTTGCAGAAACTGTTAATTGTTTGTAATTGTTTACAATCACTGTCTTATGAAAATTCTCTTCTTTATTATGATTAATGTTTTTGCATATCAAACGTTTTTCCAGATGGGGCAACCTCAGGCACTATCAGCCAAACCTAATGGATAGCTATTCCAATTTCAAACATTAACAGATTTCTGAAAGACTTAACAGAAGTCTGAAGAAATGGTGGGAAAAATGGGAGGATTACAAATGGAAAATGACAACATCAAAAATATCACTTTAATTGGGCACACAGGGTTTCTTCAATTTAAAATGCTTAAGATAAACTCAGTCCTTGAATGGGCAGAACACTTTACCAGCATTTATTTATGCAATGTATTAATCCAGATGGAATTTATAGATACTGATAGGATAATAAAAGCAATTAGTATAGGTTATTAAAAGGCAATTTGATACATTAAAATTAATACATATTGGTGCCAGTGGGTCCATAATCACACTCTTTTGCACTGGAGGAGCTTAGAGGGGAGGTGGGTTTTGAGAACACTAGTGGGTTTGCCTGTCAGTCAACACTTACTCCTGGTTGTGTTTGTTTCAAACAGGTGCAACTAAGAAGGGGTTGTGTGGTAGAGTGGATAAGAAAGCAGACTTTATCTTTTCCTCCAGCATTCCAACTAGGGCTACTCTTGAACAAGCACACAACCATTTCTCAACCTGGTTTAAGAGATAATGAACACACTTTGCTGCTGGCTGACATGTTTTGAAAGTTGTTTGAACAGGATCTATCCACCTTTCAAAATAGCACCCAATATCCTTCTTTCAAAGCCAAGACTCTAAGCTTGGGATCAAGACAGTCCTGTTGGTAAGAACTCCCACTGTCCCACTAGAATGGTTTTGATGGACCATGCCAGAGGAATATCTGCAACAGCTTGAAATGCTTAAGAGCTATCAGGCTCATGCCATTCCATAGGGTTTATTGAAATAATACTGATAAATAGATCAGGGGTGTCAAACTTGCAGCGTCACGTTGTCATCACGTGACGTATTGTGACTTCCCCCCCCTTCACTAAACCGGGGATGGGTGTGATCAATGTGTGATGCATCTGGCCTGTGGACCACGAGTTTGACCCCTGGAATAGATAGTGAAACAAATTAAGTTATACTACATGAAGGCTGCTAAGAGCTGCTGCCTTCTTGGGTTGTATGTGTACATTTTTTAAAATTTACTTTAACATTGGAAGACCTAAGGCTAATTTAGGGCTATTCAGGTTGGGAATGAGAATGAGATGTAAGTAATTTTGCAGAAATATGAAATCCCCAACCCCCAAAGTGCAGGAAATCCAGGACATATTTGCCCTGGGGTCAGATACAAAGTGGGAAAGGATTTAAGGTTTATAAAGGCATAATTTGTCTGGAATGAATCTGTCTGCCTTTTTTTTATGCTTTCATTTTTAAAAGTGAAGCTCGGGATTAAAAAGTAGATTGCATATGGACATACAATAATCTTCCTGCAAATACAGGTAGTCCATATTTAATGATGGTAATTAGGATTGGATTTGTTAAGTCATAAATAATTTATCACCAATTGTTGTTCTTCTTCAAAGGGAATAATCCAATTGCTTAATCTTTGCACTGGGTTTCAAATTGCAATATTATTTTCTATAACTTGTAGATCCTCTGCTTGTCCAATAATTAGCCTGCAAAGATATTTCAATTTCATTTAAGTCTCTGTTGTTTTGGTTGCTATTAACTAACAATGAATATTTCACAGTCTGAACAAGCACAAGTCGTTTTCTTTGCAGATTTACCAGTCAATCAAGATATCTAATAATTGGCTAAAAATCTTGCCATAGTTTTACTGAAATGTAATATTTTATGTCAGTGTTAATCTTTTGTAAATGAAGACAAATCAGGAACTCAAAGTACATCCTGTTAATAAAGACCTGGAATTTTTGCTGCATAGCTTCCACATTGTTGGCTTTGGGTTGAATGGTCTGGAAAATTTTCTCCTTGTCATCTATCCAAGACTGAAACTCTTCACAGGAGTTGTAATATTGATAGAGTTGGATTCTTTCTTGTAACTCTTTTTTCCTATGCTGTTTGGAAGAAATTAGAGATGCTTGAATAAGCACTAAAACATTGCAGATAAAGTAGGTATTTTAGCAATAAAATTAGTTAGAAATATCAACATCAGTTTAAGAAAATCCATGTTTCTAAACCCTTCATTCTACACACCCGTCTAAAGATTATTAGGAAAAAATAATACCTCAGCCATGGTTTGCAGTTTTTCATACAGCAAAACAATGTTCTTCTGCTTTTTCCATATGTTTTCCATAATAAAGTGTGAATCAGAGCCAAGCTGTCCAGCGAATGTAGGTTTGACAAGAGTCTGTGAAAGATAATGATTTGATGGCATTTTAGCTACTCTCTGGTTGTTGATTTCTGAATTTGCTGCTGGCACAGATGCCATCTATTCAGAGAACTAGACACAAAATTCTATGCTCAATACCGAGTTCTGTCACTCACAAATGCTAAATACGCTTAGTGCCATCTTAATTTATATATATCTATGGAGATTCTGGGTGGTGGTGGGGAATGGAAGGATTTATACACCTTGCAGATAGCTGGTCATTTGCATTCTTTTAGAGCAAGGGTGTCAAACTTGCATCATCATGGAAGCATTGCATGACGTATTTGTTGTGACTCCGACCCCCGAGCCCGTCTTATTGGAGGGAGAAGACTCTGAAAGTGAAGGAGAGGAGTTGGCAAGGCCTCCCTTTCCAGGACCCTCCTCTCTGGCAATGCCTCAGGTGTCTTCCGAAGGAGAATAGATAAGCTAGGAGCCAGGCATTTCCGAGCAGCTGCAGTTAGACAGCGATGGAGATAAGTCTTGGCTGGATCCCCGACAGCGTCGGAAAGACAAGCACACACAGTAGAGAAGGAGGCTTGCCAGAGATTAAGCTGAGTCACTGGACCACACCCCACAGGGGATAAAAGGGGGTGTGGTGGCCATTCAGGCTTTGTGATGGACAAAACTGAAAGCTAGCAAGTCGTTCTGCATTTCTGGAACTTTGTAATATACTCTGCTTGGACTGATTTTTTGGACTGGACTTGACTATTCTTTGGCTTTTGTGGATTTTGATGTTTTTGGTCGGAGGAGATAAACCTCTCTTTGTAAGTAAAAAACTGTTGGCAAGCAGCCACTGGGTTGCTGCCAATTCTGTTATCAAAGGAAATTCTTGTCTGCTGGTTTATTTTAACTCTTGGTCGACTGCTGGTGTGTGTGTGTGAGACGGGGACAGAACAGTATTGGAACTTTCCCCTCTTCACTAAACTGGGTTTGGGCGTGGCCAGTGCGTGACACATCCAGCCCGCAGGCCATGACTTTGACAGCCCTGTTTTAGAGAATCATTGAGGCCACTTGGAGGTTTATCTGTGTTTTCAACTGTGCTTTCAGCAGTTCCAAGAAAGCTCCACACCCATTTGCACTACTCAGGTGACCCTGAGGACACAGATAAACCTCCAAATGGCCTCAATAACTCCCTAAAAGAATGCAAATGGCCAGCTGTCTGCAAGGAGTATAAATCCTTTCATTCCCCACAATCCAGTTGGAGCTGAAGAAGCTTCTTGGATGAAAAGCAAAATGTTTTCAAAGAAAAACAAAAAAATCAAGTTGCTTCTTGAAAAAGCACCTTTGTGACTTCATTTATATTCTTAAAGATTGATTAGTATTACAAAATAAGGTGCATCTATAAGATAAGCGTTTATTACCCAGAGATATTTAAATATAGATAAAATGATATAAAATGGAGACTGCCTTATAACATTAAAGTTTGAATAAGCAAACAATACAGGAAAAAAAATGATTGATCATTAGATAGAATGAATGATGATATAATCACAAAACAAAAGCACATGTAGATGTGTTTACATTATCATATAATCCAAATAAATAACATTTTCCTTCTAAGTTTCAGAATGGCAATTTTCTCAATTTTATAAATTAAGAATTCAATATGGAAATATGAAACCATGATGGCTAAAATCTCAGGCCTTACATAGATCCATGGAAGAAGGAAAACATGCCATTTGTAGAGAAACATTTTATCAGAGATCACAGGAACGGAATTTATTTTAAATAAGCCTGAATTAGGAGGGCAATCGGAGATGTGTCTTTTCATTTAGTATTTTTCCAGCTTGTCAACTTTAAGCATGTCAGTGCAGAATTCTGGGAGCTGAAATCCACATATCTTAAAATGTCCAGGTTTAAAAAATACTGGTTTTAGTGCATCAGTAAGTTCGTGTATAATTTGGGCAGACAGTTATGTAACTTAAAAGATTGTCTGGGTGCTACATACCACTTGCTGTGCCACAGAATGGGCCTGTTCCTCCAAGTGGCTTATTTCTCTAAAATAAGCAGCAAGCTCCTTTTCCAAACGAAGATGACGATGCAACAAAGCTTCTGCACTAGATTCATCTTTCCCATAATCTTTGCTGGCTAGGAGAGTGTGTTTTTCCTGGAGCCAGGAGTCAACCTCATTAATATCTGCAAAGTACTGAAAGGAGAAACAAGATCAAGGTATTGTGGTGATACCTACAGATAACATTCCACTACAGAATAATTTATGCAAAGGAAAAGAATCATTTGCTTAAATCCCAATGTAGGCCCAGAGCTACATTTTGCCCACACTGAAAAAAATTGATCAGACTTGGTCAAAACTGATAGTATACTAGAAGTGGGAAAAAACAAATTCATTCAGTATTTTTAAAAAATGATATTAAAACACGGAAACACAGTCATATCTATACAAGTAAAAAGCCCAGAAAATTGATAACTGTTAGAACAGTGGCCTCGCTTACTACAGCCCCATTAAAAACCATTCACTTATGATATGGTGATAGGGTATCTTAAAGAATTCAAAGTTAATAATATTTTTTTCAACTTTTTTTTACCTTGTTTGGACAAAGGAGGAGACTGACTTACGTGTTGAATGAGAGCAGCTGTATCCAAACGGATCTTACAATTAGTCATCTCATCTTGGAGCTGTTGGCATAATTGCTGGATGCCTTTCAACTTCTTCTGAATTTCTTGGTTTGAAGGATTGTTCTGGCTTAACTCCTGGCCCTTGCAAATTATTTTAGAACAAATTGCTTGATGGGAGTCACACTCAACTTGGAGAGACTGCCAGACAGAAATTGGGAAATTATTGTTGGATGCTGCCATAACTCTATATAAAGCCAATAAAGTATAGTGGTTAAGGATTGAGAGTGGGGAACCTAAATTTCTAATCCATGGGTGATTTAGGACTAGCCACTTTTCTCTCAGATCAACCTATATACAGAAAATGGAGGGACTTTTGAGGAAGGAATGATGGACTGAATGGACCAAGGAATTTATGAGTAGAATATTTGCTTGGAACCACTCTAGATAAGGAGAGGATGGGAGATTGCCCACATGTGTTTGGACAGCTGTTCCTCATATGGAGACTACAGAATAGCAATTTTCCAAGGGTTAATGGTATATGAAATGACCTTGGAACATAGGATTAAGAGACACTGCCTACAGAATGAATAAAGGTAGAGGAGCATGCAAAAGAACCTTGGTAGTACAGTGGTTTAAAGCACCCTGTTATTAACACAGCTGCCTGCAATTACTGCAGGTTCGAATCTTACCAGGCTCAAGGTTGACTCAGCCTTCCATCCTTTCTAAGGTAGGTTAAATGAGGACTCAGTTTGTAGGGGCAATAAGCTGACTTTGTATAAATATATACAAAAGTATGAAGCTATTGCTTAACGCATTGTAAGCCGCCCTGAGTCTCCGGAGAAGGGCGGCATATAAATCAAATTTAAAAAAAATAAAAAAATAAAAAAAATGACCAATGGACAGAGAAAAAAGTTTAGAAAGGATCTAAACTTCTAAAAGTTTAGAAAGGATCTAACTTATCAGACAGTAAAAAGAGATGGCAGGAAATTTGTACTTTTAGATTTACAAGATTCTTACAATGTATGAAGCCTTACAATAAAATAGAATTAGTTCATCTTGTTATATTTCCTTTCTGGTCTACTTGGGATGCTGGCAGCAGCCACAATTATTAATGTCAGTAATGATTGTCTGCTTGTATAGATAGACTTACTTCTTTGTATATTTCTTTTCCTTTATTATAGTCTTACTTTTCTCTTTCTTCTCTTTCTTTTTTCTTGCACATCTATTTTTTTCTAAACTTTTTAAAGTTTTAAACAAAGAAAATAGATTTTACTGTCATAATCAAAATTGTTAATAAAATTATATAGAAAAAGCAGGAAGAAAGAGGGCAATATATGCTTCTTAGAGTTTTCAGAGAAATATAAGTAATTAGGAAATGCTAGTGAGTGTTTTGTTTTCTTCTTCTCTGTAATGCCACCTTATGGCTTCATCAGAAATAACAATGAGAAATATAGTTTCATCGTTACATTCATGGTTTTTCTCTGGATTTCTATTAAAATTGCACAAATGATAAAGAAAATATATTTTACCAACCTTATGGTTTTGGAGAGAGGCTGAAATATGAGTGAGATCATCCTCTAAGGTTCCCATCTTCACTAATTTCCATTTGTCAGACAACCATTTCTCCTCTTCTTTGCATTCATGAAAAAATTCAAGAAGCTTCAAAGCCCCTTCCAACTGATGTTGCCTGAATCAAGCAAATAAATGATGTACTTTAAAAGGGTTAAAACTGGAGATTATTTCAGGTTTTTCTAGCAGTTCCAACTTATTAAAATATAAAATACAGTATAGAACCAACCCTACCGTTACTCCAGAATCACACAACAGAAAAAAAACAATGGAACAACCTTCTAAATATTTGCTGTTATAAATTGATTTGTTAAAATTATACTTCTATATTTCTGTGTTTTCCTTCTCTTGGAAAAATCTCATGTGTGTCGCTTAATTTAATATTACACTTCTCAGCAAAATTGAAATGCATTAAATAAAAGATAGCTGTGTAAAAACCTTGATTTCCCCCCCCCCCCCCCATAAGTTTTATTCTGGGACAACATTTAAGAAAATGGTAAATAAAGTTCCTTCCAAACTTTAAGAAAACAAGGCCAAGCCAAATTAAAATACATGTTCCAAAAAATCCCCCAGTCAAACAAAAAAACCAATTCCTCACCCTTACTCTACACAACCTTTGATGCTAAGGTTTCCTACAGATTGCTTTCATGCTCATTCTGTATTAATATGTAACTGAAGATGTGCCTACTATTTAATAGTATTTAGTATATAGTATATATTTAAAAATCCCTTCTCACCCCAAATAGGTCTTCCTCAATCTTGGGCCCTCTACCAGAGGCCTGGGAGTTTGAGGTTCCTGCACTTATATTAGCTATCCTAGCACTGCATTCTTCTGCCTAGAGAGCTCTGATGTTGTTCCTGGCATTTGTTGGAGCCAGTTCCCAATTTAGGAGACACAGCCCTGAGTACTCCTATCACCACTTTGATTTTTTACTTTCTACATTCCCTCCCTCAGGTCCTGGTAGTTTTCCAGATGTTCTGCTTTCCAGAACATCTTCCTGATGTTGCTGTTCTGACAGCTGCTGTCATTTGGCATCACTACATCTGTCAATACTCTGTCTTCTGGTCCTTGTCTACCACCATGATACCTGATTGATTTGCTAGTACTACCTTGACTGTCTGGATAGGGAAGTCCCACAGCTCTTCTGTGGAATCTCCCATCTTGATTTAGGAGTGCCTAGCCCATATACTGGGCAGATGTTCCTGCATAGAATGACATGTGTCTGAGAGAGAGGGGGGAGGGAGGGAGGGAGGGAGGGAGAGGGAGGAAGGGAGGGAGGGAGGGAGGGAGAGAGAGAGAGAGAGAGAGAGAGAGAGAGAGAAAGATGAGTGTGTGTGTGTGTGTGTGTGTGTGTGTGCGATGTAGCCAAAAATAATTATTCTTCCCAGATTCAATTTGAGTGCTTGGAATACTTGCCAATGTCATTCTTAACGTACCAGAATTATTCTGCCCTTTGCCTGAATATCAAAAATTTTAAATGCTTTGAGATTATTTATAACATGCCTACGCGTGCCTTTTTAAAATCATTTAAATCATTGACAAAAATGTATAGGGTTTATCTGAGGGGGATGAGTCCCCATGGCCTCTCATTTCTCTCTGATGAATGAATGGAACAGAGAAACACAATATACTGTATGTATAGAGAATCCCAATCTAAGATCAGGATCTTTCTCTTTTTGCAGATTAAACCAAAGCATTCATCAATATTTACAAGAATTTTACCTTCTTTGGCACGAATCCTGAAGGTTCTGATGTAGCTGATGAAGCATCTGATATTTGGCTTGAAGAATTTTTGATTTGAGTGGTTTCCTTTGTATTATATCTTCTGTTTTTGCAGCAATGTACATGATGCTTTCTTCAAGAGAAGAAATTTGGGAGGCAACTAATTTGTGCTTTTGTAATAATTCCACTGCTTCTAACAGCTCCTTGCCACAATCCTTAGAGCTTACTAATATCTAGAAATAGAGTGAAAGAAAAATATTTTGTATGTTTTTCAGCTACTTGATTGCAGGGAGTCCCCAAATTCATACATAGCTTGTAATATAATATGTTAAATAATTTACTACAATTGGTTGGGTTCATACATTATACTAAGCCACAAACCATGATTTACAAAAGAGAGTGACGAATGTTATCCTTATTATACATCAAACTCAAAACAAGCAAATTTTATTGATATCATCCAGTTCAATTAAGTAATGTTACCATAGATGCTTAGTACGATAATGTCATTTTGCTAAATCATGACAATATCTATTACATATTTGCATACGAAAAAAAAAAAGGAATCATGGAATGGTGACATATTCTACAACACCCTTTCATAATCTGGTGCCCTCTAATATTTGGGGGAGCAGAAGAAGAATTGTGAAACAACCAGAGTGGGAAAGTTTGACATGCTACTTGATATACGTTCTGTGACAATTTCTTTAATACTATTTTTGGGAAGGACTTGATAGATGAACAAAAATGCCAAATCCAGTTTAAACATCTGGCTGACCATAATAATAGTAGGGAATATGTTACCTGGTATTGCCATCTGCTGAGATAGAGAGAAATGTCCTAATAAATGGTTGTATAAGATTTTGTGCTGTGATGGAATGTCTAACAGGGAAAGTAGAGGAAGAAACAGAATTGTTGCAAAACAAATTCTTCAGACTAGCAAGGAGGGACGTACAGTGATACCTTGGTACTCACTTGCTTTGAAACTCATCAAATTTCCTACTCAACACATTTGACATGAAAATTTTGTCCTGGTACTCATCCTTTGTTTGGTACTCAATACACAAGCTAGAATTTATCAATGTTGACTACCTTGTGATTCACTACATTAATTCCTTATGGGGAAAAAATGTTTGGTACTCATTGTTTTTGGTACTCATTGCATCTCCCAGAACCAATTAGTGTTGGTTCTAGATGAATACCGAGGTACCATTGAATGTGAAAGAGACTTGGAGTAACTGTCTTAATTTTGCTAGGTAAAAATGCTAAACTGCAGACTTCTTTTAACAGGCTTTCAAGATTCTGTTATCAATATAGAATTTTATACAAATCCAAATGGTTCCTATTTGTTTGTCTGCCTCAAAAGGCTTTATACATACCAGGCTTTGTAATAGAAAAAAGCAAACTAATTAATGCTTTCTGGATTTGCACACTATTTCTTCCTACATACAGTATCATTGGTTTTCAACATATCATCTAATTTAATGGAGACAAGCCCTCCACAAAGACATGTGAATAGATTTTTAGGAGTAGTTACAATCTATGGTTTTTAAGTTCAAATGCTCATTTCAGATACCCCTCTCCATAATACACCCTTATTCGTTCTGATTCCATGAGCTATGAATTGGAAGCATTCATTAATGACCCTAGACACCAATGTCTTTCTTTAGAATGAATAACTCAATATACCTGCACTCCTTTAAGTTCTTCCATAATGGTGTCAATGTCCCTCAAAAGGACTAGCACTTCCTGCATCTTTCCCATAATGTGTTTTTGTCTTTTGAGATGGCCCCAGAGATCTTGCCATTGATGAATGATGTCCATTTGCCTGTGGAGAGAGCAAAAAGAAGGGAAAAAATGCGATATCACAAGACTTCACTAATGGGCAATTCAAGTTACCCCATATTCTGATGTCATTATGTGATATATTTCTATATATCTTATTTGTAATTTAACTTATTTATAACTTATGCTGCTGCAGGGAAACATGAGGTTTAATCCAGTGGGGAAATGCAACTTCAAACTGTAATATTCATTAGCAATTCTGAATTTTTTCAACTTCTAGCTTGACCATCTGATGATATATGAAAAATGTGAATTGTAGAACAAGGTGGAAGGAGAGCCTCATAACAGTCCATGTGGAATTTCTTTTTCTTTTTTTTTTCATGCCCTCTGGGACTTAGTGCAGCTGAATTAGTTGGACTATGCCATGACCCAGCTCAAAAAAAAGTCGCTATGTGCTGGAATGGAGTGGAGTTGCAGGTGAGATCTGCAGAATTGGTCAAGCTAACAAAAGATGCCCAGGACAAAATTGGTTTAGGGAGTGCAAGGAATTTTAAGTTCTGGCAGCAGCTCAGGTGAGAAGCAATCAAAGCTAAGACTATAGAAAATAGCCAGCAATCAAAGCATCCAAACCTAGTTTGACTAAAGGGTTTTTAGGATTCAGGCAGAGAAGAAAAGAAGATAAAGAGAAGAAATGTGTGCAACAAAAGAAAGGACAAGAAAAAGAAAGGGCAGGGGGAGCAAAAGAAATGTACAAAAATTTACACAAATATATGTAGCATAGAAACATGGAAATCCACAGAAAAGCATAGGCTACATTAAGGCAAGAGAAAGAAATCTACATAATTCAAAACTAATTGAATAAGATTTATAGCATATGCAAATAAGATTAGAAAGAGTTGTGTAAATAGATACATATACAAAGACCTTCATCCCTTTGTAGACATATTAGATTTTAATTGTGCAATTTTGAAATTGTAAATGCTTGCATTATATTAGCAGCTTGTGCATATTTTGTTCTTTCTTGTTTTACTCACTAAGATGTTTTACTATTCTGATTGCCCTTTATTTTTATTTCTTTATCATCTGTCCTAACATTTTTGTTATTGGAAGAATAGAAAGTATAATACAATCAGTTGAATTTACTCTTTCCAAAGATGGAAGTTGCATTAATTCACGCTAAACAAACACCTGTCATGCGCTTTTCATTCTCTCTAACACCATATCTGACTACTGTCCCAATCTGAAGGCATCCTACTCACTTTTTGGCAATCAAGGCCTTGTCCTGATAGTTCTCCCGCATGATTTCGGCAGCCATTGTAGACAAGGCTTTGAAACGTTGGTCTTGGGGAAGCATGTCTGCTTCAATTGCCTCTAGTTTCCTAGTGCCTGCTTGAAGCTGTTCTACATTGTCAGGTTGCCAATCATCTTGCTTTTTGATTATCTCTCTCATGTTCCTCAAATAGGCCTCACGAATGGCTGCTTTCTTCAGAAACATCTGGACCTGTTGCTCAACTTTCTCAAGTCTTAACAGCTCCTGCAGTATTGCTTTTCCTCGACTGCCCTCTGCTTTCTCCAAAGCAATCCATTCTCTTTCCAGATCTCTTAAAGTTCTTCCTTCAGGGGGCAGATAAGCACGCTGATTGTTGACTTGCTGTTTGGTCCGTATGTGGAAAAAATTGGCTTCAATTATTCCCTTCTCACGGTATTTGGGAGGTTTCTCCATAGTGCGGAAGACCTTAAAATTATTCATGAGGAAGCGCATTTCCTCCAGAGAATTGGGGAAGGAACGGTCATCCAGTTCTGTCACTTTGAGCTTTATCCATTTCAAGAGTTCAAAGATCATGTGTTCATACTGGAATTTCAATTCATCTGTCTCCTTCAGGCAGAACACGATCTGCAGAAAGATCAAACATAACATGTACTTTTCTCCCTTGATTCTAGTCAGTATAATTCTACTCGCATTTTCAGCAGAGCCAAGTTTCATCCAAGAGCCTTTAAAAGAAAGTTACATGTTCCATGAGCAATTCATCATGGGATCTTAGTCTTCCGCTAAAATCAGCAATTGTTAATTGGACCAGGACTATCTCTACATTAATATACATTCAACACAGTCTTGATCCAAATTTTCTTCCCGAACTTCTCTTGGATATAAAGAAAAAAACATCCAAGTGCAATATGTATGATTATATAGTTTTGTAAGATGAGACTAATCACATAGTGCTAGAAACAAATGGATTGTGTTCAGACAAAATTATCACTGTGATGCTGCTGAGTTACTCAGAAGAAAATGCAAACAGCAATTAAAATAATGTGTGACTGTTTATACCATTTCTAGATGAATGAAAAGCTTGACTGCAAATGGCTACTTTAGGTCAGTGCATTGGACATGTGTTCCATCCTCAGTACTGAGAAGCCATAATCTATCCATGCCAAGTTGCAGAGGTTACCATGTTATAGGAATCTAGCTAAGGTCCTTCTTAACAGCATCTGTGCTTCCTTAGACATTTTTTGACTATGGAAAACTATGTGTTCCATAGATAAAGATTGCAGAAAATATGACTTCAGTAACAGAGCGGTCAATGCCTGGAATGCACTACCTGACTCTGTATTTTCTTCCCCAAACCCCAAAACTTTAATCTTAAACTGTCTACTGTTGACCTCATCCCATTCCTAAGAGGTCTGTAAGGGGAGTGCATAAGTGCACCAGTGTGCCTACTGTCCCTGTCCTAATATTACTTTTAATTTACTCTTTTCATGTATTCAAATTATGTTTATACTTTTACCTGTTATCTTATATATGCTTGACAAATAATCTTATGATTATGATAAAGATGGAGTCCACATTTTATTTGGGCCGCAGAAATTATTTACTTAAGACATACCAGACATTAGGAATGCTAATTACCAAAACAGCAATACACTGACTTTAGCAAGCCTTTTCTGGACTGTCTGACCCTGCTTCTGCCTGGAAAAATAATGGTAGTAGAATGACACATAGGTCATGATGGATCTTTCATCTGGAAATGGCACTGCCACATCTTCAGCATCCAACAACTTTAAGATTCCCAGGTGCTTCTCCGCCACAGTGAAGGAATTATTTAGATTAATTATGGGCTGGTCATGCCGCAGGGAACTGTATTGTATAAGATCAGGCCTGAAAAGATGAAAAATAAAAACAAGTAAATGAAAGAGATTATGTTTTAAAAAATGCAAGGAAGTGGACATATGCATTTTTCCCTTAGAATTTTTAGAAATTTGCTAGAGTTTTAATAGGCTATTGATAGGGGTGTCAGAGGCAATATAATACAATATTTATGGAGGAAAAGCTTAATGTATCTTTCTTCTCTGACTGGATTAGGTACTTTAAAATAAGGATACATAGCATCAGCATACAATTACAATTTATAGAATCAAGAGAATGTGAATTTGGGGATGTCCGTGTGATTAAAGTTTGTAATAGATTTATGACCTAAAGTAACTTTTCCAATAGCTGATAAAGAGTTTCACAACTTACTGGAGTGCCATCCCCTCCATGTTAATCTTATTAAATTCCCCTCAGAATCTGTAAAGTATATAGATCTGCTTTACAGAACATAGAAACAGTTTGTTGAATGACATGGAGTAATGCATGTCATTTTCTACATCTGACCTTAAAGAAATAGGATGCAACAATTCGAAATAATTTGTGAGCAAACTATATATTTGTATTCATCTTTAAAGAAATTATAGTTCAACATTTATGCAACCTTCTATATTTGCAGGAGTAAAATATTGTTTCTTACATATTTTAGCATTTTTGGAGAGGTCCATAAGGGTGAAAAAACAATAGAAAAATAAGATTTAACTTGCCTTCTAGAAGACATGGATATGCTGTGATTTGTATCTTCTAAAGTAGCATTTTTAACTTTCCATTCTAGTATTTTTTTCTGAGCATAGAAAGAAAATACCTCTCTTGTTTAAAATGGACATTCAGCATGTATTCATGATTCTTTTTCACCATAATGGCCAGCCAGGTGCAATTGCAAAAACCATAAGTAGGACATAATTGACCCTGACTCTTGTGGCTCTCCAATGACTCATCTCAAAGGCATGCTTCCTTGGATCTTGAAGGTAGCAATTGATAGCTTATTCTCTATGACATTATTCAATTTCTTATCTTGTTATAACTTGCTCTAACAGGTATCATAATTCAGCAATAAATAAGAAATGCTTCCTATATCTGCCCTGAACTTCTGGCTGTTCATGTTTGTAGGGTGATTATGGATTTTAATATTACAGAATATACTGTATATAGTATATTGTATAATAGAATACAATTCATTAGAATAGTGGATTCTAATAGTATACAAGAGAGACAGAGACAACAAAAATAAAATCCTGTCCACATTCACCCTACCACTCAAAGTTTGCTAAAATTTGCTAAAGTTTCATTATGTTCCTTCTGGATGAAAATATTTTTCTGTTATCCTTCCTTTTCCAATTATACAGAAATAATATATCAGAACACTTAGGAAAGATTGAAGTCATACTTTTCCTTACCTGTGAGCATGAATGAGGGCATTGAAAGCTAGCCCATCATTCCAGCTTTTGGAAAAGTCTTTCACATTGACATTAGAATAGCTGGCTGTCTTACATTGACACCAAACCAATAGAGCTTCATTGGAAGAAAGAGCATCAACTCTGGATCCAAATTCATCCTAGAAAGCCAACAAGACAAGAGCATTCATAGGATAATCTAAATCTAAATCAGACTCCACAAAAAATAAAACAAAGCATATCTATTATCATAACATTTCTCTTCTTAACTTATTTAACTTTATTATACAGTAATTTCATATTTATTTTCTAACCATATATTGTAATAATCAGATCCTTCCTTTCCTTTAATTGCAAGTATTAATCTATTCATTTCTGCACATTCCAATATTTTCTTAATCACGTTTTCATCTGCAGGATTCTCTTCACCTTTCCAATTCTGTGCAAATACAATTCTAGCTGCAGTTATTACATGAATAATAAAGTATACATTTTCTTTACTATAATTCCCTGGTAAAATCCCAAGAGGAATATCTCAGGTTTTAAATCAATATGCTGCTGCATCATCTTCTCCAACCACATATGAATTCTTGACTATACACCAAGGTACATGGAATACTGTTATCTTACCACTGAAGTGGTACCTATTTATCTACTCTCATTTGCATGTTTTCAAATTGCTAGGTAGGCAGGAACTGGAGCAAGAACTGGAACACATTCTGTCATGTGGTGATTGGGTCTTGAACCTAGGCTGTTGACTTTCCAGCCAATAAGCCCAGCATCTTGAATCACTGAACCATGACACTGTCAGGACACATCTACTGGCAATTCCCATCCCCTTTGCTATGGCAACTTGGAGCAGGTCAGGAAAACTATGCGGGTTGGCACACACTTCTCTCCTATGATTAATAGCTGTAAATACAAAATTTAGTTGGTTTTTTTTAATGAATTTGCTCCACCTCTCCGAGGGTTCAGAAGTCTCAAGAGTGACAGAATTTATCTCATTCTTAGATTACTGGATACAGATTTCAGTGATTATATTGATATAGATATGTAGAATATTAACTTAAACATTTCACCAATTTTGTATGAAGGCTCTGATCCTGGATCTATAGAAGAACAACATCACACAATTTCCTGCAGACAGTACAATCACTTCTATCCTTCTTTTCAGTCCTAAATGTTTTTATCAAATTTTAGATTGTTGGAGAATTGTTAAACTAACAAGCTAAATCAGAAAGAAAAAAGTGAGGACTTTTTAAATTACAATTTTACCTTGTCAAGACTGATCAATGAAATTTGAAATCTGAGGATAATTATCCACATTAATCCAAGGATGAGGGTCTGGTCTCCATCTACTATGTTTTCTGGTCCAATTAGCTTCACATGTACCTGCTGAATGCACGAGAGGCTCTTATCATTAGTTTGTTTACAAAAGACTCTGAGAATCCCTCCCCCCCCCCCCCCCCAAAAAAAAGGAATTTAGGAATAAGTCTTGGAAAATATGCAAAACATAGAGATAAACTTTTCTCCATCTTTGCTATCCTTCTTACATGCTGACTAATTTGCATGGTTTTCAGCAATTGGACAAAGGTGATGCGTGCAATCAACTTATTTTCAGGAGTGACTATGTTTTTCACAGTGCTAGTAGGTATTTTCCCTCCCCATCATGAAAGTGGAGGTGGGAAATATTGAAAATCATCAGTCGATAGAACCATATCAGTTGACAATATGACTTTCCACCTTCCCATCCTAACCAAAACTTGATTAGGGCCTGCTATATAACCCTAAATCTTATATCTCACCTTAGATTTGAGGAATTGAATGGCTTTGCTATTGTTCTCCAAAAAGTGAACTCTCATCTTGCCTTTGTTTGGCCTGGGTAGTTGTTCAGAAGACAGTAGCTCCAAAAGATGCAGGAGATAAATACCATCTTTCAGTTCAGTGTAGAGATCTAGAATCTTAATGTTTGCCTACAAAATTAAAGGATCACAAATAAAGCCAACAACAATAACGTTATTATGTTCTTAATGCTATCTTGCTTATGGAAATTGTGACATGAAGCTGATATTGGATTAGTGGTTATTCAACTGCTCAATAACAAGCAGGAGAGAGGCAATGCTCTATTTATTTATTTATTTATTTATTTATTTATTTATTTATTTATTTATTTATTTATTTATCCAATTTATATGCTGCCCTTCTCTGTAGACTCAGGGCGGCTTACAATGCAAGCAATATAGTAATAGCCTGCATACTTTTATGTATATACCTGCTTATTAGGGCTTTTGGCTACCCCTAAGCGGTGTTGTTCTATACAAAGCTGGCTTATTGCCCCCACAATCCAGGTCCTCAATTTACCTACCTCGAAAGGATGGAAGGCTGAGTCAACCTTGAGCCTGGTGAGATTTGAACTCACACTAATTGCAGACAGCTGGCAGCTATGTGCTAGCACTTAGCAGCACTTAGTCCGCTGCACCACCGAGGCTCTTGACCTAACAGGCAAAAGCTATAGAGAAAAAGGCAGGCTCAGATACCCCATTATGAAGTTCTGTTTCTAAGACTGTTCTGCAGGGTGTTGTTCTCGCTGTTACAATTTTAAAAATAATGAATGAATCACAGATTAAGTTGATTGGTGAAATTAGGCAGAAGAATTTGTTAACCTCAACAAAAAAGTGTTTAAAGGGATCATCTACGAAGAACATTACAAGAAAGCTACCTACACTGTGTTTGTAGAAAACATTATTCAGCCAGTTGGTAAATGTTTTTTTCTGCATGATCATACGTTGTGCTTGCAACTTCTTGAATTGTCCTTGTACATATTCTTCCTCCATGGTGATCTAAAAACAAGAATACTCCAACATGACTCCAACATCATCAGAAGTCCCAATTTACTGCCAATTCCCCTAAGTTCTTGGCCTGATTCTTTTTCTTTACATCAAATTCATTGGCCATAGTATTCTTTTTTTCTGGATAAAAAGTATTGTTTCTTGTGAATAGGAAAGATAGACCTATCAACTAATACATGTCTACCAAAAGATCCTTTGCAGACACCTAGGTTGGCTAAAGATATTAAGGTCTTTAGGTTTTATTACTTAATAATTAAGTGATCTTTTCGTATAGATGTATTTTTTTGGGGGGGGGGAGAGAGTTATTATCATAAACACCCAAGGTTCTTGGGATTATATCAGGTAGTAAATTAAATGTCATCATGATAAACATGTACATTGGAAACACTTTAAATGGTACTAAATAAGACATCATCTAACCTGTGGCAAACATTAAACGTAACATTTTAAACTTCTCATTTGAAAACAAAATAAATTGTAATAGAAAACATGTCTTCTTTTGATTCTCTTTATTTGTTTTACTTCATTACAAAGAACTCTGTGATCCATATGAAGACACCATCTCTGAACTATCATATTAAATTAAAAATTCAGGAACAGATATGGTCTTGTATAGAAGTCCATATGGCTGGGAATTATAGAATCCGGAATGCAGAAATCAATTCTAAGCAATTTTGTGAGTAAGCAAAATACTGATATAGTTAATGTTTAATTTATTACTTTTTAAAAATAACATTGGTTGTTAGCAAAAGTTGATGGATTGACTGTTTGTGTGCTATCAAGATTTTGTCAACTCTTTGTGACTACACTGATACATGAATGAAGGCAAATATACGTATCCCAGGATAATGTTGTAGGATCCAATCTGTGTTGGTCACTGGGACCAGTCTTCTAAGCTTTCGGACTCATGCTGGAGCCCATCCTCAGGGAACTTCTCTCTCACCAGAATCCTGCTACATTGATATATTTTCTCCATGATGACCTATCCCTAACCTGGCCTTTCGGATTTTCCAATGGTGCACTCATCACCACTGCAACTGAGTTCATCCGTTTTGCTGTTGGTTGTCCTCTTCTCATCTTGGTAAATACAGAATAGACATAAAGATAGCAAATAAGCTATTTTTCATCTTATGGACATCAAAACCAATGGAACAATCTCTGATCTAATTCCTGTTTTTAATTCTACCTAATTGCTTATAGTATGCTATTTAGCTTTGTACATCCTTTATGATTGCAAGATGTTTTCTCACAGATTTCATTCAGTTTGTATTCCCTGGAAATTTTGTTTTGTTTTATTTTATTTATTTATTAAATTTCTATGCCACCCATCTCCCCTACAAGGTGACTCTGGGCAGCTATAAGGTTAATAAGGTTCTCATATCTATGCTTCTGAATATAATCCAGTTTCCAATTCTTTTTCTCTAACATTACTCCCAACTTTGCCTTTGCCTTTGCGGCCTCTGACCCGGTGCCGATCCCGCGCGGCTCCTTGGTCCACTGAGGAGCTGAGGGAAATGAAGCGCCGGAAAAGACGCCTGGAGAGCGGTTGGAGGGCCAGTCTCGCTGAATCTGATCGAACACGGGTAAGGTCGCATATTAAGGCCTACCTAGTGGCGATAAAGACGGCAAAGTTTAATTACTTTTCCGCCTCTATTGCGTCATCAGGGAATCGTCCGGCCACCCTGTTCAGGGTTACCCGCTCCCTGCTTCATCCGGGAGTGCGGGAGGATCCCTTGGAAGGCAGGGTGGAGGATTTCGGACAATACCTGTATGACAAAATCGCTCAGATCCGGGGGGATTTGGACTCTGACTGGGTAGATCAGGGCAGGGTGACGAGGAATAATCTTGAGAATGTTATCTGGGAGGAGTTTGATGCTGTGACTCCTGATGATGTGGACAGGATTTTGGGGAGACTTAGTGCGGCCACATGTTTACTGGACCCGTGTCCCTCCTGGTTGGTACTGGCTTCCCGGGAGGTTACACGAGGCTGGCTCCAGGGTGTTATCAACGCTTCGTTGAGTGAGGGTTACTTCCCCACCGCCTTGAAAGAGGCAGTGGTGAGGCCTCTCCTCAAGAAGCCATCCCTGGATCCAGCAATATTGGCCAACTATCGTCCTGTCTCCAACCTTCGCTTTATGGCGAAGGTTGTTCAGAGTGTGGTCGCACGACAGTTTCCACAATTCCTGGAGGAAACATCTTATCTAGATCCGTTCCAGTCGGGTTTCAGGCCTGGGCACAGCATGGAAACGGCATTGGTCACGTTGGTTGATGATCTCTGGAGGGCTCGGGACAGGGGTTGTTCCTCTGTTCTGGTCCTATTAGACCTCTCAGCGGCTTTTGATACCATCGACCATGGTATCATGCTCCACCGGCTGGAAGAGTTGGGGGTGGGAGGCACCGTGTTGCAGTGGTTCTCCTTTCTCTCCAACCGGTCGCAGTTTGTGTTGGCAGGGGGGCAGAGGTCGACCACGAGGCCTCTCATTTGTGGAGTGCTGCAGGGATCGGTCCTCTCGCCCCTTCTGTTCAACATTTATGTGAAGCCGCTGGGTGAGATCATCCGTGGCTTTAGGGTGAGATACCACCAATATGCTGATGACACCCAGCTGTACATCTCCACCCCAGGCCACCCCAACGATGCCCTTGAAGTGATGTCCCAGTGCCTGGAGGCTGTACGGGTCTGGATGGGGAGGAACAGGCTCAAGCTCAACCCTTCCAAGACTGAGTGGCTGTGGCTCCCGGCATCCCGATATAGTCAGTTGACTCCATCACTGACTATTGGGGGCGAGTCATTGGCCCCCACAGAGAGGGCTCGCAATCTGGGAGTCCTCCTGGATACGCAGCTGTCCTTGGAGGAACATCTGACGGCTGTAACCAGGGGGACCTTTTGTCAGGTTCACCTGATTCGCCAGTTGCGACCCTTTTTTGATCGGGATTCCCTGTGCACAGTCACTCACGCCCTTGTCACCTCTCGCCTTGACTACTGCAACGCTCTCTACATGGGGCTCCCCTTGAGGAGCACCTGGAGGCTCCAGCTGGTCCAGAACGCAGCAGCACGGGTAGTGACAGGAGCAGCATGGTGCTCCCATGTAACACCGCTCCTGCGCGAGCTGCACTGGCTCCCAGTGGTCTTCCGGGTGTGCTTCAAAGTGCTGGTTATCACCTTCAAAGCGCTCCATGGCATAGGGCCTAGCTATCTTCGAGACCGCCTGCTGCTACCGACGACCTCCCATCGACCCGTGCACTCCCACAGAGAGGGCCTCCTCAGGGTGCCATCAGCCAGACAGTGTAGGCTGGTGACCCCCAGGGGGAGAGCCTTCTCTGTGGGGGCACCTACCCTCTGGAATCAGCTCCCCCCAGAGATAAGGAGAATCCAGGACCTCAGTGCCTTCCGTCGTGCCCTTAAAACCCATTTATTTAAACAAGCCGGGCTGGCTTAAGATGAAATTTTTAACTGTTTTAAATGTTTTAAACATTTTAATTGGTAATGAGTTTTAATTGGGCCAAATTTATATATCTTTTAATTGTTTTTTAATATTTGTCTTGCATGTCTTTTTAATTCTGGCTGTACACCGCCCTGAGTCCTCAGGGAGAAGGGCGGTATAGAAATCCAATAATAAATAAATAAATAAATAAATAAATAAACTTCAGCAAATGACTGGCTTATTTTAATAAGATTGAAACACTCCAATTTAAATAGACTCTTCACTCATCTCTCATATAAATTCTTACGTCTATTGAAGAAAATCCCCATTTTCTACTTCTCTTATAAAAAGCAAGGAATGACCTTTGATTTAAAATATAAGCATAAATTTAACAGTACCAGGAAGAGCTACAGCACATAAAGTATTTGTTTCTTATTTATGTAGAAACAGAAAAATTCTGTACAATCTTCACTTACCTAATTTTGCCAAGATGTTCTTGTTAAATTCAGAAAGCAGTCATTCAAAGGAGAGCTTCTTCATTCCAAACCAATGGCCTATTTGTGCACACACAATGAACTTTGAATGCTATGATAATAAGAAAGTATTTATAATCTCCGTGAACATCTGACCAGGAAAGAAAAGTTTATCAGAACATTGGGGGTAAAGGTTCTTGGCAAAAGGATTGTGCTAATGGCATATTCAAAGTCACTACTTCACATTCCTCAGAATCTGATATAAAACAATTTAAAGGTGCAAGGTTGCCACAGGAAAGAAAAAAGGGTACTTACATGCCATGTTGGTCCATGTGTCTGCACAAGGCTACATGTCTATGGAGATTCTCAGTCATCCAGGTCAAGGTGCTTTTTCTCAAGAGGCAGCTGGACTTTCTTGTTTTCCTTTGAAGACGTTTCGCTTCTCATCCAAGAAGCTGAAGAAGCTCTGCTTGTTCCCTCACCATTCATCCCAAAGTGCATCGCTAAATGTCTACGGAGATTCTCAGTCATCCAGGTCATGGTTGTCCCAAAGGTGCTTTTTCAAGAGGCAGCTGGACTTTCTTGTTTTTCTTTGAAAACATTTCTCTTCTCATTTTGGATGAGAAGCGAAACTTCTTCAAAGAAAAACAAGTCCAGCTACCTCTTGAAAAAGCACCTTTGGTACAAGGTTACAGTTGGCAACAATCATTTAACTATATAGGAATAGAATAACCGAGTTGGAAGGGACTTTGGAGGCCTTCTAGTTCTACCCCCTGCTCGGGCAGGTAATCCTATATCATTTCAGAGAAATGAAAGAGATTTGTCCAATCTCTTCTTAAAAACTTCTAGTGTTGGAGCATTCACAACTTCTGGAAGCTATATATAAAATATCAATTAGAAAGATATAGTTTAATAAACTTTTTACAGTAACAAAGTGTTTCTGTGTATAGGCATTTTATATATCTCTATAAATATGTTAAAAAAATATAAGTCTGTAAGTATGTAAAATTGTTATTAAATGCATGACCACATTTCATTATAACTGTCCATCTGCAATCTACACCTATTACGCAACATGTTTTTCCTCTTTTTATTTTTTCCCTGTTTAATGAAACCCAAACAAAACAACAGCAGTATCTGATTTCCTAACAGTATTGTGGGAATTGCTTTAGGCAGTAGACTAATTCTGAATGCTCTTCCTCCTCAGGCCAACAAGAAAAAAATGTAACACCAGTAGGTTGTGCAGTCTAGAGGTGTCCTTGAAAAGCTATAATGATGTCAAAATGATGACACGAGTCATGGTATCACTGAACAAATGAAATATTTCTGTAATCACATCATTCTATCTAGTACAACTATCTAGTTTGTCATTTTGATGATGATATCATCATGCATGGGACATCATTTGCACCTCTTTACCCTACTGTGGCAGTGGTTGCCCATAGAGTGACATCTACTGTACTTGGATGCAGATATCCTCCCATATTGATGTCGACAGCAATTAAATTATACTGTATTTATACTGTTTGTTCTTGTAATGGCTCAGAGCAATTCTTCTTATTTCCTGAGTCTAGTTTTCACTGCTTACACAGAAGATTGTTGGGGATGAAGATGCTACATTGGCATTGATAGAATCCTAGATTTCAAAAAGGCCTTTAGTTACTGAATCTAACCTCTTTTCACTGCTGCTTAATCCAAATTAAAACATCTCAGGTCCTCCATCTGAACAAATCCCATAAAGAGCAATTCATCATTTTTCTATGTAAAGGGTTCTACTATTCAATTAGTCCTCCTGATCAGAGGTCCGCCCCGCTTCTTTTTTAAAAGAATGTTTGACTGGAACCTGCCTTCCTGTAAAATAAATTATTGTATTGTTTCTTGCACTCTGGAATACTAGGAAACAGGCCTTTGTTTCCCCAAAAATAAAGACTGGGCGGGGTGTGTGTGGAGCTGCCCGTGCCTCTCACCAGCTTACCTCAGGGCCCCCACAACTAGGCCATCTATCCCTTGACACCTGCCTTGCCTCATGGCCACAGCACCAGTGTGCCGCTTGGCTTCCTGCTCTGCTGCGGCCGTGAGCAAGCAGAAGAAGTGGGCCGGCAGCCATGTGGGCACCTGCTGCACATGGCTGACAGTGCTGCCGCCGTGATGCAGGTATCATGGTGTGGATGGCCTGATTGCAGGGGCCCTGAGGTAAACTGGTGTGGGGCATGGGCAACTCCACTCTCCCACCCGGTCTTATTTTTGGGGAAACACAGGTATATTCTTCTGTGTAATGAAATAACATGTTATTTCTTTGTGTATTGCACTTTTTTCTAGGTATTGACCAAGTTGTATACATTTGCATATACATTGCCTATATGTCCCAATGTCTATGAAAGTCAAACCAGGCGGGTATATAAATATTGTATCTTTTAAGTGTGTGTTTCTCTTCTTCCTTTATGTTGGGTCTGTGTGCATATGTGGGCAGTGAAGAGCATGGTATGAAACTCCACCAGCACCCTGCCTCGCCTTGTGGCTGTGGCACCGCGAGCAACCAGACGAAATGGATGGGCAGCCGGTTGTGAAGGCTCTTAAGTAGGGCTTATTTGGGGAGGGGGAGGCCTTATATTAGTCACACACGTAAAACATGCTAGGTCTTATTTGTGGGATAGGTCTTATTTTCAGGGAAACAGGGTATAGACATGGCCTTTGGGCAATATGAAATAACTCCCAAACCAGGCGCTCTGTGATTTTCCCAAGTTTGTTCTTTTTATTCCAACAGACTGTTGGAAATACTATTTTTTAAACTTGGATCTGGGGAATGACATGAGTAAAACAAAAACCAAAATCAAATCTGAAAATGATTTGTGAAGAAAAGTTCTACTAGTAAAAATCTAACAATATATTCTTATGAGAGATATAATTGGGCAGTGTCTCAGAATGTCGTCTAACTGCCTTCATTCTGGTTTATCCAATGTACTGTTACTTGGTGAAGTGGATTGTTTCTATGCACCTATTTCTTTGTTTTGTGATCTTCAGAAAGTTTTTTGTAAAGTCACATTGGCTTTTTCTGCTATCCTCGTTTTTTCTTATTGGATTCCTCCCCTGCCTCCCCCCCCACACTGGAACTCTTTGCAGATGTACTTTTAATATCCCCCTTTTAAAGGAACTTCATTATCTTAAACTTTTTTCCTCTTAACATTTTCTGCTATGATATGCTACTTGTTTTTGCTCTGGGGTAACTAAAATCTACTTTTTAAGAAAAGGGAAATCTACTTTTTAAGAAAAGGGCTCAAGATATAAAATATTTTGTCAACTGCCTAATGTAATTGCCTTTAACCAATGAAGAAAAAAGGACTATCAACTGTCCGGAGCAGTCACTATGAAGACAATGTGTGATTCCAAATAAACATGAATTAAAGTGGAATTAGAAAATCATGACATTCAAAATGTGCTTTGCTGGATTAAAGACTTCAAGTAACTCCAACCATTTTGGCCAGTGATGATGTAATATGGGAAGGTATATCCCACCCTAGCGATGAAGCAAAATTTGTTATTTCTACAGGCTCTTACCAATAAAACATTAAAACTCAACGTTCTCTAGAAAATGGCACAACCTCAGAGTGACACCCAATGAAACCAGCATGACTGTATTCCTAAACTAATAAATTCCTTTCTTTCAAGTAAATGAGTCATGTTGTTGCATTAGTGAATTTTTGAACCCCGGGTGTCAGTAGGCAATTTGGTAATAAAACTATTATAATGACTAATCACTATAAATACCAGCGACGCCTAGCACATTTATTGCCAATTGTGAAATACCAGTTATTTGATTTATATTGTCCTTTGTCCATTTTTCACAATACCTACATTTTCATGATTATCTCACTGAATTAGTATGTGAAATAATCAGTGGTGGGATTCAAGTAATTTAACAACTGGTTCTCTGCCCTAATGATTTCTTCCAACAACCAGTTTGCCAAACTGCTCAGAAAGTTAACAATCGGTTCTCCCGAAATAGTGCGAACTGGTTGAATCCCACGACTGCAAATAATTAACTAATGGCTCTAGAATCCTATTGCCCTATATATTTTTTCTGCTGCCACAATGGAAGTTACTACTGGTAGAATTGGTAGAAGAAATTATTTCTATGTTCACATTTCCTATGTGATTGCTGCAAGCAGGCTGTTTCTTAAGTTATTTTTAAGACCAACAGATACAATTGCAAAAGAAAGTTTCTGTATGGGTTGTGAATGAAAATGGTAACAATAAAGAAAACAATGAGAACAAATTTGTGGTGCTTCTTTGATTAGGAAATATTTTAGTTAACAATTAAAACTCTAAAACCAACTAAACTATTGTATATGGGTTCTTTCAATTTTCTTGGAAAAACAAGTTTTTTGTTTTTACCAAATACAATATATATTTTTTTCGCCTTTGAGTCAGTGTTGATTCCAATGTTGACAAGTCCCCACAGTTCTTGGCAATGATTTTGGGAGTGGTTTCCTAGGGCTGAGAGAGTATGACTGGCCCAAGGTCACTTAACTGGTTTTCTGCTTCATGGTTTCTGGTTTCTAGCCAAATGGCTTAACCACTACACCAAACTGGATTTTTAGGCACATATTTAAAACCTTTTAAAAGGTTTTAGGATACAATATGCTTTCATTCCAAAGCTCAATTGAAGTAAACATTCTGAATTTTGAAATTTTCCATTATTCATCTAAAATCTAATTGAACTATTTCAAGCACTGAAAAACATCAGAGCAATCATGTCACTTTTTCAAATCTAAGACTGAATTTATATCAATTCTAGGACATATAAAAACTGCAGTAGTCCAATGTCAATGCTATTTTTAACCACCAGATCGCAGACCACTGCAGAAAAGATAACTTTTTGAATTGTTTTTACTAAATAGCAATTCTTTTAAGTCCATTAGCAATGGACTTAAAAGTCCAATGGGGACTAAAAAACACTGCAGTGTTTGAAAACTCTGCAAACGAGAGAATACATCCAAGATTTTTAGTAATAGTACAAAAACGAAGTAATCATACAGTATTTGAAAAAAGGAATTTCATATGGCCTCAACCCTAAAGCTGTAAGTAAAGAAACAGATATTGTGCTCAAACCCTGGAATTGTGCTATTGGTGACCTGGAGATTTCTAATTCAGCATCAAATCCTATGTGAACAAAATCCTGTTGCATGCCTTCTGTCTTCCCATATAAGTGCATAAAACCAGAAATACTGAATTTCTATTTAACCAAAGGGATTTTCATGCATATTTTAGAATCCTAAGGGTTGGAAAATCTTCTGTGGAGCTATAGTTGGATGGGTCATTTTAGAAATTGGCCAAAAATAGCCTATATATATGAACTATTTATACTATATTTAGCAATCCGTTGAGGTTTCAACATGATTCAGAGGGAAAATATGTTTGGTAACTTTGTTTGGCCGTTAGTAGTGTTGTAATGGAAGTGGTATATCATCCTGGAAAATCCCTTATGTTGTGGAAAACACTTGGGAAACTCTTGTGGAGAGATACACAGAGAAGCAATTCTTAAAGAGGCCAGAAGTACAGAGCAGTGATAACCCTTCTTTCTAATAAACCTTTTCCTCCTTTATACTATGCTTGAATCCCCGCCTCCCCCAAGAATCCAGTTGATTACTAAAGGCTATGATAGAAAATGAGGCTGGATAATCCTTTGTCTCACTTTGTTGATGCCATGGTCTTGCTGTTTTAAAGACAGTCATCAGTTTACATCCATCAGCAATTTTTTCTTTCAGCAAAAAGGAAGAAATCCGAGCAAATTTCACTTACCACAATCTTAAAAATGACAGCAGAATAATTTTAAAAAATGAGGACCTTTCAGAAATACAAGGTTTTCAGAAAAAGGGAGATAAGCAACAATTTTCATGGAATATCTACATTTGCTGTTTCTGCTACAACCCAGTAAGACATCCATGGTGCCATCAAAGTCAAACAACTCTGGCTGGTCTAAAAAGCTGAACAGGTTGGACCTGACTAGTGTTTAGATAAGAGATCACCAAGAAATACCAGAGCTGTAGACATTATTGGGAACCTGAAAACACATCCTGGAAGGAAGCAATAGAAAACTATGCCTGTAAAGAAAGCTATATGGACATGGCCCTCAAGTTGCTGGTTGCTAAGCTTGACTTGAAGACTCTTCTCCATGGACCATACAGAGTTTAAAGTGGGAAAACATGCAAACATTTGTGCATGCACACACGTGTGACTCTAAAAAAGAAAGACAAACTAAAATGGATTAAGTTGTATAGCTTTTTTATTTTTGGCAATAAATAAAATTATATATTCTGTCTATTTGTGATTTACAGATAGAATTTTCTCTTGATTTCTTTTTTCAGTGTCACAAGAATTTCAATTTTCCTTTAAGGATTTTTCTCCTTGAAATAAACTGTATCTGCTAAATCTCAATAATACAAGAGCGAAAGATGATGAATTCCTTCCAGGCACCAGGCTCTTTAATCCAATGTGGTCCTCCTGGCCATTTGTCTCTTATTGTCCTTTCTCAATAAATTAGCTCCTTCAAAAACCTTGAAATCCCCACCATTGCAAAACCAGCATTGGCCTATATACCATCCCTCCTGACCGACGGGTTAATTTTAGTAACAGAACTGGAGCTAGATTGACAGTTTGGTGGAATTTTCATTAAGCAATCTACTAAAAAAAAAAGTTGAGATGATTACAGCATCTTAATGACAATGCTCACAAAGCGGTTATAATGAAGAGCCAAAAGTGATACCCTGTTCTAATCATACTTAGTCGTAAAGTTAACCCACAAAAAAGGGTTTTCCTCAGTAAGCCATGGTTAAGCATACTATGGCTTAATGTAATGCCTAAATAAAACATGGTTCCCTGACAAAGTGTATGTTTTACAAATAGGAGATCTCATGTTAGCACCTCCACTTACAGGGATCTGAGGCAACAAGTTTGGGAAATACCACTCATCAGTGCAGAAGAGACTGAAATGGCTGGACCAATCTGACTTCATATTTGTCACATTCATATCCTGCCTTTCATCCAGAAGTTCAAGGCATCAACTTAACTATACTTGATCATTGCTTAGAACAAGTTCATACCTGACAGTACAAAGGAAGCAGCAAGAGAATAGCAAACAAGATCCCTAGGATCATTACCCATCAAAAACTGGGAATACCAAAGAATGATCAATTTTGCCTTTCACATTAATAATGAATAATATTTCTGAGAAGAATTATCAAACCAGTTTACCTGCCCCGTATGTAATTCACTTTCAGTAAGTATACCTTTTATTTATGAACGGTAGCATTGCAAAGAATATTGTTAGGTGGTTAGCAAGTTTTATTTTTATGGAACTGAATTCTCAGAATGGGTATTTTTTAAAATTATATTTGTACAAAAAGTACCCTACAGATTTATAGCTAATTAAAAGGTATCAATTACCTCTAACCTATTAGGATCTGACCACAATATTTGGTGATAGCCTCCTCTTAAATTACTTTATAAAGTAAAAAATAAAATATACAGATACTCATTTTAACATAACTTTTCAGCTATGATGTTAAATGGAACCTCCATGGTCTGAGAAAGCATATCTCTAATCACCAAATGCTGAGAACAACAGGGAAAGATACTGTAATGCATTCATGTCCTGTTTATAGAATTTCTGAAGAATCCGGCTGGAAACAAAATGCTCAAACTTTGAATCTAACCCTGCAAAACTGATATTTTATATCTTATTTATAAAAAGGCTATATGGATAATTTCAACAATTACTCTGATCACAATTAAAACATCAACCAAAATAATTATTTCTTAATTAATTTCCCCAATTTTCTCAAATGAAGTTAATATTAAAACACTTATTTTTCCATACCATATTTTTCTTTTTCCCAGTGAACTATTTATTCATAAATTTTAAACTAAACATGCTTTTAAATATTTGATTAAAACAAGGAAGCTGCACTGAAATGCATTCTTTTAGGCTAAAAATGTAATCTAATCTAAGAAAGAGTTTGGAATATCATAAAAATATTTCAAACATATTTCAAATAGAAAAAAACCCAATGTCTCTTGGAATAGAACTGTTTTAAAGTTTTGTATTTTATTATTTAAATATTTGAATTTATTTTATACCTACCTAATCCTATTTCATCCATGTGACTGTATATTTAGTGGAAATATTTCTTCTTACCCATTTAATATTTGCAAAAAGAGATTTAAAAGGCACTTCTGACAAAATATTTTTGTGCAAGAGAGTTTCTATATATACTCATAAAAGTAATTGGTGCTCTACATTGCTGGTTCCTGTACCTTACAAAGTATATCACATCCAATTCATGTCTATTTTAAAAATAAATAATTTCTATAAGGACACAAATGTGCATAGATGGATACCCTGACTAATTATAGTTTCTCATTGCCAATTATGCTCGGTGCGTTTTTTAAAAAATGCAAACGCAATTTTGCTACAGGACAAATTTAACATTTGATATGGCTCTGAAAATATTGAGATTAATATACTTTCAAGTGTACTAAAAGGATTCTTGAAAGTTTTTCTATGTAACAGGTTCCAACATTTTGTGTGTTTAACTTTTTCACAATTCATTTACCGCTCTATTCCACGCACATTTTTTCTATGGGATGGGGGTACCAAATGGATGGGCAAGTTATTAGGCAGTTCATATCCCTCCAATTTTATCTTGATGAGATGTTTTGCTAATGCAAATTCCTCTTCGTCCAACATGCCATCGTTATCACAGTCAGCAAGTTTCCAGATTTTCCCCAAGACACTGTTTGGCAGTTTGGAGGTCAGCATATCTTTCTTTGCATTGGCCCCAGAGATTCTACCATTGACCGGTGAGAGAGTGTAAAATATTTCATCATATGTGGGTTTATCTTTGGCAACGATCCATTCCTCTTCATCAGCTCCTTCCTTGGCACCTTCTCCGTAGCCATGGTCAAATGGTCCTGCTGTGGTGCCATCAAACGCCCCACCGTGAACCTTCTGTGTTGGCATGCTACGTTCTTCCTGTGTAACCAGAGTCATTAAACGAGCCACTTTATTGGCTAGCATGTTATCGACGGCTTCTATCAGTTTTGGTTTCAGTGAATGGAATTTAGTGAAGTCATAGTTCTCCAATTGTTCCTATGAAATGACAAAAACACATAACAATGACAAGTCGGAATCTTTTCAATAACTCCTTGAAGAAATTATTGATGCTTACCAAGATTGAAAAGGAGGAATACAGAATGTTGCAAACAACATTAAACAGTAAACAATAAGTTTGGGAAAATAATATTTATCCAGCCTGGACAAACAGGGTACAGGATGAAAATTTAAGTTCATTTCAGGAATAGAAAAGCAAATATCTCTAGGTACAGAATTTCCATCAGCAGCAGTCAACATAATCAATTGAGCTTCAACTCAACAATTCCTATAGAATTATTAGGAAGCCAATTATACTTTCAACATTAGTAACTTCTTATCCCACTAATGCTATTCACGAGTAAGAATCTGCACTTAAAAAATATAAAATGCATATAGTGTATACCTTGTGGAATTTTTTTCCCAACCCTTTAACAGCAGTGGCAATATGCAGCATCTGAATTTTCTTTTGGGTAAATAAGCAAATTATTGCATCCAATCTGTATGCGCTGTGAGGTACATGTGAACAGGAGGGGGAAAGGAAATGTTCTTGCTTGGTTCAGGTGAACAGGAGGGGAAAGGAAAGTGGCTTACAGTGAAAAGGCAGCAGCATTCCAAGTCACTACCCCACTGTCTCTCCCGCAGGAATGCATTGTCACCAAAAAAATTTCTGGAAAGATTTTCTTTGCAGCCCTCAGCCAGATCTGGGCCCTTTTGAACTCAATTTTATTTATTGTCTTTTCCTCTCTGATATAAAATTCCTCAATATTCCACTAGACCAGTGTTTTTTAAGCTTGGTAACTTTAAGAAATATGGAGTTTAGCTCCCAGAATTTCCCAGCTAGCCTATACATCTGTACTAGAATAAAAAGACTGAAAAAAGTTTCAGGGCATTGACTAGAATTCTAGAATTCTCTTTTATCAGCAGGGCTGTAAGAAACATCTGCTATTTTCTTCTGGGAAAAAAGTAATGTGTTGCATTTCAGTGTGTGTTTCTGCTCCGTGTATGCTTGTGTAGGAGTGCACAGGAAAGACTGGTGGTGGCTGCATATATTCCACTCAGGGACACAAGACCAGGAATATTCCAAACAACTACCTAACTGCTACTCCCAAGGGGATGCAATGGGGGGAAAAAACCTTGAATCTTTTTCTCTTGCTCTTCGAAACTCTTATTGAGTTTTTCCCCTTCTCCAATGAAATAAAAATAATTCAAATGTCCTTCCCCAAAAGTGAATGCAAGAAACTGATGTTTACAGTTGCTATTATATTTAGCTTAGTGTTGCTTGATGATTTGTAAGACTTTTCCGAAGTTTCAGACTTCTCCTCAGTTTTTTCTGGAAATGCCAGGACAGAATCTAAAAAGCCCCTCTGTTTTACAGTCCAACTTTTCCTCTTTCCCAAGAGAGGCATGACACTTCCAACTGAAGTTTCCAAGTCTGCTTTTTATGACTGACTAAAAAGACATGATCACTTATTTACCATAGTTCTCAGCAAGGCCTATAAACCAGCAGTGAAATCCTCTGAAGTCTGCTATTGGTTCTGTGAGTCTGCTACTGAGCGCACGCTTTGCGCGCGCATGAGGCACACCCGCGCAGCACTAAAAAAGGAACATTTTGAAGCCTTCCAAGTCTGCAAAAGTAAGCAGAACAGCAAGGCGGGGGGGAAATCCGCTGTGCCACGTGATTTAGATTACCTAGAAAGCAGGAAATCAGATGGTTGTAGCTAATATAAATCATGCATCACAGCTGATTGTTGCCCATCTGATCATCAGAAATAGCGGTTTGCCCGAACCAGTAGCATTTTTTACTACTGGTTTGGGAGAACCGGTCCGAACCGGTAGCATTTCACCCCTGCTATAAACCCTGAAATTGAAGCTATTTGTCAGTGCATCCAAAAAATCTAAGACTTTAATTCTCTCTTAAATTAGAGCCAAAAATGTTAAACAGGCAATCAGATATATTAAAAAATTAATATTAATTTTAAATTAGGTATGTTGGTCATCCCAAGTTAAAAGACAGGATACAATCATCATCATCACCTTCCTATGTTTACTTAAGAATCATAATAGGTATGTATCATTACATTTTTAATAAGTGGCTTATGTTTCTCTCTCTCATAAGAGCTCATTTGCTTTAGCTATCTCCCCTAGTCTGCAAAACAATATAACAGTCATTGTTTTTCCTAAAAGCAGTATAGCTAGTTGAGGCAGTAAGGGCAGCACTGAATGCTGAGAAGACCATGAAGGTTTTTCAGTGTAAATATCCCAACCAGAAACACAATCTAACCAGATAAGATTGTTGAAAGCAAATTGCAAAGCTAGGTGGGAAAAGTTCTGAGAGAGGACAGAATTTTTTTAATAAAGTGCATCATCATGATCATCATCACTATCATCTTCCCAAGGCCATAGGAAAAACTCGGCAAGTGGATAAAAGTGACAAATCCAGTCTAAACATCTGGTTGACTGTGTGACTAACCTTACTTATTTATCTATGGCCTTGCATGGGGAGCTCAAAGGATTATGCAGCCGTGGAGCAGAGTTGGTGCCCCTTTGCCTTTTCAATTGATTTTTGCAAACCTCTAAAAACATTTGAGTTTTGAAATTTTAATTCTAAGGTTTTAATTTTTACATACTGTTATGTATTGACATTTTACTGTACGCTACCCAGAGTCCTTCTTCCCAGTTCACAAATGTGAAAAATAAATAAATATTCTTTTTAATCATAATATATATCCCAAAACAATTGGGGGGAGGCTAGATGGAGAGATGGAATTATTATTGTGTATGCAACTTTGAACAGATAAATTGTTATTTGGTAGCATATTTACCTATAATACGAGATACAATACCTGCATTTTCTTGATATCAGGAAAATCTCCTGGTGAAATCTGATACTCCTGCTGTAGTTGACGATAAATTTCAGGTAATTTGTTGATCAATTCCTTCTTTTTATTTTCTTTTCCAAATACTGAAGGCATTTCCCTTTTCAAATAGCTGATTATGTAAGCATGCACCTAAAAAGAGTAATTCATTTTTAAAAATATGTTTATGTATTCATTTATTTACATTTATCAATCAATACATGAAAATACATTTATTTACATGCATCTATGTATATTTTATGTAAAAAAATTAAGCATACACAAATCCACAAAGGAACTTGTAAAGCTGAATCATGGGCATTTAATGAAAATCTGATATTCCAAAATAGCACTAACATATCTCTAAAAAGAATTAGCAACTTCAAAATATACAACATTGGAACTAGAATCTTATATCAAACTGAGGAATTTATTAAGTCAAGGAATTAGAATTATGCATAAAATACAATGGATATGAAACTGCAGCAAAATCCAGTAAAATAATATTTGTATTTCTGGAAGTGTTTCTCCAGAGAGTGAGATCTTAAGTATGTCTAGCAAATATTTATGTCTGATGATGTATAAAAAGAATGGATTACAAAAAAATTTAGTAAACTTAAGGACTATCCAAATTTTGAGAGGAAATGGGGAAAAAAGAAAGGTTTGAACTAACTCAAAATCAGAATTTTGAATCACAGAATCACAGAAAGAGACATACTATCATCTCTGATGGTCATGCCGAAAGGCAAAACAATACTGGCAAGAAATTAAGACAATGATTGAAGAAATTACAAAACAAAAGTTGGAAATGAGGCCTATAATCATAGCACAATACACCAAAGAAATAAAATATCTGATTATCCATATCCTTACAGCAGCACGGATACTCTTTGCCCAAAATTGGAAATCTGAGCAGTTACCAACAGAAGATAAAATAATCGCTAAAATTACAGAATGCGCAGAAATGGATAGGCTTATAAAAGAACAAGAGAAAGACGATACTGATTACTATTTAGTGTGGCAAAGATGGTACAGCTGGCTGGAGGGAAAAATAGGAATATAAAAACAATTTTTGACTACTTAATAGGAATGTATAGAATTAAACAAAGAGTGAACTATAATGTTTTATATACAAATATGTAAATATGTAAATATATAGATACGAATAGAGAAAGATAAGAAAAATAGAAAAATAACCCACCAATGTAGTAAGTTTAAGAGTCAGTCATGGGACTGAATTGATGTTTGTTTGTTTTGTATGTTGTCTTAATGTGTTTATGTTTGTTTGTATATTTTTTATTAATAAAAACTTTATTTAAAAAAACAAAACAAAATCAGAATTTGGAGCAACTTTTAAGAAAAGGAAAAATGCATACTTTAGTTCAGACAGTTTGTTATGTTGAAAAACATAAAAACTGTATATAAGAAATTACTTTAAGAAGCAACATGAATTAGTACAAAAGAATTCCTGGCCTTGTCTGCTCTTCAATATGGTGGAAGTTGGCTTAACTTCCACCAAAAAAGGGGGGCCTCAACCAAGGAAAAAGTATGGGGCAGGAACCCTTTCCCTTCAAATCCTGGAACTCGGGACTGTAGGACAAAAGCTGCATTGTTCTATTGTAGCCAAAAATCAGGACGACTCTGGTTGTTGTTCTCTCCCAGACCCCACCCCAGATTCACCCGTTCTATTAAAAGGCAGAGGCTTCCAAGAACTGTAGCTCAGTTCTTTGGGTCACTTCATTACTCTGCGCACCTGAACTAGAGTTCCAGAAACTAAATGCTTTTTAATAAAGTGGGTGAAACTTAAAAGGCACCACCTGAGTTTTGAAATTAGGAACAGGCCTTTAATCCCTTCATCAGGAAATGATGTGTAAATTAACAGGAGATTGTTAAGGTAACAGAAATAAGTGTTTTTCCTTCTTTCTCTCTAGCTTCATAATCTTTTTCTATTATTGACAGATAGGATCTCTATCATTATCCTAAACACTGTTTACTGAGATAACCACATTTGGAAATCTCAGCAGGATGTTGAGAATTATAGATTAATTAATGATGTTTGGAATTATAGATTAGGAATATATGTGCTTGTATATGCATATAACCTATTCCCTCTTTTAGCTAATACCTTATATATTACTTGACAACTACTTGTATGATTCCATGTTTAGACAATGTTTGCAATTTTACAAACGTTACCAGGCAAGGGTAGAACTATTAGAACTGTTAAAATAAGGCAATAAAGCCGAGGAACATCAATCTGAAAAGTATACTGTCAAGTTTCAGTAAAGTTTATCTTGTGCCTTTGCCAAACTGGAATGGACTTTCCACTGCATGCTATTTTAAAAGCTTCTTACCCCATTGTGGATGCCCATGGATTGATACTTGCTGTAGTTGGATGTAGATAATCTCGCAAACTGATATTGACAGTAATTAATCTATCTATAGATGCAACATGTATGCATGTATATATACAACAATGCTTTCAAAGAAAACGAATGAAATCATGTTCTAATTTTGAAACAAACAAGATGAAAGAGCTTCCACCTATTCTTAACGGCCAGAAAATTACAGGAAAATGCCTGCAGCAGTCAGTACAAGTTTAAGGGGCCTTAATAATTATGTAAATAGGAGTTGCACAAGCACAGTGTCTGTTCAAAAACCTTTATGAAAGTTATTTGTTTAAAACATTTATGTAGCCGCCCATCTTTTAACCAACTCTGTGCAGCTCCTAATGAAATATATAATTATATATAATCTACATAATTCCCCTTGTGAGTCTAGAATATTTCAGTTACGAAAAAGAATGAAAGTGTAACTGGAATAAAAACAGAAGAGTGCATTATAATTAGCAACAGTCACAGCTTCTGTATTTAGAATTACAATGGAAAAAAGTCAAGACCACTAGATTGAAACTACAGCATTCTTTGAATAACATTACAAAGCATAATTCCTCTCTATGAAAGGTAAATCTTATTTTTTTTACACCATGGTTTGTAAAGCCATTGGATTTTGCTTTGGGGTTTTTTTTTCACTTTAAAAGTATTGAAATTTCAGTTCATTGGCTACGAAATCCACTTCTGCCTGTCTCCTGCTTGTACCATAACATCCAATATCGTCAAGCAGTTTATACCTGATACTGACAGAAAAATACAACCCCAGATGTAAGAAAAGAGAAAGGACCAAGATAAAGAAATTAAAACTGAATTAGGATGCCTATATTTGTATATACAAGTTTCTATATACAAGTTTACAATAATTTATACTATTTTTACATAAATTAAATTAATAAATTTTAAATGAATATTAAAATAATTTATATTTTATATACATCAAATTGATCCAGCAGGTTCACACAAGTCAATTTCCTTCAATTTATACTGCTTCAAGTCCTGCAGTAATAAATGCTCCTAAACAAATCAAACAAAATGAAAATAAATAAAATAAATTGTTTGTATCCCACTCCTTATTCTTGATGTTAGCATTTCCCTGGCTGCGTGCAAAAAATTCCAGCATTTTTCATGTGTGGGAGCTCTAAGGTTATTGAGCCACCTTTCTCCACAAAAGATCTAAAGCCCAGAAGCCAAGATGCAGCACCAGACAGAAGATCCTGCAATCTGAGAAAAGTTTCATAAAATTGGATTAGAAGCTAAAATGACGTATTCTCAGGCCTTCTTGCCTAATTTTACTGGAGAGAGAGAGAGAGAAACCAAAGTTATCCAAGGTCAATGAATGAGTGGAATGTGGAATGAACCTTCTGAGTCTTGCATAACTGCTGCAATTTAAGATGGGGGGAGGGGGAGAAGAGAAAAAAAATTAAAATGCTTTAAATGCTGGTTCCTTGGTTACATTGAAATAGGAAATTTCCATAGCAGCCTAAGCAATTTGACTTCTTTCCTTAATAAAACAAATAAAAGGGCTTTCGGGTAAGGATCTATGGTGGACTAAATGTCCTTGAAAGAATGAGAACTGCAATGTGGTAGATCCTGGTTACTAGATAGTGCATTCTGTCTGGTCCAGTCTTTCCGCAGAAAAAGAAATCATGAGTTTGTCCACTTGCAGAAGGGAGGAAACTTGATTTTTATTCTTTCCCTTGCAATTAAGACACTTTTACTTTTGGGTTACAATATTACAATGGCAACCACCAGAACAATGGCAAAAACAGCAGAAAGGAGGAAAGGACCACTAGAGCAACTTGCAGAGAGTAGATTTCTTGTTTGGCATTTTCTGGCCACAGAGGAATAATCCTTTAATTATTTATTGTAATAAAAAATTCCTTAAAAGTTATTTTTTTTTTAAAAAAAAATGCAGACAGTCCTGGGTGCCATTAAAAGCCATAATTTTCTAATGGTAGAACAAAAAGGAAAGGAAATATAAATGTAAATAAAGGTTTGATCCATCAGGAGAAAAATATTTTAAAGAAAGAAAATAATAACACCTCCAAAATTTCTACCATGGAAGACAATGGATTCCACTGACCATCAACACTCTAGTCTGCTAGGTGTCTATCTCTGCCACATGGAAAGTTAAACAATAATCATGACATTTCTGTGACTTTATATAGATGGCCAATTATTGCGCTGCAGATGAAAATGGCAAGTCAGCAAACCAGCCACATCAGTCAGTAGCTATATATTACACCCCATCTTACCTTTGCAAGCCGTGACCTCTTGATCAGATCATTCAGCTTTCTCACTGTTGCTTTTTGTGGAAGATTCTGAATGTCTTGGAACAGATCTTGTGCCTCTACCTCAAATAATTTTCGGTTCTCTGTGTTTTGGAGGGGCTGGGCCCAAAAAGAACCAATATAAACCCGCAATACCTCTGGAGTATTAATTACTTTGCCCAAGGACCACATGAGTGCACCATATACTCTCATTAACTGCTGGGTGTCCACTTGGTCAGCCTTATTCAACACCACCCTTATCTTGTCATCCTGACCCCGGAATGCTTTGATTGCTTCTGAGAATTCATCAGAAATATCAAGTTTATGGGCATCAAATAAAAGGATGATTCGATCAACCCGCTCAGCAAACCACTGCAGGACATGACAGAAGTCGTAACCTGAACAAAAAAGACAATAAACAGGAAAAGGTGATGAAATATGATTTTGCTCAGTTTTTCAACATAACTCTTGCGGGATGAAGACATAATTTTGTAATGCTTGAATGAGTAATTTCAAATGCTACACTGGCAGCCAGTTCAGCTTCACTCTGCACTGCAAATGACTTTCATGAAGAGCTATTTAGAATGATGTTCACAGCTTTATGTTTTTGAACATGAACCTAAAGCAAATGTTAGTCATAATAAAAATGTAGAATTACCGTATTCTTGTCAAGAATACGGAGAATACCCACATATACAGCAGATCCCACAATCATGTATCTTACTCTAAAGAATTAACCCCATAGTTACAGATAGGATTTTCCTATCTAAGTTAGATGATTTTCCTCTACAAGTGACAGAAATCAGAGCTAGCTCCAAACCTTACTAAACTTGGCAACACATCACAGCCCAGCATAGCAAAAATCTATTTTAATGGAGATGGTTATTCATACACTCTTCCATGCCGGTATTTTGGTGGTTAAACCTAGCTAAATTTCCTGAAGTTGGTGCTATCCTTGAAAGGGGAAAAAGAAAACAAAAAAGGAACAGATTGTAAAACTGAGAAAGGGAAGAGAAAGAAAGGTGAAGAGATAGATTGTGGGAGATAAAAAGGCTAAATGGCTTGGATCGGAGAAAAGATGGATCCTTTTGAGGCATGATATTTTTGGCAGATACATTACAAACAGTCTCTGGGTGAAGAACATTCGACTCACAGACAACACTCTCTTATGAATGGACTGCTATAAAGCCTACGATATTAAGAATCTGAGTTAAATACAATGGTCCCTAATAACAAATGCAGACACTATTTTGTGACACCCATGAGAACATTGTACAGCTTCAGCAATTCATCAGTTTGAAGAAGAAAAACTCTGTACAAATCTCCCTTGGTATCTGGTTCAAGGTAAAGGTAAGATATACATTATATACCCATGATGGTGAACCTATGGCATGTGTGCCGGAAGTGGCATGCAGAGCTATCTCTCCAGGCACATGAGCCGTTGCCCGTTGCTCTTCCGGGTTCCAGTGTGCTGGCCAGCTGGTCTTCATGAGCATGAGCGGATGCTCTTCTGATTTCTGGCATACGCATGCGCACTGGCCATCTGGTCTTCCGGTGTCTGGCACGCATACGCATGTGAAGACCAGCTGGCCGGTGCGCATGCACGTGCCAAAAACTGGAAGATCATCTTCCTGGTGCGCGCATGCGCAATGGGCAGCTGCTTTCTGATTTCCAGCACACACGCGTGTGTGCTCCCATTTTGGCACTCAGTGCCGAAAAGATTCGCCAACACTGCTATATACTAAGATAAATATTTGACTAATGAACACTAAGTAAGAATCATATGTACCTGTTCTGGCTTACCTACAAATTAGATTTAAAGAAAGATTTAGGAATTGATCTCATTCATAATCTGGGGGAATTTATATATGCTAATTTCTGAAATTCTTAAGTACTTAACCTAAATCTTCAGCACATAAGACATATGATTCATTGTTCTGTTAGCAGAACATAATGTTCTATTTCTTTTCAATTAGCAGCATTACAAAAAAGAAAACACCAAAAAGCAGCATATGCTAGAAGCATGTGCTCAGGGAGATATCAGTTAAATATTAATTATTTATTTTGCAGGAGGGTACACTTCAGAACCAATAATGCAAAAGCACTTCAAAAATCTGAAATTGCTGTAGAGTAGTAGAGAAATCAGATATGGTTTCATGGATGTTCACTGTTATTACTATGGTTTAATAATTCAAATATAATTATGTACTTTATGATTAGACACCTTAAACACCATTTTACTAGAAATGTAGAGAATATTTTTTCCCTTATATATTTCAAAGTCAATTACATTTTAATATAATGAACATTATAATCAAAGGAAAATGTTGCAATCCTTCAATTCAGAGATAGTAATACAAGGGAGCATAAAACACGGATTTAATAATATGTTTAGCAGATTGTGGCTTAGAACACTGAAGGAACATCTAGGAACATGACTGGATAAACTGGGCTTGGTATGTTCAATGTCTCTTCTATTATTTGAATTATTTTATTTTTTTAAAAAATAATCCTAAATCTATTTCTTTATTCTGTCTGTTGTAAGTGCCTGCTGCCAAGAGGGTGTATATTTTTATATAAAAAAGAGGAAACTCACCTCTACTGATGCGTTGTTTCTCTCCTGAAAGAATGCCAGGGCTATCTATGATGCTGATGCTTTTTAGAACCTGATTGGGTAATTGAGCACACATGAACCTACATGGAAAAGGGAAAACTTTGGTTACAGAAGACTTGGGAAAAGCCTTTCCCTGTATTTAAACTACCAGTGATACACGCCCTCAACCAAAGCATGAAATATGGTGCTTTTGTCCAGCTTCTTCATATAAAATGATTCCAACTTTAAGACTCCTGCACATTTGGAGAGCATGAATATTTCTCCCCATAAGGGAGAAGAAATTCTACTTAGACCAGGATCCTGTTTTTCATGGAGAAACTATATGTGAATATGGTGATTCACATGTAGGGCTCTTATCACATCCATATGTCCACCCATGGTCAACATGCATGATCCTAACTTCCATTCCACAAGTTACATATTCAATGACCCATCTTTCTATCATAAAACAAGATTTCTGGGATATTTCAGTGTATAACATTGAGGATAAAGAAGGAAGCCAAGCAAATTTATTGTGTACCCTTTGCCTGTCTAACACCATCTTTCTTCAGGAACTCTCTCCATAGAAGGAAGTGGATTAGTAGCTGGGAAGAGGGAAGAGTCCAGATATCTATCGAACACAATTCCCCAAAGGAGATCAAAGTTGTTTCAAACTCTCATCAAATCCAATTGTAGATGCCCCTACCACAATTGTACATGGAAACTTATTAAAAGATGCAATATTTTATTTTATTTTATTTATTTTATTATTTTATTTTATTTATTTTTTCTTACTTACTTACTTACTTACTCAATTTTATTGCCACTCATTTTACCACTAGGTGGCTTATTGCTATTAACCTGAGTTGGATAAATACAGACAAATGGATAAAGAATCTCTGAAATTTTATTTTTCATATCCAGAATTAAACTTCTCTGGATTAGAACTCCAATATTATAGAGTTATTAGCTATCTTATCAAGGAATGATAGATACATTGCTTAATACAACTGGGAAACATGACAGTAGAAGAATGTATGATAAGGAAAACAGAAGAATCTAAGAGACTGTTCCCATTCTTTAAAGAAAAGAAATGTAATTGAAAAATTGCAGGATACACGTGACTATGGAGAAATTCTAAGCCAAATACTATGCAAGATTTATTGATATGCTGGTGTAAACTTAAGTGACCCAATTAATAAAAACATTAAAATGAATAGTGATGGATATATTATGTATTCCTTCCTAATTATTTTATTTAACAATTCTGTTAAGCTATGCCAATTCATAACAATATTATACAACAACTATGCCATGTAATCTAGGTGATGTACAATATGTTAAAATACACTAAAAAGCAAAATAGAATATACTGTATTTTGGATACGACAGCTTTTTTCCATTTGGAATGATTCTTAATATTTTAAATATATTTTCTGCAGTCTTTTTTACTAGGCTACCAAAAAAGAACTTTACAAAATCAAGTAAGGAACAATGCAATTAAATTTTATTTTAAAAATCATTCATATTGTCCTCCTTGTGCATTTATTGGGTGGCTAAAAAAAAGTTTATGAGAAGACTGTGTCCTTTATACCAACTAAACAATCACACTGTGTTTTATTTTTCTGGATGCCAAGAATGTAGTAGTGACAGGTTTTACATGAAAAACAAGAACTGCAGTTATGTATAGAGACAGCACTGTAATACATTTAAGCTGTTGTGAGCATTATGGGCAATAAGAAAAGAGATAAGAGATTTTTCAGTAGTGTATAAATAAGCTCTTTGGATTCTAAACTAGAATTTAGAATTTTTTGTCTTTTTAAGAAAGCTGCAGAAATATAGTTCACTGCATTATCCCACAATTCTTGTTGGGCTACCAATTAAATATAAGAATTAGCATTTCTTTAAACAAAAATCTGGGCTGATAAATACACCACTAGAGAACAATATTTTGATTGTGTTACATTAGGACAAAAGCCAATTAAAGTTCTTTTCAGAGAAAAAAAGTTTCAAGAACGAAAAAAACTCACAAAATTGACCTGGCTTTGCTATCTGGCCTGGGGGATCAGAGGATTGTGTAGAACCCATAAAATAGTTGTACTGTTCTTGTATGGCTGAGCATTCCCAGTGACTGCTCTGTGTGGCTTTTAATTGATTTTAACATTTACATTATAATAATATATTATACATACAAAAAAATAAAAATATTAAAATAGCCACACAGATATTATAATGCAAATGTTAAAATCAATTAAAAGCCATGCAGAGCTTGGTGTGTGTACCACACACACACACACACACACTTCCCAGAGTCATGAAAAACAACAACAACAACAACAACTGGAAAGGGACTTTTTATGTATATTTATATAACCAAATATATTTTTGTCCCTTCTTCCCTTCCATTTTAGTCAAGCCACACAGGCAGAACAGGGATTTAGGCTCTTTAAGTTCAAGGCAAGAAAAACTGGAAGAAGTGAACCTGAGCACCAGAATACTGATGAAGTAAGGCAAGGAAGAATTTACCAGTTTTTAATTCTTTTTATGAGAGCAGAATTGGAGCTTGTGGACTCTGGAAAGAGTGAGGCGAAGAGTGGCTCTAATTTTAGAAATGAGAATTATACCAAAAACAACCTTATAAATCTGTAGCTCACACAGTGCCTTATTCCTTCAGTAGCTGTTTTGGTTGTTGTTGTTTTTTACAAAAAAAGTTTGCTGAAGTTATCAAAGTATTTCCAGGAGTGAAAATATGGACTTGAACCTGGATTTCTCCAATCCTAGTCTAATAGCTTTTTGTCCCTTTAAAAAGGCTAAAAAACTCTTTCAAAATGTGCAGAATATATCCTACAACCTGAAAAATACAGCTACATCGTCTGCCTCCTAACTTCTTGCTTTTTTATACTTCAGTCCCCTTACACGACTCTTGAAGATGGTAAAATTCCATTATTCTAAGTTATCATCAATTTTATTAGCTTTTGCTTAAAATGTTACTGGTCTACATTTGTTACACAATTATATAGACTTATTTATATGAGCCTATAAAACAAAGGAATTTATGACTCATTTGGAAATGTCTGTATCTGTATATGTCATGCTGGTTGGAAGACAGAGACTAGAAACGGCCCACAGAAGTTTGGTTATTCAGCAGCATAAAATGTTATTAGATATATGCATAAATTACTGCACAGCCTTTCCTTACCTATTCAAGAACGCATTTCCAAAACGGCTGAGTTTGCGGAATGGCTTTTTGGGATCCACCACAAGAGCATTTCCTGGAGTACTCCCTTCAGTATCTCCATACATGACAGCAATAAAAGAATCTGTAGTTGGTTCAGGGCCAATCCGCATCCCTGGAAAATCTTGCTCCAAGAGGTACCTAATCATGATGCAAAATATAATAAAACAATATTAAAAACAAATTGAGAATAAAGCATTAAGGTCTATTCTTCTAAGGAAAAGCTAGGATATTAATAAATGAACCCACCCTGAATATAGATTTCCACAAACCCTAAATTTAAAGGCTTTTCTGCTAAATTACTAGTCAGATTAATGACTTTGTATCTGACTTTTTTCATTTTTATCTGCATCACCAAATTCATCATCAGTGTCTCTTCCCTTTCCTGTTCACCTTAATAATAAGCCAACTCCTGATGTCTTATATCCTTTTCCACTTTTTATTTGAAATAAATAGACATGGGGGAAGAAACGTTTTTAACTATAGCTTTCAATTTGTTTCTGTATACTGCAGATCAGGGAACAAATGACTTTTATCCTTACTAATACATAAAATACATACTCAAATGTTCAGGTTTATGAATTAGGTTTTCTATCTGTATAGCTGCTTTCTTGGCTTCATAAAATAAGACCAAGTGTGCATGTTTGGCAAATTGTGTTAGTGCAAGAAAATAAAGAATATAAAAGATTGCTTGGCAGACTTTTCCCAAATGCTTATTACTTTAAGAGATTACATAAATACCAGCCTTTTAACAGCTGTAATAAAAACTAAAATAATCTAATTCTGATAAGTCAAGCAATATTATTTCCATTTTTCCTCAATCTTGTGTAATTCACATGACAGCAATTTCCTCCCTAGCCACATCCCAGAGACAATTACATAGAAGTATGCCATTATCTTTTTTCCTGCTGTAGCCACAGAGGAGACAAAGCCAGAATAAGAGATACTGAACAGATAATTCTGCATGACATTCTATTGTAGTACTGAGATCATGCATTCCTATAGTTCTCAACCAGCATTTGAAGAAGTCCAGGCTGGGAAAATCTATTCTATTATATATTTCCAAGAAAATGAATAGTTACAGATCCTATACGTACGTTAAGGTACATTATACAGATAAGTCAAGTTTTTTAAAAAAATATTTCATGCCAAACCAGTGGTGAAATGTAAAATTTGTTACTACTGGTTCTGTGGGCGTGGCTGGGGGTAATGTGACTGGGTGGGAGTGGCCAACTTTTTTTTTACTTTCAAAAGCATTTTTTTCTATAACCTCTTCAGCTGGAAATGCTTTTAAAAGCCTCTGACGATCCCAGCTGAGTCACACGATCATCAGAGATTTTCTTTTTAACTTTTAAAAGCATTTTTTCAGCCGAAGAGGTTGTAGAAAAAATGCTTTTAAAGGTAAAAAAAAAAAGCCTCTGATGATCGCGCGGCTCAGCTGGGCATGGGGGGGGGGTGCTACCGGTTTTCTGAACCACCCGCCGCCATCGCTACCGGATCAGGCAATCCGGTCCGAACCAGGAGCATTTCACCCCTGTGCCAAACCCATTCTATGCTGAAACCTTGAGTGGGACTTAGATCTTCATCACATGGAAACCATAGCTGGAGTGCTTTTATACATCTTTGACTGATATACTAATTCTTTTCTAAGCAGAAGGATATGACTCATGTCCTCATTATCTCCACACTAGATTATAGCAATGTGCCATAGTTGGGGTTGCTCTTGAAAACTACAGATGTAGACTGAAAGCTGATTGGTGCTAGCTCATTTGGCATCTATTTTGCAGTGTTGTATTGGTTTCCAACAGACAAATAAATCCATTCATAATGTAAAAGAAATTGACATGAAAACAGTAAACAGAAAATATACAAAATCATTGAATCATTTGGCTCACAAAATCAAAGCCACTCTCTCTTGAATTGATTATTATAAAGGATAATTTAAGGTTCTGTACTTTCTTTTGAAGAAGTATATGCCTGTTTTCTTACTTTAGGAATTGGCTCTTGTTCATCTTGCAATTTATTAAGATACTGAGAGCCCTATTTCACATATTATATCTAGTATGGTATTATATCTAGCATGCTCCAGCACATCCTACACTGATGCCCTTGATTTTATTACTCAAATGCAGAGAACATGGGGGGAGGGGGGGAGGACTGTCCATTACCGTATCTTACATATCTCTTAAATGAAACTGTTGTCACTACAGTAATTTAGACTGTCATGCAAAGTACATAAATTGATGCACTTGAAATAAGAATATAGTAATGCAACTACACTGATATAAATTGACATAAATGACCTAAATATTTAAATTGTCTGAGACATTTGCAAACAACAGTTTTATTCTTTGTTTCAGCATGAAGCCAAAGAGTAACACTTTGTCCTTTTCATTCAAATCTGTTGAATGAAGGGCCAGAGATTTTATTGTATCCCAAACATCATCACAGGTAAATTGTGAGCATAATTTTACACAAAGAACTTCTTTAGCGCCAGCTGTGTTTGTGGTTCACACTGACTTTATTTGTATTTTGTTATTGGTTGTTTTACTAGTTACTGACTCAATCCTTTTAAAGTATATGCAACATAAATCACAGACCTGTCTTCAACACACCCATATTAGAGAGCAGTATAGCACAGAAGCTTCATAATACAAATTAAAATAAATATTGTTTCAGTATGGAAATGCTTCACTGGCCTAAATAGATTGTGTTATAGGATTACCATTCCAGTCCAACAATTGTCTAGACCTGCAGACCCAAAGCAAACAGAGGATAAGGGATAAACAAACTGCTCCATGCAGAAAGTGTTTCATGTATGGAACAGTTGATTTAGTAGCCTTTAAATGTACTTGTTTCAAATATTTTGGTCTGTATATCGAACAACACTGGGCGCTTCTGTTTTGAGTCTGGACTGAAATGCTGTTCTTGCAGACAGAAGAGGTTATGAAAGAGGTAAAAGTGGAAGAAAGTCAACCCTGAGGGGTTTTGAAATGCTGTTCTTGCAGACAATAGTAGTTATAAAGGAGGTTAACAGTGGAAGAAAGTCAACCCTAAGGGGTTTCGTTGATGGTATGTGTACATACTGGTGGTACAAACTTTGCTCTACTCAACCCCTAAAATCATTCCCAAATCTCTCTGAATTTTTTTCTGCCCAAACACAGAACAACAAAAGTATCCCTAGTTCTGTTTCTGTTGAACTGCAGCTGATTTGGAATAGTCAGCAAGAAGTTCTGGAATGCAAAGGTTCAGTTTGAATGTGAAATAAAGTATACTGTCTCTTCCATGCACAACCTTTCATTAGAACTCTGCTCAGTTACAAAGCTGACTATTTTTGTTGTACAAGCATAAAAGGAGAGCGGATGTTTGCTGAAGAGTAAGAATCCTGTTTGAAGTAAAATTTGTGACATGAGGCTTAGAAGGAAGTCTCATCTTAATAAAAACAGGAAGATAAGCAATCATAGCAGAAATACAGTAAATGGGAGTCATTAAGGGTACATATGTATATAATCTCAATTGCCTTCTCAGCCAAGAAGGCTAGTACATATATCGATATACAACTATAGAAAAGATTGATAATGTGGGCAATAGATGAAATGATGTATACTATATGTGAAGATTTACATATGAGGACATATATGGGGTCCCCCTAAGCAACTTGCTCAAACTGAAGACGTTACTTGGATAAGCAGCAAAACATTTCAAACTAAAAAAGAAAAGAAGTCCAGATACAATGACTCAGACAACTCTACCTGGATGACTAAGTCTTCATTGACAAATGTTCACCAAGTTTTGCTGGTTTGCCAGCTTTTATATTTTTTGAAACATGCCATCCTACTTGGTAACAATTACCCAAATTTTGAGAGGGGGGGAAAATGATTATTATTTTTGCCTCCCTCTCCTAGCTATCACATTTCTATCTAAATTCAAGAAACATACCTGGACAATATTGCATGTTCAAGGGGGTTCTTTTCAAAATGTTAACTAGTGTAATATAGCTGCAAATCTGCTTACAAATATATTTAGAAATGATGTATCCTCAATATTTAAAATGAATAATTGCCTGCCAATTTATTATAAATTGTCAAAAATGCTATTTTTCAGTTTCAAAGCCCATATTTACATTTTCAGCTATAATAGGTAAATTTTAATATTTTTGTGGTAAGCTATATGCAGAGTTTTGAACTCATCCTTTCCTCAAAATGGTAACATATCTAAAACACATAAATCAAGCAGAAATGATTAAAAGGTGGCACAATATATTTAATTTGTGCATCACAAATAGATGAGTAGGAAATGCCTGAAGAAGACTGGGAAAATCATACGGAGCATACAAAACACTTGTGACTAGGAGAATGAAGAGACAACTAGCACTATTGGATAGAGGATTTTAACAGAATGAAGGAACTGATAAGCTGAAATAGAAAATTGTTTCATGTTCTTGGGAGAAACTGATAAAGGAAGCTTTCTCGGGCAACCAAATAAATTTGTCTTACACCAAAAATATTCTAGAGTTGGAAAGTACTCATAAGAAAGAGTTGCTAAACAATAGTGATTTGGAAGGTGATTGTGGTCATGTACAGAGAGAATCGCAAAAGGAAGCTTTGAGGGCAAAGAGACCTATACTGCAAATAATCTAAGTAGGAGGGATACTGTAAAAAGTAAAAGTATGAGACAAAGTCAACAACTAGAAAAATCAATGGTTGGATGTGATCTACCAAGTAGGTACATTAAGCATGAACACCTCTAAACATCAGCCTCTCCTTTAAAACAGCTACACTTAAAGAGACCGCTTAACAATATGTTTGAGTGTATGCAGTACATGAATCCTTGGTTAACAATTAGTTCAGCGACCATTCAAAGTTATGACAATGAAGAACAAGGAGACTTATGGCCAGTCCTCAAAACTGCAGCCTTATCAGCATCTCAAATAAAATTTCTTTTCTCCCAGTTCCAGCAGTGCCAAATTATCTAATTCTCTTTCCAGTTTATAATTTCTATTTTACTCTCCATAATATCTGCTTAATATGTTTTACATCTCTAGATACTTGATTTAAAGAGATTTCCATCTTCTCAACTTTTTCATCTCCTCTTTCAAAAAAAAAACTTTATAAGTTTTTCATCCATTCTTTTTCCAAAAGCTGTCAATGTAGTATTAATTGATTCAGAACTTATAGCTGAATTTCTGAAACATTTTCTGAAGCAAATCTGGTATAATTCCTCGTTCTACAGGTTACTCTATCTTTTTTGCTGTTTTTATCACTTTTCTGGTGGTTACCATTGTAATATTGCAATCCAAAAGTGAAAGTGTTTCAATTGAAAACAAAAGAATAAAAGGCAAGGTATCCCCTTTTTTCCTGTTATCTTCCTATGCCCTTAATACTGATGCCTCAAATGGCACTTAGTATTTTAATATTTATATTAAAAAGTAATCATTAGATTTTAGAGAACTAATAAAATTTATTCTTCATTTTGAAAATGACTAGGTGGAAGAATAAAATATATTTAGTAAAAAACCCCAAACACACACATTGACAGAATCAATTCTGCAATCTTAAATTAGGAAAATCAGTACTGTATCACAATTTGAATACAACTGAAATTAATTCAGATTTAGCCTGTTGAGCTTTTTTTTAAACTTTTTAAAGCACACAATTCTGTGAAAAACTATAATATGAAACTTCAACCACAGACTCTTTAAAACTGCATGAGATGATTCCTATAACACCCATTACAAAAGAAACCAGAGCCTTCAGTTCAGTCAACATCAGTCTTACTGCTCTTTGGACTTAAGCCAGTTCACCTTCGAACAGTATCTGTAAATCCAAATATAAAGAAGTGGCAGTATGTATTTCCAAAGAAAAAACAATGACTCTTTAGGCAATTTAAATTCTACCAGACTAGCTCTGCTAAATATTTACTTCACTAACTGCTGATGAAATGAATGTGTCAACTTGGGAGTTAACAAACTCTTATCTTGAAGTTAAGTATAGAACTTGCTAGGCTTTCTATAGAGTATGAAACTAAACTTGTAGAAAGAAAAAGGAAGGAAAGCATTTAAAAGCGGAAGCATTCTAACAGAACTTCAATTCCTATAAAACCCATAAAATCCATTCTATCTGGGACATGAAGTTCAAAGGTCATGGGAGACCACCATGGTGAAAACTAGTATATTTAGTATCAGTCCTTTAAATGACGACACACAATAAGAGGAGGACAAATGACTCTAATGCATATTAATCACAGGAAAAGGAAGCACTAGAATCATACAGATAACATAGAAAAGGTAAAAACTGCTCCCCTGAGGCGTTGGTATTACAATTACTAGAAATTCCAAAGGTGATTTTCCAAAAGGCAATTGGACTCTTTTCTCCAGCTCTCTTTTGGAAAAGTTCCTTTGAGACAACCATGACCTGGATGACTGAGAATCTCCATAGACAATTACTAGAAATTTAGAGTTAAAGCCCAAGTGTCTGAAGAGGCCATTCATTAAATATTTGATTGAAAATATATATATATATATATATACAAAATGACACATACAGAATTGTGATGCTAAATTATTTTCCTAAACTTTAATTTAATTTGTAATTTAATATTGAGCTTTTGTGCTATAGAGCCTGGAATTTAGCAAAGAGATTATTTTATAAAAAAATTTTCTTCTTGATGGTAAGAAAGTGATTCAGAATATGAGTTTTAGTTGGTTCTGAAGTTTGTATATTTTTAAAAAATGTAAAGATGAAGCAAATGTTTCCACACAGGCTAAATTTAATGACTACCTAAAGGACTGTATTACTTCCATATTGATACAAATGGATATCTTGTGAATCTTTCTCCTTTATACTGTCATATTTATAGCTAAATTTTAATCAGTATTATATATGTAAGGTATTTTCAATTGCATACCTACCATTGTTGTTTGTGTGAAACATAGCTTCCTTTCCAATTATTTATATTTCATTATGTGGATGAGATAATTGAACAATTCTCTGTGGAAGTTATTAATGGCAAATTAAATATTGAAAAGGGCAAATTGAAGGTGGCCAGTAATAAATGCTATCTGTAATGTATACATTGGGAGGTTTACATATATGTGCATGCAATATTGCCAGAATGAGAGAGAATAAAACTCTAGATATAAGGCCTAGCTTTAAGTCTTTAAAAGGAGAGCATTAAAATATTTTAACTTAAGGCTACTTGGAAAGATAATTAAGAGTATTTTTATCAGGTTCACCTGATCCACCAGTTGCGTCCCTTTCTGGACCGGGACGCCTTGTGCACGGTCACTCATGCCCTCGTCACCTCCCGTCTGGACTACTGTAATGCTCTCTACATGGGGCTCCCCCTGAAGAGCACTCGGAGGGTCCAACTGTCCAGAATGCGGCTGCACGGGTGATTATGGGAGCGACATGGCGCACCCTTGTAATACCTCTCCTGCGCAAGCTGCACTGGCTCCCAGTGGTCTTCCGGGTGCGATTCAAGGTGCTGGTTACCATCTTTAAAGCGCTCCATGGCTTAGGACCTAGGTACGTACGAGATTGCCTTCTGCCACCGATAGCCTCCCACCGGCCAATACGCTCCCACAGAGAGGGTCTCCTCAGGGTGCCATCGGTCAAACAATGCCGACTGGCGATACCCAGGGGGAGAGCCTTCTCTGTGGGGCATCTGCCCTCTGGAATGAATTGCCCCTGGAGATTTGCATGATCCCCGACCTATGTACCTTTTGCCATGCCCTTAAGACTCTATTGTTTCAACAGGCTGGGCTGGTTTAGAAAATGAATTTTAATTGGGTGTTTGTAGTTTTTTAATGTAAGGGCCAAATTTTTAATATATTTTAAACTGTTTTTAAATTTTATGGGTATATGTTGTTTTAGTATGGCTGTACATCACCCTGAGTCCTTCGGGAGAAGGGCGGTATAAAAATTTAAATAAATAAATAAATAAATAAATATTAAAAAGCAATTAAAAATATTACTCAGCTATCTTGAGACATTGATCCAGATGGAAATGTATACTAGAAATATCTGTTATATCTGACTAGCTATCTTCAATACATTCTCAATAAGGCTATAAATGGAAAATCATCACGTTTGACATACCTCTATATGCACCACACTACTGATAACCTGTGCTACCAAAAATTCTTACCCTGAAACTGATCTTAAATTTATATAGCCAAACATTTACCAGATACAGTCTACATAGCAGGCTGCAAAGCCTGACCTCCAGACATCATATAATGTTCAATATTGTGGAGGTTTTTGGGTTTTGGTTTCCTTATTTTTAACTTTTATTATGCATGAAGTAATATAGTCACCATTTCTTTAAAATGTATACTTTTCTGTGTACAAAGTCATATGCCACATATCATTTTCCTCATTCAACTGTGGGAAAATGCCATTCAATTTATAAAACATTACAAATACTAGTAGATCATGCCCCTAGACAGAAACACTACCATAACAATCTAATCCTATTAAAGCTAAATGCCTCCAAAGGGCATATCCATTCACAAAGGGTGGTCTCCTGTTGCACAAAGCCATAATAGGATTCGCAAATCACATTTTATAGTTGAGAATGTCATGTAAAAGCACCCAAGGCTAGTTAGTTAAGGAAACTGTAGTCAAACAACCCCGGCCTCACTGCAATACATGATGTCACAGGGGAACACTTTATTGTTTATTCCCTTGATAATGTTCATATTCCTGACCACGCATTAATCTATTACGGATAAATTTTGATACTTGAATCCATCATCTTCCTGGCCTAGTCAGCGTGTTTAATATCGCAGTTGGGATGGGGCAAGTGGAAGTCAAATAGAAAACTTGGTAGGTGTAGGACCATCCTTCACAGACATGGTTTTCAGCTTAGCAAGGCAAGATAAACATTGCGGGTAGACCCACCAGCACCTCCTCCCGACCAAAATCCCACCAGGTGAGGAGGGAAGAGGGGTGCGGCAGAGAGCCTTACTCCTGGGCTCTTCTGAGAGTTACGGTCGGCTATTTACACCTGAAACATCAGGAAGGCAACTCCCTGGCCCGGGCTAAACGCCATAATCGGTCCAGGAGGAAGCCGCGAGCGCGGTTGTTTTTTTGTTTTTTTTTTTACCTGATAAAAGTGGTCTTCCCGGTGCTGTACTGACCCACGAGGAGCACCATGGGCTTGTTGTCGAAGTCCGCATCCTCCAGGGCGGGCGAGTGGAACTCATGAAAGCGGTAATGCTCCTCCAGCGGAAACAGCTTCTTCGCGTAAAGCTCTTTCAAACCGCCGGTCACCGTTTCCACCACGTCCTCGTTTTCGCCGGGCTTTTGGCCCCCGCTTTGCTTCAGCCAACTGAACATGGCGATGGTCGCTGCCGGCGGCTGGTCCCCCAACCGTTCGCTAGCTCGCTCGCGTTCCCGCCTGGGCTGCCACCAAGACTGAAAGGCCGAGCCGGCAAGCTGTGAACCCCGCCCTTCCTGCTTCGCTCTGCGGTGGCCTAGCTGAAGGGGAGGGACGTCCCGGGGCGGAGGCTGGAAACGCCACGGCGCTTTGCTCCGTCTGTCTGTATTTCTGTCGGTCTTCCTCCTTCCTTCTGGAAAGCGGATCCGAAGGCGATTTAATCAACCACCAATTTTATAGCATATCATAATTTTGTAGCAAAGCATAAGCGCACCAGCGTGCTTACCGTCCCTCTCCGAATGTTTTCTTTTATTCGTATCCTTTTCATGTATTTATAATTATGTTTACACTTGTATCTGTCATAAAATACATGCTTGACGAAATAAATAAAATAAAAATAAAACTATCAGGTGATAGGAGCCAGCCCGGGCATTTAGGTTATGGTTCGGTAGGACTTGAAACCAGGAAATTAGGTCAATTGAATTAAACCGTAAATTTAATTTATTAGGCATCCAAGTGGAAGAAGGGTGCGCTCTCCTTCCCAAAAGCAGGATTGGCTACATTAGCATTCCCCGGACTATCCGGATATACCGGGAGGCGGGGAAGGTCAATTGGTAGCTTTGCTGCTTCTGCTCAATGACCCGCGAAAGGGCGACCAGAGGTTCTCTGGAAGTGCCAGCCCTTCCTGTCACAGTAGAAGCGGAGGAAAGGAATCTCAGGTACTCTTTTGGAGCCCAGCTGTCTGAAAGTCTTGGGGAGTGTCGGTCTGAGAAAGGGCGGAGCAAACCAACCTCTTGAAGGGTATCAAGATTGCCATCAATCCAAGTGGGAATTAGTTGACGAATAATGTCACCTTTCAAGGTCTCCCCGGAGTCTTGTGAAGTTATCAAGAATCAAGAGGGAAACCAGAGCTGAACTAAAATGGCATAAAAAGTACTTCCTGTCATCCTAAATAATCCAATTATTATTATTATTATTATTATTATTATTTATTGGTTAATCTTTAGTGAGATTCACAGCCTTTGAGGCTGGTTAATAGCTCAGCAGCTCGAGTCCTAACCAAGGACCTAGGAACTGTTAAGGTATCGTCGGAGGATGTAGGCTGTTCCGAGTAAGGTGGTTTTTTGTAGAGTCAAAATGTTCAAGTCCGGCAAATTTAGAATTTCTAAATAGCGGGGTAGCCCTTTGGGTATTGCTCCGAGGGCTCCAATTACAATCGGGAGAACACACGATTTCTTTTTCCACAGTCGCTCAACTTCAATTTGTAAGTCCCGGTACTTTGTGATTTTTTTCTTGCTGCTTATCTTCAATTCGTGCATCACCAGGTATTGCAATGTCAATGAACCATACTTTTTTCTTTTCAACTATTGTTATGTCAGGTGTGTTGTGGACCAAGTGCCTGTCAGTCTGAATCCTAAAGTCCCACAAGATCTTGATTTTCTCATTCTCTAAAACTTTCTCAACCTGATGTTCCCAGTGGTTTTTGCTATACTCAAATCCAAACTTCTGGCACAATTTCCAGTGAATGATTTTAGCAACACGGTTGTTGTTGTTGTTGTTGTTGTTATTATTATTATTATTATTATTATTATTATTATTATTATTAGGCTCAGTAAAGGAGTTTCTTGCCAAACTTCATTATGATGCAAGGATAGATAATTTAGAATAGTCCACTTTGATTAATAGCTAATCTTCAGTTACTGGCAATTATGGTATGTAAGGTGGACCTGATTTTGAATTTTACTGTGGCTTCAATAATTATTAAACTATTATTCATGTCTCTTGTCAATTCTGTGTGCATGCCTATGTTTCTGTAATTCACAGACGTATTTGTAACTTTAATTTTTGTTAACTTTAATGTATATTTTTGTCACTTTTTTGTGTGACACTGGGCCTGTACTTAGTTTATAGGTGAATATATCAATGGTTAATCTATACCACGGGTGTCAAACTCACGACATCACGTCATTATGTGACGTATCATGACTTTTTATCCCTTTTGCTAAACCAGGGGTGGGCATGGCCAATGTGTGATGCATCCGGCCCTTGGGCTGTGAGTTTTGACACCTCTGATCTATACTCATGGGTAAAGTAGATACTGTAAACACAACTTAATTTGATCCGTATAGCATGGCAGTTTAGATCCCAATATTAGGTAATTTGCTACATATATTTAACATCACTTCTGAAGAGTTTAAAATAATTATATTAAGGACATTACAATAATTTGTATAGTATGCTTACAATCTGGAGTTTTTTATGCCCCTTCTAAACCCATTAGTTTAGAATATCTAGAGACTGTTCGACAAGGAAATACAATAGAAAATACTATTACTATACTATATAAGGAAACAAAATGCTTCCTTATTTCCTCTGCATTTTTATAAAGGGAATATGAGCTATGGTTATGAATGTTAGCGTGTTAGTGCTCATTACTACTAAAAGCAACACACCTTATGAAAATTACAGAAAATGAAACCTTTCCAATTTAAAGGCTGAGGGCTGTGCCAGTGGCGTTTTCTACCTATTCATTAGGAATGTGTAACCTTTAGGTTCCAATACTTTGGGTTGGGCCTCCACCTCAGTCTACATACTTCCATTCATTATTCTCCTCTCCTTGTTAACATATAATCATCTTTGCTGAGATGAAAGGGAAGAGAGACAACTTACATTTTTTTTTACCAGTGAAATTATATTTCCTAAAGCATTTAATAAATGGATCTATGCAGAGAGGCCGAAATAGGAAGAATTTATTTCCTTAAAATTTTTCCCATGTATCATTTTTTTATACACTGGCAAAATAAGTGGAAACTAGCTAGTGCTATTACTATTCAGTGATAGGATCACATTTATTTTTATTTATTTATTTATTTATTTATTTATTTATTTATTTATTTATTTATTTATTTATTTATTTATTTATTTATTTATAGAATTTATATTGCTGCCTATTCGGACATGGCTATTCAAGGCGTCTTACAGAATATAAAACCTCATTTAAAACAATAAAACTAATAAAAAAGATCAACAAATTAATATAATAAAATCACCCCCCATGCCCCACCTACCCCCGCCCCGGTGACAGCAGATCATATGAGCCATTTAATGGGCTCCATCCTGCTCTGGGTTCCCCAGGCCCGCTGGCAGAACCAGGTCTTCAGTGCCTTCCGGAAGAGAGTTAGAATTGGGGCCATTCTAATCTCTGGGGGAATGATGTTCCAGAGAGAGGGAGCCACCACGGGAAGGCCCTTCTTTTGGGTCCCACCAGGTGTATCTCCCTAGGGCAGTGGTTCTCAACCTGTGGGTCGGGACCCCTTTGGAGGTCAAACGACCCTTTCACAGGGGTCGCCTCAGACCATTGAAAAACACATATTTTCAATGGTTTTAGGAATAATTTTATGGTTGGAGGTCACCACAACATGAGGAACTGTATTAAAGGGTCGCAGCATTAGGAAGGTTGAGAACCACTGCCCTAGGGGATGGGACCTGCAACATTCCTGCCTTTCTGCTCTGATGGGCTGGGTAGATGTGACTGGCAAGAGACGGTCCCTCAGATAACCTGGTCCCAAGCCATGAAGGGCTTTAAAGGTGGCAACCAGCACATTGAATTGCACCCTGAAACAAATTGTCAGCCAATGCAGCTCCCGCAGGAGAGGTGATACATGTGCACACTGGGTCTGCACAAAACCATGCGGGCCGCTGCATTTTGTACCAACTGGAGCTTCTGGATGCTCTTCAAGGGCAGCCCCATGTAGAGCGCCTTGCTTATGTACTTATTTACTAGACTTAATTTGGTGGCTACATCCATATACTGGAAATATATGTTGCTAGATTCAGCAAAAGGCTCCCAAAAAAGGCTGGGCTTCACTTACTTTCTCTACTATATAAATCTGTGAGGACAAAAGTTCAGAACAAAAGAAAGAAGCAAACAGAGCCTGCCTAAAAATGTCCAAACCAAAGGTGGACAGTCTCTTGCTATTCATGTCCTATGATAAATCTTGGATGCCTTTTGAAATCCAGTATTTTATTAAAGCATGTAATATGTAAGTGATTTATTTAGACTGAGAGAAAAGAATATGGCTGATGTCAGTTCAAACAGCATCTATGTGTTTTGTTTTGTTTTTCTAAAAGGCTTGGCTGAAAGTGCCTGACGAGCACAGCTGCTATCAACCCAAATGGTCCTCTTTGCTCCAAAAAGTCAGTGTTACAGTGGCCTGATAAGCCCTACCGAATTTCCCATCACCCACCCAATAAACATTAGAACCAAGCAGCTTTGCCAAGGCACAAACCCTTTCCCACAAATGAGCCTTGAATAGCAAAACCATTTTGGATCTTCCAGGAATGATGTTGGCTCTCACGGAGCAGATTCAGTAGCCCAGTCTTACCACACAGGCATCCACATTGATATTTTTAGTTGACCATTTGGCTATGTCCAAACTTTGGAGGGATGCAATTGCATCTGGAGCAGTCTGGTTTAATTATTATCTGGCCTTTTCAAGGATGTGCCTAGGATAAGTCATAGATACTGTAAAAAGAGCTGGCTGAGAGTTTTTGTGTGTGAGGACCTAGTAGGAGGAGCAAAAATGATTAACTAAATGATAGAGCAACTTTATCAACCATAGTTACTACTGCTACTACAAGATAGCAAGGCTTACTAGGTCCTAAACAAGTGGCATACTAAGCAATATTGGTGCTTGAAACTTTGCCAAGAACTCAACTTGACACAGCCATTCTCCTTAGAGGTAATTGAAACGTGGTAGCAACCATACTTTATAGCTTGAAGGTAGACTCTGAAATTCCAAAGTGGATAAAAAAAATCCTGACAGAGATAACAGTTGGGTCTCATATTAATATTGGAGAATCTAATGGGCCAGAAAGGGCAAAGTAAATATTCGATTCAACTAATATTCAAACACATTTCAAGGTAAACCAAAGCCCAAGTACATATCTGGTTAAATGAGTAATATAAATGCTAGTTCAGATATACTAGACAACCCATTATCCATTGGGTCATCATATCAGAGATATTCCTTACTAAATGGAGAACAGAATCAGCATGGGTAGGCAAAAATGCTTCTGATTTCCTGCCAGCTTCCCCATTGAATTTACTTGTGCAAAGCTGTCAGGAAGCACCAAAAACTCTTCCCTTCTTCCCTGGAATGACGTTCTGAAGAAGCTTTTGCTCAATGTACTTTGTTCCCAGTATATCAGAACAATCCACTCACAATTCCTTTTTGCAACAAACTTTTTCTCTTTAAAAGTGTTAGATATGTTCGAGGATCGTGCCCAATAATTCCAACAAGCAGTTCTGGTTTAAATCGTTTATTGTTTATTGACTGGACATCTCGTCAATACAGGTACATCTCCGGAACTGGAGCAGGACCGCATGGCTGACCCTTAAGTACCCCCTGGGCGTGGCTAAGGTAAGGAGGGGCTATTGGGTTAGGGTGTACCTTGTGGGCTGGCCTGTCCAGCCCCACTACCTCTAGCTCTGGGTCAGAGGCAAGGCATTTATTCCTGACAAAACCCCCTCTAAATGCCTGGCCGGGATATTCCTGAGTGGTGTACACTTGAGGCGCTATTTTTAGGAGGACACCTAATTTTGATGTGAGGTATGTGTGTTGCTTGTTTTGTAATGGCTTTGTTAGAATGTCCGCTGTTTGCTCCTCTGTGTCACAATGTATAACCCTTATGAATCCTATGTTTGCGAATTGCCTAACATGTTTATATTTTATGTCAATGTGTCTCGACCTTTGGCCAACCGCTTCAGCCTTTGATATTTCCATGGCTGCTTTATTGTCTTCATGCATAGTGATGGGGTAGTTTGGTTCGGCCCATATGTCCGTGAGCAGGTCGTCAAACCAGATTAAGTTATTGGTGGCCTTGGACAAACAAATATATTCGGCTTCTGTGGTAGATGTGGCTACCAGATCCTGTTTCCCTGTGTACCAATGCACTGGGCTGTTGTTGAGGAAGAACACGTAACCTGAGGTGCTCCTCCTACTTTTCACATCTCCAGCCCAGTCAGCATCTGCGTAGCACGTGAGCGTGGGAGTTGTGGCGTTCTCGGGCTCTAGTGACAGGCAGGCGTCAGAACTGTGTTTTAGGTATCTCAGTACCCTTTTTATGGCTTCCCAATGGTACACGGTGGGTTTCCCTACGTGTCTAGACAGCAGGTTGACAGGTAGGGCGATATCTGGCCTGGTCCAGTTTGCAATGTACAATAGTGAACCTATGGTGGATCTGTACAGCGTGTTGTCTTTGAATGGTTCAGCCTCATTGTACATGTCCTTCAAAAAGTCTGGTTGCATTGGTGTTTCACACCCCTTGGCATCTGTCATATTGCACTTATGTACCAGTTCCAAAATTTTATCTTTCTGTGACAATTGGAAACCTTTGTCTGTTTTTGTGATTTGCACCCCTAGGTACTTGTCTACCTTACCCAAAATCTTCAGGGAGAAATGCTTTCCTAGTTCATTGGCAAAGTCACTGCATTTGCTGGTCTGATTACCGATATATAGTATATCGTCCACGTATATTAAGACATACTCGAGGGAATCACCTGACTTCTTGGTGAAGAAGCAGTTGTCGGCTGAGGTGGCTGCAAAGCCCATGGATTTCAATGTTTTAGACAAACACTCGTACCAGCGTTTCCCTGATTGCTTGAGCCCATACAAGCTTCGGTTTAGAATCCATGTTTCTCCCTTCCTAGTTGTTTGACTGGGGGGTGCTCTTACATAAATCTCTTTGTCAAGCTCAGCGTGCAGGTAGGCGGTTTGTACGTCGAATTGGTGTACCTCCAGCCCTAGCAGTGATGCAATGACTAACGCACATTTTACGCTTTCGGCCCTGACTGTGGGGGAGTATGTTTCTGTGTAATCATCAGGGTATCTTTGAGCAAACCCCTGCGCTACCAGTCTAGCCTTGTAGAGAGTTTTGTTTTCCTCTAGTGTCTTGATTTTGTAGACCCATCTGGTGCCTATTGTCGTTTTTCCTGCTGGGACCTCAGAGGGAGTGTATACGTTTAGTTCCCTCAGGCTATCCATTTCCTTCTCCATGGCCTGCTCCCATTTTGCCCTTTCCTCATCTGGTAATTTTAGCACATCTTCATATGTGTTGGGGGTTAGTTGGTTAGTGTGGATAGATAATACGTAATCCCCTAACCTCTGTGGCACCTTGCCCCTGTTTGCTCTGATTGGCCTGTCAGGGGGCGTCTCTGTGTCGTGCATGTACCTGGCTTCTTTCTCAGTGAGTGAGTCCACTTTGATGTGTGGGTGGTTCTCCTTCCACTCCTTCACTAGTATTTCCTGCCTCTCGCTTTTGATTCTTTCCTGTTCTGTACCCTTTCCTGTGTTAGGTGTTACTCCCCTTTGAGTGTTCCCCGGTCCGTCCTTGCTAAGGAACACCTCGTTGAGGTGTATCTTGGACCAGTTGGCATTTTCGTGAAAAACTGCTGTTCGAGAGATTACGAAGTTGTTGTTGCTGTCTATGAACCTATATCCCTTTGTTCCTGGTTCATATCCCATGAACCTCAGCCTTCGGGATACCCTGTCCCCCTTTTGCCTCAATTGCCTGGGAATGTGTACATCTGCTGTGACCCCGAATATGTGTAAATGCGATACTTGTGGCTTCCTTTGGTACATTAACTCATATGGAGTTTTGTTTAGTACGCTGGACCATAACCTGTTCAGAGTATAGTTTGAATAAATAAGTGCTTCCGACCAGAAGTGTTGTCCCAGGCCTGCATCCTCTAATGCGCACTTCATCATGGTCTGCAGCATTCCGTTTTTTCGTTCCGCCACTCCATTTTGGAAGGCCGAAAATGGGGAAGACGTGTAGTGGACTACCCCGCGTGCCTTTAGCCATTGCGAGAAGTCGCTCGATAAAAATTCAGACCCCCGGTCTGTCATTATTTGCCTGATTTTGGTATTGTGTTGTGTCTCTACCCTAGCGTAGAATTCCTTGAACTTTTGGAATACTTCGCTCTTCCGTTTTAGTGTGTACACGAAGCCATAGCGGCTGAAATCATCCACTATGGTCAGGAAGTACCTTTTCCTGTATTTAATGGAGGGCCTTAGTGGTCCCACTAGATCCATATGTATGAGTTGAAAGGTTGAGTCTGTAGTGCGTACTGACTTTTTGGGCCTAGGTTTGGTTTTTAATTTGGAGCTCTTACAAACAGAACACTCGAGATAGTTCTCACAATTCTTTATTTTTACACCTTCAGAGCACTCCATCATCTTCTGCACCACGGGGAAGCTAATGTGTCCTAGCTTTCTGTGTAATAGATGAGCGCAATTGTCGTGTATGGGCTTCCCTATCGCTGGCCTTTCTTTTCTGGTTGCCTCCTGCTCACTTGTTTCATTGTTGTCGTGTGTGTGGTTAACCCCCTCTATTTCCCTACTTGTGTTATCGGGGCTGGCCTTATGGTGGTTGTTTACTCTGGGTTGCTTGTCCCAGACTGGGTGGTAGAAGGGGAGTTCTCCGCTGATTACTATTTTCCCTACGTTTTTGCCCCCTCTAGTTACCTGCACCTTTCCTCCCTTGAAGGTTACTTCAACATTGTTGTCCTTGCTTAACTTTAGTGTAGCGAGGATGTTATAGGGTATATTGGGTACCAGTAACACTCCTTGTACCTCCCCTATCCCCGGCACGTGTGCATTGCCCTTGCCTGTTACTTGCACATTATTCTGGTTAGCCACCTTTATTATGAAACTCTCCTCTGTGAATGATGTTAGTAGATTACGGTCATACGTGGTATGGTTTGTGGCTCCTGAATCCAGCAGCCATGTACCTTCCATCCTGTCCTGGTTTGTGTGTTGCCCCTGGTCTCCTATGCCATACAGAGAACCCGTTTGACTTTCCCTGGAGCTGTCCCTGTGGTTTCTCCTGTCCCTGGGGTTAGGTGAATCCCTACGTCTGTGCCTGTCCTCAGGTGAGTGTCTGCTTGTGTATCTTGTCCTTGACTCTGATCTGTCCCTCCTACGTTGCCTGTCCCTGTCCCCTGTGTTTCTAGGGCAGTCCCTTTTGTAGTGGTTCCTTGACCCACACAAGTAACATTCTGCGTTGCTGTGGTTCCTGCTCTGTGGCTCGACCTTCTTACTGGGCCTTTGCTCCCTGCGGCTTATTGAGCGATCTTTTCTGATGCTATCCTCAGCTATTAGTTTGCTCGTTAGTAACTCTAGTGAGAGCTTTCCTGTCCCTAGGTTGTCTATTTGCGTAATGAAGGTGTCCCAGCTGGGGTCCAGGGAGTTCACAATGATACTTATCATGGTCCTTTCGCTTATGACCTCCCCCCTTTGCGTTAGCTGGGCTCTGGTGGCGTTTAGGGATAATAGATGTTCACTCATTGGGGTCCCTGCTTTGTGTTTGGTGGCATAGAATTCCCTGGATAGCCTGGTGGTGCTTGCCACGCTCTGGCAGTAAAATAGTTTGTGCATCCTCTGTATTACTTCTAGAGCAGTCAGATGATGCCTGATGCTGGGGTAAATACTGGGGGTGATACTAGCTATAACAATGCAGTATGCTTTATGATGGGTACAATCTAGCTCAAAGGTCCAGGGCTTTTTGGGGGGATCAGTGACTATGGATAGTAGGTCTTCTTTGAGTAGGGTGACCTGGAGCTGTTGGTTCCAGTCCAGGAAATTCTCCCCATCTAGCCTTAGTTTGGGGAAGTCACTTGGCAAAGCCCCTGAGTTATAGTTTAAGTTACTCACATTATGTCGCTGTCCATGGTTCCTCACGTAAGGGAACTCACAATAAGGTAGGGGAACGACTGTGGCGAGTCTGAACTGACTTGTCTCTGTGTGCATGCGTCGGTGTAGCTCTATGTCTTCTTCCGTTTCTCCTGTAGGGGCGCATTGCGCGTGCGCGAAGTTCATTTCTTCCCAGCCGCCGTGGAGTGAGGAGCTTGTCTCCGTAGCTCCCTGGTATAGGCCCCAATCCTCCGGATGGGCCTTCGGTTCCTCCTTGGTCGGCCTTGCTCGTCTGGGATCGTCGTGGTTCGTCGTCTGGAGCCTCGGGAAGCGGTGAGGATCGTCGTCGAGGGCCTGGAGTCCGGTTGGTGCCGCGGATGGTCCTGGATGGCCCGGCCTCGTGCGGGTGTCGCCTCCGGGTGTCGGGCCGAGTCCCCTGCCCGCCGATGGACGTCCCCTGCCGGTGGATGGCCCCGCGGGCCATGGGTCTGGTCCAGTTCGTAGGTCCGGTGAGTAGTCCCATCGCCTCCGGTGTTCCGTTTTTAAGGGGAGGCTTCTTGGGGGCCCTGGGTGGCTCTGGATCCACGCGGCGGTGATCGGTCCCTCGGGATGGGTGTCGGTGTCGGGCCTCCTCGCGTTAGGGTCCCCTTTGCGCTTGGGCCTGGCACCGGGGTGCGTGTCCGGTAGCTTCATCTTGTCCCCCAGGGCCGCGGCGATCAATTCGATTGCCTTGTTGAATTTGGGCTCGGTGGGCGAGCCTGTGGCTTTGGGCCTTGGGTTTCCTCTTTGTTTGTGGCATTCTTGGGGGGTTACCTTGGGGTAGGCCCCGATTCCCGCCATGAGATTTAAATCTCGGGAATCTATTGGTGGGTGGTCGGCCATTTTTGATGACGCCGCCTCCCAAGATGGCCGCCGTGAAAAAGGCGCGAAAACCCCTTCAGCTCCCTTGGCGGGTTTTTGGTGGGGGGTTCTCTCCCTTACCGCTTCTCCGCCGCTGCATTCGGATTCATCCTCATCTTCCTCACTCGCTGCTTCGCAGCCTTCGATTAGGCTCCGTAGTTCCGCGATGAGGTCGGTGTTGCTTTGCGATGAATCTATCAGGTCCAGGAGTTTTCCTTTTAGGTCGTGCTTTTCCCCTTTTGGGGTCTCGTGTTCGTCCCACTCCTCTCCGCGTCTGGCAGGGGTGCGTGGGTGGTGGAGTAGGCCACTTGCTTCAGATGCCTCTCCTTGGGTGGCTTCGGGTTGGGCAGGTCGTTCTGCCATCTCCTTGGTGAACGCTCTGGTGTTCATCCTTTCCGTCTTGGTTCTTTGTATGCTTGTGGAATGTTTGGGTTGGGCTGCCGAACCATCCTCTGCTACCATTTTGTTAGATATGTTCGAGGATCGTGCCCAATAATTCCAACAAGCAGTTCTGGTTTAAATCGTTTATTGTTTATTGACTGGACATCTCGTCAATACAGGTACATCTCCGGAACTGGAGCAGGACCGCATGGCTGACCCTTAAGTACCCCCTGGGCGTGGCTAAGGTAAGGAGGGGCTATTGGGTTAGGGTGTACCTTGTGGGCTGGCCTGTCCAGCCCCCCTACCTCTAGCTCTGGGTCAGAGGCAAGGCATTTATTCCTGACAAAAAGTTTGGCTTAATTGTTTTTAGGAGGAAAATTCTCATTACAATCCTCCCCATATGCAAAATTTCAGAGCTTGCACACTTTTTGGTTTAACATTTAGTACCATCTGTATTGCTGCATTAGGTGAGAAGATCCAAAGCTCCTTCCATTTTTCTTAGTGCTCAGCTGAAGAGAACCACCCTCAGTTGAAAGACTAAATTAGGGAGTGTTAATGGGTTCAGCCTAAATGGTAACAGCCTATCATAATTATCTTCCCCATGGAAATTTTGGAAAGAAGAGCTGCTCGTAAGATTTACACAATCATCCTCCCCAAGTCATAAAAGGAAGTAAGATGACTTCTATTTTCTTCCAGTGAAGGAAGGACAAATCACTCTATTATCACCAGAAGCAAAGCACTTTTCAGTTCCTTCTCTGATCAGAACCAGGAAGTCCTAGTGAAGAGAAGGGGAAGGTTTTATGTTCCACCCACCACTGGCAGCAGAAACACACCAAAATTGCTTTTAGTTTCATAAAGTGTTTCCCTCTTATGTGGCTACAGTTCATTTCCATTATTTTGATAGTTGCTGAAATTAGCTAAGCAACAGAGAAAAAGAAGACAGCACTACTGAAACCAGAATAGAAAAAAGAAAGAAAAATGTTGCAGGGTAGATTAATCCTATAATTAAAGATATTACAAGCTAGTCGAAATTAGAGATAATACAAGCCATTGGAAGTGAAAATCTGTCTTGTGTTTAGCTTTTTAAAATTTGTCAACAGAGATTAGAACAGACACTTCTTGTAGAACTTTGTTTTTCTTGCTTTGATATGTTTTTTCTGAAAACTATTACACTGTGCCTACCTGCAAGGTTTACACTTACATTTGTTAATTCTGCAATGAGGGAGTATTCTACTATGGTTTGATAGAACCTTTTGAAAATGTTAATATTCGGGCTATGAATTCTGCATAAATGCTGGATTGTTTTACAAAGGAAACTTTGCACTTCATTTTTTAAATTTTATTTTTATTAATATTGGGAAAAGTGACTTCTATGGATATTTAGCTTATCTCTCTTTAGTGAGGAAACACATATTCCTAGGCCCTGAGTGTGTGTGTGTGTGTGTGTTATATTGGCTTAGTGGAGTATGTGAACATAGTTTTTGTGATTTGTAAGGTTTATGAATAATTTATTAATCTGACCATGAATAAACAAATCCTGACTTAATGCATGTAGTATGACTACTCTAGTCATGGATGATATGCAAATATCTCTCCCTCTTTATGATTGGTTGATATTTGATAGTTTTGGTTGCTTGTATGCTGGCAGGGAAGGACAGAGCCCAAATTATAACGTTGCAACATGAAAATAATTCCAACCAATAAAACCAACCAGTAGCATGTTTGCAGTTGCCTCCTGCCATATGCATGCTTTTAAAGTGACATCATTATTTATTTATCAGAAACTGGTTCTAGATTCTTAAAAATTGTTTCTCACCACTCATATGGCACCAGACCAAAATAACTTTTAGGAAAGACATTCTCATATATTCTTCATACCTTTCTTTGTTACAGAAACAAAGAAAAAAATACATATCACATTAGAAATGGAAGTGTTTCAGAGAGAAAACCGTTTTTTTGGATAAAACCTATAAACGTCAACATTACAAGGTAAAAACAACATTTTTCACAGGGCATTTTTTGTGGTTGTTTAGAGGATCTTCCAAATTTATCAGTGTAGAAAGTTCTGTATCCATGTTTTATTCTGCCACTGTGCCTCTGTTGCCAAAAGACAACTAGAATTCATTAAAACAGCATTTCAGGTTTTACAATGTATTTATTTTCATAAAAGCAGCATTTTTTTTTCCCTTCATGGCCAGGATCTTAAATTTTTTTATTATTATTATTATTTTATCTTACTTTCCTTCTGGAATGAAATGCTTTGTTTTGTGGTGCAGGAAAAACTGAGGTGCCCTCTCCCCCAAAAGTTTTAGAACTCAGTATATGAAGGCTCTTCTTATACTGTTTTTTCCGTTCCACGGCTAACCGTAAAGCATCAATCAAAGTACTTTTGTTATTTTGGATGTTGTACTGGCTCAGTTTTACCAGTTTCTCAAAATCCTCTTCTGAATATTGCAAAGCATTAATGTTATAAGGGCCACAGGTACTAGTCACATCAATATCACCATCATTCATCTCTTCAGGACTACGCTTCACACCTATGATTTTTCAAAATAAAAAGGGGGGAAAAAACAATCCAGATTGGTCGGATGCAGAAAATATTGGAGATTAGTCAATTTATTTTAGCATGTTTCTCCCTGATTTAAACTGCATTAGATACACAAATTGCTGCACTTTGACTGCAGATATATATGAGCATGGCAAACTAATCTAGCAGGAAAAAAGATTTTCTTAGTGAGGGAAAAAGAAAGATTTACAGATTCATTCTAATGAAGAAAGTTTTAGCAATTTTTCATTTGAGAGACCACTAAAATGCATATCAGATAAATTGGCTCAAGGCTAATTTGTGAGAATACCATCACTGAGATGGATTTAAAACTGCTGTCTCTATATTTCAATCTTGGAAAGAAATAATTACTTTGCAGGTGAACAAGAGACTCAGGACACCTCAGATTGGTCCTTGAGAACTGAGAAAACAACACAGATAATTTACTTGTCTTCTGAAGTTATCTTTGAATCCTCTACTTCCTGTACTAATGTATAAGAGACCTATTGATTACCGTCACTGTTTTCAACATATTCTTTACCAGATCTTACACCACAAACATGGACAAGGCTAAATCAAAAAAATGGACATAAATAGCAGAAAAAATATATTGCATCCAATTTAATTATTTAAAACAGTGGTAATAACTAGTTGCCTTGTTTTTTATTCTATCACATTAAATCTTAAAGTTAAAAAAGAAAATAGAATTTTTGAGAGTTCTATCTGCTGCAAAACATTTTATTGGAGAGAAAGGGAAAGCACATTTTTGTATCCCAACTTTTCACAGTTTGCAAATCAACTGGTCCCTTTAAACCTCAGACCAAATTCTTTTCCTCTTTTGTATTCCATGATTCCTGGATCTCACATTTGGTTCAAACACAACACTAGACATAATTAAAGGGAGTGGGGCAAAGTAAAAAAAAAAAAAACATTCACACACACTTACCAGGTTCTTTATAAGTTTGGAAGGTATTACAAACCAGGGGATAAAGAAGAACTAATGGAATATTTGGACCTTCTTGATCTAGCAAATAGCATTCCTTTACATCTTTTTCATCTTGTTCCTGTGGGATAATTCTGGGAAAAGGAATTCCTTGTTCTGAGAAATAATTTGAGGCCATTTGCAGAGGCTGTATAGATTGGGGGAGGGGGGAAACAATCAAACAAGCTTTTATAAGTACTTTATTTTTTAAATAAAAAGTATTAAAACCTTATCATAGCTGTCTCACAAGGGTTCTTATGAGCTACAGTTGGCTTAGTATCTCACTTCTGCAATCTCTAAAGGCTTATAAATGAACAAACAAGATACGAAAGAACACAAAAAAATGCTGATTGTTTCTTTTTAATGAAGAGAAATGGGTTCTCCACAAAACCCATTTTGCTCCTTAATCCTGTCCCCCAAATGGGAAAAAGACCCACCAGATTGAATATTTTGCTTTGTGCATTCCAATAATGTCTCTCTGAATTAGGGGTTTTCCTTTAAAATGTAGACAAGACAAGACCCTACTGATTTTAGGTCCTGATCCTGGTCTTTTAGAGGGCAGCTGTCAGCACAATATGTACAATGCGAATTGGCCTTAGAATTGAGGTGTATTGTGTACGTCTGCATACTGGGTAGATTGAAATGTAATTGAATTTTATACCCATTTCTCAGTCTTTATTCAAAGCGCTCTAAAATACCAGTAGATTGGGAGCAAACCAGATCTCAGGGAGAAGCTCATTTAAGAGGGCAGGCCTTGCAATAGAGGCAGTGGTGGGATTCAGTCAGTTTGCACCACTTTGGAAGAACCGGTTGTTAACTTTCTGAGCAGTTTGGTGAACTGGTTGTTGGAAGAAATCATTAGGGCAGAGAACCGGTTGTTAAATTATTTGAATCCCACCACTGAATAGAGGTGTTCTCTTGGGGTTCTGATAGATGGCACTGTTTAGTCAAAGGAATGCAAGGCACATCATCCCTGTCAAATTAAATGAGCTGGGCAGATAATATGGGAGGTAAGTGGTTCCTCATGTAACATGGAGAACATAATAATTGGGGGAAAGATGCCCTGATTTAACATTCAGTCATTTTCTGGGCCAGTTAGCATCCTTTGAATAGCAACTTTGTTGGGCCTTTCTTTTATCCCAGAATCTTTTTTGTGTGTGTGTAAACCAGAGGACAAAAGGGGGCACTAGAAGTCAAGAAACTAAAATAGCTTAAACTGTGATTCCATAAGATCAGCAAGACAAAATTTCTTATTTATTAAAGGTGGCAAATAAAGGTTTCAGTAAGTTAATTGGCCCAATTGACAGTGCATCTGTCAACAGTGCTGAAATTTTTTTTTAAAATCAGTTTCTCACTTTCATGTGAGAAATGTCATGTGGCAGAAGAGGAAGCAGCTGCAAGAATAAGATTCTTGCTGAGGAGAAAACTGAGTTCTGACAGTCAACTTCCTCTTCGCATCAGAAAACAACAGGACTTATAAGCACAATTGCTGGGAATGGAGTGTCATGTTTCTCACCCGTAACTGTGAACCTGAGCTATAATTTAAATGTATGAAGACGTCCACTTTTCTCTCCGGCCTCATAAGTGGGGGATAGCTGGTATCGAGGGCAAATGCATTATCCACCAGATACAGATGCTCTTCAGCTCCAGTTAGCTGGTTAGGAAAACTGTCAAGATCACAATCTAAATGAAATATATTTATGGTTAAAAACAGGCCTAAGAAGAATTTAAAAACTAGACACAATCATGTAACTAAAGCTCAGGAGGGACAATGATGTAACTTTTCTTCTATGCAGTGGACAACTAGGCTTCTCTTTTCCAAATATCTGCTTTTCAGTAATTTGATAAAAGAATCTGTTTCATCTATCAATCTAGCTTTTGTAAACAAACAGCAAAGTCTCCAGTACATACTAAGAGTATCACTGGAGTACAAGCTCTCCAAAAGGATCTTGAATTAAAAGGAAACTATACCTTTCCAGTTTGCAAATCCATTCTCTAAATATTTGTCGTGCATTGGGCAACCTCTCAGAAAATTGGGGACCAATGACACAGCAGGTCGCCACATAATAACATCTTGCAAAACGCTGGCAAGGCTTCCTGGAGGATATTGGACTCGAACAGGTAGTTTATATGCTTTTGGACAGCACATAAGCTCTTCTGCAGACAAAATAATATACATTAAATGCATGCAGGGTTTTTTTCACAGCCATACCTATAATAACCTATTGGTATGGGACACTTGAAATGTGAATAGAATAAAATAGAATAGAGTAGAGTAGAGTAGAATCTTTATTGTCACTTTAAATGTACATTAGTCAGCTTACATTAAAATGAAGTTATCTTTTGCATTCAGCACTGAAAAGATAACCATTATGCATATAGCCACACACACACATACGACACAGAAAAACATCACAGTCTAGTGATGACTGATTGACTTTTTCTCATTTCATCTGGACTTTGTACTAGTTCACTTTTCTCTCTTATCTGGCCAAATTTTAAATAATCAAAAATAATTTACACAAGGGTTTCATTGCCCCAAAGGAGCTCTGACACACCCATTTTACTTTTTTAAAAAGCAGAATACAGCACAGGTATTATTTAGCATTTTGCTTTCAGCAATGGGATCTTGATGAGCTATGACATTTGTTTGCAGGGAAAGTTTTTTCCTATATCACCTGCATCACCAAAGTTATGTGTTGCAAGTACAGGATTCATTGAACCGTTTCTATGAAACTAAAAACCTGTCTGATCTGTAGGTATGAAATGTATTTATTTATTTATTCAATTTATTGGCCACCCATCTTACCACAGGGTAACTCTGGGTGGTTTACAATATTAAAAAATAAAACTATATAAATAAAATGCTACAAAAGTATATAAAAATACAATAGCTAAAAGATGGAGAGAGAGGGAATAGGATGAATGAGGGGAGGTGGTATTCTGATATTAATCTAACAACCACCCCCAACATGAAGCCCATATAAAACAACTGCATTTATTTATTAAATTTCTACATTGTCCATTTTATCTAACTGACACTAAGTGACACATACTGAAAGTGCTGGACCACCTAATGATATTTTTGGCAGCTACTGATAACTACTCTCTTACATTTTTTCAATTGCACTGAAGGCTTCGGGGACTGAAGTGGGGACCTTCTTCAAAGAAACATTTGTTTTCCTACAGCCCTTGTGATGTATTTTATACAAAGGGAGTGTAGAGAACGGGCACTGTTACTATGTGAGAATAGGAACACAGCATGACAGGACATAACCTGATTGGTGGTTTTGAAAGCCGATCAAAAGGCCAGCAAGACTGGGTCAAACTTGCTTTTTCTGTTTACTCACCAGAAGTCAAGGCAGTTTCAGTCCTGATACCAGAATGAAAATGGCTTTTTTATAATTATTATTATTAATTCTGGGTATTTTGTACCAGTATCTTAAATTATAAAATATTTATCAGATAAAAATACAGGAAGGATATAGCTTCAGTCCATATTATCAAACACAGCAGAAGAAGATATAAAAGCAACTTACCAATTTCAGTTATTCTGTCTCGTGTCCAGATCTGCCAAAAATCTTCTGAATTGGTAGCCAGGAACCAGCCATCCATAATGTTCACAGAAAACACACTACTCCAGATTCCTGCAAGAGGCAAGACAGGAGTGTTTTTGTGTGATCTTAAAAACAATTGTGATGAAATGATTCTTTTTCTTTTCTATGTCATTGTTTCATAATATAATTGTTATATTTTATATTAGTGAATCATTTGGCCACGGTTATGTACACTGCCATGTTATTTTAAGGATTAACCCAGAATGTTGTGGGTCACACTCCAGCTGTGAACTGATCTGTGCCTCAGGCAGGATTTTACGCCCTAGAATACTGCATAGTGCCGTGATGGCAAACCTATGGCATGCGTGCCCGAAGTGGCACGTGGAGCCATGTCGCCTGGCATGTGTGGCGTTGCCCATTCCTCTTCCGGGTTTCTGGTGCACATGTGCACGTGACAATCAGCTGGCCTTTGTGTGTGTGGCAGTGTCGAAAACTGGAAGAGCTGGTCTTCCATTTTCCTGCATCAGCATGTGCGCCGGCCAGCTGATTGGCATGTGCGCATGCACGGCAGTAACAGGAAAACCTGCTGGCCAGCGTGCATGCCCTCTGACAGCTCCTTTTCCTGGTCGCAGCCCTGATGAACGTGCAAGAAGTGCTCCCTTTTCAGCACTTGGTGCCACCTGCACATGCGCTGCACTCCCTTCTCATCGGTACAGGTAAAGTAATTTTTTTATTTTATTTAATCTAAGTATTTATTAATTTTTAGATTTATTTCTCATGTAAAATAATGATATGCAACCCTATCTTTTTACACATTACCTTAAAAATGTGCATTGTCTTTGGTTTGGGAACACATTCAATTTATTTACTGTATCTTATTTGTTACAGGAAAAATTTGGTACTCATTAATTTTGGTACTCATCGTAGAACCAGAGGTACCACTGCATTTGGTAAATTTCAGTGTGAGACTACATTTTAATTAACAATTCAGATACCTTCTAAAAAGCAGATACGTGATTCTGGGATTTTCTTCATCAAACGACCCATGAAGAATTCGCTACCAAAGTGTTCAGTATGAATGTAGGCACCATATTTTTGGAATCCAACTTCATACGGTGTGAATTCCAACCATTCTAAAAACGGAGACGTAAGAGCATAATATCCCCAAAATATTATTCATAACATTTTATATTATGTTCTTAATTATTTATTTAATAGGTTTAAATATCTGCCCATCATGATATAATTCTATGACTATATTCAATGTATACATTTAATAGGAGTTATCTTTAACACATGTCGTACATCAGAGAACTGGAGAGAAGCAACCCTAAATATTGGTAAGGAGTAAAGTAGTAGACAATTCCAAATTTTCAAACGTTGCTAGAATATGCTGATCAGGGCTGGAGAAGTTTGCATTGGCTGGAAGGTGGGGATCCTGGAAAAAAAAAAGCTTTGTGGTTTAATTCTATACCTTCCTGTTGAAACAAACTGAAGCAAGTCAAGTATTCTAGATCCTTAGTATCCAAATACACCATAGCCATTCCTGGAATATTTGATTTAGAGAAGCAATACCATCAGTAGGTTGACCAATGCCCACTGAACTTTTTAAAGCACCTTATATAGGGGATGCCTTTATAAGTGGAACTTTTTTTTTCTTATAGTGGGGGACTTTTACATCATCCAAACTGCTTCAACCAACTAATCTAGGCTTCTTTTTAAAATCTGTAAACCTGCTTTTAAATTTATTGAGTCTTATGTGGCTATTTATTTATTTATTTATCTATCTATCTTCGGTGCCTTTGAGTCAGTCTTGACAAGGCCCTGCAGTTTTCTTGACAAGGTTTCTTCAGAAGTGGTTTGTCATTGCCTCCTTCCTAGGATTGAGAGAATGTGACTGGCCTAAGGCCTAATTATTTCTGAATCAGATAGTTGCAGCTTTTGGTTATGTATATCTCCAAATGTAAGTGCAAGTTACAATTACCTCTGAACCCTCGATTACTTAGTTTCTCTTTCACATTGAGGCAAAGATATATAGGTAGAGGATTCTGTCCATCAGTTAGGGCCTGCTGCTGATCTGAAAGTTTGTGAGGATTTTCCTTGTTTGTGAAAGAAACAAGAACATAGTTATTGTAGCCGCAAAAGACAAAAAATCTCACTTAGCATTTGAAACCTTATTGAGGTGCTTCTTTGAACTGAAGCCCACCAAACATTTCACAGTATGCTAGAATATTTAAAATAATTTTCTATTAATTTGTTCATGCAAAAATTGGACTAAATATACTGAAATGCAGACACGTAATTCAAAGTAAATAAGATTTAAGGATATAGTAAGCTTTCTGAACTGGAACTATGCTTATATTATTAACATTCATTTTTTTATAAGCTTGAAACTTATTATTTGGCAGAAGTAATCACAGCAGATTTGTAGCCCTGTTAATGTTTATTCCACATAAAGAGGTTCTACATAATAGAGCCCTGGTGGTTAGAATGCAGTATTGCAGGCTAACTTGGTTTACAGTCTGGAGTTCAATCCTGACTGGCTCAAGGTTGACTCAGCCTTCCATCCTTCTGAGGTCAGTAAAATGAGGACCCATCTGTTGGGGGCAATATGCTTACACTGTAAATTGCTTACAGTGTAAATTGCTTACATATGAACACCTTTCATATGCGCTGTCTCTGATGTATTCTTGGCATCACCTGGCAGGACAAAGTTCCAAATAGCGCAGTCTTGGAACGTGCTGGAATTTCTAGCATGTATACACTATTGAAACAGCAACGTCTACGCTGGCTTGGGCATGTCGTGAGAATGGCTGATGGTCAGATTCCAAAAGATCTCCTGTATGGTGAATTAGTGCAGGGAAAGTGCCTCAGAGGGAGACCACAGCTGTGATATAAGGATATCTGCAAGGGGGACCTAAAGGCCCTGGGAATGGACATTAACAACTGGCAAACCTTGACCTCTGATTATTCAGCTTGGAGGCTAAAGACGCAGCATGGCCTTCTCCAATTCGAAGAGACACTTGTTTGGCAGGCTGAGGCAAAGAGGCAGTCCTGGAGCCAGCGAAATCTGGGGGCTGGGCAGGGGACAGAATGTTTCTGCCCTCAGTATGGAAGGGATTGCCACTCTCGAACTGGCCTTTTTAGTCACACTAGATGCTGTTTTAGGACCTCTTTCCAGAGCACGATACCATAGTCTCTTGAGGTTATGAACCCTATGAAGGTTGACAATAAATAAAATTGCTTAGAGAAGGCTGTAAAGTATATAAGTCTAAGTCTAAGTCTAACAATATAAATGTAATAAATCTGTTGGTCAAACCACTGATTAATCAAATTTAACATGAACCAGGCATTCATTTAAAAAAAACAAAAATGAAAAAAAAAATAGTATAATACCTCACTGTGTAGCATAGCTTCAATGATCAATCCCCATAAATCTGTAAAAGATACACTGTACCCTTCTTGATAACGTTGCCACAGTTCCTTTGCATAGTACTTCAGCTTTTCTGGGGCAAAACTGGCCAGAAACTTGTTTTTTGTCACATGGTTTTGCACACTCCTGAGTGGCTTTTCTAAATCATTTTGGGACCAGTTGGGATCCTGATACAAGTGTGACATTGTCCTGGAAATTAACACGGGCACATTTAGGAACTGAAAAGCAGTAAAACATAAACCTATGAATCACATTCAGAGGACTGGAAGGGATCTCAGAGGCCATTTGATCCACCCTCCTGCTCAGTTTTAGTCAGATGTTTTGGACTCAGGAACCGTTTACACTTTTAAAAGGAGCTTTGGTTTATAGAGGTGAAATTTATGGTATTAGAAATTAAAGTTGAGAAATGTGTAAATATTTATTTGACTTTGTGCACCCCATGAAAGCGTCTGCAGATCACGCTTTGAGAAACACTGTTCTACAGCCTCTTTGACAGCAGGCACTTTGCCCAATTTAGCCTACTTTGAATATTTGTCAATTTAAAGTCCTCCAATGAAGGAGAAATATTAATTTCACATGCCTACTTGTTTCCACATGTGGGCCTGGCATTTCTCCTGGTATGTAACCTGACCTTACTTTCTTGTGACCTTCCTTGGAAATGATACCGATTCTACAGTAATATGCAGTGGATTTGTGTCTCCTGATTTTAACTATGCTGTAGACTGTTTCATATCCATTGTATCAATGAATAAATTCTACCACAATGTCTCTTATACCAAACATCTCATTATTACTTGCAGAATACAGAATAACAGAGTTGGAAGGGACCTTGGAGGCTTTCTAGGCCAAACTTCTGCTCATGCAGGAGACCCATTCTGTCCAATCTCTTCTTAAAAACCTCCAGTGAAGAAGATTAATAAAACTTCATCTTATTGTTTCAGGAACATCTCACTGGATTACATGAAGCTTACCATGTTGTGCCAGACAATCCAGTGAGATAGGACACACAGTCCAAAGCACCTAATTTCTGCAATGTCAGTAGGTGAGCATACATCGCCGTAACTGCTCTGATCCCACCGCCTGTTGTCATGATTGCCACCACTGGCACCTGAACACAGGGAAAACACAATTGTTCATCAAAATAGGTAATATATAATCACTGTGAGATACCTAAACTTTTCTATCACAACACTTTAAATAGATATTCCTATGAAACATGCTCAGGGACTTGGCATACTTAGAGAACCTGGCAGAACCCTTTTTCAAAAGAAGATTCTCTAGGGCAGTGATGGAGAACCTATGGCACACGTGCCACAGGTGGCATGCATAGTCATATCAGTGGGCATGCCAGCTCAGCTCTGGTGCTCATGCACACACCGGCAGCTGATTTTTGGGCCTTCTGGGCCCACCAGAAGTAGGGAAACAGGCTGTTTCCTGCCTCCGGAGGGCCTGGGGGGTGGGTGGGAAAGCCCCGTTTTTCTTTCTCACCTGGCTCCAGATCCTCTCTATGCATCTGGGGAGGGTGAAAACAGTCTTTCCCATTCCCTCGGAGGCCCTCCGAAGGCCTGAAACAGCCCATTTTCCAACAGGAAGTGAAGTCTCTGGAGGCTGGGGACAGCGAAAAAGTCACTTCCTATCCCACCGGGAGTTGAGAAATGGGCCTTCCCCACCCACCCCGCCTGAAAATTAACTGGCTGGTGCACGCATGTGCACCAGAGCTGAGCTGGCGTGCCCACTGATATGGCTACGCATGCAACCTGTGGCACGCATGCCATAGGTTCACCATCATGGCTCTAGGGAGTCAGAGACGAAAATAAATCATTTACAGGTAGTCCTTGAGTTATGACCACAATTGAGCCCAAAATTTATGTTGCTAAATGAAACATTTGTTAAGTGAGTTTTACCCCATTTTAAGACCTATCTTGCCACGGTTGTTAAGTGAATCACTGCAATTGTTAAGTTAGTAACATGCTTGTTATGTGAACCTGGCTTCCCCATTGGCTTTGCTTTTCAGAAGGCCGTAAAAGGGGATCACGTGACTTTGGGACAATGCAACCATCATAAATATAAGTCAGTTGCCAAGCATCTGAATTTTGATCATGTGACCACGGGGATGCTGCAACGGTTGTAAGTATGAAAAATGGTCATAAGTATTTTTTTTTCAGTGCTGTTGTAAATCGAGGACTACCTGTAATGGGAGAAGCTGATAGAGCATCTTATGCTATGTTAATAACCCTATAGACAAGATGTAGAGCAGGAATGCCAAATGTATGATGCTTATGGACATCATACAGCTTGCCAGGATTCCTGCTGTGACCTCAGCTTCCCCAAATGTTTTGGGCTCAAACATTTCACTTAAAAAAAAAATGAGGAAGGGATGTAGGGGGTTGGAGAATAAAATGACTTCTGTAACTCTTGCATTCCTACCTTTGTCCCTGATGGGATCCTGCCACTGTTCACTTTTAGATTGACATGTTGGGCAAAGCTTAATGCTGCCCTTGAGCTAATGGAGGCTGTATGTTCTTGTTTTAGAACGTCTCATACTATGGAATGATGCAGTTCATCCAGGAACCTGAGGAAAAGTAATGGGGCTGTGTGTCTCTTACTGTTACAAGACTAATAAAGTTAGCCTGATTATGAAGTTATGTAGAATGAGAGTAAGAATATTAACACAGAAGTATTCTCTGGACCTTCAACCCATCAAATCCTACTTTCTGATCTTCTGGTTTGAACATGGAGCTACAAATCAGGCCTGAGTCTGAATCAGGCCTGAGTCTGACATCACCTCCCTGCATTGGCAATAATAAGGGAGGGGTCTGTTATAAATAGCCCAGACACAAGGGGGAAAAAATAACCCAGGATGGGTTAAGCAAGGACGTGAAACTGCATATGACAACTTCAGTGCATTTAAAGAAACGAAGCTTGAAAGTTACAAGCATTAAACACTATAAACCTGTTTGTTTCCCAATTAGTAAACTGCTCACAGAAGAATTTTCATCGATATAAAAACTGAATTCTTAACCTCATCTTCCTGCAGATCATCCTCAAGCTGGAGAATCTTTTTGAAAGCAGCAGCAGTCACTTTCTTCCGTCTTTTCAGGAAAGCCTCTTCTTCTGGACAAAGATCAAACCCTAAGCGTACATCTAAGTCTGATGTGCTGGAACACAAATATTTATCAATGAAGGAGAATATTTGTAGCTCAGGGTTGAAATGAGCAGTCCTTGGTGCTCTGTGAGCCTGCTCGTTTTCTTGCAGATGTTTCATTACCCAAGCTAGGTAACATCATTAGATGTTGTTCATTTGGACAATGAAACGTCTGCAAGAAAACAAACAGGCTCAGGGAACACCAAGGACCCCACAAATATTAACCTGGATCATAACTTATGTTAGAAGGAAGTTTACTCCATAAATAGATCCCAGTTACACAGGAATATTTTCAACACTGCTCTGCAAAAAGCTACAGCCCTGCCCAGATCTCTTCTTGTGCAAACTTTTCTGCTGCAGCATTGTGACACATCATATGGAAGTAGGCAGATCTACTCTTAATGCAATAGCATTCCTCCTCAAAAATCTACACTCCCTCACCTGATGTAATGGCGTGATATTGGATTTTGGTCACAACAATTGAAACCAAGATATTTATCTCGCTAGATCATACCCACATCCTCAGAGGATGAAAACTCAAAGCCATCCCATCCTAACTTTAGAAAGTTAGGTTCATTAGCAAGAAGACTTCCTTCCACCTACACCAGGGGTCTGCAACCTTAAATACTCAAAGAGCCATTTGGACCCATTTCCCACAGAAAAGAAAACACCGGGAGCCACAAAACCCTTCCCATGCCTGACTATTTCTTGAGCGGCCACAGCATATGTAGCATATGTAGTTGAATTAAACGTTCTGTTTTCTTCTGAAACTTTTCTTTTCTTGGATTCATCCACGGTTGGCCTACTGGGGATTGAAAAGCTCAATAAACTGCATGCCGGCGGTTGTGGCACATATTTTGAGTGACAGGGAGCTGCAGCAGAGGCGTGAAAGAGCCACATGTGGCTCCAGAGCCACAGGTTGCTGACCCCTGACCTACACCCAGGACGTAGAGCGCAATCTTGACAGAGACTTATACTTCTCAACCTTAGGAACAAATTCAATAAAACTAAACCCTTTTTATTAGCAAATTGCAGTGAAAAGGTGTTAATTTGGGATCACACTGTCAATAGCAAACATATTTTTAGAAATACATTTTTAAACTGTCCAACAGATGAGAGCACCTAATCATCTCAGGCAGATCTCAAAAAACTAAGCAAGGCTAGACCTATTACTTGGATAGGAAGCCACCCAGAGAGTATCAGCACTGGAAAGTCAAATAAATACAATAAGACAGAAACAGATGGCAAATTAATTCTGTAATGATGACAAGAAAACAACATGGATATGTTCACATAGTCAACAAATTGACTCCAGGGAGAGTTTGTTTTAAAAATATCCAGGACATCAGTAGTTAAATTTATAGAAGGCAGGAAAAGTATCTTACCAGTTTTGTGCTGTGAAGTATAAATTAAATTCTTTATCCTGAAAATCAAGAATGCACAGTACTAATTACTATTAATACTATCTTTACTGAAATCTCCCTACATTTCTTGACTGTACACCGCCTTAAGTCCTACGGGAGAAAGGCGGTATAGAAATAAAATAAATAAATAAATAAATAAATAAATAAATAAATAAATAAATAAATAAATAAATTTCTTACAATGATGAGAAAAAAGAATATGTGTTGTAAACGAGGCTTGCATGTGCTGGTACCAATGTTAAAGTTAAAGACAGGGCATTAAAACCATGAAGATCAGTGGTGGGCTTCAAAATTTTTTACTACCGGTTCTGTGGGTGTGGCTTGGTGGGCATGACATGCCTTGGTGGGTATGGCATGACGGGCATGGCAGGGGGAAGGATCTCCATTCCCACCCGAATCCAGGGGAAGGTTACTGCAAATTCCACATTTCTTCCCGATCAGCTGGGACTTGGGTAAGGTGACCAGATTTTAACATTGGTAAAGAGGGACATTGTGGGCGTGGCTTATTTTGTGGGTTTGGCTAGCTGGTCATGTGACTGGGTGGGCGTGGCTAGCTGGTCATGTGACTGGGTGGGTGTGGCTAGCTGGTCATGTGACCGGGTGGCCATGGCTATGCGTATAGGGTAAGGTGAACAGATTTTAACATTGGTAAGAAGGACACCATTGTGGGCGTGACTTATTGTGTGGGCGTGGCTTGGAGGCCATGTGACTGGGTGGGCGTGGCTAGCTGGTCATGTGACCGGGTGGCCATGGCTATGTGTATAGGGACTACTCAGAGGGCTGAAAAGTCATTTCTGACAGGTCCTCACACTTTTGACTGGTCCTCACACTTATGACCATCCTCACATTTATGCCCGTGCAGTATTCTTAACAACCATGTCACTCATTTCACAACTGCTTCTCTTCACCATGGTGACAAGATAGGGCAAAAACGTAAAATGTGAGGACAGTCATAAGTTCGAGGACTGGTCAAAAGTGTGAGGACCAGTCAAAAATAACTTTTTCAGCCCTCTGAGTAGTCCATATGCACAAAAGGACTAACCAGAGGGCTGAAAAAAGTCATTTCTGACAGGTCCTCGCACTTTTGACTGGTCCTCACACTTATGACCATCCTCATATTTATGCCCATGCAGCATTCTTAACAACCATGTCACTCATTTCACAACTGCTTCTCTTCACCATGATGACAAGATAGGGCAAAAATGTAAAATGTGAGGACAGTCGTAAGTTCGAGGACTGGTCAAAAGTGTGAGGACCAGTCAAAAATAACTTTTTCAGCCCTCTGAGTAGTCCATATGCACAAAAGGACTAACCAGAGGGCTGAAAAAAGTCATTTCTGACAGGTCCTCGCACTTTTGACTGGTCCTCACACTTATGACCATCCTCACATTTATGCCCGTGCAGCATTCTTAACAACCATGTCACTCATTTCACAACTGCTTCTCTTCACCATGATGACAAGATAGGGCAAAAATGTAAAATGTGAGGACAGTCATAAATTCGAGGACTGGTCAAAAGTGTGAGGACCAGTCAAAAATAACTTTTTCAGCCCTCTGAGTAGTCCATATGCATTAAAGGATGCAGCAATAGAGAGGGATGAAGGAATGGAAATTAGAGTAGGAGGGAGGGTAAGAGAGGGAGGAAGAGAGGAGGAGAAGGAGAAAGGAAGAGGAAGTAGGGAGGAGAAAAAGAGGGTGGGGGGAAGAGAAAGTAAGAAGGAAAGAAAAGAGAGTGGTGGTAGGTTTGAGGAGAAAGATTGCTGTACAATAAAAAAGATGAAAGGGAAGAAAGCCAACCCCAAGCAAATATAAAGATATTAAGATTAAGAATGAATTGTTAAACTTTAAAGAATAAAAGAGAACAAATATGAATAAATAGCAATAATTAGAAACACACATACAAACATGCAATGTATTTTCTTTGAACAGAATATTTGGCTGGTTCACAAATTTAAACAGCGTTTAGTCATTTCAATTAAATTTACAATTTCTATATTTCCTTTTTGCCATATTTATTCCTCATCTATTTTTTTAAAAAAACAATATTACCCTTCATCCTCATCTCTAATCTTAATCAAATTCAATTTTTCCCTTCTATTCTATATTATACCCCTTCCCATTGTCATCTATTTTTATATCCATCCTCACATTGGTTAATTATGTAATTATGTAATACAGTTGTTTAATACAAATTCAACATTTTAATATAAATCAATTAGTTATATAACTATCTTTTTTGTATATTAATCAATATGAACATGAATATTCCAATTATTTCCATGCAATCCAATTTCTTACAAATCAATCAATTATATTTACCAATAATAATAAACCAAATAATTTCCCCCATATATTCCTCCAAACCACAACTTAACCATTTCTGCTTTCAACACAATATACAAGTATTAATAGTATCTCAATTATTACAATTCCCTAGTTAAATAGAGCTTTTTTTCTTTTGTGTTTTAAAATCTTGAACTCTCCTCTTTTGCCCAAAATTTCCCATTGTTTGCAGTTTTGTACCTACCTTTTTTGGTGAGGAAAAAGAAAAAGAAAAAGAAAGAAATCTCTCTCTGCCTCATTTTGTCATGTTGCAGGTTTAGTTTCGCTTTCGCCTTTGTTTTCAGTATAGCTGTGGGGGGGGGGGAAATCTGCTCCAGGAACTTTTTGCAGCTTTTTGCAGCTAATTAACCTAGCGGAAGCTGTTAACAGGGGCTGTTTTTTCTATTTTTGCAGGCATGGGTCTATTCATTTTTTTTTTAACACTGATCAGCTGTAGGTCGGCCCTTTGAAGCCCCGCGGCAAGAGTTTAAAGAGTTTTTTTTCCCTCTAGCCATCAGCGGGGATTCAGGAGGCAGAATGAAAAATCGGGACTTTTTTAAAACGCCGCGGGACGCGGGACAAATTGCTCAAAAGCGGGACTGTCCCGCCAAAAGCGGGACGTCTGGTCACCTTAGACTTGGGGGGCAGAGAATAGATGAGGGCGGAGCCAGTCAGAATTTTTACTACCAGTTCTCTGAACTACTCAAAGTTTCCAGTACTGGTTCTCCAGAACTGGTCAGAATCTTCTGAAACCCACCTCTGATTTAGATGTTTGGATTTTATTAATTGAATTCATAACATCATGGAGATATTAGTTGCATCTAGGATTTTAAAAAATCTCACAGATTTATGCGAAATGCCACGGAGGATTGTCAGTGAGGATAAATGAGGGCAGCTCTTTCTCCCTGTTTTAGATGGACATTTTTCTAAAGAAGCTTCAGAACTCTTCACTAACTCACTATTGCTGAGTTCACATACAATTTTGGCAAAGCCACTTCTTTTTCACCCATGGTTTCTTGGATAAATCATATGGTAGTAGCCTGATTCATAGGTGACCTGAGGTCATAATGGTCTTAATGACTGGCAAAGCCAAAATCTAAGCAATTAAATTTGTGGCTTAATATTAAGTTTTTATTATTATTATTATTATTATTATTATTATTATTATTATTATTATTATTATTAATTGCATTTTTATACTGCCCTTCTTCCGAAGGACTCAGGGCGGTGTACAGCCAGAATAAGAACACACAAATAGAAAATTTAAAAGCAATTTAAAATATATATTAAACAATATGGCCCATAACTAATTAATAAACCCATTCTTAAAAAATGACAATTCAAGGTTGAAGAATTGGAATCATGCCAGCCCGGCTTGTTGGAACAAAAGAGTCTTGAGGGCATAGCGGAAGGTGCATAGATCCAGGATCCTCCGAATCTCAGGGGGCAATTCATTCCAGAGGGCAGGTGCCCCCACAGAGAAGGCTCTCCCCCTGGGGGTCACCAATCAACATTGCCTGACCGACGGCACCCGGAGGAGACCCTCTCTGTGGGAGTGTGCTGGCCGGTGGGAGGTTATTGGTAGCAGAAGGCGGTCTCATAGGTATCCAGGTCCAAAGCCATGGAGCACTCTAAAGATGTTAACCAGCACCTTGAATCGCACCCGGAAGACTACTGGAAGCCAGTGCAGCTCACGCAGGATAGGTGTTACATGGGAGCGCCATGTTGCCCCCACAATCACCTGCGCGGCCGCATTCTGGACCAGTTGGAGCTTCCGGGTGCTCTTCAAGGGGAGCCCCATGTAGAGAGCGTTACAGTAGTCCAGGCGGGAAGTGAGTCTTTGGGGGTGAGTCTTTGGCCCCCACGGAGAGGGCTCGCAATCTGGGAGTCCTCCTGGATACTCAGCTGTCCTTGGAGGAACATCTGACGGCTGTAACCAGGGGGACCTTTTATCAGGTTCGCCTGATCCGCCAGTTGCGGCCCTTTCTTGATCGGGATTCCCTGTGCATAGTCACTCATGCCCTCGTAACCTCTCGCCTTGATTACTGCAACGCTCTCTACATGGGGCTCCCCTTGAAGAGCACCCGGAGGCTCCAACTGGTCCAGAACGCAGCAGCGCGGGTAGTGACGGGAGCAGCGAGGTGCTCCCATGTAACACCGCTCCTGCGTGAACTGCACTGGCTCCCGGTGGGCTTCCAGGTGCGCTTCAAGGTGTTGGTTATCACCTTTAAAGCGCTCCATGGCATAGGGCCTAGCTATCTTCAAGACCGCCTACTGCCACCGACAACCTCCCATCAACCCGTGCGCTTCCACAGAGAGGGCCTCCTCGGGGTGCCATCAGCCAAACAATGCAGGCTGGTGACCCCCAGGGGGAGGGCCTTCTCTGTGGGGGCACCTACCCTCTGGAATCAGTTGCCCCCAGAGATAAGGAGAATCCATGACCTCAATGCCTTCTGCCGAGCCCTTAAAACCTTCTTTTTCCAACAAGCCGGGCTGGCCTAATTCTTTTTAAGTGTTTTTAATTGTTTTGTTTATCGTTTTAATTAATGGGGCCAAATCTATATATATTTTTAACTGTATTTTAATATTTGTATTTGATGTTTTTATTTGGCTGTTCACCGCCCTGAGTCCTCAGGGAGAAGGGCGGTATACAAATTCAAAATAAAATAAAAATAAAAAATAAAATAAAAGTGACGAGGGCGTGAGTGACCGTGCGAAAGGAGTCCCGATCCAGAAAGGGACGCAACTGGCGAATCAGGCGAACCTGATAAAAGGTACCCCTGGCCACAGCCATCAGGTGTTCTTCCAAGGACAGCCGTGCATCCAGGAGGACACCCAAGTTGCGAACCCTCTCCGTGGGGGCCAAAGATTCACCCCCAATAGTCAGCGATGGAATCAGCTGACTATATCGGGATGCCGGAAGCCACAGCCACTCGGTCTTGGAAGGGTTGAGTCTGAGCCTGGATATTAGTTTATCCCTGTAGTGTATGATATATAAACAGTGCTACTTTGCCCTTAGGATTGACATGCCACAGCTGTTTTGTAATATTATCATATACTTTATCTCCAGTAGGGAAAAGAATATATTCAGAGGATGGGTGTGATATTTCAACCTCTGGGAAACATGCTTAAATGTTGCCCACATAGGAGAAGATCTCAGGTGCACTGCCTACTTTTACTGAAAAGCTATTACAAACAATTAACGTACTGTTTTAAGAACCACATGTCATTAAAAAAATGACTCATGTAATGGCAAAGCTGCACCCCCACAATGGCTTTTCTCAAATGTGAAAAATTAAAGCATCGAAGACTGCATATGCGATGGCACTTAGCAATCAGCATCAACATCAATATCAGTATTAGTATCAGTATCAGTTGGAAGGGAGCTTGGAGGTCTTCTAATCTGATCCTCTGCTCAAGCAGGTAGGGTTGCCAGGTCTGCTTCCAAAAAATAGCGGACAAGCAGGGTGTGTGTGTGTGTTTAAGCAGTAAAAAATTTTTAAAAAATTTACAATTAAATTATATATTTTCTTGCATTTTAACAAGTATTAAAATAATCACTTCAAAATTTTACTTAAAATTCAATACATCAAATATATTATAATAATATGTAAAATATTCAATTACATTTTAATTTCATCATAAAGCTTTTGAATAAAAAAAAATGTCCACTATTTTGTGAAAAAAAATAGTGAACATACTGTGAAAAAAAGCAGACTGTCCGCTCAAATGGTGGACACCTGGCAACATTACAAGCAGGAGATTTATACATACCCCATATTTGTGGCACAAATTTTGTTTTTGGAGTTATAGCTGCTGTTGGTATCAATTAAGAACATCCTGCATTCAATCTGCTTTTTCCATTTTAGTGACTAGAACCAGGGGCTGACTAATGTCAATAATGCCCTAAGCACAGCCCAACAGTGGTGCCCCTTGGGCTCTTCTATTGCTTAGCTAACAAGATACCAGTATTATGACTCAGTATGTGCTGAAAACCAACATCAAGCAATATACAGTATTATGTCAGATCCACTGTTTCATTTTTCCAGTAGTGATTTTTTTTATAGAAAAGGCTACAGAGAGTCTAACTGATATGTAGGTGGGAATGGTATCCTTGTTGTACTGCACAATAGCCAAAATATTTCATGTTTGAAATGAAACAGAGCAAGTGGACCAGACAGCACCATTTATGTTGGCACAAGTCAGAAAATACTACTTTAAATATGTTGCAGGGGGAGATAGGTAAAGATTGCCTTCCTTATAGTCTAGGATGACTAAAAGATGACATCAAGGATTTCTTCAAATGGGAGATGGCCAACTTTGGATAAACCTGTCTTTCAGATCAGTCATAAGCCATGGGTTATGTAATAACAATTTAAAATATAGTTGGTTGGTATCATACAACTCAAGGCTACAGTAAAACAATATATTAGGCTTTGAATTCTCAGCATGGCATCCAGGAAGATAAGGTGTCTGCTGATTTGTTATTTGGCATCCGTCAAGTTTCCTGTCCTATCTATTTTTAATGTTGAGTTTCTTTACATACATAGTAATTATGTTATTCCCTTTCAGGGAAAGCAACAAGTAAGGAGTAAGAAATACAAAGCCAAAGGAATTAAAGGCATGAGATATTAAAATGTTAAGGAAATATAGTTTATTGTAATACTTAAAATGTTGGTTTTTCAAATGTGTTGAATGCAGTGCATCAGCACATTTTAAGAAGTAGGAAAAATGCTTGGTGAAACGATGAAGTGAAAAAGACCGGGGATAAGTAAAATGCAAAAAAGAGGATGATTATTTGGGATGAAGATAAGGTTTTGTATAATGTGTATAAAGAGAGAACAAGTTAGTTGCAAGGAATATAGTTGAAGAGATCAAGGAACGCTTAAGATAAAAAGACAAGGAGAAAATGCAGAGTGAGTTTGATGGAAATAAAATAATTGTTTTGGAAGTGAGTGAAACGGGCTAAATGAGGAGCTTCTGGCAGAGGGAACAGAATTAAAAATATCATTGATGGAACCTTTAAATGGCACACAAATACTATGGTGAATCTACTTGATCATTGTAGGATATAAGAACAGAATATTGTAATTCTAATAAGAGTTTCTCTATGCCCTCTCTGATTCCAAACAGAATCAACTTGCATTTCTTTCTCAAACTCCTCTTCCTGAATGTTTACCTAACATTGAAAAGGAATTCAAAGCACTGTGCTGGAGAGATAGCTGGATAAGAATGGAAAGTTTATAGATGGTGCTATTGACCCTTTTGAGATTGATTTATTCTAATTTGGAAGCTGCCTGACTCCATGGGAGGAGGCATCCAAATTAAAGTGACAATAAAAGAAAACACAGGCAACCAAAGGAACAACACTAAGTACGAAGGGCTCCACAAACACTCTATCCCCAGGTCTGTGGGAATAACCAGATTTTAAATAATTTTTGGAATGTTTTAAGAGTGGAAGCCATATGAATCTCTGCAGGGATATCTTTCCATTAGGAGAAAGAGGAAAAATCATCCCCTGCTCCTAAAAGGCATTTGGACCATGAGTTTGCAGCAGGGATGGGTTCTACTTACCTTTACTACCAGTTCGCAATGGGGCAGTGCGTGCATGCTCAGAAGCTTCCTGATGACGTCAGGGTCAGTGGGTGGAGCCTCCTGCCGGTTTTACTACCGGTTCTAGAGAACCGGTCCGAACCAGGGGCAATCCACCACTGGTTTGCAGCCATTTAATGCCCAGCAAAATGTGGACACATAAGAAAGCTCTGACACAAAGTGGCAATAATCCTGTATGATAATTTGTCAGTTGCAATGTTGTAGTATACAACTTCACCACTTTGAAGCACCTCCACAAGCATAGGTTTCTCTAATGGCTGTATGGGCCATTTATTAATAATTTAATAATTATTTAAATTATTAAATAATTTAATAAACTTTCTTTTCTTGCAAATAAATAAATAAATAAACTCTTGCACCAAAGTCTCACCTATGAGATCAATACGTCCTTCAACTTCAATCACCCATCAATTAACATAACATTGGAACAGTTTTTTTTGGTAGGCCTTGCCTCATGAATTCATCTGTTAGCTCATCAGGAAGTACTCAAAAGTCCTCCTCAATCAGAGCCATATCTTTTCACCCCACATCTCTGGCATATAATATGTAAGTACATATTGTAAAATCCAATATGTACTTACATATTCTGTAGTTGCTCCATTTCATCCTGTGAGTCTCTTGATTTGCTGCTTTCTCCTAGCTAAATTGTCAAATTTAGAGCTAAATTGTCAGCTCTAAATTTTTGTTAGTAATTATCTTGTAATAGTGATTGTCCTCAGTGAGAGGTATGGGTCACTTAGTTACTCTTTCCCTTAGCAGTTTCAGAACAAAAGTCACTCTGGAACAATCTGTGGGAAATTCTACTGGTTGACTCAACATAAAAAACAACCGAAAAATCCTTCAAATTTCTCCATCAAACTCCATGACAGCAAAGAAATATTAGTTGGCCCATAGGTTGTTGAATCATTTCTGGCCTAGGCAAGCCAGAAATGTCCCAAATATGTTAGTTATATCATGGGATTGGGCAAGTTTGTTATTTGTATATCCACTTGCTGTTGATGTTGTAACAATACTTCAGCAAGGTGTTTTTTGCTGGGTTATGGACCTGATACCATCTTCACAATCAAAACCAAGATTGGATGCCGCTCTTAATAGACAGCAGTGAAGCATTTAAGAATTGTGTCAGCCCTTTGATATAGAGGTCAGGTAAGGAAACAGATACCACAACTAGTCTCTAGAAGACTACTTTAAAAATGAAACAGTGAGTGTCTGCCACTCGTATCTGTCTGTTTTATTAACATATGCATATTTTGTGATTGGCCACATCCACTCTAGCATTATGTGAAAGTGCTATAACCTGCTCTCAAAATTCCAAATATGTCCCCCTCAAAGTTGATGAATCCTGTATTAATTCCATATTACTCCTTACTGTGCTACATCAACCAAATTAGTATCTTATTTCTGCATTTTTAGTGTATTCCTTACTGGTTTTTATTGGGGAGGAGGGTGTTAGGGTAGGAATGTTTGACTTATTTTTTTTCCCCATGGAAGAGTATCTTGAATCTCTGATGAAACCTGATTTACATTCATTGTGATATCATCCAGTAAGAGCTGTCTGATGCAATTTTGATTCAAGGGAAAATAACTGCAGGGGTAAACATAAGATGGGTATAATGGTACCAAACTAGGAAAGGCATGGAAATTACCAGAGGTTAATTTAAAGTAACTTGAGGTTTGCTAACTTTAATATCCCAGGAAGTGATTCATTTGCATGCTATTTTATTTGCTCCCTGGGAAATTTATTGAAGGGCCCTTTAAAAAAAAGGTGAGGGGAGGGAATCTGAAAATTAGGCATGTACTCACCTCTTTGATTATTTCCTGATTTAAGGGAAATGAATGTACAGGCAAGGTCAACTTTCTGGTTTTGGCAGAATCAATTCCACATGACATACAAGAGCACTGGAAATAAAGATGCTTTTTTTTAAAACAAACAAACAAACAAACTTTTAAACTTTTTAAATAACCCTCCCAACAAAATGACTACACAAAATTATCCAGATTACTACCATGCTTAGCTATGACATACAAAAGAGAGAAATGATCTCTTTCCTGGAAGAAGAATATCCAGTTCTGCTGGTTTATACTTGGCATAGTGGAAAAAGGAAGGTTCGGTGCATTGCAGCTTTTTGGCAGAAGTTAATGAAATGCTCTGAGTTTCTTCAAAAGATCCTTTCAAGGTACATTTAACATCTTGTTCTAAAAATAGAGCGCAAAGCAAAAAAAATTGTGGTATGCAAATTAATATCAATGCCACCTATAGACATGAATTATATACTGCTCAAAAAAATAAAGGGAACACAAGCAGAAGACATCTGAGATCTGAATGAATGAAATAGCCTTATTAAATACTTTGTTCTTTACATACAGTAGTTTATACACTGCTCAAACAACTAAAGGGAACACAAAACTACTGAATGTAACAAACAAAGTATTTAATAAGGCTATTTCATTCATTCAGATCTCAGATGTCTTCTGCTTGTGTTCCCTTTATTTTTTTGAGCAGTGTATAATTCATTACAATCTTCCTTTAAAAAAAAACATTATTAATTGCTTTGCACATTGCTGAAAAACATGATCTGGATAAAGGATATAAATATTGTGATATAAATATTTATGTGCAGCAGCTTGTGATCAGTGTGGCTTACTCCCAGAGAGAGGTCCATAGAAATCAAACTTATTTCTCAACCAAATAAACTTAGAATGGCTTGAAATTCCCTCATGGCCATGCTTCTGTCCAAAAAATGATTGGCTTTATGCTGATCTTGAGCAATGTACATTCTAGTCATGCAAATTTCTATTCCTGGCTATTTTGTTATTTTGACTCAGTTCCATTTTAATAGAATAACAGAGTTTGTAGTGACCTTGGAAGTCTTCTAGTCCAACCCCTTGCTCAAGCAGGAAACCCTATACCAGTGATGGCTAACCTTTTGTGGACCGAGTGCCCAAAGTGTGTGCAAATGTGTGCGCACGTGCCCGAACCCCCAAAATGCAATGTGTGTGCCCCCTGTAATTTAACAACTGGTTCTCTGCCCTAATGATTTCTTCCAACAACCAGTTTGCCAAACTGCTCAGAAAGTTAACAACCGGTTCTCTCAAACTAGTGCAAACTGGCTGAATCCCACCACTGGATATACCCAATTTTGAGATACTACAATAAACATAAAAGTATCAATGTTTTAAAAAATGAATTAGAAAGGAAAATAATTTCTTTGTTTGGGTATAAATTCTCACGACATTGAACTTGACCTGATCTGGCCCACCTTTTCAGTCTTTCAATCAGATATTCAGAGCCCAGTGCTCTGAATACAGCAGTGGTATAATCAGGGTCAACAAGTGCCTGAATAGAAATTCCAGCAATTATACATAAAGCCTTTAGAACACGATACCTGAACCTTTAATCATTTGCTTATGAAGGTTGTAATGCAATATAGCCTCACGTTTAGAATGCTTTTTCTTTTTCTTCCGCTTCTTCCTGTCTACCTGAAACTCCAAGCAGCAGAATTCACGACACTGCAACAAAAGGAATTGCCTCACATTTTCCATCTCTGAGAAAGCTGTACAAGCAGTGAACTTTATTTCTTAGACCAAATGCTGTAAATTGTGTTCTGATGTACTGCTTTAACCAACTGAATGATACTATATAATTTTGAACAGTATATCAAGTTTATAAATTAATTAGCAAGCAATTAAGACATATATAAACTGAAGAGGAAACAGTTTAAAATTAGATATTGCTGGTAGAGGCAATATGCAATGTTTTGTAAGGCATGCTTTTACCTATTGTGGCCAACACCATCCTCAAAACCTCCTTTTTAATATTATCTGCTCTCATAGGCAGAATTATAGTTTCTTATTCCCATATTTACATAGATGAGCAGTCTGATTAATCAAATCAGTAATTTGTTAGTAGATTATACTAAATAATACAGATAACACATATAAACACCCATGGACAAACTCTGAAATTAACATCCCTAAGAATAAATTGGTTAGCCATAGGAGTTCCAGTTGAATATTTTTCAAAGGGCAGATTTTGAAAGGGTAGTCCAAAACACACACACAGGATGTTCATGTTTGGACAACCATTAACAAGGATGGGCAAAACTCTGGAGTGATTTATGGCAGCCGAGGCTGGTTTAAACCATATGTGGCTACTTCCACTTAATGTTTATTCAGCAAATACAACTACAGTCCTAGTTTTGATGAAATGACAATTATCTATGTAGAAGTGAAAGCTAACCAACATCCCATGGCTGTAAAAGAGGAGGTAGAGGGTCCAGAAGAAGAAGCAATACAGTTAGTGTAAAGAAGCAGCTTTGAGGAAGTGCTTTGTTTCATCCTTCATTAAAACTAAGCACTGCTTCAGATATCTCCATAGTCCCAATATTTAACAGAATAAGCCTCTTCTGTTTTAGTCTGTACCCATGCGAACAAGCAATTTCAATCATTTGTTTATTAATGTATAAAGAGATGTGGGCATTTTAAGAAAGGATTGAATCAATTCATGTGTGGCAAACCAATTCCAATTCTCATGTAGGCATTCTGAATTTAACTATTGCCACTGAAGTGCCCTCCACAATTTAGTACAATTTTAATGCACCAGAAAAGATAAATTGCAAAGTATATGGATCAACAAATGTCTGATTAGAAATTCCATAATCATGTCAATTGCTGTAATTCGTTTTCTTATAATTAAATTTAATCAAGTTTCCTTTTTATTTTGATGTCACTCACTTCCTTTCTAGCCTCTGCCTACTTTTAGGAAAGTGGACAAGGCATGTTTTTCAATAACAAAGGAGACTCTTGGCCAACCAAAGATTGCACAATCCTGCTCTAGGTTGAGTAGGTTCATATTTTTCTAATTGGAAAATAAAGGATTAAAGAAACAAATATATAAATAAAAATTACCACCACTGCTCCATTTGTAGCTATTGTTTCATGTGGACCCTCTCTGGAAAACAGAAATATGGATATAACATTACAATTTGAGAAGACACAATGATTCAATATGAGCTATAGCTTAGCAGTTACAGCTATATTAGCCTATATATTTCAAGGAAAATTGTATTTCTTAATGTCAATGCCTTCACGATTCACAGTAATACACCTTCCAGTATGCCAAGCAGCTATAAGCCAGGCACTAGTTAAATTAGTTCCTATGAATTTCCTAGGAAATTCTGACTCCTAATAATTAAAATCTTCCAGCAGATTCAACTCAAGAGGAAAAACATAATTCAAAGCCATTCCTGAAAAGACCAGGTATTGAAATCCTGCCTTGGTGTTTGAAGGCTGTTAGAATCTGGATAAGGAAAACCATCAAAGCTTACTCTCAGAAAGATGAATGAATATGGGTTTTGAAGCCAACTGACTCTCTCTTTTTTTTTTTTTTTGCAAAAAGTTTTTTTCCCCCAAACATACAAATTACATCTTTTCAGAATAAAGCTTTGATCCGGTCATCAATTTGTTCAATTTTTGGTCATTTTTAACAAAAAAATTTCTATTTTATTTTGCCATAACACTTATTTCTTAAATCTTAAATCACATATTCAACTAATACCATCTTTAAAAAATTAACACATATTTACTTACTTAATCAAAACAATTACCCTTCTATTAACCCACCTTAAATCTTAATTCAATTAATAACTCATAATACATTTCAGTACAGTTCAAACATATTTATATTTCATGATACTCATTAAATCCTTATTCCATTACTACTTTATTGAACTTAAATCTTATCTTTAATCTTAAAAATATAGCAATTTAACATTTAAACATAGTTCTTAATTCAAATAATGCTATTTAATGCAATTTCCCAATTATCCCAAATTCTATCTATTATACCGTACCATTTATATAACACCAATTAAGTAATTTTTGTTTATAAATCATAATCATATATTGTTTCAATTTTCTTTTCTTTTTTACTTAAGTAAAAAATGTTCAATTTATTACAATTGTTATATCCCAATTATTGTACCTGTCAATTTTCTAATTTAACTTTTTCTTTTATCCTTCCACTGTTAATCCCAGTATACTCATCTTTATTCCACTATTAATACCAGTATGATCCTCTTTATGTTTCTCACTGCTAATCCCAGTGTTATCATCTTTATTCCACTATTAATCCCAGTGTAATCATCTTTATTTTTCTCACTGTTAATCCCAGTGTAATCATCTTTATTTTTCTCACTGTTAATCCCAGTGTAATCATCTTTGTTCCACTGTTAATCCCAGTGTAATCATCTTTATTTTTTCACTGTTAATCCCAGCATAATCATCTTTAACTTTTATAAATATATTATTAAAAGTATTCAAATTATAACAATTGTTATAGGTATTTAAGCAATATCCGAATTATTATAACCATCAATTATCTCAAATAGTACCGTCTAACATTTTAATAAAAAATTGGTTCATTATATCCATTGCTATATTTTCTTTTAATATAGTCTAATTTGCCTATATTTTAGCTTCAATTCCTATTTCATTTCTAAATATCTATAACATATTTCTTCTCATATTTATTAATCTCAGTATAGTCATTTTATAAATCCAGGTCCTGGGCTTTTTTATTTTCCTTAATATTTTCCAACCTTTTATTCTCTTATCATTCACTGTTAATCTCCATTTAATCATCATTGTATTATTGTTAATCTCAATATAATCATCATTATGTTATTGTTAATCTCAATATAATCTCTGGAGACCTCCTTTATTATTATTACTATTCACATGTTCAATTATTTATTCACATTTAATCACAACGTCTTTATCTTCTTTATTTTCCATTTCAATGTCTTATTTCTCCATCTTCATTTTCTTGTCCGCTCGTGTATATCCATTTCAATTTTTATATCCTCGACTTTTTATTCTTTATGCAACATTATAGTTATTTTTCTTATTTCCATTCTCCAAGTCAAATATTTATTCCAATTATATAAGTTCCATTGTGTTCCCTTCTATTTCCTTTTTTTTTATTCCTCCAAAAGTCAAACCTCTTGTACACAAGAAAATCCTCCTCCACAAATTCTCACGATTGTTATCTGTAAAGTTCACAATTTTCCAAAACAAAGAACCAAATTGCAATGTTCCTTTTTACTCCAGATGGTGTCTCTCTGCAATCCACAATTTCCAATTGCTTAACAAGTATCCATTTTGTTGCAATTACATCATGATCTTACTTAGTTTCTCTTTCTCTTTTTCTTTTTCAGTTTAAAGATATCAGATTACACTTAAAGTCCAGTCCAAATTAAAATAGCTCTTCTCACTTCTTTTTTCCTTTTCCCCCCTTTTATTTATACATCACCTTTTTTCTCTCCTTTTAAAGCTTATGATCCATTCTTTTTGTTTTTCTTGCAATTTAAAAAAGAAAAGGGAAAAAAAGGATCTCTTTATTTCTTTCCAATCCTTTGACCATATCTAATTGTTTAAAGTTTCCAAATAGTTTATTCAAAAATCAATTTTCCATTGGGTTTTTATTTCTTCAAAGTTACATTTCAAAATCTTCTTTGCCCCCGTGCTCTTTAGCCGCTATTACAAATTAGGGGTCTTATAATTATAAGATGTTTTTCTTGTTGTTATTCAAGCCTGAGTTGGCTGTCACTCACCTGGCTTTAAAAAGACTCCGTTCCGCTTCTTTCTTCTCTCCAGCTTTACACTTAGTCTGGTTGTCCCAGCTTCATGGCAGCAGCCATGGTGGCTGCCCCCCGCCGCCGCCTCACAGAGAGTTCCCTCTGACCTCCAAGGAACTTGCCTGTTCCTCTCGGTCATCTGAGGTGCCTCTCTTTCTTCCCTGTCCCTACAGGATGGTTCTGGTCTGAAAACCCATCAGCAGTGGTTCATCAGCCGGGGTTTTCGTGGCGCTCATCGGAGCCCGCTAATTCCCCGACTGTCTTGCCGCAACGCCAAACCGGAAGTCTGAAGCCAACTGACTCTTGACTCCATCTTTCATTTTAGATAGGTTGCACTCAATAGTGGGTTTCAATTTTGGCCGCTACCAGTTTGCTCGTGGGCGCATGCATGCTCACAATGATGCAGAGATGTCCGGGTGGGTGGGCAGAGCCTGCCGCTGCCGCTACTGATTCGCCCAATCTGGGGCGAACCGGTAGCAACCCACCACTGTTTGCACTCCTCTGGATGGACATCATTCATGGTTTGAGAATCCTCATTGACAAGAACAACAGGTGGAGGTGTGATCAAGAAGTTTAATATAATTATATAAGGTGCACTAGCTGCCACAGAAAAAATTGCTGACAGTTCCTGCTTTTATCATTTTCCATCTGAATTATTGTAATCCTCCATATCTGAGGCTGTCATTGAAAGCTATTTTGAGGCTGCAGCTGGTCTAGGGTGTGACAGCCTGGGTAGTTATGGGTGTGCTGAGGTTTGTCCATGTGCATATTTTTAGCAGGAACTTCAATGGCTGCCAGTTAACTTCCAGATGCTATTCAAGGTGCTGGTTGTCTCCTTTAAAATTCTGCATAGGTTAGGTCTTGGATAACTCTGACATCACTTGCTTTGTGTGGAATATACTTATCCAATGAATTCAGGGCAAGAAGGCTTGCTAAGTATTCTTCTGTCAAGAAAATATCTTCAGGGATCTTGTACTCAAGGCTTCTTGGTGATGACCCCTTTATTGATCCAAGATACAAGGATTGCTCGTCCCTTACTAAATTTTAGAATACTCTTGAGTATCTGAATCTTCCAGCGGCATTAGTGAGATGAGACATTAAATATTGTAGGAGATGGACAACTTGTGATCCAATGTACATCTCCACCCCAGACCACTCCAATGATGCTCTTGAAGTGATGTCCCAGTGCCTGGAGGCTGTGCAGGTCTGGATGGGGAGGAACAGGCTCCAACTCAACCCCACCAAGACCGAGTGGCTGTGGTTGCCGGCGTCCCGATATAGCCAGCTGGTGCCATTGCTGAGGGCTTGTAACTTGGGCATCCTCCTGGATACATGGCTGTCTATAGAAGAGCATATGATGGCCATGGCCAGGGGGGCTTTTTATCAGGTTTGCCTGATACGCCAGTTGTGCCCCTTGCTGGATCAGGACTCCTTATGCACGGTCACTCATGCCCTCGTTACTTCCCGCCTGGACTACTGTAATGCTCTCTACATGGGGCTCCCCTTGAGGAGCACCCGGAGGCTCCAACTGGTCCAGAATGCAGCCCCGCGGATGATTATGGGGGCAGCATGGCGCTCCCATGTAGCACCTCTCCTGCGTGAGCTGCACTGGCTTTCGGTGATCTTCCGGGTGCACTTCAAGGTATTGGTTCTCATCTTTAAAGCGCTTCATGGCTTAGGGCCTGGGTATCTATGAGACCACCTTCTGCCACCGATAACCTCCCACCGGTCAATACGCTCCCACAGCGAGGGTCTCCTCAGGGTGCCGTCAGTCGACTGGTGACCCCCAGGGGGAGAGCCTTCTCTGTGGGGGCACCCGCCCTCTGGAACGAGCTACCTCCAGGGGTACGACTGATCCCGGACCTCCATACTTTCCACCGGGTGCTTCTTATTTCAGCAAGCCGGTCTGGCTTAAAATTTTTAATGGGTTAATTTTATAGGTAAGGGGTTTTAAATTGGGGAAGCCAAACTGATGTAATTATTTTTAAGCTATTTTAATTTTTTTATTGTATGTATTTTAATCCTGGCTGTTTACCGCCCTGAGTCCTTCGGGAGAAGGGCGGTATAAAAATTTAATTAATTAATTAATTAATTAATTAATAATAATGATAATAATAATAACAACAACAACTCATGTTGTTGCATGGTTGCTGCTCTTTAAGGTCTGTAGAAGCAAGCAAGCAAACTTTAACAAGATTGTTTTCTGATTTCCTCCCCAATTTGCAGGAACCATAATAGAGAAAGTTAACTTCTAAAAATTGGATTTGAATTGAGACTCATGCAGTTGTTATGCAAGAAATAATCACTTCACTCCATGACAATTGTTTTAATTTCTTCACTTATTAGGCCAAAGAAGAGCTATTATTTGAATGACATGATTTTGATTTTTTTATGGACAGCAAGTGAAAAAAAATGAGTTGCTCAGCTATTTATACAATGTTGCATTTGTATTGTTATGGACTTTCCAATAATTTATTTCAATGTTATTTGGGTTACTCACATATTCTCCAAAGTAAATTCAACTTCCATTTCTTCATTTTTCTGAAAATTAAAATGTAATGCATATGACAGACATTTGGCAAGTAACCAGTAATCTCTCTTCACCTATCACATGAGAATTTTTCTCAAGTCCCATTTTCTTTCAGTAGAAAGACATGCTCGCTTCAAAAGACACATGAATGTACACAAGTACATTCAATTACTCTTCTTTAGAACAACATTATTGTTTCCCTTATCTGCATAGTTAACAGCTTACTAATAATTAGATCAACTGTTTTGCAAAATTCAATATTCAAACTAATTATTTGCTGTAATCTAATAGCCTGAAGTAATTAAATCCAGTTCTTAAAACAACAGATTCTGGTCTTGATTAAATTTCAGTCAAAATGTAACAAAAACTTTGGTTGATGTTGTGGTTTTCATAGAAAATTAAAAAAACAACAACCCTCTTTTAAAACTTAAGGTCAAAGTAGACATTGTGCTTTTGCAGATTGAGTCAGAGTGGAAGAATCTTTCAGGACCAGTCCAAAAACCTATATAATATAACATTCAATTACATAGGGTGAGTAGACATTTGGAAGTCCCAAAGTTGCTTTTTTCAAGAGGCAACTGGACTTTATGTTTTTCTTTGAAGAGGTTCCACTTCTCATCCAAGAAGCTTCTTTGGCTTCAAAGAAAAAACAGAAAGTCCAGTTGCCTCTTCAAAAAACACCTTTGGGACAACCATGATCTGGATGACTGAGAATCTCCATAGATATTTAGGCATTTAGAATTATGCCAGACAATCCAGATGTTTTACATGGTCTCGTGTCTCCTCAAAAGGTTCAGTTTTTGGGGGACTTTTTTGCCCACTCTACTGGCCTACAAAGCCCAGAAAATCACCAGAGAGGAACCAAGAGAGACAATAACTCTGCATCTTTTTGTTGAGATGCTTGTCCAGATGTTTTCTATTCAAATACAAGACTGGAATTTTTTATTTATTTAGCACATGACATCTACAGAGATCATGCACTCACTGATATACAAATTTAGTTTAAATAAAGCATCAGAAATCTTTCTCTCTCTTGCTCTCTCTCCCATGATATGTGGACAGTGCTATAGATTAATATAAAGCTATAATAAAATCACCATAATATGGAGCCATAGAATTGCAATGGAATAGATATTATAATTTGATATCTAAGGAAGCTAACTATCTAATTGCTTCTGCTGAGGATGTGGACAGGTGCCTTGAAATTTCCTGAGGAGATATTCTTGAATTTATTATATGTCTTATAGTTTGTTATAGTTTATTCCAATGCATCACAGTGGCATTGCAGGCTCTTGGCCATTCCCCACATGGTCTGTCTTGATTCTATTCAGGTGGCTCCATATTTTCTGGGGTAACCACATTCCTGGAAGTGGTTTTGTTGCATCTATGTAATCTGTTTGTTTGTGGTTATTAAACCACAACCAAACAGATGTTATGATGGGGTATGAAGTATATAATGGCTTAATCCTCCATAATGGCTTACCCTGGGCAACATTCTGCCTTAATAGAGTGGCTAAAAGTCTACAGACACATCAACCAAACTGGATATTGCATCCCCTATAGTAAAAAACTATAGAGGCAGCAATTAAATTTGAACGTAGTATCAGGGCATGCAGGTGTGAGACTGAGGAAGCTGCCCTGAAAGAAGTCTATATATAGGGTGAGATAGGATGGTTTGGTTAGGAAGGGAGATAGGTATGTAGGTAGGTAGGGAGGGAGGAAGGAAGGAAGGAAAGAAGGAAACAAACAAACAAACAAACAAACAAATAAATAAATAAATAAATAAAGGGAGCCTTCAGACAAGCTTTCTTTTTCCTCTTGGAAGCTGCCAGTGAAACTTTTTAAGATTGGTTGCAAGGACAGCCAATACTCCTTTAACCAGACCCCTCTCCAAAAAACCCCCAAGTCCTATGGGTGTGGATGAGGGGGAGTGGAATGGAAAACAAAGAAAGCTGAGTCAGTATATGAAAAGAAAATGTGTATTTATATGTGAGTCTGCCGATAAGACTGTCCATAAAGGTTTTGTGAGTCAATATATAACAGTTATTCTTTTTTCCTTTTATTTCCTCTTTAATTATATTATTTCTTGAGGTAATAGTAGCACTATATTTCTGTAGAATGTATTGCATATTGTCAGTTCCAAGAGATTCTGGAGATATAAATGAATTCTGACTAAAGTACCATATCACAGAATGGGGAAAAAGCAAATGGTTATCTTGCATTCTATATAGATAGAAAGTTGAAAGAGAGATTCAGTGTTGATCTTTAGAATATTTCTGCCTTTTCAAGGCTAAAGTATGACAAAGTAGATACAGTGATATTTGCCACTATTGCACATGATAATAATATAGTCTGGATTGGGTTAGGTTAAGAAGTCCAGGTTACTTCTATGTTCTCTCATTATGTTTCTGATTCAGTTTATCTCTCTCCTTCTGTAGTTACAGAATTAAACAGAAAGCAGATACAAAGGCATCTGTTTACTTTCTATGGAAATATAGTGGCTCTTACTCAAGAAAGGATGAGAAAGAAAGAGGGAGGGAGGGAGGGAGGGAGGGAGGGAGAGAGAGAGAGAGAGAGAGAGATATTATTTTTTATGTGAAAAATTTGTTTGGTACTCATTGTTTTTGGTACTCATTGCTCCTCCAAGAACCAATTACGGATGAGTACCAAGGTATCAATGTGTGTGTGTGTGTGTGCGTTCCTTGTAACTAAACCATTTTAGTCATTCAGTAGTTTCTCATAAAAGAGACAGTATATCTTTATTATATCTAGTCTAGATCAGCCTTCCATATCTCGATGCCTGACTTGATTTTCCATAATTACCATCCAACAGAAAGCGTTTGAATTTATTCCCACTCACCAGGTGATCCAATTCAAATTTGACCATTATTGATTCTCCAAGTGGGATTTTAGCTACATCAAAGTAAATAACTCGGTTGTCGTCATTTCGATAGAAATCTTCATCACATATTGTCAGTTCCAAAACATTCTGAAGACAGAAATGAATTCTGTTATGATTGAAGTACAGCATCACTTCCCAGAACAGGGAAAAGGCAAATGTTTATTTTATTCTGCCTTAGGTGGCAAAATACTGGGAGTCCAAATCATACACTCACTCAGAGAAATGAGAGTAACACTGCATACTCTCTCTCTCTCTCTCTCTCTCTCCCTCTCCCTCTCCCTCTCCCTCCCTCCCTCCCTCCCTCTCATGTGTTTCTTTTCTTCCTCCCCAGTGTCTTTTATCCTAGTCCAAGCCTTTGTGGTTGGTTAGTTTTCACAAAAAAACGGCACTTTGGGAAAAGGGAATATCAAATTTTAGGCCCTGGAAGCATCTTGAGTTATTAGTTATTTACCTAGAAATCTGAAATATAGGAGCTTTGTAAAAAAATATTTACACAGCCAATTTCTCCAAGATTTTTGGCTGGTCCTTTAATTCTTTAACCAGCATAATAACAGCTGACTGATGGAAATGGGTGTGGAAGTCCAATATTGAAAATGGCAAAAATGAAGATATAAGAAGAGGAAATGGTAAGAAAATGCCATCCTCTAGCAATGTTTCAAAGGAAACTAGTGTGGGGTAAATACTGTGAGACCAAATTGTAGACTTACTCAGAGTAGTGAGAGTAACAAAATAATATATATAAAATCAAAGATTTTAAATGAATAAAAATAAATAAAATAATATATATATAAAATCTTGCTATACAGCGGAAGCATCGTTCTATGTAAAAGCTCATTGACTAATTATATAATATAAAATAAATGAGACTGAGAGAAAGAATCGGATGAGAAATAAAGTGCAGATAGTACAACAATAAACAAATACTATTATCTATTATCAAATGCTATTATAAAAGCTCATTTAGAAGGGTAGAAATATTGACATATTTCATCTTACCTTGACTTGACTCTGGATCCTGAAATAGAATATTTCATTCCATATTGGATCTTTGCAGTTTGTAACTGTTTTGGTTCGATATTTTTCCAGTGAGGAAGTAGGAAGCCACAAGGTCACATAACAATCAGATTCACTGACTGCATGTAAGAATAAAAAATGAGTTACGGTTAGAAATTATTATCATTCCAGCATAGAAAGACCATTTATCTTAATCTTGAAGTGAGATAAATCTCAAATAGCAGATTCAAAATCTTCAGCGATTTTAGTAGGACTGTATTTCATATTTCACCAGAACTTGAAACCTGAAGTGATTATAGATTGCTTTTTCAATTTCCAGAATGGAAAGGTTGGGTTCAGTTCCCAGGATGAAGAGGATTCTGATTCAGTGAAATTATGGTTGAAATTTAATTTTTGAAAGTTTCAGAATGCTGCATTTTATTTCATTTCTATATAAAATGTTACAATGAGGGAGAATATATTTAATGTTAATTAAGTCTTCTGTCGTGCTATTTTTTGTAATAATTTTATTAAACATGACAATTAAAAAGATAAAAAGCAATACAAACTAAAAATCAAAAGAATAAAAAAATAAGTGAAGAGAGCAAATAAAATATAAAAAGAAAATAAATAATAAATAAATATAAAATTAAAAAATATATAAATAAATGTTTTCCCCCTTCATCACAAGAATAAGCAATTTTGGTAACATCATTTTTTCTTGAAATGCAACAAATGATCTCTTCTTCCCCATATCTCATCTCTTATCTATAAACAAAACAATAAAGTTGTATCATTTAGTCTTGGTAAACAAAAGCTCATTAAAGGTCATCAGAGCTAATAGCATACTTGTTTGAATTTTGATGAGATAAACTTTATATTCCCTTTTAACAACCTTGATCTTTAATCCCTTGAAATAATGTCCTAAAACTTGATTTTTTTCTTTTTTCCTTTGTCCTGTCTCACCAAATCCTTCAAACTTTTGACAAGTTTCTTTAGTAAACCCAATATAAAAAAGTTATCCAGTCACTGTTTTGATTTGTTATTTATATACTGTATTCACTTTAACTATTAAGACATCAGTCAGTTTCATTTGTATATTCTGTATAGGATCTTTTCCCATATAATTCTTGTAGCCTTTCATCTTTAATTTCATTTTCAAATCAATCTCAGTCTTGTCCAGTAGAACTTGTTCCTGTTCCATAGTATCTTTTAAATACAGTCTCTCTACAATGGCAGACACTCTTAAACTTCTGGCTCCATTGTTCACAAATATCCCTCAATATATCCAATATTAAGCTATTTTTCTGCATTCTGTATTTGCAGATCAAATTTAATTTAATTTAAATTATTATTATTATTATTATTATTATTATTATTATTATTATTATTATTATTATTTTATTAAATTGAAACGTCCCAAAATCAATATTCTAATCATCCTTTTGCTGCTTATACAAAGTTTATTTTTTAAAGTCCCTAAAGTTGTATTTAAACTTATTCTGCTAAGGATTGAAAAAATTCACCTGGTGCTCTACAAACTGATGATCCAAAGGTTTCAAATAGCTGAAAAGCAGTTAAGAAGCCATTTCTGAAAGTGACTAAGAAATTAGACACAGGGAACCTTTTGTCCAGAGGTGGGTATCTTAGCCATTCTTTGAGAGCTCTATTTAACCACATGTAGAAGGGGGATGGTTAGGGAATATTGCTGAGGTGGAATGCCTTGAGATCTTCTGCAGATTTTTGCAGGAGTTCCCAGTAAATCAAGCCAATAATGCAAAGGTATTGCATAAAGTTCAGACAGTAATAAATCTTTAACACTTCAGACTGTGACTATGTACAAAACTCTGGTGGAAAGATTTTTTTTCTTTGTGATATTCTCATTTTCTGCATGTGAAAGTTCCCATTACATCCAACACAGAGGAGCATTCCAAAACTGGATTATAATACAAAGCTAAGCAGCTATGATGGCTGATTGCAGTTCTCTAGGTTCTGTTTTAAAGAAAAGTAGGCCTCTGTCCAAGAGATGGCTTGGGCATCCCAAAACAACCATCAGTGATAAACACCTCCATTTACACAGGTGCCACACTTAATGATAAGAGGTTTTTTTGGCACAAGAGAAGCAGTAAAATCCCCTTTACCAGAAATGGACAAATGGAACCTGGATATCTGTTGGGGATGCTCTAATTTGATTCCTGTTCTAAAACAGGAAGTTGGTCTTGATGACCTCAATGGCCTGCTTATATTCAGTTTATTACTTGCAAACAAATGGTTCTTGAACAGAAGTGAAAAGTTCTCTGCAAATGATTGAAAAAAATCTGTGTAAATGTCTTATTGATTTGTCCTCTCCAGTACACAGAAGCAGCAGACGTGAATGCAACATGTTCTTTCCATAGCAAACCTATATACATGCCCCCACCCACCCACCCAATGCATGAATGTCTTAGCTTAGGTGATTTAAATATGTTGCTGAGATTATTACAAAAGAGATGGAATAACATCTGTAATAGCGAGAATATAAACAGTGGATAAGCTTGTTGGACTTGATTGTTCAGATCCCAAAATTGTGGGAGTTTATATAGCCAGAGAATATTTAAATCTGTGGTGAGGCCTGCTAAGTTGCCCATAACATACCTAGGTCATTTCGTGGAAAGAAAGAAACTACGTGTCTTCTTCCCAAAGAAATAATATTTGGTTCCTGATTTAGCCAAGAGAAAGTTTCAAGGTAGCTAGCTCAATCTACTGTTAGATCAAAATACTTTTTTAAAAAATCTGAAAGACTGATGCTATATTAGCCTTTTCAGAATTGTAAACTTATAAATTCTTGTATATCTCTTGAAATAACACCCAATTCCTTCCAACTGTTGTGTATTTCCAATTCCCTCAAAGCTATACGTCATGTTGGCTATGGTTGAAAGGAGATGTTTGGAAGCGTCTGAGAGGGAAGGGAGGAGAGAGGCCATGCTGGGAAGATTGGGTAAAATTGGGCTGATGAAAATGCACGCTAGCAGCTATTGAGGGGTGAAAGAGAGAGAGGATCCACATGCAGTAACCTTGCCCGCCTTTCTTTGTAGATGTGGTTCCATCCAAACCCAAAACAACCAAATGTAACTGGTTTCACTTTTACTAAATCCAAAATTGTTTCAGAAAGTTTCCAGATCATTACAGTTTATTGTTGGTTTGAAACAAAAGCATTTTTCATTTTTGAGATATTCCTATGTCTAGTTAAACAGTTTTGCTGTGTTTTCTCTGATGCTGATTTATACAAAACAGGGAGGAAAAAAACCCCCACACCATGTCTGAGTCATCGGAAACTGCTTCTGTTTTCAGTAGAAAAATGCTGGTATGGGCACACAGTAAATGCTTGGGGAAATGATTCACTGAGGTGAAATGTACCTAGGAAGAATTTTTTTAGAAGGCTCTTGGAAATATTGAAAATAAAGCTGGATGTGTGCATGTGAAAGTTAGCACAAAAGTCTCACTTCTCTTGTTATCAACTGGACTATTGCTAATTCTATTTCTCTTCATCAGAACTGTGAGTGTTTATACAGAAAACACTCACAGAAAAATATCACTCTGCTACATGTCTTATAACACCTCAGTGTTACTCTTGACCAGTGAATTTTCTTGGGAAAATCAAGAATTTCAATTGGAAAATAATCCAACCAGAAAACTGTGGATTAATATTAATCAGACAAGGAACGAATATATTACAGGTACAAATTACCATTAGTAGTACAAGGAAGAGCCAATTCCCCCCCTCCTTTTTTTTTTTTAGTTTTCAGGAATGATTCTGAGGAAAGAGGGAAGATAGAGAGCAACTTCTCCTCAGGGTTTACATTCAGAGGATTTAGACTAGAGTGAAACTTTATTTAAATGGATTATTGCGGGGAGGTGTGCTATTATTCACAAATATCATTGCATACGGTTATTATAACAATTTCTGTCATTTGCATGATTACATCATTATGAAGAACTCACATCAATGAGTAATGATATCCTTATGCAAATGAAGTAACAATGGTACATATGATGCTTGTGTAACAATATTAGTATATATAAATCTTGTGAAGCAGAAACTCATTGCATTAATTGCAGTGTCCAATGAAGTGAGATCAATATTTCAATGTACTATGCTTTATTTAGTTTCTTTCTCCTTCCCACAGAACTATAATGTAATACTTGTGGAAGCTAAATCAACACTATATCAATAATATATCAATTTCTTTAAAAGATGAAAAGTCTTTTTTAGATACTGTGAGATCAGCAATGTCACGGATGGCTGATACTACTAATTCAGTTTTATTCCTTGCTTAAAATAGTTCTTTTTTTTTAAAAAAAAATGTTTCTTGAAAAGATTCCTCAACTTGGTTCCATCTAGATATATATAGATAAAGGAGCCCTGGTGGTGCAGTGGTTAAAATGCAGTATTTCAGGCAAACTCTGCCTACAGCCTGGAGTTCAATCCTGATGGGGCTGAAGATTAACTCAGCCTTCGATCCTTCCAAAGTTGATAAAAGGAGGACCCAGATTATTGCGGGTAATATGCTGACGTTGTAAACCATCCAGACGGTGCTGTAAAGCACTATGGGATGGTATATAAACCTAAATGCTATTGCTATTAATTATGTCTGGGATTATAACTCCCGGAATTATGTTTGGGGATTCATCTAATCCAGCATAATTAGAAGATACAAGTACCAGGAAAGCAAAGCATATACTAGCATATATGTCATTATTTATATTAATAGGTGAAGAATATTAGATCACTCCCATCATGATTATTAATGTGGGAAGGAACCATAATCCATATCCATGTATGTTAAATGTGGGCCAAAGGGGTCATTTTAATTGCAATTTCTTATTAATGTTTTCCCTTTTTCTAGATTACGAAGTTAACAGATTTTTTGGGGGGTGGCAAGAAAATTGCCTTCAAATTTGTACATTCACAGAATACAGAATACTTGGTTCTTTTCTTGGAGGAACAGAATATACTTCAAAGAGGAGAAGAAAAGGGAAAGGACCAAGCAACAGACATTGCATTCTGCACTAATAGCCATGCCATTAACATTCATTCATATGTACAATGCTGACTGTGCCAGCATACCATTAGTTTGGTCTACTCTATTTCTCATCCTGGAACACTAATGAGAAGTTGCCATAACTGCTACCTCTTTATACTCTCCCCCCTCTACCACTAAATTGTGATTTCCTGGTTTTCTTTTTTTCATAATCTAGTAACAGCCCTCCGGTTTAAACAATGCCACATAGGACTCTTTATAAATCACTGCCTTCTACCATTTGTCTGGCAGGATAGTTTTCCAATCCATACTGTCATTCAAGAAAGAAAGAAAAAAATCCTTTAAAAATCTTTTTAAAAATACATTGGCATGTCAGTTAGGGCACCTTTAAGGCTGCAATCACTTTCCATATTTAGTGTAGAGTTAAACTGCCAAGTTACTGTTGTTTGCTTGTCTCTTTAATTAAATGACACCATTATCAGTTTATCTATAACCCGCTGCTGAACACATCTATCTTTGCAGAAGACACAAATCATGGATTAGAAACTCACCATGTAAAACGAAAAAATAAAAAATCTGAGACCAAACAGAGTTTGAACATGCATCCACCTGAGAGTTCGCAAGCAGCAATGCCAACTTTCAGAAAATATCAGATGAGTTGGGCCTATTTTCCTACTCTTCATCTGAATTCCAACATAAACCTCCTAAATTATTACAACTGATTGGTGTTGCTCAATATACTCAGGACTAGTCCTTCTAAGGCAGTGATGGCGAACCTTTTTGCCATCACGTACCAGGAGCAGGGGGGAGGTCACGTATGCCCCCCGCCCCTGCGCATGCTTGCATGACCCTCCGTCCTCCCCGCTCCTGGCATGTGATGGCCTTTTTCTCTCTCTCCCCAAGCTCCAGAGCCAACTTCCAGACCATTTCCTGCTTCCGGAGGGCCTCCGGGGGGGGGCGGCCGGGGGAGGCTGTTTTCACCCTCCCCAGGCTCCTAGAAAGACTCTGGAGGCTGGGGAAGAGCAAAAAACAGGCCTTCCGGTTCCATCGGAAGTTGGCAAATGGGCCTTTCCCACCCCACTCCCCCAGGGCTTTCGGAGGCAGAAAACAGCCTGTTTCCCTACTTCCAGTGGGCCCAGAAGGCCTGAAAATCATTTGGCCAGCGTGCGCATGTGTGCCAGAGCTGAGATCGCGTGTCCTCCAATATGGCTATGTGTGCCACCTGTAGCTTGCATGCCATAGGTTCACCATCATAGTTCTAAGGTTTTGTCTACTCATATATTTATTTGTGCATGCATTTGTATCCTGTATACCTTATAGACAGCGATGGGTTTCAGATATTATTACCACCGGTTCGCCATGTGCTTGGTCGCTTTGCACATGTGCGCACCTTCTGCATCAGTGCCCAGCCTTCCGCACATGCACTTTGCTCTCGCATGCGACTTCCGCACATGTACCTGGCCTAGAAAACGTAGCTAAATAGGACGGCATAGCGCCGGGGCAGGTGGGTGGGCCCACCTGTAATCTCCACTACCGGTTCGGGCAAACTGGACTGAACCAGCTGAATACCACCTCTTTATATATTATAAGAAGCATAATTAAAACACATAAACATATAAAAAATGATCAAACACCATACCCCTCTCTTCCACTGCACTTGATACTCACCATCCATCTCAAAGTCTCAGTGAAAGAGAACAGCTTTCTCTATCTTACAAAAATTAGCATAGAAGGGGCCAATCCTAAATGGGAGTGGGGGTGGGGAAGGCAAACTTTGTTCCTGAACTAAGGACTGCCATCAAGAAGGCTTAATTTTGAACTTCTTCCCCCTACGTCAGGGGTGTCAAAGTCACATCGTCACGGTGGCATCACGTGACGTATTGGGACTTTCCCCCCCTTCACTAAACCGGGGGTGGGCATGGCCTGCGCGTGACGCATCCGTCTTGTAGGCTGGGATTTTGACAGCCCTGCACTACATTAATAAATGAGTTGCAGCCACTTCCTGTGCTTGAGGTTTCTGGGCTGCAGCCAAGATGCTGTCATTGGCTTGCTGCTCTATTAATAATATCAATAGCAGTTTATCTGCCATTATGGAAAAATGGTTCCGGATTTGAAGGCCCATAGGCCTACATCCCAACACGATATGACTGCAGCATGTTTCATGAAAATGTGATGTGTGTGAAAAGGACAAATGGTTTCTTCCAATTTTTTTTTGACTTTTAAAAAAGCCCTACGTGCTTGCATAGTCACATGGTCAGTCCAGGGGAGAAAAAAGTTTCCTTGAAAAGATGCTGTAGGTATACTATCCTTTTTTAAAAGAAAGAAGTCAGTTGGAGGAGCTACTTCAGCCACCTCACAGGATTTTTTTTAAAAAATAGGCACAATTCTTCATCCATTCCAATCCATAGATTGGAATTTCTTCTCTCCAAGCCAGTTGGGTTTCCCTTGTGGCCATCATTCATCCCATCATTTGGGGGCAAAACCACCAAATCTGTTTTTAAAAGAATTCCCTACTCTAAGTATTCTGCTACTCATATTATGGTCTAGCCCAGGGGTGTCAAACTCGATTTCATTGGGGGCCACATAAGGGTTGTGTTTGATCTCGGGGGTGGGGGGGCGGGAGGGCGTGGCCAGGTGGGCATGGCTAACTCAGCATCACTCATGTCAGGGGCACCTGTGACAGCCCAAGCACTCTGCCAGTGGAAACAGACTCCTGAGCTTCGTTTTTGGCTGCAGGGACCTCTTGCAACCTTCTGCCAGTGAAAACGGAGCTCGAGAGGGCCGTAAGCAGCCCTCCCAAGCTCTGTTTTTCTCTGGCAGAGGCACCACGGGCCAGTCCTTCACTGTTTCCAAGGCATCCCCATGGGCCAGATTTAAGTACCTCACGGGCCAGATCCGGCCCACGGGCCTTGAGTTTTACACCCCTGCTCTAGCCTTTCATTTTTATTTTGTTCTTTCTAGTGATACCTTGATTAGCCAATAACTACATTATATTTACATTTACATTAAAACAGACATATGGTAATACAGACAGTCCTCAGTTTAACAGCAGTTCATTTAGCAACCATTAGAACTGAAAAAAAGTGACTTATGAATATTTTTCACACTTAGGACCATTGCAGTATCCCCATGGTCATGGGATTTACATTCGGATGCTTGACAACTGGTTCATATTTATGACGGTTGCAGTGTCCTGGGGTCAAGCAAAGTCAATGGGGAAGTTAGATTCACTTAACAACACCCTGCAGTGATTCATTTAACAACTGTGGCAAGGTGAAGTAACTATGTAGGTCACCACAACAGAAGAATACAAGAAGAAAAAAAACAAAACAGGTAGAGGCAGTTATATCTCAATGAATAATTTGCAAAACAATGTACCTAACTTAATTAGGGGAAATGATTCAACAATAAAACCTATGAATTTATAATATAAGCCCTGAAAAGAAATTAAACTATTTTGCTTATGTATTTATGCTAACATTCTACCTTGACTTTCCTTTTCAAATGTAGCACTCATAACAAGTAAACAAATTTCAGCCAACTGTATCAAAGTTAAAACCACATTATTAAGTCATGAAATAAATAATAAAACACCTCCGTAAAATCCGCTCAAGGCATCTTACAAGGTAACATAAGTGGCTAATAGAACCAGCAAATGATCAGAATTAAAATAACAGATCCATTCCCATCACTTATGTTCTATGAGACACAATACTGACCATAGTCAATAAAAGAAAAAAGAGAGAGAGATAAACATAAGCAATCACTAAGACTTAATTCAAAAGAGCAAGAAAACAAAAGGAAGGTTTTAGTGTACTAGAAGGCCAGCAAGGGCAAAAATCACGATTACATTGGGAACAAAGGACATATGCACAAAAAAGGCCCTCCACACTGCCAGCAAACATACAGTATATCACAAGGCTGTTAACAGATCTTACAGAAGTCACTTGAGGAAGAAAATGTTCCCCAACTTACTTGAGTTCAGCCTTCCAGCTCTATTCTATTCTATTCTATTCTATTCTATTCTATTCTATTCTATTCTATTCTATTCTATTCTATTCTATTCTATTCTTTTAAAATAATAACTAGAGCCTTGAATTTGTTTGCAGAAATTAATGGTTATCAAACACCATTGATACATAAAATATTCCAACTAATTCACTCTAATTTTTTTCTAATTTTGGACACAATTTCTTGTACCAGCTGATGTATCAAAGTACTGTGATGAGAAAGGTAGCCATTTACAGAGATTATTTACAGTAATTGAAATACAGGTAATGTATCTTCCATTACTTCCACAACTGATTATGTGAGAAATGGACACAATTGGGGCAAAATACTAATTGAACAATCCAATCATCTAGAAAAATTGGGTCTAGCCAGATCTAGGAAGATTCAGACCTGCTCAAATCAAACTGATATCCTGTCCCTGGATTATATATTTTCTAACCAATCATGCTTCTGACCATCCAGATTTATTTTCAGTTTTTTAACATTTATATCCAACCCCTCACTAATTTTAAAGAGCCAAATTTTCTGTATTTCCCAAGTAATATGAAACAAAGATAAATAGCTGAATTTCGTAAACGTATTTATGAAACTGTTTGTATTCTTATTGAAGTCCATGAAGTGTCAAAATAGGGTTACCATATTTGGATTGACAAAATCTGGATGACCTTGAAATTGTAGAAAGGAGCTATAAAAACCAACATGTTTGCAATAACTATATTTATAAGGATTTTTGTCTTGGTGTAAATTCAATTAATGGTTGCCTTTATACAGAGCACATATTTTCATAACTTCTATTTATTGGTGAAATGAATTATAGGTAATATTGTGGTAGACAAAACAAAAATGTACATATCCATTTGCAAGAGGGACAAATAAAAAAAATGTCCATATCAGAACTCACATCAATGAGTAATGATATCCTTATGCAAATGAAGTAACAATGGTACATATGATGCTTGTGTAACAATATTAGTATATATAAATCTTGTGAAGCAGAAACTCATTGCATTAATTGCAGAGTCCAATGAAGTGAGATCAATATTTCAATGTACTATGCTTTATTTAGTTTCTTTCTCCTTCCCACAGAACTATAATGTAATACTTGTGGAAGCTAAATCAACACTATATCAATAATATATCAATTTCTTTAAAAGATGAAAAGTCTTTTTTAGATACTGTGAGATCAGCAATGTCACGGATGGCTGATACTACTAATTCAGTTTTATTCCTTGCTTAAAATAGTTCTTTTTTTTAAAAAAAAATGTTTCTTGAAAAGATTCCTCAACTTGGTTCCATCTAGATATATATAGATAAAGGAGCCCTGGTGGTGCAGTGGTTAAAATACAGTATTTCAGGCAAACTCTGCCTACAGCCTGGAGTTCAATCCTGATGGGGCTGAAGATTAACTCAGCCTTCGATCCTTCCAAAGTTGATAAAAGGAGGACCCAGATTATTGCGGGTAATATGCTGACGTTGTAAACCATCCAGACGGTGCTGTAAAGCACTATGGGATGGTATATAAACCTAAATGCTATTGCTATTAATTATGTCTGGGATTATAACTCCCGGAATTATGTTTGGGGATTCATCTAATCCAGCATAATTAGAAGATACAAGTACCAGGAAAGCAAAGCATATACTAGCATATATGTCATTATTTATATTAATAGGTGAAGAATATTAGATCACTCCCATCATGATTATTAATGTGGGAAGGAACCATAATCCATATCCATGTATGTTAAATGTGGGCCAAAGGGGTCATTTTAATTGCAATTTCTTATTAATGTTTTCCCTTTTTCTAGATTACGAAGTTAACAGATTTTTTGGGGGGTGGCAAGAAAATTGCCTTCAAATCTGTACATTCACAGAATACAGAATACTTGGTTCTTTTCTTGGAGGAACAGAATATACTTCAAAGAGGAGAAGAAAAGGGAAAGGACCAAGCAACAGACATTGCATTCTGCACTAATAGCCATGCCATTAACATTCATTCATATGTACAATGCTGACTGTGCCAGCATACCATTAGTTTGGTCTACTCTATTTCTCATCCTGGAACACTAATGAGAAGTTGCCATAACTGCTACCTCTTTATACTCTCCCCCCTCTACCACTAAATTGTGATTTCCTGGTTTTCTTTTTTTCATAATCTAGTAACAGCCCTCCGGTTTAAACAATGCCACATAGGACTCTTTATAAATCACTGCCTTCTACCATTTGTCTGGCAGGATAGTTTTCCAATCCATACTGTCATTCAAGAAAGAAAGAAAAAAATCCTTTAAAAATCTTTTTAAAAATACATTGACATGTCAGTTAGGGCACCTTTAAGGCTGCAATCACTTTCCATATTTAGTGTAGAGTTAAACTGCCAAGTTACTGTTGTTTGCTTGTCTCTTTAATTAAATGACACCATTATCAGTTTATCTATAACCCGCTGCTGAACACATCTATCTTTGCAGAAGACACAAATCATGGATTAGAAACTCACCATGTAAAACGAAAAAATAAAAAATCTGAGACCAAACAGAGTTTGAACATGCATCCACCTGAGAGTTCGCAAGCAGCAATGCCAACTTTCAGAAAATATCAGATGAGTTGGGCCTATTTTCCTACTCTTCATCTGAATTCCAACATAAACCTCCTAAATTATTACAACTGATTGGTGTTGCTCAATATACTCAGGACTAGTCCTTCTAAGGCAGTGATGGCGAACCTTTTTGCCATCACGTACCAGGAGCAGGGGGGAGGTCACGTATGCCCCCCGCCCCTGCGCATGCTTGCATGACCCTCCGTCCTCCCCGCTCCTGGCATGTGATGGCCTTTTTCTCTCTCTCCCCAAGCTCCAGAGCCAACTTCCAGACCATTTCCTGCTTCCGGAGGGCCTCCGGGGGGGGGGGCGGCGGGGGGAGGCTGTTTTCACCCTCCCCAGGCTCCTAGAAAGACTCTGGAGGCTGGGGAAGAGCAAAAAACAGGCCTTCCGGTTCCATCGGAAGTTGGCAAATGGGCCTTTCCCACCCCACTCCCCCAGGGCTTTCGGAGGCAGAAAACAGCCTGTTTCCCTACTTCCAGTGGGCCCAGAAGGCCTGAAAATCATTTGGCCAGCGTGCGCATGTGTGCCAGAGCTGAGATCGCGTGTCCTCCAATATGGCTATGTGTGCCACCTGTAGCTTGCATGCCATAGGTTCACCATCATAGTTCTAAGGTTTTGTCTACTCATATATTTATTTGTGCATGCATTTGTATCCTGTATACCTTATAGACAGCGATGGGTTTCAGATATTATTACCACCGGTTCGCCATGTGCTTGGTCGCTTTGCACATGTGCGCACCTTCTGCATCAGTGCCCAGCCTTCCGCACATGCACTTTGCTCTCGCATGCGACTTCCGCACATGTACCTGGCCTAGAAAACGTAGCTAAATAGGACGGCATAGCGCCGGGGCAGGTGGGTGGGCCCACCTGTAATCTCCACTACCGGTTCGGGCAAACTGGACTGAACCAGCTGAATACCACCTCTTTATATATTATAAGAAGCATAATTAAAACACATAAACATATAAAAAATGATCAAACACCATACCCCTCTCTTCCACTGCACTTGATACTCACCATCCATCTCAAAGTCTCAGTGAAAGAGAACAGCTTTCTCTATCTTACAAAAATCAGCATAGAAGGGGCCAATCCTAAATGGGAGTGGGGGTGGGGAAGGCAAACTTTGTTCCTGAACTAAGGACTGCCATCAAGAAGGCTTAATTTTGAACTTCTTCCCCCTACGTCAGGGGTGTCAAAGTCACATCGTCACGGTGGCATCACGTGACGTATTGGGACTTTCCCCCCCTTCACTAAACCGGGGGTGGGCATGGCCTGCGCGTGACGCATCCGTCTTGTAGGCTGGGATTTTGACAGCCCTGCACTACATTAATAAATGAGTTGCAGCCACTTCCTGTGCTTGAGGTTTCTGGGCTGCAGCCAAGATGCTGTCATTGGCTTGCTGCTCTATTAATAATATCAATAGCAGTTTATCTGCCATTATGGAAAAATGGTTCCGGATTTGAAGGCCCATAGGCCTACATCCCAACACGATATGACTGCAGCATGTTTCATGAAAATGTGATGTGTGTGAAAAGGACAAATGGTTTCTTCCAATTTTTTTTGACTTTTAAAAAAGCCCTACGTGCTTGCATAGTCACATGGTCTGAAGTGGTTCGGGAATAACGAGAGGCACAAGCAAGCAAGTGACAACAGCTCTTTAATATACAGTGAGACTTCAGCAAAAACTCAGAGGCTGCAGTCCTCCTTATATACAATCCTGGAGAGACTGTCAGCCAATCAGAAACGTAAGCAGGTTTGAAACTCCCGCTTAAAAGTATCAATACATAACACCCCTCCCTTCCCAGAAGGCACTAACACTCAAAAATTAACATATGTACAAACAAAGTCTCGCAGGTGCTTAGGCTGAGTTCTCGCCCTAGTTGACCTGCGCAGTTCAGTGTTTGGTGAGGCGTCGAGCTGGTCGGAGGGACTCTTTGTCTCTCCCGGCTCCGCCAATGGAACCTCCTGGATTTTGTCCGGGGCGTGGTTATCCCCGGCTGGGAGTGGCGACTCGCTGGGGCGGCGCTGGAACCAGGGCTTGTCAGCTAAGTATTCTCACGGCCCCGGGCTTGAGTTAGCTGTTTTGGAGAAGTGGTCATAGTTAGGCTCGGACATGTCTGCGTTGATATTTGCCTCGCCAACCACCCGTTTCCTCAGTTGGTCTATGTGGCGCTTCCAGAGTCTATCTACCCCCACGTCCACCGTGTATGATTTTGGGCCTGTTATTCCCACTATGGTTCCGGCAACCCACAGAGGACCGCTGGCATAATTGCGAGCGAACACCGGGGACCCGACCTGAAACTGCCTTAAGCCACAGGTCTCTCCCTTAAAGTTTTCGTGCGAATAGTTAGGGTGAAGCCTGTCCAACACGCACCGGAGCTTTCTCCCCATGAGGAGCTCTGCTGGGCTTCTCCCAGTTGCTGTGCATGGTGATGCATGCTGAACCGCAAGGAATTGATCTATCCTGGCCTGCCAGTCCCCATTGTCTAATCTGGACAGTGCTTCCTTGGCTGTCCTGACAAATCGTTCAGCCAATCCGTTGGAAGCCGGGTGAAATGGGGCTGATAGGGCATGGCGAATCCCCAGGCCGGCTAAGTAGCCTTCGAAAAGGGTCGCTGTAAATTGGGGCCCATTGTCCGATACCAAGGTATCAGGCAGGCCGTGGGTGGCGAACAACTTTCTTAGGGCCTTGATAACCGCTTCGGCCGTTGTGGATGGCATTAATACAATTTCGAGCCATTTTGAGAAGGCATCCACTACTATTAAGAACGTTTGGCCATGGAACGGGCCGGCAAAATCAATGTGGATCCTCCCCCATGGGCCTTTTGGTTTCTCCCACTCTCGGATGGGCGCTACTGGGGGATCGGGGCGAGACTCCTGGCAGGGTCTGCACTTCCCCACCCACTCGGAAATGACCTGGTCCATGTTGGGCCACCAGACATAGCTGCGGGCTAAACACTTCATCCTAACGATGCCAGGATGCCCTTCGTGCAATAATTCTAAAACTCTATCTCGTAGTTTTGCTGGAATTACCACTCTGTCACCCCACAGTAAACACCCCCCTTGCGTAAACAGTTCATTTCGTTTGTTGGCAAAACCTTGGTACTCCTCCCCGACCACCTTGTCCGGCCACCCTTTCAAAACCCAACCCATAACAGTCCGGATAACAGGGTCTCTATTTGATGCCTTCGCCACCTCGCCGGAGGAGATGGGCCCCAAGGTTAACGTGTCCAACAACAGGACGGAGGTTTCCGGTGTTGGGTTGTCCAGCAGGTCGGGAAGGGGGCAACGGCTAAGGGCATCCGCATGACCCAGGGTCCGCCCAGGCCGATGGACGAGCTGGTACGAGTAGGCCGATAAGAAAATCGCCCATCTAGTTAAACGGGGGGAGAGGGCAGCGGGGGTTGGCCTGTCGCCCGCTAGCAGTCCTAGCAACGGTCTATGGTCAGTCACAAGTTCGAATTTTCGGCCATAGAGGTATTCGTGGAACTTCTTAACCCCCGCAATCGCAGCCAGAGCCTCTCTGTCCAATTGGCTATAGTTTCGTTCTGTGCTGGACAGAGTTCGGGAGTAGAAGGCAATGGGTGCCTCTAGGCCGTTCGGCAGTCTATGGCCTAGGACGGCACCAACTCCTACGGGGGAGGCGTCGCAAACTAAGACGAGCGGCAGCTCTGCATTGTATTGGATCAGGAAACTGTCCTCAGATAGAAGTTTTTTTACTGCCTCAAAAGCGGCCGCTTGCGGTTTCCCCCAGACCCATGGTACATTCTTCCCTAAGAGTTTGTGAAGGGGATCAGCGACCGTGGCCTTGTCTCTTAGGAACATTGAGTAGAAATTTAGCAGTCCAAGGAAGGCTTGAAGCTCAGCTTTGGATTTGGGGGCTGGTGCGCTTTTGATGGCCCTCACCTTGCTTTCGGTAGGGTGGATGCCTGTGCCGTCCACCCTGTACCCCAGAAATTCTACCGAGGGAACCGCTATCCTGCATTTGTTCTTTTTAAGTCTTAGTCCCGCTTCTCTGAATCTGGACAGGACGTTCCGTACCCTGTTCCCTAGCTGGTGTTCGTCTTGGGCGCTGACTAAGACGTCATCGAAATAGGGGACTACTCCCGGAAGTCCTTGCAACAGGCGCTCCATGGTGCTTTGAAATAAGCCGGGTGCAACGCTCACCCCAAATTGGAGCCTGGTGCATTTAAATGCACCCCTGTGAGTCACGATCGTTTGCGCCTCTGCCGTGGCGTCGTCGACCGGTAACTGTTGATAGGCTTGGGCCAGGTCTAATTTAGCAAAAAATTTTCCGGGGCCCAGGGAGTGTAGTAGATGGTGCACGATCGGCACCGGATAGGCGCTCGGCTGCAAAGCCTTGTTGATCGTGCACTTGTAGTCGGCGCAAATTCTGATTGAGCCGTCGGACTTAACTGGGGTGACTATGGGGGTCTCCCATTTGGCATGGTCAACGGGAACCAACACCCCTTGCTTAATTAGTTTGTCCAGTTCTGCATCGATCTTTGGTTTCAATGCGAACGGCACTCTTCTGGGCTTTAGTCTTACTTGGGCTACGTTGGGGTCTAAGTTTAGTGAAATAGGGGTCCCCACATACTTGCCCAATGTGTCCCCGAAAACGTCCTGGAACTCGGACAGGAGGCTGTCTTTCAGGGTTGACTTGGACATCAGGTGGACGCCGGTGAAGCCCATGCCAAGGGCTCGGAACCACCCCATGCCCAGGAGGCTCGGCAGCTGCTTCGTGACGATGGTCAGCGGCAGGTCTCTTTCGTAGTCTCCGTAGGTGACCCGGAACGTGCCCACGCCTTCGAGGGGGACTCGGTTCCCCTGGTAGTCTAGGATGCGCAGTCTCTGTCTGGAGAGTTGATCCTTCCGGAACGACGGCAGGAGGGTCTTTAGGGTTGTCCACGACATGATGGAGAGGGCTGATCCGGTGTCGATCTCCATCGAGCACGGTCTTCCGTTGATTTCGACCACCGTGCTGACTTTGTCCTCGACCGTAGTGCTGGCCTGGTTGATGTGTATGCTGCGGCCATCTCGCGGTTCAAATTCGCGCCGTTTTTTCGCGCCGCCTTCTCTCGTTGGCTGCTTCTGGCGCGCTGATTCCGGTTGGTTGCGGCGCTCACGTGGTTTGAGACTTCTGGGCAGAATGGCTCTGCAGACTCGCGCCAAGTGCCCTTTCTTCTCGCAACGCCTGCAAATAGCCTCTCTGTATTTGCAGGACAGTCTATCATGGTGCCCACCACAGCTGGGACAGCTTCGCCGGGGGCTGCCAGTGTCTTTTCTCCGGTGCTCTGTTCGGAAGACGTCCTCATCCGACTCGGACTCCGAGCTGGATCCGGCGTCTTCTCTGTGCACCGGGGCAGACTTGGGGCTGTCTTTGCTGGTCGGCGGACGCTGTAGCGTTTCAGCGGCCTTTGTGGAGGCTTCGTGAGCCCTGGCCTCGTCAAGGGCTCCGGCGAGCGTCAAATCAGGCTTGGCGAGCAGCCGCCGTTGCAGCCTAATGTCCCGAACACCACAGATCAGTTGCTCAAGCAACGCGTCATCCAAGTCTCTGTAGTCGCAATGAGTTGCGGCTTTTCTCAGGCTGGCCATGTACGCGCTGACCGGCTCTCCTTCTCGTTGGACGCGCTGCCTCAGTTGGTATCGCTGCACGAACTTGGAGGGGACCGGAGCGTAGTGAGCCCGGAGAGTTGCCATCAGGGTGTCCCATGAGACTGTTTGAACCGGCGTTGGCTCGCACAGTGACTCGGCCATCTCGAACACGTCCGGTCCGCAGTGGCTTAGGAATAGGGCTCTCTTTCGATTAGCCGAGAGGCCCTGCATGTCGCTGGCTTCTAACGAGCATTCAAACCTCGTTAGGTACGAGACCCATTTTTCGCGGGTCGGATCAAAAGGCTTGGGCGGAACGTAGGCAGACATGTCCGGTATGTCTCCTGTGGTTCGCCTCGTCGCCTAGCTGAAGCTCGTGGTCTCACTGGTTGGCTTCTTGCAGCCTCAATCCCACCCTCGTCGCCAATGAAGTGGTTCGGGAATAACGAGAGGCACAAGCAAGCAAGTGACAACAGCTCTTTAATATACAGTGAGACTTCAGCAAAAACTCAGAGGCTGCAGTCCTCCTTATATACAATCCTGGAGAGACTGTCAGCCAATCAGAAACGTAAGCAGGTTTGAAACTCCCGCTTAAAAGTATCAATACATAACATGGTCAGTCCAGGGGAGAAAAAAGTTTCCTTGAAAAGATGCTGTAGGTATACTATCCTTTTTTAAAAGAAAGAAGTCAGTTGGAGGAGCTACTTCAGCCACCTCACAGGATTTTTTTTAAAAAATAGGCACAATTCTTCATCCATTCCAATCCATAGATTGGAATTTCTTCTCTCCAAGCCAGTTGGGTTTCCCTTGTGGCCATCATTCATCCCATCATTTGGGGGCAAAACCACCAAATCTGTTTTTAAAAGAATTCCCTACTCTAAGTATTCTGCTACTCATATTATGGTCTAGCCCAGGGGTGTCAAACTCGATTTCATTGGGGGCCACATAAGGGTTGTGTTTGATCTCGGGGGTGGGGGGCGGGAGGGCGTGGCCAGGTGGGCATGGCTAACTCAGCATCACTCATGTCAGGGGCACCTGTGACAGCCCAAGCACTCTGCCAGTGGAAACAGACTCCTGAGCTTCGTTTTTGGCTGCAGGGACCTCTTGCAACCTTCTGCCAGTGAAAACGGAGCTCGAGAGGGCCGTAAGCAGCCCTCCCAAGCTCTGTTTTTCTCTGGCAGAGGCACCACGGGCCAGTCCTTCACTGTTTCCAAGGCATCCCCATGGGCCAGATTTAAGCACCTCACGGGCCAGATCCGGCCCACGGGCCTTGAGTTTTACACCCCTGCTCTAGCCTTTCATTTTTATTTTGTTCTTTCTAGTGATACCTTGATTAGCCAATAACTACATTATATTTACATTTACATTAAAACAGACATATGGTAATACAGACAGTCCTCAGTTTAACAGCAGTTCATTTAGCAACCATTAGAACTGAAAAAAAGTGACTTATGAATATTTTTCACACTTAGGACCATTGCAGTATCCCCATGGTCATGGGATTTACATTCGGATGCTTGACAACTGGTTCATATTTATGACGGTTGCAGTGTCCTGGGGTCAAGCAAAGTCAATGGGGAAGTTAGATTCACTTAACAACACCCTGCAGTGATTCATTTAACAACTGTGGCAAGGTGAAGTAACTATGTAGGTCACCACAACAGAAGAATACAAGAAGAAAAAAAACAAAACAGGTAGAGGCAGTTATATCTCAATGAATAATTTGCAAAACAATGTACCTAACTTAATTAGGGGAAATGATTCAACAATAAAACCTATGAATTTATAATATAAGCCCTGAAAAGAAATTAAACTATTTTGCTTATGTATTTATGCTAACATTCTACCTTGACTTTCCTTTTCAAATGTAGCACTCATAACAAGTAAACAAATTTCAGCCAACTGTATCAAAGTTAAAACCACATTATTAAGTCATGAAATAAATAATAAAACACCTCCGTAAAATCCGCTCAAGGCATCTTACAAGGTAACATAAGTGGCTAATAGAACCAGCAAATGATCAGAATTAAAATAACAGATCCATTCCCATCACTTATGTTCTATGAGACACAATACTGACCATAGTCAATAAAAGAAAAAAGAGAGAGAGATAAACATAAGCAATCACTAAGACTTAATTCAAAAGAGCAAGAAAACAAAAGGAAGGTTTTAGTGTACTAGAAGGCCAGCAAGGGCAAAAATCACGATTACATTGGGAACAAAGGACATATGCACAAAAAAGGCACTCCACACTGCCAGCAAACATACAGTATATCACAAGGCTGTTAACAGATCTTACAGAAGTCACTTGAGGAAGAAAATGTTCCCCAACTTACTTGAGTTCAGCCTTCCAGCTCTATTCTATTCTATTCTATTCTATTCTATTCTATTCTATTCTATTCTATTCTATTCTATTCTATTCTATTCTATTCTATTCTATTCTATTCTATTCTATTCTTTTAAAATAATAACTAGAGCCTTGAATTTGTTTGCAGAAATTAATGGTTATCAAACACCATTGATACATAAAATATTCCAACTAATTCACTCTAATTTTTTTCTAATTTTGGACACAATTTCTTGTACCAGCTGATGTATCAAAGTACTGTGATGAGAAAGGTAGCCATTTACAGAGATTATTTACAGTAATTGAAATACAGGTAATGTATCTTCCATTACTTCCACAACTGATTATGTGAGAAATGGACACAATTGGGGCAAAATACTAATTGAACAATCCAATCATCTAGAAAAATTGGGTCTAGCCAGATCTAGGAAGATTCAGACCTGCTCAAATCAAACTGATATCCTGTCCCTGGATTATATATTTTCTAACCAATCATGCTTCTGACCATCCAGATTTATTTTCAGTTTTTTAACATTTATATCCAACCCCTCACTAATTTTAAAGAGCCAAATTTTCTGTATTTCCCAAGTAATATGAAACAAAGATAAATAGCTGAATTTCGTAAACGTATTTATGAAACTGTTTGTATTCTTATTGAAGTCCATGAAGTGTCAAAATAGGGTTACCATATTTGGATTGACAAAATCTGGATGACCTTGAAATTGTAGAAAGGAGCTATAAAAACCAACATGTTTGCAATAACTATATTTATAAGGATTTTTGTCTTGGTGTAAATTCAATTAATGGTTGCCTTTATACAGAGCACATATTTTCATAACTTCTATTTATTGGTGAAATGAATTATAGGTAATATTGTGGTAGACAAAACAAAAATGTACATATCCATTTGCAAGAGGGACAAATAAAAAAAATGTCCATATGATGTCACAAAGCAAAATATCCTTTTGACTTTGTATTATTATCAGATACAACCTAAGTTACAGGACTTGTACCTATCATAATGCATATTTTGTAACTTTATATGCCCCCCTTATATTCTCATGAGTTTATTTATTTATATAATTTAGATGTCAACCAACTCCAAAGGATTCTGAGTAGCTTGAATGCTTTTTAAATGAAAAATGATATTGAATTAAGAAGCAGATCATGCATGTCCAGAAAAAAAAAAAAACCATACATAACAACAAAAGAATAACTATAGAAATACAACAGCCATCCTGCCCAAGATGTGAGAAAACAGCCAGGTTTTCTAGGCATACATAATCATTTGCTTCACAAAGCTTTTGTTAAGCCACTTCACTAATTATGGCTTGATTGATAACACTATTTAAGTATACCATCAGTTGACATGATGAGGAAATTTATTTATTTATTTTATTTATTTTGTCACATTTCTATGCCGCCCAACTCCCAAGGGACTCTGGGCAGCTTACAACAATGAATAAACAATGTGAACAATCCCATAAAAAATGTTAAAAAGAAAAACATTAAAACATTAAAAACTTTAAAAATGTTAAAACACGTGCACTCCAATTCATGACCGGGTCTCGCAAGATCATTATAATGAGATCAATGGCCCCAGGCCTGCCAGAAGAGCCAGGTCTTCACTGCTTTGCAGAAGGCCAATAGGGTGAGGGCAGTCCGGACCTCAGGAGGTAATTGGTTCCAGAGAGCCGGGGCAGCCACAGAGAAGGCCCTCCCCCGTGGGCCCGCCAGCTGACATTGTTTAGCTGACGGGACCCAGAGGATACCAACTCTGTGGGATCTTACTGGTCACTGGGAGCTATGTGGTAAAAGTCTCAAAGATAGCCTGGCCCTGAGCCATATAGGGCTTTAAAGGTTTTGACCAATACCTTGAATTGCACCTGGAGACCAATAGGGAGCCAGTGCAGCTCGCAGAGAATTGGTGTAATGTGGGTGTATCTAGGCGCACCCACTATAACTCGCGCGGCTGCATTCTGGACCAACTGTGCAAATGGTTGGTACATTTTAGAAGACTGAGAACTCCTTTATATTCTTGCTGCCATTATTTGGCATATGACTGGAGCTTAGTTCAAGGAAGTCCAAATGTATAGCAATTAACTTGGCTAATGTATGAATCAAGCTTGAAATAACAGTTGGGAAATATTGGCTGAGTGAAAGAAGCTTCCCCCATATTTATTGTTATGACAGGTGACTGAAACTCTTTGGAACAATGCTGATAATATTTGGAAATTCATAGTGTGGATAAGCTTATTACATGCATGCTCAAACCACAGTTGAATTTCAGGTAAGGTAAAGTGCCATAGCTATAGTGTGTACTCACTGGTGAGTTTGATTTAAATTGTTTATCCTTTTGGCTTCTGTAGAAGAGGAAGTAAGACTGAGCTGAAAATAAGGCAGTATCTCTTCTGCTTTATCTCTATACTTTAATCTAGGCATACGGGGATTGAAATGGGTCAGTGAAAGGTAGAAACATAGAGTTTTCCCCATGTCAGATGGCTCTGATTCTGTTCAAATTCCTACACGATTTATCTAAATTCTCTCTCTCTGTGTGTGTGTATGTATGTATGTGTAGTGTTTATTGGCCATGAACTGCCAGGTTGGTTGAGATACTATCTGGTAGGAATGCTGACTAGCAAATAAACTGGCACATAGGGAAATTTCTTATTCTTGGTTTAAGCTAAGTCAGTCTCAGAGTTTCTTCTCAGGGCTAAATTAGATGCTATCCTCCTGAGTCCCTGAGCCAGCAGAAAACTATACGGACATAAAAGTTTGCTGTTCCCACTGGCGATCTCTTTTCAGGTGTGATGCAGCAAAATTATTCTGTCATTCCTGTTCCAGCATACATCCAAAGGTGTTATTACTATCCAACATTATGTATTTCAATTTATTTTAATAACAATCTCTCTAATGTTCTTTTCATATGAAAAGAAGCTAGGCCTTTACACTTGTAGCATTATTTCAATAAGCCTCAGTTTCTCATTCTTATAGTCTTCTTTGTTCAAAATTAGTCAATCAGAATAGAGTTGGAAGGAACCTTCCAGTCCAACCCCCTGCTCAAGTAGGAGACCCTATTTCAAACAATGACTGTCTAGTCTCTTCTTAAAAACCTTCAGTTGAAGCACCCACAACTTCTGGAAGCAAGCTGTTCCACTGGTTAACTTGATCTTACTGATCCAAGACACTTGGCGATCTGGTGGGTACAATATGCCAATTTGGGGGTCCAATTTGAAATAATCAATATTTTCTACTCCACAAAACAAAATGCCCATAGAAGAGAGTGCTCAGGGACTGGAGAGGAAGAGGGTGCACTTACCACAGCCAAAAATAACCACCTGGAGCTGGGCTGTTCCCATGGATGTCAGCTTCCAAGCTGCCATAAGGAAGGAGAGGAGAGGCTTGAACTTTGACCTACTTAATTCCCATGAAGAACTGTCTCCACGGAGATGGGATGGGAGAGGGGACTGTGAACTGACGGAGATGGGATGAGAAGAGTGGCTTAGAAGATGGCCAATGAGACGCAGAGAATTGGGAACCGGAAAGAGAGGTTTTTTTTGGGGGGGACAAAGTTCAGTGCTAACTGCGCATTGAGTCAGGGTCAGTTCGTTATGCTCAATAAAGAGAAAAATTTCCTCAAAGATCAGGTGTTTGGAAATTCATTTATTTGGAGATAACAACGAAGCTTGACAATGGCTTGATCAAAGAATAATAACTGAAACACATCTAATTGTATCTGTGAGAGTAGCATGCTTGAGTTGAAGCACAAATTTGCAGACAAGAGTTTTCCCTGGCATCTTTGGATAGGGCAGCAAAGATTCTTATCAACAAACCTGGCAAACTGCTGCCAATGTACTCAGATCTTACTGTGTATCAATTACAAGTGATCTGATAAGCTGCTGCAATTATAAAATTGTAACATTTGGATGAACCTTGGAGTTCTTTATATGTTTTGTATATGTTTGATACATGCTTTTAAAAGGCTTCTTGTATATTTAGCACGATAGCTAAATTTAGCTGACCAACTGGCCCCCATCTTCACCCGCATCTTTAATAAATCACTAGAGATGTGCTATGTTCCTTCTTGTTTCATATGCTCTACCATCATCCCAGTGCCGAAGAAACCGTCCATCAAGGAACTGAATGACTTCAGACCGGTTGCTCTAACATCTGTAGTTATGAAGACCTTTGAAAGGCTAGCGCTCGGCCACCTGAGAACAATCAGAGATCCGTTGTTAGACCCCTTGCAATTTGCTTCCTGAGCAAATCGATCGACAGATGATGCTGTTAATATGACTCTGCACTACATCCTACAACATCTTGACTCTCCAAAGACCTATGCAAAGGTCCTCTTTGTAGACTTCAGCTCAGCATTCAATACCATCATTCTAGATATTCTTCTAACTAAACTAAATCAGCTAGCTGTACCTGACCACACTTGTAAATGGATCATAAGCTTACTAACAGACAGGAAGCAGCAGGTGAAGCTATGCAAAATCACATCAGATACCTGCACAATTAGCACAGCCCCCCCACAGCTGTGTGCTGTCTCCACTACTCTTCTCTCTATACATCAATGACTGCATCTCAAAAGATCCCTCTGTTAAAATACTGAAGTTTGCAGATGATACAACAGTGATTGGTCTCATTCAAGACAATGATGAATCTGCATAGAGATGGGAGGTTGAACAACTAGCCTTGTGATGCCACCAGAACAATCTTGAACTAAATACAGTCAAAACCGTAGAAATGGTGGTGGATTTTAAAAGAAAACCTCCTATACTAGAAGAAAACGTCTTATAGTATTAGACAACACAGTATCAACAGTAGAATCTTCAAGTTTCTAGGCTCTATCATATCTCAACATCAAAAACGTCATCAAAAAAACACAACAAAGAATGTTCTTTCTGCGCCAACTCAGAAAGCTCAAACTGCCCAAAGAACTGCTGATCCAGTTCTATAGAGGAATTATTAAGTCTGTCATCTGCACCTCCATAACTGTCTGATTTGGCTCTGCAGCCAAACAAGACAGACACAGACTTCAACAGATAATTAGAACTGCAGAAAAAACAATTGCTACCAACCTGCCTTCCATTGAGAATCCGTATACTGCACGAGTCAAAAAGAGGGCTGTGAAAATATCTACAGATCCCTCACATCCTGGACATAAATTGTTTCAACTTCTACCCTCAAAACTACGCTATAGGGCACTGCACACCAGAACAACTAGACACAAGGACAGTTTTTTCCCGAATGCCATCACTCTGCTTAACAACTAATTCCCATAACACTGTCAAATAATTTACTAACACTGTATTACTAGTATTCTTCTTTTCCTTACTAGTATATATCTCTTTCCACTTATTACTATAGCCATTTTGCTTGCATCTTTCGATTTATATTATTTTAATTTGTTTCCTAGTACAATTTGATAGCTTATTAGTAACCTTGACTATCACTAAGTGTTGTATCTTTTTATTCTTGATTAATGTATTTTATTCTCCTTATGTACACTGAGAGCATATACGCCAAAGACAAATTCCTTATGTGTCCAATCACATTTGGCCAATAAAGAATTCTGTTCTGTTCTGTTCTGTTCTGTTGACATTTTTGGGGGTAATATTGTTCAGACATACAGTATACCATACTTTCAGTATATCATGAAACCATGATCAGGAATGAAAATACTCACACCAATCTTCTGGATGGAGATTCCTCATTCGAATAATTCTTACAGTTAAGATATAACATGGTGACTCCATACTCTGCAAAAAAGGAAGTAAGGAAGGAAGAAATAAAAAAATACAAGGATGGATTCTTCAACTGATAAATATGAAATCTGAGTTATAATTAGAAATGCTGGTGAAGTTATCTGGACTTTGGTTTGGAAAAAGCAACTATTTTCATTTGGAAACCCCCTATCACAAAGTATTTATGCTTTTGAAAACTCCAGATAGATACATTTTAGGGCTTTCCCCACTTGCACAAACATGTCATGGCAACATCTTTATCTGCTGTGTCCCCATGATGTTACCTTGTCTTCAGCCCATGCACGACACAGCCTTATGTCACTTTTAGATGTGAAGAACTGGGTCGTTTTCCATCTTTTTCTGAAAAGGTCCAAGTATGTGAAAGCTGTTTAAAAGCTGTTTAAAATGGCTACCTCAAAAGAAAGTGATTGGTAATGACTTGAAACATGACCAGGATAGGGACTGGCATCAAGGACAGCACGTTTCAGACCAATATACTCTGCTGACTCAAGGATGCATAAATAACCTTCAACTCAGTAGAGTTTAGGAACAATGTGATATTATTGTGATTAGGCATAACAAATTGGTGGTGGTGGTGAGGAAATTGAATGAAAGAGGAATGTAGGAAATGAAGAATAAAAAATGCCTTGTGTTTATAGACGTTAATTAGCACTTAGTTGCTTCCAAAATGCAGCTTCTCTCTTATTTAATACAATGATCTAACTGGATAACCAAGATAAAAAAATGTATCATACAACAAATCAACCCAGTTTTTATTGGGTGGACAAATACCAGGCTCAAATGACACATGATGCAAAGACCTAACCCTTGGAAAAGAGGTTCCTTCCAAGATTCAAATGGCCCCCATCCTACTAGCATTTCAAAGGACCCTGAGATTGTGGCTCTTCACCCAGGCCTTTGGTGAGGATAACTGATGTCCCTTTCTTCCTGTTCCCCACCAGCTTTGTTTTCTTTTCTTTTTCTTTTTCTTTTTCTTAAATTTCTATACTGTCCTTCTCCCGAAGGACTCAGGATGGTGTACAGCCAGAAATAAAACCATGACAGTAGAAAAATTAAAAACAAGTTAAAACAATTAAATCAATTGGCCGAAAATTCTAATAAAACAATCCATTAAAATAGTAAAAATATTATTATTATTTAAACCAGCCCTGCTTGTTGGAATAGTAATGTTTTTAGGGCACGGCGAAAGGTACGCAGGCCGGTAATCCTACGAATCTCTGGGGGCAGCTCATTCCAGAGAGTAGGGGCCCCCACAGAGAATGCTCTGTGGGGGCCCGTACATAAGAGCATTCAGGGGGAGAATGCTCTCCCCCTGAATGCTCTTTGTCATCTTTGTTTTTGTTATCTTTTATTAGCTTTGTATTTTTTATATTATTCTTTGTTTTTAAATGATTTTAACAATTGAATACCAGTTTTCTGGAAGTAAGCTAGCATAAACATTAAATATATTGTTATTGGTCGCATGGTCAGCCAGAGGTTTAGACTAGATTTGGCATTTTGAATCCTTCCAACGGGCAGATGTTGTTATTTGATGTGTTAAGGGTGTCAGCTCTTCCAAATAAAGCTATCTTTTGCAATTGACTGACTGATTTTGTCAGTGTCAATAGTGTTCAACAAGTGCTTCAGTTGTTTTGGGATTATACCTAAACCACCTATTCTATTGTCACTATTTTCACTTTCTTTGCCTACACTTGTTCTACTTTAATTTGCAGTTCTTTGTCTTTTGTGATTTTCTCCATTTCTCTTCTATTCCACTGTATCGAAGTACTTCAATGTCCCACTATCCAGACTTTTTTGTTTTTCTTATCAACAATTGTTAAATCTGTGGTGTAACGTGGCAGGCCCTTGTCTGTCTGAATACTAAAGTTCCAAAACATTTTAGCTTTATTTTCTATTCCTTTGTCTATTTTGACAAGTTTTTGCCTGTAGGCAAATCATATTTCTTGCAGATATTGCCATGCCTTTGTTTGTAATCAGTTTGTGCAATCTTCCTGCAGCTGCTAGCTAGGTGGTCCATGGTTTCTTCAGCTTCAGCTGTGTTTGCTTCTGTTATTGTCTTCTCAATTCTGGCTGTATATGCATTTGTTCCTTAGGCTCATCTTGTACAGCCATAATTACCCAGTTGTCTTCAACTTTCCTGCTCTCAGCCAATAAAACCTTAGGCAACAGTTTTTGTTATTATTTAGCTCAATACTTCAAATGTATATTGAAAATGTGGGCAACATGAAGAGTCATTTTATCATGCTTAGATTTATAGAAGAACCAGAAATTTCTGTGTTAAAATACATCTGATGATACAAAGAATTTTAAAGATCAACATTCAACTGAAACCAGAATTTTCTTTGCTGTGGTTAGCGAACAATCAATTAGAAAAGAGACATAGTTTGCACCAGGGGTGAAATGCTCCCGGTTCAGACCAGATCGGCCAATCCATTGCGATGGCGGTATATGTAGAAAGATTAATGATTCAGGATGGAATTCTAGACTTTGTCCTCTTGCCTGTCCAAAGCAACAGTTACTTGTCTATTCTCTTTATGATATTGGAAGCCATTTGAACTATGCTGACTTAACAGTCCTTTCTAGCCTAAAAACCGGGAGTGAAATCCAGCAGGTTCTGACATGTTCTGGAAAACCGGTAGTGGAAATTTTGAGCAGTTCGGAGAACCGGCAAATACCACCTCTGGCTGGGGTGGAAATGGGGATTTTGCAGTATCCTTCCCCTGGAGTGGGGTGAAAATGGAGATTTTGCATTATCCTTCCCCTGCCATGCCCACCAAGCCACGCCCACCAAACCATGCCACACCCACCAAGCCACACCCACAGAACCGTTAGTAAAAACATTTGAATTTCACCACCGCTAAGAACCACTGGTTTGTGCTCTCAATGCTTTACACACACACCAACTCCTGCTGCAACACTAGTGACTGAGAGAGATTTTGCCCTCTTTTCTTTCTGTAGATCTTGGGATGCCGGTATTGGATTATTCCAGGCATCAAAGGAGAAGTTGAAGTTGACTGAAGTTTAAACTCATAAATAAAACAACTTTCCCCCACAAGCATTTCCCACTTTTATTAATTTCAATATGACTTGAGGTTGTGAGAGATTGCCATTTCTATGGAAGTTAGGCATACATAAATATTAAAATTTCATGAATGCAATAAAAAATTTGTTGGTCAGACTGAAGAATTCTAATAGACCATTTAAGGAAGATATGTTTTTATAGGTGGACCCCCACTTGTTTGTCGCAGTCCTTCAAATATTGGAATACTGACATTTATTTATTATTTAATTAATTAAATTTAATTTGTATACCGCCCTTCTCCCAAAGGGACTCAGGGCGGTGAGCAGCCAAAATTAAAATACATACAATACAAAAGTTAAAATAATTAAAAGAGATTAAATCAATCGGCCACCCAATTTAAAACCGCAAGTCTATAAAATTTAAAAATCCCATTAAAAACCATTTGATAGCAGTATTCCAACATTTGAGGGGCTGCCACAAACAAGAGGGATCAACTTATTTTCCAAAGCACCAAAAGACAAGGCAAGAAACAATGGATGGAAACTTATCAAGGAGAGAAGCAACCTGGAATTAAGGAAAAACTTCCTAACAGTGAGAACTATTAACCAGTGGAATGACTTGCCTTTTGAAGTTGTGAGTGCTTCATCACTAGAAGTTTTTAAGAGACTGGATAGCCACTTGCCTCAAATGGTATAGGGTCTCCTGCTTGAGCAGGAAGTTGGACTAGAAGACCTCCAAGGTCCCTTCCACCTCTATTCTGATTGATTGATTGATTGATTGATTGATATTTTTACTTAACTGCAACCAACAACCTTTGTCCAAAGTGGATCCTAGTTCTGCAATGGTTAGGAATTGTGATTCAACACCTTTTCCTTCCTTCCTTCCATGTTCACTTCCTGGACCTTTCAAATGCAACAGTGTAAGGAATCAGTTCTATATCTTTGACAACCATTCCTCCATTATGAGAACATCAGAGTCTTCCTTTTTGTGTATGTGCCATCGAGGGGTGAAATCTAAAAATTTTCCCTACCGGTTCTGTGGATGGGGCTTAATTGATGGGCATGGCTTGGTGGTCAGGTGACCGGGTGGGTGTGGCCAATAATAAAAAATAATAAAAATAATAAACAAAGTACACAAAACAATAAGAGCTACCAAAAACCAACTTTCACACTTTACACACACATAACACAACACAACTGACTAACACACAATGTAAAAGCAGCTGCACTTCACCCAAAATGCTCCCTGCAACAAGCAGGAACCTCACAGAGGCACAAAAAGCTCAAAAACCAACTTTTACACTTTACACACACACACACACAACACAACACAACACAGTAATACCCCTTTGCAAACTAATATTTAGTTGACTGGGAAGGTAGTAATAAAAAAAAGCAGATATAATAAATTCTTAGGCAATTTGTCTAAAAAATTGTTCTTGCAATTTTCTTGCTCAAGAAAGACATTAATTCTTTATTAAAGAGTTAATAAACAGTAACATTTAGTTTATTAACTAAATGTTTATTTATCCTATGCTCATAATAAAAACTCTTGCTCAGTTAAACCATTCATTTTTAATTTTCTGTCTTAGATTCATTACCTTACATCCTACATGTGCTTGAACAGCATGTTGACTCTCTGGTATTTCCCAAAATTTTATTTTTCTGTTTGGAACCTGCCAAATAAAATAATTGTATAAAATACAAGACTGCCAGAGGGACAAGAGATACTTTTGTTGTAGTACATTTTAATAATTACAGGCATTTCTTCTTATTCACATTCTATATACATTTACAAATATTCCTTAAACAGTACAAATAGCTAACCAAACAGCTTACCCAACACAAATCGCATCAGCATACCCTACAGGAGGATTTTTCTTTCTAAAAAAAAAATCTCAGTAGAAAAGAAGAACATTCAGACATACTTTCTCATCAGTGTCTTTCATCTCCTACATATACATATCTCTCAGCAGCAATTTTCATATCTGGATTCAAACAAAATTTACTCTGTATGGTGATGATGAGATCAAAGCCATGCATGACAGCTTTTTACAAGTCTTGTTTTCAACTAACTTGTTTCTCCTTTTTTTCCCCTAGATAAGATAAAAATAAGTGCATGTACACCAATATGAACAACCTGTCCAGTGACTCTTTTTCCAGTTATATAGTTCTTACCTTCAGGAAAGTAGTGAGTGATTCCATTCTAGAAACCATTATGTCCAAGTGACGCTCTATGAAGAACACATCTAAAATAATAATGGCTTCTAAAAGATATTTACAAGCTTTGAAATGGTAAAAGTAGGTGTTACAAACATTGAGTCAGAGCCCCACCTCTTGCAATTTCAGCAGCAGAAAGAATCTGTGGGTATGTAGCAAGAATGGAATTGCCTCTCTCAAAACTCCTAGCAAAAAATAGGGGTAAAAAAAACCCAATATCTAGCAACTAATTTTTTAAAAATTAGCCTTTATCTAATTAAAATCAGATCAAAGCTATTCAGATGTTAAGAACCTGCCAGGCATAGCACAAATCTCCAAAACAGAGTATTCCTTACTGAATGTCGTCTCTTTCCTTGATTACTATCTGCCCGAACGTTGGTAATGAAGCCACCAAATCTGTTTCGCTTTAGCATAGAAAGTGGTGCTGCCTCTCAGATCAGTCATTCAAAGTACCTGTTGTTCTTTGATTACAATTCTTTCTGTAACACCCCCAGGTTGGTAACCCTGCTATCAGTCCTACTGCCAATCTCGGTTAGTCGGACTTAGTCCTTCTGATGTCACTGAGAATTACATATTGGAATGCAGTCCTGGTCTCCTAAAGCATCCTGTGTGTATTCTGTGTACATTCCAATGGTGCTTCCAAGTCTTAATATTTGATGCAATTACTTACATTAATGCCATCTGAGATTAAAAATGGTTAGTATAGCTCCACCCACTATCACTTAGATCTGAAAGAGAATAAATGGTGAGTTCTATGAAACTGTCATATCCTGTCATATTTTAAGAGCCCCTGATTGCTTGATAAAAAGTCAAAGAGAAAAAAGTTGATTTTCATAGAACCCTAAACCATAGCAATGCATATTCCGCAGTAAAAGGTCATTATGCTTTCAGGGCCACATAACTTCAGAATTAGGATTAATAAAGCATTTCATTAGCTTCCCAATATCATAAAAAGCTTAATGGAGCTTAACAACCAATGGTTACAATTCAGGCCTTCTCTATTATATCAGGGCCGTGATATGGTGATATATGCGGTGCAGTGGTGGGTTCTAAATTTTTTTACTACCGGTTCTGTGGCCATGGCTTATTTTATGGGCATGGCTTGATGGTCACGTGACAATTCTTTAGGATATAGCAGAGGTACTGGTCTACTAGGCTTTTAACTGCTTGTAGAGCTGTACTGGTCTACTCATTTATTTTTGCAGGCACCGGTCTACTCATTTGTTTTTGGAGGCACTGATCTACCCGTTTATTTTTGCAGGCACTGGTCTACTCATTTGTTTTTGGAGGCACTGGTCCACCACCAAACTGCCTTTTACTATTGATCAGCTGTAGGGCGGCCCTTTGAAGCCCCCCAGGAAGAGTTTAAACAGTTTTTTTCCTTCTAGCCGATCAGCTGGGACTCAGGAGGCAGCAATAGATCAGGGGTGGGGCCAACTAAAAGGTAAGAGTAATGTGGGGGGGGCGGCAGGGGAGCAGGGGGGCAGAATCAGTTCGGTGACGTCATATTGTCACTGCTACTGGCTCTGCTGAATCGTGCCGAATCAGGAGGAACCCACCATTGATGCGATGTATGATTCTGAGTGGCTTGGCATGAGGTGGTCATTGGAATAAGGAAAAGGAGAAAAGAAGATCACATCTGTCTTTGAAGGGAGGCTGTGCTTTTGGGAGTCTGATGAGTTGAATTAGGTACTGAGGCAGCAGCTCAGTATCTATTAGCCCAGCCTAGAATCTAGATTTTGGGGTGTGGAGCTCTGGAAGGACACTCACCTCCTCAATTGCTAAAAGACAAGCTGCCAATCTAACCTAAAAATTGGAGGAAGGGGGAGAGACAGAGAGAGAGAGAGAGGAGAGAAGGAGACGAAAAATACAGGTAGTCCTCAACTTACAGCAGTTCGTTTAGTGATTGTTCAAAGTTACAACGGCATTGAAAAATATGACTTATGACCATTTTTCACAGTTATGACCTTGGCAGCATCCCCATGATCATGTGATCAAAATTCAGATGGCAACTGGTTCATATTTATGCCCATTGCTGTGTCCTAGGGTCATGTGATAATCTTTTGTGACCTTCGGATATGCAAAATCAATAGAGAAACCAGATTCACCTTAACAACCATGTTACTAATTTATCAACTGCAGTGAGTCACTTAACAACTGTGGCAAGAAAAGTCGTAAAATGGGGCAAAGCTCATTTAATAAACTTAACAATAGAAAGCTTGGCCTCAATTGTTGTAGTAAGACAAGGACTACTTGTATGTGCACAGAGTGAAGAGATTGACTGGAGAGAAAAGTTAAGTGTGTGGAACATCTGTCAGTTCCTGGATGGGAAGGGAGAAGAAAGATCCAGAAGTGAAGATCCAGAGGGCATGAGCTCCACCCAAGACTCAAGAATCTGAAGGAGAGACCTGACTGGCTCCATGAGGTGGTGATTTCATCCAAGACCCCAGAAGGGAAGTAGGGATATCCACTGCTGCTGGAGAAGATCTGGTCTTTGAGGAAGGACTGGGCAGAAGACACAAAACATAAAATGTCTTCTCTGACTTGTTTACTGTGTTAATTGCCATCACTGCAAAAGCAATGTACCTCCAGTTCAAAAAAAGAACTGTACCAGAGTAACATCAATTATCCCATCCCCAAAATCTTTTGATGAAGAGTACTTTCACCTAAGATTGTTCACCATCTTATTAATGGCATCATAGATTACATATTCATAGTTTGTTTGTTGAGCTACATTTCTCTGGATAATACTACTCTATAAACAATGACTTATAAACCACAATAGCTGAATCGATACCATCTGGTGAGTCAAAATATTATGGCTTAGCTCAGGGGTGAAATCCAGTAGGTTCTGACAGGTTCTGGAGAACTGGTAGTGGAAATTCTGAGTAGTTCAGACAACCGGTGGCGGAAATTTTGAGTAGTTTGGAGAACCAGCAAATACCACCTTTGGCTGGCCCCAAAGTGGGGTGGGAATGGAGATTTTACAGTACCCTTCCCCTGCCACGCCCACCAAGCCACACCACATTAACTGTTGAATCACGTCTATGCATCCATCTCTAAATATAGTATTATAGGTATTTCTTATTCTGAAATGTCCTTGGTTGTATCCCTCATGTATCCTAAGAATAGAATTTTTTATGATTGCACCAGTCTTTGCCTGGTAGTGACTAATTTATTACGGAGTTGAAAGGCAGCATGAGTCAAGAATATCTGCTGCTGGGCCTCCTTATCCCTTTCCTCTTCCATGGTAAATGCAGTGTCAGTGAATTATAATAACAAGATTTAGATATGCTCTTAGTCACAGGGTTGAGAAGGATATCCATGTCTCCCTTTGTAGTTAGAATTTTGTTTCCTTATTAGTAGTAAAGCCACTTCTGTATTTCGTAACTTCCACTGGTTCATTCACGTGCATGAACTTTGATCGACAATCAGTAGAGGACCTTAGAATCTTACAGCTCTTGCTCAAGAGAGAGTGAGATCACTGTAACCCACCAACTTTCAAAAACAACAAGATCTTTTACAGTTGTTGATGCTTTGGAGATGAGTTTTCCATCACGTTCATGGCATCGCAAGCAGAAAACACTTTCACAACTCTTCCTAGTCAGAGTCCGTTCCAGAAAATAGGTCTGTCTACTCACCCCATGGATTGATTGGATTAAACATTGCACTGAGCTGCAGTGGCGCAGTGGTTAGAATGCAGTGAAGTACTGCAGGCAACTTCTGTTGCCTGCTGGCTGGCTGCAATTTGGTAGTTCCAATCTCATCAGGCTCAAGGTTGACTCAGCCTTCCATCTTTCTGAGGTCGGTAAAATGAGGAGCCATTGGGGGCAATGTGCTGACTCTGTAAACCGCTTAGACAGGGCTGTAAAGCACTATAAAGCAATATAAGTAAGTGCTATTGCTATTAAATAAGGGCCTCAAACATTTTGGTCTGAAGACACACTGAACTGTTGAGACTATGTTGTGGGTGAATGATTTTGAAAAATAGCTTACTTAGGAGATATGTAACTGTTTATTGTAATGTTCATAATGAAGATATAATGTGAATTGTTGTGCTCAGCCCAACGTGTAAATCCAAGGTTTACTATGAAGCATGAAAACAGTCTTTAAAGGTCAGTAACTTTATTATTATTATTATTATTATTATTATTATTATTATTATTATTATTATTATTTAAATTTAAATTTATATGCCGCCCCTCTCCGGAGACTCAGGGCGGCTCACAATACATTTAAAAAAAACCATTCTAAAAACATTTAAAAGATTAAAAAACATTAAAAACCTTAGAACGCATTCACACCATTCATGGCTGGATCTCGCCAGATCGCAAAGCAAGATCAACGGCCCCAGGCCTGCCGGAAAAGCCAGGTCTTCACAGCTTTTCGGAAGGCCAGTAGGGTGGGGATGGTCTGGACCTCAGGAGGTAACTGGTTCCAGAGAGCTGGGGCAGCCTCAGAGAAGGCCCTCCCCCGCGGGCCCGCCAGCCGGCATTGTTTAGCTCACAGGACCTGGAGGAGACCAACTCTGTGGGATCTTACTGGTCGCTGGGAGCTATGCAGTAGAAGGTGGTCTCAAAGATAACCTGGCCCTGAGCCATGTAGGGCTTTAAAGGTAATAACCAACACCTTGAATTGTGCCCGGAGACCAATAGGGAGCCAGTGCAGCTCACAGAGAATTGGTGTAATGTGGGTGTATCTAGGTGCACCCACAACAGCTCACGCGCCTGCGTTCTGGACCAGCTGCAGTCTCCGAACACTTTTCAAGGGTAGCCCCATGTATTTAGAACACAATTGTTGTTACTGTTTCTTTCAAGAATCTTATTTCTGGTCTGATAACATCATAGTATTTCAAGACTTTACAACGGAAAGGGCATAAATTCAACTGTTAAGTCCAATGCTGTATTTATTTATTTCTAGACACATTGGTCCATTAGAAAATCAATCAAATAAAGAAAATAACTTTAGTAGGACCAGTCAAAAACTTATTTGAATCAAGTTTTACATGATTTTTCTTCAAACTGAACCTTAGAAACTGCTTAAACAGAGGTGGCATGGAAATATTTATTAACTTAATGCTCTGTTATTAAATTCAAAATGGTTTATATTTTTGACAGCATTAATTTACATTTATAAGTTTCTTATAATATTATTTTGAACTGAATTGATTTTGAATAATTGATTTTGATTTATTTTAGTTAATTTTATGGATACCTGTAAACCTTTCTGGCAGTTTTATTAGCAGCAAGAAAATTATTACAGGCAGTTATGGAGCTTGTAAGAGATTAATGCTACATGGGACACTATCATGTTATCAGTCTGTATAGTATTAATTGCAATAGACAGAAATGAATACTGATCTGTGAATGAAAATTCTGCATTCTGGTGTAAACAAATGATGCTTCTAGTACTAAAACCTATTTTTATTATTTTTATTTATTGAATTATTATTATTATTATTAACTTTGATTCATTAAACATGAAACTCAGTCAACTGATCATTTAAAAATGTACCAAGTGCCCCGATGACAATGGGTATCACTGTTACATGTTTCATCCATAGCCATGTAGTTTCGATGGTCAGATTGCAATATTTCGTGATTTTTTCCAGTTCTTTTTCTTCGACTCTGGCATCTCCTGGTACAGCGATATCAATAAACTGTATGCTTCGGCCCTCAACAACTGTGATATCTGGCGTGTTATGTTCCAAATCATGATCCGTCTGTATTCGAAAGTCCCACAAGATCACTGTCTCATATTCAGTAACTTTTTCCACTTTGTGCTCCTGTGACTTTTTGGATACAGGTATGTCATATTTTTTATATAATGACCAGTGGACTAATTTAGCAACTCGATCATGTTTAGCTTTGTAATCAGTTTGCGTGATTTTGCTGCACTCACATATTAAGTGTGAAACAGTTTCAACTTTGTCATTGCAAAGTCGGCAGTTTGGATTTTCAGTGGATATTTTTATCTTCGCTTTCATGGCATTAGTTTGTAGTGCTTGTTTTTTTTTTTTTAATTTGATTTATATGCCGCCCTTTTCCGGAGACTCAGGGCGGCTTACAGTGCGTAAAGCAATAGCCTTCATACTTTTGTATATTTATACAAAGTCAGTTTATTGCCCCCACAAACTGGGTCCTCATTTAACCTACCTTAGAAAGCATGGAAGGCTGAGTCAACCTTGAGCCTGGTAAGATTCGAACCTGCAGAAATTGCAGGCAGCTATGTTAATAACAGGGTGCATTAAGCCACTGTACTACCAAGGCTCCTACTTGTTCATGAGCAGCAAGTATTAAACCTTCCTTTCTTGATGGTTCCCATCTTAAGCCATGTCCATGTAAAGTTGTCATCACATTTTCCTTCAATGTTTTTCAAATGCTGTCCATGCAAAGCTTTGGTTTTCCATCTATTTAATCTGTAATCCAGCTGTTTTTCCTTATATTCTGCCTTGGTTTCTGTTGTTTTTATAATGTTCTCCATTTTCACAGCCTGCAGCAATTTTTCTTTGGTTCACATAATCATTCAAATTTCATTTTTCTTCTACAGTTTGATGGATTTGTAATAGCCCTCTGCCTCCTATTTTGCTTGGCAGGTACAACCTGTCGATGTCACTTCATGGATGTAAAGCATGGTACATATTGAAAAGTTTGCGCATTTTCCAGTCCATGTTTTCCAGTTCAGCCAAAGTCCAGTTGATGATTCCAGCTGAGTAACATATCACTGGAACTGCCCATATATTAATGGTTTTAATTATGTTTCCAGCATTCAGCTTTTATTTTAATATTTTGCGGACCCTCCTGATATATTCCTTTTGTGTTGACTCATTGACTTTTCCATTCAAGATGTTATCTGCTTCCAATATGCCTAGGTATTTGTAACCGTCATCCTTTGCTAATGTTTTCACCATGCTTCCATTTCCCAGTTCTATTCCTTCTATTTTTTTAATTTTTCCTCACTACATAGATAATATAGCACATTTTTCAAGTCCAAAGTTCATTTTGATGTCACTGCTGAACAGTTGAACTGTGTTGAGTATTGATTTAAGTTCAGTGGGGCTTTTTGCATACATTTTTAAGTCATCCATGTATAGTAGATGGTTTACTTTGCCATGTTGGCTTGAGATTTGGTATCCCAGTTTTGTGTTTCGTAGGATTATTGTCAGTGGAATTAAGGTGATGTTGAACAGTAGTGGTGAAAGTGAGTCCCCTTGGAAGATTCCTTGTTTGATGTTGACTTCAACAATGTTCTCCCCATTTGCTGTTAGAACTGTTTTCCATTTTCGCATATTTGCTTTCAAAAATGTATAGATATTTTTCCTGATTCCAAAGTTTTCCAGACAGGTGTTAATCCAGCTTTCAGTAAATCCAGTAAAGAGTCAAATGCCTTCTTGTAATCAATCCATGCTATATTTAATTTCATTTTTCTTCGTTTTGCATGTTTTAGTACCATTTTGTCAATGAGCAGCTGATCTTTTGTTCCTCTTGATTTTTTATAATTTCCCTTTTGTTCTACTGGATACAAACTGTTTTCCATCAGATGATTGAATACTGAATTTGCCAGTATTCTTGTAAAAAGTTTGAACGTTGTTGGCAGACAAGTAATTGGGTATTATTATTATTAATAATATATAATTAATATATTATATTAATATTATATTTATTAATTATATAATTAATATAATATTATCTTTGATTCAATGCAGCATATTCATGCAGCACTATGAAAGTATGGGTCACATTTTGAAAAAAAAATGCAGCAGTTCCCAATACATTTATTCCATTTTGTTATTTAAAACCAGCTATCATTCTACAATTAGTTGGCTGAAATTTAATAAAGTTAATTTGTAGGAAATCCAGTGGGATACAACTTTTCTTGAATGACTTACTAATTAGGATTGTTTTCTTCCTGCCATTTATTTTTAATTACCATGAGTTCTAGAAAAATATTCCATCAAGGTAGTTGTTTTAGGAAACTAAGTACTTTGATTACACAGTTTCTTGTAATCATTTTCTTGCTTGCAATAAAGAGAAAGAAGACAATTCTGAATATTAATATTCATTTTGACTTGTCATAATTATGGTTGTTAAAGGTTCGGTTACAGAGATTATCCAATTATTCTTTTATTTCTAAGCTTGTATACCCAGAAATTCCATTTTAAAATCTTATTTCAAACCTATCTGGGCACTTAGTCTGTTTGAACTTCCCAAAATCAGCATTTTAATTACCCCTTTGCCATTACGAAAAAATAATAATATAAACAATACAAACATTAAAAACAATTAAAAGCACACTATAGAATCACCAGGAGACCACAGTCATTCACAAACAGCGCAGCTCCACATTAATTTCTGATCTCCAAGCCAGACCGGAAACGAGGTCTTCATGCCATTCTAGAAGACCAGAAAAATCAGGGCTAGCCTGACCTCTGGGAGGGGGAGCAGGATGATGTTCCATAGTAGGTGAAAAGGCCCTCCTCTTGGGTCCATCAGATGGCATTCTCTAGTGGATGAAAGAAGTTTCTTCTGCTGGATCTGATGGGATGGGTCGAAGCCCCTGGGTGAGGTGGTCACTCAAATGAAAGAGGTGGTGGTGAGGCCCCTCCTCAAGAAGCCTTCTCTGGACCCGGCCGTTTTGGCAAACTATCGTCCGGTCTCCAACCTTCGCTTTGTTGCGAAGGTTGTGGAGAGTGTGGTTGCGCGACAGCTCCCACAGTTCCTGGATGAAACCGTCTATCTAGATCCGTGCCAGTCCGGCTTCAGGCCTGGGTACAGCACGGAGACGGCATTGGTCGCATTGGTGGATGATCTCTGGAGGGCTCGGGACAGGGGTTGCTCCTCTGTTCTGGTCCTATTAGACCTCTCAGCAGCTTTTGATACCATCGACCATGGTATCATGCTGCGCCGGCTGGAGGGACTGGGGGTGGGAGGCACCGTGCTGCGGTGGTTCTCCTCCTATCTCTCTGACCGGTCGCAGTCTGTGTTGGCAGGGGGGCAGAGGTCGACCTCGAGGCACCTTGCTTGCGGGGTGCCGCAAGGGTCGGTCCTCTCGCCACTCCTGTTCAACATTTATGTGAAGCCACTGGGTGAGATCATCCGTGGTTTTGGGGTGCAATGCCATCTGTACGCTGATGACACTCAGCTGTACATTTCCACCCCAGACCACCCCAATGATGCCCTCGAAGTGATGTCCCAGTGTCTGGAGGCCGTGCGGGTCTGGATGGGGAGGAACAGGCTTCGGCTCAACCCTTCCAAGACCGAGTGGCTGTGGATGCCGGCATCCCGGTATAGCCAGCTGGTGCCATCGCTGGCTATTGGGGGCGAGTCACTGACCCTCACAGAGGGGGCTCGCAACTTGGGCGTCCTCCTGGACACACGGCTGTCTTTAGAAGAGCATATGACGGCCGTGGCCAGGGGGGCTTTTTATCAGGTTCGCCTGATATGCCAGTTGCGCCCCTTTCTGGATCGGGACTCCTTGTGCACAGTCACTCATGCCTTGGTTACATCACGCCTGGACTACTGTAACGCTCTCTACATGGGGCTCCCCCTGAGGAGCACCTGGAGGCTCCAGCTGGTGCAGAATGCGGCCGCGCGGGTGATTATGGGAGCGACGTGGCGCTCCCACGTAACACCTCTCCTGCGTGAGCTGCATTGGCTCCCGGTGGTCTTCCGGGTGCGCTTTAAGGTGTTGGTTCTCATCTTTAAAGCGCTCCATGGCTTAGGGCCAGGGTATTTGCGAGACCGCCTGCTGCTACCGATAACCTCCCACCGGCCAATACGCTCTCACAGAGAGGGCCTCCTCGGGGTGCCGTCGGTCAGGCAATGTCGGCTGGCGGCCCCCAGGGGGCGAGCCTTCTCTGTGGGGGCACCCGCCCTGTGGAATGAGCTGCCTCCTGGAATACAATTGATCCCGGACCTCCGGACCTTCCGTAAAGCCCTGAAGACGTTTTTATTTCATCAAGCCGGCCTAGCCTAAATGGTTTTTAACTGGGATTTTAAATTTTATGGATTTGGGGTTTTAAATTGGGTAGCCAATTATTTAATTCTTTTAATTATCTTAACTTTTGTATTTGTATGTTTTTTAATTTTGGCTGTTCACCGCCCTGAGTCCCTTCTGGGAGAAGGGCGGTATACAAATTAAATAAATAAATAAATAAATAAATAAATAAATAAATAAATAAAAATAACTTGGCTCCATGCCATACAGGTTTTTCTAAGTCCTTACCAGCATCTTGAATTGGACCTGGAAACAAACTGGTAACTAACGCAGCTTGTGGAGCAGAGATTTAACATGACCATAACTTCCCACATTGCTGCATTTTGCAGCTCAGATATGATCACCTGAGTTATCATAAAATAAATTATGATGACTCTTCCTTTGTACCTACTAGTTATGTCTTTATTGCACTCTAGTGAAGGGGTCACCAATCTTTCGGACCTCAGGGACCACTAAATTGATAATTTTAAATCCTGCGGACCAGTATTATGAATTTTTTAAAAAGATAAATAATATTTAGCGCAATATAAAAAATGCAAATAAGTTTTCTGCGGACCACCAAAATTTTCTTGTGGACCACCAGTGGTCCATGCACCACCAGTTGGTGACCACTGCTCTAGTGGGTGTCCAAAAATTGGCAGCCAGATCTACAGCTTTGGATCACCGTTTTGTAGTCAATCCCACATGTTCTAAATCTTAAATCTACTGTGTTATTGTTTGAGATATATTCCGGATGATTTCAATTTATTTAGGTTGATTGCTTTCCCATAACTACAAAATGTCATATTTAATCTCTCACACACATCATACCCTCCCAGATTGTAATGTTTAATTAATTTAACAGTCTGTGGTATTGTGAAATATGTAATTATAAGCATAATGAAAGAGCAGTAGTGTACATAGTTGACATGCAAAAGATTTCTTGATAACTTTTCATGGGGATGAAAAAGAGGTTGTGTAAACCTGGAAAATTGCTTTCAATTCATGTAGTTCAGCCTTTCTTAACCCATTCCATTGCAGTTGCATAACTTTCATCAGCCTTTGTGAAGATTCTGCAGTATTGGGTAACGTGTTAAATAGACAGAAGGTGTCTATTTAACAGGTTTTAAATAGGTTTTTAAGACACACATGTCTTTAACATATTTAACATATTTAAATATATCATTATCATTCCTGCCTTTTATATTGAGATTTAGCATTCAAGAAGTCATCTTAGATAAAGGTAGGGTAATCATTTAACAATACATAAAAAAATAAACAGCAGGACCCAGAGTTCTCATTCTCTCTCTCCCTCCCTCCCTCCTCCCTCCCTCCCTCCCTCTCTCTCTCTCTCTCTCTCTCTCTCTCTCTCTATCTCTATCTTAGTGTGGGGACCCTGTTGGAATTTTTTATTGTGATGATGGTTGTCTCAGTCAGATCTGTCTATGTAGTTGTATGTTTTATAACTTTTTGTAGGTAATCCTGGTTTTTACCAGAGTAGATGGATGATAAATTTAAATAAATTATTAGCATAGCATAGCATAGCTCCTGTCTCTGGATAATATACTCTGGTCTATTCTGTTCCTTTCCTGTCCAAGCTTTTAGCCCGTATCAGTTTGAAAACTTAGATAATAAGGATATTCAAGTATAGTTAGAGGTCTACCCAGCAGTTCATAAGCATGCAAATGCAAGTAGATTAATAGGTATCACTTTGGTGGGAAGGTAACAGCATTCTGTGCACCTTTGGCGCATAGCAATGCTGGCCACATGACCACAGAAATTGTCTTTGGACAAAGCTAGCTCCCTTAGCCAAGAAATGGATATGAGCACCGTGCCCTAGAGTTTCCTGACAGGGAAACCTTTATCTTTACCTTTTTACAGTTAGATATAGCTTTCATATATAGTTCATGACAAAAAGCAGTCACTTCAGATTTGGACAACATGCTTATTAGCTTTGGTTAAGCCACAACTTTTTTAACTGCAGTGCTGCACAAGCTGGTGGAGGAGGTAAGATAAAAGTACATGTGTGTTTGTATTAAAGCACCAGAGAGGTACATGTATCTTATGATTGGTGTGTTGTGTTGTTCTCTGAGTTCTGCCTATGTTTCATTACCGTATTAATGTTTGTATTAACCAAACAGTATGGTTTAAATCTTCTATGATCATGACCTAAACATTGGGCATTATATTATCTTACTGATACTGCATACTGATTGTGTGATTTGTAGAACTCAGAAAATAATTTCTAAAAGGCTATTCCTTGAGTAACTGAAAAATCCTCCTTTTCTGACTTCTCCAAAAGGAGAACTTCAGCTTCCATCTATATTTTTCCAACTTTAATAGTTGCTTAAATATACACATTTTGACATTTGGAGTTGTTACAGAACAACAGGGAAATCTTTTCAACATTTTGGCACTGGTCTGAAAAACTATCTTCACTTGCATTTATGTTACGCTAATAATTTCATGTTCACTTTTGGCACAAGTAGCATATTGCCAAACAGAAAAGCAGAAGTCTCGATTATCAGTTTCCTGTCTAACGCTATTTCAACTTCCCTGCCTCCCAGCCACAAAGGAAGTTTAATTGCTCTACAATGGAGTCAGTACAAATATTCCTCTTTCTTGAGGCAAGTGTTGCTTCTACTGAGATAAATAAGTCATCAAGTGACTTGTTGCTTTCCTCAAGAAGTGAGACACATTGTGAGGTATATGAAAGGCTCCAGTTATTTTAATCTGTCTTCCCTATGAAATAGCTCAAACAAACTATATCTGACCGGAAGCAGCTCCTTTGCTTCTGAAGTAATCATGGGGGAATATCTTTGGTGCATGTTCATGTATTCTCAGATGATGGGGCTGAGCCTTAAACATAAATGGCACCTCAGCTTTTTAAGAACTCAGCACTTCAAGAGAGGTGTAGGGTCCTTACTGCTTTCTGAACTTGGCTGTTTTCTTGCAAATGTTTCATCACCCAGCTAGGTAACATCATCAGTGCAGGAAATGAGTCAACACATTGCTTGTATATAAGCAGAGAACTAACCCAACAACAAGAGGTTGACTTGCTTCTTTAGTTCTATATGAACTCCTCCCACCTGCCTATCTTCCTTCCGCCCCACACTCCATCTCTGCCTTTGACTGCCCTGCACAACATGGCCAAGATGAAGCTGCTGCTATATTCTGCCATTACTGACTATGAGAGGTCATTGGTGCTCTCTGAGCTTGGTTGTTTTCTTGAAGATGTTTCATTACCCAAACTAGGTAACATTATCAGTTCTGATGGGTACAAGAAAACAACCAAGCTCAGAGAGCACCAAGGACCCCTCCCTTCAACTCTGAGCTGCAAATATTCTCCTTTATTGGTATTACTGCCTATCTACCAAAACAACTTACAGCTTGTGAAAGTTTTGTAAACTCCAGCATTTAAAGAGAAAAAAAAACTGATTTCAGCCAAGGAAATATACATTTCTTCCCCCACCCTGACTTTTGTGAATGAGAGCATCTTTAAAATGAAATTCAGATTTCAGGGATTATGCAAAAGTACGCAGGTTCACCCATCCCATTAAAACTGTGGCTTATTATTTTTCTTTGCTTATTTCTAATATTTTTAAACATTGACACAGTATTTTATAAATACAGTTGTACATTTCTATTATTTATTTGATACAGAAAGTATCAAACATTAATGATTAAAAGTGGTATTTTTAATCCACTGTAATCACAAGAAAATTAGTAATTTTGTTGAGTTTCGTTTTCTCATTGTAGAGACTCATAGTATTATGAAGTTTGGGAACTCCTGCTTTAAGATTACAAGGATTGCATGCCAAATCTTTAAGGAAATAGAGGATTATTTCATAAAATAACACTGGGACTCGGAACAATTATTTTATTTATAAAAACATTTAATATCTTACCTTTCTAGTAATTGAGGACCCAGTTTGTGGGGGCAATAAGCTGACTTTGTATAAATATACAAAAGTATGAAGGCTATTGCTTAATGCATTGTAAGCCGCCCTGAGTCTCCGGAGAAGGGCGCAATATAAATCAAATTTAAAAAAAATTGTGTATCACATAGGATGGATAATATTTATGTAGCATGCTGTTAATCAGATGTCCTTGATCTTTGAAACTTGGTAGTATAAATAACTTTTTCTGAATTTCCATTTCAGATGAAGGGTGTCTTATATCTGAGTAATGTGCTATAAGCATCAAGAGTGATTATTGAAGACAGCTTCTAATTTACCCCATGGTAGCAACAAACTTAGACATAAAGCTCAGACTGGTATCTACATCATAAAGAGCACAGTATTATATAAATGATACCTCAAAATAAGGAAATTGATCAGATAGATTCTTGTTTGTAGAAGTCTGATACATTGACTTGCACCACTAACTATTCCTGAAAAAAAGTAGGAAAGGAGGACCTCAGGCAGTTTCTTGTTGGAGTCAAAATGGAGTTGGCTTAGATTCCTGAATTCTTAACATATGCACAACTACATGTGTCCAATCACACTTGGCCAATAAAGAATTCTATTCTGTTCTATTCTATTCCACCTCACATTCTGCACAGGGACACAGAGAAATTGATTATTTCTTAAGGATGTTTTTTCCGTTCCACTGCCCTATCCAGTGCCTGCAGGATCAGATGTTGGTTATTTAGAACATTGTATTCACTCAGTTCTATCAGCTGATCATATTCTTCCTCTGTGAATGTCATTGAGTACGTTGAATATGGAGTGCTGTTACTGGAGATGTCAACCTCACCATATTTCATTTCTGACTCAGAGCGTTTGACACCTAAAAGGGGGGGGGGAAGGGGAGAGAATTGAAATATAAGTTGCCCAAACTAAAACTTACTATAAAGACAATTTAGATTTTTGTTAGAAGTTCATTTGATACATATAGAAAAGAATTATTTGTACTCAGGGTTGAACTGTGGAGTCCTTGGTGCTCTCTGAGTTTAGTTGCTTTCTTGCAGACATTTCAGTACAAAACTAGGTAATATAATCAGTGTTAGTAGGGAATGGGGTAGCTACTAGTACTGATGTTATCTAGTTTGGTAATGAAACTTTTACAAAAACAAATAAACAAAGCAAGTAAGCTCAGAAAGAACCAAGGGCCCAAAGTTCATTTGAGTGTGCAAGCACTCTTGAAATGGAGAAGAGGCAGGTCTGTACACAATGACAATACAGCCTGTGTTTTCTAATAAAGTTTTTTTAAAGATGGATTTTATTTAAATCAGATTATCATCAGTGTCGACCAGGGCAGAGGTCTTCAAACTTGGCCGCTTTAAGACTTGTGGACTTCGACTCCCAGAATTCTCCAGCCAGCATAGCTGGCTTCAATTCTGGGAGTTGAAGTCCACAAGTCTTAAAGCGGCCAAGTTTGAAGACCTCTGGACTAGGGATATAGATCAAAGTATTGCATCTACTTGGAATAGCAATTTGAGGCTATTCTATTTTAGATTTTTACTGATTATTATTAATATACATGAGAATTGTCTTTTTCAAAAGAGTGTTTTGAAAACAGAATTTATGTATGTATTTTGTTAGATGAGAGAAAGAGGGAGAGGGAGAGAGGGAGGGAGGGGGAGAGAGAGAGATGGAGATGTCTTTCAGTGTACCGTTACATTTGGATATTTCAGGAGACTTTGGGATTTTTGGTTTTTAGAAGATCTTTTGCAAAAGAAAACAACATGATCTAAAATAGAGGCTCTATGCACCTTTCTCCACCCCATTTCTCTTTATGTCTCTTTTGATTCCATTAATAATGAATAATGAATAATATTCATATTCAAACTAATCTTGAAGTGCTTGAGTTAGAATGCTGGATTATGGGTCAAAGTCAACATGTTTGACAAAACATGTCAACATGTTTGACAAAACAACTATGTTTCAAAATATGATATTTTATATAGCATTTTTTTGTTTGTTTCATCACTCTTAATCATTGCTACACTAGCAATGTAGTGTGTATATTAATAACCTTGCTGGGCTACATGAATAATAAAAAATAATTACAACATTGAACTACCTGGGGCTTTATAGTAGCGAAAAGTATCATTAATTTGTGGGAAAAACAATAATATTGGTGCTGCTGGATTCTCAGCATCTTCAAATAAATAGCATTCCTTCAGATGTTTGTCATCATCCTTCAGGACAGCTTTAGGAAATGGGATTCCTTGAGCTGCATAGTAGTTGCATGATTGCTGCAGGGGCTAGATTAAAAAAATGTAAATATAATAGTTAGTGCATGGATGTGTTGTTAAATCTGACTTTAGAAAAGCAATAGCAATAGCACTTAGACTTATACACTGTTTCATAGTGCTTTACAGCCCACTCTAAGCGGTTTACAGAGTCAGTATACTGCCCCTATCTGGCTCAATCTGGCTCAATCTGGGTCATCATTTTAACAACCTTGGAAGGATGGAAGGCTGAATCAACCTTGAGCCTGGTGAGGAACAAACTCCTGGCAGTGAACCAATGGTGGGTTTCAAAAATTTTCACTACTGGTTCAGTGGGCATGGCTAGGTGGGGGGCATGTGACTGAGTGGGCATGGCCAACTTGACATCACTCACGCATGACTCCCCCACCTAGCCACACCTACAGGAAAAGGTAGGAAATTTTTTGGAATTTCCATCTATCTACCCCCACCCTCCCTTCGCCAGTCACCCCCTTTCCCCCTCCTTTAGTGGCCCGACCCTAGCCCCACTTTCTTCCCCACCATCGCCTCTTTTTTCGGGCTGTTTACCTTCTGTGGCAGCTGGTCCAGAGTCCGGAAGGCAAGCTAACCAGAGTTTTCAGCATCCCTCAGCCAGCTGCTGCTGCTGGAAAGCAGCTGGTAAAGAAGCCTCCCAGTTGCTGCCTCTTTGAGAGCCACTTTGCAGCTGCAGCGACTGGCTGCAGGCTGCAGGCTGCTGAAAAGTACTGGAGATTGCAGAAAAAGCTGCTGTCGCCGCTGCCATGTTCTTTGTGCATGAGCATCCCATTGGATTTGCAAGGCAATGGAATGTGCGTGTGCGAAGAATATGGCAGCAACGAACATGGCAGGCAGGGTGAGTAAGTGGCGACCAGGGAACCGGTTTGGGGTGTGTGTGGCCAGCTGGCCATCTCTACCGATTCGGCAACCTTGGCCAAATTTCCACCAACTGTTTGCACGAACCTGTGTGAGCCAGCTGAATACCACCTCTGCGGTAAACTGAATTAGTCAGCAACACTGCATTCTAACCACTGTGCCACCACAGCTCAAGACTGAGGAACATGAGACATTATTGCTGATGTATGCTGGATAATTGAGAAAGTCAAAGAATACCTAAATAAATCAATATACTTCATTGATTATAGAAATGCCTTTGATTGTATCAATCGTGTCAAGCTATGGAAAGGGCTCAGAAGAATAGAAATCCCAGAGTATCTCATTGTCCTCGTGGGAAACTTATAGTATATAAAAGTCAGGAAGCCACAGTATTGATAGGACATGATAAAGAAGATTGGTTCCAGGTTTGGTAAGAAGTATGACATGACTGTATACTCTCCCCCCCTTTTTTATTCAACCTATATGCTGAATATATATTAAAGGGAAGATGGATTAGAAGTGTGATACAAAATTGGAAGAAGAAACATCAATAATCTGTGTTATGATGAGGATGCTACCATTATCACTGGAAATCTGCAAGCTCCAGTAATAAATGCCAATAAGCATAGTGAAAAAATGAAACTAAAATTGATTATAGAGAAGACCAACTAATGACAATCCAGTAAGTAGAACAACATGCCCTGAAACTGATAATAAAGGTATCAAAGTGGTAGATAGCTTCTGTCTTTTAGGATCAACTATCAACAGTAAAGGAACAAGGAGGCAACAAATATGCTGTAGACTAGTATTAATAGAACAATCACGAACCCTTGGAAAATATATTCAAATGCCATGCTTTGTCTACATCTACAAAGATTAGAATCGTGCAAGCAACCCCTCTATGGAAGCAAATTTGGACTCGATATGAGCATGATGCTCATCTCTGTTTCTTGGCTGAGGGAGCCAGCATTGTCTGAAGACAATTTCCGTGGTCATGTGGCCAGCATGACTATGCACCAAAGGTTCACTGAATGCTGTTACCTTCCCACTGAAGTGGTACCTATTAACCTACCTGCATTTGCATGCTTTTGAACTGCTAGGTGAGCATCATGTCTCCAGATGGTAGCTAATATAGCATTAACAGCCAGAAGGTCAAGACTTAACTTCACTAAAATAATTATCACCCAATATCATTACTGAATAATCATTATAAATTGCTCACAATGATTTTAGCTGAGAGAATGAAGATAGTTTTATAGAACTTTATTCAATAAGATCAGTGTGGAAGGGAGATCTACCTAAAATACAGCTGAAGGACAAATTCAGAAATGTATCGGATGTATCGAATAAGCATCGAACATTGATATTTATTTATTTATTTATTTATTTATTTATTTATTTTTGATGCAGAAAACTCTTTCTCTGTTTGAACTGCACTTTTTGGTTTAAAATTTTGGAAGATATGGACATTGACAGGAATTTTAACAAATGGCTAAAATTGATTTATACCTCACAAAAGATACAGATAACTGTTAATGGAAAATTAACAAACTCCTGTGAGATATAGAAAGAAACTAGACAGAGATGTCCTTGTCACCATTGCTTTTTATTTTATCTTTGGAAATATTGAACAGAAATATAAGATGAGATGATAGAATTTCTGGAATGCAGATATGGAGAAATATATAAGTTATGCTTGCTGGTGACCTGGTGATAATTTTGGAAGACCCACTGGAAGGAATTGAAATATTAAAGGAAATATTAAAGAACTTTGGGGGGGAAGAGTTAGCTGGTTTTAAAATTAATAAACAAAAGAGGAAGATGTTAACAAAGAATGTGAAAATGGAAAAAACAAACAGAATTGATTGAAAAAATGGTTTTCAAATCAAGAAAAAAGTGAAATACCTGTGTGTCACTATGACTAATGGGTGGCATTGTTGCTCAGCAGTGAAGACACTGGGCTTATTGGCTGGAAAGCCAGCAGCCCAGGTTTGAGACCCAAGCATCATATGACAGGATGAGCTCTTGTCCTCACCCAGCTCCTGCCAATCTAGCAGTTTGAGACGATGTGAATGTGAGAAGGTAAATAGGTACCACTTTGATAGGAAGATAATGGTGCTCTATGATGTCATGTTGGTCACATGACCATGGAAATGTCTTCAGACAGCGCTGGTTCAATCACCTTGAAACAAAGATGAGCACTGCCCCCTACAGTCAGCAACACTAGAATAATTGAATAATTGTTGTACCAGATTATGTTCAGTCATGTAATGAAATCAAGAAGGACATGTTAAATTGGGAGAAATTATAATTGTCATTGTTGGGGAGAGTTTCTATTGCCAGGAATAATGATTTTGCTTCAAACAATACTGTTTATAATAACTGATGTATCGATTAAGCAACGGCAGCAAGATATATTTAAGCTTGTATGTCAAGGGAAAAAACCCAGAGTTAAATATAAAATATTTTAAGATGCAAAGGAATGGGGAGATTTGGATTGCCTAGTTTGAAATTGAATTTTGTAGCCTGCTGTTTAGTCTTGAAAGTTGATTATGAAACATACCATTGGTATATGACTCAAGAAAAATTATCTAGAATACATAAAGATTCTTTAAATTCACGTTGAAAATGTGGACAACATAGAGATTTTTTTTTCATATTTGGTGGACTTTTTTTAAAAAAAAGCCAGAAATGCTTATATTCATACAATGGTACAAAGAGTTTTAACAATCAATATTCAACTGAAACCTGAACTTTTCTTGCTGGGATCAATGGCCAGTCAATTAGAAAAGGAGCATGGAAGATTGTTTTTATATACGAGTAATTTGTGATTTATGGGTTTGAAGATTAGAAAGGATAGCTTATGGAAAGAAGGAAAGTGTGATGTCACTTTAGACAGAGAGTGAAATACAAATGCATAACCACTGTCCAAGAGATCAGAAACTGCTTCCTTATCATCTTTCCCCCCCTTTTTTTTCTTTTTCTATTTTATTTTTACATTCGCCATTCTTCCTTATTTTCTGTTTCTTTTCTAGTATTTGTCTAGTTTTCAGTTTATTTAAAAAATATTCAATAAATGTTGAAATATTGAAAAGAAAAAAAAAGTGAATGAAAACAGAGAATCCCTACTGAAAAATAGGATGAAGAAACAAGAGTTCAAAAGAAATTCTCACCCGTGACTGTGATCCTGCACTGTAATTTAAATGTAGGATAACATCCACTTTTCTTTCTGGTCTCAGCAGAGGAGCAGAGCTGGTGTTGATGAAGAATCCAGTATCTTCCAGAGACAAATATTCTTCTGTTTGTGTTAACTGATTGGGTGAAGAAGAGTCCAGTACAGTGTCTAAAAAAAAATAAGAGGAAACCTAAATTCTTGTAATGTGTCATGGTTTGAAATTGCTATGGCCATTTAATCTATATAGGTAGTCCTTGATTTACGACCACAATTGATCCCAAAATGTCTGTTGCTAAGTGAGACAGTTATTAAGTGAATTTTGCCCCATTTTATGACTTTTCTTGTCACAGTTGTTAAGTGAAACACTATTGTTGCTAAATTAGTAACATGTTTGCTAAGTGAATCTAGCTTCCCCATTGACTTTGTTAGTCAAAAGGTTACAAAAGGTAACATACGATACAATACATAAAATACGACCCATGGACACTGCAACCAACATAAACACGAGTCAAGCATCTGAATTTTGATCATATGACCATGGAGATGCTGCAATGGTCGTAAATGTGGAAAATATGTTCATAAGTCACTTTTTCAGTGCCATTGTTAATTTTGAACAGTCACTAAATGAATTATTGTAAGTCAAGGCCTACCTGCAGCTACTGTGGCTTAAGGCATGAAAGCTTCACCAACACACAAATTGTGATTTCATGTCAACAATGCAGAAGTGCTCTGCTATTGCCATCTTTCTGAATATTTATTTTCACCTTCCTGGTGAATAGCCACTTGTTATTTTCAGGAGTTTCTAATTTAAAGTACTAACTGGGCCCAGCCCTTCTTAACTTTTAGACATCATGGAAGTTCAGCTAATTTACTGAATCTATTCTTGGATTAAAATACTCATTTAAGAAACCAATGAAATTACCTTTCCATCTACAGAAGTTTTCATTCTCAAGGTAGCGATTGTCTAGCTGGAGACCTTTGATGAAATTGTGGTATTGGGCAACCGATAAGCGATCTGTTAGGACATCTCTAAAAGCACAGGATAGCGGTCCAGCTGGGGTGTAGAGATGTGTCTTCTGCTCATGTGTTTCCATAGTTAAATGAGGCTCTTCATCTACAGAAAAAAAAATTATGATGAAAGAAACATGTTATTTGTCTACATTTGGGTTAGATTTTTAATCCTTTGCAAAAGTAAAAATAGCCCTCGACCTACAAACATTTGTTTAGTGATTGTCCAAAGTTACAATGGCACAGAAAAAAGTGACTTCTGATCCCTTTTCACACTTACAACACTTGCAGCCTCCCCATCGAGTGATCAGAATTTGGATGCTTGGCAACTGGCATGTATTTATGATGGTTGCAATGTGCTGGAGTCATGTGATCACCTTTTGTGACCTTCTGACGAAGATAGTCAATGGGAAAGCCAGATTCACTTAACAACCATGTAACTAAGTTACTAACTGCAGTGATTCACTTAATAACTGTGGCAAGAAAATGGAGCAAAACTGTTTTTCTCTTTCTTAGCAACAGAAATTTTGGGCTCCATTGTGGTCATACATCGAGGACTACTGTAATTTATGTAAATATTTAATCATCAAGAAGAAAATAAATTCAATGTGATGGTAGCACCAATTTTAAAAATAAGCCTTGTTCAACTATGGACTATTTTATTTATCTAACTATGCAGTAAATTATATGTCATAGGAACTGAAAATTCCTTTATCAGTGCAATATTTTATGATTTCTGAGGGTTTTTTTCTGTATTGTATACATATGGTTTAAAAACATCAGTAACATACTTATTGTATTCAATCAATCAGCAGTTGATAAGAGATGGTATTAAGAAACAAATTGGGATATTTGATCCGGAACCAAGTAGGGTTAATATTTGGGATGATTTGGGATTGAAGCCATAGTAAATTTTCTATGAGTGGATTACAAAAACAGTTTGTTAACAGAGGACATTGGAATTTCAATTTTGCCTTTCTTTTATTATTATTAATAATTTGTATTATTTTTTTATTTTTATATAATATGTTTATTATTTAGTTTGTTATTGTTATTGCTATATTCATTGTTATTAATGTAGTATATAGATGACAGGTTAACAATCTGTAAACATTTTCAAATGTTTTTTGGCCTGTTTTGCAAGGGGTAGGAAATTAACACTGTTGAATTACATTAATCAGCATTTAACTAGGGAGGATATTATGTGTATATGTGTTAGTCTGTTTTAAAAGACACTTTTTGTTTTTAATGTCTTGTTTGCTGTGGTTTTTTTATTCTTTTGTCTTTTATTCTTTTTGTCTTTTTAAATTTTTTGAGGCAGTATTGTATTTTAACTTCCTCTGAATAAACCAAATATTATACACACACACACACACACACACACCCCCAAAAAAACTCCATTAGTAACAAGAAATAAGAGTGGTATGAGAACAACCTACCAATATTCACAATTTGATCTTGAGTCCATTTGTGCCAAAAATCCTCGGAACTGTGACTTATATTCCAGATATACAGCAGATTAAAGGAAAATAAGCTGCTCCACATGCCTGCCCAGAAGAATGTACAAAAACGTATTTTTTTGGTTTCCTTTCCCATCTCAGTAATCATTAAGCAATTCTTGGAGCCAGTAGAAAACTATCATGGTACAATCAAATTATTTTCTCTTTTTAATACTGTGTGCGGTTTACTAATATTTCCTTAATATACCACTACATATTTCCTCCAGCTACCACTGCGATCATTGTAGTTATTGATGGGTGTTTTATCTTGGTTGAGGAAGAGTTCTGTAGAACTGAAAAGCTCACACTCTATTTTGTGACTTTGAGCCATTCATTAAGATGTCTTCTTAATATGAATGTGAAAACTTCATGCGAGCATTTGCTTTATGTTAAGACTCACTTGAACAGTTGTATAATGATTATTATTGAATATTTGGATGGAATTACAGTACATTCCAATTTTCAGCTATGTTTTACTTTTTAAATTAAAATTGTTAGTTTACTATAAAGTACAAACCTGTCATTTGTTACCTTGCAAATAAGACATCCGAGTCTCTGGTAGCTTTTTCATTAGATGCCCCATAAAGAATTCACTACCAAAATCTTCAGTCCGAACAAAAGCTCCATATTTTAGTATTCCCACTTCGTAAGGTGTGAATTCCATCCATTCTATAGAAAAAAATTACAGCCACACAAATAAAAGCAAGATCTTCCTCGGTACATTATCTCCTGTATTAGGTAAGATCAGGTATCTGCATATAACAACAGGGTTTTTTCCCCCTGAACTTTTCTGTGTTTTTCCTCCCCTTTTTTGTTAATATTGTTTATTCTGTTTTAATTATAGTGTTTTTCTTTAATAAAGGCTTAAATGATGTGGCATATATGAGGTTCGTTCTGAATTGCTGTTATTTGTATTGGTTCAAAAATTCAATCTAAAAATGTAAGAAAACTCAAAGCCGTAGGCCATAGGTTGAAAAAACATCCGACATCAGTGACAAACCTGTTTTATTGTTTGCCAACAGTATGGGTGTGTACATACAGTCATCAGGATAGAGACATGACAGATTTAAATGTAATAACACAAGTAATTGTGTGGTCTTAAATATTTACATTATTTGGGAGCATGGAAGAGACATAGCCCAGCTAAAAACAGTTTGCTATTTATTATTTTTGCAGCTGCTATTTATTCAATTAAAAATGTAAGGGTTAATAATACAATGTCATATTTTATTTGGTTCTAAAACTGGAATGCCCCAAATGCAAAAGCAGTCTCATCACTGACAATCTACTGAGCAATTGTGCACCAGCCTCTATTTCTTAGCCTGGATTAAACAAGTACAGCAGAGTCCATCTGAAGATTTCAGACTATTAGACTAATCTTGTCTATTATTATAAAACTATGTCTACAGCTAATTAGCAGTATATATATATGAAGAGCCGTGGTGGCGCAGTGGTTAGAGGCTACTTCTGCTGACTGCCAGCTGGCTCAGCCTTCCATCCTTCTGAGGTGGATAAAATGAGAACCCAGATTATTGGGGGCAATATGCTGACTCTGGAAACCGGTTAGAGAGGCTGTGAAGCAGTATATAAGTCTAAGTACTATTGCTATTTATCATACTCATTATTTATTATTTATTGGATTTATACATCATCAGAGTCATGGAGGCTTGTAAACAAAAATTAAAAGATCCACAGTGTAACAGTAAAACTATAAACAAGCAATAAAATATTACAATTAATCATTAAAATGCCCATGACCATACTTTCTTTGGATTTAATATACTAAGACACATTTGCATCCAAGGGCCAGGAGGTGGCTTTCAGTCTGAGATTACTAATATGCAATTTATTTTCCCTGCTTGTTTCATCAAAGTATCAAGAAATCTATATCTAGCTAATCAAAGATCTCTTGGTATTGCCACTTTAAATTTGGTATTACCCTTGAAATCCATACAGCTGTACTTCTCCTTTACATTGATGGCAGTGTAAATAGGGAAAGGATTCTGCCCCTCATTCACTGCTTGTTGTTGATCAGAAAGTTTATGGCTGTCTTTCTGTATTTTAAAAGGAAATATAAAACCAATTAATGATAGAAAATAATTTTTTTTTTGTAATAAAAGTATATATAACCTGTTCTGAAATTGTTTATGTTGCAAATGTTGACATCCAAATATCAATTAGGTTTCCAAGAGAAATGCCACTGAAATACCCTGTAATCTTAATCTTCAAATCATAGAATGGGGCAATTCTATGAGAAAATTGAACCAGATGTTGCTGAAGGAGGGGAGACGACAATATGGGCTTTTGCTTCAGACAGCAGCTCCTTGCAAGGAGACATCAGGACAGCAGTCAACCCATGGGCTAGAATGCTGGGAGAAGCTACAAAGCTCTCAACCCTGGTGGAGCATTTAAGCATTATTGGCTTTCTAACCATTTTAAAGTTACAAGAGGTCTTTCAATCAACAAGTTTAGAAAACTATCTGCTGAGTAAATCTTCATTGCAATAGAGAGCTTAAAGAATGTAAAATAAATGGCAAAAAGCTAAATAAGAATTTAATTCAAGAAAGATATAAATGTATTAAGAGACCAGATTATTTTAGAATATTAGGATTTTTGCTAAATTTTGAAATAAACAAATTATTTTTTTTTTATTGCAAAAGTTTTACAATTACATTTTCACCCCTTTTTTCCCCCCCTCGACCCGCCCCAAACTTCCCAACCTCCCTAACCCACCCTAACCCACCCCTCCCCCCAGACTTCCTCACAATATAATCATGTCAAATAAAAGGAAAAACCCTCCTTTGTATATAAAACTTGAACCCCGCCCTCCCCTTACAAATTTTCATCTTCATTACATTAACCTATTTCTATCTTAATATAGCAGTTTCAAATAAATTTTCATCCTGATTACCTTGAAGATATTTCTATCTTAATATAGCAGTTTCAAATAAATTTTCATCCTGATTACCTTAAAAATATTTCTATCTTAATATAACATTTTCAAATAAATTTTCATCCTCAACCTTAAAATACTTCTATCTTAATATAACATTTTCAAATAAAAGCTATTTGGTACTTCCTAGTTTGATATTTGTTCTGAACATAATCTATCCACTTCTTCCATTCCCATTCATAAGTCTCTTGAGAACAGTCTTTTAAATATGCTGAAATCTTCGCCATCTCCGCAAAACTGGCCATCTTCAAAATCCATTCCTCAATCGAAGGCAGCGCTTCATTTTTCCAGTATTTACCTATCAACAATCTTGCTGCAGTTATCATGTACAATATCATTTTTGTTTCCCCCAATGTAAAACCCTTAACTATACCCAATAAAAACAGTTGTGGAGAAAATTGAATCTTTCTCTTCAAAACATTCTGCATGACCCACCAAATTTTTATCCAAAAAGCCTTAACTTTCTTACAGGTCCACCAAACATGATAATATGTAGCATCTAAGCAATCGCATCTCCAACATTTAGGCTGGGCACTAGGGTACATACACGACAATTTTTTTGGATCTAAATGCCATCTATAAAACATTTTGTAGAAATTTTCCCGCAGATTCTGTGACTGTGTAAATTTAACATTCTGAACCCAAATTTTTTCCCATGTTTCCAACATCACTGGTTCCTCAAAGTTTTGTGCCCACTTAACCATACAGTCTTTAACTAGTTCAGTTTCTGAATCCCTTTCTAACAAAACATTATAAAGTCTTTTAATATGCATTGGGCCTTTCTCTTTTATATGTCTAACTAATTCTTCCTCATACATCATAATACCAGTTTTTTGGTCCTCTTTCCATCTCAATTGCAATTGATTATATTGTAACCAAGTTAAATTAATCCCTTCAGCCAACAATGTCTGTAATGTCTTCAGCTGCCATCTGCCCGCATCTGCAAAAAGAACCTCTTTATATAAAAACCCCCCGAGTGACATTATATTTGTATTCCACAAGGTATGACCAAGATCCAGCCATAGCGGTATTTTGTAATTCCAATTGTTTCGGTGCTTCTTCCAAACTCTCAGCAAAGAATCTCTAAGTATATGGCTTTTAAATACTTTATCCACTTTGCTATCATAAAATAAGTAAGCGTGCCATCCAAATTCCAAATCAAAACTTTCTGCATTCAATATTCCAGTCTTTTTTCCTCCAAACCAATCACTTACTAAAGTCAAAGCTGTTGCATCATAATATAATTGTAGGTTTGGAAGTTTGAGACCTCCCCTTTCTGGGATGTCTTGCATAATTTTCATTTTTACTCTTGGTTTTTTCTCATTCCAAACAAATTTGTTGATACCAGTTTGCCATGCTTTTAGTTGTTTATCATTTTTGAGCACCGGAATCATTTGAAACAAAAAAAGAAATCTTGGCAAAATGTTCATCTTAACTGCTGCTATTCTTCCAAGTAAAGACAGCTGCAGTTTTTTCCAAATCTCCATATCTTTTTGCACCTCTCGCCACAACGCCTCATAGTTATTTTGAAACAATTTCATATTTGATTCTGCAACCTGAACTCCTAGATATTTTACCTTTGGTACTATCTCAAAACCTGCCCTTCTTTCTAACTCCAGTTTACGATCTTGTGTCATATTTTTAACTACCATCTTAGTTTTTCTCTGATTCAATCTGAAACCTGAAACTTTACCAAAGTCTTGTATAATGTCCTTCATCTGGATTATCGATTCCATTGGCTGTGTTAGGGTAACAACCAGATCGTCTGCAAATGCCTTTATTCTGTAATCCTCTTGCCTTATCATTATACCTTTCAATGTGTTAGAATCCCTTATTGTATTTAACAAGACTTCTAGTGTTAAAATGAACAACAATGGGGACAATGGACATCCCTGTCTTGTACCTTTTTCAATTTTAAACTCTGTTGTCAGACTTCCATTGATAATAATCTGTGCCTTTTGCTCTTGATAAATTGCTGAGACCGCCTGTATATATTGGTCCCCAAAGTCCATCTTTTTTAATGTCTTTAGTAGAAAATTCCAATCCACTCTATCAAAGGCCTTCTCTGCATCCAGAAAGACCAGCACTGCAGGGATCTGTTTATTCTTCTCAAGATATTCCAATAAATCTATTACTTGCCTTACATTGTCCTTCATGTGCCTACCCTCAATAAATCCCGCTTGGTCATCATGAATCACCTTTTGAATTACTGGCATCAGTCTGTTGGCTAATACTTTTGCATAAATTTTATAATCCGTATTCAAAAGAGATATTGGTCTGTAATTCTCCGGTTTTTTGGGACCTACTTGCTCTTTTGGTATCAAAGAAATATAAGCTGTAGTCCACGATGGAGGTACTTTTCCCCCTTGTTGTATGTTGCAAAATAAGTCTCTGAGTTGTTCCACCATTTCTGCCTGTAAAGTTTTATAATACACTGCTGTCAGACCATCCGTTCCAGGAGCTTTGGCTGTTTTTAATTGTTTTATTGCTGCTATTATCTCCTCCTCTGTTATGGGATAATCCATTCTTTCCTTTTGTTGTTCAGTGATTTTTGTAACTCTTTTATTATCCAAATATTTTTCTATAAGTCCATTCTGCACCTCCTCTCTGGCATATAGTTTAGTGTAATATTGAAGAAAAGCTTCTTTTATTAAATTTTGTTGAAAAACTTCTTTCCCACCAATATCAACACTATCAATAGTCCGTATGCTTTGTTTCTTCCTTAATGTGTAAGCCAACCACCTGCCTGGTTTATTAGCATTGCAGAATGTATTATGCTTCGCATATTGTAAGTTTGTTGCAACTTGTTCCGCTATAAGCATTTGGAATTGGTCTTTCAGAAGTTTTATAACACTAAGTATTCTTTCATCTGTTGAGTTTTTAATAAGTAACTGTTCTTTATCCTTTATTTCTGCTTCCAATTCAAGTCTTTTCTTTTGTCGAATCCGCTTATGTTTAGAGTTCATATATATAAGCACCCCTCTCATATAAGCTTTGCTTGCGTCCCACACAATTTCCATTGGGGTGCCTTTATTCAAGTTCATTTCAAAAAACTCTTTCAAATGCTTTTTAAGTTCTATTATATTTTTCTCATATCTAAACAGGTTTTCATTTAATCTCCAAGAGCGTCTCTCATTCTTACATGTCTCAATTTCTATCCAGACTGGACTGTGATCAGTCAAAGTTCTTGGCAGAATCTTTGTTCTTTTTGTCCTAACAAGTAAGTCATCAGACAACAAAATAAAATCAATCCTGGAGAAGGATCTATGTCTGTCAGAAAAGAAAGTATAGTCCAGTTCTTTTGGGTTATGTACTCTCCAAATATCTTTTAATTCCAGGTCTTCTTTCATATCAAAAAAAGTCTGTGGTAATCTAATTCTTGATTTTGCCAAAGTCTTTTTATCTAATTTAGAGTCAATTACTCCATTCCAGTCTCCCATAATTAAAATAGATCTATAATCCCATTGAAGTATTTTAGTATGCAGCATTTTATAAAAATAGTCCTGTTGTTGATTAGGAGCATAAATTCCTATCAGAAGAATTTGACTATTGGCAGAAAGTAATTCAATTGCTACAAACCTACCATCTTGATCAGCTTCTATAAGTTTGGCTGTTAATTTTTTGTTTACATAAATAACCACACCATTCTTTTTTTGATTAGTTGAGGATATAAAATGTGTTCCTAATTTGGAATTTTTCAAATAGTTTTGATCTTGAACTGTAATATGCGTTTCTTGTAAACAAATTATATCATTATTATGTTGTTTTAAGTATGCAAATATTTTCTTCCTTTTTTGTGTTGCATTCAACCCATTCACATTCCAAGATAAACATTTAATCATCCTTATTCTCCTTCTGGAGCGAAGCGCAGAACCTTAGGATGTCATCTGAGATCCTCTGTCCTGCTTTTCCCACAGCTCCAGCCTTGTCTTGACTCTCCTGCTGTAACTTTTCTTTAAGTTCCTTAGCTTTTGCTCGAGTTATACGCTGATCCTTAACTTCAGCCGCCCAAGCCAGCTCCGAGATTGGAGAAGGTTCCAGCAAAGGCTCATCCAAAAAGCCTCCTTCAGCACCCTTCAGCTCTGCTAATTCCTGCTTAGATTGTTGTTCTTTAATCTCCAAAACTGTAGATGTGCGTGGGGATGGAGTTCTTTCTTTAAAGATGTCATTATAAAATTGCTCCGCCTTCTCCACAGTATTCAGACGGTGTTTCTCTCCCTTGTATCTCAAAATTATGCCAGTTGGGGCGTCCCAACGAAATGGGATTTGATTATTCTGCAGTTCTTTAACAAGAAAACCATACTCTTTTCTAGATTTCAACATCTTAGGTGGGAGCTCCTTGTAAACTGTAATCTTGGATCCACTCACTTGCACAGAAGTGAGAAAAGATTTTTGCAAAATGTCATTTCTTATTGCTCTATCTGTAAAATATATGACCACATCTCTAGGCAATTGTCTTTGTCTGGCCACCCACGAGTTGACTCTATAGATTTTATCTATTTTGCAAAAAACCATCTCAGGTTCAACTTTTAAAATCACAGCTAGGGCTTCAGCACAGATCTGTCTCAAATCTTGTCTCTCCTCCTCTCTAATTCCTCGAAGCCTTATAGCAAATTCCATTGCACGAAATTGCATCATAACAATATCATTCTCAACTCTCTGCATCTTGTCATCAACATCAAAAAATTTATGATCATTATTTTTCATCTTAGCATTAACTTCTAATTTAAATTCATCCACTTTTGTCTCAACTTTCATAATAAATCCTGCCAGACCAGACGCCACATCCGTTATTTTTTTGGTCACCATCTTTTGGCTCTGCTGCATTTCCTGCATGATTTCCTGTTGTGACTTTTGAATTTTTTCATCTATTTTATTTATTTTGTCATCCATGTCTTGAAATTTCTCATCCAAAATATTTGAAATGAATGCTTTTAATTCTCCCATATCCAAATCTTTTTTTTGGGCTTGTGACTGCGTATCCTGCTTACGTGGGGGGGATCCCCCCCCCTGTTTTGCCTTCCTGCTTTTTTGAAGCCATCCTGCCACGTAAGCTAGCTTTCTTAAAAAGGGAGGGTCCGCCTCTTCTGCCACCTCCACAATACCTTCTAAAAAAGTCCCCCAGAGTTACTCAAAGCAAAGCTATAATGCAGCAAAGACAAGTAAAAGGGAGAGATTTTCCTCTTATTTCTGTTGCAGCCGGAGCAACTCTGTAACAACTTTTTAACTTTGTAGCAAGACAAGATAACTTCACCAATCCACACCCACTAATTCATTTGCTGAGCGCCATATTTTTTCAATCACTTTCACTCATTCCGAGACTTTCACTTCAGTAAAAAAGTTCAGCAAAGGTCTGATACTTGCAGTTCAAAGTTTCAGGGTTCAAGTGGATTGCGGATGTTTATTTGAGTTTTTTCCTCGCTCTTTAAAGGTTTCCTGAGGTCGGCTTGTTCCGCACAGGCAGAAGATGTCCCACGCCGCCCGGAGTTTCAGCAGGTTGTTAGGGAGCCGCGCCTGCTTCCTCCCCAGAAACAGTTCCCTGGGGGGGTTGCAGGGGCTCTACCTGTGCCCTGCTGCCTCTTCTTCTACAATCCTAGGGATTTCGAAGATTTCGAGCCACTTCGCAATCAGGAAGCGGCTCTACAAGCGGCGGGGGTGGCGGTGCCAAAGGAAAGCACCGTCGCCGCCGAAGACGAGGAAACCGGAAGTCTCCGAAATAAACAAATTATTATCTTCATGTAAACACAACTTGTTTAATCTATCAAGAAAGAGATGATTGGTTTAAAATTTAAAAATAAAGAAACCTGAGAGGGGGGGAGGCAGTGGTGGGATTCAGCTAGTTCGCACCACTTCGGGAGAACCAGTTGTTAACTTTCTGAGCTGTTTGGTGAACTGGTTGTTGGTAGAAATCATTAGGGCAGAGAACCGTTGTTAAATTACTTGAATCCCACCACTGGGGGGAGGGATTAATGAACTAAAAGAAGAGCAATGAAATTTATAAAATGACAGATAACAGTATGATACATAAGACATTTCAAAGGATATTTGAAGAATTGGGGAAGGAATTTATAGCTCAAGTGCAACAATAAACTCTGTATTTCAAAATGCAGTTTTAAAAAAGACTGTAAAGGAAAAAAAAAGATGTGAAAGAGAATAATGTGTGGTGGATAGATAGATAGATAGATAGATAGATAGATAGATAGATAGAAGACCAACAGGATGAAGAGGAGAAACAAAGTCAAACTAATGTAAACAATGGAAAATAAAGAAATTGTGGATTATAAAACAGTGGAAATGACAGATATGACAGTGGAAATACAAATGATAAGCCTAGAGATGACCTGGGCAAAGGCCTATTACTGGACTTACAAAAGACAGTTTCTAAAGCCAGGATGAAATTTTTGAGATGGAGATTCAATCCTATAATAGCTACACAATGGTTTAAAGACCATGATTGTTAGAAGAAAATTAATATAAAGATCACTTGTTTGATCAGGGTTAAAATAAGAAATATTTCTATAAAAATTTTGGAGATACTTTAAATTTATGGATTTTTTGTCAACATTTGGACTAAAATGATAACAATTTTTGAATTTGCAAATGGAGGGAGTGTTATGGGAAGTGGTGAAGTATATGAAATTTATAGGGAGTGGGGAAATATTATATTTGTCTGTACTTGTTGCATGGAAACTGGGAGTCACTTCTTTAAATATTTTTTTCTTGCAGTTTGTATTTCTTTTCTTTCTATTTTTTCCTTGATTTCTTGTCCTTTGACTTTCTAATTTCTGTACTGATCAACACATTTATGAATTACTTATATGAGGGATTAGATAACAGGATTATCAAATTTACAGACAAACAGAAATAAAACAGAAAAGACCATAAGGGTGGTATTAAATTTCAAGAAGACACTAAGAATGCCAAACTGTGAGCAAAAATTAGCATGTCAATAGGGACAAATGCAAAGTCCTACAACTGAGTAGGAAAATCAGAGAGGCAGCATTGAGCAGTATAGGTGGTCCTCATTTAGCAAGTGCCCTGGCTAACTGTCTCATTCAGTTAAAACTCTCTCATAAAGAGTCCTGTGCCTGACTTGTGCTCTGCTCTGTGACCTTGATTAACTGATTAAATCCCCCCCCAACAGCTGCTGAGTGAAACTGACCTGATATTAATCAGTTTTGCACTGAAGGCTTATGATGATGTGAATGGGTGCACTGGTCAGAAAATGATTTATTCTTGTTTATTACTACTGTATTTGTGAACGGTCACTATCCAAGGCAGTTGCAACACTTATTGAACATTTCTCTGGAACTATTTGTAGTCACTAAACAAAGACTACATATCCATCCAAAAGGACCTGTATACCTTGATGGATTGCAGTTATATACAATTAAACATAAGCTAGCAGAATGAAGCAAATGCTTCCTGGGCAGCATCAACAGAAATATAGTGTCAACATCAGTGGTGAAATTCAGCCGGTTCTATCTGGATCACATGATCATCACATCCCGTTTTTGACCCTCTGTGCATGTGCAGAAGGCTCTGCGCATGTGTGGAGGAAGCGTGTGCACTCACATTTGTGAACCGGTAGCGAAGGTAAGTGAATACCATCCGTTGTCAACATCAAAAGATGTCATCGTTATTCTATATTCTGCATTGGTCAGACTGCACTTAGAATATGGATGTAATATAAGAAGAATATTAATACATTGGAGTAAAAGAAACAAGACGATAAGAAGCTTGAAAGGGAAAAAAAATCATGAGAAATGACTGGAGGCACTGGATATACCGTATTTTTCAGAGTATAAGACACACCTTTTTCCCTCCTAAAAGGGGGTGAAAATTTAGGTGCGTCTTATACACCGAATGTATCCCCACCCACCCACTGGTCCCCACTCTTTGGCCTCTGCCTCGCAGCAGTTACCTCCTTGCAAGCAAACAGCAAGAAAAAGCAGCTCCTTTCAACTTCAGCACAGCCTAATTAGCACAAGTTGATTGGATCGGCCTCCTGACTCAGCTGATTTGCTCGCAGCTGTTTTGCACAGGTTCTGCTGCTTGCTGCAAAGAGGTAAATTGCTGGAGCAGATTTTTTTTTCCTTGTGCTAATCAAGCTATGCTGAAAACGAAAATGAAAGTAAACAGTTGTTAGATGTTTGCTGCAACGAGGCAAAATTGCTCAGAGGCAGAGGGAGATTTCTTTTTTTTTTTCTTTTCCTCATCAAAATAGGTAGGTGCGTCTTATACTCCGAAAAATATGGTAGTTAGTTTGAAAAAGGGAAGACCATGGAAATATGTGATAGTTGTTTTCAAGCATCTGAAGGATTGACATGTTCCAGAGGACAGGACAGGAAATAACTGGTTAAAATTATAAAGAAGTAGATTTCACTTGGACAATCTTTCCTAATGGTAAGAATTGTTTAGCGATGGACCAGACTGCCTGGTGGACTATCTGTTCTTGGAAGTGTTTAAAAAGAAACTGGATATCCACCTTCTGCACTGGACAAGGTTTGGATTAGATGATCTCCAAAGTACCCTGCAATCCTTACAGTCCATGATTCTAGGAACAGCAAATGTTATCTATACCATACAGCCGAACATTGATCTGCTTGCAGGAGAAAAACAATGGGCAAGGCTTCTTAGAATTCAAACTCATACAGAATATGCCTAAGAACCAGTAGTTTCAAATCATATTATTAAAAAAAGTACTCTACCCCGTCATTCAATGTATATTCAATAAGGAGACCCCACAGATCTATGGAGGATATTTTTTGTCCTTCTTGTTTCCGATGTCGCAATTGCCTGTTGTAATACTTCAAACGCTCCATGGAAAAACCATTCAGTTTGCTCTTAGTTACATGTCTTTTAGCCTCATTGATTTTTTCATCTAGATTCTTTCTTGACCAGTGCGCATCTTTGTACAACTTTGCCATGATCCTAAGAAAAATATTTCAAGACTATAAACAATATCTGGTTGGATTAAATATCAAATATCCCACAAGATTCCTTTAAGATACCCCATTAAAGCAACAGCTCCCCTATTATAATATAATTATATTCCAAACAAAGGAATCCATGTTAGAGTCAGCCAGCGGAACCAGTGTAGTCAGGAATTATGGGAATTGAAATCCAATATACAGGTAGTCCTTGTATATTGTATATTATGATCATTTGTTTAATGATTATTCAAAGTTATGACAGTGCTGAAAAAAGTTACTTATGACCACACTTGACCATTGCAGCATCCTGCATGTCACATGATCAGAATTTGAATGCTTGGCAACTGGCCAAAACTCCGGACTTTTCGTCGGGCCCTGAAAACACACTTATTCCATCTAGCCGGGCTGGCTTGATCCCATCCTCTCAGTTTTTAATTGAATTTGGTTTTAATTGGGTTGTTTTAAGCTTGGGACAAAATTATTTAATTGTTTTTTAAAGTGTTTTTTTAAATTTTATATGCTATGTTTTATCTTGGCTGTACACCGCCCTGAGTCCCGCAGGAGAAGGGCGGTATAGAAATAAAATAAAAAACAACAACAACAACAAACTGGTATCTATTTATAATAGTTGCAACAACCCAGGTCCACTTGACTGCTATTTGCAACTTTCCCAGGGTGCTTTTGGCAAACAAGGTCAATGGAGGGAGCCAGATTCACTTAATAACCGCATCAGAAAGGTCATAAAAAAGGACTACCTGTTGTATTTATCAATACAGAGCTTCTATTGAATTCTTACAATTAATTGTAGGCAGCTAATTAGATCAAAAAGGATTTTGCTCAATATACATTTCAGCCCCAAATCTCCTTGGCACATTTATATCCCCAGATCTCAAATGGATCTCTTTTCTTAATTCAAATAAAGTTAAAATGAAAGCAGGTTCTTTTTTTAAACAAAGCAGCAAGTCACAGACTTATTTCTCAAGTAGGTCAGTAATTTCATGTCCTACCCAAGTAATTATAGAGCACAGAGACTGAACAATGTTTATTTTTCTAGCATCAAATATGCCTTAATGTCCTTACCAGGTTGTGCCCGACAATCCACTCATGTATGTAGCACAGTCTAGGAGATTGAGCTTCTGAAGACCTCGGAGACTTCCAAAGCATGCAGTCAGTGACCGCATACTGCCCCCTGTTGTCATGATTGCAACTACCGGCACCTCAAAAAATAAACAAGTAAGTAACTCTCAATTTTGAAAGGGGACAATGAAATTCAGGATTTAGACTCAGGCTTCTTTTGTACCTTCCCATGTTTCCCTTTAACAATATCCCTTGCTGCTGCTGCTGTTGCTGCCTGGAGGTAGGGAGAAAGGACATTGTGTCAGAGGTGGGATTCAGTTGGTTCGGACCGATTCCGGCGAACTGGATGTTATTTTACATCTGGTTACCTGAACTGGTAATTGCAAGGACTGGCTGGCCCCTTCCACCCCTCCCCTCCCCTCCCCTCCCAGGAGTCTCCACATGACCTGTTTTGGATGCCAGGTAAGTGCAGGGCCTGCACAGAGGCTCTGGGAGGGCGAAAAACGGGCCTACCAGAAGTTCCAAAAGTCTGGAAATGGGCCCTTTCCGGCCTCCAGACAGCCTCTGGAGCCTGGGGGAGGCTGTTTTTGCCCTCCTGGAGGCTCGAGGAAAGCCTCCGGAGCCTGGGAGGGTGAAAAAGATCTACCAGAAGTACCGGAAGTCCAGAACAGGCCCATTTCTGGCCTCCGGAGGACCTCCGGAGCCCGGGGGAGGCAGTTTTTGCCCTCCTGTAGGCTCAAGGAAAGCCTCCGGAGCCTGGGGAGGGTAAAAACATCTCCTCACCATGGTGCAGGAGGCCGAGTAGGTCACACCCACCATGGCCATGCCCATGAGAACCGGTTGCTAAAATTTTTGAATCCCACCCGATTGTGTATGTTAAATAAGACACTCCAGAGGACTCTATATGGGCATCATTTTGTCATTTATGAAATGATGTGTGTGTGTGTGTGTGTGTGTGTGTGTGTGTGTGTGTGTGTACATATCTATATTGTGAGAAAGAAAATCTGGTCTGGATTTCCATGGTGACAGGAAAGAAAAATGTTGGCACTACTTGAAGTGGAGGAAGTATTATTTTCAAGAGTCAAAGCCCATGGAAGGTAGACTACAAAATATGAAAAATTCTAGCAGCAATATTTATAGTATTCTAAATCAGTTTCTTAACTGGTTTTCCTTTTTATTTTTGACATTCTTATTAACGCGGAAAAAGAGCCGATTAAATGAAGCAATGATTGAATCTTTTCCTTTAAACTATAAGGGTTATAATTAAGTTTACATAGTGAAATTAAATTTTGTGTGTTTCCTTGTTTGTTTTTATAATTTAAAACAAATATTTAATTAATTGTTATGTTTACTTGTGAGTTTAATGGATTTCCTTTTTATTATCGCTTGTCAACTTTTCCCCCTCTTCTCTCCTGAACTCCTGTCAGCTATTACCGTAGCAACTTTCTCTCACTGATTGGTAAATATATAATTATATGTTTATTGTATCTTTATAAAGAATAAAATTATTTACATTATATTTAATTTATATTGCATTATATCATGTACACTACACTATAGTAATATAATTCCCAAAATTTATTCCTTTATTTATGTATTGCATTTATATTCTGCCATTTTAGGATGCCTCTGGACAGCTGTAGTAAAATGTAATTCTATTCTTTTAACCACTGGATGCGAAGATGTGTGAAAAGGGAACATGTTATTAACTCATGACATATATTATGTTAAGGTGTCCTACTGAATTTTATTTGCACATCAGAAATCCTTGCATTAAGACTTCCGGTTTGCTGTTTGTCCCCGCTGGACGCTCCTTTGGGATCGTCGCACCCACTGCCTGTAAAGAGCCGCCTTTATAGCGGAATGGCGGCTCGAAAAAACTCCGTTTCCATGAGGAAACGGAAATAGAGCAGGCTGGGGTGGGTTGAGTCCTCTGCCTAATCCCAAAAGTTTTTTTTTTACTTTTGGGACGGAGCGGAAGAGACTCCCCGTATCCCCAGCCGATGCTCCGGGCTCTGGGAGATCTCTGCTACACGCAGAGCTAGGTGGCAAAAGCAAGCCTGTAAACTTTTTAAACTAATTAAAGAAGACGTGAGCTGGACCGCTGACCCTGAGGCGCAAGTATTTTTTTTTTCTTATTTTAGAAAAGTTACTGAAGTTGTTTAAGAAGTGAAAGGAAAAAAGATTTTTAAAATGGCGATTGCTGAGGCTTGAAGAGAGGCTGAAAAGGGAAAGTCCTTCCGTTTTCTATTACAAAGTAGCGGAATGAATACTTCTGGCCATAATTGAGGCAAAACCTCACTCTCACTCTTGCTTTTTTTTTGCTTTTTTTTTCCTGGGGATCTGATATTGATCTTGGTTGGAAACAAGCCTTTTTTTTTCTCTCTCTCTTTTCCACTAAATCTTGTCTGTGTGGGAAATGGCATCGGGACTTACACAGCTAGACAAACGGGGGGGGGGAATTTCCCCCATTAATAAACTACATCAACAAGTTGTAACTCTCCAGTGTCAGAAACCTGATTTTAATATAATAGAATTTCTTCTTGAAGAGATTGTAAGAAGGGATGAGATTGTGAACCAGCAACTTGAAAAATTTAAGCAGGAAATTAAAGAAATTGGTGAATTGGTGAAATCAAAGTTTAACTTTTTGAATCAAAAGATTTTAAATACAGCTAATGGTTTATCAGACTTTCTGATTCGGGTGGATGCAAAGACTAAATTATTAGAGTCTAAAATGAAGGAAACTGAGGAGAATTTGGATGACAAGATTCAAAAAATTAAAAAGGATTTGGTAAACATTCAGGATAATAGCTCAGAAGACAAACCTAAAATGGAGGTTGACCAAAAGACTGGTAATGAAGAAAATGTGCAACAGAGGATTGAAAGAGAAGTTTTAATGATTCAATATAATTTTACAGAATATGCAATTAGACTGAGAGGTCTGCAGGAAAATAATAGAGATGACTTAAGGAAAATATCTTCTGAAATTCTGGCTGGGATTTTAAAGGTTCAACCTGATGAAGTGTTTTGCAGGATTGATAGAATTTATAGAATAAACTCCTGGTTGGCAAAGCAAAGGCAATTGCCTAGAGATGTGGTGATCTATTTTACAGATAAAGAAATTAGGAATAATATTGTGCAGAACTCTTTTAATTCTACTTTGCAATTTCATGGAAGAAAGATTTGGATTTTTAAGGAGCTCCCGATTAAGATGCTAATGGAGAGGAAGAAATTTGGCTTTCTAGTGACTGAGTTAAAAAAAAGAAATATCCTATTTAGGTGGAATGCCCCAGTTGGTTTAATATTGAGACACCAAGGAGTAAGATACCAACTGAACACTGTTGAAAAAGCGGAAGAATTTTATCAAAAAATTTTAAAAATGAACTTAACATCTTTAGGCACAATACAGGATAAGCAAAAGGAGTTGGAAACAAAAGGAAAATATCAAATTACAGAGGCTGTGGTGGATATATTGTCTTTGGACTCCCTGGATACCCCAGCTGGACTGTCTATAAATAAGAGAGCAGTGTCATCCGACTCCAATGTGATGAACCACCAAGTCACAGACAAGTGCGCAAATCAACCAGTTGATATACAAGTGATGGAGAAGAAAGATGAGATGACAAAACTAACCCAACAAGATCAACTCATAAAGCAGAATGAAAATCGATCAGCTGATACACAATTGGTAGGCACGAAACGAGGATGGAAATTCAACCCGCAAAAGAAAAAGAAAAGAAATAGATCTCATAGAAACAGCAGTTTCTAAACCAAGCAACAGTGAAGCCAGGGACTTTAAAAAATGAATGAATATCTGAAAAGATAGTGGAGGCGAACAATTGTTTAATACTATCCTGAGGATTGTGGCAGATCTCTGTAATGCCGTGATTTTGGGATGTGAAAAGAGCCTTACCTTGTTGGATTTGAATTATCTACTCTGGATTTCTTTTACTGGTAAATATATTATAATTATTTTGAGTTACAAGGCAGGAGAGTTACGCTGGGGCATGCAGAAGATCTGGATGTTACCCATTAGGAGGATGGGAATCAACAATCCTGATGAACACCACAACTATAACTATATGGATATAATTATAATGTCACTCGGGTGGTTGTTTTTACTTTTATATATATACGAGGATATCTACTACTGATGGGGGCAGAAGATGATTGAGGATTTTGAACAAACTGTTGCACCAGCTTGTTATTTTACCCTATTATGGGTGATGGATTTAACAATCCAGTGGAAAGACACCAAAGAAGATATATGGATTATAAATTTAAAGTTATTGTCTTTTTTCTTTTTACAAAATGGAATGCATATATAGATATGTGTATATCTTAGTAAAGTGGGCAGTGGATTATATTTAGAATTGTATTGCATGATTTTGTAGGAATTGAAGGGTTGAAATAGGTTAGTTTACTGATTGATTAGTCTAAGAAAAAGGATCTTTAAGTCATATATTTAGGGGAGTGGAGGAACTGGATAGAACTGAATAAATGTTAAATTTGGATGTAGGGAGAAGGCCGCTTTAAAATGTTATATTAATATATATAAAAGATTAAATGTTAAATTGTAATAATACACTATAAGTTTAGGGGAGGAGAAAAAGGGCAGATTATCGTAAAAATGGGAGTTATAAGAATAATATGCTAAGGGTCAGTATTCTGAGGAGGGAGTAAGGGAAAGGAAAGATATTATGTATGTAATTAGTTATGAAATAGCCTATTGTTGTGAAGAAGTCACAGGGGGGGATGGGTGGTGAGGGGGGGTTAGGGAAGAGGGGGGGAAAGGGGGAAAAACTTGTATTTGAAAACTTTTTCAATAAAAAAAAAAAGAAATCCTTGCATTAATAATATATCAAAAGCAGAGGAATTACTGTACAATAGTGGGGCAAGTCAAAACTATTATTGTAGGGCATGTGTTTGACCACAGTATAACCAAAATGAAGCTATTACAATTTCAGCTATCTGCCATCTAAAAAGTTTGTAGAATTACGTGGCTGATTAATATACTTAGTATAAATATTTGCTTATTATAAATATGTTAGGAATGTGAACTATTCAGAGGTGCTAAAGGGTGTCAGTAATTTACAATTTAATATGTAAAAGTTGTATCTCATTTTAAGAAAGAAGCAGCAGGTTCAATATATTGATGTAGCATAAGTAACATAACAACACAATTCAACATAACCATCATATCCAAACAAAAATATCCTTGCAACCAAATAAGTGTGCCCTTAAAGTCAATCCTAGTTATTAAAAATGGATCTTTCCACATAGACTAGCACTGGTGTCTATAAAATATTAATAAAAAATGTATGTAACTATGGAGTTAAACTTTTAGCACCCATCATTTTTTAGTAAGTCTCTTTGAGTTCTACAGGGGAGTTTCCTTAAACAATTAGTTTATCAACTATTTATCAAATTACTCTCAGGAGTCATAGCAGAGACTATAATGCAGCATCTAGAAACCATAGCACACCCACCCACCCACAAGCAAAAGTATGGATCCAGCAAGTGGGTGACATCTCATAGTAACAAAGGAACAGCAACTGAAGACATATGAAGCAATCAACATCTTCAAAGGAATAAAAATCACTAGGGAAGAGGAAAACAACACCATTCTGCCCTTCCTGAACATCCTCATCAGCAGAGGCAATGATGGCAAATTAGAAACACAAGTCTATTGAAAAATCACCCACACTAACCAAATGCTCCACTACCAAAGAACCTACCAACCCAATCTCCCACAAGAGGAGCTGTGTAAGGACATTATTCAGATGAGCACAACACCAGAAGGAGGAAACAGACAACCTCTTTAACATCTTCCAATAAAATGGATGCCATGCTACTTCATCAAAATGTTATCTGACACTCAATTGACTACAGTACAACCAATCCAAGCTATGAAAAGGATAACACTGCCACATATAAAAAACATCTCGGAAACAATCAACAGACTATTACAACCACAATGCATCACTGTAGCACACAAGCCCTCCAAAACATCTTAGGTAAACCAAGAAACTGAGCACCATCTAGTGGTGAGAAGACATGATGAAAATTCCTTAATTTCCCAACACATAGATTCAACAAGAAAATTGTGAGCATCCTAGACCAAGCTAAATCCAGAAAAAGCTAGCAAATTCCCCGTAGCTTGGCCCTCATTAACAGGCATATAGCGATAAACAACATTTACATACCACTGTTTTAATTCTCCCTTCTCTGTTAAAATGTCTTTATATCTTACAATCTTGCCCATGTTAATAATATTTGGATGTGTCTGTCACTGCGTTTTTGTATTTACCAGATGAGCTCATATTTTTGGACATTCAGACTTTCCGTAGCTTGCCAAGTCCTTATCTCTGATCCACTATGCATGTCCGCATTCCTTTCTTTCTACTTCACACTTTCTTTGTTCTCCTGCCAAGAAGTCCAGCTGCAGAGGGGTGGCCAGCAGGAACGTTGCCAAAATGTAATTATTTAGATAGTGAGATGTTTTATTTTCTTTATAACAAATAAATGAGTTTTTCTTAGAAAAATATATCTTCGGGTTTATTATTTTCTTAAAGTATGCTTCAAGGGAAAAGTCTCAATCCACATCTCTAAATCAAGGTGCGATTACCCAAAAGCAGAATGGGATTAATTAGCACCCTGACAGTGTCTACGCTTCTATTGTTGAAAGCCACATTGGTACTTCCATATAATATTCCATACAACACCCCTCACTAACAGAAGAAGGAATTGGTACTAGGATTAACTTCAGATAAACAATCAAGCATAAGCAATAGTCTAATCAAGGAACTACCAAAATGGAAATAACACCCCTAAGGTAAAGGTTCCCCTCACCCTTGGAGCTAGTCGTTCTCGACTCTAGGGGGCAGTGCTCATCTCCGTTTCAAAGCCGAAGAGCCAGCACTATCCGAAGACGTCTCCGTGATCATGTGGTCAGCATGACTCAATGCCAAAGGCGCACGGAATGCTGTTATCTTCCCACCAAGGTGGTCCCTATTTTTCTACTTGCATTTTTTTACTGGCTTTCAAACTGCCAGGTTGGCAGAAGCTGGGACAAGTAATGGGATCTCCCCGTTACGCGACACTAGGGATTCGAACCGCTGAACTGCTGACCTTTCGATCGACAAGAACAGCGTCTTAGTCACTGAGTCACTGATCCCTAACTCCCCTACCAATCTATAAATGTTTCTTATTTGGGTAATGAAACATCTTCAAGAAAAGAAGCAAGCTTAAAGAGTTCCAAGGACTCCACATTTCAACCTTGAGTTATACATATTCTCTTCTCTTGTTATCTAATTACAGTGTAACTGCAATAGTTTTGACTTTTCAAAACTTGATTGTTTCCAGGGCACAAGGTGGCAGTAAGATGTGCACAGAGTTAAGTGTTTCTGTCTTCTCTTTGTCTATCACTGTGCCTGCTGCTTGTGTATAAAAATGTTATTTGTGGTCACTTCCATCTGTCTTACTTCTCAGATGCATATAGAGTGCATGTTCCTTTGACTTACCCTCTAGTATGATTAGCAGTTTAGATGGTAATCTTTGCCTATCCACATTATATATTTGCTGTAAATAAATCTTTTTTTCCCCTATTAGTTATAAAGCCTGCTTCATTAGTCCTTGTACAGATTGGATTTCCACTCACAGGAACCTTCACCTGTAAATACACAGCCCTTTAACCTCAACCAGAAGGTTAAATACCTGATATGTAGTATGGCATTATTACAATTATAATTATAATATAATTGTTGGAGATACCAGATTTAAATTAGAATTAAGATGGACTGAAAGAGGCAGAAGAAGAAATGTTGCTTCCCATTCAGTTAAGCTAATTTTAAAGTTACTTCTCAAACCTTACATTATTGCCAATCTTAACTTTAGCTTGTTCACAATGTTTTCTTTATAAGCCACAATGTTATTTGTTTATTTAAATTAACGGAAGGCAAGATTCATTGTGCTTTGCACAATAAATTAACCACAACCAGTTTGAAAATGAGCCTCAGTTCTGATTAATCCAATATGGTGGCAAAAGCTAGAATTGGCTACCTTCAATTCTAACTTCATAGAATTCAAGGCAGCCACTTCTGCCATCAGGTTTGACCTCTTATACAACGAAGGAACCCAGATTAATTAATCCCACAAATGTCCGTGTAATCTCCAGTTAAGCATCCAATGAGAGGTAATCCACCATTTCCACCAACTGGTTCTTTCACTGAATCCATTTCCTAATGGTTAACCAAATGTTTCACATTCTGAAATTAAGGAATATTGTTTCTAACTTCCTTTCAGGTATTTGGTGAGTGCTTGCCCACAAGTGGTAATTCTTATTACTGCATGAACAGCTGAAAAACTGGAGACACACAAGACGAGAGATTAGATTAATCCTCATCATGTCTATATGTCATCAATTGGAATCCTTCAGTTAATAACTGACATTCTGACTCATACACACCTCATGGTCCTGCAGATCCTTTTCTAGTTTGAGAACCTTCTTCAAGGCACTAGTGACAATGTTCTTTCTTTTGTGTAAAAAATCTTGCTCTTGTGAACAAAGGTCATATCCCAAGCGGAGGTCAAGATTGGTCTTACTGAATTAAACACACAAGGAAATACATGTCAGCATATCTGTTCCATCTTCATATTTGGAATCGTCTTCATTACTTGAAAATGCTAATGATCAAGGAAATCTTGAGTGACAGCTTGTTTTTTTCAATAAACCAAAGTAACCATATAACAAATGTGACATGAGAAGAACAATTTATAAAGTGATTTGTTTTAAAATGGCAAATTACAATATTTATACAATGTTTTCCATAGTATTTATTTTGAATATCATGTGTACAAAACAGAATGCCATCATCTATTTTGCTATTAAAAGTGACATTAGAATTCATACCACATCCCTACGTATATATTACATGTACATGTAATTACAACAGAAATGAAAAATACTTGGCCTTAAATAATACAAACACTACAAATTCCTTCAGGAACATGTCCCCAAATAAAGGTTGGGGAAATAAAACAGATTAGAACAGAAATAAACAGAACAGTTAAAATTGTAGCCATTACCATCCGAGACTGGATGGATGTCTTACCAGTCTTCTGTCTTCACATGCAAAGCAAATTTCTTATTCTGAAAATTCAGAATACAAATATAGGTTTCTTTACTTTATCAACATCTTTCATTCCAGGAGTCATCTATAATTTCTAGCACACATATAAAAAAGTGGATATGTATATACATTTCACCTGCTGGGCCCGAACCCATAAATTAGTTACTGGATAGTCCATATTATTCTGATTGGACATACGATAACAAGTAGTTATGCTTATGGTTTAAGAGTTCATTTTTGAGACTGAATATTTCATGGATATTTTAAATAGTTAGGCAACACAGTTTGCAGCAGGATATAGGCTGTCAACCAAATAAACTTTGTAGTCAACTGAGAACAAGTTTGATGTAGTGATTAAGGTATCACTACAAGCTAGAAACCAGGAGACCGTGACTTCTAGTCCCGTGTTAGGCATAAAGCCAGCTGGGTGACCTTGGGCTAATCATTCTCCATCATCCTTTGAAGGACACAATGGCAAACAACCTCTAAGAAACCATGCCAAGAAAACTGCACAGACTTGCTTAGGCAGTCACTAGGAGTCCAGATTGACATGATGTTATACAGACACAGGCACAGGAACAAACACACAGTCAAACAACTATGCAGTTTTTAATGAAAGAATGAACTGTATTTACATCCATCTGCATATTATAACATTCTAGTACAAGTCCTTTTCTCAAAACCTTGAAGAAGAATCTTCAGTTTAAGAGTGTTTAAGTTTAATTTTGCATTTGAAGCCTAGGTTTGTGATAGCAATTCCTGTCTACTATTTTTTTTTTTATCATACTTGGTCATTAATACAATGATGTTTCTAACTTGAGTGTTGTTTTCTGAGATAAATCAGTAAAATTTGTTTGATGCAAAGAAATTAGAATTCAAGTTCAACATGCAATTGATTATATTGAGATGGTATGTTGATCTTTCCACTGCTATGTCTAAGATCCGTAGGATTCAACAGAAGAAACAGAAAAGTACAGAGGACAGCAGCCAAAAAAGCAAAATATTATCCATTTCCTCTGCATGAATAGAAACACAGTCCATTCGCCAAAGCAACAAAATCTTCTGATTAGATTCTATGGTTCCACATTCTGTTGCTTTACTTAACTAACATATTATTACATGATTCTGAGCATGCAGTTTATTGAGCATCTAAAAAAATCTTTGGTAAAAATGCATACCTACATCGTTCTTTTTGGAACTTTTATATTGCAAAAAGAGATTTAAAAAACCCAATTGGTAGGAATTAGAATAGAATAGAATAACAGAGTTGGAAGAGACTTTGGAGGTCTTCTAGTCCAATCCCTTGCTTAGGCAGAAAACCCTCCACCACTTCAGAAAAATGGTTATCCAACATCTTCTTAAAGACTTCCAGTGTTGGCGGATTCACATTTTGTGCAGATCTCCTATTCCAGATTATTTTCATACACATTTGAGATTTTTTTTTCATACAGATAATACCATCCTAATCATAGTTCAGTTAGAACATGTGCTGTGGCAGAGATTAAATTACCTTTCCTCCCACCTCAGATTGTGGAGAAGTCAATTTAAAACATGGAAGCAGTTTAAAGCAATATTCAGCAAAATTCTACTCTTACCTCAGCTAATACTAGTTTCTTGTTCTGAGGAATTGAATTTACTTCCACTTTTACAGATTTTTCTTCTTTATTATAAGAACATGGTCCCTGGAAAGATAATTACACTTCTGTACCCAAAGGAGTAGAAAGTTGCATAATAAGTAAGCAATCAACACCAATATAAGAGATTAACACCAAGATTAATATTAGACCAACAATCAAGCACTGTAGCCCACTCAAGAAATTACCAACACAAACAGTAAACAACAATCTAATAACAGAATCATCAAGACCACGGTCATCACCACTTACAGGACAAGCTGCAAGAATATAAACTGAGAACAAAGCCCCACTCCCTTCTAGGTTTGATGATGTTGCCTAGCTGAGTAATGAAATGTCTGCAAGAAAACAACCAAGCTCAGAGAGTCCAAACAGTTGAACTCTAGGCAATAAAAATTCTCTTCTATCAACATTGTATACTGTAACGCTCTCTACATGGGGCTCCCCTTGAGGCGCACCCGGAGGCTCCAACTGGCGCAGAGTGCGGCTGCATGGGTGGTTATGGGAGCAACATGGCGCTCCCGTGTGACACCTCTCCTGCGCGAGCTGCACTGGCTCCCGGTGGTCTTCTGGGTGCACTTCAAGGTTTTGGTCACCACCTTTAGAGCGCTCCATGGCTTAGGACCTGGTTATTTACGGGACCGCCTACTACCACAAGCAGCCTCCCACCGGCTGGTACGCTCTCATAGAGAGGGGCTCCTCCGGGTGCTGTCAGTTAAACAATGTCAACTGGCGGTTCCCAGGGGGAGGGCCTTCTCTGTGGGGGCACCCACTATCTGGAACGAGCTCCCCCCAGAGATACAGAGGATCCCGGATCTGCGCACTTTCCGCCATGCTCTTAAGACTCTCCTATTCCAGCAAGCCGGCCTGGCCTAATTTTCTCCCCTGTTTTAAAATTCTTTTAAATCAAAATTTTAATCTATTTTAAATTATTGGGATTTTTAATTGTCTCAGGCTAAATTATTTAATCTGGTTTTAATTATGTTTTTTAACTTTTGTATCTATGTATTTTATTTTGTGCCTGTTCACTGCCCTGAGTCCTTCGGGAGTAGGGCGGTATATAAATCTAATAAAAAACAAACAACCAAATATGCAAGTTGTGCTATTCTTCAGAATAAATGTATACAAAACTGATAGAATAAGAACAACAAACAGAGCCTTTAATAAGAAAAAGACATTTGATAATAAACTCACAAATAAATAATCTAGATCCTCCTTTGGTAATCTAATATCCAATGTTGGGTGTTTATATTTAATATAGTGAAATGTAGTTTTCATACAGAAGTCAAAACCCAAACTAAATTCCTTATGTTCTTCATGAGATCCTTTTGCAATAAGATATAGTCTTTTTTCTATAAAAGAAAAGGAAAAGAGTGTTCACAAAAGCAATTGCATATGTTTTTAATGCAACTTTTAAAAAAAACAAAACCAGTCTACAATGGAAGAATCCATCTAGAATGCATTACAGCAATCCAGTCAGAAGATGCTACTGAATGGATCAGTAGTGCTGATAAAATAACTAATTTAAGACAATCATGTGCTAGGTAAGATTATGCCACATTAAAGGAATGCTATCCTTAATTTAAAATGAAAGGAAGGAAAGAAGGAAGGAAGGAAGAAAGAAAGGAAAGATCTCTAAAATGCAAATTTCCCAATCTGGCTAATGTAAACTGCCAACTTGAGCTGAAGCTAATCCTGGAAATTTACCATCTACCCAAAGTGTATAATGAGGCCCACTTGTATAGATACTGTATGTGCATATGGATAGCTATACCTGTCAGAAACCACAACCCAACAAATTAATTGAATGAATCTCAGTCACTTATAAACCATCCCATTTATAAAATAAGTTTATCTCCATCTTTGCATACCGATCATTCTCTCACATGGAAAAACTGAAATACACATATGTGAATGCCTATCCTTCCCTACTCCCTGCGGAAACAGGAAACAGAAACAAAAGTGCTAGCAGTGCTAAACAGGAAAGAGTAAAGACAAGAGAGAAGAAAATGGGTTCAGGATATGCCAATGAGAGCTTCCTACTGACTAAGAGTGACAGGAAATAAAGAAATTCTGTTTAGACTTCACCTGAAAGTTTAGGATTTACCAAGGAAGTAAGCAAACAACCTTTCCAAATTAAAGTATCCATACTTTTCAGCAGAGAGCTCTACAGTTCATTTATTCTCAACCTGGTCTTTTATTCTTCTCAGCAGATCAAAGACCACCCACCAGTCCCAATTCACAAGTAGTGACGTACTGTAGAAAGAAAAATCCAGCTCCACGTTCTTATAGAGGAAATACAATATACCATGTTACTCGGTGCTTCACTCATTTCAAATGATGATATTCCGTTATTAGAAATATATTTTTCATAGAACTTGAGTAGAACTGCAGTAGGTTAAAGAGATCATTCTTGATGAATCGTATTTATTTGTTAGATTTACTGGGCACCCAACTCCAGGGCACCCAGTTCAGTTAACATTTTAAAAGAGTAGATCGGTGTTTCTTAAACCTTTTTCCTCTCCAGAATCCTTCCCACTTAAAAAAAAAAAACCATAGAGGACCCCCCACCAAGAGACCTTTTATTTGTATGAGTTATATTTATGGATAAGGACCATATCAAAAATTAAAACTGACACATTTGCTGCAGCTGCTGCTTTCCATGTACTAGGGCTGTGATGGTGAACTTATGGCATGCATGCCACAGGTGGCACACAGAGCCATATTGGTGGGCTCGCGAGTGTTGCCCTAGCTCAGCTCTGGCGTGTGGGAAACGGTCTGTTTCCTGCCTCTGGGGGGTGGGGAAAGCCGTTTTTGCCTTCCCCAGGTTCCTAGAAAGGCTTTGGAGCCTGAAAAATGGGCCTACCAGGCCCACCGGGGCATCACATGCCAAAAGCGGGGAGAGTGCAGGGGCTTGCACACACATGCAGTGGGGGGGGCACATTGAGTTATGAGTGTGGGCACACGCACGCATGACCACCCCCTCCCCCCACTTTTGGCATGCAATAGTAAAAAGCCATCACTGGGCTAGGGATTTTAATATTGTTTAGGCTGGCAAAATGTTGAGGGTCTTGGAGCACACTTTAAGAGACATTGGAGGAGATAAATAATGACAAACAGAAGACATCATAAAGTTGTTTAGTGTCGCCTCAGTGAGATGGGCGACATAGAAGTTTAATAAATTAAATAAATAAATAAATGTCTATACAGGAAAAACTCCATGTAGTACCAGAAATGTCAGGGACTTGGCAGTCACCCTACCCCAAGGCCTGGAAGAACAGCCAGGTTTTTTTAAAAATACCATCAGGGTGGGAGCCACACCCTGCATGATTACAGATGCTACACCTTCTCTGAGTTTACAGAAAAAGTAATATTACTTGAGTTTCGCGCCTTTTTCTTCTCCACCTCGACCTCCAAACAGCGGACTTGTCGAGACTGTAGAAATACAAGGAAATACAAGAGGACACTAAATTTAAAATTAAAGTGTAAAATTCCTGTATTGGTTTTCCCTCTGAATGATAAGATGTTTGCCAATTAGCATTCAAGGGTGGGTGGGAATAATACCCTTTTCTTATAACATGATATGACTAAGAGCAACTACTGAAATGTAACTTTTCTGCTAACGATTTTAAAGGCAAGTGACAAATGTTTTGTATGTATGTATATACATATTTATGACGCGGGAAAACACCCGAGATTTTAATTTTTTGCATACATATTTAACTATACATAAAATACACACACACAAATGTTTAAAATCTAGATAAAGGAGTTCCTGACTCTAGGGGCGGTGCTCATCTCCGTTTCAAAGCCGAAGAGCCAGTGCTGTCTGAAAATGTCTCCATGGTCATGTGGCCGGCATGACTAAACACCAAAGGCACACGGAACGCTGTTACCTTCCCACCAAAGGTGGTCCCTATTTTTCTACTTGCATTTTTTACGTACTTTTGAACTGCTAGGTTGGCAGAAGCTGGGACAAGTAACGGGAGCTCATCCCGTTATGCAGCATTAGGGATTCGAACCGCTGAACTGCCGACCTTTTGATTGACAAACTCAGTGTCTTAGCAACTGAGCCACCACGTCCCTTAAAATCTAGTAACAGTCATAAATAAAACATGTTATATTTATTAAGCTATCCCACTGATCTATCAGCTATATTTTTTTACACATTTAAAATCTCTTTTTTTATGGTAGGATATCCATATTTATAGGATATGGTGTTATATATCCTATGTGGTATACAGGATACACTCTGTGCATAACTATATACAATTGTGTGTAATTGCATATTACTGATGTAATTATATTTTCAGGAAATGGAATACTGCCATAATTCTAAAATATTATTCACTTTGACAAACAGGATAGAAGATCAACTGTGAAAGTCATAAGGTTTAAATATGAGATACTTGAAGAAATCATGATTCCTTAATCAAAAGTTTCAGATATCAGTTAGGAAAAAGAAAAGGTATCAGTTGGAAATTGCATTCATTTCATTCCATTCCTTTTTCAAAAAAAGTAGCAGAGGAAAGAAAGTAGATAAAATACTTACCAGAAGAACTCCATTTGTAATGACCATTTCAGAAAATCTTGATCTAAAAAAAAATCATATTATCATTACTTTATGCAGCAAGGCAGGATTTTTAAAGTTACTGTTAAAAAAAAAGCAATTCCTAGAAATGTTGAAAACGACAGGGGAAAGCAGTAGTAGCTCAGGATGTTTAAAATGCAAAGTTTCTTATGAGGTTTTGTCAAAATACAGAGCAGGACTGCTAAATAGTAGAATATTGTTGGATCTTAGTATCAGTGAAGGAAAATGTTGCCCTAGTATTTCATACAGATGATAAACAGGGACATAGTAGATTCTGCAGAGATTATTTAGATTCTGATTTTACCCACCTATGCAGTAATTCAAATTCTAATTCCAGCTCCTCGTTTTCCTGAAATTAGAGGAAAATAATTGTAAAGTTTCCTACCAAAACCATTCTAAAAGGTTTTGTTTTTTTTTAAGGAATTCTGAGAATTGTAATCTCACCACAACTGGCACAAAGAATAGAATAGAATAGAATAGAATAGAATAGAATAGAATAGAATAGAATAGAATAGAATAGAATAGAATAGAATTTTTATTGGCCAAGTGTGATTGGACCCACAAGGAATTTGTCTTGGTGCATATGCTCTCAGTGTACATAAAAGAAAAGATACATTCATCAAGAATCATAAGGTACAACACTTAATGATAGTCATAGGATACAAATAAGCAATCAGGAAACATTCAATATAAATATAAATTGTAAGGATACAAGCAACAAAGTTACAGTCATACAGTCATAAGTGGAAGGAGATGGGTGATGGGAATGATGAGAAGATTAATAGTAGTGCAGATTTAGTAAATAGTTTGACAGTGGTGAGGGAATTATTTGTTTAGCAGAGTGATGGCGTTCGGAAAAAACTGTTCTTGTGTCTATTCTTTGAGTTGCTGTTATGTTCAAGCTTAATATTATCTGGATTTTAACCATAGTTGCGGAATACACTCATAACACTAAATCAAAGCGGGTATACAGCCACATCAAATGGAGCTAATAGTAAATAAAAAGACATTATTTTAAATATCTTTCTAACAGCTCACGCTTAATATCACTAGCATGTAAAATAATAGGTTGGGCTTCATAAGCAGTTTTGTATGGATGTGTGGTTCACATTTTCCTTGCTCTGAGAATGATATGCAAGACTGCAAGTTAGTTTTTCTACTAAAACTCCATGCCACTCTATTATATCCACAAACAGATGGGCTAGCCTCAAGAAAGGAAAGACTCAAGCTCATCTCAGTCTGTCTAGCTCCCTGGTCTGTAATTGATTGTTAACAAATGCTACAATTCTTTCTAGAGAATTTTTATTTTAGAGGTTATCATATTGAGCTCCTGTATTTCAAAATGTATATTTATTTATATTTATTTTTAAAAGTATATGTCAGACATCTTTATAGAAACATTATAAAATGGGTTTTAATGATGGTAAAATGATGCTAGAATAAAACACAGTAAAAACAAAAGAAAAATAAGATAGAAACAGACTTCTGCAAGCAACTGTTCTCTCCATGATTTTGGATTCTAAAAATAAATGTCTGCAAACCAAAACAATTGTCCCCCGCCCCCCATTTGCTCAAAAATCCATGTAGTTTTGTGTCAATTTTCCCAAACGTAATTTTTTGCAAGGCATTTTTCACAATATAAACCCATCTATAATATATTTTTACATGTGCAATTTTTTTTTACTACAGTTTTACTATACTGTTTAGTAAAGTGTGAAAATAAAAGGATAGCTGCATTCTAGTTTGTATATTAGTTCAGGGTATATAATGATTATATCAGTTTGGTGTGTGCATGTGCATGCAAAATAATTGATTACTCTTGAGTAAACACACAAAATTGCTCTCTTAAAATGTTAATTAAGGTTACACAGACCTTTTTGTCGCAATTAAAATTCATGAGCACTTTTTCATTCAGTGGGAGTTTTGCTATATCAAAGCGTACAGTGAAAAGATGGTCATCTCGACAGACATCGTCATCATGAATACTCAGCTCCAACACATTCTGGTAAAAGAAATAAAAGGTTGTTAAAAGGTAGATATGTCATAAAGGGTAGAATATACATTTGGATGGGGATAGCATTGGGCAAGGAGAGGCTGAAAAATTGAAGGTTCTTTAGTTTAGGTAAAAGGAAGTGTATGATGAGATGTGCTGTACATTTCATTCTTTGCTGTTATTAAAAAATAGGAATCTGGTTGAACTGATAAGAAAGCAGTTCTGTAGGATTGTGGAAGTAGATACCCTTTGCATGGTAGGTTTAACAGCTGCTCAGAATGTCAAGTTTTAGAAATGGAGGCTACAAATACGCTGATTATGGGGATCTACAGAAGTACCAAAGGTGCTTTTTCAAGAGGTAACTGGACTTTCTTGTTTTTTCTTTGAATATGTTTCGCATCTCATCCAAGCAGCTTCTTCAGTTCTGATGGAAGAACAGAACAGAACAGAACAGAACAGAACAGAACAGAACAGAACAGAACAGAATTCATTATTGGCCAAATGTGATTGGACACACAAGGAATTTGTCTTCGGTGCATGAGCTCTCAATGTACATAAAAGCTATAAGTGATAAATCATGATCATAGTCATCATAAAAATACATTCATCATAAATCATAAAATACAACACTTAGTGACAGTCATAGGATACTCAATAAGCCATCAACATAAATCATACTAGGAAATTAAATAAAACAGTATAAATCGAAAAGATACAAGCAACAAAATTATAGTCATAAGTAGAAAAGGAGATAGGTAATAGGAAAGATGAGAAGAAGAAGAAGAGTAATAGTTATTAAATAGTTTGACAGTGTTGTGAGAATTAGTTGTTTAGTAAAGTGATGGCATGGGGGGAGAATTGTCCTTGTGTCTAGTTGTTCTGGTGTGCAATGGATGGTGGGGAATGTATATTCCTTTCAGACAGCTGGTCATAGGAATATAAATCCTTCCAGTCCCCACCATCCAATCAGAGCCAAAGAAGCTTCTTGGATGAGAAGTGATGGATTTCTTGGATTTCTCAGAAGGTTGGTATTTTTACCAGAGAAATTAAGGCTGCATTTGGCTTCATGCTGGAAGCTCCGCCCATTTTGTGCACGAGTGAGGTTTCATGCTGAATATTGAATATTGAATATTGAAAAAGAACAGGGCTTATATTGCCCTGTTATAACTTCCATTGTTATCCCCTTTTGCGCCATCAAGCTTCCACTCTGTTAGTGCTTGGATCCAATGCACCAACTACATAGAATTCACAAACGTAAGACACAGCATTTGAAATATAAATGAATATTGCCTTCAAGTCTATGAAGTAAAGGAATGAGCTTGGCCCATGAGTCTCGGAGTATACTAACTTTTGACTGGCCATAGCTTTCCTAATCATTCACCTCTCCTGGCCTGCCATGATCACACAGCCGCTGAAACTAAAATTAACAATGAGTTGCTTACCTTTACTTTGGACTGCACCATGAAATGAAAGGTTTCATTCCAGACAGGGTCTTTGCAGTTGTGAATAGTCTTTGTTTGGTACTGTGCAGAAGAAGCAGTTGGCAGTTGCAGCTTCAAGTAGCAGTCAGGAGGGCTTACTATTGTAAAAGATCAAAGTATAAATAAATATGTGACGGGTGATATTACTCTGTAGCATACATTACAGAGAAGATCAAGGTCACATTGGGATACCTGAAGAGGAACAGGAGGTACACTTTTCTGTACACATACCGTAATATCTCTTAATCCTCCTTCCTTTCATCTGGCCTATATTTGCAATCTAATGTTAGAGGGCATGGTAGAATGATGTACAGGTTGTCCTTGACTTACAACAGTTCATTTAGTGACCGTTCAAAGTTACAATGGCACTGAAAAAAGTGACATGACTGTTTTTCACACTTACAACTGTTGCAGCCTCCCCACAGTCACATGACCAAAATTCAGATGTTTGGAAATGGATTCATATTTATGAAGGTTGCAGTGTTCCGGAATCATCTGATGGCCTTTGGCGAACTTCTGACCAGCAAAGTTAATGGAGAAGCCAGGTTCACTAAACAACCATGTTACTAACTTAACAACTGCAGTAATTCACTTAACAACTGCGGCAAGAAGGTCATAAAATGGGGCAAAATTCACTTAACAACTGTCTTGTTTAGCGACAGAAATGTTGGGCTCGATTGTGGTCATAAGTCGAGGGCTACCTGTATATTGAAAGAAGATTAAAAAAACAGGAGAATTTTTTAATCATAGTGTGGTGCATCTATGTATAAACTGAGTAGGGTTTGTCCTCTATTTATGTTGGTTTGCCCTAATACAATAATTGTTCCAATTGCTTCTTATGACTGCAAAATCTGGACTCTGAAAAAGGCAGATAGGAGAAGGATTGACATGTTTGAACTGAAATGCTGGAGATGACTATTACCCATCCCACAGACTGCAAAAATAACAAAGTAGTCCTAAACCAAACCTCACCCAAAGTATCGCTTGAAGCCAAGATCTCCAAACAGAAGCTGTCATACTTCGGATGTGTCATGAGAGCCAACTCGCTCAAAAAGTCAATTGTACTGGGAGTGATCAGCGAAAAAAGGAGAAGGGGTCTCCCTAGTACTTGCTGGCTGGACACTGTAAAGCAGGGGTGAAATCTCCTGATTCAGACCGGATCACCCGATCCGGTAGCGATGGAGGCAGATGGTTCAGAGAAGCGGTAGCAAAAATCCCTGCCTCCCTCATGCCCAGCTGAGCCACGCAATCATCAGAGCCTTTTTTTAAAAAAAATTAAAAGCATTTTTTTCTACAACCTCTTTGGCTGAAAAAATGCTTTTAAAAGTTAAAAAAAAAAAGCTTCTGATGATTGTGCAGCTCAGCTGGGATCGTCAAAGGCTTTTAAAAGCATTTTTTCTACAACCACTTCAGAGGTTGTAGAAAAAAATGCTTTTAAAAGCCTCTGACAATCCCAGCTGAGTTGCCTGATTGGCAAACTCAACTTGGATCATCAGAGGCTTTTAAAAGAAAAAAAGCCTCTGCCGATCAGGCAACTCAGCTGGGATTGTCAGAGGCTTTCAAAAGCCTCTGACGATCCAAGCTGAGTTGCCTGATCGGCAGAGGCTTTTTTTCTTTTAAAAGCCTCTGACGATCCAAGCTGAGTTGCCTGATTGGCAGAGGCTTTTTTTCTTTTAAAGGCCTCTGACGATCTAAGCTGAGTTGCCTGATCAGCAGAGGCTTTTTTTCTTTTAAAAGCCTCTGACGATTCAAGTTGAGTTGCCTGATCAGCAGAGGCTTTTAAAAGAAAAAAAGCCTCTGCCGATCAGGCAACTCATCTGGGATTGTCAGAGCCTTTTGAAAGCATTTTTTTACAACCTCTTTACCGAAAAGCTTGTAGAAAAAATGGTTTTAAAAGTTAAAAAAAAATTGGCCACACCCAACAAGTCACATTACCCCCCCCCCCCCGCCCCACCAAGCAATGCCCACAGAACCGGTAGTAACAAATTTCACCACTGCTGTAAAGGATGATTCTGGGATGACCATGGTGGTGTGGGACAGAATGGCATGAAGAATGCTGATCCATAGAGTGGCCGAGGATCGGACATGAATCAGTGACTAAGTTTGAATACCTTAGTTTTCTTTGTTTAAGTTAGGAAATGGTGAAAAATAATTCTTAATGAATCTCCTTAAGCAAAATAGTCCCAATGCCAGTTTAGTACTATTCTGAAATGGGGGAATATATACAAAGGATACTCACGCATATCTGCTTTCCGAAGATTCCTTGCTCTGATCACTCTTATGGTAAGGAAACAACAAGGTGCTACCTCTCCCTGCATAATAATAATATATTGAAAACAACATTACAGTGTGAATTGCAGGTTAGAAGTTGGAACTGTTGGAAGAGAGAAGGACTGAGCAGAAAAAATGTCATATAGTGGATCTCAAAAACTCAAAGTAAACTTGAATATTTCTTCTAGCAAATATTGAAAGGGCTAGGCAATAATATTAAGAGGAGATACAAATTGGCTTCTAAGCATCTGAGAATCATTTAGTTTTATCTTCCATTGCAAGATTATCTACTTGAATGCCCTATGAATCCTCTAGGCCAGTGATGGCTAACCTTTTCGGCACTGAGTGCCGGAAGCGCACACGTGAACACACACCCATAATGCAATGTGCCTGTGACCCCGCCCCCCGCCCCCTGTGCATACTCCCATGACCCCATGTGCCCCACTCCCCACACATGCGCCTGTGATCCCCATGTGTGACCCCGCGCATGCACCCCGCCCCCACGCATGCACACTCGTCTCCTGTGTGCACCCCGGTGCCCACGCATGTGCAGCAGAGACCTGAAAACCAGCTAGCCGGCAGGAGGCATGCACGCATGTGCGGCAGAGTTGTGGGAGACCCAGTTGTGGGGGCAATAAGCTGACTTTGTATAAATATACAAAATGATGAAGGCTATTGCTGAGCACATTGTAAGCCACCCTGAGTCTCTGGAGAAGGGCGGCATATAAATCAAAATTAAAAAAAAAAAGAGTTGAGCTGGGGTGACAGCTCGCATGCCAGCAGAGAGGGCTCTGAGTGCACCTGTGGCATGGGTGCCATAGGTTCGCCATCATGGCCCTAGGCTGATCAGCCTTTCATCCTTCTGAGATAGATAAAATGAGGACCCAGATTGTTGGGGGCAATATGCTGACTCTATTAACCACTTAGAGAGGGCTGTAAAGCACTGCAAAGCGGTATATAACTCTAAATGCTATTGCTATCTGCTAAAGTATTTTTAGTGGAAAAAACCCTCATCCTTGCTGTTCACAATTCTGATCATTAGGAGAGTTTTTCTCATTGTCAACATACACAACTTTTGGATCGACTATATCCAAAACAAGTATCAGACTAAGAAGATTCATATAGCTTATGAATGAAACATTTCTAATCTTTAGTTTATGTTTATAGGGTTTTGACCTATAAGGAGTTAAAGACCTAGAGAGAATTTGAAGTCAATAATTTGTTAGCATATTTTAGTTTTATGTTTGTGAATGCTATACCCTGTGCTTGTTCTGGGAAGTCTAGGGAGGGGGGTGGGGGGAGGGGGAGGGGGAAAGGATGGGTGGGAGGGCAAGGGCGGAGGGATGGGGTGAGGGGGGAAGGGGGGAGAAAATGTTTGTATTTCCTATAAAACTTTTCAATAAAAAAAAACATACACAACTTTTGTGTAATTGCCATTCATTTATTCTAGTCTGTTGCAATACACATCAAGGTGATGTGCATATCCATTCTTTGCATTAGTTAATGAAATAACAACATTGCTTATGCAACATTCTACACAATTAGAGTCTAGCCCTTCACAGAGCACAGAGGAAAAAATGATCACATTTAAATAATGCATCATTTGCACAAGCTGTGCATATTTACAAAAGGTTTAAATGAAATAAACTGTCTTGTGGCCCATTATATTTGTAAATTTTCTGAGTGGCTGTTGATAGCATGCAGGTTATTTTCGTATTTACAGACTGCTTGTTTAATAAAACCAGAACTATCATTGCAGAATACCAAGGTGGCAGTGTCATTCTGGAGAACTGATCAAGACATTAATTCCCACTTAAGAAAGAGGACTACCAAGGCTGCACAAACCATTTCCAAAGGTGCTTTGTGAAGCAAGCAAAGGTACTTTCCAAACTATTACTTGAAGCACTGTGGCAGTATTGGCTCTTAAAGGGACATCAGAGCTTCTTGGGATCTTTTCTAGTCTTGTAGATATGTATGTGTATGGACAAAAAATCCTTTCACCTCAATTACTACTGTAACACAGCTATACCTAACCAGAAAATAAACTTGAAGTAACCATACCAGCTCTTAGAGAGAACTACCTGGTTGACCTTTTGATCAGTTTGCACAACCCTAACAAACGTTTCAGTTAGGAGACAAAGATCCAAATTATGGCTATTCCTATGTTACCAGGTAGTCTTGTGTTCTAGAATAGCAATAGCAATAGCACTTAGATTTATATACTTGTCCTTAGTGCTTTACAGCACTTTCTAAGCAGTTTACAGAGTCAGTATTTTGCCACCAACAATCTGGGTCCTCATTTTACCAACGTCAGAAAAATGGAAGGCTGAGTCAATCTTGAGCCCATCAGGACTGAACTCCTGGCATGTAGGCAGAGTTAGCCTACAATACTGCATTCTAACCACTGCGTCACCAGGGCTCATTACATAATCATTATAAACTGATTATATAAAAATATCTTGATTTCCACAGGGAAACCAATTGTGGGAATATAAGAAGAGTATGGAGAAGCCATTGCTAGCCTTTTGGGATAATGCCAATGACCTACTTAATTCAGCATCTGATTTTCCATGGTGACCCATCATAGTCAGATTTATTATTTAGCTTACTATGGTCAATCAACTCAATAGTACTGTTCTGAACCCAGTAACTGGACTCTGCTGGAGTTGGGTTCCTATACATTTAAATAAACAAATAGACAAATAAATCTAATATTCAGAGGCATGATCCATCCTGACTAATAACATTTGGTGACTTTACTCTGCTCACATTTGGTGAATCCCATTTTGAATCCTTCCCACATTCTGTAATAATTTCTGCAAGAGATGGATGGCAAGGAGAAAGCTACAATTGCTAGGACACATGCTTTCAATTGGCCATCAACATGCTGGTATTATATAGAACATAAAAAGGACACTTACCATTGCTTTAACTCCACATATGAGGATACAAATAGAAATAAAGAAGATGCTTACCCAAAAAGGTAAATCTCCAGATACTTCCATGTTGTGATCTGGCAAAGCCATGTAGAGTGAATGTTCTTGAGAGCAGGTGAGGGCAATGCTGTGAATGTTCAGAGAGATGTACAGCTTTTGAATCAGCATAAGTAGATAGTTATTTCAAAAATGATTCAGAGTCACGCCTTCTCTTCTGGAACAACAACAAAAAATTCCCGCCTTACATCACTATTACAGCAAACGCCAAGGTATGACACACCTTTGAAGGAACCATTGCTGATAGCATGAACAGACCAATATGTCTTTCCTTCCCAACTTGATTGATATTGATTCTAAAATTACTTTCCTTCATTGAAAAACATTAGTTGAAAAGATAAAAATGGTTACTCAGCTGGATATTAAATATGTGTCTCTTTTTCTGTAGTGCTAGATTAGGATCAGGTTTTGAAAAAAAAAAGATTAATAAGCAATTGATTTTCAAAATTCTGCCCAATGGTTTCTCAGCTGGAGCCATAGTGCTTATTGTTTTTTTACACAACAATGTGAAACCATAGCTGCCAGTTCTTTAACTAGTGTTGGCTTTACACATTCATACACGTTGAATTCTTTCCAAGAAACTAGGATGTCATAATGTATCAGTGTAATAGATGTGCGGATCCCAGTAATGTGACCTTTTGCAATTGACTGATAAGAAATTTTGTCAATGCACAGATTTTCTAACTGCTGTCCAAAATTATTTTTGGTATGGCACCACGAGTGCTAATAACTACTGGGAGGACCACCACAACTGGTTTATGCCAGAATTGTTCAACTTGAAATTTCAGATCTGGATACCTTTTGATCTTCTCCAATTCTTTGTCTTCTATTATACTGTGGTAAAAATATCCCAATAAAAGAAACAGGAGACAGCAAATATAATAAAAAATTCTTACTTTAAGATTCAGAGGCTTATTTCATGAGCAATTTGGAACATGAATAGCCATCATAACATTATTTACATCAACAACCCATTGCAATGATGTCCAGAGACAATAGCTAGGTCCAGCAAGGAATAGATATGGCCAGTGGCCTCGATCTGAGACCTATCTCCTTCTTTTATACTTTTCTTCTGACAGCCTCTCAGTAAATGAAATTTTACTGAAGTTACTTCCTTGTACTCTCATACTGACCATCAGTTAGCACTTACTTGTGTGTACATGTGAAATCTCCTTCCATCTGCTACTTTCAGTTCCTTATTTCCCATCGTTTATTAATGCTCTTAGTCCAAAATAGCTTCTGAAACTATCTATTTAACAAATACATGTTATAAAATTGCACTAGCATAGCACATTACAAATACCTTAGGAAATCATTCTATATGATACTTTAATATATTGAAAGTCATTTGAGGCCTACTATCATCTTGAGGGCCTATATAGTTTTAACAAATTCAAAACCTAGTTTTCCTCCCCTCACAGTCCCTCCTCTTTGACCTTTAGGACAACACCAATAATTGATTATATTAGCATAAACTATTTAATTTGTATTCTTCATTAATTAGTCATCCTTCATTTAAGATAAAGGAGGAATGTTACTTTCATTCGTGATATTTCGGCTGCAACAAAGCAATATGTGATTATTTGTTCAATCTGTCTGCGAAGTGCTCATCTTTTCTCATATACTGAGAGGACAGTCTAGAGGTCTGGGATGCGATTGATCCCATAGACGGCACTCTTCCAACTTCCGTCAGAGGGGAATCTCTAGATTCATTTATAGTGGCATGGGTTGAAATAGAAGGTACTGGCACAGGGCTTGGGACTATGGTGGATATACATTTTTTGATTACCACAAAGATAATGCATAGCAAAATCATAATAGATAATATTGATATTAGAAAAAGCAAATCCCCCCATGTAAATAGGCTCTAAAAAACCCCTCATTGTCAAAGGACCCAAAGGGAATAATAGGTCCTTCCTTGTAATTTTTTACAGCTTGATGGAGTTTGTTGACATTTTCAAATAAGCTGCGATTTCCGTCAGGGATAAACATACTGTCAAGTTTCTGAAAGATGCCCTAATTAATTCATGAGCCATGATCCAAACTTCAAAGGAAATATAGTGATTTATTAGGAGCAACATTCCGGCAATACTCGGATGCAGTCAGGACTGATCCCACGTAGATTTCCGTTCCCCTATGACCCTGTCTCTCCCCTCCCCCCTGGCCATGTCATAAATCACATTCTCCAATTAACCACTTTGGCTAGCTGTGAAACCTAACACCCTCCTTCTGATTGCGGTCAGAAAAATGTATGGAATTCACTTCAGTTCTCCCTCCCTCCTGCTCATGGCAACTTGAAAGCTTTGCAAGTTGACACATACAACATGAGGAGCCTATAAGCTTACAAGCTCCTCCCTTCTTTGTGAGCATGATATCAAGAGCTAATCTGTTCTGCAAGACTGTAGTTCTCATAGCAAAAATTTTGGCCCCAATTATTTCAAACCTGACTGTGGTAGTATTGCCCATTGTTTCAAGAAGGAGAGAAAACCTTTTACACTGATCCCACAGCATATTGATACCTAGCTGGGGAATAAGAGTTCCAAAAAACCGATTCCACCCACTAGACAGAGATGTGGCATCTGCTAGTGTGTCACATTTCTTACGGGGGAGGGGGTAGGTGATGTAGGACTATGAAGATCTTGAGACTGAAGTAGGAGTAACAGGCTAGGAAAAATAGTACCAACATAACATCTACCCTTCCATCCGGGAGGGAGCCTACGATATGTTGAATTGCCACAAATGAAGTGTAGGTCAGAGTGGTGGGGGGACAGTAAAGCCGAAAACAAAACTTGCTGGTGCAAAAACCAAAACCTCTTCAATGGAGGCCTCCTTCCACGTTTTAGCAATGAGCTTAAGGTATGGAAGTGGATCATTCTTTTTATTTCGTGCCATCTTAACCTTGTCATTACAGATAACAAATTCACATTCAGTTGAGTTTTGGTGAAAACAGCACGTGGTCATGACTGGCTCTAACAGCCACTCGGTCTGTGGCTTACTCCATATTATTTTATACATTCCTGCATTGATAGATGTTTTATTAAATAGTAATTGATATTCAAAGTGGGGATATTTGTGCCAGGGAGAGTACTCGCAGGAGTCTCCTTCAGAAGGAAGACACCATTCAATCTGTTTGTAAGCTTCTGAGGTTATATCAAAGTCACATGGCTGGATGATAGTTGCACCAGGAAATGACTGCCAGGAAGCAGTGGCTTTAATGGTAAAAGTACAATGGCTATATCCTACAATAGTTATAGCATGATCTCTGGTAGGAATGCCTGCTGATTCAAAACAATACCCTCCTATGCCTCCTTTACAAAGGGATTTATTATTATTATTATTATTATTATTATTATTATTATTATTATTATTATTATTATTTATTGAACTTCTATACCACCCTTCTCCCAAAGGACTCAGGGTGGTGTACAGCCATATTAAAACACATATAAACCACAAAATTTAAGAACAATTTAAAAACAAATATATAAAATTTGGCCCACGAAATTTAAAAAGTAACAAACACTCAATTTAAAAATCCCTATTAGGCCAGCCCGGCTTGTTGGAATAAAAGAGTCTTCAGGACGCAGCGAAAGGTACGCAGGTCAGGAATCATACGGACTTCTAGGGGCAGATCATTCCAGAGGGCTGGTGCCCCCACAGAGAAGGCTCTCACCCTGGGTGTCGCCAGTCGACATTGTTTAGCCGACGGCACCCTGAGGGCCTCCCTCTGTTGGAGCTTATTGGCGGTGGGAGGCTATCGGTGGCAGAAGGCGATCTTGTATATACAGTGGATAATGCTTTAAGGGGACTTGGGGAAGCACCTATGACATTAGTAAAGCCGGGAGGAAGAAAATAGTCTGGGATAAACTTAAGATGACTGGTTGCTACCTTTTGGCAATACCAGGGGTCTGGAACAGACTTTGCAAACATGGACACCACTCTATCATTTCCCCCTGCATAATTACATACCCAACAGTCAGTTAATTTATGTGTGGCTTGGATAGCACGACAGGATTCAACCAGATTCAGATAGGTGTTTTTGGTAAGGTCATCTGTTGAAGCCTTTGGTACAACCTATCTACCAATGATGGGTTTCTACCTGTTCGCCCTGGTTTGGGAAAACCAGTAAGTGGCGGTGTCAGGAGGCTCTGCCACCCACCCAGACATCATCACGGATACTCTGTGCATGCACAGAAGGTTCTGCGCATGTACAGAAGGGTCACACATGGGCAAAATAAGCACGCATGTGCTCACAGTTCCGAACCAGTAGCAAAGGTAAGTGGAACCCACTACTGCTCTCTACGCTTATGCGATGGGAAAGTATCCAAGCATCTCTGTTCATTACAGGTGGAGGGTAAACTAGGTGTTTCAGGTATAGTAGTTTTTACAGTGGCCTTAACATCACAAGTTACAAAACGGACTATCTTATACAAATTAAGTAAATACAAGTGGTTGCTTTCAGGCAACGTTGTGCTTACATTGATCCTTCGCAGATCACTTGGTGATGGCAGATAGGGATGGAGTGGTGCTGATCTTCTGTTACATGGAACAAAGGTTGGGGGCAGAAGTTACTAGCACTTGCCTCCCCGTTGGGCAAAGCTTCAGTCTTTGCCTTGGAGCGGCCTATGGAATGTGGCCTGGCTGTGTCCTTGTCTGGGGTGGGTACCTTCTTATAGTGCGATGTGTGCACCCAGGAAGGTAGTTCTTGTCACTTCACAGCTGTATTGGTGTTCAGCAGGATCTGGAATGGGCCCTTCCAATGAAGAGTCAGACAGTTCTTCCATTGAAATACTTTGATCAGCACTCACTCTCCAGGCACTAAGGAATGGGAAGGGTGCAGTGTTTCTTTAGGGAGTGCAGCAATGACAGGATTTATGATGAGAGCACGGCAATATTCTAGCATGACAGTGTCCTGAGCATGGATATCAGGCAATTGTCCAAAAAATGTGGGAGAGGCAGGCATTCTTATGGGGCAGCCCATTATTACTTCATGAGGGGAGACACCTGTTACCTTTGAGGGCGTCATTCTCATAGACATTAGAGCCAATGGAAGACAGTCAGGCCACTTCAAACTGGTTTCTTCAACAGCTTGGCAATCTTATTCTTCAGTGTTGAGTTTGAACATTTGCAGCAGCTCGACGATTGCAGGTGAAAACTACAGTGAAACTTTTGGTCAATTTGGAAGGCTTTACATACCTCTTTGATTACCTGGTTAGCAAAGTGAGTGCCTCTGTCACTGCCTAAGTATATTGGAATGCCAAACCGAGGAATGAATTCTTTTAGGAGGTGTTTGGCCACTGTAACAGTGTCGGCTTTTGCACATGGGTAGGCTTTGACCCAGCCACTATACATGCAGACAAGGACCAATACATATTCATACGAGCAACATTTAGGCAACTATATAAAGTCCATCTGAATATGCACAAAAGGACCCCATGGTGGAGAATGAGATCCTGGAGTAGTGGATGTAGAACAACCTATATTATGCTGTTGACAAATAGAGCAAGAAGAGCAAATTGGTTTAACCATAGCATGTACCCCAGGTGCAAACCATTCTTTGTTGATGGCTGAAGACACTCCCTCCTGGCTGACATGGGCAAGCCCATGTTGGAGAGGAACTATATAAGGTAGCAGAAACCAAGGGCAAACAGGGCGGCCATCTGGGTGGCGCCAAATCTTACTGGCATCAGGGGCACAGGAAGCATTGGTCCATACATGTCATTCGGAAGCAGGAGCTGCAGCTTGGTCATCAATTAACAGGTCAAGCAGGGTAGAAGGGGGAAAGGTGTCCACAGCACAGAGGAGGGTAGAAGAGGGATCAGGGGGAGTTGAAGCTGCAAGTTTGGCTGTAGCATCCGCTAAAGAATTGCTAATAGTGATTTTGTTGGAAGAAGACTGGTGAGCGATGCATTTGACGACTGCTACTGCAGAGGGCAGTTGGAGTCCCTCTAATAGATCCTTGACATATGTAGCATTCTTTATTGGGGAACCCTGAGCAGTCAAGAATCCACGTAATTGCCACAATTTGCCAAAGTCATGGATTACCCCAAAAGTATATCGGCTATCCGTGTAAATGGTTGTGGAACAGCCAATAGCCAGCTGGAAGGCCTGGGTGAGTGCAACAAGTTCAGCAACTTGAGCCAACTGAACACCAGGAAGAGGGCCTGAGGCCAAAGGTTCAAAAGGGGAGCATACAGCAAAGCTGGCCACTAGGGCTCCAATTGGGGAGCGGAAGCAGGAGCCATTGGTGAACAAAACAAGATTGCAAGGGATGTCAGAAAGATCCTGGCAAGGTTTGGAAAGCACAGAAATCTGCAATCATGGGGTTCACCATCAAAACAGATGGGAAGAAGGGATACAGCGCTCCCCTCAGAAGAGGGCAGCATCGTACAGAGATGTGTGGAGAGGACAGCAGAATAGCCTCATATTGTGTCAATTGAGAGGGGGAAAGAAACTTGGTTTTAGTATGAGAAAGTAAAGTGAAACTGAATGGGGAACAGCAACCACCAAGGTGTGACCTAGGACCAGGTCAGCTGAGTGGTCTACCACTAGGGCAGCGGCAGCAATGGCACATAAGCAGGGGGGCAGGCCTGCAGCTACAGGATCCAAGACAGCAGAAAAGTAGGCAGCCGGCCTCTGGGCATCACCAGAGGGTTGGGTAAGGACTCTGCGAGCAAAGGTATCCCTTTCATGACAGTAAAGAATGAAGGGTTTTGAATAGTCAGGAAGACCAAGTGCAGGGGCAGTAGACAGAGTTTGCTTTAGGGCTTGAAAAGAAAAATCGGCAGCAGGAGACCATTGAAGAGATTCAGGAGTGTTATGGAGATGGAGATCATACAAAGGACAGGTTAAAGGTGCGTAAGCAGGAATCTACTGGCGGCAAAATCCAGCCATCCCCAGAAAGGAGCGTATAGCTTTCTGAGTAGGTGGCTCCCTAGGTAGCTCAGTGGCTAAGATACTGAGCTTGTCGATCAGAAAGGTCAACTGTTTGAATCCCTAGTTTAGGATTCATGCATGAACAAGGGGATGGACTAGATTATTTCCAAAGTCCCTTCCAACTCTGTTACTGTTACTTCAAGAGTAGTTGGTTTAGGGTGTTGCAAATGGCTTGAACACAAGAGGAAAGTACAGACCGAGAACCATGGAAGATACGCGCACCTAAGTAGACAACTTCAGAAAGGGAAAGCTGGAGCTTCGATTTAGAGGTTTTATGCCCTTTAGCGGCAAGCTTCTGAATCACTTAAACTAGCTTCTGGTGAGGGGGAAGACAGTAGAAGATCATCCACATACTGAACCATTGTGGAATTCATAGGAAAGTCTGTGTCAGCCAAATCTGGGAAAAAATAGAAGGGGATTCACAATAGTCTTGGGGCCAACACCACCAGGTGAGTTGTAAGCCATCGTATTGAAAGGCAAATAAGAATTGGAAATAAATAATAAATAATATAATAAATAAATAATAAATAAAGAATAGATAGGGATACAAAAGAAAGAAGAAAGATCAACTACAATAAAATAGTGAGCGGAGGCAGGGATTGAGGATAAATGGTGGCTGGATTGGGAGCAGTGGGATATGATGGGATGACAATGGAACTGATTTTTCTGATGTGCTCAAACCTGTATTTACCTGTCGACTTCTTTTGCACAGGTAAAATAGGCGTATTGCATGGGCTGCATGTTGGAACCAAAATGCCTTGTTCCAGAAGGGATTCAATGACAGGACAGATGCCCTCCTGGGCTTCCTTAGAGATGGGATACTGGAGGATACAGGGAAGGGGTTTGGTGGGGTCGAGTTGGAGATGGGAAGGCTCCGCAGAGTAAATGCACCCAACATCATTAGAATGGGTAGACCAGAGAATCTCTGGAACCTTTGAAAGCAGGTCCTGTTGCATTTGGGTAAGTGCAGAGTCTGCAAGGGAAGAAAGGAGAAGCAGAAGAGAATCATCAGAGGGAGTAGAGAGGCAAGCGAGGAATGGGCATTCCATAGCAGAAGGAAAATCTAGGTAAAAGCCATCGGGTTGACAATAAATGGTGTAGCCTAGTTTACAAAGAAGGTATCGTCCTAAGAGGACGAGCACATTCACATTTGCAAACCAGTAGTGAAGGTAAGTGAATACCACCGCTGGATTTTTCCCCAGTCTGTTTTAAGTGGGCAGACCTCTGTGATATTTAAAAGCAGCTGTTTGCACAAATTATTTAACTCAGGTGCAGCAGGAGCCTGGTTGGGCCATGTGGTCTTATCGTTAAGTTTGTCCCAGACATCCTTGGGGCAAATCGCTAGCATCAGTTGGTTAAGGTCGGACCACGTGGGGTGTATGTATCAATGATGGTTTCCAATTCTTCCATAAAATTTAAAAGCTCCTCCCGAGGTTTAGGAAGGGAAGCAGCCATGACTCAAATTTCAGGCTGAGTCCAAGGGACACATACCTGCACAACCTTAGGGACTGCAATGCCATCAATGTTTTCAGGAGACCCAGGCATGGTTCATAGTGGAAACTGGCCAATCGTTGTCTCTAGAAGGTCTGGAGTAGCAAGGTTTTAGCAGTTGATGGAAAAACTCTTAGGAAATCATTCTGACATTTTAATATATAGCAAGTCATTTGAGGCCTACTATCATCTTGAGGCCTATATAGTTTTAACAAATTCAAAACTGAGTTTTCCTCCCCTCACACTACTATCTCCTGATGTTGCCCACATCAATTATTCTTAATTTCTTCTTTTTAAACACAGTTGCATCTGGTGTGATATGAGCCAAGTCTCTAACATATCGTATTTGGAAACCCCACAATATTTTAACCTGCTCATTTTTATGATTTTTGTTCAACTATATATTCCCACCAATTATTCATTACTGGTAATTTTTTACAGATGTTCCAGTGAATCATTTTGGCAATTGTATTATGTTGTTTATAATCAATTTGTATAATTTTCCAGTACAACCTGAGTATATGATCTAGCATTTCTTTTGTTTCTTTGCACAATCTACTGTTTAATGACTTTTCAATTCTAGCCTTGATCACATTATTTCAAATAGCTTGTTTTTGTACATCTAAAATCAAGCCTTCACTTTCTTTTTTTTAAATTCCAGTTGTAAGCCATTGCCAGGTGTTATCTTTATCCACTTTCCCCTTGATCCTTTGAAGAAATTGACTATCCTTTTCCTTGCCAGCATTCTATTCTTATTTTTATTGCATTATTTCAGTATTCATGTTTTGTTTCCTGCAAGTACAGTAAGTTTCAATTTTTTAATTGCCGCAATGCTTGTTTTCTTTACTGTCTTTTATGTAATCAGCCAATTTATGCTATTCTTTTTTGACAGTTTGTTTGACCTGAAGTAAGCTTCTTCCTACAGATATAATCTATCAACATCATTATGGAGATGTAATGCATAATGGATAGTAGTTATTAGTTTTCTTGTTTATCCAGTTCAGTTTATGTCTAGTTTATAATTCCAGCAGTGTATGATGACACAGGTATGGCCCAGGTATTGATGGTTTTGATGGTGTTTCCATCATTTAATTTAGTCTTTTATATCTGTGCTAAAAGTCTTTATATTTCTCAATGTCTGTATTTCGATTTCTAATTTTCCATAAAGCTTCAGATCTTCCATATAAAGCTAATGAGATATTTGATAGTATTTTTTGTTGTTTGGTAGCCAAGATTTGTTTTCTTCAAGACCACCAAAATGGAATGATAGTAATGACAAATAACAAGCATAATCATTTCCAACCAGCAATCATGTCTTCTACAGTACATGTCTTCCATTATTTTTTCTATAAGCATTCTAATGTTTTTACTGACACTAGTTGCTTCCAAACATTTGATGGTCCGACTATGTGGAAATGAATCAAAACACTTTTTATAATCAATCCAAACCATATGTAAACTGGTTTTTCAGCTTTTCTAATTCTCTAGAACTATTTTATCAAGCAAAAGTTGTATTTTGTGCCACTGGTTTTCTTTTTATTTCCTTTCTATTCTACTATTTTCTTCTAAATAATTTTGGATGTTGTCTGTTATTATGCCTCTGAGTAATTTAAACATTAGGCAAGCATGCTATTGGTGCATGGTTTCCTGGTGTCGGCCCTTTTGCTGGGCCTTTTTGAATCAGATAAGTTTTGCCAGTTGTTAATCAGTCATTGAAGCCTTCTTTATGCAATATTTCATTAAGATATTTATCTACAATCATATATAAGGTATCACATATTTGAGCCAAAAGACATGTAATTATTGATTTCCAGAAGTCCAATTTTTAATCCCTTTCGGTTGATTTTTAATCATTACTGCTACATTATTATTTTATCCATTTGATTTTTACTAAATTCACCTTCAAATTACTTTATCCATCTAGCATTTCTATTATAATCTTTTTGACTATAAACTGGATTGTTTTATTTTCCATTTGTTTTCCATTTTCAGAATTTCTATTTCCATTTATACTTGAATATAAGTATGCTGTCTATATTTAGAATCATCTTTTGTTCTAATACCTGGTTTTACTTAAACTGAATGACTTATGCCTCATTCCATTAAATTTTCTCCAGTCTTGCTAGTATTTGTTGCTTTATGGTTTCTAAAGTTTCTTCATTTTTCTGGTGCTAAGCCAATATTATTTATGAGGATTGTCTTGAACCTTAAGTCTTTCATTTTTGCTCTTTAAATTACTTGCTTCTGTTCTTTCCTTATCTTGTCTTTTGGGGGCACTACTTTCAATGCTGGCAGTCTTTGTCTTATCACTAATAATAAATTATCATTTCTGGCATCTATCACTTTGTCATAATTCTACATATGCCATAATCTTCTAATTCTACTTGTTGGGTGGGGTAGAGAGGTCAGTTTATAGGTTATTTCAGTGTTAATCTGTACTGGTTTTATTATTACTTCTTCCAAATTGTCATTTCTCTAGTTAATGTGAGTTTTTTTCCTTTATATTTGCAACTGTTACTATTGGAGTTTCTTCTACTATTCTACTATTGTTTTGGAGTCTTCCATTTTCACAGTTTTTCTGAATCTCTTCCAGTTCTGCATCGCTGAATATTTTATTTCTGGTAATGCATCTCCTCAAGTCTGCTAATTGTTATTCAATAATATTAGAGTCTGGTTAAATTATTTTCCAATGTTCAAACATTCACTTTAAACACCTTTGTTTGTTGGTTCTTGTTTATAATAGCAGCCCAAAATGATGTAATTTTCAAAGACATGTTTGTTTTATCTGTTCTTCTACTAATCCTACAGGCAGGGGTGAAATCCAGCAGGTTCTGACAGGTTCTGGAGAACCGGTAGCGGAAATTTTGAATAATTTGGAGAACTGGCAAATGCCACCTCTGGCTGGCCCAGAGTGGGGAGGGAATGAGGATTTTGCAATATCCTTCCCTTGCCATGTCCACCAAGCCACACCACGCCCACCAAGCCACGCCCATAGAACCGGTAGTAAAAAAAATTGGATTTCACCACTGCCTACAGGGCAACTAGGTTCTAGTTGCCCATCCATAGCTCCTAAGTCCCATTGCCCACTTGTTCACAGATATCAAGGAATGTTAACATCTGATATGGTTCATTGTAGCATCATTGTTAGAATTGCAAAATCATGTCAGTAACTTCTACAATATTAACAACAATTGTCATAATAACAACAAGGCCCTTGGGAAGAACTTGATATGTGGACAAAAATGGCAAACCTAAATATCTGGCTATGCACTACCCATAACAAGAAATACTCTCCATAGGTATCCTTTTGTCTTGGGTGAGGGGCTTGTGACACTTGATAAGATTGAAAACTATGGTCACAGTAACGCATTCTACCAGAAGTGTCATCCATGTCAGACAGGTCATAGCAGAAGAGCTGAACTAAGTGCATCCATCAGCCCATTTCATATGGTAGGGGAGGAAAAGAATCCTGAACCAGATTCACTTAACTTTAGCGATTTGATTAACAACTGAGGGAAAAAAGATAGCAGAATTGGGCACGATAAATAAGCACCTTGCTTAGCAACAGAAATTCCGGTTGCAATTGTGAAAGTCATTTTCAACTCCTAGCAACCACATATACACATACATGTATGATACACATGGATGATACACAGATAGGCCTGTTAATTGCAGAACTGGGCCTGTTTAAATATTTGCAAACCTTGGGAAATACCATCTGGTTGGCAGCTGCCCTTTTTTTAAAAAAATTTGATTTATATGCCGCCCTTCTCCGGAGACTCAGGGCGGCTTACAATGCGTTAAGCAATAGCCTTCATACTTTTGTATATTTTTACAAAGTCAGCTTATTGCCCCCACAAACTGGGTCCTCAATTTACCTACCTTAGAAAGGATGGAAGGCTGAGTCAACCTTGAGCCTGGCAAGATTCGAACTTACTAATTGCAGACAGCTGGAGTTAAATTGCAATGCATTAGTCTGCTGAGCTATCCAGGCTCCCTTTAATGTCTGTTCTGGTGCCAAACCACTAACCGGCTGACTTGTCCTGTCTCTGCAGCTTCACCCACCTTCACTCTCTTCTTTTCCTCCAAAGTAAAAAAAAAAAATGTTGGTGTAAATAAAGGACAGTGTCAAACTTTGCTCTTTTAAAATGCTGCTAAGCCAGGGCTTGGTACATTTAGGTTCCTATATCAAGCTAGAATGAAAGGAGAACAGTTGGAAGTCAGGACAAGGAGCAACCGGTGGTGTGGTGTGGTGTGGTGTGGTGTGGTGTGGTGTGGTGTGGTGTGGTGTGGTTTGGTTTGGTTTGGTTTGGTTTGGTTTGGTTTGGTTTGGTTTGGTTTGGTTTGGTTTGGTTTGGTTTGGTTTGGTTTGCTTTGGTTTGGTTTGGTTTGGTTTGGTTTGGTTAGCAAGGAAAACTCTATTCTCAATGCTGGAGTAGGACTGCTAGCCTTAAACTGTTTTTCCTTTTCGCAGAAAGACTGTATCATAACTGAAAGGTTTATCCAATAACCGTAAGCTTCCAGTTTGATTACAGGATGCTCACATTGCTAAAAAAGGAAAAGAACTGTACTTTTTAATGGGAAAAAAAATTCAGAGGAAGCCTTAGTGTTATGTATTGATACTTTTAAGCGGGAGTTTCAAACCTGCCTACGTTTCTGATTGGCTGACAGTCTCTCCAGGATTGTATATAAGGAGGACTGCAGCCTCTGAGTTTTTGCTGAAGTCTCACCATATATTAAAGAGCTGTTGTCACTTGCTTGCTTGTGCCTCTCGTCATTCCCGAACCACTTCATTGGCGACGAAGGTGGGATTGAGGCTACAAGAAGCCAACCAGTGAGACCACGAGCTTCAGCTAGGCGACGAGGCGAACCACAGGAGACATACCGGACATGTCTGCCTACGTTCCGCCCAAGCCTTTTGATCCGACCCGTGAAAAATGGGTCTCGTACCTAACAAGGTTTGAATGCTCGCTAGAAGCCAGCGACATGCAGGGCCTCTCGGCTAATCGAAAGAGAGCCCTATTCCTAAGCCACTGCGGACCGGACGTGTTCGAGATGGCCGAGTCACTGTGTGAGCCAACGCCGGTTCAAACAGTCTCATGGGACACCTTGATGGCAACTCTCCGGGCTCACTACGCTCCCGTCCCCTCCAAGTTCGTGCAGCGATACCAACTAAGGCAGCGCGTCCAACGAGAGGGAGAGCCGGTCAGCGTGTACATGGCCAGCCTGAGAAAAGCCGCAACTCATTGCGACTACAGAGACTTGGATGATGCGTTGCTTGAGCAACTGATCTGTGGTGTTCGGGACATTAGGCTGCAACGGCGTCTGCTCGCCAAGCCTGATCTGACGCTTGCCGGAGCCCTTGATGAGGCCAGGGCTCACGAAGCCTCCACAAAGGCCGCTGAAACGCTACAGCGTCCGCCGACCAGCAAAGACAGCCCCAAGTCTGCCCCGGTGCACAGAGAAGACGCCGGATCCAGCTCGGAGTCCGAGTCGGATGAGGACGTCTTCAGAACAGAGCACCGGAGAAAAGACACTGGCAGCCCCCGGCGAAGCTGTCCCAGCTGTGGCGGGCACCATGATAGACTGTCCTGCAAATACAGAGAGGCTATTTGCAGGCGTTGCGAGAAGAAAGGGCACTTGGCGCGAGTCTGCAGAGCCACTCTGCCCAGAAGACTCAAACCACGTGAGCGCCGCAGCCAACCGGAATCAGCGCGCCAGAAGCAGCCAACGAGAGAAGGCGGCGCGAAAAAACGGCGCGAATTTGAACCGCGAGATGGCCGCAGCATACACATCGACCAGGCCAGCACAACGGTCGAGGACAAAGTCAGCACGGTGGTCGAGATCAACGGAAGACCGTGTTCGATGGAGATCGACACCGGATCAGCTCTCTCCATCATGTCGTGGACAACCCTAAAGACCCTCCTGCCGTCGTTCCGGAAGGATCAACTCTCCAGACAGAGACTGCGCATCCTAGACTACCAGGGGAACCGAGTCCCCCTCGAAGGCGTGGGCACGTTCCGGGTCACCTACGGAGACTACGAAAGAGACCTGCCGCTGACCATCGTCACGAAGCAGCTGCCGAGCCTCCTGGGCATGGGGTGGTTCCGAGCCCTTGGCATGGGCTTCACCGGCGTCCACCTGATGTCCAAGTCAACCCTGAAAGACAGCCTCCTGTCCGAGTTCCAGGACGTTTTCGGGGACACATTGGGCAAGTATGTGGGGACCCCTATTTCACTAAACTTAGACCCCAACGTAGCCCAAGTAAGACTAAAGGCCAGAAGAGTGCCGTTCGCATTGAAACCAAAGATCGATGCAGAACTGGACAAACTGATTAAGCAAGGGGTGTTGGTTCCCGTTGACCATGCCAAGTGGGAGACCCCCATAGTCACCCCAGTTAAGTCCGACGGCTCAATCAGAATTTGCGCCGACTACAAGTGCACGATCAACAAGGCCTTGCAGCCGAGCGCCTATCCGGTGCCGATCGTGCACCATCTACTACACTCCCTGGGCCCCGGAAAAATTTTTGCCAAATTAGACCTGGCCCAAGCCTATCAACAGTTACCGGTCGACGACGCCACGGCAGAGGCGCAAACGATCGTGACTCATAGGGGTGCATCTAAATGCACCAGGCTCCAATTTGGGGTGAGCGTCGCACCCGGCTTATTTCAAAGCACCATGGAGCGCCTGTTGCAAGGACTTCCGGGAGTAGTCCCCTATTTCGATGACGTCTTAGTCAGCGCCCAAGACGAACACCAGCTAGGGGACAGGGTACGGAACGTCCTGTCCAGATTCAGAGAAGCGGGACTAAGACTTAAAAAGAACAAGTGCAGGATAGCGGTCCCCTCGGTAGAATTTCTGGGGTACAGGGTGGACGGCACAGGCATCCACCCTACCGAAAGCAAGGTGAGGGCCATCAAAAGCGCACCAGCCCCCAAATCCAAAGCTGAGCTCCAAGCCTTCCTTGGACTACTAAATTTCTACTCAATGTTCCTAAGAGATAAGGCCACGGTCGCTGATCCCCTTCACAAACTCTTAGGGAAGAATGTACCATGGGTCTGGGGGAAACCGCAAGCGGCCGCGTTTGAGGCAGTAAAAAAACTCCTATCTGAGGACAGTTTCCTGATCCAATACAATGCAGAGCTGCCGCTCGTCTTGGTTTGCGACGCCTCCCCCGTAGGAGTTGGTGCCGTCCTAGGCCATAGACTGCCGAACGGCCTAGAGGCACCCATTGCCTTCTACTCCCGAACTCTGTCCAGCACAGAACGAAACTATAGCCAATTGGACAGAGAGGCTCTGGCTGCGATTGCGGGGGTTAAAAAGTTCCACGAATACCTCTATGGCCGAAAATTCGAACTTGTGACTGACCATAGACCGTTGCTAGGACTGCTAGCAGGCGACAGGCCAACCCCCGCTGCCCTCTCCCCCCGTTTAACTAGATGGGCGATTTTCTTATCGGCCTACTCGTACCAGCTCGTCCATCGGCCTGGGCGGACCCTGGGTCATGCGGATGCCCTTAGCCGTTGCCCCCTTCCCGACCTGCTGGACAACCCAACACCAGAAACCTCCGTCCTGTTGTTGGACACGTTAACCTTGGGGCCCATCTCCTCCGGCGAGGTGGCGAAGGCATCAAATAGAGACCCTGTTATCCGGACTGTTATGGGTTGGGTTTTGAAAGGGTGGCCGGACAAGGTGGTCGGGGAGGAGTACCAAGGTTTTGCCAACAAACGAAATGAACTGTTTACGCAAGGGGGGTGCTTACTGTGGGGTGACAGAGTGGTAATTCCAGCAAAACTACGAGATAGAGTTTTAGAATTATTGCACGAAGGGCATCCTGGCATCGTTAGGATGAAGTGCTTAGCCCGCAGCTATGTCTGGTGGCCCAACATGGACCAGGTCATTTCCGAGTGGGTGGGGAAGTGCAGACCCTGCCAGGAGTCTCGCCCCGATCCCCCAGTAGCGCCCATCCGAGAGTGGGAGAAACCAAAAGGCCCATGGGGGAGGATCCACATTGATTTTGCCGGCCCGTTCCATGGCCAAACGTTTTTAATAGTAGTGGATGCCTTTTCAAAATGGCTCGAAATTGTATTAATGCCATCCACAACGGCCGAAGCGGTTATCAAGGCCCTAAGAAAGTTGTTTGCCACCCACGGCCTGCCGGATACCTTGGTATCGGACAATGGTCCCCAATTTACAGCAACCCTTTTCGAAGGCTACTTGGCCGGCCTGGGGATCCGCCATGCCCTATCAGCCCCATTTCACCCGGCTTCCAACGGATTGGCTGAACGATTTGTCAGGACAGCCAAGGAAGCACTGTCCAGATTAGACAATGGGGACTGGCAGGCCAGGATAGATCAATTCCTTGCGGTTCAGCATGCATCACCATGCACAGCAACTGGGAGAAGCCCAGCAGAGCTCCTCATGGGGAGAAAGCTCCGGTGCGTGTTGGACAGGCTTCACCCTAACTATTCGCACGAAAACTTTAAGGGTGAGACCTGTGGCTTAAGGCAGTTTCAGGTCGGGTCCCCGGTGTTCGCTCGCAATTATGCCAGCGGTCCTCTGTGGGTTGCAGGAACCATAGTGGGGATAACAGGCCCAAAATCATACACGGTGGATGTGGGGGTAGATAGACTCTGGAAGCGCCACATAGACCAACTGAGGAAACGGGTGGTTGGCGAGGCAAACATCAACGCAGACATGTCCGAGCCTAACTATGACCACTTCTCCAAAACAGCTAACTCAAGCCCGGGGCCGCGAGAATACTTAGCTGACAAGCCCTGGTTCCAGCGCCGCCCCAGCGAGTCGCCACTCCCAGCCGGGAATAACCACGCCCCGGACAAAATCCAGGAGGTTCCATTGGCGGAGCCGGGAGAGACAAAGAGTCCCTCCGACCAGCTCGACGCCTCACCAAACACTGAACTGCGCAGGTCAACTAGGGCGAGAACTCAGCCTAAGCACCTGCGAGACTTTGTTTGTACATATGTTAATTTTTGAGTGTTAGTGCCTTCTGGGAAGGGAGGGGTGTTATGTATTGATACTTTTAAGCGGGAGTTTCAAACCTGCCTACGTTTCTGATTGGCTGACAGTCTCTCCAGGATTGTATATAAGGAGGACTGCAGCCTCTGAGTTTTTGCTGAAGTCTCACCATATATTAAAGAGCTGTTGTCACTTGCTTGCTTGTGCCTCTCGTCATTCCCGAACCACTTCACTTAGGATTGCTCTGTAACAAGATTCATCACATTTCCCATTCTGCATCTGCCCTGAACAGCAGAGTGTCTCCTGACCACCCATTCCACTGCCATCCTGGATGCAAATAACTGTATTAGTCTATCTTTTCAGACTTAACATTGATATGTTAAGTCAGATGGTGTGATGGGTAGATGTCAGGACAAAATCTACAATGCATTTAGCACATGCAGTATGAACATAATTATAGTTGAATATCTAAAGAGGCATGCTTTCAATACTGACACATTGACAGAAATGCCCACAGGGCTGGGGTGATGCTGTGTCATTCTATGACACACTTGTTTGTCTTTAAAGGACAACAATGCTTTGCTAATGTAGAAAGTAATTAATTTGAGAAGGGGAAAAAAGGACAACCATAATCCATTTATGATGACACATAGAAAGGAGTTTAATTCTTGCAGCAGTGCTGCCTTTTCCGTTCTATTGCTGCATGCAAAGCTTGATAAATCAGGTCCTGGTTATTCAGGATGTTGTATTCGCTTAGGTTCACAAGCTTGTCAAAATCCTCATCTGAATATTTCAGGCAGTAAGTGGAATATGGGGTTTTGCAAGTAGAAACGTCAATATTGCCACCAGTCATATCGGCTTCGGAGCGCTTCTTGCCTAGAATAAATAACAAAAAAATGGAAGGTTATTTTATTATTGGCTTATTTCAGGAGGAAAAAAAAATACATTTAATGAAACGTTTTCAGCATCTGGACTTTATTCTTTAATCTAGCTTAATATAAATGAGCTCATTTGATCCTGTACCCATTGGTGCAATCTTATTTTTGCCAAATAAAGGCTGCAGTCATATAGAATTCAGCCTCTTCAGATTTCTCCTTCTGAGATCAAAGAGAGGTCTTCAAGTTCAGACAAGAAAATTCAACAATGCACTTCTCCCTTTATCACTGCCCATTGACTTCTGAGTTTGACTTGGTCCATAGACTTAGAACCTTGATGCCAGAAAGGTAAAGAGAGAGAGATTGGTAGATATCAGTCAAAGTGTATGAGAAGATATGAGACTAAGAGCATCAGAAAATCTGTCCCTCTCTCTCACTTCACAATGTCCCTAAATCTAGTCAATGATAAATTTTGCAGGGTTAGGAATTGCAGCTTCTTTACTGACTAACTGGAAGGTAATTAATATTGATGATGATGACCAAATAAACCATAGCCAGTTGCCTGATTACTACCAATAACTTACCAGGTGCACTATAATATTGGAAAGTATCATTCACTAATGGAAAGAAAACCAAGATGGGGCAACCAGAACCATCTGACTGATTGAAATAGTAGCATTCTTTCAGCTGTTTCCTGTCTTCTTCTGTTAAGACAACATTTGGAAATGGAATCCCTTGTTCTGTGTAGTATTTGCAAGCATCTTCTAGAGGCTGTGCTCATATAAAAATGAAAAAAAGAGATTTTATGAAAAATGAAAGAAAACAATTGTGAATATTATTATATTCACTACAATAAAACACCAACTATATAGTACCAGTTCAACAGGAAAGTTTGGGCTTTACAAATCCAAGATTTAGAAATTAAATGTGAGACTACTCAACAGAATAAGGTCATGGTGACATCTTTGCTTCTTATAATCTCAGTATTAGAACTGACAGCAAGTAAAAGTTGTAGTAATATAATACAATCATAAAAATTAACAATATCTGATTTTAGGATCTACATAGACTGCAGGCCATCGCAGCTAAAAACGGAGCTCAGGAGCCTATTTTCGCTGGAAGAGTGCTTGGACCACCACAGGTTCCCCCAACATGAATGATGTCAAGCTGGCCATGCTCACCCTTTTTCTTTTAAAAGCCTCTGACGATCCAAGCTGATTGCCTGTAAAAGCCTCTGACGATCCAAGCTGAGTTGCCTGATCAGCAGAGGCTTTTTTCTTTTAAAAATATTTTTTCTACAACCTCTTTGGCCAAAGAGGTTGTAAAAAAATGCTTTTAAAAGCCTCTGACGATCCCAGCTGAGTTGCCTGATCGGCAGATGCATTTAAAAGAAAAAAAGTCTCTGTCGATCAGGCAACTCAGCTGGGATCGTCAGAGCCTTTTGAAAACATTTTTTTACAACCTTTTTGCCGAAGAGGTTGTAAAAAAAATGGTTTTAAAAGTAAAAAAAAAAAATTGGCCACGCCCACCCAGTCACATTACACCCCTCCACCAAGCCATGCCCACAGAACCGGTAGTAACAAATTTTAGATTTCACCATTGCATGTACATGTATACATCCGAACTAGACTGTGTTGCTTCTCTGTGTCATATAATATATGTGGGTTTATGGATAATTCTTTCTTTCTTTTTTTCTTTCTTTCTTTCTTTCTTTCTTTCTTTCTTTCTTTCTTTCTTTCTTTCTTTCTTTCTTTCTTATTTATTTTGTCATGTTTTTGTACTTTGGAAGTGGTGACCCTTTGAGAGCTGTATGCAATTAAATTTCATTTTAATGTATGCCAATTAATGTACATTTAAAGTGACAATAGTTATTCTAAGTTATTCTTTAAGTCATTCTAAGTTTTGGAGACTAAGATAGAAATAGATCCGAAATAGATCTATCTTAGTCTCCCAATGGGCAGCAGAGTGTTTGCTGGCTGCCAGAAAAAAAAGCCTAGAAACTAGTGGATTGTGATTTCACTGAACTAGGGCTGCATAAAAAAATCTTGGTTTACATAGGAAGAACCTGGCTAAAGAGAAATACATATACATACATACATACATACATACATACATACATACATACATACATATGTTTTCTGACGTTTTCGCGGGTGTTTGTATGTAGCTTATTTTGTTATTTTGTCATTTGTATTATTGATTGTTGTTGTAAGCCGCCCTGAGTCCTTCGGGAGAATGGCAGCATATAAATTGCAAAAACAAACAAACAAACAAATAAATAAATAGGTCTTTGGTTATTCGGGTTTTCTCCCGCATAAAATTGGAAGTGTCTTGGCGACATTTTGACGAAGTCTCATTCATCATCTGCAAGCTGGTGTTTTCAGCTTCGTGCTTCTAGGAGCAAACAGCTGCGATCACACATTGCTCCTAGAAGCACGAAGCCTGAAGATGTCGAATGAGACTTTGTCGAAACGTCGCCAAGACACTTCCAATTTTACGTGGGAGAAAGCCCAAATAACCAAAGACCTACACACACACACACACACACACACACACACACACACACAGGAAGAATCCATTTAATTAAACATATAAAGAAACAAAAAACAAAATGCTGGCAACCTCACAGAGAGTCCATTTCACTAACAGTCATACAACTTTCTAGTAGGCTCCATGCTATCATGAGATCCCCAAGTTAATTCTCAAAGGAATGTTTTCAGGGTTTTTCAGAGGCCACCAGGCTGGGGCCACCCTCACCTCAGGAGGAAGTATAATTTGAGAAATAAGATAAATTAATAAATAATATAGTACTGGAAGTAGAGAGAAGCAACTAATAGCAGACAAGATAGTTTTCTCATGACTGGAAGCAGGAAAGTCCAGGTTGATAGGCATGACTGTGACACAGACTGTGACTGTGCAATAAAAGCCCATCGCCTTTGTCCTTATTTACATGTGCCTCACGTGTAATATATGTAAAAAAGGAGCAGGGCTCTAACTGTGGCCACTTCTCTCCCCCTATGGACACCCCTTACTGAAAGGGCTAATGTTTACTCTCTTTTATTTCAGTTTTTATCTTTTAAAAGAGTAACCCTTCTCTCATTTGGAAGTCAGACTCATTGAGCTTTATGGTAATTCTTTCAGAATGCACACGTATACAATTGCATAAATATAGTATGTTTTCAGATATGTCTGCAATCTTTTCTTTTACTATTTAAAAAAAAAAATTCCACCTGTGGGCAAATTCCACTGAGATTGTTATATCTATTAAATGCATTGTATAGCTTCTACCATATATATATATCAGACATAAGCAAGCAAGCAATAAATAAAATATATTACCAATGTTTGTGAACCTGCACTGAAGCTCAAATGCAGGATGACATCCACTTTCCTCTCTAGCCTTAAGAGTGGTGGGCAACTTGTATTGATGAAAAATCCAGCATCCACCAGGCCCAGGTGATCATCATATTCTGTTAGCTGATTGGGACAACAATCCAATGTAGTAGCTGCAAAGGAAACACATTGCTTTGACATCTGGAAACAATGTGATTTTCTACCATTTAACTACATTAAATTCAAAGTTCTTTGAGGAGTTTTACTCATCCTTTCGGGTGTACCAAAATATAGCTTATGATTTGCTGTGTGTTGAATATGCTCCTCCCTTCAAAAGTTGTCTATTTAATTCTAAAATTTAAAATTTAAATTTAAAATTCAACAATCACAGACCATGAGTTATAAGCAAATCCAGAAATTATTTTAGTGTGCTATGCAAAAGAAATTGTGCAGTGTGTAAATTCTATGTTTATATTAACTTTACTAATATTGGGTACAATAAGTATTGCATAGGAGTAAATGACAGTTGAAGTACGGTATGTATAGGTTGGTATAAGAAAAAAACAGCACTACTTTTAAAATGTATGTATTTATGGGAAACCAATAGAACTCAATGTTTATATAAAACCAATGCTTATTAAGGTTCTGAACGTATGTTTCTATGTTCGAATGATAAGTGGACTTCTCTTTGCTATATCTTTTCTCTTTGCTATATCTTTTTTCTTAAACCATTTTTTATCTGAAGGGTAAGATGATGGGCTTGTCAGCTAGAAAGCTGACAGCCCAAGGGCAAGACTCAAGTGCAATGCAACCGAGTGAGGTCCCATTGCTTGCCTAGCTCCAGCCAACCTAGCAGTTTGAAAACATGCAAATGTGAGTAGACAAATAGGTACCACTTCAACAGAAAAGGTTATCGCATTCCATACTTTCATGCTGGCCGTGATGACGGAAACGTGTCTCAAACAATGTCCTATGCTGAGAATTGGAGATGAACACCATCCTCTTGAGTCAGTCACGAGTGGACAGGGGAAACCATTAAACTTCTAACCTTATTATTATTTATTATGTTTGTTGCCCATCTTACTGTGAGGCAACTCTGAGCGTCCACTTCTGGATCATAGCCTAAAGTAGCATATATGAATGATAGATAACATTGTAACATTGTTATATATTCCCACAACATTTTTGGCACAGTCCCAAAGTCTTTCTAAAATTTGCTACTCATTAGTCACTTTGCTTAATGCAATGGAACGGAGATAATATACAATATATGGAGAATAATCAGCAATCAGATTACTAATAGTTTTTAATCTGGGAAGGTATGGCCCTTGGCATGCATTCTGAACCCAAATTCAGACCCAGACTCAACCCTGTATACCTCCAGCCTAGGATTTTAATCCCAAATGCACTAATTTAGAAATACATTTTAAAAAGTCTAATCCGAACACCAGGTTCATGATGGTTAGAAATCATATGGGCTGTTCACCTTTCCATCTATGAAAATGCGTCTCCTCCATGTAGCTGTCATGCATCTGAAAACCCTTCAGAAAATTGTGATACTGAGCAACAGCTAAGCGATCTGTCAAAACCCCACGAAGTTTCGTGGCTAGACTTCCAGGTGGGACGAACATGCGGCTTTTTAGCTCATAGGGCTTTGTAGGTAAGTGTGGGTCTTCATCTGCAACGAGGCACAAAGAATAAGATATTTTTCTTTCCTAATTCAAATATGTACTATCTTTTTGAAAGAATTGAAGATTAACCAAGAAATGAAAAGAGACCGAGGCAAGGACTTATTTGGTGGATTTTTAAAATTTGAAAATAAAATGGGAGAAGGAAAGTCTGGATCGAGATTCAATCCTATAATGGCCACTTGATAAACTAGAGATTAATCTTAGAAGCAAAAGAAATGGATTTAAAATTGACTTATTTGATCAGGGTTAAAATATGGAATGTTTTATAAAATTCCGGAAACCCTTTATAGACTTTTTGCTGATATTTGGACAGAAATGACAATGATTTTTATACCTATGAATACATAAGGGTTGTACAATGGGAACAAGTCAATCATGTATGTAAACACATAGGGAGTGTGGAACTACTAATTTGCCTGTACTTGTTTCAAGGAAGATCAGGAATCACGTCTTTAAATATTCTTTTTTTAATTTTTTCTTTTCACACTCTGTATATTTGTCTTTTCCTTTTTATAATGTTTATATGTCTTTTACTACTGTGGAACTCTAATAAAAAGTATTTTAAAAAAAAGATTAGGTATGTATAACAAATTTTCATTTCAGTTTCGGAACAAGCCTGTATGTTCTGACAATAGAAGTAAATTGAAACTTGGAAATATTTTCTTGTTATTCACCCTAAGGCAGGGATCTCCAACCTTGGCGACTTGATGACTTATGGACTTCAATTTCCAGAATTCCTGAACCAGCATTGCCAATGGATTTTGGCAAAAATATATAAAATAAATATATGTTTAAACATAACCTGAAGTGTTTTGAAGAAATTGCTTCAAGATTGGAACAAAACATTCACAGTATAAGACCGCTCATGGTACATGTGCGTACAATGGTCAGGAACCGAGACCAAACTGGGTCAGTCACTGGGGCCAGAGGTTTAATCATCCACGCTTTCAGACTCATGCTGGAGCCCATCTTTAGGGAACTTCTCTCTAGCAACCTGCACTCTGCTAGAGAAGTTCCCTGCTAGAGAGAAGTTCCCTGAGGATGGACTCCAGCACGAGTCTGAAAGCTCAGATGATTAAACCTCTGGCCCCAGTGACTGACCCAGTTTGGATCCTGCAACATTATCCTGGGACACATATATTCACTTTCATTGGTGACATCTGTGGTGAGGGCTCAAAATGAATTAGAACGCAAATGCAATGTCACGACCCAAGTCCTGGTCCTTTTCTACATGCATTGGCATTGTACGCATACCCACAATGAATGGGTCTTGTACTGTGATTTTGTGTCTACCATCTTGTCCAGTTAGATCCCTTCTGAGCATGCAACTGGGTTTCATTAGCAAGCATGCAGCCATCATTTCTGATCCATCTCTAACTTTACATTTTACATTTCTATCTAAAGACTAGTAGCAGTATGGCTGTCCTGATATTAGGGTTATATTTCTCATGAGGTTCAGTTCTCCTTTAAGACTACAGTACCATAGTGTCTTTTGCTAAGATAGACTTGTGGTTATTGAAATCATTTAAAGGAAAATATCCTCAAAATAATTCATTTCTGGATTGAATATAGAGTAGCTTCACACATGCTGCTAAACTGTGGCTTGTGTATCTATGATTTACTGAATAAAACCACAGTTGGCTGCTGCAGTTCCTTCCTGCAACACACTAAACCATATTTTACAAATAACAATGGCTTAGCCTACACAGCCTAAACCAAACAAGCCCACATGAAGTGTGTGAAACAGTAGTGGCTTTCAATTTCAGCCGCTACCGGTTCGCTTGTAGGCACGCATGCACGACGCTTCTGTGCATGCACAGAGTGGTCCAAGGGGGTGGGCAGAGCCTCCCGCCGCCGCCGCTACTGGTTTGCCTGATCCAGGGCGAACTGGTAGCAACCTACCATTGGTGTGAAGTCAACTAATGATTTAATTCTTTTAATTATCTTAACTTTTGTATTTGTATGTTTTTTAATTTTGGCTGTTCACCGCCCTGAGTCCCTCTGGGAGAAGGGTGGTATACAAATTAAATAATTAAATAAATAAATAAAACTATAAAATCTTGTCAGGTTTCCCCTCCCCCAAACTGTATTGGTTTAACAATGGAAATTCAGACAAAGCAGAAACAAGAAAGATACTCACCAATATCTATAAATTTATCTTGAGTCCATTGATGCCAGAATTCTTCTGAACTGTTAACTTTATTCCAAATATACAACAAGTTGAGTGAAAATATGCTACTCCACATACCTATGGGGGAGGAGAATGGTATCTTTACTGGCAACCTAAAAACAGTTCAGTTGAGAATTGTCCTGTCATTCATCTGACCCAGATGATTTCCCTTCATGTGTTAGTTTTAGTTTTGTTTCTTTTCTCTAAGAACTCAAAGCATTATGTATAGCCATTTCTCCATTCTTCACTCATAACAACAACCCCAGAGACTGAGGCTGCACTTGAATCTGGCTCTTCCCTAGTTCCTCATTTCTGATTTCTCCATAACAGAGACCGTGCCTAAATTTATGTTTGGAATGCCTGTGTGAAAAATGGGCATTTAAAGAATTGTAAACAGTTGTAAACAGAAGGAAGTGATCAAGCTGGAAGCTACTGCTAATAGTTAATGAAATATTTACTACCTTACTATGTTCTGAGTGGAAGTAGAAGGACACTCATACTCATAAATGTTTTATGTGCTAGGTTTGGGTATATATTCACATGCAGAAAGCTGGGACACTCATACTCATATTATCACAAATAAATAAATATCATAATTTCTTCATTATCATGGTTACCTAGAGGCATCTATGTTCTCAGCCTGTATTTTCTTTTGGAAGCTTATATTATTTGCTTGAATCTGGCTTCAGAAGAAAGCCAGAAGTCTATATTTCTCATGTATATCTCCCTCTCCTCTTCCCCTTTTTCAAATTTATTTGCTGCCCGTCTTGAGATTCAAGGTGACTCTGATAATTAATTAATTTTGTCCAAAACAAAAAGACTGATAGGTTCATGTTAATAATCTTAGAACAGCCAAGAGTGGCAATGTATGGTCCTCCAACTCTCCTCATCCCTTTGACCATATTGCTAGGCCTAATGGAGATTGGAGTTCTACAACATCTGCAGGACTTGATGTTGACTGTCCTTGAACTCATGAATCAGATCAGGGACCCACCTATGAGATGCTAAATAATAATATCTTGATATTTCTATCAGATAATTGATCACATCACCATGAAGATAGCACAACCGGGTTTCTGGAAGCTTCTTTATCAGGCGGCCCATGAAAAATTCACTTCCAAAGTCCTCAGGATGCACGAAGGCTCCATACTTCAGAAATCCCACCTCATAGGGTGTAAACTCTAGCCATTCTGGGGAAAGAAGAAAGAAAAAATAGTACCTGAGCACTCCTAATTGTAAACAAATGTAAAAAAACCTGAAAAGCAAAAATAATTTCCATCGTGCAAAGAGGGACAGCATTGGGGAGAGAAACTTAAAATTATCCTTCTACTGGCCATACAAACATTTTCATTGATCACCATCCTGAATCATCTTATTGTGTTGACTGCATCCAAAGAGTTGCAGGAGAAGACAAATATACTCTTTCAAGTCCTGTGGGAAATTCCAGAATTATATACAATATACACACAGAAAACAATGTTACTGGAATTAGACATTAAAATGTCTAAATGCCTTGGTTAAATATTGTGCTAAACAATTGAAGCTTGCTTGCTTAATTTGGACCTGTCAACGTCTAACCATTCTATCCCAACCATAGATTGGTAGTCAACCAATCTACTTTACAGAATTATTACAGGCATAATCAAAGAGAAGATCAGCTGCCTTGAGTTTAAATTAGTTTAAATTACAATGTATTTTAAGTTTACATTGAAATATATTTAAATTTTAAATAAATTTGAAGTGCATTGCTTTAATAAGTTGTTTGTTGCTTATAGTCACTTGGATCATAAAAGCAGTTTATAAATTCAACAAATTAAAAGAAAAATTTAAAATTGGCGGGATATAAAGCTTGCAAACAAAATAATGAAAAGTAAACCACCTTGGCTTTTGAATTTGTTCTTGGTTCTCAGTAACAAAAGAGTATTTCTTGTTGAACCCCAATTTTTTTAAACCCAGATTTTTAATGAAAGGGCTCTTTCTTTCTTTTTCCTACATGCATGTATAGACAAACAGTTAAATGAAGGAGCTTAAGCTTTATGAGAACATGAGGTATATTTATTTGCTTAGGAAAGCAAAGGCTGAAATACTCTCATGCTATTTTATTTATTTGTTCGTTTATTTGGTTCCTTTTTAATCAGTGGAACCATAACTTTTTGAAATGCAAATACACAAAATAATATTTAAAAATCTTAGCTGCTTTAATGCTTTGTCACAAAGGATGGCAGGCAGAAATAACTGAAATTATATGCCCAATTACTTAACAGTACGTTGAGAAAACCAGTTTGGTTTAATGGTTATGGCTTGAAACCACAAGACTATGAGTTCTAGGCCCTCCTTAAACACAAAGCCAGTGGTTGACCTTAGCCAATTACTCTTTCTTAGCCCTAAAAACAAGGTAATGGCAAACTGTATCTGAAAATCTTTCCAAGAAAATTGAAAGGACTTGCTCAGACAATTGCTAAGTCTGACTTAAAAGTACAAAACAAAACAAAACAAAAAGTAGGGGAAAAAATAGAAACAAGCCCACCATTTTGATTATACCTTCTAAATATATATCAGTAAAATGCAACCACAGCTCAATAGAATGCATCTTCAAATAAGTGGAACTAATGGTTGGATTTCCAGCCTTCATTTTTTAGATCCCTCACCTAAAATGAGTTCATCCCATCAAATCAGCTTCATTACAAATATATACGGGAGATAGGATGATCTCATATTTCATAAAGCAAAATCAGCCTCATTCTGTATCTACATATAAAATAAATATAAACAGTATGTAGATCAAGTAATAATCAGATGTAAATATTCGAGGATGTTTACTTAAAATTTGAATATTTGACTTTTGAATGGATGGATGTTAATATTGGCAATACTGTGGCAGCTAGTTGCGATGCTAGATTTCTATAGGAGGTGAATTTTAAGAAACATACTCTACCCACATATAAATATCTTTTTAAACTCAAGCTTGCCTCCTAGTGACTTCATGGAATATGGGTGTAACTTCATTGGCAATAAAACTGAAGTGGTTTGCCATTGCCTCCTTCTGGAATTCCTTTTATTTTGCCACCTAGTCTACAATTTAAATCTTAACCAGGTTTGATTTTGCTTAGCTACTTGGAGATCATCCAAGGTTGGTTAGAGACTGCCATCTATGCTAATAACCAGGAGATGTAATCCTGTCATTCATATTCTGTGGCTCCAAATGGATGTAAAAGCAAAACTCATTTTGTTATAATAAAAAAAAAACACCAATCTCTCTCTTTAGTGTTATCAGTCACCTTTGAAGTCTTGAGTGCTGTACTTGTCCTTGATATTAATAGTTACATAGATGGGCAGAGGGTTTTGTCCATTTATCAAAGATTCTCTCTGCTCTGAAAGCCTGTGATTATCTTTCTAATTGTAAAGGACAAAAAACAGAAAAGTTATGGAATAGGTACATAACGTAACAAGCAAAAATACATAAATACAAGTGGAAAATCATCTTAATATTAAAGATGCTTAAAGCAACCCGTATAGGATATAGGGTATAGGATAAACCTAAATATAACAATTGAACATAAGTGGGTGAAACAGAACACCTTGGCTACTTGCAACCCAAATTAATGTTTTTACTATTAATGTAACAGAATATTTACTTCCAAGCTTTATCAAATAGTGGTATTTAATAAACTAGCAATTGGTGTTCTAATTAGTGTATTATCACAACATTACTCTTTATATTTAATAAAACCTAAACCTAAACCTATATTTGTATAACATAATTCCCATAATACTTAGGAAATGAAAAAAAAATATTAGACTATACCCCATCATTTAACAAATACTCTATGACGAGTCCCCAGAGATCTATAAAAGTTGTCGGGAAGCCCTCCTGTTTCCTTTGATTCAACTGTTGATAGTAGTACTTCATACGGTTTGGGGTGAACATTTCCAACTTGCTTTTGGTCACTTGTTTCTTAGCCTCCTGTATTTTTTCATGTAGATCGTTCTGGGACCAGTAAGCATCCCTGTATAGATGTGCCATGGCCCTGAAAACACACAATGCAATCAATGAGAAATATACCAAAAATTAAAAGTACTTACAAATGTGTATAAAACGATACTCTGAGACTAGCAGCAATACATTTCTAATTTCTCCGCAGTGTTTCTTCAGTCAAATTCTCATTAAGTTTATGCCAACAAACTACAATTTGGGTTTATAGATGTGGCTAGATACTAGGAAAATAATTTCCTATTGGTATGAGTAACTCAGCAAAAGAAGCAGAGTCCCTTTCACTGGATAAATTCAGTGAAAATCTGATTGAAAATTTTAATAAGGATTCCTACATTAAATGTCTCATTTCAACTGGATGGTTGGCCTATCACAGCTCCATATAAAATTAGATAGTTTTGAATAAGCCAGCAATTTTTCATATTGTTCAGACGTTTTTCAGACTTGCAAAATTGCTCTCTATGATGCTACTAGTGTTTTTGAAAATACTTAAATGATTTAAGGATAAAGACAAATAATAAAGAGTATTTGAAAACATCTATAAAGTTACATAATGACACACTTATCTAATAAAATGAAAATAACCAGTATAAAAATACAAATTTGGTTTTAAACATGCATAAACACAAAAAACATCCATATTTGATTAAAATACAGAGATCTTTAAAAAAATCATTGAGAAAGTCTCATAGCTCCATATGTATTGACAGAGTGAATAACAGTGCTTCTAAATGTAAACAATTGCTAGATGGAGTTGACTGTTTTTAAAACAATTAGGTGCCAGATTATGAGGGTATCCTGCATGTCTGAGGCTGATCATCTTATTTTGGGCTTTCTTTTCCAATTCATTTTTGAAATGACCCATAGGATTTCAGAAGTTTACTACAAAAGTCAAAACCATGAATGACTGGTCCAGTGGTGAAATGTAAAATTTGTTACTACCGGTTCTGTGGGCATGGCTTGGTGGGGGGGAGGTAATGTGACTGAGTGGGTCTTTTTTTTTTTTTTTACTTTTAAAACCATTTTTTCTACAACCTCTTCGGCTGAAGAGGTTATTTAAAAAATGCTTTTAAAGCCTTTGACGATCACAGCTGACTTGCCTGATCAGCAGAGGCTTTCTTTTTTTTTTTAAAGCCTCTGATGATCCCAGCTGATTTACCTGATCGGCAGAGGCTTTTTTCCCCTTTAAAAACATTTTTTCATGTTGTAGAAAAATGCTTTTAAAAGCCTCTGATGATCCAAGCTGAGCTGCGCGATCATCAGAGGCTTTTTTTTTTTACCTTTAAAAGTATTTTTTCGGCCAAAGAAGTTGTAGAAAAAATGCTTTTAAAAATTTTAAAAAAGCCTCTGATGATTGCGTAACTCAGCTGGGCAATGTTGGGGGGGGGGCGAGCAGAGATTTTTGCTACTGGTTCTCCAAACCACCCACCTCCATCACTACCAGATCAGGCAATCTGGTCTGAATTGGGAGCATTTCATCCCTGGACTGGTCCCAGGCTAGCACTGACCAACCAGCAGAAGCCAGCAGGAAGTTCCTAGCCACACCACTTTCTCAGATTTGGAAAAGTTGGACTGTTTTTTGGTGTAGAAAGCTACATAGAGGAAAATGTGCATTGGCCATTCTTAGAAGATACACAACACGAAGATACAAAAAATGTAGCATGGTAGCATTTGTGGAGTAGTCGTGTATATGCATCTATTTGAAAAATGCAGATGAAGTGATTTGATGCATTAATAAATGCTTTAAATGCTCTTATAGAAATAAAGGGGCCAAAGAGATTGGAAGTTGTTGCACACACTGTATAATAAAAGCAGAGGAGAAAAATAAAAGTGAGATTATTCATAATCAATAAGATTATACGAATATAAGAATGTCTACATAGCATTACTATAGATTTATGTAAATCCACAATGATGTTAGAAGTATTACCATGTTACTTCTCTTGTATTAAATTATTCCCAACAATCTATCATGAATTTTTACTTACCATGAAGTTCCAGACAAGCCAGACATGTATGTTACACAATCCATAATATTCAGTTTTTTGAGTGCTCTGATAGAGCCAAATGTTGTTGTGTATGACCTTGTCCCACCTCCAGTTGTCATGATTGCCACCACAGGAACCTGGGAAAACAAGGACATGACAAATAAAAAATAAGCACAAAATAGAACCTGGATAATAAATGTGTGGTATTTGGAGGACAAGGGTTAGCCTTGCACTTACCTGAGTGCCCCTTTGTATATTCTACCTCAGATTTCTCAAACTTGACAGTCTTAAAACATGCTGGCTGGGGAATTCTGGGAATTGAAGTCCAAATAATCTTAAAGTTGCCAAGTTTGAGAAACACTTGAATATCTAAAGAAGACGTATATAACCTTGGCATTCAGTCACTTGAAAAAAGGGGACTCAGGTTTTTTATAACACCCAAAACAACACTCACTGTCAGTTCTTGAGAACTTGTTCCTTCACATAACAGTAAAATACATTCAAAGAAAGTTTATTGTTTAATTATGAGAAAGATGTATATATCTATATCTCATTTCTTATTTTAAAAACCCAGATTGCAGTAATAAACTAAACAATTCAGAAAAAAATGATAAAAACACAACAAAGATAATCCAAAACTGATAAGCATAGGTAATGACTGAGAGAAAACTTGTCGGAAATAGAATAAATTGATTTTCTTTAATGTTAAGAAACATCTGTCAGCAACCCACATACCTCGTGATCTTGCAAGTCATAATCTAGCTGGAGAACCTGCTTCAAAGCTTGAGCAACAATTCTTTTTCGCTTACACAAGAACTCTTGCTCTTGTGAACAGAGATCATACCCCAAGCGCACATCTAGGTCTCCTGGGCAGGAACAATTACTAAGACATAAAACAGAATTTAGAAACTTTATCTCAATATACAAGATACCTATGATCACACAAAAATGTAATAAAACAAGAGATGGTTTAAAGCAGGAATGTCAAACTCGCATTGTCACAGAGGCATCACGTGACATATCAGGACTTCTTTCCCCTTCGCTAAACCAGGTGTGGGTGTGGCCAATGCGTGATGCATCCGGCCAACTGGCCGTGAGCTTAACAGCCCTGATTTAAAGTGACCGATCACTGTCACAATCTATGAAATAGCTGTTCACTGTTCAGGTATTCCACACAATACACTGCACATCTCAAAAGTACTTTTAGATAGTACTCAGGTATAGACATCATAACAGGTACCTTAAGAAGATTAACAAAATGGCCTCCTGTAATGAAAAGGGAATTCCCTCTTCACAATCTTTTCAGAATGGAATCGGGTAGAAAAAAATGGGTTGCCCTGCATCTAAGAGACATGTGAACTAAGGCTCCATGGTGTTAACCTATAGTGAATGCTTCATAATTTATTATTTGATTTTAGTAACATTCATTAGGAATGGCACACATTAATAGATACAATTTGATATTGCTAGCACGTAAAGGACGTGTCGGGGGGGGGCTGGATATGGTGCATACATTTCTGCATCCAGTTGCTGCATTTCCCCTCCATGAAACTTTCTTCTCTTTTATCCAACCTAAAAAGGTTTCATGTAAGGAAGTCCACACATGGCACTTGCTATTTCCTTCGGCAAGAAAGAAGATTCTATATGTCCTTTCTTCATACAAAGTAACCCAAAGAGTAAAGGGGAAAGTGGGATTCTGGGGAAAATGTTTCCCTTCCCCAAAGTCTCTCTCCTGAGATCATTAAACTTGGATTAGGTCCACTTCCTGGCCATATAATTTATTAATGAAGATTTAACATTGAATCATTCTTAACATCTGAAGGTGTTAGGTATTCATAAAATAAAATGCGTACTTATTTTTGCTTTAATATGACTCTGAAATTACTTTTCAGTTGAGCTGTAAGGGTTTTTTTTCTTTTTTCTTTTCTTTTTTGTTCTCTTGGGATTTTAAATATTTCAGCAGTTTTAGAAATTTAAAATATACTATTTTTAATTTGAATGTCTGTTTCTTTATTTGATTTGTTTGGTATATGTTGGTGGTTCAGCATCTGAGAATAAGATCTGAGATCTTATTTTTTTTAAAAAAAAATCTTGCTTTAATGGTACATGAACCTTTTTCACTATGTGCACAATTTTGTCAATTGTTTATTAAACTAGTTTTTTTTTTAAAATTCTTCTATACAGTGCAAAAAGTAATCTGGCTATGTTGTATTTAACTGTATCTTATTTGATGTTCTGCTTTCCTAGAAATTTGTACTCAATTACTACTAACCCCACTTTTGCCTTGTGCAGTCTTTAACACCTTAGGGCTATCTGGCAGCCCAGATATGAAAAGTAACAGTGATATTAATTATTGGTGCTTCTTACCAATCATTCACTTTTACGTGCAAATTGTATTTTTTTTCCTGAAAAACAGAATGTAAACATGTAAAAATCACAGAGGTAATGTATTTTCACTTTAAATTAAATAAATTAAATAAATTAAATAAATTAAATTAAATAAAACATTAGCTGCACTCTTTAAACTGCTATTAAAATAATTATAAAAGTTACTTTTCTTCAAAACATAGTGACTCAAAGTATTTCCCAGAAATAATTTGAATAACTTAATTTCTGTGTAAAGGAACAAGGAGTGGGTTGACAAGTCCTGAGGCTGAAAGTCAGTTTAAAATCCAGCAATGTAGCTACTACAAGTAGTAAACCAATAATGGCAAAATAGTTTTTATTTCATGAAGGGTCATTTTGGGGGATTTCCCCACATTTGCACAAGGCTAGAAGAAATTATCCTAACTATGTGATGAGCTAATTCACATGATTATGAACTGCCCACCTCTACTCTTTAATTGTTATATTTCTAGACTAGTACAAAAGTTTCCAGAGCATCTAAAACAGGGGTGCCAAACTCAATTTCATGAGGGCTGCATCAGGATTGTGTTTGACCTCAAGGGGCAAGGTTGGGCATGGCCAGTTTGACGACACTCAGGCCAGGGATGCCTGTGGTGCCAGTGAAAATGGCCTCCCAATCTCTGTTTTCAGATGGCACAACCTCCTGCAACTCTGCCAGAAAAAACGGAGCTTGGGAGGCCTGCAGGAGGCCGTCCCAACTGAAAATGGAGATTGGAAGACCATTTTCACTGGGAGAGGCACTGCGGGCCGATCCTTTGCTGTTTCCAGGGTGACCCCACAGGCCAGATGTAAGCACCCCATGGGCCAGATCTGGCTTGCGGGCCTTGAGTTTGACAGCTCTGATCTAAAATATTTTGGTTTGTCCTCATTGTATTCCAAAAATTTCAAGTATGGTTAGAATACACAATTTTGCATTTTCTGATGTCATAATCCAATGGAAATATTTCTCAGACCTAAACTTTGTTGTAAATGTAGTATAGATGACTGTAGATAAGGAAATAAAAAAGGAAGTGAAAGCTTCTCCTTATGATGGCGCAGATAGCCTTGGTGGTGCAGCGGACTAAAGTGTTGTTAAGTGCCAGCTGCCTGCAATTACTGCAAGTTCAAATCTCACCAGGCTCAAGGTTGACTCAGCTTCCATCATTCTGAGGTAGGTAAAATGAGGACCCGGATTGTGGGGGCAATAAACTGACTTTGTATAAAAAGAATACTGCTTGGGGGGGGCCGAAAGCCCTACTAAAGCAGGTATATACAAAAGTATGAAGGCTATTGCTTAACGCATTGGAAGCTGCCCTGAGTCTCCGGAAAAGGGTGGCATATAAATCGAACCAATAAATAAATAAATAAATAAATAAATAAATAAATAAATAAATAAATAAATGATTATGTACTCAGAATCTCAAAGTATAGCTAGCTTTCAGGGCTAATTAATACTGAACTGGAAGTTCAACCTTATTCCAGTCCTGGAGATGGGATAGCAATAGCAGGATACATAAGACCGAATGCCTGTGATAAATACCTTTAACTTGTGGAAAATGCAAACAGCTCGATATTTATTTATATAAGCTACTTAAGCTACTTCCCTCTGGTTCTAAATCTGAAACATCTGCCTTCTATCTAGTAGCCTTTGTTTTTTTACTTGAGTAACCAATGGGGCCATCTTCTTTAGCTTCTGTTCCGGCCTATAAACTAAACTAATAAGCAAAAGAAACTGATAGTGAACTATTCAGAATGACAAATTTCTTAAATTTGGATGGATATCTCTGTATTTTTATATTTTTCACGATCTCTGCATCTGTCTCCGTCTCTAGTTCTGTCTTTGTCTCTATCTCTGTTTTTAGCTTTAGCTCAATTTCTAGCTCTATCATGAGTTACTTCCTAGTAACTAGGGTTCACATTCAGTGACCTACTGATCTGTTTTACCATTACAACCAGGAATTTAGCCAGCAGTCTTTCTGGTTGTCTTTGGCTGATTAGTGGCATTTAATAAATCATTGCTCCATCTAACACCTGGCAATTTTTGTTATTGTGTGTGGCTTTTATTTTGTAGCAAGCAGAAGGGGGAAAATGCATTAGAACTGCAAAGTAATCCCTTGAAACTACCCAGGAAGGATGAGGAAATGATTAAAAAATGTGATTGTGCCTTGTTATAATGGAAAGAAAGAAATCCAGTAGGACAGAAAATGAGATGAGATGAGATGAAGTTTCATTGGAAATCTTCCCACCCTGCAGCTTTTGCAATATTTCTTCTGAAGCAGCAGCTGAGTAGGAAAAAAACCAACTTAACGGTGGAAGATCTTCTCAAAACCTACACATTGTGAAGATAGGCATCTCAGCTTTGCACAAAAAAGTAGCATATTTTCTGCAAAGGAGTGCTTTAGGTGCACAGTGAAGGTTTTCATTCTTTTGTCTGAAGCAATCTAATATTTAGGTTAGATAGAAGATCTTTATCCAACAAGAGATTGTTGCTCCAAGAAACTGATTCCCTAGCATTAAGTTAATGTTGCCCAGAACTCACAGGGTCTAGCTAAACAAAATCCTCTTTTGATCTCCGATGGTATTCAGAAGACTATACAGCCAAAATGACTTTAGACAGGTAGGGAATCACATTGTTTGGATCGAAAAATGCAAAAGGTGAGAGAAGAGAAGACATTAAAGTATTCTTTTTTTAAAAAAATGTGTTAAGGAAGTAAAGAGGAAACAGAGATTTGGGTGGGTGTAGGGCAAAACAAGGTAGAAGAACTAGAAACTGCCAAGTGGAATTGCCGGTCATACAGGCTATGGAGGAGAATGAGTAAACACAACTGAAGGAGGAATACCAACTGAATTGCCCAATATGGAATTGTGACTGAATTGAGGGAACAGTGAGCCACCAACCACATAAAAAGAAGAGAAGTGAATCCTCATTTCCTAAATGAGAAGCTGTAAGAAGAGAAGGAGAAGGAAATTTACTCCTGATGGGTAGAGATATGAAGGGAGATAAGGGGAAATAGAGTAAAAGAAAGCTAGTCTGCTTCTGGAAAGGGTAACATTTACAGCATTTGAGAGCATATAGTTGCCATGCATAATGTATTGAAGTGTTGACTATCCAGTGACTGGGTGATTATGAGGGGGAGCTTAATTAGCTTAGGCAAAGAGAGATTAAGGGGAGGATGGCAGTAGTGATAGGCAAGAAGGTAGAAGTAACCCATTCAGGGAAAGAGAAACTGAAATAGTTTAGGGCAGTGTTGTAGGTTAGATCAGTATTGTAGCCTTACCCAGAACAGGATGGTCACTTATGCCCTTGTGTTTTTCCAGATGAATAATTATGATTCATTTTACATGGGGCTGCCCTTAAAACCTCTCTGCATACCAGCGATGAAATTCCCCTGGTTCTATCTGGCTCACCGAACCAGTAGCACCACCAGCGGGAGGCTCCACCCACCTACCAAGACATCATTATGTCCCTTTTTTTACCATCTGTGCTTGCGCAGAAGAGGTGTGTGTGTGCATAGCATGTGCACGCTCTCGTTCCCGAACCGGTAGGAAAGGTAAGTGGATTTCACCACTGCTGCATACTTCTGTAATATGGTTATTGCAGCAGCTACAATGACTACACTTATATTTCCAAATACAATTCAAGCAGTTGGTTATCACAGATAAAAACCTCTTGTGACTCAGGGCCTATTTACTTCAGGACCACTTGTCTCACATAGATTATGGGACATCAATATTTCTGAAAGTCCCCACCTATCAATAGATGCAATGGAAAGGGACTCTAAAATTGGACATTCTTGGTGGAGATTTCCTTCCTCTGAAACTGCTTCCCTCTTGAGGCAAGGATGGCTGCAATTCTCATGGCTTTCCAAAGCTTGTGAAAAGTTGGCTGTTCTGGAAGATTTTTGGAGTTCCCAGTAATTTTAGGAAACTTATATTATTTTCAAAAGTATAATGATATAATTATTTTTTTTTCAAAAAAATAGTACATTATTTTATTATTGTTGCATTGGCTGCATCTTTTATACATTTGGGTACATCTTAACTGAAGTGTTTTACAAATTCACAAATAAATACACATTATTTCTAGTATTTAAAGAAGGCACTCACTTCCACTATTGGCACTTTCTCTCCCATAGGCAGGGAATTCAGCTTCACAATTGGATCATCTTCCTTGGTGGAACAAGAACAGGAACGCTAAAGAAAAAAAAAGTCTATAAGTATAAATGTTTTTATATAAAAGGCTTGTTCTAATAAATGAATGAAAGGACATTTGTAACAATTGGGATTAATGAATTAGACTGACATACAGGGTTATAATGTGGTTTTGTCTTTGGTAGTTTAACATTCAATGATGGATCCTTGTACTTGATATAATGGAACGTAGTGGGACACGGAGGTGTGAGAACTGCATCTGAACCCAACTTAAAAGTTTGTGTCCCTTCATATGATCCTTTTATAGAAAGTGAAAGGTCTTTCTCTAAAAACAGAGGGAAAATAATATGGAAAAACATGGTTATAGCAGAGGTTTTTATAACAAGCAAAAAATACAATGGAACATTTTAATGTGAATAATATAAATTCTTAAATAAAATAATTAAAACAGAAATAAACTAAATTATTAATAATTAATTAATAGCTAAAACTAAATTATTTGATATATCAAGATAATCTGGAAAAACCTTTAAGGAAAATTTTTATAGTTATCCATTCACCAAAAGTGATCTGGGTGGCAACCAGAATTAAAATTAAAATTCATTCCTCTCTCTCTCCCTCCCCCTCCCCCTCCCTCTTTGATTTCCTGGACTAGTCCTTGCAATTTTCTTCACAAAGTTTGGGTGGTTTGCCCTTCTTTCTAGGACTGAGAAAGGGTGACTAGATCAAGGTCACTCAGGTAGTTTTGTCCCTAAGGAAGTACTAGAACATGTGGTGTCCTGGCTTCAAATCTGGTGTGTTAGCCATTATACCAAGCCTGTTCTGCCTCAAAACCATCATAGGCATTTATAAGTCAATGAAAGAATAAGGCTAAGTCAAGGCCCTTCAAAAAAACACATTGCTAACATACCACACAGACGTGTTCATTCCAGAGTTCTGTTAACATTCTGACCCCAGAGGGTGTGTATGTGGGAGGGGGGGAAGGCGACTGGGTCTTTAGGGACCCAGACGCCAACAGGTTGGGACAGTTCATATCCCAGAAGGATACTGTTCTACAAGGTAGGTGCCATGATAGAGAAGGCACATTTCGTATAGTGCACCTTCAGTGCTTCATCAATGGATCCTGGAGCATGTTGTGAACATTAAAATGTATTAATCAACATTTGCAACATGGTGGTTGTGTGTGTGTGGGGGGGTACCTTTGTAAAATAAAGCACATTTTAAGTAAATCAGACAATTGAATGATCTTGAAGGAAATTCTATAACCTTATGGACATTAAACATTAATCATGAATGTAAAACAAAATGTATCTGTAGCAATTTAGCTACCTTGAATATTGTGTGTTTTTATAGTTTAGTGTTTTAGAATTGCAATACTAGAATGTTGCAATCTGAATTCTTTGGTAGTTTTTAGAAAGGTAGTAAGTACTCTAAATGATCAATAATTTTCTTTAGTGTGAACAGATATAATTCAAGATGTTTGTCTAGTCAGTGGTGGGGGAATGGTATTAGGGAAAAGGTACAGAAAAGAAGAACAGACTAATAAGCTAGGTTCCCAACACTTTACCACTTCACTGACAAAATTTTGACCGCCTAATTTCCCTCACTTTGGTCATGGACAATCTGGGTGATCTAATGAAAATTATTCTTGTTTGCTATTAGTAACTACATCTCTAAAGAAATAATACATTGATTTGATTGGCTAACAGCCATAATCAATATGCCAAGTAGTAATGAGATCGCTGGAGTTATGTTAAGAGACCTCAAGAATCATGGACAATTTCCCGAGTTCTTTGTTTGAAATTTTTTTGCTCTGTTGTTTAAAAACATTTTAAGTTTACTTTATTGTCATTGCACCTCGTACAATGAAATTAAATGCCATCTTCAGTGTACATCATACATAAGAAAACTATTTAAAAATAAGTTAGGATTATGAAATAATTTTATATAAACTCACGTGATTTATGTCGCTTGCTTTGATCCACCTCTGCTTCCAGTGTACAAATTTCACGACACTGTAATAAACAGAAGTAATAAACAAAAGCAACATAAATGATCACTTCTAGATTTAAAACTTTGAACAGTACCAGTACACCTGTAGAAAACTTAACAGCTAAGGAAAAATTAACTTGAAGATACATTAATATAATTCAGTTTTGGCAATGAGAACAATAGGAGACTTCCATTGGTTTCTTTGCTGATTCCTTGCAGTGATTTTCTTTGTCGCCCTTCAAATAAAAGTTGTTTTTGCTTTCAATAAGAGGGTAAAGAATATAGGTAGGTAGGCCATTAGCAACAAGCAGCTGATGTGCATGATTCAAATGCTTTGTATTAAAATAAATGCTTCTAAACTGAAAACTATGGATTGCCAATAATTTCATATGAGTGTATCATCCACCAAAACCATCAACTCCCACATCACAACCCAGGATCTAACCTAAAACAGGGACAAGGTGAAAACAGGGGGTTTTTTTAGTAGAAAAATATATGATCAAAACTAAAAGATAAAAGAAAATTCCCAGGGTGGGATATAGAGTAAACAAAAGGAGAAACAGAATTGAACCCAAAGGAACACCACATCCATTAAAAAAAACACCAATTTCCTTCCCTGAAAAATATAAAAATAAAACCAGAAAACTGCCATGTTGATGATATGGGAACTCCAGTGGAATAATTACAATTTGATTCTCTGAGATGGAAAAAACTGCCAAAAGGAGCCAAAAGTACAAACATAGATGGCAGATAATTAAAATGGACTATAAAATGATTTAAAATATATGGAACATATGAGGTTGACAATATTGCTTTGGAGATTGCTTCTTCAGACACTACAGGTAAAAAAAAAAAGAGGAGAGGAAATATGAGCCAGATGAACTGGAAGAGAACCTAGTTGCTATCTTAGATGTAAAATAATGGCCAGGATAATCTAGACAGGATAATCTACTTAAATGTGTCTCAACCTTGGCAGTTTTATGATGTGTGGATTTCACTGATCTGTGCTAAGAAAGGAAGAAGTCTCAATGTCATTGCTGAAGATGCTGTATTGGGATCAGAAGAACCTGTTCAATAATAATAATAATAATAATAATAATAATAATAATAATAATAATAATAATAACAACAACAACAACAACAACAACAACAACAATAACAACAACTGAGCTATTAACCAGCCTCAAAGGCTGTGAATCTCACTAAAGATTAAATAATAATAATAATAATAATAATAATAATAATAAAGCAGCTGGTGATGTCATTTAGTTGCTGGAGGATAGCAGATTGGGGATACACTTCTTTTGCTTGAACAGGTAGGGTAAAAAGAGAAAAATGATAGATGGGAAAAAATTTGTATTTAATTTAGTGGGACTAAATTACATACTATAGTTGGTCAAGGAGATTTTAGCAGGTGCTAGTTTAACCATGGCAGCAGACAGAAAGGAACAGCTAACTTAGTGGTAGCATTAAAAAAAATTATCAAACCTCTGGTGATCCTAGTGTCCCTGTCAACAAGTTGTACAAAATATATGGGAGAAATTGGAGTCACCATATCAAGCACAAGAAATCTACTAATAACCTCTGGAGAGAAAATGGAACGATATGTCAACAGATCAACCTTCTCTTCTCTCTCTTTAAATATCAGGCCATATCATAACACAAACTAGATCTAGGAGGTGACCTATTCATGAATCAAGAGAGATTAAGGAGAATCATATCCAAAGCTAAAAGAGGAAAAAAACCACATTCAAATATATATAAATACTAGGATTTTTAAAATCTCTCCAAGTCACAACAGACTTGGAACCAAAAAGGTAAACCTTCAAAAATCTGTTGTTCTATGACCAAATAAGAGGAAAAGATCAGTGAAAGAGGCAGGCAATTTAAAAAATAATTAAACAAACAAACAAACAAACAAATAAATAAAGGAAGATTGCTTGATTGAGTTTTCACACAAGTCACAATTTATACTAGGTGAATGATAAATTAATCCAGCTAGACAATTTAAAAGAAGCATTTAGTAAGTGATCAGTGATTCAAAATTAAAAGGTTGCTTTTTGTTAGAATAAACAAAACAAAATTAACAAAAGCTTTTTGTTAAAATAAACAATTTAACAATATTTGTTAATAACAAAGAATAAATATAAATTTGCCAGTTAACCTTAATAAGTGACAAAAAAATTGCTGTTATCACTTCCAGTCTCAAGCTAGGATAGAGAGTATCAAAAGAAATTTGCTTTCCTGACCAATGTGAGTTTGAAATCCATTGGACTCACTGTAGGAAATCTCATACAGTATTGTTAATATGAAGGAGTATTTTAGTAATTTAGTACAGGGGTCCCAAATCCCCGGTTCATTGACCGGCACCAGTCCACGGCATGCCAGCAACCAGGCCATGCAAACAAACAAAGCCCCATCTGCGGGATGCAGGCAGCATGCAAAATCACAGCCCCTCCCGTTCACAGAAAAACCTTTCTCCACAGAACCGGTCCCTGGTGCCCAAAAAGTTGGGGCTGCTGATTTAGTAATTAACTGAGGTAAAGAGATGATCTATTCTAGATAGGCCAGAATGTTCTGTCAAAACATGAGGATCTTGACAAGAGTTGACTCTTGAAGCACTTTGGGTTAACTCTTAGAAAACAAAACAATTTGTTTTTCTCTTTATTCAAAGTGGGAAATGTTTTAAGAGATCCTCAGAAAGCATGTCTCTGGACCTGCCGGTGTCTTTCCTAGCTGCTATTTGAGTTCTTCTCAATGTCTTTTAAAACATACAAAGATGGGTGTTGTTAAGTATGGGCTTTGAATAAAGACGCAGGACTCGCAAGTAACTTCAGCACTTTATTCCGTAGCTTGGTTCTTAGGAAAAAGCATGCCGGCTGGCCAATAGCACCCTTTTTTAAAGGGTTCTGTTTACCCAGCCGGCCACTGACAGCATCTTATTTTTCCTGCCACTCAGACGGACCAATGAGCGGCGAGTATGTAAATTACCTACTTGCTCCAGATTGGAGTGAAACCTTTGCCTCTTATATGCATATGGTAACAGGTATCACACAGAGACAATTAATGCCTGGCTTCTAATCCCATGACTCTTTTCCCCAATGGTAAAGGAAGAGCATAAGATATCTTTTACCCTGGAAATCCTTGGCAAAATTGGAGAAAATGGGAGAGATATCTTAAACCTGTATATCTCAATTTACAGGTGATCTTCCTTTTAGATGAATATAGTATATGTTTTATAATCCTTATAAGAAAATCCAGTTCTTATGTTGTGCTTAAACAAGGATTAAACTATATGGCCAAATACTGTATATCTGGAAACTCAATCATCATTAATTTAAAGTGCATTGCTTCAGAATCAAGTATCAGAATACTTTGAGCAAAAATGTGAGTTGGTACCTCACATTCACCTAGATCACAGCAGTATTATTAACAGTGATAAAGTGCAACAAGTGTCATGAAAAATAAAATTCTAAATTTACCACTAGAACTCCATTTGTAATTAGCGTTTCCGGAGGACCACACCTAGAAAACAAATGTAAAGAAATAGATAATTCCAATATTCCTGCAAATATTGTTTCCTTCTCATCCAAATTGAAACTGAAAATACATGGTTAGAATATGATCCATATGCTGAGATTTTAAAATTCCTATATTGCCCCAAATTGTTAATGAGATACTGTTATGGTTTGTCATTGTTCCATCTAGTATATAGTAGTATAGAAAACAATGTAAAGACCACTTGTTTTAGTGCTTTTTCTGAACCAGAGTTCTGATATTTGGTTTAGCCTTATGAAGAGATAGAATTTGAACTCAGGCCAATGTAATTATGTACCCATAACTCATATGCTTCCTTATATCAATATTGTATTTATACAGGACTTTGCATAGGAAGTTTTGCAGCACCTTTACAAATGAAATTTCTTGCTGAATTATAGTTTCCATACCTTAAACAGAGAGTAAATTGAAGGATAAGTACTGCTGTGTTTCCTTGGCTGTCTCTTTCCCCCTCCTTCCACAGTATTGTACAGGGATTGTTAGAATAACAACTAGACCCTTGTGGTAAGTCATCTGTTAAAGCTACTACATTGCCTTTCAAGGAATGTATCTATGGTTTTACACCATGAAGTATATCTGTCTCTTTCTTTGTAGTTATCTTATTCCTTATCACTTATAAAGCAATTGTCTGTGTGTGTGGGGGGGAGTCTTTTAAATATACTGATGGTCTCTGTTTTCTCAATTGACTTGAAATAATTCTGTAGTATGTCACAATAATACAGAAAATAAAGAATAGAAAATGCTTACGCAGGTTCCACTATAAATTCAACTTCCAGCTCTTCTTGTGTCTGCCAGAAAGAAAATAGCAAAATTGAATTTGAAAAGGGTGTAGATAGAATCGACCCTTTAACATAATTTTTAAGCACATGCATACAACTTTACCTCACATTAAAAATTGGTCAATGACATATTGAAAAATGATGTAAGCATGAAAACTGGAAATTTGTCAGCAAACAATTCTCTTTTCTATCAAACACACCTACATTTTTCATCAATAATAAGCAAATATATGAAAGCTTTTATTTATTCATGTATCGTGCTCTCCAAATTACAATTTTTCTTACATTTTGGCAAGAAACATGATTTCTAGAATAGATGGAATGTAAGTACCAAATATTTCAAGGGCACCAGTTTCTGTGCACCTTAAAGTCAAAACACAATTTGAGAATTATAGCATGCAATTAGATAGAAACATTAAGTAACATCAGACGTAGACAACTATCAACTGTTTACAAGTTAATAGAAAACAACGCTGGATCAGAATTTTTTCATCATTATATTTTTTATTTATTTTACCATATATTTAAGTAGAAATCAGGAGTTCTTCACTTTGAACTAATGTGAAACCTTTTGATATCTAGATAGTCTCAAACACAGCAATTCTCCACCTGAACTTCCCTTCCTATGCTGGCTGCTAATGGAAGGGCAAGATGAGCAGCAAATAAATGTAATTAATTAATTAAATAAATAAATAAATAAATAAATAAAATAAAACTGAATAATCAGCTAGAAATTAAAATAAGGCTGCAATGCAAAGGGTAGACAAAAGTGAATTCTATCAAAAACACCTTTTTAAAACTCCCAATAAGTTATCATTTATCAGCAGCATTTTTGCAGGTATAACTGATAAATCTATTATGGTGAAAAATCTCATTTCTTTTATGATTCAGAAAAGTTATAGTAGCCCAATAACCAAATTTTGTACTTACAGTTATGAGTAGCCAGGCAGGCAGGCAGCCCAGAAAAAACCTTATCAAGATAGTGATGATTAAGTGGGCTCTAATCAGAGTGGTGGATCACAAACTGTTTAGAGGTTAACATATAGTATAATCGCTCTTACAGTATAATATTTCTCACCTCTGGATCACATTTAAAATTCATAAGAACTTTCTCATTATCAGGAAGACGAGCTACATCGAAACTGATAGTGAAAAGGTGATCATCTTCAGTAACAGCATCTGAGTCATACACAGAGAATTCTAGCACATTCTGTGAAGAATAAGAAATACATTATATTGCAGGCATTATCTGTATCTATAAAACAGACAGATTAGGGCAGATGTGGCTGAAATACACATTCCGTATTTCTTTCAGCACTGATCATATATGCTTGAAATTTCTGCTTTATTGCCATTTTACAATAAAGTACACAAACAGCAGCCACAATAAGGCAGATGCATCTGTGGGAGACAGGTATTGGATTTGTATAGTGACCCAAGTCAAAATGGAGAGCAGTGTCAAATGATTGGGCTATCATAATTTTTATAGCATGACTCCTGCTGGAAGAAGTGGGAAATCCTTTATTCTGAAACTGGGATAGATAAATATGATTTTAAGATACTGTGGAGTTCAGACTTCCGGTTTGGCGTTGTGGTGGGACAGTCGGGGAATTAGCAGGCTCCGATGAGCTCTGCGAAAACCCCAGCTGACAAACCACTGCTGATGGGTCTTCGGACCAGAACCGTCCTGTAGGGATGGGGGAGAAAGAGAGGCACATTGGATGACCGAGAGGAACAGGCAAGTTCCTCGGAGATCAGAGGGAACTCTCTGTGAATCAGCGGCGGGGGACAGCAGCTATGGCGGCTGTCATGAAGCTGGGACAACAGACTAAGTATAAAGCTGGAGAGACAAGAGGAACAGAATGGAATGGAGTCTTTTTGAAGCCGGATGAGTGACAGCCAATCCAGGCTTGAAATAACAAGAGAAATATTTTACAATTATAAGACCCCTAATGAGGTAATAGTGGCTAAGGAGCACGGGGGGAAAGAAGATTTTGAAATGCAACTTTAAAGAGATAAAAACCCAATAGAAAATTGATTTCTGAATAAACTATTTGGGAATTTTAAACAATTAGATATGGTCAAAAGTTTGGAAAGAAATAAAGAGACCCTTTTTTCCCCTTTCTTTTTTAAATTGCAAAAAAAAAAAAAGAATGGATAACAAGCTTTAAAAAGAAAAGTGATCTATAAATAAAAGGGGAAAAGGTGAAAAGAAGTGAGAAGAGCTACTTAAATTTGGACTGGACTTTAAATATGACTTGATATTTTTAAGCTGAAAAAGGGAAAAAGAAGCTAAGTAAGATCATGATGTAATTGAAACAAAATGGATACTTGTTAAGCAACTGGAATTGTGGATTGCAGAGAGACACCATCTGGAGTAAAAAGGAACATTGCAACTTGGTTTTTTGTTTTGGGAAATTGTGAACTTCACAGATAACAACCATGAGAATTTGTGGAGGAGGATTTTCTTGTCTACAAGCGGTTTGACTTTTGGAGGAATAAAAAAATAAAGAGAAGGGAATACAACAGAACTCTTATAATTGGAATAATATTAACCTAAAAAGAAAAAGGGTGTAGGAATCAGAGAAAGAATAAATTGATTTATTTCACTTGGAGAATGGAAATAAGAGGAATAACTATAATGTCGCATAGAGGACAAAAATTTGAGGACATAAAAGTTGAAATGGAGTACACATGAGTGGACAAGAAAATGAAGATGGAGAAATAAGACATAAAAGTGGAAAATAAAGAAGATAAAGACATTATGATTATATATGAATAAATAATTGAATATGTGAATAGTAATAATAAAAAGGAGGTCTCTAGAGATTATATTGAGATTAACAATAGCATAATGATGATTATATTGAGATTTACAATAATATAATGATGATTATATTGGGATTAACAGTGAATGATAAAAGAATAAAAGGTTGGAAAATATTAAGAGAAATAAAAAAGTCCAGGATCTGGATTTATAAAATGACTATATTGAGATCAACAAATATGAGAAGAAATATGTTACAGATATTTAGAAATGAAATATGGATTGAAGCTAAAATATAAGGAAAATAGACTATGTTAAAAAAAGAAAATATAGCAATAGACATAATACATTAATTTTTTATTAAGTTGTTAGAAGGTATTATTTGAGAAAATTGCTGGCTATAATAATTGGGATATTATTTAAATACCTATAACAATTGTAATAAATTGAATATGTTTGAATAATATATTTACAAATGTAAAAAATGATTATCCTGGGATTAACAGTAGAATGATAAAAGAAGGTTCCTAGAGATTACACTGGGATTATCAGTGAAAAAAATAAAGATGATTAACAGTAAGAAAAAAATAAAGATGATTACACTGGGATTAACAGTGAACTAAAGATGATTACACTGAGATTAACAATGAGAAAAATAATGATGATTACACTGGGATTAAAAGTGGAACAAAAATGATTACACTGGGATTAACAGTGGAAGGATAAAAGAAAAGCTAAAATTAGATTGTGTAAAAAGAAAATATATAAATGGAAATAATGAGCCAATTTTTATTAAGATATTGGAAGGTATTGTTTGAGAAAATTGATAGCTATAATAATTTGGATATTGTTTAAATATTTATAACAATTGTAATAATTTGAACATTTTTTACTTAAGCAAAAAAGAAAAGAAAATTGAAATAGCATTATTTGAATTAAGAACTATGTCTAAATGTCAAATGTTAAATTGGTATATTTTTAAGATTAGAGATAAGATTTAAATTTGATAAATGTATTATGAGTTATTAACTGATTTAAGATTTTAGGTGGGTTAATAGAAGGGTAATTGTTTTGATTAAGTAAATATGAGTAAACTCTTTTTAAGATGGTATTAGTTGAATATGTGATTTAAGATTGAGAAATAAGTATTATGGCAAAATAGAATATACAAAATTTTGTTAAAGATGACAAAAAATTGTACAAATTGATGACCGGATTAAAGCTCTGTTCCGAAAAGATGTAATTGGAATCTTTAGTTTAAAAAAAAAAAAACTTTTTGCAAAATAAAAAAGATACTGTGGACTTCTTGGTGCTCTCTTAGTTTGGTTTCTTGAAGACATCTTATTACCAAACTAGGTAACAACTTCAGAGTTAGAAGGGAGTTGGGTTTGTTCTCTGTTTATATTCAATAGCTTTCCCTGTGTTATTGGGATCCCCTCCAACCATGGCAAGCCAAACATCTACAAGTAAACAAAAATTCCACATTTCAACGCTGAACTACATGCATTCTCTTTTACTGGCATTTTGAGACATCTCCATGGTGGACTAGGGATGAGTTGGAGACAACAAAATGCAGGCAGGTCCTCTAAATGGCATTTTAATGCCATATTTAGTGGGATATAAGGATATCTTTCAATCTTCTCAAGGATAAACATGCTCAGTTCCAGCAGTCTCTCATTACATGGTTCAGATTCCTAGTTTATCCTAGTTGTCTTTCCCTAAATCTGTTTCTGTTTGTCTGATATCTTTCTTAAATGCAGTTGGAAAAATAAATGATCTAACTAGTCTTCTTTGGAAGATTTACTTCTAAAAACCGCTGGGCCATTTTGATAGAAGATCTATCTGTATCATCTGTAAGAAAGATGGAATGTCCACCTCCTTTGATATTTAGTCCACAGCACAGAATGCTTTGTAATCCTTTATAGCATAAAGAATAATCTTCTGGTATTTATTTAATTTATACCACTCAACTCCATCCTTATTCTAGAATACAATCTGGAACACATTAGTTATGAAATGATCTTTCATAAGTAAGAATCTATGTCAACAAATAGATCAGGAGAATACAGATTTTGTCAATGAAAACTCACACCATCATACATATCCACAATTTGCTTTAAGGTTTTTTTTTATTTTTTTGATATTTATTGTTGCAGACTATGGTTATCAGATTGTATTTATTCTCTTCCTTGAAGTGCTGTTGGTCTATTTAAAATGATGTTCAAACGTAGACGTTGGAAGTTATTGTGTGATTTTGACATAAAGCCTTGTACACTTCAATGACTTTCAAAATGTATTAGCAAGTAGAGTTATGCATGATTTAAAATTGGAAGAGGTTTTTCAGAATTCATATGATCATGAGCGCGATGTATCTCTACCATTCATTAAATCTTGCCAATCTTTCTTCAGGCTTCCACATGAACATGAATCAAAGTTGTGATCGCTTTAAGGAGTTGATTGATTAGAGTTAATGCAACATTAAAGCAGCTCCAAGTTTTTTTAGGAACTGAAAAAAGAAAGGTTATTTTAATAAAGCAGATAGGTGTTTGATTAGATACAAGCAACTTTTCAAGTTCCAGTTCTTGCTTAACTCGAGAGATATAGTACTTTACTTTTCCTAAATTGGTTGGGAAGTAAAGATGAAAAATATTGTGCCAATACTAGACACAAGTTAAGAAGTATGTATAAAATTCTACTCAGAGTATAGATAGCAAAGGCTGTCATATATGCTGTCAGTTCTTGTTCCGTTTTTTAAAAAATAGGACAAATAAGAAGATGGTGAAAAGCAAACAGAGCCCCACCCCACAACCAGTCATGACATCGAACAACGCATATAAAGTTGAATAAAGTGGAATATATATTAGAAGTCATTCAGCAACAACTAAAAGAGATAAAAGGTTTTCACCTTGACTTGTCTTTGAATTCTATAGTAAAAGGTTTCATTCCAAACAGGATTCTTGCAATTATTTACAGTTTTAGTCTTCAGCTTCTCAGTTGTAGCAGTCGGTAGGCAAAGGGTCACATAACAATCAGAGTGGCTTACTGTATAAGAGGGGGAAAAAAGATAATGTTGCCAGTTTCTATGCCAGCTGCCAATCATATTCAAGGCATCATAAATCACAAAAATGGCTGAGGCTCTGTCATACAAGAGTCGATCATTATAGCACTGAGTCCGCCCTGAGCTCTTAAGTAATAACCACAAAGCATTTATCTTGAGACACCTTAAAACATAAAGTATGCCAATAAATCAACACGTTCTGCAACTCTTATGTCACATGTTTTGACCTATCAGTGACAGATGTACATGACATCTATTATTATCTTTTATCACCCCAGTTATTTTAAAGGGAAGTGTCCAAAAGTTTCCCCACCTATTTTTAAATAACCTGCTTTTGGAGTTTCCATCACTACCAAGTGGGATTTAATGAAGTAGAAACCCTCAATCTTTTCTTTTTTAAAAAATGCAGATTGCGTACAATATACGGTGCTATGTATGCAGTTTCCTGAAAATTAGAGTGCTTATAAGTTCACATCCTCTGTCCATTCCTGTCTACTTGTATGATGTATTCATGCATCATAAGCATCAACTCCTAATCACAAAGAAGTCAATATGATGAAATATGCATTGTGATATCACAGTGCGAATTTTACCTTTATTGCTTGTACTGAGGCATCACAATGCAAGTACAAAGGAATGTAATTTGCACTGTGACATCACAATGCATGTTTCCTCACATGACCCTCTCCCCCTCACAGATGTTCATGCATATTGATAGAGATTGCATGAATAATAGGAGAAATAGCTATAATATATGCATGGCAGCATCAGAATTGTATTTGAGAAATGTAATTGGCAGGTGTACTTGGATGTTTTAAGGGTCACAGGTTTATTTTTAATAGCAATAATAGGAATAAGGGAAAAAAATCCTTATGTTTTACTGATGAAGCATAATCCACGAAGAAGCTTAACACAATTACAAGTAGTCCTCAATTTACAAAAGTTAGTTTAGTGACCATTCAAAGTTACAATGGCATTGAAAAATGTGATGTATGACCGTTTTTCACAGTTATGACCTTTGCAGCATCCTCATGGACATGTGAGCAAAACTCAGATGCTTGGCAACTGGTTCATATTTATGACCATTGCTGTGTCCCAAGGTCCTGTGATCACCTTTTGCGACCATCTCCCAAGCAAAGTCAAAGGAGAAGCCAAGATTCACGTAACAACTGGGTTATTAACTTATCCACTGCAGGGATTCGCTTAACAACTATGGCAAGAAAGGTTGTAAAATGAAACAAAACTCACTTAACAAATGTCAATTCAGTAGTCTAACTCTCAGCACATCTGATATCATATGAGGAATGAATTATATTAAAAAAAACTGAAATGCATTAAAATGAATCAAGAGGTTTTTTCTGGGACTGATTTTATACAAAGAATGAAATTCTTTGCTCTCAAGGAGTATAGGGAGGAATAAGCCCTAGTATTATAAAGGGATGATACTAGACAAATTTGCTTATCCTGAAAAAATACAATTACATGAACAAGTAAGCACCCGGATCAAATTCTATGTTTCTGCACATTCCTAAAAAGAGAATCTGACATAGCTTATATGTGCTGTACATCTTCCTGAAAATTTCAGTGCATCCTTACTAGTTATCGTATTTTTTGGAGTGTAAGACGCACCTTTTCCCCACCTAAAAGGGGGTGAAAATTTAGATGCGTCTTATACACTGAATGTAGCCCTGCCCACCCACTGGCCTCCACCCTTTGGCCTCTGCCTCCCAGCAGTTACCTCCTTGCAGCAAGCAGCAAGAAGAAACAGCTCCTTTCAGCTTCAGCACAGCCTAATTAGCACAAGTTGATTGGATCGGCCTCCCGACTCTCAGCTGTTTTGCTCTCAGCTGTTTTGCGGGGATCTCTGCTGCTTGTTGCAAGGAGGTAAATTGCTGGAGCAGATTTTTTTCCCCTTGTGTTAATCAAGCTATGCCGAAAATGAAAATGAAAGTAAAGCAGGTTGTTTGCTGCAACGAGGCAAAATTGCTGAGAGACAGAGGCAGAGGCAGATTTCTTTTTTCTTGTTTTCCTCACCAAAAAAGGTAGGTGCGTCTTATAGTCCGAAAAATATGGTACGTACTGTATGAAAATACTGAATATGGCAGGATCATAAATTAGGACATCCTTCCTGCTGATTGTGTTATTTCTTTTAAAAAAAGTAACTGGAAAATTGTTACTAAAGCCCAAAATTAAATCATTGGTGAACGAACTCTGGTTACTCTGTTTTATAAAAAAAAAAAAAAGCTCACTCATCATTTGAAAATTAGTAATTCACTCTTAGAGGAGAGTGGAGAAGGCTATTAAAAATCTTGAGCAATTCTAATTAACAATTCCATCCATTAATAACATTGTTTCTTAACATTGTTCAGAAACAAGGAAACAAAAATATGACAGGATTAAGATTAAGACAAGTTTTGGAAGACCAAGTCAAATCTCTGAGAGAAAACTTGTTAGGTCTGTAAAACAGAACCAACAGCTCATCAGTAATCATCTGCTGAAAATTTTAGCTGCCCGTGGAATAGTTATCCACAAGTACAGTGGATGCAATGTGGTCTCCATGGGATAGTTGTCAGAAATAAAATCCTTTCTCTGGTCTCATCACAAAAGTCATCATCTAAAGAAGCAGTTCCCAACCTTTGTGGCTTGGCGGTCTGGCAGATGGGGGGGAGAAGTGAACTGGGTTGCGTGAATGGTGGCCGGCACGCACGCACATGCGTACATAGCTCAACTTGTGAAAGTTGAGGTGTATGCACATATGCATGCATGCTGGCCCACCATTCTTGCAGTCCAGTTGCAAATAGGCCACGGCCCAGTAGTGGGTCAGGGCCCGGGGGTTGGGAACCCTTGATCTACAGGGGGGAAAAAATCTTGAGAAGCTTGAAATATTTTGAAAAGTACTTCCAAAAGTACTTTGGAATGATCAATTAAATTATTAAATTAGAGAACATATATTGGAAAAGAGTGATGTATTTGAAAAAAATATCCTCTTGACAAACATCTAGCATAGGGTGGCTCTATTATGCTTCGTGGTTATGTGGCAGTCATTGACAAAGAAAATATTGCACCAAGGGAAAGAAGAAGAAGAAAAATGGATTCAATATATAAACACATCCTACTGGCCAGTGTCCCACATTCAGTGAAGAAATTGAAGTAGAAAAGAAGTTGGATATTTCATCAAGACAATTACAAAAACATGCCTCTAAATCAAATATTTACAGGAAAAAAAGTTAAACTTTTGGAATGGCTTTCACATTACCCGGGCTTAAATATAATTGAAAATCTATGGGGAGATCTCAAACATGCAAAGAGATCTAAAACAATTTCTGACCTGGAAGAATTCTGCAAAGAAGAATGAGAAAACATTCCAAGAACAAGAATAGTGTCAGCCTTGGAAGCCATATTAGGCCAGAAGTTCCAATGCTGCCACCTTGTCGTGTATGGGAAAGTAGGAGGAGAGGATTAAGGAGAAAGGTTGTTAGTAGACATAATAGCATTTTTCCTGTCGGTTAAAGTCAGGGCGATCCAGCATCTGGAGAAGGAGTGGTCAGGGGGCTGGATCGAGATGGAGCGGATGTTGATTGGAGCATATGACCCACTGGGGGGAAAAGGGGATGGTTTTGGGAACTTTGACTTACTGAAGGAATACCTGGGCTTTTCAGATTCGGGTTTTCCCAGATGTGCCAGTTTGCCTATTCTAGTAAAGAGAACTTTGGAAAATGTTTGCTTCCACGTCTTTACTTGGAGTTGGGGTTTTTCTGGAACGCTGACAAATAGATCCACAGTGGTCATATGAAACATGTTAACACCTGACAAAGGAGGTGTTAAAAAGACTAACTGAAAGGATTTCCCAATTGCACCTATTTTTTTTTTTTTACTTTGAATTGCAAACAATTCCACATAACACCCACACACAAATATCTATTCAAAATGATGCTGTGTTTAACTTTTACTGTGTAAAATCATGTCAGCTTCTGCTTGCTTAGGAGATTCATTGAAACATACATTTCACCAATTTCTTGATATATGGATATTGCACATCATTGTTCATTTCTGCATGCATTGTTCAATAATCTAATGCAAACTAGTTACTATGGTGTACTTCTTAAAGATTTGAACTATATTGCTCTCAGGCCCTTCTCATTAACATGTTAGTTAGAGGTGATAGAAGTTGAAGGCCAAAACATCTGAAAGCTATCTGATTTCCTATCTCTATTCCAGAGAGATAAACCAATCAGCAATATCCCTAGACATTATAGGCTGTAATTACTCTACAGCCCAGCAGAAATGGCTGATAATCTGGGATGATAAGAGCTGCAGTCCAAAACAAACCTGAGGGACCCGTTCAGGGAAGCTATATTAGCAAAAAAATTAATTTCCTGTGTTTCCTAAAGAGAGATTGTCCATGCATTAGAGATAAACTTGTCAATCAATTTTATGTGAAAAAAAATAGAATGTGACTGCTCAAATATTTTATGCCTTAGCATAATTAATCTATTTGTGATTTCAAGAATCCACATACTTTCTTATATTTTTTATCTGCTTCACATCTTTTCATGACCTTTCATGGGTTATTCTCAATCATAGAATCATAAGGCACCTCAAGATTAGTCTTCCTATCCATACAGATTACAAATATTCCTTTCATCCAACTTCAGAATTCACTAATCATTAAGTCATAAAGGCTACTGGAAGGTGGACATAGATGCAATTCCTTATGCAATAAATTATCAAAAATGAAATTCTGAAGCCGGTTTAATAACAGTGGCTAATACATACTACTAAAATCTGAAACTGTAATAAAACAAAGATCACTCACGGGCATCAGCCTGGCGGAGATTCCTCAGTCGTATTACACGAACAGTAAGCAAGTTGCAAGGAAATGTTTTTATTTGCTGAAAAACAACATAGAGTAGAAAATGGTGATATTAAATTCTTTTGCCCTGTCTTTTCTTCTTCTTTACTGTGATTTATATAATTTTGGATAGCCCCTGTTGGTCTTTTAATCAGACTGTGGATCAGATTTCTATGTAAGCCACATGGAATCATTTGATTATGATGGGATAAAACATTGACAGATGAATACAAAGGCCATATATTTGGTTTGCTTGAGTTGACAAAGACGTGCTTTTTTAGTTGCAAATAAAAGCAGCTCTGAATACAATATGAAACTGACTGTCACTGCATATTGCATTATGAAAAACTGAAGTATATCTGGTCAGATTGCTACCCCTGATGAGGATCCAGGTTTCACTTTTCATAAATGGAATTACTTGAGATTGTAAAATAAATAGAGCCTTGGTGGCGCAGCTGACTAAGTGCTGTTAAAGTAGCACCAGCTGTCTGCAATTACTGCAAGTTCAAATCTCACCAGGCTCAAGGTTGACTCAGCCTTCCATCCTTTCAAGGTAGGTAAAATGAGGACCCGGATTGTGGGTGCAATAAGCTGACTTTGTATAAAAAAGAACACCACTGGGGAGCGGGGCCGAAAGCCCTACTAAGCAGGTATATACAAAAGTATGAAGGCTATTGCTTAACACATTATAAGCCGCCCTGAGTCTCCGGAGAAGGGCGGCATATAAATCGAACCAATAAATAAATACAATAAATAAATAAATAAATATAGGGGATGGAAATCATTTTGCCATTTCCTAAGGAAAAGGTTTGCAGAGAGAAGACTGGATTAATAAAAATCCTTTTTGGATTACAAGAGGGTTGGAGTGTCCAAAGCTTTGATTTATGCAATTATCCAAATCTAAAGCAAACCAGACAGAAATAGATTTGTATTTGCTGTATTTTTCCTATCTTTCTTTTTGAGAAATGTTGTCCAGTGTCTCATCTTCCAAAATTGACTTTCTTTTCAGCAGCACTCATCATAATGCTTTGGGGGATGGGTAGTTATTGAAAATTGACAATTAATTTCTCTCTTTCCTAAAATGAGCCCTTTAGCACAACTTTTATCAACGTTATTACTGTGGAAGAACACTTTAAATTAGTGTTTCTCAACCTTGGCAGCTTGAAATTGTGTGGACTTCAACTCGCTGAATTCCCCAGCCAACATAGCAATGTGCAAAATAAATTTTAATTTATTTTGTCCAATCATGATCTCTCATGGAACCCCAGCTGAGAAAGGTTGGGAGAAGTTGGTATAATTGCCTGCTGCCTATTGTATGTCTAATAGGTATTTGGCTGCCATCTGCAGCTAATAGGAGCGGATGACTTCCGTGAGCTTGCCTGCTTTTCTTAAATCTATTAGTCATCCTAGAGCACCTTATGGCGAATGAGGAGATATATTATTATTTTTCCCAATCAAATTCAGCTCAGCTATGGAAGTAATGAGTGAATTCCTCATATGACATTGTACAAAACTGGAGAAAAATATTTCTTGTCAACTTTAATTTTTTAAAAAAAAATATTGCTCATATTTATTCATATTGAACAAATGTTATATTTGGCATTCATCATTTCCTCTAATCAGGTCATTTGGTCACAATAGTTATTATGAGAACAGGTCGTTTACACCCACTTCTCCCAATCTTTCCTTCCTGCAGGTGGAATGTTTGGTATGCAGAAATCAGTGGTTAACTTCCTATGCACTTAATTGTTATTTATTATTGATATTGTAAATGGATAAAAATTCTGTGTGATTTTTCATTTGGCTAACCTCATAATAAATCTTAAATGTAAATCCCTGTCCTACTACGTAAGTATAGTATAAGAAACTGGAAGGAGAGAATTAGTGGCTATTTTTTAGCCTTGCTCATTAGTTATTTGGCACAAAGCTATCAACTTCATGACCTCGTCACTGTTCATCATTATTTCCTTGCGGCTAAAAGAAACAAATAGTGCTAATGAAGAGAAAAAATCTTGAATTCAATAAACCCAAATATATCTAGCCAATAAGACATTCTTTCTTTTGAAAAGGATCAACACTGCATCAACTCTGATTCTCCCCTGCTCTAGCTATCATCCTTATGGCACATCTCCACTGTTCAGCTCAAGAATGGGCAAGCAGAATTGACTGCCAGATTGCCTGATACTGGATACCTTCACATCCAAAGCGTCACTTCAACCAGGACTAGCTGGCTCATAGGACCCAAAAATGGAATAAATGCATAATTTAATCCACCTATTTTTGAAGTCCTTGATCAGATACCACAAAGATATGTCGTTCAGCTTGTTTTTTGAATGAACCACAAATGGGTGAGTTAGCACGCTAATCTGAATCCAATCCAAATGCAATTTGGCTTAGTACAGTGTGTCAACCCAGCCACTGAAGTGGTAACACCCGTTAGAGAGTATGAGTTGTGTATGGTAAAGAAGTGGCAAAATTATAACAGTAATTAACGCCTAGAGCAGTTACATAAAAACTAAATAACTAACTTGCATTTATTTCATTACAACTGTTGGAGATGAGGTTACCATGATCAGTCTGCTCAAATAGTTCTTTAGTCAGTTTGCATTCTTTTTAATGATTACTTAATTCACCTTTTCCTAAAATTAAATGTTCATAGTACCTTGCATTGAGAATGACAGTGTATTTCATTGTGTTGGAGTTCTGTGCTTGCTACATGAGATGCATTTATAGAACAGTCCTGGAAGGGAAAAAGAGTGTGTATATGAATATGTTAAATAACACACACACAAACACACACGTAAGTCAACATTTTTTTAAATGTACTACACCAGGGGGGTCAAACTTGTGTCGCTTTGGCCTCGTCACGTGATGTATTGTGACTTTTCCCCCCTTCGCTAAACTGGGCGTCGGTGTGGCCAGTGTGTGACATATCTGGTCTGCAGGCCACGAGTTTGACATCCCAGTAGTACACAATACACCAAATAAAAACTATTTTAGTAAATACTGAAATTCTGAAATACAATATCAGGGGTGTGGGGGTAGGTGGTGAAATGCAAACTTTGATTTTTGTCAGTTGTGGGTTGCTACCAGTTCAGTCCAGATCTTGTGAACTGATAGTAGTGATGGTGGGAGGCTCCGCCCACCCGCCCAGACATCATCACGGACGATCTGTGCATGCGCATGCGCAGAAGTGCCATGCATGCGGGAAGAAAGCGCGTGCACACACATGCTCCTGTTGCGAACCGGTAGCGAAGATAAGTGGAACACACCCCTGCTTTTTATGTATCTGTGCATGACAAATATGAAAGTGTGGAACTTGCATTGTGACATAAACATGCACATTTGGCATCATCATAGTTAGAAACAGACACTTTGAGTGAACAGCTGATGCTAGTTTCATCTGGTGGTTAAAGGACCAGGCTAGAAGCCAAGAGGCCGTGAGTTCTAGTCCCACCTTAGGCACAAAAGCCAACTGGATGACTCTAGGTTTTCTCTCAGTCCAGTTCACCTCATAGGATTGTTGTTGTGGGGAAAATAGGAGGAGGAAGGAGTATTGTGTATGTTGGCTGCCTTGAGTTGTTTATATAAATAATAAAGACAAGAAAGAAAGAAAGAAAGAAAGAGAGAGAGAGAGAGAGAGAGAGAGAGAAAGAAGTATAAGAATGAAAACCAGCACTTTAAAAAAATTACAAGAGGACAATTATCCTTGAATGAAAAAGCTGAATTATAAAACAAAAGACAACACATGTAAAATTAATCTTGCTTTTTATAAAATGTGATCTTTACAAATTAAAATAGTTAAATCCAATACTTTTCAGTGGAAACTCTTCTTGAAAAACCTCCAATGTTGGAGCACCCACAATGTTTGGAGGCAAGCCATACCACTGATTAATTGTTCTAATTGTCAGGAAATTTCTCCTTAATTCTAGGTTGGATCTCTCTTTGATAATCTTCCACCTGTAACTTCTTGTCCTGTCCTCAGGTGCTTTGGAGAATAGGTCAACTCCCTCTTCTCTCTGACAGTCCCTCAAGTCTCAAACCCTCTAACAATCATTCATTGTATGGTTTAGCCTCCAGAACCCTTATCAATATTGTTGCTTTTAACCAGAACTGAATGTAGTACTCCAAGTGTGGTCTTACCAGATCAGTATAAAGTGCTTCTATTATTTCACATGATCTTGATACTATCCCTCAGTTGATCCAGCCTAGGAATGAATTGGCTTTTTTTGGCAGCTGCAACATACTACTGGCTTAAATTTAAGTGGTTGTCCACTAGGACACCTAGATCCCTTTCGGTCACTACTTTTGAGCCATGTAGCATCTATTTTACACCTGTGCATTTAGTCTGCAACTAGTCTATTTGCTTAAATAGTTAATGGGCCAGGTTAGAGTGTCATGTGAAAAGTTATATCCAGTCAGTTCTGGGATTAGAACAGAACAGAATAATAGAGTTGGAAGGGACCTTGGAGGTCTTCTAGTCCAACCCCTTGCTCAAGCATTCCTATACCATTCCAGACAAGTGGTTGTCCAATCTCTTCTTAAAAGCCTCCAGTGATGGAGTACCCACTACATCTGAAGGAAAGCCATTTCTCCTGTTAAAGAAAGTTAGTTTAACTCAAAGAATTCATTGGAACCAGACTTAGCCAGCCATGATGTGTGAGAGATGGTTCCTTGCCTCAAAAGGGCTTATCTAGGAATTGCATCTCTGAACTTTTTCCTTTCTCAACTGGATTGTTTTAAAGAGGATTTTGGTGGCATTGAGCCTCCACTAATTCTAACCATAGCAACTCTGACCTTGATCAGATCTGAGCAAATTTCTTATACAGGGAAGAAATTAAAAATGAAATGACAGCCACTTCTGTCATTTGGCTGCTCCCCATTTCACTAGGGCATATTTGGTCATCTTGCAGAGATAAACTCGGAGATATCAGAAGACTACATCCTTCCGCTGTGTGAGCACAGCCTCCAAATAATGGAACTAGGTAAACTTCCAGCAGGGTTTCTTGTCTGGTTATGGGTTCCCCAAATTGATGATCTGGTATGCAATTTATTTTTCATACAAACCTATTACTAGTAGAGAATAAGTGAAAAGAAAAAAATCAGTGTCCTTTGCCAGTTTAGTTATCAAGAAAAAAAGATGCTTACTGTACTTAGCCCTTCTGCAGAAAATAAATACACATTCATTTTCTAACATCTTTTCTTTTTTTCAATACCCCAAAATCTCAGCACAAATAAATAACAAAAACACAGATTACTCTTTCCCAGAAGAAAGAGTTCCTTACCTGAGAGAATGGTCCTGCTATGGTCTCACTCCGAGCAGGGGTTGCTTTAAAAGTCAACTTAATTGGCTGGTGCTGCTGATACATTCTTACAGTTATGCCGGCAGCAATCACTATGAAGGTACAGTACCTTAAAACTAAACATTAGGCCCGCCCATTTGGATTGCAGAAGAGAAATAGGGATCCCAGCCCATTTTCTCCTACTTCAATAGATGGGAAAGCCTGCTAAATAATAGCTCGTTGCCTTGAGGAATGAGGTTGTGAAAGAAAATTTGGTCTGTTTCTTTCTTCCTTTTCTGTATTATGGAGAAACATATGTAGGTACTTTGGAAGGATCCTTATTAACTAAATAAACCCCACCACATGTTGCATTTATGCTTTTGTGATTAGATTTGTGGAAATCAAATTTATGAATAACTCCTCAACTTCCCTATGTGTGTTTAATTCTTTCTCTCCTCTGCATTTGTACCCCACCCCATGTATACCTCTGTGACTGAAGAGATGCTTATAGCACCAAATGTTTTATGACTGTCAATTGTAATTTAAGAGAAATTTCTCTACTAAATCCCAATTGAAAGAAAAAATTGGGTTGCTCCATGACACGGAATGCAACCTATTTGCCTGGGAGGACATTCTATCATGCTTCCTCATTTGCACTTGAAAGTGGAAATTAAAGCTGAGCTAGATAAGAATAAGAACACTCTTATTAATAAATAATGGTGAAACCTGAAAATATTATATACAAGTTCTAAAAGGCAAAATAAAATTGTTGACTAACTTGTTGACTATGTCACATTTACCTTTATGTAAATTTATTTATTTATTGGTTCAATTTATATGCCGCCCTTCTCTGGAGACTCAGGGCGGCTTACAATGCGTTAAGCAATAGCCTTCATACTTTTGTATATACCTGCTTAGTAGGGCTTTCGCCCCCCCCAAGCGGTGTTCTTTTTTATATAAAGTCAGTTTATGGCCCCCACAAACTGGGTCCTCATTTTACCTACCTCGAAAGGATGGAAGGCTGAGTCAACCTTGAGCTTGGTGAGATTTGAACTTGCAATAATTGCAGACAGCTGGTGCTACCTTAACAGCACTTAGTCAGCTGCGCCACCAAGACTCTATTTATTTTACAATCTCAAAGGTGCTTTTTCAGGAGGCAACTGGACTTTCTTGTTTTTTCTTTTGAAGATGTTTTGCTTCTCATTCAAGAAGCTTTTTCAGTTCTGACAGGACAGAATCCTTCCATTCCCCACTGTCCTGTGGGGAAAAAACAAGAAAGTCCAGTTACCTCCTGAAAAAGCACCTTTGGGATTACAACCGATTGCTTAGCAACTATTTGAAGTTACAACAAACGGTTCATATGTTACTTATGCCCCTGTTTCGAGGCTAAAGCCGCTACAGCATCCCTGCAATCATTCACTCTTATGAGTGAATAATGCTATAGCATCCCTTCCCTACCTCCCCATCCCACCCCAAATCTCTGCAAACCTTGGACCTCCTCCCCAGAGCTTTCCACAGTACTACGCAGGGTGTGTTAGAGAAGCAGAATGGATCACTTTATATGCTGGGGCATGTGGCCATATCACAGAAGCAGCTGCCATTTCAGTGTGGCCAAAAGGAAGTGTGATTGTGCTGAAATTGTGGTTACGTGACTCAGGGTCACTGACATGCCCTCCTTCCCCAATGTGAGGCCGGGAGCTCCAGAGACCTTTAAGTGTGTGATGGATATTGGGGGAGTAGGTAGGTGGCCCAAGCTCTTCAGGGACGGTGCAGGGGGAGGTCTGTGGGGAGCAAATCCAAGGGATGTGGGAAGCCTGAGGGGTGGTAAGCAGAGCACAGGGGGTTTCAGAGGGTAGGGGATGCCTTGGGAAGTCCAATGCAGGCAGACCTGGACCTGTGCTAAGCCTTCCAGGAGCCTCCCACCCCTGAGGCCTTCCATGCTCTCTTTAATCACACACAGGGTTATTTAATGACTGGATCAGGGAGACCAGGGGGTGAAGTCTGATAATGGGCAGTCTCCATTGAGGACTACCTGTAATATGCCAGCTGCAAAATAATAAACTATTAAATGATAGTAACTGTACTAATGAAGTTATCTAATAGTTGATCTGGGATAATGAAATCAACTGCAAGGAAGGTACACTATAGAAAGATAAGTCATTTCTAAACAGACCTGCTGATCTATCTAACTTATCTTCCATTTGGCCACATGCAGAAAGACATGAGATGAACTGTAAAAAGGGGAAATGCAGGTCTTTGGAGAACAAAGAGTAAACAGATAACCTGTTTTGTGACTAAAACTTTGTCACTGCCCAGATGGAAAACAGGTTTCATGATATGAGTAATTTATAAATGTTTCTTCACAGCATCCATGGAAAAGCCATGGCGTAAATCATTTCTCAGTGTTGGCAATATGTGAATTCCTTAAAAAATAAAATAAAATAGTAATAACATGATAGTATCTTCAAGGGAGGGTCAAAATAGACAAGATGGTTAATACAGCATTGCAAACCTTTTGACAATGTCATATATGTGTACAAATTGGGAGACCTTGGACTGAGGCATATGCCTAAAATCTTGTCTATTTTGAAGCTTCTCAGAGGGTGCCCATGGTTTTATTGATGGCTTCAAAGGGAATATGGGCGGGAAAACATGTCAGGAACTACTTATAATGATTATGTTCTATCACCCAAGTTAGAAGTAATCTGAGAGGTCCTTGGTGCTCTCTGAGCTTGGTTATTTTCTTGCAGACATTTCGTTACCCAAGCTAGGTAACATCATCAATACTAGTACTGGACTAGGACTAACAGTGATGATGTTAGCTTGTGTAATAAAATGTCTGCAAGAAAATAAACAAGCTCAGAGAGAACCAAGGACCCCTCATTTCAACTCTGAGCTACAAATATTCTCCTTCATTGGTAGCAGTAATATGACTATGAATAACAGATACTAAGAAATAACAGTAGAAGTGGACAATTTTCCTCCAGCCCTCTACATATGATTCCTAGAAGCTTTGACTGACCGTTGTGCAAAGCAAGGTATTGGATATGATAAGACAGTTTTTTAAACAGGATTACCATCTTTGCACTCACAAACAATGATTTATATTTCCTTCCCATCATCTTTGGTGTCATATATAATTCTCCACTTCATATTGCGACACTGGACTAAATTGTGAAAGATTGAAATGACTGCACCCACGTGAAAACAATTTATTGAAGGGAGAGGTTTGAGATACTAGACAAGATTCAAAACATGTAAATTAATTACTGCTTACAGTGTTTCCCATTTTAACCGGAAGTATTTTACAAACTAAAACTTTTTAAAAATGAAAATGTGTGTTTAGTCACAGTAATTGGAGCTCCCTCAACCTTTGTAGACCATAGTAGGAATTAATAAATATACTAAAGTAATAGCACATGATATATTTCAATTTTATCCTGCCTATTAAGGCAAATTCGTGTGAAATTACTTGAGCTGTACAAACATAAGATCTCAAAATTATCCACCCTATTTTCAGTCAAAAGAAGCAGTGGGTGGTATTTTGAAAGGAAGAAAAAAAAACAAAAACGAAATGGCGACTTTTCTTCTTGAAAACCTAACAATTTAATTATCACACCTGATGTGGCTTCTCCCTATCGTTGCCCTTCCCCCCCTCCACCCCCAAACAAATATTGAAAATTCTGTTTTCCTTGGAAATCTGTTTATGATCTAGCACACTTGATCAAACCGAGTTTGGAGATAATGTAATATCGTTAAAGGACAATGTTAACAAAAACTATTTTTCAGAACAGATCAAAACACCCAATTAGCCCCAAATCAGTCCCACCCCACTATGGGATTTTCCCTTGTATCTTTTATCTAATTCTCACAATTTAAATTCATTTGACATTTCCAGAATGATGTTTTCCTACCCCGAATCTTTTCTTCTTTCACAATACCTTAATTATCCATCCCAATATTTCAGATTAAATGAAGTCGCTTTTCTTCTTCTCTGTCAAGAACTGGCAGTTCTTGCTCCTCTTGCCATGCAAGTTTTAAAGCTTATTTTACACTGATATAATATTGGGGTATATTAATCCCCCAACCTCTTCTGCTCATGTTGCTTAGATAATGCCTCTTTGGAGGCCCAAGGGCCCAGTTCCCTCTTAAATTATAGCTTCCAGTTGCAACTTTTTTTCTGCTTAATTTATTTATTGAGAACAAAGGAAAAAGAGTAATGCTATCATATTGTTTTTATCTTTCATAGATTTTTAAAAAATATTTGTAAACTGGTCAAAGAATATTGGCTACTAGAAATACATAATATGCTTATTATATTTATTACATAATAAATTAGAGATATAATAACCTGTAGTCACAGCAATAACAATCCAAATAATAGTATCAAGAATAATAAGGGTCTAACATACACATGAAGGAAACAAACATTACAATTGTGATTCATATCACTCAAGGCACATTTTGTTTGATGTCTTAAAGAAATGACTGTTCAATGAATATTCCTGGGAAAACTTTCTAAAATTCAGATGCTACTATACAGATTAAATGCTCCCAAGATCTACTAATATAATGCCATAACCAAAATATATTATGATCTTAATGTATAGTAAACTGACATAGCCATTAATGATAAATTAGACCAAGGAAATTGCAACAGCTGGTTCAGCAGTCTTCCACTCATATTTGAAAAGATGTCTATTTCGTCTGAGGCTTTTTTCTCTCTATTGCTCTTTGTAAAGCTTGAAGGATTGAGTTTTTGTTATTCTGAATGTTGTAACTAGTTAGCTCTATTAACTTATCAAAATTTTCCTCAGAGTATTGAAAGTTTAGTATTCCATATGGAGAAAGAGGACTAGTTACATCAACTTCACCTTGCTTCAGTTCAGTGGGAGCACGTTTCATACCTGCAAAACACAATTTACCATTAAATGTATTATTTGCTCAAAATCTGCAAAACAAAGTCAGTATCTTTTTATTAGTGCTGCTATCCCTATTACAGAAGCAAGTCTGTTATGGTTGTCGACCACAAGAGTTGATCCGATCTAAACCTTCTGCTTCTGGATTATATCAGGGATGAGGAACCTGTGACTTTCTGAATTACAGCTTCCACCATACAGTATTTCAACATTAGCCATACTTGCGTAGTAAAAAAACCCAAATCACAAAATATACACATTCATCAATTCCAAATAGAAGTTGTAGCTGAGTTGAGTTTGGAAATATCTCAAGCGCCACAAATTGCACCCACTGGAATAGAATAACTTTGGCTCCACTATCCATCCATTATAGTAGAATGGCAGGAGTGCTGAGGCCTCTGCTGCCATTCAGCTGTCAAGCTGCAAAGCATATATTTCCCTAAGTTCAGCTTTTGCATTATTAGGGTGCTATTCCATCCCACAAACAAACAGGAACTTCCATTCTTCCTAACTTCCTGTTTGTCGTGGGATGGAGTAGCACCATAATGATGCAAAGGCTGAAGACCAGAACAAGTCATAATGAATGTTGGAGAGGAAGGAAAGGCATGCATTTCAAAGGCATGATAATGCCCATAATATCAGATCTATTTAACATAAGAAACTTAATTTTGAAGGGTGATGGGATGGCAGCCTTTGAATGTTATGCTAGGGATTGCATTCAAGAAGTAGAAAAAGCCAGGAGAATATCTATTGGACAAAAATTATGTAATAATTTAATTTAATTTAACAATTTCACTCCACTGTCATATTAAGCAGTACAATTTGGGGACAAATTTCCCAAGGTTCCTTTGGACCAAACCCAGAATTGTAAGTCCATATATGTCCCTGGGACTCCAGACTATACACCACTAACTTAATATAACTGAAAGAGTTTAAAGATATCTTTAATATCTTCTTGACTACTCCAAGGTTGTACAACTGACAAGAAGCTTCTTGGATGAGTAGCAAAACATCATCAGAGATAAACCAAAGTCCAGTAGCCATTTGAAAATCACCTTTGGGACAACTAGCAAGATATTTTTTAAAGAAAGAGTTATCTAAAGTTAGAAAATGAAGGGTAACTTAGTAGGAGGATTATAAGTAATGATGATAGGCTTGTGTAAACTTCCAAATTTACTGATTTATAATAGCACAAGTGTAGTAGAGGGTTTAGTTCACCAAATGTGAATATTCACCTGTGGGAAAAATGGTTAGGTCTGTTAAGTAAACAAGCAACTTACCTGGTGCTTTGTATTTCTTGAAGGTATCATTTATTAGTGGGAAAAAAACCACAATAGGTGCTTTGGAATCTGTAGTATCTTCAAAAACATAACACTCCTTCAGATTCTTTTCTCTACTCAGATCTATTTTGGGGAATGGAATCCCTTGCTTTGTAAAGTATCTGGAGGCTTCATCTAAAGGCTAGATTATGACAGGACAAAGGAAATAATAGCAATAATAAGAATAATAAGTTGTAATGATTATCATATTTCTTTCTTGATTGATTCATCTTATTTCTTGATCTTTTACTCCAATTCATTTCTACCTAGGAAATCAAAGGAAGGTGTAGGAGATGACTAGTTTGAGGCCAAGGGAGGGATTAAGTGCATCATCAGTGTGGAGTCCCTTTGTGACCATTAGCAGTACAGATTCTTGTTTAGAGATAGCATGGAACAATCCTGTATTCATTTGAACAACCCTGGTTCCTGATTTCTTATACCTGCCAGAAGACTTTATAAGGATCTATTAGTTAAGGATAATCTCTCTTGGCACACAATTCAACTTATCTGTGCACAAAGAATGTGTCTGTGTAAATGAACATGGTTCCACTGAGCCTGTATAATGGTATATAGGAATGGCCTTGGGAGATATGGTAACAAGACACAACTGAGGGAACAGTTGCATAAAAGGCAGCTTAGCCTACAGCAGGAATGTGGGCAGAGCAAGTGGCTCAAAAGAGATCCTCCTAGTTTTAGGGCAGGAAAGGGAATGGGGAAAAGAAGTATTTTCAGACTTGCAAGATTGATGTTAGCTTTACGAGGTAGATCAGACAAAAAATAAGACCAGATGAGCTAATTCTACTTTACTGTAAGCTAATTCTGTTATTGTAATTAACAGAATCATGTCTGTGTCTGTGTCTTGTCTATATTATTCCTACATACCATTAAAGCCTGTGAGGATCTTCTGTGAAAATAATCTGTGTCTTGATTTAGACTGGCTTCTGAATTTGGTTGTTACACTGTTCAATTTGCTTTTCATACATCACCTAAGTAATGCACAAGAGAACTTCATTGGCCCCTTTAGGCAAAAATGGAAGAATGTTTATTTGCTTGGGATATTTAGGCTGGATATTTACCCAGAAGTAGACTATTGTTCCTGAATAACCTGAATTTTGTAATCAGAACTGATCAGTACTGGCTGTGCGTAGATGGAGTCTCAGGATTTCTTGCATTTAAGATTTACTTAAGTATAGGGTGGCACTGGAACAACTTCCTATGATTTCCCAACTTTCTGTGCTCCATAACTTAGCTTTGTGTGCTTCAAGCATAACAGCTTCTTAAGAGACTTTGGTATTTTCACTGGATTGTGTTTCGCTCACTTAAAGATGACCATCAATAAAAACCTGTATATTTGGAACTTGCACTACACACTAGGATTAGCATCTAAGCTATTGACTTCAACAGTGAATGTCCTTGCTAATTTTTAGCTCTGGATTGTTAACCAGTTTACCAAAATGGTAATTGGTAACTGACCAATTGTTTGGCCAGACAAATTGGGTAGAGAAGACATTGATATGGAAGTAAGAGAAAATCCTTTCCTGCCCAGTTTTGTGACCCCCACAAATAATCTCCAAGACCTATAAAGAAGGTTTTCTTGCTGCCAGTACTACAATAACAGTGTTTAATATGAGTGAAAATGCAATCATGTATGTTTATCACCAGGGGGAATGAGACAATCCTTTTAAGCTCATTTAATGCTAGCATTCTCAGACAAAGCAAAAGCACATACTGTATATGGACATGCACGCAACCTCTCAGAATTCAGATTAACATATTAACAGAGTTGGAAGGGATCTCCAACCCTAGATGTAGGCCATCTAGTCCAACCCCCCACCCAAGCAGACCCTACTCTATTCTTTTCTGTAGAATTCTGTAAGTGTAAAACACAAACAAATGACACAAAAACAATACTTAATTGTAAATCATCTCACTGCTGTTTGTGAGCCTGAAGAATAATTCAAATGTATAATGACATCCACTTTTCTCTCTGGTCTCATCAGTGGTGCATAGCTGGTGTCTATAAAGGCAACTGTATCTACAAGGTTCAGATATTCCAATGGAGTCATCAACTGGTTAGGAAAAGTGTCCAGTACAGTATCTGAAAGGCAAACTTTTTTATTAGCAGCTCATAGCTTCAAAAAGTAGTTTGCTTTTTGCTTTGATTCAACTTCTAATTTTCTTTAGGACATGTGGCACATCACATTTCCACATTCATAAAACCATAACTTGTGAAGTATGGAATGTTACTTGAAACAGCTTGTTATCTGTTTATAGCTGATGTAAGAGAAATCTTCTCTCTATAACTAAATGTTCTTTTCGAAGCACTGTTGCACTGAAAATTGCCAATGTGAAATAAGAATGAAGTAGCAACCAAGGAGCATCTAACCCTAACCAGTTTGAAACAAGGAAGCAATTGATTCACTGCCAATATATTTGCTTTAATAAATAGGAGAAAGAAAAAGAAGGTAAGAAAAAAGGGGGGAGAGGGGAACTAAAAACAGAAAATAAAGAGAACAACAAAACACATGCTTCATTCAGTCTAATTTTTGCACTGATCATTAAACCTTGACTACATGGAATGATATTGACCAGTATTTCCATAATATTGAGAGATTGTCAGCACATAAAGTGAATACATCTCAGGAATTCAGATTTAAACCATATTGATCTTTGTAATAGTATATTAATAAATATGTGGAAATTAAACAAAAATGGGCAAAAGCAGACAAATCAATATCACCCACATTATACTTTCAACATAATAAAGTTAATTCCCTGTGGTATCCAGTAAATGTGAAAAAGAATATTTCATTAAATTAGTCTCAAACTACAGTTAAAATTTCTTTAAAATCTTACCCAACGATATGTGATATCGCAACACTTATTCTTCAGTTCTTGTAAATACCCTTAGCAATATTGTTTTATTGCTCATTTAAAATATTGTGGAATTAGAATTATCCAAATCACATTCTAATAATGTAGCTGTGAACTCATGAGACTCTTTGCTATTTTGGACTTTGAGTGGTACATTTTAGTGGCTAAGTTCACATCTTAGTGTGCAAAGCTGTTAATATACAGTATTTTGTTTGGTTTGGGGAATCCAGCCATCATAGTTCATTTGACAATTGCTATTTTCAAGGGAGAGATATGTCCAATTTTAAACATCTTACTAACTATTTTTTAGCATTAACGCTTGCAGTTTTTAAAATCAGGTCACCATCTTAATGGACAAACTGATACAAATTTTCGTAGCATTGACCATGTACCTTTCCATATATAAAAATTTTTATTCTCTAGATATCCATTGTTTAATTGGAATCCATTTAAGAAATTGTAGACCTCTGATGTTGATACACGCTCTGTTATGACTTCGCGAAGTAACTTCATAGTCTTATGTGTAGGCATGACCAGGTAAGTATTCACTGCTTCTGCTACTGGTGGCAGAGGTGGTTTTTCTTCTGAAGAACAGAAGATACATAGGTTAATTTAGTGCAGCAGGCACTAAGAGGAAAAGATAGACTAATGTATATAGCAAGATTTTTGTCACTGATTATCACTTCAGAGTATACCAAAAGCCATATAAATAAATGCAACACAGCTATTCTTTTCATATGCTCATTAATATAGAATTAATATAATAGGTAAGCTAGTCTCTGACTATATGTGGAGTAAAGCTCCTGCACATTCATGCACATGCTGTCAAGTTCTGGAATGGCGCATTGAAATAAGATTCCAAACAACTAATGTCTTTGGTGTAGAGAGTTCTTTATCTTGCGTTCCGTCACAATCCAACAATCACCCATGAAAAGTGAAGTATTGTCAGCACTATTGCACAGTGCTCCCCACCATCATTTAAAGTATCCCACTTCCATCCAGTGACTCCACCCCGCAGCTCCACCCAGAGGCCGAGTTCCACTCACACCCCCAGCTAGACAACATTACAATCCAAGGCTTGTTCCACTCAGCTTGTCATCCACACTGAGGACTGGTTCCCTTCAGGTGGAGGCCCTGAACATCAGCTGTTTCTGGGCCCACCTCTCAGTTGTGCGGCGGCGACAGCATCGGAGGCCGCAGCAAAAATGGAGGCACCCAGAGCAGTGGTGAAGACTGCAGGGGGGCTTCAGAGGCTGCGGCGAAAATGGCAGTGGTCATGACAGAGGCAAAGGCTGCAGCGAACATGATGGCAGCTGCAGCTTCCAGTCGGCCAGGCTGGTTAGTAAGCGGTCACTCCAATCCCGCCGGAATGGCAGCCCCGGCACATCGGGACTGATACATGCAGCTATCCACACAGCTGTGGATGATGGGTGTAATCAGATATGATACAGAGCTATTTGACATTAAAGCTTATCCTTGTATGATGTTGATTATACTGATTGAGACTATCTTGAGTTTCTCTGTACATGTCTTTTGCTGTCTTCCAGTAAGCATTGGACTCAAGCTCTCTACATGGGGCTCCCCCTGGGGTGCACCCGGAGGCTCCACTGGTCCAGAACACGGCCGCGCAGGGGATTATGGGGGCGACGAGGCGCTCCCATGTGACACCTCTCCTGCGCGAGCTGCACTGGCTCCCGGTGGTCTTCCAGGTACACTTCAAGGTGTTGGTGACCATCTTTAAAGCGCTCCATGGCTTAGGGCCGGGGTACTTACGAGATCGTCTTCTGCCACCAATAGCCTCCCACCGGCCAGTACGCTCGCACAGAGAGGGCCTCCTCAGGGTGCCGTCTGCCAGACAATGTCGGCTGGCAACCCCCAGGGGGAGAGCCTTCTCTGTGGCGGCGCCCACCCTCTGGAACAACCTCCCCCCAGAGTTACGTACAATAACAGACCTCCGGATTTTTCGTCAGGCCCTGAAAACCTATTTATTTCAACTAGCTGGGCTGGCTTGAGTTAAATTTTAAATTGATTTTAAATTGGGTTGTTTTAATTTACGGCCAAAATATTTAATTATTTTAAACTGTTTTTTAAATTTTGTATGTTCTGTCTTTTACTTTGGCTGTTCACTGCCCTGAGTCCTATTTGGAGAAGGGCGGTATAGAAATGGAAACAAACAAATAAATAAATAAATAAATAAGCTCAAGACCCTTTCTATGGGAAAAACTAAGAGGATTGGAGATTGACTGTTGCTATTGTCCCTAGTGCATGAATTCTATCAAGATGGAATACAAGTGTCTAATTTCAGACTTCATCTTTGTGCACAGTAGAGGCATTTTAGCTCTTTCCTTCTGTTTTACTTATGGGTCAACTCATTAACAAAACAACTCTCAGATCATTAACTCCCAATAACAGAAATGCATGTTCTATTTCTGCTTTATTGAGAGATGACATAGCCATTATTTCAAGGTCCCCCATTGGTTCTTGGTGCACATTCAAAAGTCTTGTGTGCTACTATAGTGATAATCACCTTGTTCTGAACTTCCAGAAGACCAAAATAATAAGAATAAGAATAAGATAAAGATTAAGAAAAAGAAAAAGAAAAAGAAAAAGAAAAAGAAAAAAATAGAAGGAATAGAACTGGGAAATGGAAACATAGTAAAAGCATTAGCAAAGGATGATGGTTACAAATATCTAGGCATATTGGAAGCAGATAACATCTTGAATGGAAAAGTCAAAGAGTCAATGCAAAAGGAATACATCAGGAGGGTCTGCAAAATATTAAAATCAAAACTGGAAATTAGAGGCATTAATACATGGGCAGTTCCAGTGATATGCTACTCAGCTGGAATCATCAACTGGACTTTGGCTGAACTGGAAAACCTGGACCGGAAAACACGCAAACTTTTCAATATGTACCACGCTTTACATCCACGTAGTGACATCGACAGATTGTACCTGCCAAGAAAAATAGGGGGCAGAGGACTATTGCAAATCCATCAAACTGTAGAAGAAGAAAAACAAAGTTTGAATGATTTTATGAACCAAAGTACAGAAAAATTATTGCAGGCTGTGAAAACGGAGAACAACAGAAACAAAGTCAGAATATAAGGAAAAACAGCTGGATGACAGATTAAATAGATGGAAAAACAAAGTTTTGCATGGACAGCACTTGAAAAACATTGAAGGAAATGTGATGACAACATTACATGGGCTTGGCTTAAGATGGGAACCATCAAGAAAGAAACGGAAGGTTTAATACTGGCTGCTCAAGAACAAGCACTACAAACTAATGCCATGAAACCAAAGATACAAAAATCCATCAACAATCCAAATTGCCAACTTTGCAACAACAAAGTCGAAACTGTTTCATATTTAATATGTGAATGCAGCAAAATCGCACAAACTGATTACAAAGCTAGACACGACCGAGTTGCTAAATTAATCCACTGGTCATTATGTAAAAAATACAACTTTCCTGTATCCAAAAAGTCATGGGAACATAAAGTGGAAAAAGTTATAGAAAATGAGAAGGTGAAGATCTTGTGGGACTTTCGAATACAGATGGATCGTCACTTGAAACACAACACGCCAGATATCACAGTTGTCAAAAACCGAAACGTACAATTTATTGACATCGCGGTACCAGGAGATGCCAGAGTTGAAGAAAAAGAACTGGAAAAAATCATGAAATATCGTGACCTGGCCATAGAAACTACACGGCTATGGATGAAACATGTCACAGTGATACCCATTGTCATCTGGGCACTTGGTACCATGTCCAAGAATTTCACAAAACACTTCAAGAAATTGCAGCTTCCTGCAATAACACCAGCGGAACTGCAAAAAACGGCACTACTTGGAATATCATATATTTTAAGAAGGTACTTGGTTGATACCTAGGACGCTGGCAGCAATCTGTATCAACCATTAGCACCAGTCAATGGTATTTGTGACACGTTTTTAAATGTCCAGTTGACTCAGTTTCATTTTTAATGAATAAAAGAACTCGCACATCAACATAGCAGATGCACAGACTCAAAAAAAAAAAAAAAACACCCCTCTTCAGCTGTCTTAAGATTCTTCCGTGCAAGAGGTGAAAAATGTATCCCTTAAACTTCTCAAATTATTCACAGCAAAATCACTGGCTCAGTTGTTCCGTGACTCCCAGCTAGGTCCATTTCTAAACAATACCCAGATGGAAATTATCCAAACTAAGCTTATAAGAACAGTGTTCCAAGTTCCAAGATACCTATCTAATGCAAATTTGAGATTAGAATTTGGGCAGATGAAGATGGAGGTTACAGCATGTTTGTTAATATTTAGTTGTTAGCTTAAATCCATTCTGTTTCAGCTGGGCTCGGCTCAGCTCAGCTGAGTTTTTTTTTTAAATTTTTTTTTTTAATTTTTTAAATTTTTAAATTTTAAATTTATCTTATGAATTTGGGTTGTTTTAATTTTCGTTTTCTGGGCCAATTATTTAATTGTATTTTAATGGTTTTTTAACATTTGTATTATATGTATTTTATTTGGCTGTTCACCGCCTTGATTCCTTCGGGAGTAGGGCGGTATACAAACTCAAATCATCATCATCATCATCATCATCATCATCATCTCTTCTCTCAGATGAATTTGAGACCTCATGGAATCAAGCAATATATAAACAACTTTCATCATATGGCATCTCCCTTGTTTCCCTATATTCTTTTGATTTCACTCAAACTGGAAGAGACATTAAAGGAAGACTTTTTGACATTGAAAGAGGATTCACTCCAAATTATCTCCAAACTTGAATTAACCATATTACATGAAAATCAACCAGCTACATCAACTCACTCATCTCTCCAGCCCAGCAAAGATTCTTCTTCAGATATAATAGTTTACCTTCAATGCTTTTATATGGAAAATTCAATAAACTCCTCATATTAACTGAACATGTCATTGGGATGATGAATAATTGAATCTATTCTTCACTGCTCCTTCTGCAATCATATCTAAAGAAGACTTATCTTCCCTGCCTTGCTACATGCATGAAACTATCCTGAAGAATTCCTTGTCAATTTCCTCTTATTAGACAAGTGCTATCAACCATAATGTAACAAAGTTCTATATAACTGTTGTGAATATGCACAAACTTATTATCGCACATGACTGATTCCTTTGTACCTCATTATTATATTCTCAGCTATATAGTATTGAAATACTTATTACTTTAACATTAATAATTTGAGAGATATTCACCTTTTTAAATATTTCACCTTTTCTAACATGCATAGCTAAATGTCTATGGAGATTCTCAGTCATCCAAGTAATGGTCATCCCAAAGGTGCTTTTTAAAGAGGCAACTGGATTTTCTTGTTTTTTCTTTGAAGATGTTTCGCTTCTCATCCAAGAAGCTTCTTCAGCACAAGAAACTTGGATGAGAAGCAAAATGTCTTCAAAGAAAAACAAGAAAGTCCAGTTGCCTCTTGAAAAAAGCACCTTTCGGATTTCTCTTTTTCAATTTCTCAGGGCTATGTGGATAGCTTGTATAATTGTTTTTTCTTTGCTTTACAAAATATTCTGTATGTTTTGTTTAATCTGGCCACTGAATGAAATAAATATTATCTATCTATCATTTGGTACATGAATACATACACTGCAGTACCTGCTCAACATGATTTATGGAAGGATGGTGACTGATTCCCTGCTTCACTTCTGAGAAGCACTGAGGAAATAAATGCATACTGCTTTAAGTATGCATTTGTGAGCTCAGTTCTGTACTTCCAGAGTTCATTTATTTATTTATTTATTTTAATTTATTTTATTTGTCAAGCATGTATGAGAAAATAAGTATAAGTATGAACATAACATATAAACATATAAGTATAAACAGGTATAAGTATAATAAATTAGTAAGAATAAATGCGAACAGTAGGACAGGAAAAGTAGGCGCACTGATGCGCTTATGCACGCCCACTAACAGACCTCTTAGGAATGGAATGAGGTCAACGGTAAACATTTTAAGGTTAAAGCTTTGGGGGTTTGAGGATGTAACAACAGAGTCAAGTAGTGAGTTCCAGGCATTGACCACTCTGTTGCTGAAGTCGTATTTTCTGCAATCGAGTTTGGAGCAGTTTGAGTTTGTATCTACTGTTTGCCTGTGTATTATTATTCTACTTCTTTTTTTTAAAAAAGTGTACTGTTATGCTGATCATTATTTTTTGTTGTTATTCTATAGCAGTGTTTCTCAATCTCGACAACTTTAAAGTGTGTTTACTTCAACTCCCAGAATTTCCCTGCCAGCATGGTAACTAGGAAATTCTGGGAGAGAACTCCACACAGCTTAAAGTTACCAAGGTTGGGAAACATTGCTCTTTAGAATACAGCTATTGTCTTTTTCATTATTCAGTGACATTCTGAAATACGAATGAGATCTATCTACTGAAGTATGCCCTTATCTATCAACATCCTACCCCATTTTTTGAGAAAGATTACGGTAGTTATAAACCTAAACTGTTAAACATCTGAAATTCAATAAAAGAAAACATAGCAAAGTTGTGAAAACATAGCTGTGTCCTCTTTGCTGATGATGTCAAACTATTCAACACCACAGACAACTCTTACTACCCTTCAAAATGACTTAAACTGTGTATCTGAATGGTCAAACAATTGGCAACTTCAAATTTCTGCTAACAAATGCTCCGTGCTGCACATTGGCAATAGAAATAAGAACATCAAATATTTGCTGTCTGGAAACGATCTAAAAGTTGACCCACATTCTGTCAACAACCTAGGAATACTCAACTTCAAAATATCTAAGTCCCAGAACTCACTGTAACATCATTGCAAAAAAGGCATTTAGAGTTGACAATCTTATTTTACAAAGTTTTCTCTCTGGTAACGCTACACTTCAAACTAGGGCATATAAAACCTTTGCCAGATCTATACTTGAATATTGTTCACCTGCCTGGAACCCTCACTGTATTTCAGACATCAATACATTAGAGAGGGTCCAGAGATACTTTACTAGAAGAGTACTCAAATCTTCTGCTCAAAATAAAATTCCCTATACCATCAGGCTTGAAATTTTAGGTCTGGATAGCCTCAAACTACACCGTCTACATTCCGACCTATGCTTAGTTCATAAGATTATTTACCAAAAAGTCCTACCTGTAAATGAGTACTTTAATTTCAACCGTAATAACACAAGGGCTATCAATAGATTCAAATTCAATGTAATTTGCTCTAATCTTGATTGTAGGAAATATGACTTCTGCAATAGAGTAGTAAATGTCTGGAACACTCTACCTGATCCTGTTGTTAGTCTCCCTAATCCCCATACCTTAAACTGTCTACCATGGACCTTTCATGTTTCTTAAGAGATCCCTAAGGGGGTATGCATAAGAGCACCAGTGTGCCTACCATCCCTGTCCTACTGTCCCTGTTTTTATGTAATCATTCTATGTGTTTATGGTTATGTTTTGCCTATTTATATCCTTTTATTTGTGCCAATTTTTTTCATGTGTCCATGTCTATGTCTATACTGTTACTTGTTTCCTTGTACTTGTTGATAAATAAATAAATAAAATTCTTATATGTAATTTGTTGCAGTGGGTTAATTGCTCTTTTTCATTACATTTCAGAATTAACTTTTTGCAATAATATAGCTGTTTTGAATTATTCACTTAATGGAAATTTACACTCAGGGTTTTATTATTAGAATTGATACTCTAGAGAAGTATTATATAAACTAAATAATTAAGATCCATAATCAACTTTAAAGCAACTTGTATTTTACTAACCTATTTGCTTTATTTTTCCCCGGGTATAGCTATACAAAAAACTATCTTCTGAACTGTCAATTTCACGCCATGCATCCAAGAGGTTATAGGAAAACACATTACTCCACAAACCTAAAAAAAGATCAAGAGTTAGTAAGATATTCAGATTTCATTCTGAATTGTATATATCAAAAAGTCTGTTTTCCAAACAGTTCTAATTGGATGTTAAGACTGCAGTCCTATGGCTCTCAGGAAGATGTCTCACTCTAGGGTTGAGAGGGTTCAGAGCTAGCTTCCTTCTCAGAAATGCTGATCCCTAAACATCCACATGAACTTTGCCAAGGCTGGTTCCCCAGAGAGTCCATTTTGAATGATTTTTAACAATTTAAACTTCAGCAGTTTAAAACAATTTGGATTGCCAAATAAGAAGTTTTATTTACTTTTATTTATTTATCAAATTTAGAAACTGCCCATTTTCCTCACAGAAAGATTCTGGGTGGTGCACAAATAAATTATTTAAAACATAAAAACGTACATCTTAAAAAATTGGATGGGAAATTGTTCAGCAATAAAACATAGACTTTGTGGAGGAAAGGTCCTAGCGCCAGTTCACTGCATATTTCTTTGAAAAATTGGAGCTAAGTTAGTACTTGTACAAAGCAGAAAAGAAGCCAAAATCGGAGGTTGTGGCATCTCAAAGATATTCATATAAATTAAAACATAAGCTTCTATAAAATAGAATGTAACCTTCATTGGACATTAGTAATATGTTATTCTGATTTAAAAGGAATCAAAACATATTATCAAGAGATTTGGAAGCCAATAAAAATGTCTCAGCCTTTTTCACTTGGTACTTTTCAAGAACAGCCTGGTCATTCATTCAGTTCATTTCAGTAATTAACTAAAAATGTTGTGCCTTTGAGTTACTACTGGTTCCTGGCAAATCCTTTGGAGAAGTCCCTCAGTTTTCTTGGCAAGAGCGAGTGATGGTCTGCCATTGCCTCTTTCCTAGGGATGAGAGAGAGAATGGCTGACTCCAGATTACCCGGTTGGCCTTATGCCTAAATCATGACTAGAACTCACAGTCTTATGGATTCTAGCCTGGTGTCTTAAGCATTGCATCAACCTGAATCTCTAAACTCAAAGTACCCAACAGCTTGTATAGTAATTAAAGTATTGATCATGCTAAACATTGTTGAACTACCCAGAGCAGCATACTCCATATTAATAATCAGAGCAACAGAAGAAATACGTTCCTTTGCATGAATCTTCAGTATTGTTGGTTCTTGAGGTCAATTTTTAAATCTTCAGCAAAATCAAAAATTTTAAGGAGAAAGTTAAAAAAAACAGCTCTGAACGAGACAGTTTTTAGATGCTTTCACAGCATGGCTCTGGATTCTTTCATAGCTCAGTGTGGGTGTGTCTTTAAAGGAGAACAACTGCTTCACAGAAGTAGAGATAATGGGACTTGTTTATTTTACTATTTTCAAGTCTATATACAGGCATTAGGAAAAAACAGTAGTTTCCAAACTTTTCCATTTCTGTCAATTTCTGCCTCTTTCCCAGGGCTATTCATTACCAGCCACCTGCTCAACAGGTAACCCTGTTGAATAACCCTGGCTCTGTCCCTTGGTACACAGCAGGGTTGAAATCCAGCAGGTTCTCACAGGTTCTGGAGAACTGGTAGTGGAAATTTTGAGTAGTTTGGAGAACCACAAATGCCACCTCTGGCTGGCCCCAGAGTGGGGTGGGAGTGGAGATTTTGCAATATGCTTCCCCCAGGAGTAGGGAGGGAATGGGGATTTTGCAGTATCCTTCCCCTGGTGTGGGATGGGAATGGAGATTTTGCAGTATCCTTCCACTGCCACACCCACCAAGCCACGCCCACCAAGCCACACCACACCCACCAAGCCACACCCACAGAACAGGTAGTTAAAAAAATGGAATTTCACTACTGGTAAACAGGCTTTCAAAAAAGATACATTATTTTTAAGGAAGAGATTTGTTAATGGCAGAGGAACAACATCCCCCACACACTGCCAGTGTTTTTCCTATCTGATCAGAAGAATTTAATTCTAGATAATGTAAGAAATTGTTACTCATGAATAGGGGGAATATACGCTTTGATAAAAGCTATAAAAGAGAAATAATTGAGTGAGTTTTAAGCAGTACATTTTTATAAAGTTTAGGTTTATACCACTGTAATAATGTTCTTTTGGTTATTTTCATGCTGAATAAAATGGTCTCTAACTGAAAGTATAATTGGAGTAAGCTTTTCCACAATGTAGTCTTCAGCTGCTTGCCTCCCTGGCATAACAGAATAACAGAATTGGAGGGACCTTGGAGGTCTTCTGGTCCAACTCCCTGCTCAAGAAGGAGACCCTATTTAAAGGTGTCAAACTGACGGCCCATGGGCCAGATGCATCACGTGCAGGCCACACCCACCCCAGCTCCGCAAAGATTAAAAAAAACATCACAATATATCACGTGACGTCATGTGACACAATCAACTTTGACACCCATGCCCTATACCATTTCAGGCAAACCTCCAGTGTTGGAGCACACACAACTTCTGCATGCAAGCCATCCCACTGGTTAATTGTTCTATCAGGAATTTTCTCCTTAGGTCTAGTTTGGTTTTCTCTTTTATTCATTTTCATTCTTTGCTTCTTGTTCTGCCTTCAGGTGCTTTTGGAGAATAGCTTGACCCCCTCTTCTTTGTGGCAGCTCTTTAGATATTGGAACACTGCTATCCTGTCACTCCTAGTTTTTCTTTTCATTAAACTAGACATACCTAAGTTCTGCAGCAGTTCTTCATATGTTTTAAACGCCAGTTTCCTATTCATGTTTATTGGTCTTCTTTGCATTCTTCCCAGACCAGCCAGAAATAAAGCTGGCTTAAGAAATTCCTTTCTATTTTCAAACCTCCTCCTTCATTTTGGTCACAGTCCAGAGCATATTTACCAGTATTCCTGATTAGAGGATTCTCCTGCTTCCTTACTTCCTCTGAACTAATAAAGGGAGGGGAGGGGAAAGAAAAAAAAATCAGTTTTACCATTTCCCCTACCACTTAGGCTAGAATGGGAAAGCAGCAGGATTCTTGTCAATTTCACCCTGAAACAGAGGTGAATTTTAAAAAGTGCACTTTCACAGATGCATCAGTGAACCTGGCAGGAAGAAGAGGACGGGAAAAAAAGTCCAGCTTTTACTGTTCACTGCTGAATTTGTAAAAAAAAAAAAAAATGGCAGGAAATTTGAAGGAAAGTCCAGAGAAGAGGAGCTATCCAGAGTACTATAACCAACTGGAGTTGAGGTGCTAAAGTGAAGCAATGTGGACAGGAGAACACTGCATAAGCTGCCACAAATGGGAAAAAAAAAAATGGGCTGAGTAAAACAGAGGATAATATGAAGTGCTCTTTCCCTAGTAATAATCAGTGGTTTATATTTGAGGTGGTGCATATAGTTCGTGAACTATGTGAATCAGCCCTGTTAACTACTGTATTTTTCAGAGTATAAGATGCAGCTTAGTTTTTGGGGAGGAAAATAGGGGGAAAAAATCTACCTACCAGATTTTTTGCCTATCTGGCTAGCATCCTTAGTCTGGTCAGCTTCAGCACATTAGTTTACTGTTTCTTATCCCCTGCTTGGGGATAAAAAACAGCTTCTAAAGCACAACTGATCTTTGGAGAGAGAAGCAATGAGAAAAGCAGGCAAACCACGGAGATCGCTTCACTCGCTAGCGCCTTGTTAGGGCTAAAAAAAACTTCAAAAAAGCTACATTCGGAGTATAAGACACACCCAAATTTTCAGCCTCTTTTAGGAGGGAAAAAAGTGTGTCTTAAACTCTGAAAAATACGGTAATTTAGATTCTAGCCTGACTGCCACAAGGAGGCAGTCTTTACTTATCTTTATCATTGTTGAAATTGGCAGACTCAAGGAAAAAAAAAGTATTTTCTGTTCAGTCATGTTTTCTCCTTAAAAGCATATTAAAAGAACAAAAGGAATTCACCCATACAGAATTGCCTTAAGTAGGATGCTATTGTACTATTGAGTATGATCTGTTACAATTCACAATCACAGACGACAGTGCCAACTTGTCGAATTTATGGTACCACATTGGAAGAAACTGAAAATGCTTTGGAGCAGTGTTCCTCAACCTTCTCTTGCTTGTGGCTCCCTTCTGATTTTGCTTTCTTTCTGTGTTCCATCTGTCCAGTCCCATTACTGGATATGGACATGGGATACTAACTAGTATGTTTTCTGGCATCAACAAGACAGTGTTTATAGTAATTGTAAGTCACCAAGAATCATTGACTGGCAACAATCGAAATTGAATGAATGAATGAATGAATGAGCGAGCAAAATAGATTTTTGCTTTTCTGTGCCTCCTCAAAATGTGCCCATCCCTGTTCCACATTTTTCTCCTGTGGTTTCTTTGAAATATCCTATGCTGTCTAGGGTGGCATATGCCCCTCCCGTTGCTTTAGATTACAATCTAAAACAATCAACCTTGTTGATTTTTGTTTTCAACCTTATTTTTGGCAGCTTTCAGACAAGTGGAACCACTTTCCACTTTCTGAAAAGAAATGGCATTGTTTCATGGAACGTGTATGAGTCGTTTAGCAACACTAATAATTTTTAATTAGTCAAAACATTATTTTAGAAAGTTGCAAACTGCCTTGGGAAAACTATTTTTCAGAAGGTTGTATTTTTTTAAAAAAATCAGGTAAAGATCTTGAATGCACCTTTCATGAAGCAGATTTGAGATTCTGGGATCTTCTTCATCATCCGACCCATAAAGAATTTGCTTCCATAGTCTTCAGCACGAATGTAAGCACCATATTTTAATAATCCAACCTCAAAAGGAGTAAATTCCATCCACTCTACAACAAAATCATATCATTTACAGGTTCAAATGTAACACTGGTTTTGCAAAATATGATTTTGCAATGGTTCAATGTAACTCAATTAGCCTTTTAAATTTAATACTTATTAGTTGCTTTTTTTGGCCACATTTCCATCAAACTAAGTATACAAAATATACAGGGAGAAATGAAATGTTGAATAGCACTGAAAAGACAAAGCAATGATTACAAGTAAGTGCCCACTATCACTTTTTTGGCTGTCTTTTTTTAATCTTCACACTGTTTTTTGTTCCCCTCTAATCCATCAGGTCATCAGTAATTGAAAATCTCAAAAGAACTAAGGTGACAATCCTGCCTATTAGTTTGAGAGTCTATGGTATTTATGTTGGCTCTTGAATTAATGTTCCCTGTTCTCCTGTTGTGATTTACATTTGCAGATGCTCTCCAAAGTCTTCTTTTTGCTGTCAGATAGTTCTACTGTTCATTATCATTGCAATAACTGAAAGCTTAGAGAGAACAATGATTAAAATTAATCTTTTCTTCCTGCTGCTTCTTCATGATCACCACAGTTTTGCTCTTAATTGCCAATACCTCAAAACCTTATTGCCAAACCCAATTACTTAGACATTCTAAGCATGCATCTCAGAGGTCTACCAGCAATTGTCCGAAATCCAAAAATCCATTATCTCCCTTACTCTATCCAAGAACCAGTGGCTGAACAGAAGTGAAAAAAATAATCAATCAAGAATATATTCAAAGTATCCTACGTTCTGAGAAAGTACGTAAAATCCAGGGGTGGGTTCTACTTACCTTTACTACCGGTTCGCAATGGGGCTGCACGCGCAGTCTTCTGCGCATGCGCAGAAGCATTTTGATGACGTTGGGGTCAGTGGGCGGAACCTCCCACCAGTTTTACTACCAGTTCTATAGAATCGGTACGAACCGGGGGCAACCAACCACTGGTACAACCATGTTATGGCTGAAAGACTGCCTTCCAAGGACAAAAAAAAAAAAAAAAAAAAAGATAGATAGATAGATAGATACTTGGATGGTTCTTCCATAATTTCTCTCCTTCCATGGGTCTTCTTTCATATTTATCTTTTCTTCCTCATTTTCTGACTTCATTTTTTATTCTTTCCTTCCCCCAATTTAACAGACAGTGTTAAAGAGATATCTTGCTTTTTGGGGCTTTGCAAGACAAAGCTACAGCAATGCATCACATCTTCATTTCTTCAGAAGACCTCATAAGAGGGAAAGAGGAAGAAGAGGTAGGGAACAGGGTAGAACTTTCACCATTCATTTTAGAGAATAATATATACCATGGCATTGAGACTCCTTCGTTGGGCTGTAGACCAATAACAGTAGCATTGTAGTACACATTAAAATGAAATAAATATTTGCCTTTCCTGGCAGACCAATAAGACCCCTTATTATTGTTGAGTTACAATCAACATGGGTAATGTTACCTTTAAATTCTTGAAGGCTATATTTGTCCCTGGTGTTCAGGACCAAATACATGGGCAGAGGACTCTGACCATGATTCAGGGCATGCTTCTGCTCTGAAAGTGTGCTGCTACATCTCTGCAAAAATAAATCAACAACAAATCACAAAAATGTCATAGATTTAATCCTATCGGAACTAGAAAGAATGGGAAGAATCCTAATTTTAATTTCATTCTCCTCATATATTGGATTCATTTCTGGAACAAATTCTCACATTGTTTCTCTATCCCTTTCATATTTCATCTGGGTTCCTTGAAAAGAATAGAACTGACCAAAAATGTTCTCTTGGGCATTGGGGCCAAAGTGTTAGACAAGCTCAACCTGCAAAATATGTTTGTGTGATTTCTGTTGTGTTTTTGTTTTTACTTTTTGCTGCCCAAAATCACATTTTTGCAGTCATATAGAAGCTAAATTATTTAGCTTCTCCCATTCTTAAAACAGTTTCCCTAAATATTTCATATGATCCTCATGTAAATTCTTAACTTCATTATGAAAAAACCAACACCAGTATACATTAATTTGTGTACCCCTCCCAGTTCTCTTTCTATATATTAATAATAATCTGAGATAAGATATCTACAGTGCTCCCTTTTCTATGGTACTGGGTTTTAGAAAAGTTTTAGGATGTAAAATGGCAGAAAGTTAAAAGGGTTTGATGAGTTTTAGAAATAAAAAACGTGAAATACCAAGGGAAGTCAGGTTACAAACTTTGTACCTGAAATAAGAATTTTACATTTGGTATACAAAGAAGTTGGGGAGTTGCCAACAAAATATTTTTACATTGTGCTGTGAATTTGGAAGTCCTTTTCAAAAACAGAATAGTAGAATAACAGAGCTGGAAGGGAGAAGCATCATATTTAGGTATTTGATCTGAATGTCTCAACAGTGCTTTTTCAAAAGGCAAATGGACTTCTTTGTTTTTCTTCAAAAATGTTTCTTTGAAGAAAAACAAGAAAGTCCAGGTGCTTCTTGAAAAAGTATCTTTGGGATATTAAAATAACTATAAAAATTATACACATATAATTATCAGCCAAACAATGGTAAACACAAATCCAACAACAGCAAATCAAATATTATATTTCTTTAACACATTTATTCTCCTATGTTGTGCTATGTGTTTAGGAACTCCTATCTAAAGCACCTTTGGGACAACTATGACCTGGATGACACAGAATCTCCATAGACATTTGATCTGAATGTATTGAGCACATAAATTATATAGGGGCTCACCATGTGCTTTACCACCCAATGTCACATCTTCACCTGTTCCATTGTTATGAATTGCATGATAAGTATAAGGAATGTTCTATATAAGTTCCATTGAAGGTACTTAGAATCTCCTCATAACCTTTGCATTGGATGTGAAGATGTCAGAAGAAGAGGCAGCATAATGTGAATTTAAACTTTTGAGTGGGGGGGAGGGAATCAGCCCAGGTACCTTCAATCCCATACCAGATTTGTCAAGCCCGATCTCCTGCTCGACAACTCATATGGGAAGAGGAGGAGAGGAAGCCATGGGAACGTGACCCAAAGATACCTGAAAGCATGGGGAAACTCTTCACAGGGGCTGATGATGGTGGCACAGGGTGTTTAGGCGACCAGACGCATCGGGGGAGAGAATCGGCAGTGAAAGGAAGGTTCACAGACAAGCAGAGGAGGCGGCAGCATTTGATGATGTCACAGGCCGGCACAGGGATAATTAATGGCCTGTTTGCATGCCTCACTCAGCTGGATATAGCTCAGCTGTTCATTATGTGTGTGGGACGGGTGGAGTCTGTGCGGACATATAAAAAACATTGAGAGGCAGTTGTTCTCAGCGCCAACTTTAAACTAATGTAACTTAGCTTTGCCTTGGAGCTATCTTGCAGCTGCAATAAACCATTTGCCAACTTCAGTTTCATAGTGGATTGTTTGAGGCTGTCAAGATTTGTTTAGGAACAAAGAGTTTGGAAGAAGCACCGATACAAATGGGATTATAAAATACCGCTATGGCTGGATCTTGGTCAATTTTAAAATTTAAAAAATTTTGAATTTGGTTTTAATTTATTGGGGTTTTAAAATGGTTCAGCCAAATTTATTTAATTAGTTTTATCTCTATTTTAAATTTTGTATCTATATGTTTTATTTTATGGCTGTTCACCGCCCTGAGTCCTTCGGGAGTAGGGCGGTATACAAATTTAATAAAATGAAAAAAATGAAATATTATGTGGAATACAAATATAATGTCACTCGGGGGGGGTTTATACAAAGAGGTTCTTTTTACAGATGCGGACAGATGGCAGTTGAAGACACTACAGACACTGTTGGATGAGGGGATTAATTTAACTTGGTTACAATATAATCAACTACAATTGAGATGGAAAGAGGACCAAAAAACTGGTATTATGTTGCATGAGGAAGAATTGGTTAGACACATTAAGGAGAAAGGTCCAATGCATATTAAAAGGCTTTATAATGTTTTGTTAGAAAGGGATTCAGAAACTGAACTGGTTAAAGATTGTATGATTAAGTGGGCACAAAATTTTGAGGAACCAGTGATGTTGGAAACATGGGAAAAAATTTGGGTTCAGAATGTTAAATTTACACAGTCGCAGAATCTGAGGGAAAATTTTTATAAAATGTTTTATAGATGGCATTTAGACCCCAAAAAATTGTCGTGTATGTACCCTAATGTTCAGCCAAAATGTTGGAGATGTGATTGTTTAGATGCTACATATTATCATGTTTGGTGGACTTGCAAGAAAGTTAAGGCTTTTTGGATAAAAATTTGGTGGGTCATGCAGAATGTTCTGAAGAAAAAAATTCAATTTTCTCCACAATTGTTTTTATTGGGTATAGTTAAGGGTTTTACATTGGGTGAAACAAAATTGATATTGTATATGATAACAGCAGCAAGATTGTTGATAGATAAATACTGGAAAAATGAAGCTTTACCCACGATCGAGGAATGGACTTTGAAGATGGCCAGGTTTGCAGAGATGGTGAAGATTTCAGCATATTTAAAAGATTGTTCACAAGAGACTTATGAATAGGAATGGAAAAAGTGGATAGATTATGTTCAGAACAAATACCAAACTAGGAAGTATCAAATAGCTTTTATTTGAAAATGTTATATTAAGATAGAAATATTTTAATGTAATGAAGATGAAAATTTATAAGGGGGAGGGAGGGGTTCAAGTTTTATATAAGTTTTATATAAAGGAGGGTTTTTTTTTTTACCTGATATGAGTATACTGTGTGGAAGTCCGGGGGGAGGGGAGGGTTAGGGTGGGTTAGGGAGGTTGGGAAGTTTGGGGTGGGTTGAGGGGAGGGGGGAAAGGGGTGAAAATGTAATTGTAAAACTTTTGCAATAAAAAAAAAGATTTGTTTAGGAACGCTGAGGAACGCTGAGAAGATTTGTATTCTGCACATTCAAACTGAATGTCAGGATAAGGCTACGGTGTTGTTTGCATTGCCTTGATCTTTCAGCATGTATATTCAGACTTCTATCAGAACCCTTTCATAATTGAGAAACCAGAAACTTCTATTACCCCATTTCCTAATGCTTGGTCGATGAAAAGTCCCCAGAGGTCAGTAATGCAGGTTTTGTAGCCATCTTTTTTCCGCTGCTTCAGAATATCATCGTATTCTTTTAAGTGGTCTAATGTAAAGCAATCCAGCTTGCATTTGGACATGTTTTTGCGAGCTTCTGCAATCGGTCCTAAAAGATCCTTCTGTGACCAATCAGGATCTTCATACAGATTTGAAAGTGTCCTACAAAAAAGACACAGCTTGATAACGAGAGTTACAATTCCCTGAGTTATATTAAGGGTTATTAACATGATGTAATATTTAATATTTAAATACTTAATCATCATGCTAATTTAAAAACTGTTAAAAAAGAAGAACAAGAAGAATTGTGGTGCAACTTTAGGATTTTCCTGCCAAAATACCTTTAAATATTCAATAATAGTGAAAATAAGCAGAACAAAAACACAATTAATTCAGCCTATCCAATAAATGCCCTTGTTACTTCCCGGTTGGACTATTGTAATGCTCTCTACATGGGACTCCCCTTGAAGAGCACTCGGAGGCTCCAACTGGTCCAGAATGCAGCCGCGCGGGTGGTTATGGGCGCAACCCGTTGTGCCCATGTGACACCCCTCCTGCGCGAGCTGCACTGGCTCCCAGTGGTCTTCCAGGTGCGATTCAAGGTGTTGGTTACCACCTTTAAAGCGCTCCATGGCATAGGACCCGGGTACCTCCGAGACCGTCTTCTGCCACCAATAGCCTCCCGCCGACCAGTCCGTTCCCACAGAGAGGGTCTCCTCAGGGTGCCATCAGCCAAGTTATGTCGGCTGGCGACACCCAGGGGGAGGGCCTTCTCTGTGGGAGCCCCAGCCCTGTGGAATGAACTGCCCCCGGAAATTCGTAAGATCTCCGACCTCCGGGTGTTTCGCTGCGCATTGAAGACCCTGTTGTTCCGCCAGGCCGGACTATCAACACAATAGTTTTAAATTGGGTATTTAAATTTATTGGGGTTTTAAATTTGAGCCACCTATTTAATTATTTTAAATTTTATAGTGTTGTTTTGTCTGTGTTTTTAAATAGGCTGTACACCGCCCTGAGTCCTTCGGGAGAAGGGCGGTATAGAAATAAAATTATTATTATTATTATTATTATTAAATGCAGACCCAAAGTTTTGGCCAAGTCAACCAAAAGAAATTTTAAAAAGTCACTTTCAAGTTTGTAAATTTTTTCCTCTGTTTTTGAGCTATCATGGGAAATTATTGCTAATTATTATCTGATGATTAGCAATAATTAGAAAAAAGATGATTTTTTAAAAATACGACAAGACCACAAAGGCAGGAAAAGTGTGTGGGAATATAGTAAGGAGGTGAATCCCTGGGAGCAAAGGACTACATTCCAGAGGAATAAGAGACAGTCCCTGACCTAGGTAACAGTTTAATCTATTTAGTTTTATATTTTTAATATAATTTTATATATTGCTTTAACTTTTGATTAGGGATCATTTAGTTGGTTAAAAATGGGCAGATATAGGAATGTTTTAAATAAATAAATTCTAAATGTATGAATTCTGCCCATCAGTTCCATTTCCTCATCAAATTAGAGTGACATTTAAAAGATTATGTTTATTAGCAATAGTATAATATGAAAAGCCAAGATAAATGTATTTATTTTTTATTTTATTGATTTATTACATTTATGGCTATCCATTGCACCACAAGGCAACTCTTCTTGTCAGAATACGTGATAGGTAGAGGGGTTCAAAAATAAATCCTTTGCTTATATCGTTCTTACCAAGTAGAACCAGAAGATCCAGAAATGTACATGAGGCAGTCTAAGAGATTCAGTTTCTGAAGACCAAGTAAATGGCCATGTAAAGCTGTAAATGCCCGAGCTCCACCTCCTGTGGCCATGATAGCTACCACAGGTATCTGTTCAACAAATAAAGCCCAATGAAGTGAAAAAATACTCATTTTATCAATGATAAAAAGAAGCAAATAACAATGGCCAAGTAACTTCACAAATCAAAATTGGAGAAAAATTCCCAGATTTTTTCCCCTAAATAAATAATAATATTTATTTTATTAAACTTCCCGTCGTCTCGTCGTGATGCCAGCCCTGCCTCCCTCTCGATTTGCTATCATTTTATATACTTGCTTTGTCAGTGTCAGTGGGAGAGGTCTTGATGATTCCTTGATTGGGCTGCTGTTTACTATTAGCTTGTTTGTCTAATTGGTAATTACTTGATTGTGGTGTTGTTTGCTTATTGATTGTTGGTCTAATATTAATTTTGGAGTTAATCTCTGCTCATCTGGGTGTTGCTGATGAGGAGGGGTCTAAGTCTTTTTGTTTCCTTTTTGACTGTTTGATTGTCTCTTTTGAATGGTATATAGTTTAGTTTATTATTCTGTACCTTTTGATGGCTGATTTATCTGAATGCCAGGCTTCCAGGAATTTTTGGGAGTTTTTGGACTTGGCTTAGTCTAGGATACTCACAGTATCCAAGACATAATATGATGCAAAAATATTTCTGTGTCTAACCTAGATAAATTATGAATGTATTCATTTATCAGTCTTCTCCATCCTGTTTCCAAATCTGCATAACTCTTCCATCTATGTTTAGATTTGCCAGAGGTATAGATAATTAATGGAAAACTAAGTCTTATTTTTCCATACTGTACATACCTCGTGATCTTGCAAATCGTTGTCCATGCAAAGAACCCTTTTCAGGGCAGCTGCTACAATTTTCTTCCTTTTCTGTATAAATATTTGTTCATCTGGACACAGTTCATAGTCTAAACGTACATCAAGCTCTTTTTGCCTTGCATATAGTCCACAATGAAAGAAACAAATTATCACTGTTATGATTAATTTAGGAAGACACTATAATAATATCCAGTAATATGAAAAAGAATCTCAAGCAAAACCACACTTCCATCTTAACCCAGCCATGACTGAAACACCTCAGATGATAGTGGAGGCAGCAGAGATTATTGCATCATGCACAAAAGTCATTGCAAGATTAAAGAAACCAGGTTAGGGACAGATCATTATGGGGAAAAAATCTAGTTAAGGTCCAGCTTGAAGTCCCATTGTCAATAAATCAAAGTATTTTCTCTTACCACTCTTTTACCTTTACACATAAGTCAATTGATTTGTCCTAGAGATAAAAATGCTGTTAATAATTTGTTAAAGTAAATATAATTTAATTGAAAGTTAATTATTTATTTGAGTTCGCTTTCTGACATTTTTATGGAAAAATCATCAATTTCTATATTTACCTACATATTCCCTTGCTCCCTCCTTCACACACGCACAATTATATTTTGAATTCCAGAAAACAGGATTAAATATGTATGTAACATTTTCTAACACAATGAACTTCATGGAAAAGAGTCAATCCATACACCAGTCAACTACAACACAACCATCACAGTCCTCCTAAAGACTGTGTAATAACCTTAAAGAAGATTATTCTTCTATATATCAAAGAAAGACATCTCAGAAATCACCATGCTATAAGCTCCTGGCATCACAATCACCAACAAAGCAACAAAATCTCTTCGAAGCAATCTTAGCAAACCTGAAAATCAAATGACAAATCCGAAATGATTACAAAAATATAATGTTTTCATTTTTTGACTCCAGGCAACTGCCTGGTGACATCCTGCAATTATCTGGGCAAGGTTTTTTCAGAAGTGGTTTGCCACCGCCTCTTTCCTAGAATTGAGAATGTGTCTGACTGACCCAATTTTGTGCCTAAATCAGAATTAGAATTTAGAGTCTCCTGGCTTCTAACCTGACTCCTGATCTAGTATTTCAAACTGGCTCTCAAAAATATAATGTATGGACTGCAAAAAATACTCCATAGGACAAAAGAGTAGAATATTGGCAAAACATATTCATGAACATCAATTGGCAGTCAGAAGACAAGATGGAGCTCCAGTAGAATTCAGTTTTAACTATCATGACCAGGAAGGACACTCCCATAAATCAGGCAAGTCAAGCAACTGTACCTTTTCTAACTAAGATTTTTTTTTTGCCCAAGTTCTGTGAGCCATTGAATTTAATCTAAAGCTCATAATAGATACCTGGCAGATAAATTAAACATTAAAATATCAAACATATTGTGCAAGAATGCCCATGTTATGCATTCTCTGGTTCCTTAGAAAACCTGCATGAAACAACACCAGAGGCAATCGCCATCCAGTTATGAGGCCTCTGCTGTACCCCTCATAAAAGTTTTGTGAATAATTACATGGATTGTAATTGTATATGAAGTGTATATGTTTACTTCTCTTTGTCATGTTTTCATCCTATGCCAAATAATAATAACAGGCAAATCACAAAAACAAATTAATTTTTACATTTCAAAATCTTCTTGAAGTTTAAAGAACAAATGCCACAAGAAATAACCTTTATTATTGGTTTCTTCTTCTCCAATAAGCAAATGAAAAAGATTTTTAAATCAAACCAATGACATGATTTCTGTGAGATCATCCCAGAATATAATTTATTCATGTTGGGTAACATTGCAGATATCTTCCTACATCAGGGGTGTCAAACTGGTAGGCCCAGGGGCAGAGCTGGCCATGCCCATCCCATCTCCACGAATGGGAAAAATGAAATGAAATGTCATGAAATGTCATGTGACGGCAACGTGATGCAGCGTGTTTGACACCCGTGTCCTACATGTTTGAAATTTTTGATACCTCACATTTTATGCAAGTGCCAAAGCACATGTAGTCCTTGACTTATAACCATACTGGAGCCTGCCTATTATTGTTGTAAGTCTGACAGTCATAAAGCGGATCATCTATGTGACCAATTTTACAGCCTTTTCTTGCAGTAGTCATTAAGAGAACTCATTTTTTACTACAGGTTGTTTTTGCCAAAAACTGGAAGTAAAGGTCAGTTTCTGGCCAAAAAAGCCCAACAACTTTGTAAATTGCAGTTAAATGACTGTGGGATAATGCAATCGCTTTAAATGTGTGCCTGTTGCTGACTGTCTCTAATGCAGTCACGTGACTGGGGATGTGGTCCATTGTAACTTTGAATAGTCGACTGGTTGTAAATACCTGTATAGCAATTTTATCCTGCCTGTTTGTAATATTTCATCTACATGTCTGCATAATAACATTTTCCTTACATTACTTGAGGAATCATGAGGAATTGAAAGTCACAACTGAACACATTCCTTCAGAGTCAAAAAATTCTTAGTATCTCTAAAAGATCTTTCTCTGAAGTCCTGGAGACCTTTTGGCAGTTTCCACCTTGTCCAATGTGTGTGTGTGTAGTTGGTGGTAGAGGTGTGCCCTCCACAGATATCGTTGAACTATTTCAAACATCCCTTTCCATTAGCCAGAACGGCTGGGGTAATTGGAATGTCAAATTCCATTGTTTAAAGATGAGATTATTCCTCTACATTTGTTACCTTAAAAGTTAATTTACATGTTTAATTCACAATAATACATTGAGCTATCCTGTTTTTGCAATATAAAATTAAATTTTTAAACTTTTAAAAGATATTAAAGTTTTTCCATATTCCACCACGAAACAGTATTTACCTGGGTTATAATGACTTCTTTTTCCATAGAGATTGAATCCAGAGGTAAAGTAAGACAAACAGTTTTATCTGTGTTTCTATCTGAAAAACACTAAGAGATAAAACAGATTAATACACAACAGCCTTAACTGTTGCAAGCCTGCAATCTTGAACTCAGTAGAACTTTCTCTTTTCTATCTATAGGATTGCAGTGTTAATTTGTTGTATTAACACACAGCAACAGCTATTAAAACAAGAGCATCTTCAGTTTATTACAGAACATATTTCCATTGGCTATAATATTGATTAAAAAAAACTGGATTTTTTAAATCAGGAAGTATGCTATGTTAGTCATTGAAGACTCTCAGTCATCCAGGGCTCCGGGGTGTCTGAAAGTTGCTTCATGGCAGGTGGACTAATTTTTTTTATTCGTTAATTTTTTTGCTAGTCTGAGACATTTCACTGCTCATCCAAGCAGCTTTATCAGTCAGAGCAAATTAGTTAGGCAGAGAGTTGTTGGAATGTACCAACTCTAGCCACATCAACTTCAGGGGTTTTCCTTCCCAAAATGCATTGCAATATTATTATTTTATTAGGTTTAACAAAGGAAAAAATAGGTTTTCTGCTCACATCTTCTATATATATGGAAATAGAGTATCATGAGACAGATCACAAGTGTACCTATCAGTGTTATAATAGGTGTTCACTAGCTCCAAGGATGGCTAGATGTCCCTAGAAGTTGTTGGTGGGGGTCCTGCCTCTGTATTTTTATTCAAAATAAATGTATGGTATAGAACAAGTAATTGAAATAGGTTTTCAATCAATAGTTTTGATTTCTGAATTAAAATGTGCCTTAAAAACATACAGAATTTATGCCACACAAATTCTTTAGTAATTCAACTTTTAGGGCAGATTCTTTACACTTGACGCATTGAAATTCAAGAGGAACAGAAGAAGTTAACGGAAGTTTCTGAGATTCTTCATAGCATCCTTGCATAGTAAATAAAGCAATTTCATCTGTGGAGAAGTAAAGGTACAGTTACACAGGGAACTCCTTCATTAATATCAAACTTAACTTGCATCCCGTGAAAATATAAAACAAACAGATAACTGCTAAAGTAAAATGTTACAATTCTCTAAAGCACACTCCACCATTAGATATCTACTAATACATTACTTGGCTTAAAATGTTTGTTATGAAACAGTAAATATTCAGGAAAGCTTCATATAAAAGACCATGTATATTCCAAGTAGGTAAGTAGGGGTATATGTTTCCCTCTGTGTGTTTTTAAAGGCATATATTAAAGAAAGATGTGTGCCTATACCTTCCTTCCTTCCTTCCTTCCTTCCTTCCTTCCTTCCTTCCTTCCTTCCTTCCTTCCTTCCTTCCTTCCTTCCTTCCTCCCCTTTGTTCCCCCTTCCCTTTTCTATCCTCTCCTCCCCTCCCTTCCCTTCCCAACAGGCAGTTATGGTGGGCTAGGGAATGAGGAATTGCAAGACTCAAGGAACATTGAAAATGGAGATCACAAGACCACAGCAAAAGTCCAGCAGTGCAGTAGCTGCCAACAGGACTGAAGCAGCCACAATTTCCCAAATTTCATTCTCTCAGGAGTCATCGAAGACTATTAAAACAATATATACAAACTTTTAAATTAAATATAAATATAAAACAATACATTTCCAAGTATTACCTTTTGAAACACGTTTCATATTATTCACTTCTATCTCCAAGCAGGAAATTTCACGGGACTATCAAAAGGAGAAGAAAATCTTAGTGGTCAAAGCAAGATAGCTTTGAAAGAAATAGAACATCATTGGGAATGTTTTACATGAGAATTAGCCATAAATATCTAAACAAATACCTAAATTAATAGCCAAATTAGAATTATGTATCTATTTTAAATACATGAAGTTAAACATGATTTTTCATGGACATGAAAATATTGTGAGCACTAAAATGTGGGAGGCATCTATGTTTGGTTCTGAAATTGATTCAAGTAGGAACCAAAATGGAAATGTAATTGCCTCTGTGGAGATGCCCTGATTCTGCTAAACTTTTCTGAACAAAAGACCCTTAAATTGCATGAGAGGCTTGCCTGCCTGCCTGCCTGCCTCTATCTATCTATCTATCTATCTATCTATCTATCTATCTATCTATCTATCTATCTATCTGATATATGTTTGTTCATTTATTTATTTATTTAAATGCATAAACCCACTCAGCATATAATCATCTCTGGGCGGCTCCCAAAATGGTCTAAATGATTCAGTCTACCACACCATTTGTGTATGGGTTTGTGTGCGTTTGTGGATACATGTAGTTCATACACCATACACTCCCCTCATGTCTTTGCCTCCCAATATACTTAGGACGCCTCTTTCAGGCCTCATGCCAACTTATGTGAGAGGAAACTCAATTAAATATGATGGGCTTTACTTCATAGTGTTTATGTTAGGCTGACCAATTTATGGCTTGTTCTGAAGCCTTTGAGGTAGTTGGAAATTATAATTAAAGGCATAATTCCTGTGAGATTTCCTTATTCATATCACAAAGGTAAAGAATCTCTGTTTATGGCTATAGAGGCTTTTTTATGTCTCATTTCATTATGCTGAAACTTTATACTGTCCACCTCAACTAATTGCACTCACCCACTCTATTCACATACCCACACAAGATAAAGTCAAATTTAGGGACTGCAGAGTTAAAATATGACCACAACAACATGAATTTTTAAAAAGAGAAAAAATGGAAAATGGAAATTACCACTAGTACACCATTAGTAACAATATTCTCGGGAGGAGCTGAACTGAAAATAAATAAATAAAAATGCATGTATCATAACAGATTTTGGTTAATTAAATGTTCCTTTTATCTAATTCGGGGTGACATGAATTAATGACCTTACACTCTGCATTAACTTATTTGGCTACGGTTTAGCCACATTCTAATGTGAAGCTTTTAAAACTGATTATAGGTTTATCACTTGTAGGTGAGCAATGGAGAATTAGGCAAGAGTATGAAACACCCAAGACTAAGATAAAACTGAACACCATTTTGACAATTTATTTTCATTTGGAATAATGAAATTGATTATGTGCCATCAAGTCATTTCTGATTCCTAGCAACTACATAAATAGATTTTCTCCATGACAAATTATGAGAAAGCAGACATAATATATTAATATACAGAAATGAATGAATGAATATTGCCCGGCACTAACCTATTTAAATTCTAATTGCCTTAATAATTCAGTTTACTTGTAGATAAAGGATTTGATTAATCCAGTCCTTCAGATTAATTAGGCAGAAATCATAATAATTCAATTGCTGGCATAAGCAGCACATATATTAAATTTGTCCTGGATTTCCCCAGGCAGAATTCTCAGATATTATATCTATGTTTCAAGGAAATGGGAGCTCTTGGAACTGCTGAGGTTGTTTCAGCCCAATAGCTACTGAACATCCAACAAGGTTTGCAGTTCTGGAAATCATGTCTCTGCATGAACCCTATGCCATTCATCCATCAGCCAAGATTGTATGCTGACTAAAGTGCTTGGCTTGTGCCAAGGAGTTCTAGGTTCAATCAAGCTCATCCTTGGTCATGAAAATTTATTGAGTGATTTTAAATGCTGTCCTTGAGTCTAGCAGATTAACAGAATTTAGAATTCCACTTCATATTATGAAGTCGTTGGGTGTTTTATAATTCACACTTAACCATGGCACAAATATGATCCAGCAGTCTCTTGTTATTCTGACATGTCCTCCTGTGTTGCCTTCATCTGTTCCTCAATCCCTTTGAGCTCACTGGTCTTTTAGAGTTTGTGTTCTTTTTTCAGATGTTTGCTTTTTGTATTCTTTTTATTATTTTGTTTTAAGTAATATTCTGTTGTATATCACCCAAAGTCATCATGGAATTGGGTGGCTTATAAATTAATATATTTAATTATTAAATCCATGTCTGAGACATTTTAAAGTCACCCTTAGCTGTCCTCATGTTTTCAGCATTAAACAAACAGTTTTGCCCGGAGTATTTAAAAAGTCTTCATTGACATTTTGCCCCAAGTATAATCTGAAGTACTTCCCCTGACAATTCAGTTGGTAGGGCATCTATTCAGCATCTTAAAATGGTGTAGCCAAGGCCTTTCCTATCAAGTCCAAGGACTCCCATCAACTCCCATTAAGTCCAATGACACAGCAGTTTTGAATAGAGGAGGATCTGGCTTTTCAAACAGAGGCTGAGAGATTGGATCAGGCCTAAATGAATGAAACCAACTGATGACTCTAGCCATGATCGTGATGATCATTACTTGATAGATTTTGAATCCACCTTTTCTTCAGGAGCTCAAGGGATCACACATAATGCTCTGTCCTCCCATTTTCACCACAGCAACAATTCTGTGAAGTAAGTTGAGCTTAGAGGCAGTGACTGGATCATAGCATAAAAGTCATCAAGCTGGATATCTTTGTGACGGGTCATGACAATGAGAAAGGGAGAGGGCAGCAAAGCTAAAAGATTTAATCAGAGTCTTTTCTTAATATACTATCCATATCCAAAATCACCATGCAACAACAAGTCTTAATAGGAGCTTTAAAGATAAGGCAGGGATTGACAGAGAGCAAAATTTAAGTTGGTAATGTTTCCTCATGTCTTAAAGCTGGGCAGAGAATGTTTTAATTTAGCACTGGGGAAAAGACCTGTCAAGTCATCTGTCCAAATACCAATCTTCCCATTGAAATGATGACCCATCCTAACTCCTAATCAATCCAACGATTCTCAACTGGCACTTTTCCATATTATCAGGGTAGAATAAACTAGGACTATGAGTAACAGAAAAGCTTCTACTTTTTGTTATCATTTGAGGGTCACCTGAGTTTTTTATAATCCTAACCTGGTAGTTTTAGAATAGGCATTTAAAAAATCTGTCTAATTTGAAGATAGCTACTATTATTACTACTACTAATTGGTCTACTGTATATGACAATAGAATCATAAATTCAGATCCATCATTTGAGAGAGCTTCGGTGAATAGTGCAAGAATAAAGGAAGGCTGAAGGGAGATGGAAGTTATAAATGCCAAGATGCCCACATACTCCATGCCAGGATATCAGGCAGAGGCACACAAAATTGGACAAGTTCTATCCAATATCTAATGCCTCACTGCCCATATTTTCCATAGCAGGCAGGGAAGCTTTTTTTAATGTTACAAATTCTTAAAAGTCTAGGAAGTACTTACATATTTTCCAGACTAAATTCTACTTCCAGATTTTCTTGAATCTATGAAAAAATAATGCATTATTTCATTATGACATATACAGAGTTATCTCCAGAAAATGCAGTTACATAAATTCTTTTAATACATAATGATATATTAATTTCTTGTAATAGGATATCTTTTCTTTTACAGCTTCCACACTCCAGATATAAGTATTAAGGTATCTAGTAGTTAATTTAAATAAACCGGTGGCCCTCTTAATATTTATTTTAGTGTCTTGTGTCTTCATTTCATTATGTGGGTATTATACCCATTTCTGTCTGATTCCTGCTATCACTTCCCTGAGAATTAAATTTAAATATATTGGGATATTTGCAACATATTAAAGGAATTCCAGTGAGGACATGGTGAACAGACATTCCTAAACAGCAAGGACAACATTATGGCCAAATGGGTGATAGGATACTGGATTCAAGCTGCAGAAATAGCTCTAGGGAAAGGAAAGATCATGAGACCACCCATATATAGTCTGAACAGCTGCTACTCATGAATAGATGGCAGGAATTAGTGTTTCTGCAGACACTTCTGTGTTTGAAGCTATGAGTTGAGGGCTTTCATCAAGCTCATAAGCTAATAATACCGCCAAAGATGTTTAAGTTGAATCAGTCCTCATCTCTTAATCACTTTTGGAATTACTTTTTTTTAATTATTTCTAAAATATTGAGAACCCTCAGAATCGATACTGAAATGATTTCTGAATATGAACATAAAGACTCAGAAAAAATATTTTTGAAGTAAATAGCAAAGAGGTAATTAGAGCATTGGCTTTGGCGTTATAAACTAAGTTATAAACTAAGGATCCAGATAGATGTGAAATAAAACTACATGAATCCTTCACAAAAGTTACATGAATCCTTCACATGGAAATTGCTGTTCTTTTTTAACTCTAAAAATAGAAACATAATAAGCTGGGATATTGAGGTTTGTTCACTAGAGGGAATTAGAAGGAACTAAAGATTGCATTTAAAGGAGGAACACATAAATTGCTTGACAAGAATGGAACAAGATGTTTTAACATTGGATCCAATTTAAGGATAGTTGGAAACAATGGATTCAGAAATTAATTTTAAAAATATCTGCTGTTATTGATAAACAGATTGTAAATGATGTGGTGGAAGAGGAACAAGTTCTACTGGATAAGACTGAAACTAATTTAAATGTGGATTTGGAAATGACAAGTTACAAGAATTATATAGAAGGGGATGAAATACTAGATGTACAAATAAAACTGGCTGAGGCTTCGACAATTAAAAAGGGCATACATATAATAAACCAGGCAAGTAATTTAATCTTCCTATACTGGATGAAAGAGTCTGCTAAAACTTTGAAGGATTCTACGACAAGAGGCAAAAGAAAACTGAAAAGAAATCCAGCTCTAAGACAGAGATCTGCTAAAGTTTTCAAGGTTTTTCAGAGAAAAAACAAAGAAAGGAATGAAAAGAAACCAATTTACAGTATATTTGAGGGTACTAAAAACTAAAACTGTACGGAATAAGGTAGGAAGAATATGAAGTAACTGAATAACAGTTGGAAGGGACCTTAGAGGGCTTCTAGTCCATCCCAAAGCTCAAACAGGAGCCCCTATAAAATTTCAGACAAATGGTTGTCCAATCTCTTTTTCTTTTTTTCTTTTAAAAGCCTATGACAATCCCAGCTGGGTTGCCTGATTGTCAGAGGCTTTTTTTTCTTTTAAAAACATTTTTTTAAATTGTCAGAGGCTTTTAAAAGCATTTTTTCTACCACTTCTTTTTACTTTTAAAAGTATTTTTTTTTTCAGCCAAAGAGTTTGTAGAAAAAATGCTTTTAAAAATAAAAAAAAGCCTCTGATGATTGCGCGGCTCAGCTGGGCTGGGGGGGGGTAGGGATTTTTGCTACCAGTTCTACGAACCACCCGCCACCCTCGCTACCAGATCAGGCGATCCAGCCCAAACTGGGAGCATTTCACCCCTGCTCTCCTCTCCCTTCTCTCCCTCAGGCTGGCCCCATAGATCCTCTCCTCTCCCCTTCTCTCCCTCAGACTGGCCCCACAAAAGCCTCTCCTCTCCTCTCCCTCAGGCTGGCTCCACAGAAGCCTCTCTTATCCTACCCACTTTTCTACCTCAGGCTGGCCCCATAGATCCTCTCCACTCCCCTTCTCTCCCTCAGGCTTTCTAGCCCCTTCTCTCCATGAGGCTTGCCCCACAGAAGCCTATCCTATGTTATCCTATTCTCTCCAGAGTTATTTTCAAGTTGGGAGGGGGAGTAGAACGTCTAACTAATTAGCATCAGAGTGTGTTATAATAATATAGGAAATACTAATGCTCTGCTGGTCATTTTGAAAAATCCTTTCTTAGTGAGCACCTAGAAACCAAGATGAACATACGTGGCAAATTACAAGTTTGTAGGCTTTACGGTTCTGGAGATATCATGACTAATGCGAGTAGTTTTTGCTTTTATATATATAGATAAATTGTTCTTTTTGGTAACTTTTAATGACTTTTGCTAATTAAGATAGAAGGTTTTAAAGCTTATGATAAGTAGATGAGATATGGGATGATGAATGTCTTTGTTGTTTTTAAAGAGAACTTGATAAGTGGTTTAAAATGTAATCATATTGTGATGAGGGAGAAGTCACTTACTTTCTCCCCTCTATTATATATGTTTTTCTTCTTGCAATATTATATATGAAATACATATTGTAGTTGTTAGTATTTATAAAATCTGTAATCTTTAATAAAATTATTATATTAAAAAGGATGTCTGCAACATAATCAGCAGGCTTGTTTTCACTTCACCTGAATCCAGTAGAAGCACAATTGCAATCAGTTCACTGATGTTTGAATGCCATTTCCAATTCATTTAAACCAAAACTCCTTAAAGTCACATCTTGTAGATAAAATAACAGTGATGACATTTTGCTTCCAAAGTATTATTCTTGAAGAATGATTACATCTGAATGTCTGTTTTACACATGTGAATTCAATATACATTACAAAAAAACATTTCTAGTAAAGAATTTGGAAAGTTTAGCCATGATATATCTGAACATCAATAAGGTTCCTAGAATTCCCACCCTGCCCTTCCTAGCCTGTTGTGTTTGAGGGGTGAGATGGGTTGATGCTGAAAGTTCCCATTAAATCTGTGTTCATCTATTCCCATTCCCCCACTAGTAAATGTCAACAGTTTTGTTGCTTGTTAATCATGCCCTTCCTTTGACCAGCAATTCTACCCCCTTACTTTTGGATCCAATGGAAATGTGAGGCAAATTGTTTCTCCAAGCTGAAGTTTAGCAACGTCGAAGAGAACAGTGAAGGGGTCACCATCCAAAAGACAGTGGTTTTCATCATGAACGATCAGCTCCAAAATATTCTGAGAAGAGAAGGAAACTTAAATCATCAGATTTTGAATTTAGACCACCAAACCAAAAAGAGAGTAATATTCAGTGGTCAGACTCTTCTCTTCATACATAAGAAGGCAATTTCATTTTCATTACAGAATTCCAGTTATAGTTTAAGATCAAAGTATGTATTAGGACTATAAATCTTTGAATTCTAAACTTGAGGAAGAAAGCAAAGCTATAGTTGATTCTTACATTATTGTTCTGACCTAGGCTTCCTTAGAAATTAAACAGCACAAACTTAGTCCCAGCAAATCTCTTTAACTCATACGGCTGTAAATTACTTTTATTTACAGTCTGCAAAGCTTGATAAACAGTCTTTCAGAGGAAGGTTATCAACTCCCACCTATCTCACATGGAACATTGCCAAAGAGCTAATTTCCAGATGCAGGGCAAGGCCAAACTTGGCACAGAGTCACAAACAGAAGTTTCAAATCTTGAATCAGCCAGATGAACTAATTGCTTCCTGCAAAAACTCGCATCCCATTCGCTTCTTTTATGTCTTATGAGAGGGACCAATCATCTCCAAGCCTTATTCCCAACTCGATCCTGTTTCCTTAATTGTTCCTGTCTCCTGGCAGCTCTACGCTTGCGCACACTGCACACAATTAAATGTATATGTGACACACACACCCCATCTCATTATCTCTACTAGCTCTGGTGATTTACACACCACTCAAAAGAAACAATAAAAGAAACAAAAAAGAAACAAAAAGATGGCACTTCTTGGAGATCCAAACACCTCCTTGCCAGCAATTAACACCCTGATAAGCAGGGATTAAGACCAGAAAGAACATCAGGCAAACAATCAAGGAATAAACAATCAAGAAACTACCAACACAGGCAAGGCAGTGGCCCACACCCTAATCAAGGAATTACCAACTACACCCACCCAATACAGACAGAGCAAGCTACTGTACATAAGTAGAGAGAAAATTCCACTCCCCTCTAGCAATGAAGATATTATCTAGCCAAGTATGAAACATCTGCAGAAAAACAACCAAGAACTCACAGAAGGCATACTGTTATTACCCAACGTCTACTAGTCTATATTAAAACATTAGTATAATCTTTGAATGATATGAACTCTTAGCTATGATGAAATAAATTATCTGTGTTCTATGATAATTTCTGCTTAATAAAAGCAAGTGAAGGGTGGGTAGGGTAGACAGATTGCACTTGATAGCGATAATAATTTGATGGAGAGGAAGAGAGACAATATTCTTCCTTTGCAAGTTTTCTTCCCCCTTACATATAGTTAACTTGCCACTGCATTTCTAATTGTGGCAGCAATGCAGCCATACTTTGAAAAAGTGTGTCTTTCCCCCCACATCAAATATTAAACTATGAAACAATATCAGCTGTGATATACAAAATGTAATGTGAGAAATATCTTTTCCTTCCTACTTACAAAATGATTGGTAGATTTAGGGCTGTGACTTACAGTTTAATTGCCACTTATTCTGTTAGGCTCAATACCCAGGGTATACCAAAAATATTATGGCTCATCCTTGCCCACTGTGAACTGGCTTTTATTAAGCAGAAATTACCACAGAACATATATAATGTATTTGATTATGACTAATAACTAAGAGTTCATATAATTTAAAGATTATATGTGTTTTCATAATTTAAAGATTATATGTGTTTTCATATCACGTTAGTAGATATTAAATATTAACAGTATGCCCTCTGTGAAGTTCTTGTGCAGACATTCTTGTATCCAGATAGGTAATATCTTCAGTGCTAGAAGGGAGTGGGGTTTTCTCTCTGCTTATGTACAGTAGCTCGCCCTGTCTGTATTGGTGGGGGTATAGTTTTCTCCTTGATAGTTCCTTGATTAGGGTGTGATCGACTGCTTTGTTTCAGTTGGTAGTTCCTTGATTGTTTATTGCTTGATTGTTTGCCTGATATTCTTTCTGGTCTTAATCCCTGCTTATCAGGATGTTAATTGCTGGCAAGGAGGTGTTTGGATCTCCAAGAAGTGCCATCTTTTTGTTTCTTTTTTTATTGTTTCTTTTGAATGGTGTGTAAATCACCAGAGCTAGTAGAGATAATGAGATGGGGGGGGGGTGTCACATATACTTTTAATTAATAAATAAAAATATGGTATTTCTCTAGGTGCCTATTGATGGCTGATTCATCTGCGTGCCAAGCTTTCATGAATTCCCTAGCATTTTTCAATTTAAGCTTTAGTCTGGGATGCTCAATTTATTCTGGGGAGTGATATCCTAGTTGAAAGTACAGTATGTCCTTCATAAATGTACTTGGATGAGATTAAAATTAATTGTAGGATAGTCACCTACTTTCTGTATAGAAATCAGATTTTTTTTTTCTTGAGTACAAAGTTCAGAAGTGGTTTCCAAGCAGAAACAAAATTGGAATGTTCTTTTATTTAATTAAAATAATTAAAACAATCACCTTTGTTATTTCTATTAGCTCTATGACTTTTTATATCCATTCTTTTGTTGTGCCTGATGTTCAATAAAAATAATTTTTTAAAAAAGATTTATCTCTATGTGCTTATTGATGTCTGATTCATCTGAGTGCCAAGCTTCTAGGAATTCCCTAACAGGGTTCAATTTAGCTTTAGTTTGGGATGCTCAGTTTAGTCTGGGGAACTATGTCCCAGTTTACAAAAACGTCTATGATCAAATTGATGACATTGTGAGTTAAGGAAAGAATTATAATGGTACCTCTTAGCAATAATACTCATTAAAAATACTTTGACCACAGTATTATGAATGAATGAATGAATGAATGAATGAATGAATGAATGAATGAATGAATGTTGGTCACAACAATAATGCAGAATTTGCTTAAGTTCAGAAGTTCACAGAATTTCATTTTAGTTTGCAAACAGACAGCAGAATGAGAAATTATTCTTAGACTAAGTCCTATTTGTGAGCTTTCTATAAGTGGCCACTGTGATTTAGACTAATGGACTATACGTACCTCATATATTTTCTTAGGCTTTAAGGTTATTAATATTAAGAGTAATATTAATCACTTTGTGCCTTACTTTGACTTGATTCTGTATCCTGTAGCAGAAGGTTTCATTCCATACTGGATCTTTACAGTCCTTAATATTCTTTGTCCGAGCCGTTTCAAATGAAGCTGATGGCAGGAACAAGCTCACATAGCAATCAGACTGGCTAACTGTTGGGTTTTAATTTTTTTTTTTTTAAAAAAAAGGAGGGATTAATGCAGTATTCCTAGAAGACATGCTATCATTAAAATTTATTTTAATCCCTGACAAGATCATATACACATACCAAGAGTACAAAGAAACCAAGAGGTTTTTTTAACTAGATCTAATTTCTGAATTCACAATGGCTGAATGAACATTAAAGTTTAGATCATAAATCCATAGAGCTACCTAAGCACTTTCACTATGTCCACTCAACACATAGAAATTGATACATGGTCTCTAAGAGTATGTTTATTTTACAAGCACCAAAAATATCATATGCATCATGATACCAACATTCAAATGACATAAATGGAGTATGTCACATCATTTGTGTCTTAATATAATGCACATGACCTCCTTTGCTGTCCTTTGAACATGTCCTTGTCTGTAATGGCTCCATAAAATGCCTTTATTATTATGCCTTTATTATACTGTACATAAATTATTTCTGGTTCTCTCTAGAAGTACAAGAAGCTCTAGCTTAAATGGAAAGAAACCACATCAGCTCTTTGCCAATCCTTTGGTAGTTCCTCAGTGCTCCAAGACTTTTTTAATGATATGTTACAATGGTTCTGAGATAGCATCTGCCAGTTCCTTCAGAACTCTGGGGTGTAATCCATCAGGTCCCAGTGATTTATATTCACCAAGGTCTGATAGGTGTTCTCTTAAGATTTTCTTGCTTATTTTAATTTTTCTTTACATGGAAGCAAAAAAGGGGGGGATTGTGTCACTAATTGCTTGATAAAAAAAATAATGAGTTGACTGTTTCCTTTCTTTTTGCAGTGTCCGCAGAAAAGAATTCTGCTCAGTCACCTGTCCCTCTTGAGAGAGGGTGCTTTTAAATGAATTAACAATTAAAATGTTACCTTCCTAATAGTATTATGGCTTTTATCCTACTTGTGGCATTAGAATTTCTATAGACTATTATGGACTTCTTTCCTTTTCTGCTTTGCTTTGCTGGCCTAGTTGGTGAATTCCAGCCTATGATTCAGAAGATCATAATGAATAATGAATAATAATAACAAAAACAATGTAGGTAGCTCGTAGAAGTTGGATTTGAAAGAATTGTTGCTTACATGCAAAAGGGAAGCAAATACTTTGGTCAGATATCAACTTCTTTACTGAATGCACTGAAGGAATTAAATCACTTTATAATATTTTGGACAGATTATAATAGTATTCAAAACTAAAGAAACCTCAGCGGGGATTAGTGCCTGCATATTAACAAACTAGTGCAGAAGTATCCATAGGCAGGAGGATCAAAAAATGTTCATGATGATGGCTACAACTATACAATGGAAGCCCCATCTCATTTTATGTATATGCTTTGTGCATGCGGGACATGTTAAAAAGTGGAAAAGCTTCAATTGCATGATCAAAACCACCATCTTTGCCTTTTTTGACCCCATCCCCCACCCCACCTTTTAAAACACACACTTCTGTATGGGAAGAGAGATGCTTCCCTGAGAAATGGGGCTTTTCAGCAAGTTTCCTCTTCTACTTGTTTATTGAACTAGATATAGGAAGCGTCATCTATATACACACAACTTGTTACGTTCAGAGAATTTACACAGTAAAGCTAAATTGCAGAATGACTACATGGATCAGAAAAAAATGAGTTTGAGAATAAATAAGTTTTTATAATATAAACAAATAATTAATTTGAATTTTCATAGGACATGTAAATAAGAGGACATTTTAAAACTTATTCTTCCCTTATCCTAAATTTTGTCTTTCAGAGGCAATTAACAAAGGAAACCCTCTATAGTATGGATTAACCTTTCAGTCCTTGTTAAAAAGGAAAACTCTCATTGCAAACATCTTTTGGAAATGCATCATGTTTAATAAGTTTCTATAATCTGTTTGAAGCACACTTTAAAGGAGAAAATGCAACTTAGAAATAAAATAAGGAAAATTAAATTCTTCTGAAATTGCATGTACCTTTACAGTATAGTAGCAACTGTATTACACTGCATTATAGTATTTTATTCAATGTGAATATATATGTCAGAGCAAAGTAGTAGTGAGTGCCCAGTATACCATATGGAATCTGTAGAAATGGTAGAATACTCACATAAATTGGCTTTTTGTAAATTGGTTATTTGTATGATTTTCACAGAGAGCAAACTGAAAGATGCCTTCTCCATCTGCAGAATAACAGCAAACAGAAAAATTTACTGCTCTGTGCCGATCAACCCATGGTCAACTACTGCGGCATCTCAAAAGGCGTTTAATCAGAAAGAGCTAGAGTTAAAATCAGGTAAGTTAGTCAGCATTCAGATCATCAGGACATTGTACCATGTGGGAAGGGAAGGGAGAGGGGACGGGGAGGGGAAATGAATAGTGAAGCTCTTTCTGCTTGTTTTTTCCCATATCTAAAATTGCTAGTCAGATCTCAGGAAGTCTATTTCACCTCCTAGAGCTTGATTACCATATTGTAGAAGAGCATGCAGAGTTGGGGGGTGACGTTAAACATGTTATCAGCTTAGAGTTCTTATGTTGCCACAAATGATCCAAGTCCAGCTCCTCTCTTGAATTCCATTAACATTCTTCTAGCTCCAATTTAGTGCTCATCATTAGATGATTAGATTCTTGTATGTAGGCTTGAATAAATCTTCTCTCAGCAATTTAATGTATTGTCCTAATCCTTTGCATCTGCCATTAATCTAATCATTGAGGGCAGACGTGGATTTGGATTATTTGTGACATGCTGTGCTCCCACAACCCAAAGTGTTTGCATTTTTCGTACACATAACCCTAAAATACGTTCACATAGCAAGGGTTCGGGTGCAAGCTAAGTCATTCCTCAGTTCAGCCTTTCGAGAACCTTGTTTACATTCACCCACCTTGTCAAATTACTATCAAGATAGTACTTGATTAACAACCTTTTGTTCATTCAAAGTTGCAGTCGATCTCTCTGCTTGGTTCAGAGATTAATCTTCAAGCCAGGAAGGGGCATCCACTTCAGGTGTTTTCAATTTGATCTGGAATTGTTTAAGGTATACTTCAAGCTGTCTTTTATTTCCTGCAAAGCAAGCTACAATGGTATTGTGCAACTGAGCAAACCGATTGAATAGTATCTTTACCCCAAATAGATCCTATAACTGTTCTGAGGAATCTAACTCTCTAATGGAAGAGTTGGCGTTGTTGTGCATTGTGATTTTTCACATTTTGTTTTATTATGTGGTCATTATTAATTTTACTGTTAAAAACTAATCATATTTTTAATAAATATTTTTTTAAAAATATGTATAATCTTTGAATTTTCTTTTAAATATTGGCTTGCAAAATACCCATTTGGACAAGAATTAGGAAGAGAGAAAAATATATTGCAGCAGTTATGATAAAGAAAGATTGGTGGTAGTGAGAAAGGCCCAGCTCTAAAGCAATACAAAATTTGGAGAGTTTTGAAAGGATGTTTAAATAATTATCAAATAACAAAATAACATGCCCGAGAAGAAAAAATAACAAACCAATTTACAGTATTAAAAAAAAGTTTTGGGACAAATAAAGAATTTTAAAAGGAAGTGCTAGAAACACACTCTCTTAAGGATAAACCCACTAAATAAATGTAAAAGATAATGCTTCTCAATGGTTACAATATAATATGACCAAATTTTCTGAAGATCTTTGTCTCTGTGCTCAAATTTATCCACAACAAGAATTGGTGTGCGAGAGAAACTTTTTTGTTTTGTTTCTATGCCTTCAAGTCAGTATTGACTCCTGGTGACAGCCTGGACAAATACCTGCAACTTTCTCTGCAAAAGTTCAGAAGTGGAGCCTCCTTCCTAGGGCTGAGAGAAAATGACTGGCCTAAGGCCCAACATGTTGTCTCTTAAACACTACAGCAAACTGGCTCTCCTATTCTCAGAAAATATTTAATATTGCAAGGATGTTATTATTATCATTGCCTTTGAGTCAGTGTTGACTCCTGATGTCTTTCTGGAAAAATCCATGTAGTTTTCTTGGATAATTTTTGAGAAATATTTTGCCATTATCTTCTCATGAAGGCTAAGAGAGAGCGGCTGGCCCAAAGTCAGCCCTCTGGCTACATGCTTAAAGCAAGATTAAACTTCACGGTCTCCCAATTTTTAGATTGAGGTTAATTAAATCATATATTACTGATAGCCATATATTTTGAAGAAGATCTGGCTATTGTACACATCAGATTTACTGGGGATTATAATTTTACAACTATAGAAAACAAAACTTTACACAAATGGTGAACAAGTATAATACCATCTTCTCTCTTCTTACATATCGCGGAATTTCATTACTGTATTTCTAAATGTAGAACAAAAATACAGAGAAATTTCTTCTAATTTGATGCTCAGTCCAGAATAATAAACTTCCAGCTTTGGTTTGAATGTAAAATAAATTTTAAAAAGTATCTTACAATGGATGAAGACATACTAAATCCAAGCATTTATTTCTTGATTAATGGCTAAAAGGATACCAATTGGACAAATATTGTGTCAAACAGGGAAGATGGCAATCTTGGACATGAAATCAAAGCCTACTCTTTGGTACATGCATGTAATGTCAAACCACAAAAGGGGCAGGGCTTTAGCCATGCTATGGCAGCCATCATCTTGCCTGTTTTGAAATACACACCCTCCACTGCCACTCTACAGTATAAGGCATTAATTTGTGTGTGTTCAAAAAGAATTCACTGAAAATCAGGATTCCTTGTATATAATTATTGATTTTCCTTGATCAATTGGGTAAGAGAACTTTCAGGCTCACAAGGGAAGTGCTTGTATTATAAGCAATACTAACAGAATAACAGAATTGGAAGGGACCTGGGAGGTCTTCTAATCCAACCCCCTGCTCAAGCAGGAGACCCTATACCCATGATGGCAATCCTATGGCATACATGCTGGAAGTGGCATGCAGAGCCATCTCTCTGGGCACGCCAGCCATCGCCTGTTGCTCTTCCCGGTTCCAGCGTGCACATCTGTGCCAGCCAGCTGGTCTTCGCGTGCACAGGAGAACTGGAAACCAGAAAAACAGCTTGCGTGCACTGGGAAACTGAGCTTTTGGCTTTAGGTGCACACATGCACGTCGGCCAGCTAGTCTTTGCGCACTCATGCATGCATGCCAGAAACCAGAAGACCAGGTGATTGTCGCGCATGCGCATACCAGAAACCGGAAGTTCAGCTTCCCTGTGCACATATGCGTGGCTGAGAGCTGCTCTTCCAGTTTCTGGTGCTCCCCCCCACGCGCACCTGTGCTCCCGTTTTGGCATTTGGTGCTGAAAAGGTTCACCAACACCGCCCTCTACTATTTCAGACAAATGTTTCTCCAATCGGGAGAACCCACAATTTCTGAAGGTAAGATGTTCTATTGATTAATTATTGTAACTGTCAGGAAATTTCTCCTTATTTCTAAGTTTGTTTGAAATTAATTAATTAATTAATGTTATTAGTTGATAGTTTAGAACCCTTTCTGCTCTACCTTAGAATTAATGCCAACATGGAATTAAATCCTTGTTGGATTGTTCCAAAATTGCTCACCTTTCCTCTCAATGTTGGAGTGGGTTGGCAAGTTTTTAAACATTTGGGGAGAGGTTGACAGAAGTTGGGATTTATGAACGAGAAAATTCAGTTTACAAATCATTCAGTCTTCTTAAAGAATTTTTTTTTTAATTTGATTTGATTTATATACTGCTCTTCTCCAGAGACTCAGGGCGGCTTACAATGCGTTAAGCAATAGCATTCATACTTTTGTATATTTTATACAAAGTCAGATTATTGCCCCCAAAAACTGGATCCTCAATTTACCTACCTTAGAAAGGATGGAAGGCTGAGTCAACCTTGAGCCTGGTGAGATTCGAACTTACTAATTGCAGACAGCTGGAGTTAAATTACAATGCATTAGTCTGCTGAGCTATCCAGGCTCTTTATTTAAGCTTGTTGTAAAGAAAATTTAATAATTTAAGAAAATTCTCTTTAAACAAAGTTACTAAAATCAAGTTTGGCATAATCAGTCTGGATTTCTCTTTTGTTTATAGGCAATAACACTCTACTGGCATTCAGTTTCAACTATGATGTGGCAGAATGGCATCATGGAGATTAGAAAGTGGAATTTGCCTCCGTCAGAGAATTTGACCTCAAATATACAATTTACATTGTAAAGATTTTGCGAGACGTTCATGATGACACATGAATATATATTTGTTATCCAGATAATAAAACGTTTTTTTAATCTCAATGCAAAACATCAGCAAACAGGCAAGACAAGAAAATTAAAAGGGAGTTCCATAGTCAAGACAGCAGGCTAATTATTAGTGATTTTCAACTTAAGGAAAGTGCAATCAAAGACGTTATTCCTGTAGCAACCGTCAATTTTTCAAATTACGGTGTTATAAATTATGAATCCCTCTACAATGTTATACCTATGTACAATGTATCCTGCTCGTAAGGCAGGATAAACCAGTAATAAATTTCCTTCACTTATTAATGCATATGTATGGATTACATTAGGGTGAGAATCTTTACACAGTCCCTTTTACAATCTTTTAATACTTGATCATCCCAATGAATCAATGATCCAAAATCCACAGTATTCCCCAAAATAAAACACAAAATTATTATCCCTCAGCAGGAGGAGAATACATGATTCTATGAAACATATCATCAAACTGTAGGTAGTGTAGAAATTATTATTAATAACAAGCATTTCCTTATTAACAAGAAGCATTTTTGTTCAATTTCTTTGACTTTTTTTAGTCCAGCTGTTGTTAGACTGGACTTTTTTTCACTGGACTTTTTTTTAAAAAGTCCAGATTGGTGTTGATCCTCTTAGTAAAAGATATTTTATTTTAGAAAGTTTCATCTCAACTTCTGACAATCATTTCACTTGCACTTCCGAACTGGTAGGAAAAGTAGATTTCACCCCTGCTTCTACATTATTGTTTACAACGTAGTTGGCAACTTTTCTCATTTCAGATTGATAGCTATGTGAGAGAAGACTGTGCCCCCTCCTTGCAAAATGCCTGAACAGCTCAGTTATAGAAGCTGAACATAGCTTGACTTGTTCTCCCTCTTCCCCCCCCCCCCCCGCATTTTAAGTTTCTTAAATGTCTACTTCAATCATGCTAAGGAAGAAACAATTGGTACTTACCTCATTAGTTTAGCCCACGTCCACTGCTACCTTGAGTGATTTCTAATATAGCAGCTGAGCTTCCACTTGTAGCTCAGTTTTTTCTTTTTACTGTGGCATCACATTCCAAACCACACAGAACAGGAAAGGGCTGTTGATTTGCATATTCTGCATCATCTCAAATCTTGTAAACTGCTGTTTTTGGTAATTTCTCTTCAACACAACCATACAAACATCTGGTTTACGTTAATAAGCTTGGCAATGTTTTAAATAGCAGGTATGTCAGGTGTAACATTTTTAATTTACAGTATATCACAGAAGTGAGTACACCCCCTCACATTTTCTAAATATTTAAGTATATCTTTTCATGTGACAACACTGAAGAAATGACACTTGGCTACAGTATAAAGTAATGAGTATATACAGCTTGTATAACAGTGTAAATGTGCTGTCCCCTCAAAATAACACAACATACAGCCATTAATGTTTAAACTGCTGGCAACAAAAGTGAGTACACCCTTAATTGATAATGTCCAAATGGGGCCCAGAGGGTCAATATTTTGTGTGGTCACCATTATTTTCCAGTACTGCCTTAACCCTCTTGGGCATAGAGTTCACCAGAGCTTCACAGGTTGCCACTGGAGTCCTCTGCCACTCCTCCATGACGACGTCACAGAGCTGGTGGATGTTAGAGACCTTGCGCACCTCCACCTTCCATTTCAGGATGCCCCACAGATGCTCAATAGGGTTTAGGTCTGGAGACATGCAGGACATAAGTGTTGATCACCTTTACCCTCAGTTTCTTTAGCAAGGCAGTGGTTGATTTGGAGGTGTGTTTGGGGTTGTTATCATGTTGAAATACTGCCCTGCAGCCCAGTCTCTGAAGGAAGGGGATCATGCTCTGCTTCAGTATGTCACAGTACATGTTGGCATTCATGGTTTCCTCAATGAACTGTAGCTCCCCAGTGCCAGCAGCATTCATGCAGCCCCAGACCATGACATTCCCACCACCATGCTTGACTGTAGGCAAGACACACTTGTCTGTGTACTCCTCACCTGGTTGACACCACACACGCTCAAAATTCAAAAAGAATTCACTGAAAATCAGGATTCCTTGTATATAATTATTGATTTTCCTTGATCAATTGGTTAAAAGAACTTTCAAGCTCACAAGGGAAGAGCTTGTATTATAAGCAATACTAACAGAATAACAGAATTGGAAGGGACCTGGGAGGTCTTCTAGTCCAACCCCCTGCTCAAGCAGGAGACCCTATACCCGTGATGGCGAACCTATGGCATACGTGCTGGAAGTGGCATGCAGAGCCATCTCTCTGGGCACGCCAGCCATCGCCTGTTGCTCTTCCCGGTTCCAGCATGCACATCTGTGCCAGCCAGCTGGTCTTCTGGTTGCCACCACACACGCGTGACACATCTGAACCAAATAAGTTTATCTTTGTCTCATTGGACCACAGGACATGGTTCCAGAAATCCATGTCCTTAGTCTGCTTGTTTGCAGCAAACCGTTTGAGGACTTTCTTGTGCATCATCTTTAGAAAAGGCTTCCTTCTGGGACAACAGCTCTGCAGACCAATTTGATGAAATGTGTGGCGTATGGTCTGAGTACTGACCGGTTGACCCCCCCACCCCTTCAACCTCTGCAGTAATGCTGGTAGCACTCATACGTCTATTTCCCAAAGCCATCCTCTGGATATAACACTGAGCATGGGCACTCAACTTCTTTGGTCGACCATAGTGAGGCCTGTTCTGGGTGGAACCTGTCCTGTTAAACTGATGTATGGTCTTGGCCACCATGATGCAGCTCAGTTTCAGGGTCTTGACAATCTTCTTATAGCCTAGGCCATCTTTATGTAGAGCAACAATTCATTTTTTCAGATCCTCAGAGAGTTAATTGCTAAGAGGTGCCATGTTGAACTTCTAGTGAACAGTATGAGAGAGTGAGAGCCATAAATGCAATATACCTGCTCCCCCTTCACACCTGAGACCTTGTACCACTAACAAGTCACATGAGGGCTAAGATGTTTTGATATTTTTGGAATTATAGAATGGGAAATTCTTATTGTTTCTTATTTATTTACATGTTACATTTATATGTCACCCTTTTCCATGATAACTCTATCCTGGGGCTCTGATTGGCTGTTCTGATTTCAAGACCAGAGGAAAGAACCCAGATTATTCCTAGTTTATACAAAAGGAGCTGTGTTATTGTTTATGAAACCACATTTGTCCGAGGTGCTGGCAGTGCTGGAAATAGTTATACCTTTTTCTCAACAAGCATTGGAACACTGATGGAATTAGGTGTGTGTCTTTACTTGGTCTGAAATTTTGTCAAATTATATTATTTCCTTTGCATGGGCTGATTCTGTACAGTCTGGTCAATTTCATCGTGCTTGTGTTGAAATGAATAACATTCCTTTCTTTTGAGCTACAAAGCTTTAAAGAGATATTGTTTAAGGGCAGGAATAGTTCTTAAGCTTGACAAGCTCGTGTAAAATGGGGGAGTGGCACTTGTTACATATATGAGGTAAAATAAATTGAAGTGGGCTTTCATTAATACAGTAGTACAGTCAATAATACAATAACAAACCAGTTGTTTACTTAATAATTGTAAGGAATGAGTAGGATATAAGGGAGGGAAATGTGAAACATATTAATAATGCAAATATGGGGCTGGACTTCAAAGTACATTCAGATGGAATTGAAGTTAACCAATATCCTGTTGAACCAAACAGGTAAACCAAAATACTTTTGAAGATAAATTTCAAAAAATGATCTGTAGCTTCAATGCACACATTCACAAAACACCTATGCCTTTTATTCTTGGCAAACAGATTGCATTCTAAGCTTGATCATCAAACACGTGTTATGACATAGAACTAAATAGTTCATATAATGAGTTACATATTGTCTAGTCTCCACACACACACATACACACACATACACATATTCCTTAACCAGGGGCGAAATGCTCCCGGTTTGGACCGGCTCAGGCGAGTAGGTAGTGATGGCTGCAGGCAGATCAGAGAACCGGTAGCAAAAATCCCTACCCCCGCCCCCCATGCCCAGCTGAGCCGCGCGATCATCAGAGCCTTTTTTTCTTTTAAATGGCTCTGACCAGCCAAGCTCTGATGATCCCAGCTTAGTTGCCTGCTAATTAGGCAACTCAGCTTGGATCTCCAGAGCCATGTAAAAGAAAAAAAGTTTTTTTCCTTTTAAATGGCCCTGCCTGCTAATTGGTAGCAAAAATCCCTCCCCTTCCCCCTCTCAGCTTGCTTACTTTAGCTGTTGGTTGCAATGCCTTGCTGTAATCCCTGCAATCCATTGCATCAGCAAGCAACTGAATCTCCCTGCCTGCAATCAAGCAGGAAAGGAGTTGTGGACTTCAACTCCCAGAATTCCTCAGCCTGCAAAGCAAAACTGGCTGAGGAATTCTGGGAGTTGAAGTCTACAAGTCTTAAAGTTGCCAAGGTTGGAGACCCCTGTTCAGTTGGGTAAGTTTTTTTCCCCTTTGGGGGCTTTAAAAAAATAGTTAATTGGGGGTTTTTTTAGTTGCTCTTTTTTTAGAGCTAGCCATTTAAAGTTTAGGAAGTTTTAAATTTAGCTGCTTTTATATAAAAATAAAAATAAAATAAATAAAATAAAATAATATTTGTGCAGCTTTCTGAGATTTAGTGTGTTTCTAACTACACAATCACAAAAAATCTCACAAAGCTGTACGTGGAATTTTGTGTGTGTAAAGTGTGAAAGTTGGTTTTTTGGGCTTTTTGTGGCTGTGTGAGGTTCCTGCTTCTTGCAGGGGCCATTTTGGGTCTAGCACAGCTGCTTTTATATTGTGGGTGAGCCAGTTGTGTTATGTTGTGTTTTGTACGTTTAAAAAGGGCAAAGAAGTGACATTGACTTGGCCACGCCCACCTGACCAACAAGCCCCACCCTCTCAGTCACCTTACCACCAAGCCACGCCCACTAATTAAGTCATGCCCACAGAACCGTTAGCAAAAATTTTAGATTTCACCCCTGTCCTTAACCCATTTAAAATGAAAATTTAGGGTCTGTTATACATTATTGTTCAGTCCTACTGTTTTTGCTTGTTTGTTTGTTTGGTTTACAACTCAGTTAAGCCAAAGCTCTTTTTTTGGGAGTACAATTTTTAATTCTTAATTACATGAAAAGATAACTTTACTGGGACAGACAGTCTTTCTGGCTTGAAAACATATCTTGTAAGGTGTCTGTTGGTTAACTTAAACAGATATTTTTTAGGTGGTTATATGACCAAATGTGATTTTCAGTAAAAAGTATGAAGTAACCTGTATAAGACCTGATCAGTGTATTTTGTAAGTATATAAGATTTGCTGATGCTAAGCAGAAAAATACCTTGTAGTCAAAGAAAGTTAACATGCAGGTTTTGTTTCACCCTGCAATGTTCATCTTGCAAAATAGATACTGTAAGCTTTGTGATATAGCCTCCAGATATGTGAAAATATTCCACCTTCTTTTTTATGATTTGAATAATTTTCTGAATATGTATTGTCCATTTTAATAATTAGTACTGGATTTTTTTCTTAGTGTATCATACACAGTGAATTTGTCTGTCTTCCATTGTTGAATAATATTCTGTTTAGGTTCAGCATTCATTTGATCATGTAATTTTTAATATATTTAGTCTCTGAATCATATTTCAGAAGCAACTTATATATAAGCTGTCAACGTTCCAATTGCCAAACCCAACCAAAGCAAGCACGGTCGAGACAATCTCAATGTCAACCACAATCTCTGAATGCAAAACTTTATTAAGTACATCATTTCAGCACTGATGATGGCAAAACCAGATCTAGCTAATTACCACACAAACCCATATAATAATAATAATAATAATAATAATAATAATAATAATAATTATTATTATTATTATTATTATTATTATTATTATTATTATTATTTCAATTTGTATGCCGCCCTTCTCCGGAGACTCAGGGCAGCTTACAATGTGCTCAGCAATAGCCTTCATCCTTTTGTATATTTATACAAAGTCAGCTTATTGCCCCCACAACTGGGTCCTCAATTTACCTACCTTAGAAAGGATGGAAGGCTGAGTCAACCTTGAATTAAAGTATAGGATTCTCCCTCCGCCTATTAGTGCAGGTCACATTGTCCAATTGAATGCCATTGTATTTTTATGAGAAAAAGTCTTTGGTTTTGGCAAACTCCTGCTGAAGCCTCTCTCACGCCTTGTCTTCTTGATGTGTGGAGCCTACATTGCATTTCACCCTTCCCTCCCCCCTGGATTCATTGGCAAGCAATAATGTCACAACAGCAAAAACATGCTTTGAACTTGACATAAGCCTTTGAAAATGTTCTGTCATGCTTTATAAGTATTTCAAATTCAATTAACCTCTGAACATAATGTCTTGATTTTCTAATCCCTTTGAGATTATACTGTTCATTTGAAGCGAGGATCTCATTGAATAATCTGGCAAGTCCCTCCCTGTCACATAGCTGGATCAGTTTACCAAGGCCACCTTGCCCCATGGATTTTAAAATTCCGTATTAATGTCAATTGGCCACCAAGCCAAGGACAAGCAGAGGATCCTGGATATTAGTACTCAATATCCTTGATACAGAGGCACTTGATAATATCAAATCCTTAAATGGCTGGCCCAGAACAAAAATGACTTTTCATTTCATCTAAAAAATACCTAATTATGGATGTGACACAAGACCAAAGAACAGCCCTCACCAAAGCAGGATTTAAACTCCTGGATATTATGGTAAAACACAGGTGATTTCATCAAATAACCTTACCCAGAGATGATATGTTTATTTGTCATGCTGCAAATAGAGGAGATCACTCACATCCTCTGGACTGCTAACTATATGTTTCAGTTAGAGCACAGCATTTAAAGTCATTAACTGACTGGAGATCCCATTGGGATCATTAGCAGGCTCTTTTACTTCCTCTAAATTACATAGGCAATAAGATAGACTGCTAAATGCATAGTGTAAGACATCCAACTGAGAGTTTTCTATCAAAATCAGAAGAGAGTCATCTACTCTCCATCTACTCCAGGTTTCTAGCTTCCTGCTTTAACTACTACACCTCTGGCATAGGCGTGAAACAAAAACAAGTCTATAAAGCAAAATGGCTTTATGAAATTATATATATAATGAATATATATATATTTCATGTACTGCTTATTTTATAGGTACCCATATCAGTTTACCTTAGCAACATTTAAATCAAGGTTTTATAAGTTTTTAAACAACTAATTCAATAAACTTTTTTGAGTCACTGTAGTTTAGACAAAATACAGCAGATTGCAATTTATAATATATTTATTTATTAAAGTTTGGAGTAAAGAATCATGTGCATTATAATTATATTCGTAACTAAGAGGCAATTTTTTGAATATCAGAAATCTGAATAAATGGAAGACAATATATAAGACATGATTCAAATATGCAACTATATTATATTGTAATTTAAGACTATACTACAATTCAACCAACTTCAATTATTTTACATTAGCTGTCCTTTTTTTTTTATCAGAGCTTGGAGTTCTTACATGTATGTTTCCTTTTACAAGTCAAAGATGGCAATTTCATGATGATGACTGAGATAATTGAGCCTGTTTCTTCCGTTCTATCACCTTGTGCAAAACCCCCAAGACTGTGTTTGCATTATTCTGAACATTATAGTTGGTTAGATTTAACAGCTTGTTAAATTCCTCCTCCTGCAGTGAGACCTGTCTTGTAGAATACGGTGAAAAGGCACTTGAGACATCAACATTGCCTTGTGGCAATTGAGCTGCATTACGTTCTATGCCTGCAGAAGAAGAAAAAAAAAGATACACTAATTATGTATAAAAAAATGACAATACCTTGTATTGTGCTCTTTAATTGACCAAACTAACACCAATCAGAAACCCACCAGAGGACATAACATAATACAATGCCCTTACATTCCTGTTCTCTAAGAAGGAAGAAGTATTAATGACAATTCCTTCATATATTGATCTAATCATTTTTTAAAACTATTCAGTTTGATAGTCAGCACTACAGTCCGTTTCATACATCACTCTAAGTCACTGTTTGTTTAATAATGTTTGCACTGCAATTAGGATTTAAAGTTCACAATAACCAGTTTCATACAATGTATTAAGTGAAATCATACTATGGTATTGTGTAATGTATGTATGAACCCAGGTTTATATACTGAAGCAAAAAATTGTACAGGTTAATGATATGTTGTCCTTTCATATGTTCTGAGTCTTCCACTATTCAGCTTAATTGGATGAGGCAGGTTCTAGTGTTCCAAACATGAAAATGATTTATTTGCTTTCTCCACACAATAAATTATATAAAATAAATTTTATATAATTTTCTTTCTTGTTTTCCTTTTTTTCTGACTAAAAGAATTCAACTGTGATAACTTTTCCTTTCAGATGAGCTCTTTCAATGAGTTTGCCCTGGATCAGGCAGATCAACACCTACTAAAAAGGTACTTTCTATTGTATTGTACTATTAACTCACCAGGTGCGATATATCTTTGGAAGGTGTCATTCACTAGTGGGAAATAAAGCAGGATGGGGGCTTCAGGATTGTCTGTATCTTCAAAGACGTAGCATTCTTTCATATTTTTCTTTTCCTCCTCATTTAGCAAAATCTTGGGGAATGGGATCCCTTGTGCTGAGAAATATGCGGAGGCATGTTCCAGAGGCTTAAAAAGCACAGTAACAGCCAATGTTAGCAAGTGCAAAAAGACATCCAGACAGGATTTTTAATGCAGACATTGATTTGAAACTGTAATGTAATAAGCACAAAGTACAACAGTAATTCTTAGAAAGAAAACAGTCTTTAAAATCCCCACTTCCTTTCTTTGTGCCGGCTAATACTGGTTATTAATAATCGGTTATGATCAGATCTGAAATTCAAGTTGGCCAGATTCTGAAATTGAACAATATTAGGAATGTTTTCTAGGCCTGCAAGGGCCTAATATTTTAGAAAAACAGAAACATGATTTTAAATAGTCTAGGTGAAAATAACAGCATCAAAGTTAATAGCAATTTACTTTAGGAAAGAAAAACACAGAGGTACAAGTATAGGTTGGGGAATATCTGACATGAGAAAAGAATCTGTGAAACAGATTTCAATTGGTTGCAACCTGTTTCTGGCATTGTACTTGGTTCTCAGCATTGCAGTTTTAGGACATTTCAGAAAAACTGAAATAGAAACAAAGAATGGCAACAAGAAGGATTTTGGAGGATTGAAAATTAAAATTTATAAGAGATCGAGGGAATGGTGAGATATACTTAGCCTTGAGAAAAGATGAATGTGGCAATGGCTAGATGTATTAATTGCTATTATTTTTATCCAATACAAAGAATATTATTTTATTACAAATAAAATCAACATTATCTCTTCTAACCTTAGTTTGTGACCCTCCGGTATAATTGAAATGCAGAATAACATCCACTTTCCTCTCTGGTCTGAGAAGTGGAGGGCAACTGGTATCAAAGAAGAAGGCTGTATCTACAAGTTCCAATTGTTCTGTAGAATCTTTCAGTTGATTTGGGGATTCATCAAGCATTGTATCTATAACACACATTACAAAAATAAAATCAATACCCATAGCTCATCTTCAGTTAAAGACAAATACTCATAAATTTCCTTCTTGCCAATACCCATCCTACCATGGATCTATTTGCTTCAATACACAATTCATTCTCCTCAGGATCTATGGCCAATTTTTTTAAAATCTCCTGACCTAATGAAGAGAACACTTATGATATAAATGAGTAGTTGGAAAGAGTATTTTTCTATTGCAGAGAGCAAGTTCAACTTCCATGATTCCCATGCATTCCATACTAAGGACCAATTTATCTCCTAAGCCATGTATTATGTAGACTCCCAGATTCAGTTATCTAGTGACATTTTTTAGATTTTTAAATTTGTATTTATTTATTTGTAAATGTTGTATCCTATCTTTATTATTTTTACAAATAACTGAAGGTGGCAAGCATATCCCACATAACTTCTTCCTCCTATTGTCCCCACAACAGCAACCCTGTGAGGAAGTTGGGCTGAGAGAGAGTAGCTGGTCCAACGTCACCCACATGGTTTTCATAGCTAAGGTAAGACTAGAACTCCTGCATGGACTCCTGCTTTCTAGCCTGGTGCTATAACCACTAGACCAAACATTTTATTTGTAATGAGAAAAAATGCAATCAACTAGACAATTGTGGTTTTCCAATGATACATAAAAACATTCAAATTCTACTGTGATACCTTTCCATTTAGTAAATTGAGGGTGCTGTACATATTCATTATGCATTTGGAGCCCTTTTAAAAAATTGTTATATTTGGATACTGCTGGACGATCTGTTAAAATATCCCGTAGAGTATTGGAAAGACCTCCAGCAGGAGTGAACATGCGAGTTGGCATCTCATGCGGTCTCTCTGGTATATCAGGCACTTCATCTAAATACAAGCAACAGAAATAAACTTCATTTAAATAATGAATAAGAATCTTATGTACTAGTGTATGATGCACTTCAGATGATACCCAAAGATGAACAAATGACAGTGGCATGAATAGTTTTTCTTTCTCTCACACATCTATATACATCTTTAACTCTATATTGAGTGTGAATTTAAATTTCAGTAGGCCAACACACAAAAGCTTAGGTTGCATAATTAATACCTGAATTTTATTTCAGTGTTTATTACACCGAAAACAAGATTCTCTCTGGATGTTTTGCATCACAATGCTTGCTGGAACTTATGGGAATAGAACAATTTTACATTTATATCCGCTATTGAAATGTTTCACCCATGCATGAATATTTACTAAGCAGATACTCTTCAGAACTACAAAGGCATGACAAGGCTTCATAAAAAAATTAAGTAGCTTTGTGAATGAAACTGAGGCTGTGAGGCAGAATAATAAGCAAGTGGTATTTTTATATTGCAAAGATAATTAAGGGTAACATTTCAAGTTTAACTGGAGTTAGCTGCTCTACTCTAGCTTTAGCTAAACAAGGTGAAGAAAGTGTGAAGCAGTGTCATACAGAAGAAACAAGGAATAGAAAAATTATTCTTATATCATGTGTTTGAAAAGATATAAAAGATGACTTTGCTCTTTGAAGCACCAACAAACCATTAGCCAAAATTAACCTTTGCCCTCTTAACTAGTTGCATCTGACAATTTTTTTTCAGAGAAGTATCTATTAAAATCATTTGTTTTTTAAAAAAATCAAATTATTGTGTTATTCCAAGATACCTTAAAATAAATTGCAGGTAAAACATGGAGATATTTACACAAATGGAGTAATTTGGATATAAAATTAGAGGTAAAAAATTAAAATCAGATAATGCAGAAAGAGGGAAGCAAATAAAAAAAATGTTCATAGCAATATAAGATCTGCTCAACCATTGAAGAGTTGCAAAATGAACATTTCCTTTTTCTAAAATATTATTTTAGTTTGCATTAAATAAATGCATTTTTGCTGGGAAATTAGTGATAGTCCAAATTGACATTATTAAGTGTCAATTATGTAATGGTACATAATAGTACATACTGTAATGGTACACAATGTAACTATGAAATAATACATTATACTTAAGATCAAATTATACTGTATTTCTTCCCTCTTTTGTGGTCTGAATACGTATTCCTTCGTATGAAATTATCTGAACTTTCAGTTTGTACAGGCAAGACAGATAAATACTGCAAATGTAAAAAGTGTCAGCCACTTAAATTCTGAATTCTAATTTTAGAACAACTTTTCATAGCTTACCAATCTCTGTGACAGTATCTTGGGTCCACCTGTTCCAGAAATCTTCTGAATTGTCTGCCGCATGCCAAGCATCTAATAGATTCTTGGAAAATACACTACTCCACAATCCTTTGAAAGGAAGAGATCAATGAAGTTAAAGCATTTTTCTCCTTGAAATTTTATTTTATTGTTGAGATAGAGACAGAAACAATGTTCTGGGCATGAACTGTTCTGTACACACAACCGGCAGTTTTGGGAAGTCCATGTCTGAACAGAAACATACATATTTTGTATTAGGGCTGGGCATGGATCCAGAACATGCATGATTTGATTAGAAGATGCTTTGGGATGGACAAGGTGGGAAAAAGTACGGCCAGTGATTGTGGTGGCAACTAAGAAGAGGTGGGGAAAGGAAAGTGCTGGAAAGATCATGGGAAGGAGTGAGTGGCCCAGTTGGATATGTCAAATTGCTGATGTGTGACAGCAACTCTCCCACCTCTCCTCCAACCTTTCCAGTGTCTTTCTTTCCCTACCTCAGCTGCCACCCTTGATGTCAAACACCAGATATCCAACCTGCCCTCTTCTCTCCTGATGATAGATTGTGCCTGTATTCAAAAGTGATGTCAGTATGTGATGCCAGTTAAGGGAAAGTAGGAAATGGAAGGAACTCTAGAAATTGGTGAAGTAGCCCACATGCCATGCACAGAAGGACCAACCTAGCCCTTCCTGCCTCTATATTTTGCCTTGATTAAAACATAAACAACCAACATATTCTGGGATTTTATTTATTCAATCCATGGCCACCCAGAAAGCTTGGCTGAGGACATCTCTATTTTGGAACTAAAAAAATCTCCTCAGTTCAGTAAAATTCTTTGCTGTTAATCTACTGATCATACTTACAGAGTAGTAAGAGAATAATTGCATCTAGCAATATTGTTACATGGATTGTCCAGAAAACAATTGTTAAGTATTACTGTTAAAATGCAGTCAGAATTGAAGCTATATTCTAAACATAGCTATATTTGAAGTATTTATAGCTTGTATTTTCCAGTTGCTTGTCTTGGAACAGTTAATGATAAATTACAAAGTGCTACCTTACTAATTTAATTTTTAATTTAATTTAATTTAATTTAGCATATCATCACATTCTGGGTGAGGGAGGGAGGGAGGGAGGGAGAGAGGAAGAGAGAGAGAGAGAGAGAACCATATTTTCCTACCTGTTTTACATACTATTGTATGAAGATACAATACAATGAACCTACAAGTTCTAGGTTTTTTTAAATAATGCTCACCCATAAGGAGGGAGGGAGCCCAAGGTTCTCCAATATAATATTAGGTGTATTCAGCTGAGAATCTGGCTGCAAAGTGAGTCCAGTTCTTGTGAAAATCCCATAGATACCATTGGTATTTTCAACAAGGGAAAATCCCACCCACCCCCTTTCTTCTTGAGGTAGGAAAAAAGTCACCTTGCATAAAACATATCCTTGATTCTGGGAGTTTCTTCATTATGTGCCCCATGTAAAACTCGCTTCCGAAGTTTTCAGCGGGAACAAAAGCTCCGTATTTTGGAAATCCTACTTCATATGGTGTGAACTCTAACCACTCTGTAATGAATGTCAACAAGAACACATTTAGTATCATACCTTCCTTATGCAGAGAAAGGATGCTTTCTTAGGTGAAACTACCAAAGACATTATGTTCAAGGAATTATATGTCTTTTCAGTGTGGACTGGCCTGACCTTAATAATACATGAAAATCAATAATAATCCAACATTTCAATATTTTCCAAATCCATTGTTAGTTCTTACACCTGAAGTAAATGAAAGAGGGCAGCTTTCTGCATATGGATAAACATTTCAGAAGGTCCATTACATTTATTATTATCTATGCTACAAAGAATTAAAAACACTTACAAACTATTTTGAAAAGATAATTTTGCACTTTGTGTTTTTTGTGCTTCTCTTGGCTCAGATATGCTTTTTATCATTGCTGGTATGTATATCTGGGGTATATACATACAAACATACAAAATGCATGTATAAACATAGTCTCTGAACCTGGATACATACACCAGGGTGCCTACCGTCCCTGTCCTAATGTTCCCTTTTATATGTATCCATTTCATGTATTCATAATTATGTTTATACTTATATCTGTTACCTATTACATGCTTGACTAAATAAATAAATGGATGGATGGATGGATGGATGGATAGATAGATAGATAGATAGATAGATAGATAGATAGATAGATAGATAGATAGTATTTCCAAACTGACATTTTAAGAAGTTGCCAGAGAGAGAATGAAAACCTAAGAATCAAGCTTCTTTAGATCTCCAAAAAAAATCTTTGTTGTTCTGGTTTTGAGAAAGTGTTTGTAGCAGGCAATTCATATCAATAAAGCATTAACAGAATCTAAATGTTTTCTTAGCACAATGGTACCATGTAAAGGAAGTGTAACATGAAGAGGCTAACAAGGCCCCAGATAAGCTAGTGATCTTGTACTTGAGCTGAAATTGTGTCTGTCTCTCTCTCTGTGATTATCATAATATGAATGGCTTATTTTAAATATCAATATTTAGCTATATGTGTAAGGATGAAAAGTCCTCAACCCATGGGGGACTTATTCGTATAACATTTTGGCACAATACTGATGTGAGTTGCCATTGTCTTCCTCCTGGATAGGTTTTTTTCAACTTCCCAACCTAGCCTATAGTCCTTGGATTTCCCTATGTACTCCCATCTGAAGACTGACCAAGTCTAACCTTGCTTAGCTTTTCCTGAAATCAGTTAAAGTTTGCTATCAATAGGTTGCAACTGTTGTGGGTTAAAACATTTGTATATGAAAGCCCCCAGTAAAGAACACACCTCTAAAATCTTTTGTGGTGATGTTGTCTTTCACATTGAGTGCCAGGTAGATTGGCAGAGGGTTCTGACCTTTGTTCACTGCCCGTCGTTGCTCTGAGAGTTTATGATGATTATTCTGTATTTTGTGAAAAAAAACAAGTGCATTATAATTTAAGTGAAATAGAAATTACAGCTGATTTGTTCACCTAAGCTTCATATCCATACAGAGCATCAATTTAAGGATCAGGTTACAATTTAAACACCAACTACATTATTTTTCACAACACATGGTAAAATGTGTGAGAAGGAAGGATAAAGAAAATGGAATATTGGAGAAGAAGGGATAATATGGCAAATAATATCTGTGTCTGCGCAGGGTTGACTTCCAAAGTGGTGTAACACATACAAAGAAAATTAATTCCCTTTCCCTGAATTTTTTATCCAGATTGGGGCTTCATCTAGCTCAGGGGTGTCAAATTGGTCGGATGCGTCACATGCAGGCCACGCCCACCCCAGCTCCATGAAAGGAAAAACCGTCATGATACATCACGTGACAGCAGCATGACGCAGCAAGTTTGACACCTGTGATCTAGCTGAATATAATCACAATCAGCATGAGTAACCATAGCAAGTAACTATAGTTAGGGTGTCTGGGATGGAGAGGTTAAAATAAAGGAAATACAGTCACAGTAACCACCTGATTGATAAAAGGTGAATAGTCCTGTCTGCAATCTTGACATTTTTAACTCCCTAAATCCTCTAGTAGTAGGGGTAGTTCAGGCTTGCCATCTCTTTCAAAACATGCTGGACTATCATGCTGCTTGATCTCAGGAGCAGGGCCAGATGTAGATATGATAAAGTCCTAAACAATGGGAAGCTGTAGAGACTCAGCTTGACAAGTGCTATCAGAGAATAAGGTGTCACAACTGAATTTGGCAAGACTGCCACCAAGACTTCCCTACCTCATTACAGGGAATGTAATAAGATAGGGAAAGACTTTCTTTGAACAGAAAATATGGATGTATGCAGAAACAGAGCATAGCTTAATTATTTAATGAGTTATGCAGGGGGTATGTGGTTTATGGAGACTTTGGTAGATGAAGTGGGGGGGTTGACTAACAAAACACTGTTGCATCTTTCTCAAGCCTTATGCCTTTTTGTCCATGCATTGTGGTGCCATAGACATGTTCTGAACCAGAGAGACTATAGTTAAAATTCTGGACACTTATCATTCTGATTCAGATAAATGCAGGAGGATCTTGTGAGGATCTGTCATCAGTGTATATCTTAGTAACTAATTCTGCATTGGCTTATTTTGAAAAATATTTGAATATTTCAGATGGTTCCAAATGACAAGCCAGGTATCACAAGAAAGAATGGTGGAATGAAGCTTATGAATAGATTTTATTATTTATCGATTCAAAATGCTGGTTCTTTGAAAAGTTTGGAACTTATAGGAATGGTCCTAAATGAAGATATGGCAGATTTAACATCTGAACAGGAAGGCCCACCTGCTTTCTCAACTTTTGCTGGATGGTGAACATGGAGGAACAGATGTGTGAAACATGCGGTAGATTATTCTCTTGTGTACTCTCTTGAGCAGCAAGTATATTCAAACTAGGGCTGTTCAAAAATACTCCCTCAAGGTGAGCTTGACTTGTGGTAAATGCTAAAATAAAAGTTGGTTTCCCCATTATCTTTGCCAATATTTTTTCAATGCCCTTATAGAGCTGGGACTTGCAGATCTCGTCAAAGTGCAAATCCCGATTTAGCTTTTCAGATCAGCTAAAATTAACAAGGTGCTGCCCTCTGCTGGGGTGAGACAAAGTAATTTTTTTAACATTATCTCATTGTGTTTATTTCAACAGATGTTATTCATTAGGCAATATATTATACTGCACAAATAAATGCCAAAAATGGTGGTGGTGGAGAATTTGAGTTCTATTAATTCTTATACACTGAGGAAACAGTGGATAGGCACAACAATCGTTATACAGAAAGATTTACAAATCTAATTCAGGGAGATTAAGCAGAGCAACCCCGGTAGGGCAAGCTACTATATAAATACAGGAAGCAAACTCCCTACTTGCTCCCTCTGATGAAGTTTTCTAGTTGGGTAATGAAATGTCTGCAAACAAACAACCAAGCTCAAAGAGTACCAAAGACTCCACAATTAAACCTGATCTACAAATATTCTCTTTTATTGAAATCTAATTCATCTCATTAATCCACTATGATTTATTGTTTTGATTTAGAAAGGTGTTTCAGTATATATTCATCAGGTGGTTGTTGAGTATAATTTTAAAATCAGTGTCCTGCTAGACACAAGAATGTTTTAGACTATTTCATTTTGTAGTGTGGTATTTTAAAATTCATACATTGCCCTTTTAAAGTTGTTGTTGTTGTTAGTCGTGAAGTCGTGTCCGACCCATTGCGACCCCATGGCCAACATTCCTCCAGACCTTCCTGTCCTCTACCATCCCCCGGGGTCCATTTAAGCTCACGCCGACTGCTTCTGTGACTCCATCCAGCTACCTCATTTTCTGTCGTCCCATTCTTCTTTCGCCCTCAATCTTTCCCAGCATTAGGCTCTTCTCTAGTGAGTCCTTTCTTCTCATTAGATGGCCAAAGTATTTGAGTTTCATCTTCAGGATCTGGCCTTCTAAAGAGCACTCAGGGTTGATCTCCTCTAGAACTGACCGGTTTGATCACCTTGCAATCCAAGGAAGTCTTCTTCAGCACCATAGTTCAAAGGCCTCAATTCTTTGGCACTCAGCCTTCCTTATGGTCCAACTTTCATAGCCATACATTGCGACTGGGAAAACTATAGCCTTGACTATACCCTTTTAATAGGTACCCATAAAAGATTTTTTTTTTTCAAAATGTCTCTTTTGGGAATGAATGAAGAAGGAATGTCTTTTTTTTTCCATCCTGCACCTTTTCCCCATGACTGCTTCTGATTTTCATTTGACTATAGTTTCTTCCATGCTTCCTTATTCAGTTTACAACAAAACATCCTAGGAAGAGCTGAATTATATTTTTGTGACAGAGGACAAAGCTAAAAAGAGCAAATATGGTTCATCTACAGTGTAAACCCTGCTGAACTAAATAAGAAAGCATGCTCATTTTAGAACACCATTCATCTCCCAGAAGCTAAGAAACAGCGTAGGGAGACCCACAAAACCCCCTATTGCATACCGCATCATTCAGCATAGCTTCAATCATGAGTCCCCAAAGATCTATAAAAGAAGATTTATATCCTGCGATGGTCCGCTGAGCCAGCTCCTTATGGTAAGACTTCAGATTTTCCAAGGAAAAGGCACCCCTCTTAGATTTGGCTGCTTGCCTCCGAGCTTGCAAAATGATTTCCCCAAGATCTTTATTTGACCAGTTGCTATCTTCATACAATTTTGTCATAGTCCTGAAAAGACAAATACAATAGAAATTTCAACTTTTATATTTATTAAAGGTCGTTCTTATCCAGCCTAAGACCAGAGGCAAATAAATCCTGATGGATTGGACTCGGAAATTCAACCATTATTAATTGTTAAGGTATGTTCACATATCTAAATTATTAAATAATGTTTTTCCTATATGATTTTACTGTTGAAAATTTTCCAAGCTTATGATCTGGGAGAATAACCTTACACTTCAACTAACTTCTGGAAGGGGACATACAATATTTCAAAACATAGTACAATATTTACATAAATAGATTAAAAAACAGCTTTTTATCTTCTAGAATAGATTAGTATCATTCACAAATATCTATGTAATGTCTAATGTCTATGTATATTTACTTACATTGTATGGCTGTAATATTACTATTCTTATCTTCTTTACTACCCCCTTTTATTGGTATTATTATTGTAATTGTTGCTGTTGTTGTTTGGTTGTTGTTGTTCATGTACACTGAAAGCTTTTGCACCAGAGATAATTTTTTTTGTCTATCTAATCACACTTGGCCAAATAAGTCCTCTTCTCTTCTCTTCTCTTCTCTTCTCTTCTCTTCTCTTCTCTTCTCTTCTCTTCTCTTCTCTTCTCTTCTCTTCTCTTCTCTTCTCTTCTCTTCCCTTCCCTTCCCTTCCCTTCCCTTCCCTTCCCTTCCCTTCCCTTCCCTTCTAATGCTCACTGCATAAATCAATTTTTAAGAAAATATTACATAGTCATGGTTTCAACACAGATTCTTGTGGGATTTTAGTTCTTCGTTCCCTCTGTTGAGAAAGTTGCTCACTTATTCCTACACTTTGCTTTCTATTTTAACTAATTAATTGTTCATTAAAAAAGAGACTATTATTCCTCAACTACAGTTTCCCTAACACCCTTTGACTATCAAAGACTTCTTGCAAACCAGAATATACATTGTTATTGGAGTCACCTCTATCCACCTGCCAGCCACACTCCCAGATGTAGAATGAATAGATTTACTTTAAAGGGGAAAAAAAACTTTATGCTGCTTTTCCTTTAACATGAGTTGTTCCTCTATATGCCCAGTTATTATTTTTCTTTGATTACTGTTTCTATCAATTTCCTTGAAACAAATGTTATATGCACATACATTGCCCTACCATCTTCCAGAACCTGTTTTAAAAATTAACTACCTTCCAATAGATTGTCGATAATTTCACATTTCAGTTCTGCTATCAGGATCTAATAATCTGTTCCTAAATATCTTCTTTTTCTATCTCAATTTGCTTTAATAATATAGTTGTATAGAATTCTAGGTAATATGTTCTACCTTTAGCTCCTGAACGAAAGGTGGAATATAACACTAAGAGATAAGAGTAAAAGCCGCATTAAGATTCTTTAGGGTCTAAGCAGTTGAAAGAAACACTAAATAAAAACACAGTTTGTTACCATGTGGTTCCAGATGATCCAGTTATATATGAAATACAGTCCAAAAGCTTTGTTCTCTGGAGACCCCAAAGGCTGCCATAAAGAGCTGTTAATGCTCTCATCCCAGCTCCTGTTGTTGTCATAGCAACTACTGGCACCTGTTCAATGAAAGAAAAGAACATGTTACGATCCTGAAGGTAAAGAAAGTCCTCAAAGAATTCTGTCAAAATCTTTCAAACTAACATATTTTATTTGTCATTATAGGACTGTATTTCATCAAATGCAATATTAGATTGGGATGCGTATGGGAAAAAATAGATGGATTACTATAAATAAAACTTACATAAATATAATAGACAAAATTGTATACACACTTTTAAACAGAGGAAATTAAAGAAAGACTCTTGAGTTCAAAAATGCCAGAATACTATAATATTAGTATAGTACCCAAATGCTATAATATTATGTTGTAAATTGAGTCAAACTCAATTTTACAATTTTTACAGTAGTTGATAAGTGAATTACTGCAATCATTAAGCCAAATGTGATCATTAAGGGAATCCAGTTTTCTCAATGAGCATTTTTTACCAGAAATTGGGAAAAAAAGGTCGAAAATCATGATACCATGACTGTAAGATGCAGCAAACAGTTGAAAAGGTGAACCAGTTGCCAAGTGCCCAAATTGCACATGACTGCAAAAAAAAAGGGTCAAGTACAAAAAGAAAAGATAATGCAAATACATGCTTTTATTTATTTTATTTTTTTGCAGCAAATACAAATAGGTTTACAAAATTGTATCTTACTCTTTGGTAAAAAAGAAAAAGCTCTCTTTTTTATTAATTAGTGGGTTTTTTTTAATCATCCAAACCCACAAATCATTCTTTTTTTTTCATACAAAAGATCTGTAAGGGGAGGCCCATAGATTCATAGCAATTTCATATATACAGTTTGGAGGGAATTGGGTTGATACTGAGGGTTGGACTCCAAGGAGAAGATCTACAAGGTCCCTTCCAACTTTGTTATTTTGTTACTCTGTTATTCACTTACTTCATGGTCATTCAGGCCTTGCCCCAAAGGAAGAATACTTTTCAGAGTTGCAGCTACCACTTTCTTTCGTTTCTGCAGGAAATTATTTTCGTCTGAGCACAGACCATATCCTAGGCGCACATCAAGAGCTTTTGGTGTTTTAAAGAACAGCCCCTGGGTCCTAAGGTAGACAGGAAATTCATTATAAATGTTGCTGTATAGTATCGGCTTAATCTAGCAATGATCATTTATTAATCTGTGGGAAGACTAATGATATACAATTCATTGTATCAGCCTATCAAAAGCCTTGGAAAGAACAAATAGCTTCATTGTGAAACATTGCAATATCAGGGCCACGACAACTACTTTTGCAACAACCTGGGCAGACAATTAACCAGACATATATAGAGAAACAGGGAAATGACTAGAAGCCAGCATGGATTCGTTAAAAATGGGTCATGTAAAACAAACCTAATGGTTTCCTTACACAATGTGATTAGACTGATAGTACAAGGGACTACTACAATCACTTAAATTTCACTAAGGCATTGGATAAAGTAGACCGTTGCCTCTTTCTTGATAAATTGGAACATTGAGCCTATCCAACAAAATGTTTTTCAGTTGTGTGAAATGTTAGTTTCTGCATTTAAGCAGGAAAAGATAGATGCATATATACATGAAATTGACAGTCCTCAACTTACAACCAGTTGCGTAACAATCATTCAAAGTTACAATGGATTCAAAAAATGTTATTTATGACCCATCTTTGAAACTATGACTGCCACACCACTGCCATGGTCACATGATTATATTTTGGGCTCTAGCATTTATGACCAGCTGCAGCATTCTGGAATTACATGATAACATTTTGTGAAGTTTTGGGGTGTTTTGGGAGAAAATAAGGCAACCCCCCCCCAATGGATAAACTGGATTTAGACTTAAGATCATGTGAGTCAGTACAGTAGGAAACAACTAGAACCATTTGGAAATAGGAAAACTAATGGCTCTTTTTTAAAAAATTGAGACAGGAAACTGTATAATATATTATTATTAATAATCAGTACAATTACTGTACATTCTCCATTTTTTCGTGCAGCTCAGGCAGCATATATAGCAACACCTTCTCCAATTTTTCCCACAGTTACAACTTTGTGAGCTGGTTTGATCTGAGAGAGAATGACTGGCTTTAAGTCACCCAATAAACTTTCATGGATAGCTCCAGTCATTCCAGTCCTAGGGAAACGTCTTAACCACTTAACAAGAATCCCCCCTCCTTGGTGACTTCCGGTTTGCTGCTGGCCGCCGCCAGACGTTCCTCTGGGATCGTCAGCTCCCTCTGCATAGAGCGGATGGCGGCTCGAAAAAACTCCGTTTCCAAGAGGAAACGGAGAGAGAGCCGGCAGGGGTGGGTAGAACTCCCCGCAGAGTCCCAAAAGTTTTTTTTTTAACTTTTGGGACGGAGCGGATGAGAAGCCCCATATCCCCTGCCGCTGCTCCGGGCTTTGGGAGACCTCTGCCTATGCAGAGCCAGGCGTCAAGAGCAAGCCTGTGAATCTAAAAGAATAATTAAAGAAATGAAGAACTGGACCCTTAATACTGAACCGCAAGTATCTCACCCTTTCAAAAACTATTTAAAAGAAAAGAGCAGAGGAAAAGAGGGAAAAAGAGCCTTCTAAAATGGCGTCTGCTGTGGCTGGAGAAGGGCTAAAAGGGAAAGTCCTTCCGTTTTTCATTATTACAATGTAGCGGAATAAATATCATTGGCTACATTTCTAGAGAAACCTCGCTCCTGTGCTGCTCAGAAGTTTTTTTTAATGAGGGAAAGTCTTTTTGTTTTCTATTTCTTCTCTTATTTTTGCTAAATCTTGTCTGTGTGGGAAATGGCATCAGGACTTATACAGCTGGACAAACAGGGGGGGGGAATTTCCCCCCTTAAGAAATTGCGCCAACAAATTTCAACTCTCCAGCGTCAGAAACCCGATTTTAATATATTAGAATTTATCCTTGAAGAGATTGTAAGAAGGGATGAGATTGTGAATCAGCAACTTGAAAAATTTAAGCAGGAAATTAAAGAAATTGGTGAATTGGTGAAATCAGAGTCTGACTTCTTGAATAAAAAGATTTCAAAAGTTGCTAATGGTTTATCAGGCTTTCTGATTCGGATGGAGGCAAAGACTGAATTATTAGAGACTAAAATGAAGGAAATCGAGGAGAATTTGGATGACATGACTCAAAAAATTAAAAAGGATTTGATAAACATTCAGGATAATAGCTTGGAAGACAAATCTAAAATGGAGACTGACCAAAAGATTGGTAATGAGGAAAATGTACAACAGAGGATTGAAAGAGAAGTTTTAATGATTCAATATAATTTTACAGAATATGCAATTAGATTGAGAGGTCTGCAGGAAAATAATAGAGATGATTTAAGGAAAGTATCTTCTGAAATTCTGGCTGGGATCTTAAAGGTTCAACCTGATGAAGTGTATTGCAGGATTGATAGAATTTATAGAATAAAATCCTGGTGGGCAAAGCAAAGGCAACTGCCTAGAGATGTGGTGATCTATTTTACAGATAAAGAAATTAGGAATAATATTGTGCAGAACTCTTTTAATTCCAATTTGCAATTTCATGGAAGAAAGATTTGGATTTTCAAGGAGCTCCCGCCCAAGATGTTAATGGAGAGGAAGAAATTTGGCTTTTTAGTGACTGAATTAAAAAAAAGAAATATCCTATTCAGGTGGGACATCCCAGTTGGTTTAATATTGAGATATCAAGGCGTAAGATATCAATTGCACACTGTCGAAAAAGCGGAAGATTTTTATCAAAAAATTCTAAAAATGAATTTAACACCTTTAGGCATAATACAGGATAAGCAAAAGGAGTTGGAAATAAAAGGAAAACATCAAATTACAGAGGCTGTGATGGATAAATTGTCTTTGGACTCCTTGGAGACCCCAGCTGGACTGTTTATAAATAAGAGAGCAGTGTCATCCGAACCCAAGGTGATGAATCATCAAGTCACAGACAAGTGCGCAAATCAACCAGTTGATATACAAGTGATGGAGAAGAAAGATGAGATGATAAAATTAACCCAACAAGAACAATCCACAAAGCAGAATGAAAATCAACCAGCAGATATACAATTGGTAAGCAAGAAAAGAGGATGGAAATTCAACCCGAAAAAGAAAAAGAAAAGAAACAGATCTTATAGAAACAGCAATTTCCAAACTAAGCAACAGTGAAGCCAGGCGCTTTAAAAAATGAATGAATATTAGAAAAGACAGTGGTGGCGAACAATTGTCTGATACTATCCTGAGGATTGTGGCAGATCTCTGCAAGGCCATGATTTTGGGAAGTGGAAAGAGCCTCACTTTGTTGGATTTGAATCATCTAATTTTTTCTTATTTACCTTTTTTTTCTCTTGGAAATATATTATAACTATTTTGAGTTATAAGGCAGGAGAGTTTTGCCGGGGCATGCAGAAGATCTGGATGTTACTCAGTAGGATGACGGGAATTAACAATCCTGATGAATACCACAACTATAACCATACGGATATATTCATAATTATAATGTCACTCGGGTGGTTGTTTTTACTTTTATACAGGTGTGAGGATATCTACTACTGATGGGGGCAGAAGATGACTGAAGATTTTGAACAAACTGTTGCACCAGCATGTTATTTTACCCTATTATGGGTGATGGATTTAACAATCTAGTGGAAAGACATCAAAGAAGATATTATATGGATCATAAACTTAAAGTTATTGTCTTTTCTCTTTTTACATAATGAAATGCATATATAGATATGTGTATATCTTAGTAAAGTGGGCAGTTGATTATATTTAGAATCGTATTGCATGATTTTGTAGGAATTGAAGGGCTGAAAGAGGTTAGTTTACTGATTGTTATAAAATGGGATGCATATATAGATATGTGTATATTCTAGTAAAGTGGGTAGTGGATTATATTTAGAATTGTATTGTCTGATTTCAAGTCATATATTTAGAGGAGTGGAGGAAGTGGACAGAATTGAATAAATTTGGTTGCAGGGAGAAGGCCGATTTAAAATGTTATATTAATATATATAAAAGATTAAAGGTTAATTTGTAATAATACTCAATAAGTATAGGGGAGGAGAAAAAGGGCAGATTACCATAAAAATGGGAGTTATAAGATTAACAAGTTAAGGGTCAGTATTCCGAGAAGGGATTAAGGGAAAGGGAAGATATTATGTATGTAACTAGTTATGAAATAGCCTATTGTTGTGAAGAAGTCACAGGGGGGGTTGGGTGGAAAGGGTGGGTTAGGGAAGAGGGGGGGGGAAAAAGGGGGAAAAACTTGTATTTGAAAACTTTTTCAATTAAAAAAAAAAAAAAGAATCCCCCCTCCTTTTGGGGGGGGGGTTGTGTTATAATTTCCATTTTACTTGGGCATTTTATCTGCATTTCTAGGAGCAGAATTATTCCTTCTTTTCTTAACCTATTTGATTCTGCCTCTGTCTAGACAGATCCTTTTCCTTAAGTCTGAGTGCATTAAGACAAAAATGTGATTGAAAACAAATATTTCAAACATAAAGTAACAAATTATGTCTACTCAACCTTCTGTAGCAAAGTGTATCTACAAATGTAAACAATTTTCATTGTTTATTTTTCAAGATCTGTATTCAAAGATACTTCTTACTATGCATAATCAAATGGTATGAAGAAATTAACTGCAATTTAGTATGTTTATTTCTTCTAATTCTTTGAGGAATATATTGATACCATTCTGTTTTTTCTAAACAAGGAGAAAGGCAATATTCACATATTCATATCCAAACAAAGAGCAAATAAACATATTTCAGATGTGACATATACCAGGAGTATAGGTATACTCCTTGGAAAATGCTGCCAATTACGATTCCCTCATAAGTGACAATAGCAGGGTGTTGAAAGTGAATATGGCAGCCAATACCATGCAGTCAAAACCTACTTCCCTTTTTAATGTGTTACATGTTTTAAAAATGGAATTAGGTTTTAATTGCTTGTTCATGGCTGCTTTTATGGCTTTTTTGAGTGCTGCTATTCACTCTTCTAGGCACCATGTTGTCAGTTAAAATTACTTTTCATATTAAAATCACATTAGGTTGGTACTACATTAAAGCAAGACATATTAAGACCAAAAGAATTAGACAATGTGTGTGAAATTATAGTTCAGGATTATAAAATGCCTCCTTACCATTCCTTTGCCTTTACACTCAAATCAAATATTGTGTCCTAAAAAAAAAAAGTAGGAAATAAAAGCTGGTTAAATGCTAGAGGATGTTTATGCTTTCATTTCTTTCAGTTTTAGAATACATTTTACTTTCTCAATAATATATATCTTTGTGGCTTAGTAAGAGTTTCAATGTGCAAAGATTTAGGCACAAACAATTGCCTTCATCCTACAGTATAACAAATTGGAAGCTTTATCTCAAAATTGGATAGATTAACCTTCACATATATTCCCCCAGATCCAGGTTTTAACCTAATAATTATATATTTAATGTAATAGTTAAATAAATAATTAAAGATCCAATCAGATTTACCTGATATAAATTAGTATAGATAATAGAAAAACCATCTAACAAGATCATTTAATAGCCATAGGTTCATAACTATATTGTAGATCTTTATTTGATTCTTATTAATTTTTTAAATTTAAATTAGGCAAATGAAAAAACAATATTTTCTTCCTTTTCTTATCCTCCCGCCCCCCTTGGTGCTGCATAATGCTACAAAACCTAGCATAATCTGGACTATGGGTAAAAGTTACATCAAATAACAGGAATAATAAGAAAGAATTGAAAAAAATATTCCTATGAAAATGACAGTACAAGTGGCATGTTAGAAGCCAATAACATTGGGCATTATGATATAGTCACATATGTGAAAACACTGGTCCTCTTTGCCCAATCTTTGCCCAATCTTTATACCCGTGTTTTCATATTATCTCTTTGAACTAAAAGTATATTTCCATATTTTTGTCCTAAAAAGGCAACAGCTGATTCTCACCGGTGTTATCGTCACTTTCTCATTTATTGGAAGTGAGTTCAAAGGAACAGTTGTTGATTCATTGCTTTGTCTGGAAATCTGCATATAAAATAAATAAGTTCTGCTGGTTACTGACTGTAATGAAATCATTTGAATTTCAATAAATAAGTAAATTTCTTCTAGGAAAAAGTGTGACAAGGAATTGGCTGGGGCTAGAATAGCTGTAGTGATCATGAAGGAATATTTGATGCCCAGGAAGTGGAATGACCACTGGTTGTCTCAGCACTAATTCTTTTCAAGCTATTTAAGCAGGGACTTCAGCAACTTTGGCCTTGTTCTGATTTTTGGAAGTGTTCTAGATTGACTACTAATGAGTGTTCTTTGATGGCAGTCCATTGCTCAGCCCAAATGTCTGGTCCCCCTCCCATCAAACTACTAAGAATTATAAGGCATTTCCACCCAACCCCAAAGTCACATTTGTACCGATTGATAAGCATTCTCATCACAGATGCCAAGAAATTGACCAATATGCCATCCCTCCTATTATTATTATTATTATTATTATTATTATTATTATTATTATTATTACTTTTATTACTATTATTGCTATCATCATCATCAACAACAACAACATATGGTATTGTTACAGTATCCAGGAGACCACAATGTAATTGTAGAGTAGTAGTTTGGCTTGTCAAGGTATCAGCCCTATTATAAGACACATTTATGTGCTTTCCAAGGTACAACACAGGAGGGCAAGCTGGCTTCACACCAGAAAGTGTGGCACTTCCTGCAGCATCACCCAAACCCCCCCCCTTCCTGGAGCTGCTTGGCAAGTGGGCACCACAACAAGGAAGGTTCAGAGCTATCAGGAATCTGACTGAATGCACAGAGCACCAGCTCCTCTCCCCACCAAAGTGGTACCTGTCTATCTACTTGCATAGAACATGCTTTCAAACTGTTAGGTGGACAGAAGGTGAAGCAAGTGGCAGGAGCTCATCCTGCCATGCAATGCTTGGGCTCGAACTGCAGAGCTGAGACCATCTCCAGAGTCATTAAGTCACTGAGCCACCATGCCTCTTACTTCCATTCCCTCCAATGAGGCTGTACAAAAAAAAATGATGGTCCAACCACTGCCCCAGTCCTACCTCAAAATTGCCATCTCAGGTTTGTTGTATGGGGTGGAGTATAAATAGGTAGTGGCATTAAAGACACCAAGTTGTGCCTTAAATCTAGCAGTCAGGATTGGAGAACAGTATCAAGGTACAAGAATTTATTTGCAAAGTTTCCCCTGAAGCAGCAGTTGAAGCAGAGGTGGCTTAGCTGCTGGAGGCCTCCCTGGACCAACAAAGTTGTGGAGACACAGCTATGCAACACACTCTCAGATAGGCACAGGCTATAAGCATGGAGACAAGCAACTTACTGCACAGAACTGTCTTCTTGGCAATTCAATGTTAAGATCTGATTGGTTGTATTTGATATAGTGAAATTTAGCAGGAGAAGCAGGGCAAAGCCAGTAACCTAAAGAGAGATTTTGAGCTTCTTCATAGGATCCATCCACTGAAAGAGTAAAAGGTCTTTCTAAATGAAAGATAAAACAAGATTGAGATTAATTAATGATCCTATGAAAATATGCACAAACATTGAAAATGCCATTTAGATTCCTTGATTAATGAAAATTTCTAGGAAGGAAGGAAGGAGAGAAGAGAAGAGAAGAGAAGAGAAGAGAAGAGAAGAGAAGAGAAGAGAAGAGAAGAGAAGAGAAGAGAAGAGAAGAGAAGAGAAGAGATCTTTGTAAAATCCCCCTTTAATCCCCAGTCCCAGCTCCATACTATTTTGAAGATTACTTAATGTTTTTTGGGAAGCGCAGAATTTAACAAGAACCAAGGAAATTAATCTCCCCCCCCAACTTCTTTCTGTGAGTAGAACTTCATTCTCTGATCACTTGATTCAATCATTAGATTGGAGAGCAGCATAAATCAAATTTATATTCTGTTGGTATGTGGATTCCAGCATAACATATTAGAGATCCCTTTAGAATATGAAGGATATCAAACCATGCAAAATGGTTTTGAGAGATATTTCTTTTAAAAAATATCTAAGAGCACATGTAACAGACCAAATCTAGATACTGAAAACAGTGATGAATTAAGAAGGAACGAATAACCACCTTCACAATTAGCCATTGCCATAAAATAAAGTAAGATGACATATATGGAAACTGACTGTTCCTTTAGTGTCATCCCAGCCACCCCAGGAGGAATATTGAAGGATATTGCTCTGGTATTGAAGTGACATACAACTGCCAAGAGGAAGGAGATGTCGTGTGATCCTTTGCTTCAAGCATCTAATTTTCATAAAGCACTCCAGATTCTCTCATTTTATTGCCGGATTAGAATATGCAAGGAAACTGTATCCCTGAAAAGGTAAGATGAGTATTGTCCCTGTCTTAAGTAACAGAGTTCAACATAGTTCTAGGGAGCAACAAAAAAAAATGTTTTTTCTCAAAACATGAATTATCCAGAATGTTTGCTATATTAGGATGTAATTAAATAGCATATTGTAACTACTTGGCAGTACAAATCAAATGGGGTATTACATTCCACTGGATGTTACATCCTTTTTGCATTTTTACGAAAGCTACTCTTTATAACATCTTTGGGAAGGAGTGATTAAAAAGGGGACAGATACAGATCTGGTCTTTTTCTATAGATTTCACCAAATCTGCACTACCATATGCAGCACCCCACTGTGGGGAGTTTATGGTGAAATTTGCTAAATGTTGGATGCTACAAACACAAACTCGAAAAGTTCTGTGAACCTTGGGATAGGCTACAGTTCACAATGAATAGACTTGATGTTGTTTCATAGGTCTCTGATGAATCTTGTAGGTGAGCTATGAATCTTATTTTACATTTCTGAATTTCATCTGTACCATACATTCAGTACATAAACAGATCCCTTCTCTCTACTAATAGGAATAATAACATTTACTTTCCTTTCAGAAATGTAGTAACAATTTCACTATTTTAATGGACATGGTTGCAACTGTTAGATAAATGTTACATGTACTTTTTTAAAACTTCAGTTGTGTATTTAAATCCAAATAAATTAATTTTAATAAATCTGTCCCATTTTAGAAATAGATAAAAATAAATTGAGACATATACTGGCATATTTTTATATATGTATTACAGAACTTCTGAAAATGTATTGTCATGGGATTGTCATGGGAAAATAATTGCCCTTTTTCTGAATCCACTGATCCCCACCCATCCATCAGCAGAAAAATCTTTCTAGATTTAATATAATCAACTGTCTTATAGAGGCCTATAAAAATTTACATTTAAAATTAAATGGAGAAGGGGATGTCTAAAATAAATTGCAAAAATGACAATGTATTAATTATGGGTTCAGTTCAGCAATTATCCAAAATGCTTTGAATGGTAAGGCCCAAAATTGTTGATTTTGTCAACACTTTCTAATAAAAGTCAAAATCCCTTTGTCAACCTTTGCTAGGTTTCATGCATGTCTTTTCCCCCATTTAATCTAAATTAATTCTGAATTTTGCTCAGAGAAAATGCACTGTTTGTCAATATTTTACTTTTCTGCAATGTTACTAATGCAATTAAAATGTTTTTGAACATTCCATAAGTTCATGGCAGTTCAGTATGGATTGTGAAGGAAACAGCTTGCAGAGAGGAAAACAAAATACTAATCGGTCCTTCTTGCATAATATAAAAATCAAAAGTTGCAATTTACCTGATAAGATACCTTTTCTTCTTCCCCCATTCACTTGAACTTCTAAACAGGCAACTTCACGAGACTGTATAAGATTTGTTATTTTAAAAAATGTAATAATAAAAGATGTTGTATAGGGCAAAGTTACATTTTTATACTTCTATCCCAAGAGTCTGTTATGCAGAATGACATGAAATTTAAATGGTACATAAGACATCAGGCCCTAAGCACTGAATTTATTTATAAACACTGTGCTAACAATATGCACGAATGAAGCATATGAAGGAATAATTAAGCATGGCATTTTGATTTCTTTAAAAACCTTTTTCGTTTCTACTCTCTAGTCAATTTCCATTTGTTTCCAGATCGCAAGATATGCTTCAGGCTTGGTTTTTCTAAGTTTAGTATTTAAATTTACAAGTATTTGAGTAAATCCTTTCACAGTAATAAGCAGCCCTAGTAGGTGTGAAAGGCTAGCATAGCCTTGTTTCTCCTTCCCCCAGGCTGTGAAACTAGGATCAGATACTACAACAACTAAAAGTGTGTCCAGGTCATCTGCTTGTTTTCTGTCTTCCAAAGTGCCCGCATGTCTTGGAAATAATAGAGACAGAAGGAGATTCCTGGATTTTATACTTTCAGAAGGGGGGGGGGGGCTCAACTTGTAAATCATTTTTCAATTATCCATTTTAATCACTCAGTCAGACAGATGTTCAGATTGGATTTGGTATTTTTGTCTACCTATTGAGTCCTTACCGAAGACCTGTGATAGGCAAATCTGGATATTTGACGGTATTATAGATATCACCGTAGGATGGAAGCAGTTCCAAGTAAAGCCGTCTTCTGCAATTGACTAATGACAAATTTGTCAATGCCTATGGTGTTCAAATGGTGCTCCGGTTGTTTTGGGATTGCACCCAAGGCGCCTATTACTATTGATACTACCCTTGCTTGCATTTGTCATAGTCGTTCTATTTCTATTTGTAGGTCTTTGTATTTTGTTATCTTCTCCAGTTCTTTCTCTTCTCTTCTGCTGTCTCCAGGCATTGCCACATCCACTATCCAGACTTTTTTATCTTTCTTATCGACAACTGTTAATTCCGGGTATAATGTGGCAGGTGCTTGTCTGGATTCTGAAGTCCCAGAGCAACAAGCACCTGCCACATGACACCCCAGACTTAACAGTTGTTGATAAGAAAGACAAAAAAGTATTATTATCATTATTATTATCTCTTTTATTCATTAAACATGAAACTCAGTCAACTGAACATTAAAAATGTATTATTATTATTATTATTATTATTATTATTATTATTATTATCTAGATTTTTTTATCCCTTATTATTACTTTATAGGTAACTCAAAGTGGTGCACATACATAATACTTCTTCTACCTCCTGCCATATTCCCCACAACAACCCTGTGAGTTGGGCTGGGCTGAGAGAGAATGTCTGGCCCATTCCAGTCAGACTGATTCATCTTATTTTTTTATGTTAGTTTCTTTTTTACTCTTGTGTGCATGCTTTGCTCCCTGCCTTTTACTGTTTACCATTTTGCTTGATAAATTTGAAAAGTACAATTTTATATTCTAGTTCTAATTCAGCTAATCACACCAAATACAGAATTTAGGATCTTTTTTCATTGTGACACTATTATCTTTTATATGGAGGCTGTTGTTATTTCCAGCATCATTCCTTCTGAATAAAAGATTGTATAACCACACGTGGCAACACATTGCTCAATTTTCCAGCTAGCTATTATCTTTTGAGCAATAGAAAAAAAATGTTCATCCAGGCCTTGTAGTACAATTTCTTGCCCTAACCTATTTAAGCCATAGAACAGGCTATCCTAAGCAAATATTTATACACTAACAATGTATTTTTTATAATGTACATATCAATAGAATATGTTGGGAGGCAAAGCTTGATATGAGTGCAATTTCTTGATAGCACTCTTCTTACCAATATAAAAAAAATAATAATAATTCAGTACAAAGCCCTCAGATTGGGGAAGATCTGATATATGACTCTTCTAGCCCAGGCTTGTTCCAACACAAGTGTTTCAGTAAATTGTCCAAGTGAACAATTTCTACCCAATCACCCAGAGGAATGTTAAGATGGGCAGCAGCTAAGCATCCTCAGTTTAAGATTGTTCCCTTCACCAGCTATTCAATTCAAAAGCTAGAGTAAAATAGCAAAATTACCACTAAGACTCCATTGGTATGAATTTTTTCTGGAACATCAGGGCTGAAAAGGAAAAAAAATATACATTATTTCAATCGATGTTTTAACAAGCAGGGACAATATTCCTTTTGACATGCTTGTAATCTTCCATGTGTCAACTCCATAACTTGACTGCTCAGACTAGATATTCATTGGACTTCATGAGAAGGAACATGGTCTTACTGTCTCCATCAAGGAGTATCTGGGTTAGCTCAAAAGCCCTTTATATGGTATTCTTTCCAGAAAAAGTGGAAGCAGGTTGGAAGGGATGCTAGAACTACTATGATCACTGAGGAAAATGACACTCTTCTATGATTGCCAGATGAGTTAAATCTGGATGCATATTGACAGTAGTATCTAGTAGGTAAGGTCTAAAGCAAGCTGTCTATGCTAGCAATTCCCTTTTATGGTTCACCTTACAGTTTTTGCTCTTACCTGCTCTCCATTGTGAATTCAACTTCTAGTTCCTCCTTGCCCTGAAAATATAAAATGAATACAATGTTTCATATTTGTATACATTTCTGCACATTCCTTTAGGAACAAGCCCTTTTAATGCTTAAATAAGGTTCCTTTGCAGAAACATACAATGCAACCAGGTCCTTTTCTCACCAGTACCACTGCCTCCAATACCCACAAATTAAATATAGATGGCTAATTCAAGGAAACCAATATAACTGAACAAGGTAATGCTTTGTCTCTTATATACAATATTTACGGAATATTTTTTACCGATAGAGTGATCTATATACCTGGAAGCAGAAAGGTAAAAATATTTCTTGAAACCACAGTGATGTTACAGACATCACAGCAAATCAAATACAAACATCCAATTTGCACATCATTTGTATCATTTGCACAAAGATATTGTTGCGCACATGTTATTACTTATCTCATCTGTGTGTCTATGCTCCTCATAAAGGATTTGCCACCCAAAATGAAAAAAGAAATGGAAATAAATGGAGAAAATGAGTTTATTATTAATCTGTCTTAATTTAAAGGCTATTCATGTGGCTATCACTTTGTGACATTGGTGTCCATATGCCTGATTTGCCTAAAACATCTCAACTCCAGACCAAAATATTTAAAGGAGAATGGACACCGCTCACATTAGTGATAATGTGGACAAAAATTTCCTGAGTTTTTCTTCTATTAGAGAAAATCCTGCATTTATCTTCTACCAGTCCTTATTTAGACTGCTGTAAAAAGTATTTGAATTATGTGTTATTTGTAATTGATTAGGAGTTAAGTATGATGTCACTGGTTTTATTTGAATGTCTTGTTTCTCATTGTTCCATCACCTGTCTGATGACCTGTAGCTACCCTGGCTTCCCATGCTTCTATTAAATCCCAGGGAAAACCCACGTGGGCTTTTCAGTAATGGTTTTAACTGTCATCACTAAAGAGAAGTTCTTCCCTTGAAAAATTGAGAATCTTTCCTACATTGGACAAATTCAAAGACTTTTTAGCCCACAAAAAAAATAAATCCAAAAAACTATTTGCTGACTAACTACAGCTCATAAGTTACATATTTGATATGAAAAATACTATCTTATGCAGACTAAACATCCATGTTTAATATGGCTCCACATTAGCAGAGTGAGAATGTTATGAAAATCCAGAGAAACGTGTCTTTTCCATCAAGTGGAAGAAACAGGTTTATTAAGTTTAGCAGTCACCTTTGGATTCAGCTGAAAGCTCAGGGGAACTGTTTCTCCAAGTTGGATTTTAGATACATCAAACATAACAGTCAGGAGGTGGTCATCTTCTGTAATTTTGTCTTCATCATAGACTTTAAATTCTAAAATATTCTGGAGAAAGAACAACAAAAAGAACTTCAGAATTCTATCCATGAGTTAGGCTAGCATCCTGCCTCAGCCTATTTTTCTCCTTTGATGTTTCATTTGTTGTTAGGCAACAAAAGAGTGAACATTACTTTGCAAAAATAATGGAGCAATTATACTGTATGTACCAATAGCACAGTGGCAATAACACTTGGTAATTATTGCTCTTAGTACTTAGTGTTAGTTTAGTACTTAGCAATAGCACTGAGACTTTGGAAAAGTGCAAAGAGGAGCAACTAAGATGATTAAAGGCCTGGAGAACATTTGCAGGAATTGAGTATGGCTATTCTAGAGAAAAGAAGGACTAGGGGTGACACGATAGCAGTATTCCTGTATTTGAGTGGCCTCCACAAAGAAGATGGGATCGATTTATTTTACAAAGCACCAGAAGGCAAGACAAGAAACAATGAATGGAAACTAAAGAGAGAAGCAACCTGGAATTAAGGAGAAACTTTTGGCAGTGGTTTTTCTCTCCAAACTTGTTTCAATTTAGTTTCTGAACATTTCGTTACCAGACTAGGTAATATCATCAGCAGGATTTTCTTGTCTTATTCTCCTTAGCTTATAAATGATTAGTCATTTGAATGTCTGGATTCTTATGTATAATGACCAATCAATAAGAGAACCAATTAGTTGCTCAGAATTTAAATATAATTCCAAACAAACAACTAATCACATGACCAACTGACCACACTGGCACACAAGACATTTATAAGTGAAAGAGAATAAGACAAAAGAATCCTGTTGATGATGTTATCTAGACTGGTAACGAAACGTTCAGAAACTAAATTGAAACAAGCTTGGAGAGCAAACCACTGCTAAAATCTAAAACCCGAGCAACAAGTATTTTCTATTATTTTAAGGAAAAACTTCATAACAGTGAGAACAATTAACCAATGGAACAGCTTGCCTTCAGAAGTTGTAGTTGCTTCATCACTGGAGATTTTTAAGAAATCACTGGACAGCCATCTGTCTGGAATGGTATAGAGTCTCTTGTTTTAGCAGAGGGTTGGACTAGACGACCTCCAAGGTCCCTACCAGCTCTATTTTGATTGATTGATTTACTGCTTCATAGTCTTTACAGCCCTCTCTAAGCGGTTTACAGTATATAGCCCCCAACAATCTGGGTCCTCATTTTACCGACCTCAAACCAATGGAAAGCTTAATCAACCTTGAGCCAGTCAGAATTGAACTCCTGGCAGCGAGCAGTAAGTTAGCTTGCAATACTGCAATTCTAACCACTGCGCAACCATGGCTCCTGTAGGTGACTTTGTTTGTTTTTATTTCTAACTGCAGATCCTGACTACATAAATATTTATCGTTATTGTTTCTACAATCCATCAAACAATAATAGCTTTCCACATAACAGGATTTGCTTGCCAATAAAATGACAAGATGTGAGTTATTGTAGGAACTTAGCCCAGTACTATTGCATATACTGCAGTGTAGTCATGGAAAAGTTCTATTTTATTAACATGAAATTAAATATGGAAATCCCTATGGATTTGTAGCGCTTTCCATGAAACTTTTTAAAAATGCAAAAGGAGCAACATTTTGTTCGTTTGTTTGTTTTCTGCCCAATTCCCAGTTACTCCAGAACTGCTATTCATCCAGGGAACAAGCATTTCTTATGTTATGAGGAGAAGTTAGGCCTACTCTGCCTTGAGGGTTTTTTTCCCAGCTGTCTTGGTCTTTGTAGATTTGCATAGAGAACTCTCCCACTGTGTCTCTTAGTGGAGTAAAGCAATTGTGCCTGAACAGACATATGGAGCCAATAGAGAAAATTTTGCAAGTCGATGCACCATACAGTTTGGGTATTTTCAAATGCTGTTTGAAATGCTTGAAAAATGAGCGAAAGAGGCATCAGGTGTGTGTTTCATTGTTGTTTGTTGTGAGGAAAATGGCAAATTTCCACTGTTGCATTGTCTCTTGCCTGAGGTCTGATTCTTGAATACCTTGGTAATTCATCTCTGGTTGAATGGATTGATTCACAGTCCTTTTGTTTGTTTGCTCTAGTTTTATGGTTACTTGAAGTGACTGTTGAACAGCAAGCAGAACTTGAAATATTGGGAGATATTGTTCTATAAATACGCAATCAGGCATGAATTTTTCAAAACTAGTCTCATTGAATAGTTTTAGCCTCTCTACATTATTATTTGTATATTGAGTATAAAAGGGATTCCCCCAAAAACATCTGGGAATTTCCTCATAGAAATTGGGCCTTTAATGGCATCTGATTGGAGAGGAGAGGGATGTAAAAAAATCAATATGACCGCCATGATCACATGATCAAAGCCCAGCCCTTTATTAAATGTGCACACAAACAGCTACCATCTTGATTTCATTCCCCCAGCCAAACAAGGACAGCCTGTCACACTTGGTACCTTCTAAATGTGTTAGAATACAGCTCCAAGAATTTCCTTACCTTTACTTTGTTCTGAATTCTGAAGTGAAAAGTTTCATTCCACACAGGATCCTTAGAATCTTTGATGGTCTGTGTCTTCATCCTTTTCACTGAAGCGGTAGGTAAGTATAAACTCACATAGCAGTCAGACTGCGTTACTGTACCAAAAGACATGGAATTTTACTAATAATGTAGCAATGTGTGATGATTATATACAAAGTTATATCAGTTTCTCAATATATAAAGTTATTTAGTCATGCCAGTTGACCCAATCGTAGATCCAAATAGAGGACAGCAGGAGAAAAAAGGTTTGGAGTCAGAAGAGACAGGACAGACATGGCTAGTCCATGATAGGATTTAAAATACATTATTAGTAGATTGCAGAACAAAAATTATGCAGTTCCTTGGGGTAATGAACCAATCTAGAGTAGAAACGTACTCTAACTGGACATTTTCATAGTGGATTCATGATCCAAAATATATAGGAACATGATTCAGGATTTCCAAATTTCTTTGTTCATATTGTTTCTTTTGTTTTTGTTTTTATTAAATTTATATACCACCCTACTCCTGAAGGACTCAGGGCGGTGAATAGGCACAGAATAAAATACATAGATACAAAAGTTAAAAACATAATTAAAACCAGATTAAATAATTTAGCCCGAGATAATTAAAAATCCCAATAATTTAAAACAGATTAAAATTTCGATTTAAAAGAATTTTAAAAAAGGGGAGAAAATTAGGCCAGGCCGGCTTGCTGGAATAGGAGGGTCTTAAGAGCATGGCAGAAAGTGCGCAGATCCAGGATCCTCCATATCTCTGCGGGGAGCTCATTCCAGATAGTGGGTGCCCCCACAGAGAAGGCCCTCCCCCTGGGGGCCGCCAGTCAACATTGTTTGGCTGACGGCACCCAGAGAAGCCCTTCTCTATGAGAGCGTACTGGCCGGTGGAAGGCTGTTTGTGGTAGTAGGTGGTCCCGTAAATAACCAGGTCCTAAGCCATGGAGCACTCTAAAGATGGTAACCAAAACCTTGAAGCGCACCCGGAAGACCATATAAGTACAATAACTTGCATGTGTATTTTTATTTTGTTTTGTTTTGTTTCAAAGCCATGCCTATTCCCAAAGGCCCTGGATAACTAACAAACATCACAAAGCAACCCCTCTCAAATAAATCCACCCAGAAAATAAATCAAATATAATATCAAAATTATACAAAAAGAAAGAAGTATAAACAGGGATGCTACTGTGCACCAGGGGGAGTAGTATAACTCTTCTTTCAGGCCTAACCACACAAGCAAAGTTATACTACTCTATTTATCCTTTGAGTGGCATCTTTCAAAATTGGGCCAATTTTATGCTTTGGCTAGTTTACAGTAAGTTGTTGTGAGATAAATGGCTGGATTTGGCTTTGTAATCAAGCAAATGCCTACTTCTATCCTCATGACTAATTTTGCCTTAAAATTAATCAGAGAAGAAGACACATAAATTAGTAAAGTTGTCCATGTACCTAGCTCTTATTTCTGGAACAATAACAAAAAAAGGATTCTTGAGCTAAGAACCTTCAACGCTTATAAATTAAAGCACAACTCATTGTGAATACAAGAGACCAAATGCCTAAGCAAGCTCTTGTGTTTTCAAACAAGAATGTTTGCATATAGTCTTCTTGGATAGAACAAAATAAAATAGATATTAAGGATAGGGACTCAACATTTTTAATACTCAGCACGATAAACTTAATATTTGTAAGGTTGAAGAGCTATTTTAAAATATATATAACAAGTAGAAACTTGATGGAGAAACAACTTGCATGGAAATGCAAAATGGACCCTAGTCTTCTCAGACTTTATACGATATACAAAAGACAGAGCTTTTTCCCATATGTAGGTAGGGATGGTTCATATCCTCTATAGAAAGATACTCTTTCATGCACATAAATTACCACCACAACCTTAGGATTGTTCTTGGGCAATAGAATGCACAAGGCTGAGTGGCTTATACTGGTTCACAGACATTTAACTAAGACTATGAAACAAGGTGCTAATTATCACTCCTACTGGCAAGGCTGAGGCTTAATTGTGCTGCATAACCGGAAACACAAAAGCTAAAACATTCAGGTGACAATCCTTTTGTCATACGTCATGTTTCAACAGCAATACACTTGCTCCATAATAGCTCTATTTTCTTAGAGGGACCGTGGTGGAATCTGACACCGAGTGTGTTGAAAAGAATGAAACTGAATAGCCTTGAGTCCTTTGTGGGGAGCAAGAAGCTAAAGGGAGACCCGCCCTAAATTTTGCAGTATTTACCTAGTACTTGTGCAGTGTGTGCTTCAGTCTGGCAAGATTCCTCTCTCTAGATGACCATCAAAAAGATATACTGATCTGATCAGTTCATCATGCCCTTTCTGGTTCCTTGCACCTGACATGGACATTTTTTAAAAATGGAGTAATCAAAAAGTCAATGATAAAACTCATACTAATTTGAATTAGGATTTTTAATACATCATGGAGTTCCACATGCTGGCATGCTGATTATGAGGCTCTTTTGCTTTCACCCATTTTATATTAAACCAACAAAGAAATTAAACTTGCTCTGATTTCCCTGAAAAGCCATATCTACTTGGTGACGTGCTAAAAACATTCTAAAACAATTTGTTTCACCATGAAAAACCCAACCTGACATTCTAGAATTAGCTGAATTTGGAGCATGAGTGCCAATTTCTATCTACTCTAGAAGATTTATATGGAGAGCTATTACTAAGTTATTTCTTAACATGAGAAATCTCACTGCATGTCTAATCTTTCATCCATTGGTCATCTCTTCATGAATGTGACTAAGCATGAACTTGGTTAGAGATAGAAAACCTGGAAAGGAATCTAGAAGCAGTGGATACATCACTCATTGGCAAGCAATAGCCATGTTGAAGGACTGATACCCAGAGGAAGGAAAATTTTAGTGGGCAGAAAAAGTTCTGATAGTCTCGAGTCACAGAACACTACATTCACTTCCCTGAACTCTTGAAGATGTTATATAATTCTAAAAAATAATAAAAACTATGACTCTCCAGAATGTTTGAATGGGTCATCAGCTTATGGATATATCAGTCTAAACAGTAGAAGTGAAATCTAATATAAAATCCATGAATCAGCCACAATATCTGTGTGTATATATGATGGATGTTCTATCCACAAATCAAATGTGAGTAGTTTCAGAAGCGAGGTTCAGCAGATCGATAGGGAGGAAAAGTATGTCAAAGGGGTAAGAACAATATTTATTTATTTATTTATTTATTTATTTATTTATTTATTTATTTATTTATTTATTTGCTTTTATCAAATTTAGGCACTTTCCATTTCAGTACCAAATGACTCTTGTTGGTTGGGGAAAGGGTCCTATGATATTTCTAACATACCTAGAAAAAATAAGGTGCACCATATTTCCAAACAGACCTAGAGGTTAAGATCTAGATTTAAAAGGCAAGTGCGAAAGCAAACTGGTTTTGCCATATCCTGAAAAGAAAGGTGGGAGGAATGAAAAAATCAAATAATCTTCTGAGGTGGAATATGAGTACATTCATTCTCACTTTTCAACCATGTTAATAATCGATCCTGTTGAGATCCTGCAAGCACAACCTGTCCATCCATCTGCCTCCACAGCTCATTTTAATATTGTGTCATCTCTGTTTCCTAATTATGTGTCACTCCTTAATCAAGTCTGATCACATGGAATTCTCTGTTTCCTCACCACCCAGGCTTAGAGTTGTGGTGGTGAACTAAAGTAAGTAGGCCAAGAATCAGAAGAAGTACATGTATTATGCTAATCTCTAATAGTAGAATTCAGTTACCATCAGGGAAGTATAATTGTTGCAAACACTAAGCTCTCAGGGATCTGCCAAATGTCTTGAACCATTAGGAACAAATGGCATTTTAGAGGATGTCCTAAGCACAAAATGGTTTTCAGGTAAGTGTTCATCCTTTCACAAAATATACACCACGGCATCCTCATTCTACAGATGAAGTTTTAAGAAACTTTCCCAAAGACCAATGTGTATCTCCATGAAAAATTGGGGGAGAAAAGAAAGGACACAGGTGTTTTTAAGTTTCAAAAAGGAAATAAGCAGGTAGGGCAATAAAAGAAGAATCCATGTGCCTATTGTAGCCTACAAGAGCCACAATGGAGCCTTGGGATTAAAATCTCAAACTACTGTATTTCTATCTTTTCTAACAAAAAGTCAATAGAATACCAAGACAATCTATTTCAGAATAACTGTAAATATATGTTTTTGAAAGGAATTTAATTGTATGAAGCACATAAAACTAGGACTTAAGTAAAACCTATCCCAAGCAAAGCATCTGGAGAAGGCAGATCTTTTGTCCTAATGATTGAAGAGAACTATAATAAATTAAATTCAATACACTTATTGTTGTGGCCAGTATTGTAACCAGCATGGTGTGCCTTCAGAAGGAGCTGGTTTCTGACTATCATTAAATCCGCAGAGTGCAGTCTTCAAGCTTGTGTGGGTTTTTTTTAAATCATATGTTTTGTCAACTGGGTGGCAGGAAACTTGTTGTTGCAGTTTTTAAATAACTAGGAAACAGAACTTCCCTTTGAAGTACTTCAAACCAACTTGAGTTAAGTCTGAAGATCGCAATAGCATTAGTATTTAGGCATATGTACCGCCACATAGCAATTTTCAGCACTTTCTAGCTGGTTTGCATTGTAGAAGCATTATTTTCATATTGCCCTCAATCATTTGGGTCCTCATTTTACTGACTTCAGAAGGATGGAAGGCTGAGTCAACCTTGAACCAGTCAGAATCGAACTCCTGGCTACGGACAGAGTTTGCCTGTGATACTGCACTTTAACCATTGTGCCACCAGGGCTCCTATGGATTACCTGCCACCTCATTAAGCCTACTTTGGTGAACTTCATTTCCATATCCTGACCAAAGAAATACATTTGCTATGTAACCAAAATGCTCCCCCCCATTTCTGTACCCAGGTTCTTTTCTTGTCCAATTAAAACTTGTAAAACTCATCACTCTTTTTCATTCCAATCCTAACATTATTCTATCACAACAGAAAGATGCAACTTTGTGCAACGGAAGCAAACTTATTTTTCATTCACTGTTTATTCATGAGAAAGGAAGATAGGTAGGGACAAGTAGATAGGATGTAGGGAGGAATATTTTTTCCTCCTGAATTGAGGAGCAGGAAATGATCAAGATCATCTTACATAATTTATGTAAATAATAGATGAATCCAATCAATCTTGTAACTTCCAACTACCACAGGAATTGAAAAGTAGCATTCCCCAAGTAGAATCACAAGATATCACTTCTAAGGTAAGCAAAGAAATGGTAAGTCTATGACTGGCTTAGTGATTGATCAAAGACAAGCTATGGACTATCAATGTACTGTAGGAAGCAAAATACTGATTGTGTCCTTCAAATACTTGCATTGCACCTCCACTCTCCACCCCGACATGATATCAATAGCCCCCTTCCTCCAGGGCTCATCCACAGACTTCCAGTGCCCATCCCCTCACTAACCCTATCTTGCCACTAGGCATCCAAGTCCCTTCCTCGTCCTTTCTTCATCAACTCCACAGTTAAGCAATTTCAAATTTTATCAGAAGGGCAGGGATATGCCCCTCCATGTTGTGGATTTAGAAAGAGCAATCACACAACTGTGGCTATCCATGGCTGTGTGGTGGCATGGCTACTCTGAAACAGATACAACTTTGCCAAATTTCAGACCCAAGGGGGGAATGGATTCTGGATTTTAGACCCATTTTTTAAGTCAGTTCAGTCAGCTAATGGTCAGTGTGATGGCTGGGATCGGTATGATTTTCACAAATACTGTGAATTTTAAAAGGCTTAGAGAAGCATAACTTCTGTCACATAATGATCAAACGGTTGACATTATAATAAGAGCCTCCCAGGATGGATCCATTGCAAGAAAAATAGCCTACTATTCAAAATGCAACCTATATTTTAAATTCCAAATGCAATCTCAATACTTTCATCATGGAATGCTCCTTTGGCTGGCCAAACCAGTTCACAAATAATTCCTGTTGTCTGGAAGTTGCCTTCTGTTCTTTTCACCTTAAACATTTCCATGTTTAGGATACTTGCACCTTTTATTTTTAAGGAAAGGCACATCCTTCATATTTATAGCTATAATTTTTGATGGGATTAGGCATTCCATTTTTTCTAAAACTCAGAGGAGTTACTGTTGATCACAAGTTTTCTGCATTACACAGGCCATAACTTGTAATTGATTGTAATCAAGAGTCATTTGCTTCAACAGATTCTATTGAAATCTGCATTTTTTTAAAAAATTAAAAGTAACTTGTTTGCAAAGAACAGCAGTATCATTAAGCCAGAGGGTAACTATGTGCTGTGATAGGTTGTTGAATAGAATATATCATTTCTCAATCCAATTGCAAAGACTAGCTGAAAAGGACTGGGGCAAATAGTTACAGACTGTAATTTCCCAAGACATCCAAAAGCGTGGTTTGGAGTTCCATGTCTGTGCAAAGGATTTCAAGGAGAAGGCATAAGCAAAATGTCTCTTTTCAAAGCAACTGAGGCAGCTGTGACCCTGGAAAGTCTTGAGACTGCTGATTAAATAATGAGATTTCCGTCGATGGAAGTGTGTGTATATTCATGTAGACAAGCCACAGGAAACCAACAAGAACAACAAGAAATCCAGGAAGCCTTCCAAACATGTAACTTTCTCAAAACTTTAAGGAGGGTTGCTTTTGCAAAGTAACTTTTGGGGTGATTTGGGCAGCCCCAGCATGTCCTGGTTAATATAGAACAGGTCTCTTTTGAAGCAGCTATCAACAGACAGATAGCTCTTTGAAGATGTTTTCCATTTATCCGAGAACACAAGTAGTGTTCCCATGATACCAGTGGTGGGATTCAAAAAATTTTACTACCGGTTTTGTGGGCGTGGCTTGGTAGGCGTGGCATGGCATGGCATGGCTTGATGGGCATGGCTTGGTGGGCGTGGCAGGGGAAGGGCACTGTAAAACGACCTCCCATCGACGACCTCCCATCGACCCGTGCGCTCCCACAGAGAGGGCCTCCTCGGGGTGCCATCAGCCAAACAATGCAGGCTGGTGACCCCCAGGGGGAGGGCCTTCTCTGTGGGGGCACCCACTCTCTGGAATCAGCTGCCCCCAGAGATAAGGAGAATCCAGGACCTCAGTGCCTTCCGCCGTGCCCTTAAAACCCTCTTTTTCCAACAAGCCGGGCTGGCCTAACTCTTTTTAAGTGTTTTTTAATTGTTTTTGTTTTGTTTATTGTTTTAATTAATGGGGCCAAATTTATACATATTTTTAACTGTATTTTAATATTTGTATTTGATGTTTTTATTTGCCTGTTCACTGCCCTGAGTCCTCAGGGAGAAGGGCGGTATACAAGTTCAAAAATAAAATAAATAAATAAATAAATAAAATAAAATCTCCATTCCCTCCCTACTCCAGGGGAAGAATACTGTAAAATCTCCATTCCCACCCCACTCCAGGGGAAGGTTACTGCAAAATCCCCATTTTCTCCTGATCAGCTGGGACTCGGGAGGCAGAGAATACATGGGGGCAGGGCCAGTCAGAGGTGGTATATACCAGTTCTCTGAACTACTCAAAATTTCCACTACCAGTTCTCCAGAACTGGTCAGAACCTGCTAAATACCACCTCTGCATGACACCATTAACTATGATTTTTTTCCCTTTTTTAAAAATATAAACAGTCAAGGAACTATCAGTGGAGACAAACAAACTAACAGTAAACAACCTAATCAAGGAACCCTCAAGAACTTTCCACCAATGCTGACAGGGCAAGCCACTAGTATATAAAAATAAGAGCAAACCAAAATCCCTTCTAGCACTGATGATGTTACCTAGTATAGTAATAAAATTTCAAGAAAACCACCAAGCTCAGAGAGCACCAAGAACCCCACAGTCTTTTTGCATATACTCTTATGAATTGCCTCTGCCGTGTGCATCATTCCAAATGTACTTTATCTATGCAGCCCCTCCAGAAGGCTTGTTCCTTAACTAAGATTAATTGAACCAATTAGTCAATCCAGTTTTCTAGTTTTGCATGTCACACGGAACCATGGGTAAATCACACAATCTGGGTTATCCCAAGGCTCGAGGTAAATTATGGAGAGCAGTTTAGCAATTGGTAAGTCAATCAAAATAGCCTCAAAGCACGTTAAGAAAATAATGGCGGGGGCTTCAAATTGCTCACCCAAACAATTCACATATACTTGGGTTACCTTGTTAACCTACCTCCCAATTAATATTAAATTATAACTATGGGTGAGTTTGTCTCTCTATAAATTAGCCTAAGTATTATTTATAGATGAGTTTATAAATTTGCAAGCATGAATGTTAAAGAACACTTGTGACCTCCTTTTGGAAAGAGAAGGCAAATTTGACATTCTGATTAGCCCTCTCTTTTTTTGTCACACATATTAGGCAACATTTTGTGTTACTGAACACAGAAATCTTTTAGGAAGTGATAGTGGGGGGTCGTTGTATGTGCAAAAAAAAAGGCATTATGGGGTTTTTTTACACACATGTACCTTAGGGATATCTCTTTAGTAAATGTTCATATTTGGAGGGGAGGCAATTTATTGTTTCCTCTTCTAGGAAAGTAGCTATTATGCTATATTATATATTTGATACAGTATAGAATATCTTGAAACTTTGGGGATGGGAGAGAGAGAGATGTGTATGTGTTTGCATGTATTTCAACAGCTGTCTTAATCAGTAAAACCACAAATATATATATATTTGCCAAAATGCTATCAAATGTTTAATAGAGCCAAATTGAAATATGTATACAAAGATTAGCTAATCCTAGAGACAGCTGATTCAAATATTCAGATTAGCATGATGTTTCTTCAAATGCCAATAACACCACAAAACTTATTTGGGTGGAACTAGCGCTTCTTTTAATGCAAGCCACATCCAAATCTGTTTCCACATGGAATGGTTACATACAGGAAGAAAATTATACTTAGTCATGGAAACTTAGATTTCCATATGGATGGGTGGAGCTGTCAATGTGATTTTCACTGAATGCCCTACCTGACTGATCGTGTGTTCTCATTCGTGCCTGTTTACAAACTTAGCAGAAAAAGTTTGCATAAAAATACCTTTCTTTAGTGCTCCAAAGGTATGCATTGTTTTAGGGGCTTTTCTAAATAACATGTTCACGCTTGTAAGCAACTTTCCCATAGGAAAATGTACTTCAATAAGTCCTTTAAAATGCACACCAGGTCGGAATGTTGCCTGCCTTCTTGTTGCAATTGGTCAAGCTTTTCAGAACCAGATATCATTGACATTTTTGTTGGCTTTAGTTCAGGGGTGGGCAAATGTGGCCCTTTTACAACCTGTGGACTTCAACTCCCAGAATTCCTGAGCCAGCTGGCTCAGGAATTCTGGGAGTTGAAGTCCACAGGTTGTAAAAGGGCCACATTTGCCCACCCCTGCTTTAGTTGAAACCTTTAGTGGAAACCTTGATGTATTGGTATTTTCAGTGGCAGACTCACAGTTATGTCCCAAACATATACTGTAGGTGTTTACATTCTATCTTTACTTGTCTATTCAACAGTAAATCTGTTTGCTTGTTTGTTTAATTAAGGACAAATTAGCTTGTGTGCAGAAATTCCATTATTCCATCCCTAGGAGATAATAGCTTTATGCACATGACATGAGCATGTAAGCCTCTCACCTGCTCATAATCACATCTGCCTCAGTCAAACAATTCTGAGAGCTTCCCAGATACCACAAGGTTGGCTGTGAGATCGTCACTTCCTGGATTAATGCATTTTCTTTTCTTTTCCTTTCTTGGGAGGTTGGAGGAATTTTGAAGAAAAAAAATGTTTGCAGTACTGGGATTTGAATAGACATTACCACAGACCGATTTGGAAGAATTACCCGTCCCTGTTTCTCTTTTTTTTTTTTTTTTTTTTTTTTTTGCCTTTGTCCCATGCTTTCCAAGGGACTGAAAAATAAAGTACAAGACCCAGAATATTTAGGCAAGCACTGTATATGGAATAGCTTTTGCAATTCATTTCTGTCCTAGCAGCCACCTATTAATTTTTTAATCCCTCTTCATAGTCAGCTGGAAGAATTTCATTTAGTTGCGGTTCTGAGGTTCTGAGAGGCCCACATTTTTTGGCTTTCATAAAACATCCTATTCATTCTTTAACCACTTTAAGTGTGATTAGCCATTACAATAGCTACTAGATTCTGTCAGCATGATCAGCGTGATTTATCCTAAGATTAAGCTAAGAATAAATGGGAAAAAAGCTATTAAGTGCTATTTGCTTTTTGCATTTATGGCTTTAGCATTCATTATAGTAGCATTTGTGCTAAATTGGTTCTGCGTATCTCATGAAGAACTGGTAGCATGGCATCCACGGTTACTTGATGTATTTGTACGTGGCACCTGTACCTCCCCATAATATATTTAAAACAAAATTTAAGGTATTGTTCTTCGTTTACTAGATGATTTAGTAAAATAAACAGTGCATTTATTGTATACATTTTTCTCCTAATCCATTCTGTGTACATATTAGTGCTTTAGTTGACCATGTTATTTAATTATTACTTTTGGTTAAAAGTTTTGGAGGAAATTGGAAACACTTATCCAACATCTCTCCTTATGAATCTTAAGGTGGATTTCTTGTCCATTTCCTCCAAATCATATAAAACAGTAAAGCCTTTAAAACTACTTTGTCCTTTACAGTTTAATGAAAAATGAAAATTTACATATTGATGGAAATGTTACCTATGATAGGCATCTACAGAAAGTCGTTAAACAAATAATATGTGATATTATTATGCTAACAATTTTACATACATGCTTGCATCAGACATTGTAAAGCAATATGTGTGATGATAACATGAAATGTTCATATTAACATTATTGTGATTTATTATCAGTTAACATTTGTTTACTCGTCCAGATGTTATGTGTTAAGTGAATGGTATCTATGATCTTCTAGTAGTTTTACTCTTTACAGTTTCTATTATTTATATATGTGTTTAAGGCATTTGTTTCCAACTTTATTGTGTACATCAGAATCCATTAGGATTAGGATGCACAATAAATATTGTAAAAATAAATACTTCATAAATATTTGCTATTCATTTTTAATGATATTGATCAAACATAGAAAATAGATTGCCTCAATGGCTGAAATGTCGTGAACTTACAACATCTCATGACATATCATAATGGTACTAATCCCATCAGTTTTCAACATTTGCATACATAATCTTCATATGAGGTTTCCAAAAGTAAAAATAATCATTGGCCTAATCATGTACATTTAGCATTGAAAAAGACTGTTGATTTATCTTATACTCTATTTCAACTTCCTTGTGATCTTTTTCTTCCTTATGATTCTAACCAAAAGTTAAATTGTGGAACTCACATAGATCTGCTTTCCGGAGGTTCTTGATTTTTATTATCTTTACTGTGAGGAGACTACAAGGAGCTGGTTCCGTCTATAGAATGAAAATAAATAGAAAATTTCAATTAATATTTAGTTTACTGTATTTATAGATAGACATAGACATGGGACATGGACACATGGTGATGGTGTTGGAGGTAGAGAGATAGAGATAGAAAAATAGAGGGATAGGAGAGAGAGAAAGAGATGAGAGAGAGATGATGAGTGATGAGAGAGAGCGAGATTGAGAGAGATGATGATGAGATAGCTGATATGAGAGAGAGAGAGAGAGAGAGAGAGAGAGAGAGAGAGAGAGAGAGAGAGAGAGAGAGAGAGAGAGAGAGAGAGATCAAACTTCTTAACCACCAATCCCCCTCAGAGTGTTGATAGAAGAATTTGTATCTGGCTGGCTACTATTCTATATATCCTTAAGCAAAAAGGCAAAAATAAAATCATATTCTCCCACCCCCAAGACAATCAATAGTCTGTTCTTCCAGACAAAGACTGTTGCTCTGAAATAGAAGACATGCAAATGCAAAGGCAAATGGAAGTATATTACATCAGGAAATTAAATTTGAAAAATCAGTTATGAGTTCTCTGTCATGGAGTACTTTCCTCTTTGTGAAATGACTCCCACAGGGACTGTCATGGACAGTCACAAAATAACCAGACTGCTGAGGATTTCCCTCTTGATCATCTATATCTTTTCTTCCAAAGAGATTAACAGTTTTCCAAATGAACCACTGAATTGCAGCCATCATCTTTTGTTACTTATGGAAAATACTTGGAGTTCGGAAAGTGCAGTCTTGGAAAAATAGATGTGGCTGACAGCTCCCCATTTAGTCTGCTCTTTAATTAAAAGAATCTGAAAATCAGGTAAAACCCGGCAGGGAGGAACCTATGTATATTCTGGAACCTCAGGCACCAAATTGCCTTGTGCTGATACTGGTTAATTAATGCATCTGTTTGCATGGCTGTACAAGACTTTGCCAAGGGTAGGATACTCGGTCCTTTCTTGTTTGATATTTTGCAATAAAGTTGAATTGATTACATCTTTTACTTAAGCTCTAACATGCAACTGATAAGGGACTGCTCACTGGAACATATGACAACAAGGTCAAGCATATCTACCTCTAGAGAATTATCATTTCAAGTTCAACCAGATATGCATTTTTTTTTAAAAAAGTCCTGCGTTTGTTATTTTAAGTAGAAAAGCAGGTAGGAAGGCAGACAGGACATATTACTACTATTTAATTTCCTTTTGCATTTCTACCTAAAGTGGAAGATATAATCTCTACAAATATACTATGAAAAACATGCAAACCAAAAACATGCAATTCTAAATGAAAAATCTTCAAACAGGCAAAAATTCGCTCCACTGTTATTTCCAAGAAGCAAACATCCAGATGGAATACAAGGCTTCAAAGACATAAAATCCATGTATTTCCCTCAGGATAATGTTCTTTCAGACAATGTTACCAGTGAAATTCTGAGATCCCATCCTGGATGAAATAGTGAATCTGCAACCACAATGAATTGCAAGTATTTCAAGAAATATCCTTTTCTTTTCGGGATGAGAGAAACGTTCATTTTCTCTCTGAGAAAATGAGAATGTTCTGTTTCTTCGGAATCCCTGAAGAAGTGCTCACTGTTGAATTTTGCTTTGATTCACAACAATACTATATCGTGCAGCTGTATTCTACTATGTATAAATACAAAACTACATATAATGGGGCTAGAATTATACCAAACCTTATAGGCCCAATAGTTCTCTACAATTCAAAACTGCATAGATAGTTGTTTCCATCAACCCTGCTGCTACTGCAGTACAATAATATGCCTTCCAGCCCAGATAAGGGAGCGTTATCATAAAACTGCAAAGACTTTTGTCACCCTTATTAAGTTATTTTTGTTACTTCTTTAAATTGTAGAGGCCTAATTGTGTTACTGATGGTGGTGCAGCATACATTATTGCCAGTAGTGGGTTCCTCTTACCTTTGCTACCTGTTCAGAACCGGGAGTGAGTGCATGCGGTGCTTCTGCATATCATCATCATCATCATCATCATCATTATTATTATTATTATTATTATTATTATTATTAATTTAATTTGTATACCGCCCTTTTCCCAGAAGGGACTCAGGGCGGTGAACAGCCAAAATTAAAAATACATACAATACAAAAGTTAAGATAATTAAAAAGAATTAAATCATTGGCTTCCCAATTTAAAACCCCCAAGTCTATAAAGTTTAAAATCCCAATTAAGAACTATTTAGGCTAGGCCAGCTTGGTGGAATAAATAAGTCTTCAGGGCCTTACGGAAGGTACGAAGGTCCAGGATCAGGCCTATTCTGGGAGGTAGCTCATTCCACAGGGCAGATGCTCCCACAGAGAAGGCTCTCTCCCTGGAGGCCGCCAGCCGACATTGCTTGACCGACGGCACCCTGAGGAGGCCCTCTCTGTGAGAGCGTATTGGCCGGTGGGAGGTTATCGGTAGCAGAAGGCGGTCTCGTAAATACCCTGGCCCTAAGCCATGGTGCGCTTTAAAGGTGAGAACCAACACCTTGAAGCGTACCCGGAAGACCACTGGCAGCCAGTGCAGCTCGTGCAGGAGAGGTGTTATATGGGAGCACCATGTCGCTCCCGTAATCACCCGCGCGGCCGCATTCTGGACCAGTTGGAGCCTCCGGGTGCTCCTCAAGGGGAGCCCCATGTAGAGAGTGTTGCCGTAGTCCAGGCGAGAAGTGACGAGGGCATGAGTGACTGTGCATAAGGACTGTGCTCAGAACCTTCTGGGTATGTGCAGAGCATCCATGATGAGCCTCCCACCACCGCCACTACCGGTTTGCCTGAACCAGGGTGAACCAGTAGGAACCCACCACTGGTAATTGCACTAAGAAAGGAAATGAACAGTACCTTTCAGTACTTCCTTTTATCCTTCCTCCTTTGTGGTTTTAGAAATTACTTCTTGTAATGTTAACATTATTAGCGTGTAACAGGAATGATTTGGCAGAACCCTGGACTAGATGGATCATCAGGATGACCAAAAGTACTTACCTTCCTTGTTTACTTGGTTAGGTTAGTCAATAAGACTAAAAATTACATGGCCAGCTTTGATCTTATAAACAGGCATTGTTTTAACCTAGCATAATTGAAGTCTCCTTTTTCAATTCAGTTAGTTCGGTGTGCAATTTTCAATTGGCATGGCAGTTAAATTTTTCTTTCCAATTTTTTCCAATAATAGAATTAGGTAGTGAGTTTCACTGCACCTGAAAGATGCACACTATGCAAGGAACTTATGGAGGTCATTCTTCCTAATGCCTTGGTTCTGCCTTCCAGCATCAGCCACCTCACTCTGTCTCATGGTAGGACCAATCCTGTTATGTAACCCAATGTAATGTATATGCAAAAGATCTTGAGAGATGGTATGAAGAGATGCTGCTAACGAATAGTCAGATAAGTAACAGCATAGTCCATAGCTGGACAATGAGTGGAACAAGACATTCAGAAGGGACCCTCCCTGGTTTCTTGGGCTGCAAAAGAGACAGCAGGGGAATTCTACTTTCAAACTTTCAAATTAACGTTAATGTAGCTTTAAAATAAAGTAGAATTGGCTTATCTGGTTCTGTTTCCTGTCTGGAAACCTATTCAGCAGCCTGTCCTTGTCTAGGAATGTGTCAGGCGCAAGGAACCAGATCCACAACTGTGGGCTTCAAGCTAACTACTTTATTATATTCTGACAATTATAAGGGAATCTCTCCAGACTGTCATCCTTCCCATGGGAACAAGTAGATAAGGCTCTATGGAGATTAGAGGGGATCAGTTTTGGATTCCTTGTTGCTGTGCAAGGATTCAAGGCTAATTCCCTATTTGAAAACTCCCCCACTGTCTGTCTGGGTGTTTCCTAACAGAATGATTGTACCAATGTACCAATACTGTAATGTTTCCCATCTACCTTCAAATAGCCTATAGACACTCAACTTCTTTCTTGATCATCACTTTATCAAAGCTCCAAATATTCCATGAGATACGTTTACTGTGATCACTTAGAGTTGGAGGCACTAGTAAACTTTGAAAATCCTGTCACTGAAGCCATATGGAAACTCCTATTTTACTGTTAACGTGAGGATGAGCTGGAAAGACTGAGCTTTCATACATCATTGCATTAGTGTAACTTTACCTTTGAACAAACTTACTGCTTTGGAACTGGGAGCACATGCAAGGTGCTTCTGGGCATGTGCAGAACCTTCTGCGCATGCACAGAGCATCCGTGATGACATCTGGGTGGGTGGGCGGAGCCTCCCGCAGCCGCCATTAGTGGTTTGCCTGAACTGGGTTGAACCGGTAGAAACCCACCACTGCCCCTGCCCCATGATTAAGTAGGCTTACCAAGGCCATTTTTCTGCATGGTGGTAATTCATTATTTAATTATTTTCCTATTATTCAGATTGCCCTGAATCATTTCTAAGTAGCATGAAGCAAAAAGCACTTGCAAATGGCTCTTCTACATCTTTTCAGTTTGGGCTGAAAGATTTTGCCAGTATTCTGAATTTGACAGAAATATTTATGGATAAACCTTGGACTCTCCGAAAATTACATTTTATGTGCATTATGCGCTTATAAGATTAGGAAATGGCATATTATAGGCTTTTATGTTAGGACTACAGAAAGAGAGTTTTGTATGAAGACGGGAGACACAGAGAAAAATAAGCTAATTAAATCAGGGTAAATGATATACCTCTGAAGCTTCAATCCCAAGTCATTGCTTCTAATTATTTTGATTAATAATGCTGAAAATATTAGTTTTACACATCAGGAACAAAATTAATTACCTAGCTTGCATTTAAAAAATAATGATGATGATGATCAAAAGCTTGTTGAACATTCCAATTCCGAGACCTTCTTTTGCCAGTGAATTTCAACAGATGTACCCATTTTTAAAAAGAGGGTTATGAGCACCAAAAAATATTTGTAAAATGTCTCTGTATAGCTGCTGACATGTCCATACAAAACTCCTATTTTTGATGTTTTCCTGTACAATGCAAAGTATACCCATCTACCCATCCTACTGTAAAGTTCTGTTTTAGCTCTGAAAAGTAAATAAGCCTGAAAGTCTGAATCTGTTTCAGCAAACATAAACTCACCAGCATGGACCAGCTAGTTATTAGCATCAACAAAATACCTTCTCTACCATAACACTGGAGTCATAGGAGGAACCATAAACTACAGCTGCCCACAGATGAGAGCCATATCAATATTTCAGCACAGGTACATAATCTACATTCTAGTTGACAAATTAAGACAGCACCAGAATCCCAAGGATTTTAAAGCTTCCTTTGCTTTCAGCCAGCCAGTATCTTAGTTAGCTGAGTATGACAATTCTCACAACCTTCAATACCCAGGTGCATAAAACAAGATATATGTATCAAAATATCAGTCAACGGCTTAAAAATAAATATTCCATAAAACTGAAGATGTCAGAAAATGATGATGTATAATAGTTTAGTTAAAACTCCTAAAGAGCTAGAGATAAACTTGAGTTCAACTGGTTTTCTCAAGCAACTTACCTGTTGTTTACTTTGAAATAATCCCATTGTGTTCCTTGTCTGACAGATCCCACAACAGTTTCCCAGCAGACAGTGATGGATAAAACAAATGTGTGCTCTTTAAATTCAGGAGTTGATGAACAGGTATTTTACAATCTGGCTCACAGCTCCGCCCCACTTAATTCTCATAAAAGTGAAGCAATCGCTTTCATTAAACTATTACGCTAAGAGCAATGAAGCAGCATACCAGACATCCACTTGCAGCTTCACACTGGTCACTGGACATAAATAAAATTGATGACAAAAACAATGATGATCATAATGGAATTGATAACATTAGTGAAGGAAGCTGTGATCTCTTAATGTTGAATTAGTTAACCTTAAGCACATGGATCTTTATTTGAATGTGCTCCTAACTATATAAAGCAATTGAAGAAAACATGATAATAAAAAAGCAGAAAAATCAAGATAATACAGGGAAGGCAAAACCTATCCCAACTAACTTCAGAAGATGATAGAAGCAAATAGCCTACTAGAAGAGGAGACCCAATTGGTTCTTCATGCGGTCAGTTCAAGGAAAGGATGGACATCTCTACTCTTCATACTTATGTCAATGCAATCTTACATTGTATATTACTTCATCATAATTTCTGATAAGCATTGGTTGTATTGGGTAAAGACCAGGTTGGTAATGCATTAAGTAATTTAGACATTTTACAACTTACATATATTTCAGGGAGACTGCCAAAAATCAATATTAGCTCAGAGTTGATAAAAGGGTCCAATGCTTTCCTCAAAATGACAAAAGCAGCATCACACCATCACGATACAAGTTTCATCCCTTTCATCCCATCCCATCCATTTCAATAAACTACAAAAGGGGCAGAGCATGTGTCACAATAGTACACAAAAGCTTTCTTTATTTGACTTCCCTTGATTCCTCTAGACAGTTTTCAAGAACTCAGGAAACAGAAATCTAGAAACTGGTTTAATTTTTATACCATAGAGATTGTATGTTATTTCACCTTCTCTCCTGCCTTGGGTTTCTTCCCACTTTATTTCATTCAACAACAATGCAAAGTTCAAAAGTACAGCAGAAACAGGACCACACAGGAAGGCCATGTAGCAATCAGAGGCTTCATCAAACAGACATTTGTGCAATCTCATATTTTCCCTTGTTGGAAAAAGACCATGGTGTTGGGAAAAATTGAAGGCAAAAGGAGAAGATGACAGCAAAAGATGTTAGATATTGTCTAGTTTGGGTCAGGGGTGAAATGCTTCCTGGTATTAACCAGGAAGTAACCTGTTTTTGACCCTCTGCGCTTGCGCAGAAGACTTTGTGCATGCGCAGAGGGTCCAAGCAAGCGTGCAGAGCGCACCCTTCCAAACCGGTAGGGAAGGTAAGTAGATTTCACCCCTGGTTTGGGTGGATTCCAGGAGACAGTGGAAGAGAGGCAGCCTGATGTGCTATGATCCATGGTGTCACAGGGAATCAGACACAACTTACAGATTGAACAAAACAACAACATACAAAATGATCTTTCTCATTTCATATACCCAAAATCAGGTAGAACATAGCTACAATAAAAAGAGGGTGATGATTTTCTTTAACCTAAGAATAGAATTCTAGACAGGGTATCCAGGCAAAGAACTCTAATGATGTGTGTGGCACATTCTTGCCCATGCAATTGTGGAAACTAGAATCAAAGGTGTGAAAGGCTTGTTCCTTGTAGCTAAAAGAAAGTCAAAATTTTGGTTAAAACAAAGAATACAGGTGAAGGATATAAGCAGCCTTCTGAAAATTAGAAAAGATTGCAGCAAAGATTGGGTTATATCTAACCAGGAAGACTTTATCCTGTTTTTTTTTTCTTTCTTTCTTTCTCAGACCGGAAATAGAGGATTACTTTTTTTACAGAGCTGAAGGTAGAATAGCAGTAGGAAAATGTTTTCACTTTCTCTTGTGTTTGTACCTTATTTGTTTTAAAGTTTTGGGATGTTTGAAAAACCTGCCAAACTAGTTGTACGAAAAATGACAGTGGCATGAAAATATCCCGGTGGATAGTGTCATTACATACACTAATCACTAGGTGACAATGTAGTTACTTATAACTGATCAGAGTCAGGAGTCTCATGTGTTGTTTTTCAAAAGTGTTGTCTTATTTCCTGGATAATATGTCCTTTTAGCTTTGCAAGATAAGGTCTCAGGAGATGTATTTCTAAATATCAGTTCCTAATAAAATAAAAACATAAGGCACAGTGCCCCTGGCCAGAAATCCTTAATATTAATACTCCTGCATCTGCAGGTGCCATGCACTAGTCTTGTCCTTGCTACATCTCCTCGTGGAGATGTATACCGTCATTTGGCATTCATCAGGGTGGCCACTATGAGAATACACTGGCTTCCAATTTAGTGGCTGGTTATCTTGACTTCCCACCTTATGGCTCCATTCTAAAAACAGGTTGCCAAATTGCTGGAGATCTTGACCTCAAGGTACAGGGGTTTAATGCCAGGTTTGTTTGTAGCAAGACCCCCTCTATCCGTGACTTGCTGGTGGATGAAGCAGCAGAGCTGGCATACATTACCAAAATCTGGATGAGCAATGCCTATGATGTTGCCTTGCCTGAAATCTACCCAACTGTGTATCAAATACTTCAGCGGGCTCAATAGGAGTTGGTAGAATAAAAGTAACAAATCACTCTGTGGTCAATTATTCTGCTCCCGCCATACAGAATGTGAATGTCGATATGATAGGTTGGGTTGTAGAGATGAACTTGAGATTCTGCTGGTGTACCAGCCACCCTGCTGCCTGACAGAACTCTTCATGGATTGCTGGAGATGGTCTCTGGGTTAGTGTTCTTTCCTAAAGAGCTTCAACCTCTATGCTTTGGGAACACAATTCTGATAATATCCAAGCCTGATAAATGAAGGTCACATGTTACACCTTGTCTTTGTGTGGTGTGTGTGTCAATGGTGGGTTGCTACCAGTTCGCCCCAGTTCGGGCAAACAGGTAGCAGCAGCGGCAGGAGGCTCCGCCCACTTGCCCAGACATCATCAAATTCGATCTACGCATCCACAGAAGCTTCTGCGCATGAACAGAATAGTGCACGCGACAAAGCAAGCACGAGTGAGCGAGGAAACCGATAGCAAAGGTAAGTTACACCCACCCCTGGTATGTGTGTGTGTATGTAGCTGAGTTCTATGATTTGGAGAGAAAAGGGATTTCCACTACCCTTATGCTGTAGATCATATCCTGATCTAATTGAGAATCACTAGACTGGAGTGGAGGGGATGAGACATTGGTGGCAGATAAGCTCCACAGCACCCTAGAAAAAGTGGATTAACTGATCAGGCCCAAATATCAAACTGAGATGGTTTTAGCTTTCTCCTGGGTGATCTTTGTCAAAACCTGGATGGAATGCTGTACTCTCCTGATCTTCTTATATCTCTAAGTGTTTTTTGATAACATTTAAAGTGGCTATGTTACTGGGCCATCCACAGGAGTTAGGGATATAAGGCAATGCCTTACAGTGTTTCTGTTCTTCTTCAGTAGAAGGTTCTAGTGAACGAGAACTTATTTCTGGGCAGGCAAGTGTTGTCTGTGAAAGAGCAGGCTTACAATTTTGGGATCCTTCTGCATTCACAGATCCTGTTTGAGCACCTTATGTAAGCTTTGGCTTCTGCCGATGTGTCCATTGTGGCTTAACCGGTTTTGGCTGGCATACCAACTGTGGCCTTACCTGGTACAGGAAGACCCAATTATAATAATTCACAACCTAAATGCTGGTCTAGAACATTTTGGCCTCTGTGTTAAGAAGCTCCAAAAATTGGGAGCATGTAAGTGCAATAGACCTTGCCTTGCTTACTAATTCAGTTCTGGACAGAGGGCTGATTTTACTATATAAAGCTCTTTATATCTTGTTACCTGGGCATCTGCAGGACCACTTTCTCCAGCCTGAATCAGCCTGACTCTGAGGAAGAAATCTTGTGGTCCCACCCTTCTAGGAATCACGGAGGGCTAAAGTCAGAAGGCAGGGTTCTCAGTGTGGCAGTCCCAAACTGTAGACTGGTCTCCCTGTGGAGATCAGACTAGAATCTTACTTGATACCATTTTGAAGGTTGTTAAAAACTGAGCTTTTCCAGCACAAATTCCAGTGACACTTATGCACTATACCATCTTTTATTTGTTATTTTTATGTTATACATGGTTGTTAATTCTGTGATTTTTTTTTATGATGTAGTGTTTAATTTCTTTGGTTCCATCATGTCTGATTCTCAGAGACTGCCTGATGGACAAGTCCATCAGTTTACTTAGCAAGGTTTTTGAGAAGTGGTTTGCCATTGCCTCCTTCTTGGATTGAGAGAAAGTGACTGGCCCAAGATCACCCAAGACGTTGTGCCTAAAGCAGGACTGGAACTCACAATTCCCTGGTTTCTAGCTTGATACCTTAACTACTACACCAGACTGGCTCATTTTTATTTTTGTTATAATTATGGAGATTTTAATCTCTCTGCATATCTTGTAGAACCATTGAATGTTGTGAGACTACTTCAGAATACACAGTCAATTAAATAAATATCAAAGCAGTCCAGAGTAACCTCTGTTAACTGCAAATAGAAACAGGAAGGAAAAAACATTGGTCAAAAACAGAAAGGAAGTGTCAGATCTATGCAACTAAAAAGGCAACATGACCTTCAATCTCAGCTAAGTAATTAAATCAGATGCTATTTTTTAAAAAGTAAAATGCATTTTATTTAGAAGTCTACCAGTTACAACCATTGACATATTAACATATATTAGACACTATATTTACTCCTAAATTAATAGGGGTTAATATCTTGGAACTGTGTTGTATTACTGATATCTATTACTTCTGGTTCTTCTGATATTTTTTCCTCCACACTGCAGCATGAAAGGCTTCAATTATCTTGTTTTCATTGTTGAGGATGTTGTATTCTGTTAATTTCACCAGTTTGTCAAAATTGTCCTCTGAGAAGCTCACCTCCCTTGTCCCAAATGGGGAAAAGAAGCTGGAGATATCCACATTGCCCTCTTCCATATTAGTAGACAAACGTTCCACACCTAAAATAAAAAAAAAGCAACACTTCCATCAATAAAGCATAGGTGTAAGATAGGCATTTCCAATCTGGTACCTTTCAGATTATTGAATTTCAATTTTATTCCTGCTCAGGGAAGGTTGATCTAGGACAATGATGACTAGCTTTTTTCTCTTCATGTGCCAAAAACACATGTGCATGCATGCGAAAGCGTGCGTGTGTACTGGCACCCATAATGCAATGCGCACCCCTCACGCATGTGCGTGCACCCTCCACACACCCTGCGCATATGCACATGACCCCCCCCCCATGACCACTCGCCCTCCCTAGGCTCCAGAGGCTTTCCCTGAGCATCTGGAAGGGTGAAAACAGCCTTCCCCAGGCTCCCAAGGCCCTCTGGAGGTCTGAAATGGGCCCATTTCCGCACTTCCGGAATATGCACGCTGCACATCTGTGCATGCGCAGATGACCCTGACCCCCACACACATGCACGCACAACCCCTGCATGCAGTACGCCCCCTGCGCATCCCAAAAATCAGCTGGCCAGTGGGAGGCACCTGCGCGCATGTGCAGTGGAGCTGGGCAATGGCTCCCGTGCTCACAGAGAGGGCTCTGCATGCCAGTTGTGGCACATATGGCATAGGTTCGCCATCACGGATCTAGGATATAATTAAGGGGCATGCAGAAGAGCACCAGTGTGCCTACCGTCCCTGTCCTAATGTTCCCTTTATTTGTACTCATTTTATGTATTCAATTCATGCTTATAGTTATATGTATTATCTAATACATACTTAACAAAATAAATACATAAAAATAATAATTGTGAAGATTCAGTTAAATCATTCACTTGAATCTGATAGGTTTACTACCATCGGCCGTATTTAAACACTACCTATTATTTTGTTCATTTGTATAAATATAATATTGGGATCCTTATAAATTAGTTTTCTATAAGAGTACAAAACTACAGAATCACATCAAAACTCATTCACAATGATCATAGATGGCACCTAGTCTCCGCTGTTAAGCATGTAACTCATAACCAATAACACTAACCTCTCATAGAATTTCATTAGTCAGATTTATTGAACTTAAAGGGGTTAGGTAATAGAATCTAGGAAACAAGAATTATCTTGTTTAACACCCTAATTATCAGGAAGTACATTAAGACAGGTCTCTTTGATCTCTTTGATCCAACTGCCTTTTATGTTGGGGCGATACTGCTATCCATTTGATTGATAAGATATTCTGGCCTTGTAATATTCTGTAGCCACTGTTCCTGTTCCCAGAAAATTCCATGATACTTGGGTATTTCAAGGACTACAAGTAAAACCAATTCTTCTGGTACATTTAGCCAGAATGGTGATGCTGAAGGTATCTCCCTAAGAGTAATACAAGAAGGAAAGGGAACATTTTTTCTTATTTCCTATACACAGAACAGCTTTGTATCTCCAGAAATATGAATGGTACCCTTCCTCACAATTTTTGGAAAGATTTGAAAATGGAACCCTTTTGCAGATCTTTTAATGAAAGAGTAAGAAGGAAGTCACCATGAGATGCCACATTTATTGCTTAGAGGGTTAGGGTTAAGGTTATGTATGTATGTATCATGTATAATATAAATAGTCTACTCAATGTCTAAAGCTTAAAAAATATTTGCTTCGGTCTACAGTAGCTAAAACAGTCACATTAGACTTTTGGACATATTTTTAATGCTATAATCTGAGCAGAATGAGACACCTTGAAATGACAGAAGTGTGTGCGAAGAGAAAACATTCAACTCAACAATGCTAACATTTGAGATAATAAACTTCAAGCATCCAAGAAACTGCTTAAATTGATATCACCTGATAATGCAAAATATCCTTCCAACATTTTTTTAGTTTGACCAAGTAGTTTTTGGTAGTTGTCTTCTTTAATGGTCGAGCATTTAGATGAAAGCCAAATTCCTAAGTATTTTAGTTTTTTAACTATCTGGATCCCTAGTTCTTCCTCTAACTGCACTTTTTGATTCTTCGTCATATTCTTAATTAGGATCTTGGTTTTATCTTTATTTAATTTAAATCCCGCTACTTTCCCGTAAGCCTCCAACTCCTGGAGCAAGATTGGTCCCGATTCCAAAGGTTCTTCCAAGACAAATATCAAATCGTCCGCAAAGGCTTGGAGCTTAAACTCTTCCCCTCTGGTCCTTAGCCCTCTAATTCCTTGATTTCTTCCGACCTCATTCAATAATAACTCTAGGGTTAAAATAAATAAAAGTGGAGATAATGGACATCCCTGTCTAGTACCTTTACTTATATCAATTTTTTCAGACTCCTCCCATTAATAAGTATTTTCGCTGTCTGTTTTGCGTATACTGTCCAGATCGCCCTGGTAAATCTTTCCCCGAATTCCATTTCGCTCAACTGTGCAAAGAGAAAGTTCCAGCTCACTCTGTCAAAAGCTTTTTGTGCATCCACGGAGAAATATTTTCCTTTACCAATATGGCATTTTGTATCTCCTTCATTTTCAAGTGTTTTTCTTTGTCATTACATTAATCAATGAAAATTAGGAACAAAAAGTGGGGAATGAAAAAGTCTTGCTTTTTTTAATTTGCTTGATTTGCAAATTAAATTTAGGATGATGTTAAGTGTAGGACGATATCAGAGTATTATCTTTTACCAAGCACAGCTTGTGACTTAGCATGATGACTTAGCTTGTTCAACAAAACTATAGATAAAACAAGGCATGATTTAGCATGATACACAAAGTCATATTGTGTACCATTATGTACATTATTAATTGGAAGATTGGCTGCATAATGAAGCCAATGAAGCCAAAAACAATTATTTTATTACCTGCTTAAATGCAGGTGACACATGGTCAATTCATCTTTTGGATATAGTGATCACAATATGAATAATAAATAAAAGGAACATTTAAGTGCAGTGGATAGGTTTGAATTGTCTTAGGAAGTTAATAACTATCTTATTATTCTATGCTGGGAAGCAAAATAATCATTTAGAACTTACCAGGTGCTTCAAATGCTTTGAAAGTATCATTAGTCAGGGGGAAAAATAGCACCAAAGGAGCAGCTGCATTTTCTGTGTCTTCAAAAACATAACATTCCTTCAGGTTATTTTTGTCTTCTTCACTGATCTCTGTCTTGGGGAATGGGACTCCCAACTCAGAGGCATATTTTGAAAACTGGTCCAGATTCTATGTGAATAAATTATCAAAAAGTCTCAAAGTCAAGTATTAAGAAAAACTAACTATGAACCAACAAATATAAATAAATAGGGCACATAAACACCTGGCGCTACATACTGTCCAGTATTGCTGTAGTGTAACTTTTACAGGAATATGCAGGTAGTCCTCAACTTACAACAGTTCATTTAGTAACCGGTCAAAGTTACAACGGCATTGAAAAAAGTGACTTCTGACCATTTTTCATAACTGTTGCAGCATAGCCATGATCACGTGATCAAAATTCAGCTCCTCGGCAATTGATTTATATTTATGATGGTTGCAATATCCTATGCTTGTGTAATCACCATTTTTGACCTTGTGACAAGCAAAAACAATGGGGAAATCAGATTAATTTAACTGCTGTGATTCACGTAACAACTATGACAAGAAAGATCGTAAAATGGGGCAAAACTTACTTAATAAATGCCTCGCTTAACAACAGTTTTGGGCTCAATTGTGGTCGTAAGTCAAGAACTACCTGTATAGAATTCTCTCATTTTACCACATTTCTATCTACGGTAAGCAGACCGTTATAACAAAAAGTTTCTATTTTGTGATTCAAATACTAATATTATCAGTTTTATCAAAACTGGGTCTTAGTTTTGTGTTGTAGTGGTTAAACATATCATCATATACTATATCCCCAAGTATTCAGCTCCATATGAATTAATACCTTTAAGTGGATTGTTGATCGTAATAAAGTATAAACTACGAATACTGAATGTGAACTCAGGACCAAAAAAAATTACATAAATGTTTAGAAACTTGAAAATGATATCCTAGGACTTAGGATCTGTGCAACATAAGAAAAACAAACGGTAACATCATAACTCTCTGGAACATCCTTATTGAAGACCTCAGAAAGTCTAAACTTGAATATTTCTCAACATTTTCAAATATATACAGTCCATAGTGAACACCTGCAATATTTGCACCATTTGTAGGAATAATAATAGATATATCTAGTCCATATTTAACAGATAGGAAACTGTTAAGGTTACAATATAATAAGAGAAGAAAAGTAGATGATGAATTATAATACAATGCTTACAATCCAGAATACTATAAAGGTTTCTCAACAGTACTTATCACACCCACAAAATCCAAGTTTCATGGAAATTCCAACTCATAAAATTTCTACAGGAAAAAAACCTCTCCTATTTAAAATTAATATACTCTGGGCTAGCCACATTCTTCACTAAAATAATATTTTCCAAAATAAACAAGAATCCAAAGCAATGTAAAACTTCGATTTTTAAAAAATGTATATGACTTATGCTAATTTGTTAATACAAAAGAGGCAAATATATCTCTTCTGAAATTAAGGTGCTCTTAAAATATCATGGAGTTCAGAGTTGACTGAAATATAAAAAGAAAAAAAATTAAAGGTAGGATTGCCTCTTACAAAAGTCTGTGCTCCTCCACTATAATTTATATGTAATATAACATCCACTCTTCTTTCTGGTTTTAAAAGAGGTGGGTAGCTTGTATTGATAAAAAACCCAGTATCCACCAGAGACAAAGGTTGCTTTGCTGTTTCCATCAGCAGGTTAGGTTGAGAGTCCAGCACAGTATCTGAAAAGCAGAGATTTCCAGTCAACATTCTCTAGAGTACACAACTTTCCTTGGGCCATTGGCTGCATGTAATGTCCAAAGAGTGCTCAAAAATATACTAAAAAGTAGCAGGAGTGGTAAGACAACAACTTCATTTTGTTTATACTTATATCTTAAAATTCATTATAGTATAGTATGAGCAGTTATTTTCCAGCTATGTTTTAAATAACATTTTCCTCTTTTTATATTTAACATTGCAGGAAGGCAAAAACTTTTGAAGATCTACATGGGGCTACCCTTGAAAAGTGTTCGGAGACTACAGTTGGTCCAGAATGCAGCCATGCAAGCTATTGTGGGTGCATCTAGATACATCCACATTACACCAATTCTCCGCGAGCTGCACTAGCTCCCTATTGGTCTCCGGGCACAATTCAAGGTGTTGGTTATTACCTTTAAAGCCCTACATGGCTCAGGCCCAGGTTATCTTCGAGACTGCCTTCTACCACATAGCTCCCAGAAACCGGTAAGATCCCACAGAGTTGGTCTCCTCCGGGTCCCGTCAGCTAAATAATGCCGGCTGGCGGGCCCGCGGGGGAGGGCCTTCTCTGTGGCTGCCCCAGCTCTCTGGAACCAATTACCTCCTGAGGTCCAGACCACCCCCACCCTATTGGCCTTCCGAAAAGCAGTGAAGACCTGGCTTTTCCAGCAGGCCTGGGGCCGTTGATCTCACTGTTGCGATCTTGTGAGATCTAGCCATGAATGGTGTGAATGGGTTTTAATGTTTTAATTTTTAAAATATTTTTATAATGGTTTTTTAAATGCATTGTAAGCCGCCCTGAGTCTTCGGAGAAAGGCGGCATATAAATTGAACTAATAAAAGATCTCCAGAGGATGCACTCCAAATTTTAGAAGCTTGAAAGGTTTATCAGGGACATACTTTTTTATGACCATCATATGCTTTTAAGCAGTGGTGGGATTCAAGTAATTTAACAACCAGTTCTCTGCCCTAATGATTTCTTCCAACAACCAGTTCACCAAACTGCTCAGAAAGTTAACAACCGGTTCTCCCAAAGTGGTGTGAACTGGCTGAATCCCACCAGTGAGTAAGGGTCTATAGATCGACTATATTTAGATTAAATTCTAAGTGGCAAATAACTATCTTTTATCTCTATTCTATTCTATAGAATTACAGTATTAGTTAGAAAAATCTGCCGTTTTTATTTGAAGGACAAAATAGTTCTACATTACATCTAGAAGCCAAATGAAATTTTATTTCAGCTCTCATAATAAAGCACAGTTTTCTACTGTGGAAACATGTATGACATGAAGGAAACCTAATTCAATTTACTGGACGGCTGCATCTAGATGGCAACCAAGAGATAAAAGCAAGGGAGATAAGTGGTTTCTAAATTTGACAAACAAAAAAAAAATATGAAAACATTAAACTCCTTACTGAATAGTCATCTGGGTTTTTTAATCCCAGAAATCTAGCCTTAGAGTTGAGTTCTGAAGCTATGATCTGACCAGAAAATTGTGGCCTGACTAATTCAAATACAATTCAGCAAACATAATTATCTGCCAGCCGAATGGAATTTGTGCATGTATGAATACAGGAAATGGTGCATTAGTAAATCAGATAATTGATCCATCTGTTGATGATATGGATATCAACCAGTAGAAGTTCTCCAAGATTTTAAGCAAGAGTTTGCAGCCCTGCCTGAAAATGGCACAGAATGATTTATGTACTTCTACATCCCAAAGGTTCTTATATATTAACTTCTTTGGAGGATAACTGGATATTTTACTGATATCAGTTTATTTAATAAATGATACTTCCATTTCATCTTATAACATTAATATACTATTTGTAAATTAAATGCAGTGTTTGAATTCCAATTATTTATTTTGAAACTTTTTTAACCCCATTTTTCAAGTGAAAGAGAATTAACTAGCAGAAGTATTTTCAATCCTGAAAAACTGGAGAACGGTTTTGTAGTAAATAGGCATGTAGATATTGTTTTCAAATGCTGTGATGATATAAGCATCTACTTCCTATATTGAAGAGAAATCTAAAGTACATGGGGTGTTGTTGTTGTTGTTGTTGTTAAAGTACCAAACCCAAAATTAAAGATGGCAGCTACTACAGTGATCTGGGAGCTGCATCTATCATTTTGTGTTGCACCATCATAGTGATCAACTTGACTTTTTAAATCATATCCTACAGATATTCCCATGTAGCACAAATGTGGCCACAAACAACATATGCAAGTAAAGTACTATGTCATCTAAACAGAAGCAGCAAAAGATGCTCAACTTATTTTGCATTTAATATACATTCTGCCATTCCACTTCCAAAATGTCTTCGGTGGAGCAAGTAGTCAGGTTCAGATTGAAACAGTCCTTCCATTAGGCCTTGTGAAGTGAAGCAGAATTTCAACGAATTAGTAGATCTTTTAACACTAAGCTACATTATCCATTATCCTTAGTGAAATGTGGAAAGAAAAGATCAGCATTCACAAGTGTGGAAGTGGCTAGCTACATCTTAATTAAATATTATACCAAGAACACTTTATGAAGCCAAGATAAATCACAAATTAATACTGTGCCTTTCCACAAAGAAAAATGGACGTTCTTCAAGTATTCATCATGAAACTGAAAGCCCCTCAGGAAATTAGGATATTCTGCTATTGTTGGGCGTCCAGTTAAGACACCTCGGACAGTAGAGGAAAGCTGACTTTGGTAAGTGAGTAGTCGAGAGTCCAGCTCATGTGGCTTTGAAGGTAGAAGAGAATCATCTGTAAAAGACAGAAAGAATTGTTCATGCCTTTTGACTATACTCAGGCTTTTGAATGTGAGCACCAACAAGATCACAGTTTATAGGAGGTCCAACAGATTATATTTGTGCAAAAAGTGGGTTCTCAATGTTCACATTCAAATATTTGTATATTTATTTGCATAATAAATACTGCAGTGGTAAAAAAATAAATATTATAGTGGCAAAAATCTTGGAGAATCATGGACTTTTGCAGAGAAAGATAGATGTAGAGGTGGTTAGGGACTATTGTTATTACAGCTTTCTAAAGTGACTAGTTAGACTGTGACTTAGTTACCAAATTCCTGATAGTTTGACTATGGCATCCCTAGAAAACAGAGCCTCTAAAATAGCATTACAGCAGGGATGGGCTGCTGGGGGTTTGCAGGGGTTCAGGAGAACTTCTAGCTAAGATTTGGTGCAGTTCGGAGAACCCCCAAATCCCACTCCTGGCTGGCCCCGCCCACCCCTCCCTTCCCCTCCCAGAAGTCCCCCACGCGGACTGTTTTGGATACAGGTAAGTGCAGGGCACGCGCAGAGACTTGGGGAGGGTGAAAAATGGGCCTACCAGAAGTACCAGAAGGCCTCTGGAGCCTGGGGAGGCCATTTTCGCCCTCCCAGAGGCTCAAGGAAAGTCTCTGGAACCTGGGGAGGGCAAAAATGCCTCCCTGCCATGGAGCAGGAGGCTGACTAGGCCATGCCCACCATGACCAAGCCCACCCAGCAACTGGGCAGAGAACCTCTTGCTAAAATTTTTGAAGCCCACCCCTGATTAGTAGATGTACATTCTAGTGGGCATGCAGTATTAAAAGAAGGGATCTTTAGCATATCCAATTAAAAGATACATGGTCAAAGAGACAAGTTGGGAAAGACTGGCTCAAAACCTTGTCAAACCATGGTTTATCACTGGTTGATGAAGGGCATATATCTAAACTGTAATAACTTGGGCTAGGCATGAAAAGGACTAGGTATTTCACTCTACTTGTCAAAATAATGGAGAAAACTTTGCAAGCATTTCCAAACTTATCTAAACTAAAATCAATAAAATCAATACAGAAACATGTCCTTTCTTACCGAGATGAACTCATTAATCTTAATAAAGGTAGGAGAACAATAACAAATTTACAAACCAGGAAAGACAGGAAGGGAAAAAAGAAATCACTTTACCAATGTCTTGTATTCTGTCTCTTGTCCACCTATACCAGAATTCTTCTGAGTCATTAGCTATATTCCAGAAATAGATTAAATCCAAAGAAAAGATGCTGCTCCACATACCTGTCAAATATATTTAAATAATTGGTTTAATAAATGTAAATAAAGTCTTAAATTGATGGTGTCAAAATGTAATTATTTCATTTCCACTGCAGTTAAAATCTCAGCTTGCAGCTTTTTTCCTCATTCTGAGTTTTCCAGATATTTCTAATCAAGAATTGTGAGGTTACACAAATATATTTTAGACAACCATAAAGGCTTTATAACTTGACCAATTAGAAAAACAAAGTCAGTAATCCTTGGGGCTGCTTCAGATACCTATGAAAAACTACTGAACAAACAGACAGAAAGCAATAAATCTATGCATTACCTCAGGACTCACATTCTTGGAAAAGGAAAAAAATATTCAGCCTGTGTACAGAAGCATTTTTTTTTCTATAGCCATGTTTTATTACAAAACCCAAATACCAAGAGTTTCCAAATATGGGCATGCAATTACATGCACAATAGTATTCAAGCATAGGTACAGATTAATACACTGGGAGAAAACTTTCCAAAGAGCAAAGGTAAAGGTTTCCCCGGTCCAGTCATCCCTGAGTCTAGGCTACGGGATGATGCTCAGCTCCGTTTCTTAGCCAAGGGAGCCAGTGTTGTCTAAAGACCCTTTCTGCAGTGATGTGGCCAACATGATTATATACTGAGGCTCACAGAATGCTGTTACCTTCCCACCAAAGTGGTACCTATTTATCTACTTGCATTTGCTTGCTTTCAAACTGCTGGGAAGCTCACCCCCTTGTGCGGCACTCGGGCCTCGAATCCAGGTTGTTAGCTTTCCAACTGATAAGGTCAGGGTCTTTAACTGCTGAGCCATCATGCCCCCTTCTTCCAAAGAGCAAGCAAGTGTAATTTTATTCTGGAGGTACTCTAAGGGAGATCAGCTAAGAGGAATTCATTTATGACTAAGTTCTGCATTGGGTTATATCTGCCAAAATATCTCTATTTCTATATAGCTATGAAATGTATAAGGATTTCTTTTAATCTCATGCACATTTACCACTCACCCTATTGATGATTCACATTTTGAATGCTTGGTCAACTGATCATGGGGGAAAAATGGTCTCCCATCAAAAGTAAAATCACATTAAATATTTTGTATGAAATTTATAGGAAGCAGAGTAGAAATAATCAAATACAACTATGGTGAAACCCATAAGATTTTTTTTAATGACTGGTGAAGTGGGGACTAATAAAGGAGAATATTTGTAGCTCAGAGTTGACATGAGAGGTCCTTGGGGCTCTCTGAGCTTGCTTGTTTTCTTGCAGACGCTTCATTATCCAAATGAGGTAACATCATCAGAGCTTGTAAGGAGTGTTGTTACTGTTAGTTTATATTCTAGTGGCTTGCCTGTCAGGGGGTGGTCTTAGAGATTCTTTGATTGGACTGTTTATTGTTGGATTCTTTACCAGTTTCTTGATTGGGGTATTGTTTACTTGATTGTTGGTCTGATGTTGATCTTGGAGTTAATCTATGCTGATCTGGGTGCTGATTGCTGCTGGAGAGGTGCTTGGTTGTTTTTTTTTTTTTTTGTTCCTTTTTGGGCTGGATGATAGTCTCTTTTGCATAATCTATATATGTTGTTAATGTCTCTGTGTCTATTGAGGACTGATTGAGTGCTAGGCTTCTAGAAATTCCCTGGTGTTTTTGGACTAGGCTTGATCTAGGATGGTCACATTTTTGTAATTGGAACTATGTTTCAATCTATCTATATGTTCTGAAATTAAAGAATTTTCATCATGTCTTCTGACTGCTACTTGGTGCTTATGGATGCATTCTGCTAGTCATCTGCCTGTTTGTCTTACTGTAGTGGTTGTTGCAATCCCTACATTGTATGTTGTAGATGACTCCGTTTTTTTATTCTGGGTTGTTGGGTCTTTTGGTTTGCTTAGGATGTTTTAAAGGGTTTTAATTGGCTTGTGTGCTATGCTAATTCCATGTGGTTGTAGTAGTCTGTTGGTGGTTTCTGATATTCTTGAGGTATAGCAGTGTAATTCTTTTTAGGGTTTGTATTGGTTGTACTGTTTTGGGTTGAGTGGTCAAGGACTTTTTGATAAAGCCCATTTTGTTGGAATATGTTGTATAGATGCTCTATTTCCTTTTTCTGCTGTTCTGGGTTGCTGCAGTCTGATTGGGCTCATCTAAATAAAGTCCTTACGCACCTTGTCTTGTGGGGAGTCAGGGGTTACTGTTTTTTATTCTTTTATATTGGGTTTTTTATTGTTTGTAAGCCACCCAGAGTCATTGAGAATGAGTGGGAGGCTATGTAAATATAATACATACATACATACATACATACACACATTCATACATACATAAATTTCTTGGGAAAAAGTAATGTAGGCAATTTACAACATTGCACAATAGCTTCCCTTTGTTTACAGTATGGTTTACTTATTTATTTACCTTGCATGAAGCAGATCCGAATTTCTGGGAATTTGTTCATCAGTCGTCCCATGAAAAATTCACTTCCAAAATCTTCTGAACGAATATAGGCACCATATTTCATACTTCCCACCTCATAAGGAGTGAATTCTAGCCATTCTGGAAGCAGAAGACGGCCATTAATATATCCTAGACATTCACAATTACAAAATTAACCAAAGGACATAAGCTGTTCTTTCTTTTTTATTTGCTTTGCCCTGGGAGTGGGAATTTTATCCTACTCTAGGAACTTGTTCCCTTCTCTGAGAATTTGTTCCCTTCTAAGGTGAAAAAATGCTCACCTACCGCATTTTTCGGAGTATAAGACGCACCTTAGTTTTTGGGGAGGAAATAGGAAAAAAGCTGATTGGTGGGTGGATCCGCCTCCCAGAATACCCCCAATCAGCTGTTTCCAGAGGTGAATTTTAGCAACAGGTTCATTGGTTGTGAGCTCTGTGCCTTGCTTTTTTTTTTTCTGCCTCTGAAACTTCTGAAACTCTGTTTCAGAAAACCCTTTTTTTTTTTTTGCCTCTGAAAGCCTCCAAAACAAGAGCTTCAGAAAAAAAGGCTTTTTTTCTGAAACTTCTTTCAGAGGCTTCTTTCAGCCTCTGAAATCTCCGTTTGCGAGGCTGGACGTGGCTACATTCAGAGTATAAGACGCACCCAGATTTTCACCCTCTTTTTTTGGGGAAAAAGGTGCGTCTTATACTCCGAAAAATATGGTATTTACATTTTAGCATTAAACCATTAAAATGTTAATACAGAATAATATGACTCAATATATATCAGAATTCATTTAATACAGCATTACCTTTAAAATCTTGAGCACTGTAGTTGTCTTTTAGGTTGACTGCCAAGTAAATAGGGAAAGGGTTCTGACCTTCATTCACGGCCATCCGCTGATCAGAAAGGGTGTGATTGTCTTTCTTTGACAGAGGGAGAAAAATATATATGTTGACCAGCAGGTGTCCACAGATGTCCCAATTTTATTAGAGTCTGAATTTTAACATAACAAGGATACACACAGTCCTTCTCTGTTTGCTATACCATAAGCAAGATAGAGTGGAGTAGGGGAAGAATTACCTGTGTATAGGAACTTACATGTGTTACCTATCTATGTTAACCCTCATGTAAGAACACTGGAAGAGCCTTGCTATGCCAAATGTAAAGATCATCTAACAAAACACTCCAGTTCCCACAAAGAGCAAATATTTCCAGGTTATCCAAAAGCAGAATGTTTAGGTCAGCTGCCTTCTCTCACTGCCCACTCATGCAATTTTTAATCCTGACCATAAATATATGTGACTAATAATCCCTGAGAGATTAATCTTTCATATATTTGTTATTATCCACTTTGAAAACCCTCCCAGCTTGTGACATAGTTTACCTAACTTCCATAAACAACTGCACAGTATATGAAGAAGTAACCTATTAGGTTACTTCTTTTTCAGAGCATACATCCATTGCGTATATCTCCCAATTAATTAATATGAAGGCTTATTACCTCATCATGAAACATGGACTCAATGATGAGGCCCCAGAGGTCTATAAAGGAAGTGCTATGTCCTTCTTTGATTTTTTGACTAAGCTCATCGTAATAATACTTCAGTTTATCAATGGAAAAACAGTTAAATTTAGATTTGGTCACTTGTCTTCGGGCTTTGTTAATGGCTTCTTCCAGGTACTTCTGTGACCAGTCAGGATCTTCATATAATTTACACATGGTCCTACGTTTTTATTGAAAATAATAATAATAAAACGTAAGAGTAGCACAGAACTAACAGCATGGAAACCTTACTTTCAGAAACAGTAACACTATTGCTAGGTTTAAATATAATTTGGGCTACAATAATATTAATAATAATAACATACAATAATGTTCCCCTGCTTTTCTTCCTCAAGAGGGCTTTCTGAGAAATGGGGACAGTGATCCAGGGCTTCCCACATGGAAGAGGCAGCATTCAAAATATAGTATCTGCAATGCCACATAACATTATACCTTGAGTGTCACACTACTTTTTATTTAAGTTGATAACAGTGATCAATTATACTGAAATTTCAGTATTTTAGTTTTTCCATAGATTCCCTATTTATTGGGCCATTAAATTTAATGGGGAAAAACGGGGAGGGAAAAACCATCATTAAGAGAGGATGCTGTGAGTAGTGGGTGGGTGGTTCTTTCTTGAACATTTTGCCCCTAAGAATATTCTCCAGTTTTACACTAAGAATCGTGTAGCACATCCATCTCAACTACAAATTGTTGTTAGCTGTAATTCTAACTAGTAGTGGGGGGGGGGGACTTAATTCCAATGAGACATTCTTTATGAATCTGTAAGCTTCTAGCATTGTTCATTTGATAAATAGATTACAATGTAATTCTATTTTTTAAAAAAATAATTTTAAAGTAAAAATTGTATATTTATTTCTTGCCCTAACCCATCCCAATTAAATCAGTAGTTTTATTCATGGAAAAAGTGGAGGTTATATAAATTCATGTCATTTGGGAGGTTGTGGTATGCAAAGTTTTAAAATTATTGTCTTACATATTGTTCTCAACTTTTTCTGCAACATTGTAATGCCACCACACTATATATTGGATGGGTCATGAAACATAGTAAATGAAAAGAAAATCCTCCTTACCATGTTGTGCCAGATAAACCCGTAAGGTATGTAATACAATCTAATAGATTCAGTTTCTGCAAACCCAGAAGGCTTCCATACATTGCTGTAAAAGATCTGGTTCCACCACCAGTTGTCATTACTGCAATTACTGGTACCTATTGAGCACCAAAGGGCAGAGTGAGACAAATAGTAAGCTGCTAGTCATTGCTCCAGGAGAAAAAAATATTAAAATTGAAAAGGTTGAGCAGATGTACCATAGGCAAGTTCTCATTGTAGGCATTGACAGAAATTATACAGGAAAATGCTCTAGTATTTTTTTTCCCTATCAGTTCTCATTCAAATTGATGAAAGAAATTTACTTTAGATTTATTGGAAAGGAACATAAATGCTTGTACATTGGAGAATGCTTGTGAATGGAGGGTGGTGTTCCTCCTACCTACTTAATTATGAGGTTGCATACAGGTGCATGTGAATGCCATATTCTTCATTGAACAATCATCTCTCCAGCAGTCCCTACATTGCTTGTCAGCTTCCTTAGCTTCCCACATTTCAATTAGCACCAAAAGCAAAACATCAAGAAAGAATTTGTGCTATGAAGCTTTTTTCAGTGATAGTACTATAGTTAATAACACAGTTGCTAAGTGTGACATCACATGACCATGACTTGTGATTTTTTATTGCTAGATTGTCCATTGACTTTGTTTCTCAGAAGCCAGATGTGAAGCATACAACTGATGTACACTTGGCCATGGGATGCAGAGATGGCATAAATGTCCACCAGTTGCAAAGCACCCATATCCTAATCATGTGACTATGGGGACTTTGCAACAGTCATGTGAGACCCATTTATATCTTCAAATGGTTGCTGAAAAGGGTAGTGGTTGAGCGAGAATTGCTTGCCTAACAAAAGAGGTGTCCTGCCCTGGAGAAACTGTTGTAAAGGTTGTCCTTTCCCTGTAGACATTCTGAGAAATTGTCCACCCAATTCACCTAATTTTGACACCATTTGTACTCAACTGTAAAAATAAGTTGATGTTCAAATTTTGCTTTTAGCAGCCAAGATGACTAATTTATTTTCTTCCAGTTGAAAGAAGAAACACTTCTTTCTTATTATCCTTCTTATTGGCATCTCTCCATTATTCTTGACTTCTTTGTACACATCCATTAATGTTTGGCATTGCTGAACCTACAGAAGGGTGTTTTTGCTGTTAATGGCAATTTGCCCCAGAATATATTATGCTAATTAATAAATGGAATTAGCAATTGGCTCTAAATTTATTGGGCCAATAAAACGAAGTGGATATGTCCCTGCTTGACCTACCTCATCATCTTTCAGTTCCTTTTGTAGCTGAAGAGTCTTCTTGAGGGCAGCAGCAACATATTTCTTTCTCTTCCTTAGGAAATCTTGTTCTTCTGCACACAAATCATACCCTAAGCGCTCATCTAGTTCTTTAGGCCTGAAATATAATAATTTATATTTTGCAATCCATCCTCTATTAACATATCAACTAACTAAATAGTCTTCAGATTATCATACTGTTTATTTGCAGAAGTATAACCACAATATTTGTTGCATAAGAAGAAACATGGATTTTGTGGCAACTTAAATATTAATATTTTTATTAATTGCTTAACATTTTGTTACCACAGTCGCCATCTTATGACTGGAGTTTATCCTGAAAGATTAATATTACATATACATTATGTATATTGATTGGAAGCTACCCAGACATGATTGGAAGTAAGTAAGTAAGTCCAATGTTTTGGAACAGCAAAAAAGAGACAATGGGATGATGTTTTTATCTTTATAGCATACAATATATATTATATATATAGAATATAGAATACTTTAGAGCACACAATAGATACAAACTTAAAGTGAACCACTCCAAACTCGATTGCAGAAAATATAACTTCAGTAACAGAGTTGTTAATGCCTGGAATGCACTACCAGACTCTGTGGTTTCATCCCAAAACCCCCAAAACTTTAACCTAAAACTGTATACTGTTGACCTCACCCCATTCCTAAAATGTCTGTAAGGGGCGTGCATAAGAGCACCAGCGTGCCTACCTTCCCTGTCCTAATGTTCCCTTTAATTGTACTCATTTTAGGTATTCAATTCATGCTTATAACTGTATATTATCTAATATGTACTCGACAAAATAAATAAATAGATAGATAGATGGTTTATATTTACTATTAAGCGGGCATTTTAAGAATTACTAACTAGAATTCACAAAGAAATAGAATTTGCTTTAGATATTATTATATTACTGTAGCCTCCACTTTTACAATATTTGCAAAGCAACAGATTGGGATGGAGACTAAATATTTAGGATTTCCAGATCTCTTGAAATGTCAGGATGTAACAACAGCAGGGAGTTCCAATTTTTACCATCAGTCAATTTAGAAAAAATATAAAAGAGGATCTGCAACTCCCAATAATGTTCCAAAATAGGTAACAAAGTAGTCATCAATTCTACAGGCTTCTTCACAAAAATTAATGAAAAAGGCCAGAGGAATTTCCCTCTGGCTTTGAGAAGGAGATGGGCAGGTATAACAATTACTCAGCTGTGGGAAAGTAGAGAACGTGGGAGAGAGATTCAGAAGAGCCCTCCTTATCCTTGTCTTAAAAAGGGACAGTAAAGTTTTGGACAGAATCTGTTAATACCCCCCATGACAATAAAGAACTTTCCTGGAATCTCCAGAATGTCTTTTTCTTGACCCAGCCTATTTTGAAGAGCTAAAGGAAACCGAGCATTGTCTGCTCAATGTCCAAAGGTTACTCAGCAACCAAGTAGGAGTTTGCTAATGACGTTACAGGATGAAGAGTCAGGAAAGAAAAGGAAATGATCACAGAAGTTATGTGGTGTGTTCAGGTATGAGGGAAGGAAGCTCATCTCCTTAACAGTGGGTGATTACAAAGGCTGTATCTGAGAAATGTTGATTGCCCACCATGATCACCCCATTCCTAAGAGGCCTGTAAGGGGTGTGCATAAGTGCACCAGCGTGCCTACCGTCCCTGTCCTAATATTCCTTTTTACTTACTCTTTTCATGTATTCAAATTATGTTTTACTTTTATATTATGTTTATACTGTTATCTTATATATGCTTGACAAATGAACTTATAGTTATGATTATGAATGAGTCAGTGACTATTTCTTGCTAAGAAAGCAAAAGCCGTGAATATAAAGCCTCCAATTTACAGAAAGTACGGTCACTGAATGAACAGAGAAATCTGAGAAGTGTTTCTCACTTGGATCTAGCCGATGGATTTCAAGGGCAATCTTAAACAAGTATTCTGAAGGCAAAGCTTAGTAAAATGAGAATATGAAAAGGGAAAAAGAAGTAAAGACTTAGACTGATGGCACTTTAAGAAACAGAGATGAAATTGAACAAAACCTCTGAACTTATATTTATGTTCTGATTTAAAAAAAAGACCTTCGGTAAAAGAACTGAAGAAGCAAGTCACTGATTGACATGGGCAGCTACAGAAGGTGATTGAATAAATAAAATTATGCCTTCTCCCAATTCATGTGGGGGCGTGTAACGTTGCTAGGAAGAACTTCCCTGGATCATCTAAGAGGAAGGTCAAGAACACAGGTGGGTTTTTTTTTAATCCATACTTCCTGTCCATGGAAGAGGACTAGAAAAGGAAAGAAGAATACTACAGCTGAATGACTAAAGACGTTTTTGTTTCTCAAAATATGATTAGGCTTATCTACATGATGGGACTGGTAAAACCTTGTGGAGTTGGAAAAATAAAAAACAAACCTCAGGAGTACAAAGATCAGATAAAGGCTTGTGTTTTGCAAAAGAAGTTTGAAGTGTTACTACAATAGGCCCTATTGCACTGTACAATTAGAAAAGACAGGGAGAACATGGTTTATTGATTTCATGGCTTTAATCTAATCAGAATAGAGATGGAAGGGACCTTGGAGGTCTTCTAGTCCAACCCCTGCTCAAACAGGAGACCCTACACCATTCCTGCAAATGGCTGTCCAGTCTCCAGTGATGAAGCAGCCACAACTTCTGAAGGCAACTGGTTAATTGTTCTCACTGTTAGGAAATTTCTCCTTAGCTCTAGGTTGCTTCTCTCCTTGATTAATTTCCATCCATTGTTTCTTGTCTTGCCCTCTAGTGCTTTGGAAAATAAGTTGACCCCCTCTTCTTTGTGGCAGCCCCTCAAATACTGGAACATTACTATCATATCACCCCTAACCCTTCTTTTCTCTAGACTAGCCATACCCAAATCCTGCAACCGTTCTTCATATGTTTTAGTCTACAGGCCTTTCATCATCTTAATTGTACTTCTCTGCACTTTTTCCAAAGTCTCAACATCTTTTTGTAATGTGGTGACCAAAACTGGATGCAGTATTCAACTATTTATAATTGGCTTTCATTGTCTATCATTTAATGCTCAGAGTGAGAAAAGGAAATAAAATGAGCATGAATTGTTAGCACAGGAAGGTAAATGTGAATCAGAGGTATAATGGTGACCTCGTAAGTCAATTGGAATATACAATAGCACTTGAAGGATGAAGGATGTTCAAAGGGAATGGAACATACAGCAATGGAGGCAGAATTTCATTGTAGGTTAAAAAATATCCAGACTGCTCAGAAATCAGTTGCAATAGGATAAAACAATAGGTCACCATTTTTTTTATATTAGGAATTTCAAAACTTAAATGACATTACTAGCTTTACATACTTAATTTCAATAGGGTTTAAGTATTCAGTCTCATTAAAAATAATTTTCCTTGAATAAAGATCAGAGAAACTTATTTTTAAATAAAATGATGTAAGATGTTGCTCCTTTATTATCTTAAAAAGCTGATATTTTACCATTCTTTTGTCTTCACATGTAGATCAAAAGATTCATTCTGAAAATCAAGGGAATTAACAGATTATTAGGCATATCATTCACTATCCTATACCTTTGTAATTAGAGAAAGATAAAGAACAATCCAATCTTGTTATTAAATCAACTTTAGTTTTAGATCTACTATACAGTTGAAATTATATCTGATGTTAACAACAGATTTTCTATTCACAAAAATATTCCTCTTCTGTAGTTGTTTTTTGTTTTATGGGACTTCTTTTGAAACAATTATTAGCAACCCAGAAAGTGTAATTTTAGAGGCAGATCATTCTACAATCGCAGGCATAGAATTTTGGTGGTTCAAATCCATGGGAGTTGAGGCAGCCTATAGTTACTGTAAATATATACATACATACATACTCAGTAAGTCTTATTTCAAAATAAGTGTACATGTCTGTTGTGTATATATATGTTGGCAGTCAGCAGTCCAGGAGGATGCCCAAAATGTGAACACAGGTTCTGAGCTGTGGAGGTGTGTGTGTGTGTATACATTTATTTCCATTTATCTATAAACCTCCATTTATTTATAAATTTTTCTCCGAGCTGTCATATTCCATAGTTCCTAAATTCCAATTTAAATTCATGCATCGTTTCCATTAAGAAAAGGAGCTTACCTCTGCAAGCATTATTTTCTCTTGTAAAGGAAGTTCAGTCAAAGGCAAAATCACAGTAGAAGTACATCTTGAGTTTCCTTCAAACGAAGCCAGCTAAATAGATACATAATAGATACATATAGATGGATGGATGGATAGATAGATTGATAGATGATAGATAGATAGATAATAGATAGGTAGATGATAGATAGATAGATGATTGATAGATAGATGATAGACAGACAGACAGACAGACATATTTTTTATTATAAAAAATAAATGACATTTCTGAAGGGTGCAAACCAGCATTCACTTCTGCAATCAGAATTTTCCCACCTTTTGCTCTCTCTAGCAGCTTAATTCACTTTCTCCAAATCTATTCTAGAGGATGCCCTAGCTCTCACAAATAGATTTTACAATATTTGGCAAATTGTAATAGAGACTGGTTGGCTCCCTACTTAGTTGAAAAATGTTAATTGGATATAAACTTAAACTTAAAAAGTGGTGCAAAAATCAAGACTGTATTTTGGAACCTTCATCCTTGCGACAAATTGGGAAAGAACTGTCCTAGAAAAATGTTTAAAAAAATCAGTCCTTTTTCTCAATCTAACAAATCAAATTGAGTAAGTGGGTTCAGGACTGCGTTTCTCAACTTCGATAGCTTTAAGATGAAGTACACACATCTTAAAGTTGCTGAGGCTAAGAAACATTAATTTGGGATAACAGAATTTATCAAAACATCTCCCTCTTCATTTATTTCAGCCATATAACCATTGAAGCAGTACTATCCATAATAACAATACCTTTGACCAATATATTTTTGTAGGTAGTGTGATCTCCAGATTTGACTGATGATTCTTGATACAGTGAAACTGAATGATGTTACTACTACTCTGATTGGAATCAGGACCCAATGAAATCTTTTGTGTTTCTTCAAAAGAACCCTTGACTGTAAGGATTAAATCACCTTCTACGTGGATAGAATAAAAAACAAACAATATTAATAATAATCGTTTCTAGGCTTCCGCTAATAAGACTCCCAGAAATTTGGAGTAGAAAGAATACCGCTAATCTGAATTTTCAAGGCAAATTCATTTCTTTTAACAATTTTTAAAAAATGTAAGGCAGGGAGCATCTCACGAGAAATAAATCCAAAGAAACAAAATTGATATTTTTCTTTGTTCAAGAGCAGTTTCTCAAAAACAATTCATCCCCTAAAGGGGGTTTACCTTCATAAATGACAGAGGAGCTTGTGTATATGACCTTTCTCAAAGAAAGTGGTCCACCATACTTGCAATGGCAGAGATCCAAATCAGCATCTTGGCAAGCTCCACATTTTCTCCCAATGCCTCAGAAATGACATTTTGTCAGTAATAGTGTCATTTCAGAGGTATTGCAGGTGGTAAGAAATGACAATTCCTTCAGAGTGGGTTTAGGAGTTATTGTTTGCATTCAGGAAAGGACAATGGGCTATAAGATAAATTCATACACTGTATGGGCTATAAGATAAATTCATACACTGCTATACAGTTCTGAATGCATCCATTGAAAGTTGGAATAACTAACGGGTCATTTTTACTTACTTACTTATTTATTTATTTATTAAATTATATGCCACCCATCTCACATAGCATCTTAGCCTTCCTAGTTCTAACCCAAAGCAACCCAGGGAAAACCAGTTCATAATGCAATGACCTCACTTGTGAATTTTTGCTTCAGTTTCTCAATATCCACTCTGACTTCCAGACGTGAAACTTCCCGTGACTGTAAGAAAAATGGATATCAGTTACACAAAGATTTATTGGTCAAGAATCCTATTTTGTTATTCAAACTAATACAAGAATCTTTACTCAACCTATGAAGTTTCTAATTTTTCAGCTACTCTCTCTTTTCGTCTGATATATTTTCCCAAAGAAATTCTATTGGTTTTTGCTCCTCCAATTTCCTGTTCCTTTCTTCTATTTCTCTCAACCAATTGGAATCAGAAATTCATGACTATATAGATACGTTCATTAGTATGACCCACATATATGTGGGTAATAATGGAAGTGCTTCAAAAATGTGTTACCACCATCAGAAACATCAATTGTTGCATACATGACAGGTCTATAGTGATCTATAAATGGTGCCTCCTCCAGGCTGTAAAAATGTGAGTAACCACTAGCTAGCAGCTGAGAATTAGGGATTTTATGTCTTTGCTGCCATCTAGTGTTCATCCAGATTTTTCAGCCTAGATATGGTATGCCTGTGCTCCTCAGAACCCTGTAAATCAGTGGGTAACTTTGCATGTTCCCAAGCTTTATCACACTAGAAGCTATCTCATAACATGAATAGACACATAGTTCCTGAGATTTAATACTATCTTGGGCAAAGGAGCCTGTTTTATACTAAATCAGATTATTTGTTATTCTTATATTGCCTATTCTGATTGGCAATCACTGATCTCTCATCTCCAGATCACTTGCTACCTTAAGTGGAGGTACTGTCAGGCCCAGCCTAAGGATGACACAGATTCAGTCAAGTCCATTTCTTTCTTTCTTTATATCTATTTGACAAAATCTCACTAGACTAAAGCTATAGCTTTCTAACCTAATAGATATGTCCTGGGAGATTCTAGAATATGGCCACCTTGAACCTTTTTCTCTCTCTATCATCCAGTTCAGGACTATGCAGTCTCTTGTTTAGGGCGCTTTTCTAGAATGCGCTGTCTCATCCCTGAGAAACCACAGAGGTATTGTCAACATTTCCCCAAACTTCCAATTGCACATTCCATCACAGGTGCTACGGATTAGACATGAGATCTTTGTATTTTGCACATGCAAAACCTGTGCTATGTTGTTGAGCTATGGTTCTGTCACAAGACAATACTTATCCTGACCTTTTATACTATGACTAAAGCTGTTGGACCCACAGCTATAGTAGATGCCTGATGAGTTGGAGTAAGCTGCCTGATTCATTAATTTAAAAATTATCCTACTTTTTTTTTTAAACAACCATGGAAATCCAACACATAACAGTGTTTGTGACACATGAGAATGAAATACCATAATTATAATCTTATTCTGAGTCACATAGGTTTTCAATTATAGTTAGGAAGAAAATAATCAACTGAAGATGGGATGATCAATAAAGGAGGAGGAGGAGACTTGGAAAAAGTGTGATGTATTAAATCTTACCAATACTATAAAAATCTTGGGTGCTGGAAAGAATAAGGTTAGCATTTACCGTATTTTTCGCACTATAAGACACAATTTTTCCCACCAAAAAAGTGGGTGGAAATGTCTGTGCGTCTTATAGCGCGAATATTGCAGCGGGGGGGGGTTGGTGTAGCGGCGATGAACACCTGTCATTGCCACACCCACCTGTCTCCGCTGCTGCTATTCACTGCCACCAGGGAACGCTGGAGCAGCTGATCAGCAGTTGGATTGGCCTCCCGGAATATCGTCGATCAGCTGTTCTAGGCGGTGGGGATTTCCACTGCCACCAATCGCTGCCAATCACCGCCACCATTCCCCACCACTGCCAATTGCTGCCAATCGCCACCGCCATTTGCAGCAGCTCAGCTCAGTTGACCAGTGGTGGGTGCAACAGAGCAGAGCCCTGATGAGCCACATGCTAGGGCTGTGATAACATGCTGAAGCTGACCAGGCTGTTTGCTGTTTGCTGCAAGGACGCTAGCCAGATGAATACTGGATGGATGCTGGGAGGCAGAGGCAGATTTTTTTTTCTTGTTTTCCTCCTCTAAAGCTAATATGCATCTTATGGTCCGGTGTGTCTTATAGTGCAAAAAATACGGTACTTACTTTAACTAAATGGCCCATGAGTCCCTATGATGAACTTTGCTAATGGACAAGCTAAGTCCGTTACCAACACTGTTGATTTCAGGGGATAGACCTAATGGGGTTCAAATCATTGGGATGGATCGAGGAAGAGAGATCTCTATCCCATCTGTGTTGTGAAAAGAATCTATGGCCATGGCAATTCCCTCCCGCTTAAACTCCCACTATCAGTATGAGATTAAATGAGATTAATCTTGGGTTCAAGGCAATTCCACCTAATTTTATGACTGGCTTAGATATGAAGCAAGGTTTTTGTTTATCATATCAATGTTATTGCTATAATTAAGGATACACATTTTGAATTCAGACTGATTCACTCTCAAAAAAGAGTATCTTTATTACCCTAATTCTAGAAATATTGTGGGATTGCAATTGTGCTATTTCAAGCTCAGAAAAGATCCGGAATAGTTCAAACAATCTATTTTAAATTTAAAATGTTTCTGCACATTTTTTGCATATCCTTAGTTAGAATATTCATTTTTTTATTGCCACCCTGAGTCCATTCCAAGTGTTTTTAAACCTTGCCTTCCCATTAAGGGAAGGTACCAGCTCATTGCAAAGATGGGCTCATTGCAAAGATTAAGGTTCTAGCTCGTTGCAAGGATTGGCATGCAAGTTGTAGCCCCACTGTTCCGTCCCAGGGTATTGGTAAAAGATCTACTACACTTTTCTTTGCACCAGCCAGTGTGGTGCACTGGAGAAACAGATAACTATGGGTTGCCTAATGACTAGTCCTTGTTCTAAGCCACAGGTGTCAAACTCGCGGCATCACATTACCATCACGTGACATTTCGCAATGTTTTTCCCATTTGTGGAGCTAGGGTGAGCGTAGCCTGTGTGTGATGCATCCAGCCCACAGGCCGCCAGTTTGACACTCTGTTCTAAGCTATGCCAAATCTATATCAGCTGCAGTCCATTCAACATTGTTGCAACTGTTAAGCAATCCTGTGGTTTCTGATTCACTTTTGCTCTCTAATAGGTGCTGTGCATTCAATCACTTTAGAAAATATCTTTAAAAATAAATCATGATTACCACCAATACTCCATTTGTAATGATGTTTTCAGGATGATCTGGGCTACAAAACAAAATCAAAGAACATAGAGTTATAATCTGTTTGTTTGTTTTATAATTCTCTATGGAAAAACAAAGTCCAGTTGCTTTTTGAAAAAGTACCTTTGGGATAACCATGACCTGGATGACTGAAAATCTCCATAGACATAAATTCTCTAGGGCTCATTTAGATACAAGTTCCTTTAGGAGTTGGTTTCCTCTGGGTCCCATCAGCTAAACAATGCCGGCTGGCGGGCCCACGGGAGAGGGCCTTCTCTGTGGCTGCCCCAGCTCTCTGGAACCAGTTACCTCCTGAGGTCCAGACCATCCCCACCCTATTGGCCTTCTGAAAAGCAGTGAAGACCTGGCTTTTCCGGCAGGCCTGGGGCCGTTGATCTCGCTCTTGTGATCCGGTGAGATCTGGCCATGAATGGTGTGAATGAGTTTTAATGTTTTTAATGTTTTTAATTTTTAAATGTTTTTTATAATGATTTTAAATGTATTGTGAGCCGCCTTGAGTCTTCGGAGAGGGGCGGCATACAAATTGAATTAATAAATTAATTAATAAATGTATATATTTTTTTACTCCATACTTAATCATCATTTGCAATCCCTTTTGACAAATGAGAAACTGAAATGGAAACATAGGGAATTTTATTATATATTAGATTCTATTGGTTTGGATATTTTTGATTGTTAAGTTACTGTATTACTGTGAACCATCACTTACAACATAATGGCACAACTATCCATTATTTGAGGCTATACAGCTGCTAAAACTCTAAATGTTAAACTATAAACATTAGTGGTGGCTCATCTAATTAACCCACAATCCTCGACACCCCAAGTACTTACTAAGGAGTACCTTTTAGGGAATTACTTTAACTATTTAGTACAGTAGAAAGGCAATGGATAAGTCAAACAAATTAAAAAGCCCAGCATGGGAGCAGTCTTCTCTGCCCTGACTTCCTGAGCTCATCAAAAGGTAAGTAAGTGAATGGTGATGGGTGGAGTGGGGAGGAGTGCATGAAACCCAGTATGTTAGCAAAGCAGGCCCAGTACCTCTGAGGACCTGGCCAGGCAGGATGGGAGGGAAATAGGTGAGTGGGTGGGTGTGCTGCAATATCTCTATGATTGGTTGTAAGGGCAAATGACCATGGGAGCATTGCAAAGTTTGTAACTTTGAAACAGATTCCTATTTACCGTGTTTCCCCAAAAATAAGACCCTGTCTTATATTTTTTTGAACCCCGAAATAAGCGCTTGGCCTTATTTTTGGGGAGGTCTTATTATTTTAGGGCACGTGGAGCAAGATGGGGCTCCTCTTGCCATCTTACCTGATTTCCAGCTCTGTGTTTAAATATTTTCAGGGAGGGCTTATTTTCAGGGAGAGGCTTATTTTAGGGGAAACAGGGTAGCTTTTGGGGTGTGCATTGTAACTTCAAACATTCATTAAATTGTAACTTCAAACATTTCATCAAGGATTACCTGCATTATTATTATTTTTTTATTTAAAATATTTTCATTCATGAGCCTCTGAAATAGGTTGGACTAAGAGAGAGTGACTGGCCCCAAATCATACAGTAAGCTTCATTACATTTTTTGTGCTAAAAAAAAAAAAAGAAGAAGACCTAAGTGCCATTATCGACAGTCAAGCCTCCTGACTCTTAAGAAACTGCATCAAAAGAACCACTTTTGAATAAGGATTGGGCAGAGGTGGGTTTTTTTCCACTATTCTTGCTGGAAGTCTGTTATGGAAACGCTTACAGTTTCCAGCTCTCCGAGGTCATTGTTTTTGCATAACATGTATTCAAAGATGCATAATCCATACTATTTTGTTTTTACTGAATTTATTTATATAATGCAATTTTACTTGCATGAATAATCAAGGTGGCTTACAAAAATGCAATAAAAAAATAACATTAGCCAACTATTGAAAACTGATTTCACATTCAGATGTACTTGTAAATATATACAGGGTGAGTTTCATTGTTTTCAAAACTAGTCTTCTGCTTGAGATTCCCAGACTAAAGAGACATAAGCATCCAGCAAAATGCATAATAAAAATATATGTGCATTATTTCATTTGAATTGTATGAACTTGCCCTCCTACTCTGACAAGTTTTTCACTTTCAATACAACATGGCCTAAATTCCTGGGCTGCAGCCTGGTAACATTCAGAACTGGGCCGTACAAGTGGTGGGTGAACACACTTCAGTGGTGGGTTGTCCCCGGTTCGCACCTGTTCTATAGAACCGGTAGTAAAACTGGCGGGAGGCTCCACCCACTGATCCCAACATCATCAAAATGTTTCTGCGCATGTGCTCCCACTGCGAACTGTTAGTAAAGGTAAGTAGAACCCATCCCTGGCGCACTTGTGTGCGAAGCTCCATTGGGTGAGTGGCAGGCCCGGGCACCCGCCACTTGAAGAAATGAAGATGTGCATGGAAGCGTGCAAGCTCACTGCCTGCAAAGAACCATCCCTGCTCCCCCACCCCACTATTGCCGCTGCCGGCCCACAAAGATGGAAAGTTTGGGGACCATAGGCCTAAAGCCACTCTTAACAATTCCTCCTCTTTTTGTTTAAACAGGCTTCTGTTTATGTTCTCTAAGCTTGTTTGCGTGCAGTCATTTCATTACCCAACTAGGTAACATCAACAATGTGAAGTTCCAGTTTCTTATTTAGTGAAGTAAGTAAGAAACAGAACTTCTGATTATCCAATAGCACTAAGTAGTATTGACTGTTTGGTTTGGACTGCTTTTGTCATATACAATATACAATAAGTCGCTCATAATAACTTACATGATGGATGCCACTATAGAATGGTAAAAATCTCAGTTATCTTTAATAATTAAAACTAAAAAACCCAATTTAGTCCAGTAAATTAAACTTGCTATTCTGGTCAGTTTTAAGCGCTCTTTAAAAAAAAAAAAAGGCAACATTTCATACCAATTGCAACAAGCAATTTTAAAAACTATTAAGCCATTGCAGTATGTCAGACACCACAGAATGGGCTCTGAAGTAGTCCCATGCAAATATGCCACACAAATAGTGAAATTTAAGTAGTATAGACTGAAAATAATGCTTCTCTTCTACTGAGCTGGGCATACCTTTAGTTTGTGAGATCTATTTTACTGGGGCTTGTTAACTGGAAGGTTAGCAGTTTGAGACCCAAGCACCTTGTTATGGGATCAGTTCCCATTTTTGTCCCACCTCCTGCCAACCTAGCAGTTCAAAAGCATGCAAATGCAAGTAGATATATAGCTATCACTTCAGTGGGAAGGTAACAGTGTTGGCCATATGACCAGAAGCGTCTTTGGAGAACGCCGTCTCCCTCACCTAAAAAACAGAGATGAGCACTGCCCCCTAGATTCTGACACAACTGGACAGGGGAAACCTTTACCTTTTATTTTACCTTTGATCATATTTTTCCTATATTAGAGACAGATTTGTGTTAAAAATAGTAGCGAAGGAAGATACCAATTTGGAATGTCTCTGAACTAATGCTCTTTCCCTAAGGACCTGATACCAACAACTGGGCTTAAATACAAGTCAATCCCTATCTGAGTGGTAGCCACTATTGTTAGAAATATTACATAAAAATCTGAATGTGTATCATTACCGATTTCTTCCCAATCATTCTTTCTGACTCCTCACAAATAAAATGTTGGGAAACAAAAAAGAAAAGTTCTAAACAACCCTGCTCCTTGCTTCTACTTGTAGTAGGACTTTGTTTGTATTGGGGAACCTTCAAAAGCCCAACATGATCTAGTGTTTCATATGTGGAATAAGATAGTTTTACAAATTACAAAAATCTTTTATATTGTTCTACTATTACTCTGCCTGAAATATTGTACTGGTGCCCATGTTTTCTTTAACCTGTAACCTATTGTTTGATAATCCTACAAGATGATGATCTCACTCAAAGGCTTCTTTAAAATGTTTTTATTTATTTCAAAGTCTAGGTTATTTTCAAAAGTTATATTTCAAAGTCTAGGTTATTTTCCTTGGAAACAAATAGTATAAGTGGCAGTATCTGCCCACTGGTATCTGAAGAATTATAGATTACATCTTGCTTTATGTCTACTTTTCAATGTTAACAGGTACAAGATGGATCAGCTTTTGATTCATAGGATGACAGAGTTGGAAAATATCCACAAGGTCATCAGATCCAAGATTCTGCATACTTTAGGATTCACTGCATCATCCCCAATAGATACTTTTGTTCCTCTTCTTGTTTACAACTCTTTGTTTTCCAATGAACATCATTGTGCCAGAAATGTATGTCAGTAACTACTTTGAGTTTTTGTAAGTTTGTGTTTGCATCATTATCAGTAATAATAAGCATGTTGTCTTTGTTCAACATCTTTTTCAATTGTTCTCAAATTTTCAAAGCAATCATACTTTCCTTTGCATTATACCATTGGGAATTGAAGCTTAATGGTTAGAGTTGCTGATGAGCAATTTGGTTTTCCTTCAAATAGTCTTGAGTAATTTGTTCTTCCTGTGATCCAAGATATTTTCAGTAATTTTCCCAAGCAATCAGTCAAAGGCATCAATTGGTCAGGCTTTCTGATTGTCAGCTTTCATAGAGGTAGCTTGCAGCTGAGAAGACCAGTGTACCTTCAGTGTTCCTTCACTGACAGTATGATGTGTGTTGTATCTCTATATGTTAATACTACACGGTATATAATGTACCTCTGTCTACCAATATTTTATCTAGAATTGTCATAGTTTTTCTTCCAAGAACAGACATCTCTTTATTTCATTACTACACTCACTATACCTATGAATTCTAGGAAGATAAAAATCTATTACTATTACAAATTCTTCTCTGCCTATTTGTACTGAGTAAGTGTTGCCTATTGACATAACTTTGCTTTGTTTTAAATTTGGATCAATACAATGCTCAATGTAACATGTACAGTGGGCCATTGTTCTATATGGTATTGATTGGATTTCTTATTCCAGTTTGCTCCAATCCATCTATTTTGTGCTATAACATTAATTTGTTTTTGTCAGTATTTTGTTGTCATATGAAATGGACATTTTTTTTTAAAAAAAAAATCCTTATTATAATTTCATCATCATCAAAATTAAATCATCAAAAATTAAAAGCCTGTTTAAATATGTGTGTTTTATGGCTTTTAATAAGTAACAAAGACATTAATCTTCTCAATCTAGCAGGTACTACAATCCAGAGAATCTAGAGAAGGCTTCATTTTGATCCACTGTAAAATGAAATTATAGAAACTGTGCACCAACTGCCTCATGTGATCTTAATATGAGACTGGTGTTTTCTATTTTTTGTTCTGGCATATGTAGCATTCCCTCCTCTAATTTTTCACCACAATAATCCTAATTCAGGTTTGAGCTACATGGAGTCCTTGGTGATCTCTGAGCTTGGTTGTAGGTATTTCATTCCCTGACTAGGTAATGTGATCACTGCACATGTTAGCTAGTCAGGTAATTAAATGTGTGCAAGAAACAACCAAGCTCAGAGACCACCAAAGCTTCCACAACCTTAATTCTCTGTCCAGTAGGCTAGGCTGAGTGTGACTAACCAAAGTCACTCAGTGAGTTTTTACATAGTAGAGCCTGGAGCAGTGGTGAAATGTAAAATTTGTTACTACTGGTTCTGTGAGCATGGCTTAGGGGTGGTGGGGGTAATATGACTGAGTCAGCGTGGCCAACTTTTTTTCTTTTTTTACTTTTAAAACCATTTTTTCTACAACCCTTTCGGCTGAAGAGGTTGTGAAAAAAGTGCTTTTAAAGCCTCTGACAATCCCAGCTGATTTGCCTGATCGGCAGAGGCTTTCTTTTTTTTTTAAAGCTTCTGACGATCCTAGCTGACTTGCCTGATCGGCAGAGGCTTTTTTTCCTTTTAAAAACATTTTTTCTATAACCTCTTCGGTCGAAGAGGTTGTAGAAAAAATGCTTTTAAAAGCCTCTGATGTTCCCAGCTGAGCCGCGCGATCATCAGAGGCTTTTTTTTTAACTTTTAAAAGCATTTTTTCGGCCAAAGAGGTTGTAGAAAAAAATGCTTTTACATTTTTTTTAAAAAAAGCCTCTGATGATTGTGCGACTCAGCTGGGCAATCGGGGGGGGCAGGGATTTTTGCTACCTGTTCTCCGAACCACCTGCCTCCATCGCTACCGGATCAGGTGATCCAGTCCGAACCAGGAGCATTTCACCCCTGGGCTGGAGTGGAAATTGCATTTCACCACTCCCAATTTACCACCTTAATCATACTACAACAAAGATAATTACTTGCATTCCTAAAAACATTTTCAAATATTCTGAAGTAAACACTTACATTATGAAAATGAAGTGTACAAATAATACATCTGACACACATCTTCAGATTAGGACCATGAAAATAACAGCATGAAAACATGGGACAATAGTGTAATTAATAAATGTTAAAAAATTGTAAGTGCTAAATCAAAATGTAAAAAAGACCAAGTGCGTTTATTTAATAAAAACAAAACAATGTACAATATATTTTATGTTCTTTTTTATCAGCTTTTAATATATATTAATTTCTCTACACATTTTATTTACAATTTTGTTTAGCTGTCTTCTTTACTGCAGTTTTCTTGATGATGTCTAGGAATACAACTTCAAATCTGTTGGAAAACAAGAAAGACATATAATTATATTGCTATTCACATCAGAGGATCGGAGGTATCTTGGGTTTGTTCAATATATCCAGTTTCTAGAAAGTCATGCCCCAAAATATTTCCACTTTCACCTGCATTTCATAACATGGTAATTGCAGACCTAGTAGAAATTGTATCAGTCAATATTAATAGGAGGGAAGAGGCCACAGCCTCTACAGTGTGGGGTACCTCATGGCTTGGTTCTCTCTCCTCTCCTATTTAATAGCCATACAAAGCTGCTGGGTGAGGTGATCTGACAGTTTAGGGTAATGCAATATTCAAATGATACCTTGCTATACCATTGGCTTGGGACCAGGTTACCTAAGGGTTCTTCCCAATAACTTCTATCTGTCGAATTTAGTCTAGTAGATTGGGGATGCTGCAGGTCCTGTCAACCAAGGAATATTAGCTTGCAGGACCAGGAGGCATACCTTCTCAGCATATTGCTCCCAAGAATCTAGATCCTCATTTTACCAACTTCAGAAAGATAGAAGGAGGCTAAGTCAACTTTGAGCCCCATCAGGATTGAATTCCAGGCTGTGGGCAGAGTTAGCCTGCAATACTGCATACTAACCACTGAGCCACCAGGATGCCTAATAATTATTATAATTCTTGATTGCCTCTATATATTATTTGTAAGTGTTTTTGTGTTTTATGGTTTTAATTGTAGTGATATTGTTCACCACCCAGTCAGTTGGATTGAGATGGGCAGCAGCTATAGAAATTAAATAAATGAATAAATCATAAGGTAAAAAGTGCTATTAAATGATGTCAGCAGGGCACCTTACTATTTAGATATGCCTTAAACAGTAGTTTTACATTCAAGCAATATAATGTACCATTGTGTTTTCCAGGATCCAAAAGAAGGCCTTTAATCTCAGCTCCTTTAATCTTTTAAAATCCAGGAGGTTTAGGAATATCAATACTGCGCAACCAACTGATCCAGCGAGAACCTATTGCAAGAATGCCATCACGTGGAGTCTCACGATTTCTAACAGCGCTAACAACAGGTCTGTTACGTGGTCTTTGAATCCTATGAAAATATAAGGCGCATTAAGTATTGTTATTCATGAAACTCAAAAATATGTGAAAACAAAAACGCACTAGAGAAGAATCAAAATAGAAATGAAACTTACCTTTTCACTCATTGCCTGGCTCCATACATGGAGCCTCTTGATTCATCTATGGATGTCTATCCTGAGAATTGCTGCTCCATGTGGTTAGAACCAGTCCATTGGGTTGAGTGATATTGTCACATTCATATTTACCAAGTTCAAAACATGAGTTCCCCAACTGTTAATACTCAGTTTACACATTATGATTCTAACTCAGAAAGCTTCCAAATACATACAGAATAAGAAGTACTCACTGGAGATATGAAATATGCTGGAAAATCAAACACCGAAGAATTTTTCATGTTGCCGTGTTTTTTATGTGCTTTGTGATTGGTAATTTCCTAGCATCCCTTTTGATTTCTTAAGGTTTCCTTTAAGACAATCTTGATTCCTGGTGTTTATGTATGTAAACATAATATGTAGACATAGTCATCTTGTTTCCTTGACAACAATGTGGAAGTGATTTTCCATTGCTTTCTTTTGGGATCCCAAGGGTGCTTTTTCAAGAGATAATTGGTTTTTCTTTAAAGACATTTCGCTTCTCATCCAAGAAGCTTCTTCAGCTCTGTTTTTTAAAAATGTCTATGGAGATCATCCAAGTCATGGTTGTCCCAAAGGTGCTCTTTTCAAGAGGCAACTGGACTTTCTGGTTTTTTCTTTGAAGATGTTTCGTTTCTTATCCAAGAAGCTTCTTCAGTTCTGTTTTTTTTTTAAATGTCTATGGAGATTCTCAGTCATCCAAGTCATGGTTGTTCCAAAGGTGCTCTTTTCAAGAGGCAACTGGACTTTCTGGTTTTTTCTTTGGAGATGTTTCGCTTCTTATCCAAGAAGCTTCTTCAGTTCTTTTGGGATGTTTTTTTTTCCCTTTTGGGATTTCTTTTCAACTTCCAGATTTGCTTGGTCTTCAACCCTGGAATTTCCTGGTGGTTTCTCATCCAAACATTAATCAAGTCCAACCCAACTTAACTTTTTGAAGATGCCCCAAGATCAGATAGTTCTTCTGACTTCTTACTCTTGCCATTGCATTGTTCCAAGTTTATGAAGGAATAATCATTGCTTCCATTGCCATTGCCATTGCCATGAGATAAGATTTGATTGAAAGGAAATAGTATGATTTGGAGCCACTGCTATGGAAATGCGGAGGAGCTTTAGGAATAGCATGTGAATATAGCATATGATACTTGGCCAATAACTCTTTTAGTGATGTGATCAGCAATACAACAATTTTCAAATTTGAAATATGACTTAGAGAAACAAGAACTGTTTTCTGGTTTCCTTCTTATTTTCAGATGTGAAAAATAACTTCATCTACTGAATCAAAACTGAATTGAGATGAGTTCAAGCGATCACTGAATTCATTCATAGACCATGTCAGTACTTACTAGCAAAGAGGTTGCCCACTGAAAGAAAGGAGTACAACTACTATATTGCCTTTGAGGACACTTCCTCTTTATCCTCTGACCCTGCCATCTCTCCCCTGTTCCCTTGCCCAGCAATCAAACCAATTAATTACCCATTTGTTCATTGGTTAAACAATGCATGCAAGCCATTTTTGATTTTGGTTTTCTTTTTTAACTGAAGTTCTGCAAATCCAGAATTTTGCACAAAACAAAAGCATGAAATGGATGTGTCATATGGAAGCTCTGCATAATCACCTAATTAATTGCATAATTAACTATGCATTGCATTTCTAAAAGTTTATTTGGATACAGCCTTTGAAACCATGTAATTGTTTTTCAGTCCATGCATCAGCTGACTTTTGTTCTCTGCTCCTTGCTGCCCAATTACCTGTACATTATGATACCTATAATCTCTGCACATTCATTTGGCACAAGCAGCTGACTTGGGTTTCCTTGGTCATAATTTTCATGGTACACAACTTCCATTCTACTCTGATTTTTAAATATATTTCTACAGTCAGTTTCCTTTCTGTTTTCCCTTGATCAGTTTTGTTGTCTATCTCTGCCTGAGAAGTCTGTTTGCCTGTGCATTTCCTGACTGAAGCACCATGAAGTCAAGAGGTTGTTTCTCTATGTAGTATGACTTCAGCTGCCAGCTGTTATGGCATGCCTTTGGAGTGACTGACAGGATAATTTATTAGACTGCAGAAATGTCTCTATCCTATATAGAGAATGATGACCCTATGCATACCAATTATTTTTCTAGTAATATGATATAATTATTATATTATAATAGCACCCTACAGCTCTAAGGGATATACTACAGCTTTAAAGGTTGTACTCACATGCTTTGCAACTTAAATTCAACATCCAGCTCTTCTTCCGTCTATAAAAAAATATAGAAAAAAGAATGATTCTCAATGAAAAACAATTTTCCTTTTCCAAATAATATTAATTTATTGTAATGGCATTGTGGAAAGCTATTGTATTTTGAAGAGTGTAGTGATATTTTTTTATTTTCCTTCATATTAAGAAGATTCTAGAAGTGTAGTTTTCATTCTGACTGATTGCTTTGCTTTTCACTCCTGCTTGGTAAAGAAAAGGGTGGAATTTTCACACAGTGATAGGACCTCAAGATTATTTAGGTTGGCACTGGTGTATCTGTGCATAGTTCCCAGGCTCTTGTTTACATTCCAGAGTTCTTAAGTTTGCATGAGAAACGGTTGCACCATCAGGCCAAAGTCAGGTCTGGCAATCTTGGCACTATGCAAACAAACTCATGACGTTTGGGTATCAGGTTTCAATAAAATCCTAGTATTGCCCTTTGAACTGTGAGCTTTGACACAGAATTAGCCTTAGGCTCTCTGTGACTTGGCCAATTCGGAGTCTCTCTACTGTTGTGTCATTGGGGTCCCAAAAGCTAAAGGGAGGTTTATCATCATCATGCTTTTGTGTTTCTGTTTAAATCTGTCTGCTAAAGTTGAAGATAAAAGTTTAAAATCTCCTTATTTACTGCTATGTTTATCGTCTTTGGTTTGTCAAAGAACCAATTGTCTGGCACTTGGCAACACACTTATTGTCACATTTTGCTAATCCTCTCACCTCCCATGTATATAAAAATGGGTGATATGGTGCCAAGGATTTGTATTTCTTCCTCTTTTTCCTTCATTATCACTATATTAGCATTTTAAGTCTTTAAAATTATAGTTTTCTATTTTGATATATTTGCCAGCACCATTTGGCTGTAATAAGACTTTTTCCTATATATTGTGCAGGTCAGAAGGAGAGTTGAGAAGATATCTTCAGGCCTTTTGCATCCTGGACACAAACTGTTTCAGCTGTCCCCTTGGGATGGCACTATAGGGTATTGCATGCCAAGACATCTAGACGCAGGAACAGTTTCTTTCCCTCATCAATTTACTGAATACCTCATTCTCACAGTTCTATCTATCTAGACACACATCAGAGTGCAGCTGTAATATTATTATATATTACTTTTACTGTCTTCTGTACTTCTTCCTTTTATTGGTATTATTATTATTATGTCTGTTGCCTTGCAAGTACACTAAGTGCTAAGTGCAAATACACTAAGAGACAAATTCCTTGTGTTTCTAATCCAGGGGTGGAATCCAGCAGGTTCTGACAGGTTCTGGAGAACCGGTAGCGGAAATTTTGAGCAGTTCAGAGAACCAGAAAATACCACTGCTGGCTGGCTCCAGAGCGGGGTGGGAATAGAGATTTTGCAATATCCTTCCCCTGCCATTCCCACCAAGCCACGCCCATCAAGCCACACCATACCCACCAAGCCACGCCCACAGAACAGGTAGTAAAAAAATTGGATTTTACCACTGGTCTAATCACACTTGGCTAAATAAAGTATTCAATTCAATTCAATTTCTAAAAAACCCAAATATAATTTTACCAGTTCCTTGTGTATGAATTATACAGTGGTTTATCTGAGTTATCATATTGTTTGATTGAATAAATTGCAGTTAAACCATGTTTGGTAAACTGTGGCTTACTTCATTATCTGAAAATACTTCAATTTCAATCAAATCATGTTTAATCTTAATCTTTTAGGTTAGGAAGGAATAATTTGGCTAAGTTTAGCAACAAAATCTGCAATTATGTTTGTTCTTAGAACACAAACAATGGAAGAGATATTTTTCTCAGAATTTCTACACAACATTGATGAAATGTTTGTTCATTGGATTCCTACAGTACATGCATACTTAAGAAGCTGTTTATAGATTCAGATAATTTGAATACAAACATAGAAGGGATTTTAACAGTGTAAAGTTCAGTTATACAGCAGTAAAGCCAAAGATGTACAGGTAGTTCTTAGCTCACAACTACAATTGAGCCTAAAATTTCTGTTGTTAAGTGAAACATTTGCTAAGTGAGTTTTGCCCCATTTTATGACTTTTCTAGCCACAGTTGTTAAGTGAATCACTGCAGTTGATAAATTAGTAATCTGGTTAAGTGAATCTGGCTTCCCCATTGACCTTGCTCGTCAGAAGGTCTCAAAAGGTGATCACATGACTCTAGGACACAGCAAAGGTCATAAATATGAACCAGTTGCCAAGCATCTGAATTTTGATCATGTAATCATGGGGATGCTGCAAAGGTCATAACTATGAAAAATGGTCATAAGTCACATTTTTCAGTGATATTGTAACATTGAACGGTCACTAAATAAACTGTTCTAAATTGAGGGCTATCTGTATTTGTTTCTTTTTATATTTTAGCACCATTTCCCCACTTACTTCAGGATTTAGTTTGAAGGTCATACGAGTAATTTGTCCTGTACGGAGTTTTCCAACATCAAAGAGAACTGTGTAAAGATGATCGTCTTTGGTATATGTATCTTCATCACAGATTTTCAAGTGCAGAGTGTTCTAATGATAATATAATATTATTTAATACAATTTTACTAAGAAATGAACTATTATACTGTATGTTGAAGCCTATAGAATGAGTTCTAAGAAATCCCAAAAAAGAGAGATACAGATTAAAATCTGCATTATACCCCTGATTGAGGTACACACATTTATTAGTCACATTTATTTATTAGTCACATTTCTATGCCGCCCAACTCCCTAGAGACTCTGGGTGGTTTACAGCAAAAAAACAATACGAACAATATCCCGTAAAAATTTTTTAATAAAAACATTAAAAACCCATACACTCCATTCCATGGCCAGGTCTCGCAAGATCGCCATAGCGGGATCAACGGCCCCAGGCCTGCTGGAAAAGCCAAGTTTTCACCGCTTTCCGGAAGGCCAATAGGGTGGGAGCGGTCCGGACCTCAGGAGGTAATTGGTTCCAGAGAGCCGGGGCAGCTACAGAGAAGGCCCTCTCCCGTGGGCCCACCAACCGACATTGTTTAGCTGATGGGACCCAGAGGAAACCAACTCTGTGGGATCTTACCGGTCGATGGGAGCTATGCGGTAGAAGGTGGTCTTGAAGATAGCCTGGCCCTGAGCCATGTAGGGCTTTAAAGGTAATAACCAACACCTTGAATTGCATCTGGAGACCGATAGGGAGCCAGTGAGGCTCGGGGAGGATTGGTGTAATGTGGGTGTATTTAGGTGCACCCACAATAGCTCGCATGGCTGCATTCTGGACCAACTGTAGTCTCCGAACACTTTTCAAGGATAGCCCCATGTAGAGCGTGTTGCAATAATCCAACCATGAGGTGACAAGGGCATGAGTGACTGTGAGGCGAGCTTCCTGATCTAAGTAGGGTCGCAATTGGTGCACCAGGCAAACCTGTGCAAAGGCCCCCCTAGCCACAGCTGTCAGATATTGTTCCAATCTTAGTTGTGAGTCTAAAAGGACACCCAGATTGAGAGCCCGTTTTGAGGGGGACAGTTTCTCCCTCCTCCCCCAGGACCAAGGATGGACAATCAACACAGTCTTTAGGAGGCAATACCCACAGCCATTCAGTCTTGTCTGGGTTAAGTCTGTTTATATTTATTATATTTTAAAATATATAAAATATCTTTGAAGAAAATATATTACTCATCCTTAAAATAAATCTATAGATAGACAAATTGTGCCTCTCCAGATGTTCAATTGCAACTTCCATCTACTATTGTCCATACTGAGCAAAGTTGATGAGAATTGGAGCTCAATAACATCTGGCATCTTATCCCTAAGTAGTTCTGGTTCTAGTTATAATCAGCAAAATTTTGTCTAGATTTCTGATACATTCTCTCACCCTTACATGACAAAATCCTTTGTTCTGACACCTTGACACTAAATTCTATAAATACTAAAGCAATCACACTTCGATGATAAAAACCCAAAGGCAGTGATACTAGAATTTGAATTAACATAATTTTAAAGTCAAAGACACAACATGTTTTTTTCTAATTCAGCCTAAAATATTTTTCTAATCCATCAACCAAATAGTCCTCAAACCTGCTACTTGCAAGAATTTCTTTTATATTCATTAATAACCAATGTTTAAAAACATGCAACGGCATTACAACCTCACCATCAATTTTTGTCTTATATATCAAAAACATTAAATGTGTTTAATGTACAAGACAAAAATGTTACAATCAGCCTAAATATCAAACCAGCTGTTAATAATATCTATTATTTACTGAAATTTTTGATCAGGCCCTGGACAGAAAACAAATACTGATTCTCTACAGTCATAAGATAATGTTTCAGTTCATTCATCTGATGTTACAAGAATTATACATGCTAAGTACCAGCATATATAATAACAAGCAATATATATTCTTTGACATATATATCATCATGTTGCCCATACAGGTTTTTTTACCACCTCAAAAATAATGTTGTTGACTCATTTATCTGCCTTAAAAATCAGTACATCATAAGGAGTGAGGGAGGGAGATGTGTGGTTTCTAAATTTGATATATAAAAAAATTAAAATGAGTCTACCCCGTGGTCTATACAAAGAACAGTGTAGGACTGCGAGGACCTTAATCTACAGTAGCTATGAACTCACTATCCTAAGAATATTCACTTGTGATCTTTGCTAGCCTCTTGGAAGTAATGATGATGAAGATTTATTTATTTATTCAATTTCTATGACTGGCCAACTCAACCAAATGACTCAAGGCAATGATGAGGATGGTGATAGTTTTATTATTATTTTCCAGACATTTGGAATGGTGCATTTATGCTGCTTTATCCAGTTGTATTATCTGAATTTAATTTTATAAATCATCTTATTAAGAGTGTAACTGAGATGGAGCTAGACATTGGAAGGAGAAGATCTCCTTTAAGTCAAGCTCAACTCAAGGGATTTTATGAATAATGCAGAATTGATTTTCCTCTGCCTTCTTTGGAGATGATTGTTTGACTTCCTATTTCAACATCCAACACAAACTTCCCTGAAGGCCTCCTCTATTCAAATCCTAACCAGGGCTTACCCTATCATTCCAGGTGAAATTACTGCAGAGATCTAGAAATTATAATAATGAGCAAATAAGAATTTCAATTATTTAGCTGAGCATTGCAAAAATGTTTCCCTCTGTATATTAGTGATCAGTCATCCAGGTTAACTGCACGCAAATAAATCTGTACTCCATATTAGTCTCTCTCTGTCGGATGTCTCATGCCTGCTTCAAGTGTAGAACCAATTATTAATTTAATTTATTTATTTTTATCCCACCTGTATCGTATTTTATAAGTAACTCAAGGCAGCAAATATACCTAATACTGTTTCCTCCTATTTTCCTCACAACAACTATCTGTGAGGTGCATTGGGCTGAGAGAGAGTGATTGGCCAAAGTCACCCAGCTGGCTTTCATGCCTAAAATAGGAGTAGAACTCATAGCCTTGTGTTTATTCCTTTTTAAAATAATTTTATTAAAAGTTTTTAAAACAAAGATACAAATTAATACAGAGTAAGGGGGAAAAAAGAAAAAGAAAAAAGAAAGCTAAAAGTGCAAGCAACAAAAAAAGAAAAAGATACAAAGAAGTGGCTTCCGATTTTCTTTATACTAGTTATAAGTACAATTATAAATTTATCACTTTCTCTAAAGTTACATCATGACTCCCTTTTTTCTATAACCTATCCTGTCTAATCATCAAAATCATAAATAATGTTCCTTTTTTTTTTTCTTGTACACAAAAAGTGCCTAAGTCCCTTTCCAACAGTCAAAAACTTACATAGATATTGTTTTTTCTCTGAATAAAGAAGTCAATTTGGCAATCTCAACAAGTTCCATAATGTTCACCATCCATTCCTCTGGTGTAAATATTACCAAATTTGGTACTATGTCATATTAGCTGAGTGTATTCCAAAAGATCTCCAAAGATATTAAAAATCAGGAGTCTGATATTTGTTAGTTTAACATTTGTTAAATAATTGTAGCAATTAAAACTATAAGCAAATAGTAATTATTTATTACTAGTGTTTATTCATAGATCCTCAAATATGCTACATATCAGAAGCTCATAAAAGCTTAAACCTTTTAATAAACTTTGTTAATCAGAAAAAGTGCCATCAGGCTTAGTTTTGTTGCCACCACAGATTTACACAGGTTTTTTTCCTACAAACATACTACACAGTACCTCACCCGCTCTTCCATCGCAATAATCAGTAAGCATTTCATGTTCAGCCATTATATAATTCATGGTAGGATTTGGGAAAGGGATTTCAATAAGGATGTTTTGTTCCTAAAGACTTTTGTATTTCAGCAAATCTTGGGGAGTCTCTCCAAACCCAATGACATTTGTTCATGAATGCTTCCATCTTCATTAGGTAAGTTTTCACACTAGAAAAATTGGTATGAAACCTGTCTGAATGTTCATATTTATGGCAAAAAGAAAAATACATAATCATACCTTTATACGGCTGTCGATCCTATAGGTGAAAGCTTGATTCCACTCAGGATTTTTTGAATTGGGAACAGTTTCTGTCTTAACTACTTCACTTGTAGAAGTTGGTAGTAAAAGAGATACATAGCAATCAGATTCTGTAACTATAGAATAAGAAGGGGAAATTGTGACACCAAAACAATTAGAACATGGATTGGTTTTTTTTGTATAAGAGTCAGTCATAAACTGCAGAAGGGATGAGTGGAAGAAAGAAAATGTTTTCTACAAATGTAGATGAAGTGGGAACAGAAAGTCTGTAGGGTGGTACTCATTAAATGTTTATTGATCTGATTGCAGTAGATCTAGTTTCCATATCAGAGTCATTACAATAGAAGACAACAGTGAGACTAAGTTCTGGTTTCTTCAAGCGTAAGATCAAAACCAGCCCATCGGGCCTGACCACTATAGTGCAGCCCCTGCACTAACTTAGTGTGCAATACCACACTTGGAAGGGTAATTAATCTAGCTCAGCAAATTACAATCTCCTTGCTTGCATCAGCAGTTAAGTTAAAACAAAGGAGTGGTGCGCTTTTCAAATGAATGAAGTCAAGATGAAGTAGTTCAAAACAGTCAAGCCGCTCTGTACACTGCCATAAAATCTCCCTTTGCAAGCCCATCACCACAAATCATTAGAATTAAGTATGTAATTCGAATACTATTGGCTATATTTTGTTTAGCAGTGACAGAGTAACCAGCCTTTTAACCCTGCAAAATGTTTTATTCTCTCCACCCGCTTCACACTTAATTTTAGCAAATACAGTAGTCAAAGCCCAATCAAGACTTATAACAATGATGCAAGGGCGACAATTAAATTTCATTTCAGCATCATTTGTCATATTTGAGAAGGGTGGGATAACTGGGGATGTGCAGTATATTTTTCCAAACTGTTTGAAGCTAAATGTTTGCAGTGTCCTGCATGAGTAACAAATTGCAATCCTCCATATGAAAAGGGGTTGTTTCAAGCATTTTGAAGTGTCTCAGGCTTCAAGAGAGAGAGACCATGATTCCAGATCTCATTTCCAATTTCAAAGCACTCTTTTGAGCTTAAAAATACGACATTTTGCAAAGTTTTGAGCTTGATACAATTTAAAATTAAACTTTTACACACTCTTTAGGATTACTTAGGAACTCAGAGCAACATAGATGGCACCCAAATTTCTGCCTTCCAATTCCTCTGTCTCCTAATATCTGCCACTTGAGATACTTAGACAGCTTTCTCATTCTGCCAAGAACTGTTATGTTGATGTATAACATAGAAAACCATCCTTTCACTTGGAAAAGAAGGACCTTGGAAGGGAAAAGATGAAATCGTAGTTCCGTAATGGCGAATCTATGGCACATGTGCCCAAAGTGGCACGTGAAGCCATGTCACCCAGCATGCACGGCCCTATCTATTTATCTTCTAGGTTTCTGACGCGCATGCAATGATCAGCTATCCTTTGTGTGCATGGCAGTGCCAAAACCCAGTTTGTGCATGCATGCCAGCCAGCCAATTGTCGGGTGCGCATGCACGCCAGAACCCAGAAGTTCAACTTTTTCAGAGCGTGATCCCTTTGGGTGTGCAGCAGTGCTGAAAACTGCCCTGCACATGTGTGCCAGCCAGCTGATTGTCAGGTACACATGCACGCCAGAACCCGGAAGTTCGGCTTTTCCAGAGGGCAATTCCTTCACGTGTGCGGCTGTGCCGAAAACTGGCCTGCGCATGCATGCCAGCCAGTTGATTGTTGGGTACACATGTGTGCCAGAATCCAGAAGTTTGGCATTTCTGGAGTGCAATTCCTTCACGTGCATGGCAGTGCTGAAAACCGGCATGCGCATGCACGCCAAGCAGCTGATCATTGGGCGCGTATGCACGCTAGAACCCAGAACTTCAGCTTTTCCGGAGCGTGGCCCCGACAAGTGCGTGTGCAACATTTCCGCACGACTATTTCTGCACTCGGTGTCCATAAAGTTCGCCATCACTGTCCTAGTTCAAAGCATAATTACATAGACAAATCAATAATGACAGCTCAAACACCAAATAATCTAGTTCTCCAGAGCAGAATATCCAACCTTATCCCTATTGTTTGATTTGCTTCACTTCTTTTTTGATTGTGTGGTTCCCTTCTATACATTCACACATTTTTATATAAAAATCATCTTAAGAATTGTTACTGAAGGACTATATAGATATTATTACAATAAACCCATAATGGCTATAATAAATCATGATTAATTTCTCAGTGCCCAGCAATGGATTAAATTATACAATTGTTCAATATAACCATTTGCAATATTTGAGGAAAGCAGTGGATTTCAGAATATATCTTCTTACTATTTGGGACCTTCCAGAAGGTCCATTTTAAGGGAAGTCACGATGTTAGAGAAATTTGTCCTTCTCCTAAAATTTTGATGTTGTGGGTTGGTCTCTTTTCTCCTGAAAAGGTCAATACATGTGTGCCATGGTTTTTGTCCCTTACCTATCATTCTTCTTTTCCCAATACACCAGTAGCTTTTCTCATGAAACTACTAACCTAGTGATCTTTTCCTTCAGTCAATTCATTCACTTTCACCTGCGGTCAACATAAACTGAGAGATGTTTGATTTGGCTGGCTATATTTTAGTTCTCTAGCCCCCACTTTCTTCCCCCACCTCCCTACACACACACTTTTGTTTTTGAATTTTTCTCCCTTGGGATGTGGGGGGGGGGCGGAACCTCAGCACAGTATAGTGGAACCAGCATCATAATGGACAGGGTCTGGAGAGCTATCAAGCATTCTTATCCCTTTTCACCTTCCAGTGGGCATATAGGCCGTGGTGGGATTCAGCCAGTTCGCACCACTTCGGGAGAACCAGTTGTTAACTTTCTGAGCAATTTGGCAAACTGGTTGTTGGAAGAAATCATTAGGGCAGAGAACCGGTTGTTAAATTACTTGAATCCCATCACTGCATATAGGAGAATGAAAACAAAATGGCCACAAATAGAGAATTTCTAGAGAGACTCTCGTATCTGCATAACACACAGGCTTCTCTCCCCTACTTTCTTGAAGCATGTGATATAAACAGGGCCATGGGTTTCCTCATTGGAAGAGTTGTGGTGGTGCAGTGGTTAAAGTGCAGTATTGCAGGCTACTTCTGCTGACTGCCGGCTGACTGCAATTTTGACAGTTCAAATCTCACCAGGCTCAGAGTTGATTCAGCCTTCCATCCTTCCGAGGTGGGTAAAATGAGGACCCAAATTGTTGGGGTCAATATGCTGATTCTGTAAACCACTTATAGAGGGCTGTAAAGCACTGTAAAGCAGTATATAAGTCTAAGTGCTATTGCTAAGTGCTATAAATATATTGTCTTAAGCCTCTTAAGAGTCTGACATGATTGGGGTGATATGATAGCAGTCTTCCAATATTTGAGAGGCTGTCACAAAGAGGGGAAAACCTATTCTCCAAAGTACCTAAGGGCATGACAAGAAGTCATGGGCCTGGTGGCTCACCAGGCTAAAAGCATTGTGATTAACACCAGCTGTCTGCAATTACTGTAAGTTCGAATCTCACCAGGCTCAAGGTTGACTCAGCCTTCCATCTTTTCTAAGGTAGGTTAAATGAGGACCCAGTTTGTGGGGGCAATAAGCTGATTTTGTATAAATATACAAAAGTATGAAGGCTATTGCTTAACGCATTGTAAGCCGCCCTAAGTCTCTGGAGAAGGGCGGCATATAAATCAAATTTTTTTAGAAAAAGTAACAGATGGAAAGTTATCAAGGAGAGATCCAACCTAGAACTAAGACTAAATTTACTGAAAGTTAGAACAATTAATCAGTGGAATGACTTGCCTCCAGAAGTTGTGGGTGCTCCAACACTGGAGGTTTTTAAGAAGAGATTGGACAGCCATTTGTCCAGAATAGTATAGGCTCTTCTGCTTGGGCAAGAGGTTGGACTAGATGACCTCCAAGGTCCCTTCCGACTCTGTTATTCTGTATTCTGCTGACTCTTCTATCAGTTCAGTTTCTTCAAGTCCAGAACAATAACCAAACATTGGAAGAGAAATTACTCCTTTCCTAAAAACTTCCATTTTTAGTTTGTTTAAAATAAGTAGCCAGTTAGTTTAGCTTGTGCCAAATAACTAACTCTCTGATTATTATATTGTTATTTTATTTGGCATTATATTTGGGATTGTTATAGATCGGGCACCCAAGTTTATTTATTTATTTATTTATATGGCCATCTATATGGCCATCCATTTTGAATCTTGAATCTTCAACAAATGAGTGAACACAGCCTTCAACAGAAGAAAAGAGTTGCTTGTTACAACTATACACTTATTGAACTTTATCCCCAAGGTACTTTTTCAAGAGGCAACTGGACTTTCTTGTTTTTCTTTGAAGACATTTTGCTTCTCAACCCATTTGCACTACTCAGGTGACCCTGAGGACACAGATGAACCTCCAAGTGGCCTCAACAACTCTCTAAAAGAAGGCAAATGACCATCATATAAATCCTTCCATTCCCCACCATCCAGTCAGAGCTGAAGAAGCTTCTAGGATGAGAAGTGAAACGTCTTCAAAGAAAAACAAGAAAGTCCAGTTGCCTCTTGAAAAAACACCTTTGGGACAACCATGACCTGGATGACTGAGAATCTCCATAGATATTGTTGAACATTACGTGGCAGCTAAAAGGACATTATACTATGAATTGTATCTTCTGCTTTCCTCCATAAGATTTAGGTACCCTTGTCAATGTAATTTATGTGTACAAAGAATGATCCGTCTAGTGTTATGGGGGTTTCAGTAACAACAGAGATACTTACGTATGTCTGCCTTCTGTATATTTCTGGCTCTCAGTATTCTAACTGTCAGGAGTCTGTATGGAGTTTCTTCTCTCTGTTAATAAAACAACAACACATAAACGTCAGTGTTTGGGTGATTAGATTTGGAGATATGGAGAACTATGAATGGGACAGAGAAGAAACAGCATGTAAGCTTCAGAGTTAGAGGGGTAAAGGCCCTCCTGAATGCAAACACCCAAAATGTAGCATGTCTCAATAATGTCATAAGCTCAAAGGCATCCATTCCAAAGATCACACTGCAATATGTGGAAGAGTTTCCAATGCAGCTACTTTAAGGAGTTGCTACATCAGCAGGATGCTTTCTTCCTTCAATTCTAAAGCCCTGCACAGTCCAAATGGTCAGTCAAAAAGGGATAAAAGTTAATAGTAACCAGGTTTGGTGTCAGTGTTGGAAGCCATATTAGGCTGGAAGCTTCCATGCTGCCACCTTTTCATGTGTGGGAAAGTAGGAGGGGGGATTTAGTAGAGGGGTTGCCTGTAGACATAATAGCATTCTTCCTGTGGGTCAAGGTCAGGGCGATCCAGCATCTGGAGAAGGAGTGGTCGGAGTGCTGAGTCAAGATGGGACAGACATTGATTGGAGCATGCGATCAACTGAGGAGTGAGGGGATGATTTGGGGGATTTTGATTTACTGAGGGAGAACCTGGACTTTTCAGATTCGGGTTTTCCCAGATGTGCCAGTTTACCTATTTTAGTAAAGAAAACTTTGGAAAATGCTTGCTTCCACATCTTTACTTGGAGTTGGGGTTTTCTGGAATGCTGACAGTTGGTTTACAGAGTATCTTCTCCAGATAAGACTCAATAAAACCAGTGTCAGAGCAGATTCTCAAAATGTACCTGAGATTGATCTAAGCTGCTTGGACTGTTTTAATATTTATTTGGGTATTTGGATGGCATGACCACAGGCACTTTTTATTTGTCAGACAACATTTCACAGAGACCCACTAGACAATCAGCACTCAGTCTTTCTGGCCAAGAATTCCTCATGCACATCAATAGCAGAGTGACTGGTTCTACTGCCCCAGCAAGTCTAAATTATTATCCCTTTCCCCATTTCACTAAAATAAAAGAGAATCAATTGTTAACTTTTCTCTGTGTTTTATGCTCTGCCTTTCAGATTCCTAATGTGGCTTGTGCTGCAAACTCTTCAGTATATACCAGCACCCTTCTAAGCAAGAAAGGGATGAACTCAAATAACCCTCCAATAAGACAGGGACCACCTCTTAAGTGTTCACTGCCTTGAAGGTGCATTTTCCTGTCCATGAACACAACAGACCAACAGGTTTATATTTCAAAATTGCTTGCAGTTGAATGTCCCTGACTAAAATAGTGTATAAAGGGGCTCATCGTGCTGGGATTATTAGGATTGCATTTATGTCTGGAAAATCTCCTAATGAGCTATTGCTATTACATATTACTTTTTCCATTGGAAACATTAGCATCTTTTCCTAAAAACAATAACAGCAAGATGACATATTTATTATTTCATTATTAACAAGGTTTATAAGGCTGCCCAGCTCAAACAGTGCGACTTTGGCTGGCATGGCATACAACATTAAAAAAAAGTCAACTCACACACACATACACTATATAACACAAAGTATATACAATATATAAATATAAAATACATAATGGTGACCCAACAAGGTAACAGAATAACCAAAAGGGCTCTCAGTCTCAGTTGGCCCCTAATGCCTGGGGACAATTTTCCTAAAAGTGAGCAGAGTTGATGTGATTTCATGATATAAACTATGTCTTGATGGGCAGTGTTTGCCTTGTGATACCATCAAACATATTTTGTAACTCATGTCCTACAGCCTCCATGAAGATGCCTGCACGTCATCAAGCTGTATTTGCTTGAGAAATGCAGTAATGTGATTTGTGTCCAATAGCCCCCCACCCACCCAAAAGAGAAAACCACTAGCAAAACTGCAATTTGAATGTTCAGCCAAAAGACCCAGACATGGAGTTTTACTGGAGGGAGACATATAAATATGAATATATTTTTTTAAATTAGATTTATATGCCGCCCTTCTCCGAAGACTCAGGGCGGCTTACAATGCGTTAAGCAATAGCCTTCATACTTTTGTATATTTTTTATACAAAGTCAGCTTATTGCCCCCACAAACTGAGTCCTTAATTTACCTTCCTTAGAAAGGATGGAAGGCTGAGTCAACCTTGAGCCTGGGGAGATTCAAACTTGCAATAACTGCAGACAGCTGAATGTTAATAACAGGCTTTTAGTCTGTTGAGCTATCCAGACTCTTCCTAATCTTGGTAGTGGCACATAACATAAATAAATAACATAACATAAATGTGCATGTGACCACACATAGAATTATTAAATTTACATAGTATGCACATCAGAGTGCCTGTTCAACTCCATGTCTGGGTCCTTTGACTGAACATTCAAATTGCAGTAATGATCAACAAACAGCTTCATCAGCTGTGAACAGTATATACTGCTTCTCTAGTGTTCTGCTCAGAACACCTCCAAAAGCATGAGGGATATAGAATATAGAATCCCTCATGCTCCAAAAATCATTAATTTCTCATTCTTGGATATTATTGATCAACAAGCTCAAAAATAACTCTGCCAGCAGCAAACCAACAGCAGGAACTATTAGGACAACAATGGCAATATTCCCAAATAACAAATGCTAATCCCTACAGATGCAAAACAGCCATAGTTCTATTCTGACTTCCTTGGGATTCAAGTATGCAAAGCGATCTGTACAGAATGAATTGCTTCACATGCTTGCCTTCCTGTGGGATAGAGTTTAAATTGATGAACCTGCTATACAGTACCAAGCCTGGCCAAGTGCCCAGGCCTTGTGAAATCAGTGTGGTAGTGATTACAGCAAAACACATCCTGAATATTAGGAAACTGGGGCTGGACCAGGATATGATGAGACATCACATCAAATGATTCCATTCTGACCTCACAAGGTGAAATTAGCATTCCCCAACCAACTCGTGGGGAAAGCCAACTATATGAAAATTACTGTGTGAATCAGCTTCCATGTCAAGTTGCATCACATTGCTTATGTTGGATACCAATACTGTGGAATGTGCCAGGAGGAAGAGACACTATTAGTGACTGAACAATCATAGTCGAGTATAATCCTTCCACAAAGAGATGGAAGGAAACAAAATATGGAGACAAAAGCACAGTAAGGAGCAAAGATAACAAAATGGCTATTGGGCATGCTCATTTCCACTGAATCAGGAAGTAAGTAAACCATTAATCAGTAATTCATTGGTCACTGCCTCCATGTAATGTTATTGTTCAAATATTACATTTTTTTTAAAAAAAGAGAAAAAATAGTAATTAAAATTTCTGCCCTCCCGTTACAACTACTCACAAAATGACCTGGCACATACATTACTCTAACCCTTGTTTTGCTTAACAGTGCTTTGTTGATTAAACTACAATAGATAAATACTTTCATCATGTTAAGTCAGAAACCATGGTTTATAAGCCATAATGGTGGGTAACACTAAAACCATACAAAATGCAGGGGTGGGCTGCTTGGGGTTTGCAGGGGTTTGGGAGAACCTCTAGCTAAGATTCTGTGCAGTTTGAAAAACCCCCAAATTCCACTCCTGGCTGTCCCCGCCCACCCAACCCCGCCCCTCCCAGGAATCCCCATGCAGCCCATTTTGGATGCAGGTAAGTGCAGGGCATGCACAGAGGCTCAGGAAGGCCGAAAAACAGGCCTACCCGAAATTTGGGAAGTTCCTCCAGAGGGCCTCTGGAGCCTGGGGAGACCATTTTTGCCCTCCTGGAGGCTCGAAGAAAGCCTCTGGAGCTAGGGGAGGGCAAAAACGCCCCCCCCCCACACCGTGGTGCAGGAAACCGACTAGGCCACACCCATCATGGCCATGCCCACCCAGCAACCAGGCAGAGAACCCCTTGCTAAAATTTTTGAAGCCCACCCCTGACAATATGTGATAATGGGTGGTAACACTAAAACAAATTTGAATAAATGATGCTATGGCTTAATGTGTGTGAACTCATATTTCAAAAGGATATTTCAAAAAGAAAGTATATTTCAAAAAATTCACAGAAACTGCTCAGAAAAAATATCAAACCTATTTATAATTTCCCAAAGAAATCCACAAATAACAATACAGTTTAGACTAACATATATGTAATTTATTTTGTTTAAAACACCAGAGCACATCACTCCATGTTTTAACAGCATATTGTCCACCCTGCTGTTACTTTACACCAAGTACAAAGTTTATCAAAAATCCAGTTTGAAAAACCAAAACTATTTCCTGTCTAGGGTGTCTTCATTGCATCGTCCAGCTTGTGTCGAAGTAATATAAAGTCTGTCCTCACTTTTATAATTTTGCCACAATAATGACCCTAAAAGATGCTATATATTGCATATGAGGTAAATGATACCGCAAAGAAATGGGGAAAAAATAGAAGATTTACAATGAAAATGATGACTTTTTGGCTATTATGAAACATTTCAGCTACAACTTACTGGTTATGATGTAGTCAAAGTTAAGTCTTTGATTAAGATTAAGAAATGCAAACTTTGTTTAATTTACTTCAGTAATACTTATAAAATTTAGAAATTAAAACAATTATTATCAAATTATTATAGCCAAGCAACCTCATCCTCTGGTAAACTACAGGCTGAAAAGGGGCATTCACTGGCATTACCATATTTTTCGGAGTATAAGACACTCCAGAGTATAAAATGCACCTTAGTTTTTGGAGAGGAAAGAAAAAAAAATTCTGCCTCTGCCTACCAGCATCCATTGGTATTCATCTGGCTAGCATCCTCAGCAAACAGCCTGGTCAGCTTCAGTACATTAGCCTGATTCAGCACAAGCAGCTGATTGGTGGGTGGATCAGCCTCCTAGAATACCCCCAATCAGCTGTTCCCAGAATTGAAGTTTAGCAACAGGTCGCTACACTTGCACGCGTTTCGTTGGGGCAGATACACAGCTTCAAAAATGCAGCTGATCATCGCAGGGCGCTCCAGTGAGTACAGCAGGCGAAGCACAGAACCAGTCCGACAAGGCAGCAACTGTTCTGGGTTGCCATTTTGGCCTCTGCGCCTTGCCTTTTCACCCTCGAAAAGCTCCATTTGAGAGGATGCACGGAGGCCAAAGGATGTGGGCAGGCGGGGAGGGCTACATTCAGTTTATAAGACACACCCAAATTTTCACCCTCTTTTAGGGGGGGCAAGTGCATCTTATACTCTGAAAAATACAGTAATTTAGCTTTAAACTCTGACAATTAAAAGTATAAAAAGGAAAACAGCATGCCTACAGATTGAAACTTAAAAAGGAATGGACTTAATTATATAACCAGATAGCTAGATAGGAAGCAAATTGTACAGACTCAATCAGCACATATACAATTCGCCAGTCTTTCTAATCTGGTGTTCCCTGAATGTTTCTGTCTGCAATTGCCATCATGTCAATCTAGAATGGCTATTACAAACAAATGAACTGAAAGATAAAAGAGCGTAATCAATGCCATTACATCATCTCTCAGGGATGTCCGCAGGATGTGATAAAAAAAGTCAAGATGGTAGCCACAATTAGACTCCACTGTTATTATGTATGTCATATGTGCTAATCTTGACCTTTTTTTAACCACACCTTGTACGTGCCTCTATTTTCTCCTCTTGCTGAATGCAAATCATGCCTTGACTCATCAAACAAACAAAGGTGTCAAGTCATATGGAATGGCAGCCAGGAAAAGGATTTAAAGGGGAAACTTCATTATCATCTAATTAGCCTACAAATTTATGAAAATCATGATCAGATTCATTAAACTGAAAAGGTTTTCCCCCAAAATAATCTTCTGAAGTGAAAGATACAGAAATGGTTTTCTCTGTTGGACAGTGCCAAGAAAATAAATTTTCCCAAGAAGCTAAATTTATCAGTGTGCGATGTATGATCCAAAACTTGCCTGGAAACACAAGACAAAGTTGTATTGCTCTATTTATTCATATGAGATTTCCACAGAAAATAAATTTATATCCAAACTTTTATAATATCTTACAGCAGCACCAAGCATGACAATACAAAGTCTAGAAATAGCAATGGATGGAAGCTGCTACAAATCAGTATCAATTATATATGTGGGAATGACTTTTCTCTGTTTTTAAACAGCTTTGTGACAGAACAACATTCAACAAATATAATTTTTCCTAGCATGTGATACAATCCTGTGTGCATCTAATGTTTAATTCAAAGAGACATGTTCATTCTCAAGATATGTTTAGGATCATGTCCTGAAATATCACCTTGGGTATTTAAGCCTGGGAATTACAGCCTTGGACTCTTTTGTAGAGACAATCTCTACAAAGTTCCAGCTTAGCTGCTTTTTTTTTTTTTTTTAATTGATTTATATGCCGCCCTTCTCCGGAGACTCAGGGCGGCTTACAATGTGCTAAGCAATAGCCTTCATCCTTTTGTATATTTATACAAAGTCAGCTTATTGCCCCCACAACTGGGTCCTCAATTTACCTACCTTAGAAAGGATGGAAGGCTGAGTCAACCTTGAGCCTGGCGAGATTCGAACCTGCAGTAATTGCAGGCAGCTGGTCTTAATAACAGGGTGCTTTAGACCACTGTACTACCAAGGCTCCTTTGCAAAAACCTCTAGGAAAGGATATGATGGTTCCAGCAAAAGTAAACGGGAGAACTATTACAACAATTGTCCCAAAGGTGCTTTTTCAAAAGGCTATTGGTCATTCTGGTTTTTCTTTGAAGACATTTCACTTTTCATCCAAGAAACTTCTTCAGCTCTGACTGGATGGTGGGGAATGGAAGGATTTATACATTCTTTGAAGACGTTATAAACGTCTTCAAAGAAAAATTAGAAAGTCCAATTACCTCTTGAAAAAGCACCTTTGGGACAACCATGACCTGGATGACTGAGGATCTTCCATAGATATATTACAACAGTTATTTAATTCAATATATGATCATGTAGCAGTTGCTCTCAGCTGGCACCTACAAAAACTCTAACATGAGCAAAGCAAAATAACTCATTAGATTCAATGCATATTCCAAGGATATGAAATGCTCACAAAAGATAGAAATTAAGTACCTAGGACTCTAATAGAAACACAAAATACCTCAGTGAACTTGAATGTACTTGCTGTTTCTTCACTCCATCTGGGTGACTGTTTAACCACAATGTTTCACTCTGTTGTGGTTTAACATTGCAGGTGAGCACAGAGTTAGTGCTAATTGGAATTTGGAAGTACGAGCACTTGTGAATTTCAATATGGCAGATATGACAAATATGGCAGATTCTTATGAATAGTAGACACTGATAATTACAGTTCCCATAAAACAAAAAAGACACTATCAAATGAAGTTAAAGATCTGTGTGGAAGGAGGATGAAGGAGACATATTCATGTTAACTGGTCAACACAGCATGCTAACAAAACTTGCCTATTTTATTCTTTCTCTTTATTGCTTTATTACTTTATTGCTATTTTGGCCCAGCAGCATGTGTTATTTATATAAAACAATTCAAATGTTTTTGTACCTATAATAAAGGTAGGTTTGAGTGCAAATATATTTTCAAGGTGAATCTCAAGATTTCAAGCACAATTTGGGCATCATCCGTAGAGTTCTACGCCACATTCTGTACCTGTGCACCAGTCCTAGTACTTGAAAATGAAGAGGCGAAGAGGTGGGATATAATGAAATGTACATTGTACATCTTCTTAAAAGATGCAAATGCTCACATGCCCATGAAATAAGCTAAGAGTGAGAGAATGAGAAAAAGTATATAAAAAGGGGGAAGGAAATCACCTATAAATAAAAGAAAAATGAAATAAAAAGAAGAAAGGGCCTTGTAAGGTAGTGGTCTCCAACCTTTCCAGCTCAGGGGACTGGCAGAGGCAGTAGCGGTAGCAGACATGAGGGGGAGGGGATGGATTCACACATGTGCTCATCCACCACTTCCGTGGCCCAGTTTTGAATGGGCTGTGGCCTGGCACCGGGCCATAGACTGAGGGTTAGGGACCCCTGTTGTAAGGCATATGCTATTGATATAAACAGTACTAATTTATAAATCAGCCTACTTTCGGCTGATTTCATATCCTTTCTGAAAGGATTAAGGGACCTATTCACATTTATTGTATTCTCCTGAACGCCTAACTAAAAAATGGGACTGAAAATTTTAACTCTGCCTACTTTAGAGGATCTAAGGACTTCAAAAGTTTGGTAGAAATTTCAAAATAATCTTACAATTGTTGTAGTTTTGTTATTGCTGCTGTCCCTGAATTTCATGGTTCTGCATCACTCTGGTATTTCTGCCTATCTGTGCTTCCTGATCTGAAGAAAACAGAGAGGATTTTCCTCACAACTTCTAGCCTTGAGCTTTAATAGATGCTTGCAAAGAAGATGTCAGTTGTTCAGTGAAAGACAGGTTACATCCACAGAAACCATTTTTCACTATATAAACACAAAAATCCATGCCTGACCATTTTCAAAGTAATTCACTTTTTTCCCAAAGCGTTTTTGTCTAAAATTAAATGAGAATAACTGTAAAATATGTGAAGATTTTTAACTCAGCACTCATACATTTTGTACATACCCTTTCCGGTTCTTCTCGATTGTTGGCTATGCCCTAAACAAAAACCAAAATAGATGTATTTAAAACACTAATTTCAAATACTGTTTCAATACTTTTCAAGTATTTACTTGCATATGAGTACCATTAATATTGTTTATGGGGCTCCATCACTGGAGGTTTTTAAGAAGATATTGGACAGCCATTTGTCCAGAATGCTATAGGTTGTCCTGCTTGATTAGGGGGATGGACTAGATGACCTCCCTCTAAGGTCACTACCAACTCTGTTATTCTGTATTCTGTATGTAAGGATTTCTATTTTCTGCCTAACTTTTCAATGGGAAAGAAGCATAAATATATTACATGATGTCTCTAAAACAGTAGAGACAATAGCAAGTCTCTAACAACAAATGATTTTCTTACCTCAAATGAACTGTAATTTGCTCCCATGGTAGTATAAATTGCATATAATTCACTCCAGGAGCTGAGAATGGGAAACAGCGATAGAATCCACAACTGACAGTCTCCTAACTGAAGGAGACAAGAAGATGTTTTAAAACATGATTCATGACCACACCTCTCTCTGAATTCCAGAAACATAGTTCCCTCCCTCTCTTCCTTAGCCTGTTGAAGTAATCATTTTGGTTAATTTGAGGCTAGACTGCTGCCACATAGATATGTAGGAAGTCAGAATATCCAGTCAGTGATTATATTTTTATGCTGAGTCTACCATAACTTTGGCCCATTCTTCAGTTTGCAAAGACAGAAAGTCAGAGAATCAGGAAAAAGAGAGCATCGACCCTAGAATAGATTTAATATATTAAACATTTTAGGGTGGAGGACTAGGTTTTGGGGATCCAGTACAAGGTTAGCAGATTTGCTATCCACTGTATAGGAATTTCTACATCCTTCCATACGAAAATGCAGTCTGTGGATTTTAATTCAAGACAATTTAATCTCTCTGGTCTTCTAAGGAGTTTACTGTATATATGGTCTTGCTTCATTTTTATTGTCACAGCAGCTATTTTATGGGGTAGATTAGAAGAAAGGAAAATGATTGATTTAGGATCATCTTTTAATTTCCATGATTTAGGGGGAACCTGAACCTGGGTTTCCCTAATCTCTGTAGCTAACATGTCTATCCTGGGATTTTCAGCATTTGAAAGGAAGAGGAAATACTTAGAATACAAATGAATCATGTCCCCCAATTAATTAATTTTTTTATTATTTCAGTTTATATGGCTGCCCATCTCAAATTCCTTACTCTGCTCTGCTATATAAATTTATTTTTATTCCTTTATTTTTTTCACATTTTTGAACTACCAATCTCCCTCAGATAGATAGATGAATAATTTAGTGACCTCAAGGTGTGTTCAGACACAGCCAGCAGCAATTTGCTTCCAAAATTTGCTTCCAAATTTTTAGTGAGATTCTATAGAAAAATCACTTTTTTGAGAATAACTGGTCTTTGAAAAATGAGCACAATTCAGTTCAAATTCAGCTAAACTAAGTTCAAATGCTAAGGCCCTATTAATGTCAAATGATATGTTGAATGTACTCATAACATCAGTGGGACTTTACTTAGATCTGCTCAATGGTATTATCTAGTCAATTTGTTTGAACTAGTAGTTAAATTTTGTTTTGCTATTGCTGGGCTTTTTCCTGAGGGAATTCCACTGGGGCCTGGTGCTGGTTGATCCATCCATTTTAGGAAGCCTGAGTATTATGTCTCTGGCATCCTACTTCAGAGGGACAACGACTTGCAATGAGAGGCCAGTGCACTGTGCAGTTTGGAATAGTAGCACTTTCACAGGTAGTCCTTGTTTAGTGACCACAATTGGGACCAGCGACTCAGTCACTATGTGCCACAGTCACTAAGCAGAAAATCATGTGACCACAAAGGGCTTCTAACCTTGCTTTCCATTCAGCCATTAACTGAAACAATGCTTTGGCCACGACTTTTTACTTCCACGTTGTTTGTTAACTCTGGTTGTTGCAAGTTGATTGGGAAGCACATAAATGGTGACCACATGACCACAAGACTACTCCACAGTCATAATTGTGAGGATTGGTCACAAAGCTACGTTTTCTTACATTGTTGCACCTTTGAACAAGTGCCAAATTGGCAGTCGGTAAGTGAGAACTACCTGTATTAGACCATTATTTGGAGGGGTGGTTAAGCACTGTAAGTACCCTTCTGGCCTTTGGGGTGGGTGCAAGAGGAACAATGGGAATAGACTGAGTGCACTTAGACAAAGGATTTGGTTCTACTTAAAAGAAGAGGAGGCATGGAAGAGGAGAAGCTGGAACCAGTTGTGGCTACATTGAAAAAAAACACCCTTGGATTTTTTCCACGCTCCTGCATGACAGATGTAGGATGATCTGTCCTTCCAGGTGAATCTGTGAAGGATGACCAAAAAGTCAAAATGGCAGTTGTGACTATGCAACTGAAGCTCCACCCTTTGGCAGATGTGACTATCTATGATCGATTGCATGATCATAACCGCCGTCATGACATTTTGACCATTTCTGTGGGCATCCCTGTGTCCTTCCCAAGGATGAATGGTATTTTACCAACTGCACACCCATGGAATTGCTTGCAGTGACTCATCTTATAAGTCATATGTCATGTGCACACTTTAAAACTATATTACTAACCTCTGATAAAGCCAATTTGATAAAATGGATTGCTGTGTAAGCATCACCAGTAGGGAAAGAGGAAAATAACATATTGGGATGACAAGGCAAGTTTTTGATACCATTAAAAGGCTACAAAAATATTGAGAAAGTTTTTGAATGCTGTAGGGCCGTGATGGCGAACCTATGGCATGCGTGCCACAGGTGGCACACGGAGCCATATCAGTGGGCACACGAGCTCAGCTCCAGCTGATTTTCGGGCCTTCTGGGCCCACCAGAAGTCAGGAAACAGGCTGTTTCCGGCCTCTGGAAGGCCTCTGGGGGGGGGTCTGGAAGGCCCATTTTTGCCCTCCCCAGGCTCCAAGAAAGGCTCTGGAGGCTGGGGAGAATGAAAAACGCGCCTTCTGGTCTCACTGGAAGTCAGCAAACAGGCTGTTTCTGGCCTCTTGGGGGGGTAGGGAAGGTCATTTTCGCCTCCCCAGGCTCCTAGAGAGCCTCTGGAACCTGGGGAGGGTGAAAAATGGGCCTACTGGGCCCACCGTGCCATCACATGCCAAAAGTGGGGAGCAGGGGGGCATGCGCATATGTGGGGGGGCAGTGCACACAGAATTATGGATGTGGGCACACATGGGTGTGACCCCTCAGGCTCCTCCCGCTTTTGGCACACGATGGCAAAAAGGTTAGCCATCACTGCTGTAGGGCATCTTATTGTGCTAAGTGAAAGATTTGATGCCTGACTGCAATGCAAGCAAGGTGTTAATTTGTGGTGTTCTGCTGATACAAAAACTCCGTAATCCTGAGAGTGTTAATTAAACTACTCTTACCATTTCTATTTGAGTTGGGTTTGATGTCCCATAAACAGTATATGATAGAATTTTGGTTTGGATCTACAAAGATAGTCCTTGACTTATAACCACGATTGGAACTAAAATTTTCATTGCTAAGCAAGGTCGCTGTTGCGTATGTCACACCTGATTTTAGAACTTTTTTTGCCATGGTTGTTTAGCAAATCTCTGCAGCTGTTCAGTGAAATACCCAGTCACTAAGTGAATCCAGCATCCCCTATTGAATTTACAGCCCGGAATGTCACAAATGATGATCACATGACTACACGACACTGCAACCATTGTAATATATGCTGGTTGCTAAGCTCCTAAATTTTGATCACATGATCATGAGGATGCTGCAATGGTCATAAGTTCAAGGATTGGTCATAAGTCACTTTTTCAGTCCCATTGTAACTTTCAATGTCACTACCATATTTCCCCAAAAATAAGACCCTGTCTTATATTTTTTTGAACCCTGAAAATAAGCGCTTGACTTTATTGCCATGTGCTCAAAAGCCCAATTGAGCTTATTATTAGGGGATGTCTTATTTTGGGGAAAACAGGGTAGACAAATGGTTGTAAGTTGAGGACTACCTGTAACATAGAAAAGGAAGAATATAATACCATACAAGTTTTTAAAGAGTTTTCAGAAAGAGAATAAAAACTTCATCCAAGGTGTCTCTTTTCCCCTCCTTTCTACTTGCACTAGTTTCAAAGGCCCTTTATAGCCCCACCAAGAAGAGTCATTAGCCAGCACAGGATCTAAGACTATAACATACCCTTCCTGAATGATCATATGGAACAGGTTGATGAAATAGGTATGAGATGGCTCTGATGCCATTAAAGGTCTTTGAAGATTAAAACCATTAGCTTAAATTGAGCCTTGAACATGGGAACCCAACTACAGCTAACATAACATGACAGGCACCCAAAACTGCTTGGGTAACTACATTCTACACCAGTTGAAACTTTTGGATATTTTTCAAGGGTAGCCCCATTACAACACACTGCTGTATGGGGATACCAGAATATGATTGAAAAAAAGGACCTCTCAATCGAAGAAAAGATGTAACCGATGCCCAGCATGAAGTTTGATTGCCACCTGCTCCTTGAGCAGGAGTTGCGAGTCCAGGAGAATCCCCAGATTACACACAAGGTTCATTTGGGCAGTGTAACCCCATCCAGAACCAAAGATGGTATACCTCAAGATACAGAAGAGGCTCTACCCATAGCTAGACTCTCTTACCAGGGATCAGCTGAAGCCTGTTATTCTCCATCCAGATCCCCCACAGGCTCCAAACACCATGAGAGGGCATCACAGAACACTTAGTTCACAGGGGTGGAGATATACAACTGAGTATCATCTGCATATTGATGGTACTTTATCTCATGGTGACAGATGATCTTATCCACTGTCTTCATGTGGATGTTCAAAAGGAAAGGGGCAAACAGTGAGCCCTATGGCACCACACAGTGCAGAGCAGTGGTGGTATTCAAAATCCGGCGCTACCAGTTCACTATTGATAGCGTGCGGTGCTTCTGCGCATGCACAGAGCGTTTTTGGTGACATCTGGGCAGGTGGGCGGAGCCTCCTACCACCACCACTACCAGTTTGCCCGAACCAGGGTGAACCAGTAGAAACCCACCCCTGGTGCAAAGCGATGTATTGGACTTCTTGCTCCCTGTCACACCTGATCAAGGCTGACCTCAAAAGAAGTAGGTAAACCCAGAGACAACCCAAAAGGATTCCATGATCAATGGTACTGAAAGCCACCATGAGATCAAGGAGAGCCAGGTTGAATATGTTACCTCCATCCCACTCCCACCAGAGATCATACGAAGTGCAACTAATGTTGTTTCAATCTTATTTCTGGCCCTAATACTTGACTGCAAAGGGGTCCAGATATTTAAATTCTGTTTCCACACATTTATGCATTTGTTATCTAGGATAATTTTAGACCTTTAGAGTCCTCTTTCTTCCACAAGTACAATTATTTTAAAACTGGTTAAAGCAGTCAAACATCTTTCTTATTCGAGAAAATGAATACTTGTGCATTTAAATAAATTGCTTAAGGCGCATTCTACAACCTTGTTTTATTTCTAATACCTGCCAAATGAATTGTTGCTCACAAAGCCTCAAACAACAGATATACATTTATTGGGTGCCATGGGAATTTACTTCCAGATTCTTGGGGAGGGGGGGAGGGGGAAAACTAATTAATAATGTTATAACCAACTATATTATGCCAAGATTAATAAATCTTATTATTAAATAAATACCCGTTTTGTTATATTGAAACACTGTTCAAGTGTTTAAACTCAAGCGTGTCTACATGTGGTTCATAGCAGCAAGGGTTTCTACATAATAACCGCTGAAGTTAAGTGTTATAACTTGATTCCCAGAAATATTTTCTTAAAATATAATCAAACAGAAAGATCAAGTAGAAGTGGTACTTTAATTATTCCATGCTAGGAAAACAAACAAACAAGCATTTGAGCACATATAATGATGTTAATTATATAAACGCTGACTCACAGAGATATTATGACACATCAAAGCAAAGGAGAGCTTACAAGGCAATGTTATATCACGTCTTGCCTTGTCATTACTGTGTCACAGAGCCTTGTTACGTTTACTCCATCTTGCCAGCTTTATATTCCTAAATTCCCTCAAGAAATTCTATTTTTGGTCACTGAAAAAATACAAAGATCCACCTTTTAAATAGTGCATAAGTTCTTCGAAACAGGTAAATGGAATTCAAGGACAGTTGGTGTTATTTAACCAGTTGATTTTGGTTCTTATAATACTGTTAGTAAATTGTCACACATTTCTCATCTAACCCCAAAATATATTTCTCCTGCTGGGGCTAGATCAGCTGTTTTAGTCAGAGATTGGGAAGAAAGGTTTTGACCACCTCTGACAGAAATTGGGGTTTTCATGCGTGGGCAATATTTGTGTCTTGGTGTCCTCTGCCGTAGGGTTTCTAGACAACTAGTTTGTCAAGGTGAAATTGGGAAAAGGTGGGGATTTGGCTTAGCTCTTCTTGAAACGAAAAGACTGCCTCTAAGGAAAACATTAATTTGCATTGATTCTTTTTTTAAATAGAATTTGACAGGCATAATTGTGGTTTATGGATAAACTATTCTCTTGAAAAAGTTCACATACTATACTGAGCACATACTATATCAAATGACATCAAACCTGGTGTGGTTTGGCCAGTGTGGTCAGTGCGTTTAGGATTGCAGTTGATACCTCTTAACTAACAAAACCTTTAAAACTGTTTAATTATCTGTGTACTGTATCAATCAGAGCCAATGTGTTGCAGTGGTAAAGACATCTTTTAGAAACCTAGAGAATGTGAGTCCTAGTTCTAGTTCTAGCCATAAAATTTATAAAGAAAGGCTGATTGCTTACAATGGATGCCATCTGCTGGTAGCAGTATAAACGTGATAATGTTTTCAGAAATCCAACAATGTTCTATTTGAATTTGAGGGTATTTGTATATATACCAAGTTCTTTCATGACTTTAATAGCCAGATATCTTTCTAAAGAACCCAGAGAATTTTACGTATAATGAGGGAACACCTAATGATTTAGGTGTTCATACAACATACCAAGGCAGAAAATCTAACCCTTCCTATATAGCAGGGGCAGGTTCCAAATCCCATCACTACCAGTTCACTTGTATGCACGCTTCTGCGCATGCGCCGCAGAAGCGTGTGTATGGATGGGCAGAGCTTCCCGCCACCACTGCTACCGGTTCACCTGATCCGGTGCGAACCAGTAGCAACCCACCACTGCTATATAGACTGCCTTGTTCAGCAACTGTTTAAAGTTACAATAGTGCTGAAAAATAACTTTATGACCAATGCCTACATTGGGCACACCATTTCAGCATCTATCAATCACATGATCACCATTACAGTCAGTATGCATTGTCCTCTGCCTGATCTGTTGTTGTTGTTTTGTTCTCTTGCAAAGCGGAAAGATTGGAGAGAAAGGAATTACAAGAGAGTAAAACATTATATGCTTACAAGATCCAAAGGTAACTGAACTTATTGCAAAGAGTTCTTATTATCAAGAGTTCCAACAGTTATTTAATTTATAAGAGGAAATAAATTTCACAATAGAGCATAAATTGCCCATGACTTATGGCAACATGTAATATTTGTTCATAAAGCAGACAGCATACATATTTAATTAAAGGAAAGATTATTTTATATTTTTGAAAACAATAAGCTAAGTCATGACTCATCTATTGAGAATGGTAATACCCTGGGAAAAATGGAAAGAAAAAGAAGGACAACCAGACACACAGGGAATGGACTTTATTGCAGTGGCAAAGAACATACCATTCAAAGACTCAAAGAGTCAGATTGGGGACAGATGATCCCTCTATGTGGTCCCTAAGAATCAGCACCAACTTTCATTTTCATTTTCATTTCATTTTTTTCATTTTTCATTTTATTGGATTTATATACCGCCCTACTCCCGAAGGACTCAGGGCGGTGAACAGCCACAGAATAAAACACATAAATACAAAATTTAAAAACAGAATAAAACCGAATTAAAACAATTTGGCCGAGACAAATTAAAAACACCCAATAATTTTAAAAACAAATTAAAATTTACATTTTAAAGGGGAAAAGATTTAGGCTAGGCCGGCTTGATGGAATAAAAAAGTCTTGAGAGCGCGACGGAAGGTGTGCAGATCCGGGATCCTCCATATCTCTGGGGGGAGCTCATTCCAGATAGTAGGTACCCCCACAGAAAAGGCTCTCCCCCTGGGGGCCGCCAGTCGACATTGTTTGGCCAACGGCACCTGGAGGAGCCCCTCTCTATGAGAGCGTACCAGCCGGTGGGAGGCTATTGGTGGCACATTATCTTGAAGGCACATTATCAATTAATCCATGACCTTCTCAAAACATTCAAGATTCAACTCTTACCTTACCCCGCAAATAGGTAAAAAGGCCCTCTACATTTTGCCATCCCTGTTGGGAAACACCCAGCCTGGCAGGGAGGAAGAATCAAGTATGGAGTTAGCCTGGAGTCACTGCATAACTGCAAAAGGGCTGAGACTGAATGCTCTCTCCAGGTTTCTTGGAATCTAATCTAATTGTTCCCAAAATTAGCTGCCGGACTGAGGAGATTCCTGTATTATAGGCAGAATATAATACAGTAGTTAGCTTCAATATTTGGGCCTGGTTGTTCACACCTGACAATCCCTAAACAAAGCAACAAAATATACAAAGAAAGGAGTTCAGGCTTGCAAAAATTCATTGTAATTTTCAGAAAAGAAAGAACACTACAATAATCTATTACAGGGGGGGGGGGGGGAAGGCTTACAATACATAATTATTAATATATGTGTTAGAGCAGAAGCCTTTCCGGATTATAATCCTTAACAGTTATAATTACTGTGTTGATTTATAATGTGCATCACTATTTCTCATCAGTTGCTTACTTAAATGCTTAATGACTGCTATATAGATTGAAATGTGAATAAACGTAATGGGAAGACATTGTGGGTAGGATGACAAGGATGGAACAAGTATTTTATCTGTGAATGTCAGGTGCAAGCAACCAGATCTACATGTGTAGAGTTCAAGCTAATTGTTGTATTTTGCCCGCAATACAAAAATCTTCTTAAGACTTCTTGCCTTCCTTTGGTAACAGATAGATAAGGTTCTATCTAGAGTCGGGGAGGGAAAGGGAAGAGATCAGTCCTGGATCTCTTGCAGCTGTGCAATGATTCAAGGCTGATTCCCTGCTTGATTCTTCCTCCTGCCTGGCTGGGTGTTTCCAACAATAGTAGCACAATGCGGTCTATTGCTTAATGTTTCAGTCATCAAGCAGTGCACATATCTGTGTGAATCATTTCTAAATGACATGATAGTACTCTCCAAATATTTTGAAATGGAAGGAGATTTAGGTGCAGGAGAGAGAGAAATTTATCAGATATCGGCTGTCTGACTACACTATTATTATATAAGAAATGTGGGGTGGGATGGGGACCTTGTTCAAATATCAACAACAGGGCATCTCCTGGAACTCTACCTCATACCTTTTAGCCCCTTCATCTCTCTAAAGCTTCACAAAATCCCTGGAAGTACATCAATTAACTGATTATCCAACTGTTGTTCCTCCATTCCTCCCAGTGAAAGAGGCTAAAACAATACAACTTCTGCTTCTTCATGGGGAGAATAACAAGACAGCAGTGAGATGTGTTAGAAATTCTATATATAGAATTCTATATATAGAACAAACAGTGCACAATCCATATGTGCTTTTCTGCTTAACTGCAGAAAGGAAGCAGGAAACATAGAATATACCTTAGATACAACTACAAACCTATAAACACTGCCACCTACTGGCTACTGCTGTAGTTGTTGTACAAAATACATAAACATTGTATTCCAACAAGATGGAATTGTGGATTAAGCAGGAAAAGGAAAAGAAAGAAGAAAGGGACAAGAAAGTATAGCATTGGCAACACCATGATGGAATGGAAATGGGGGGAGGGCACCATCTGGGAAAAGCATAGGGGCCTTCCCAGGCCTCTCTGGGAGCTGGATGCAAACCATGGATTGTACCTTCCTGTTTTCAATCAATTGCCTATTTAAAGTATTATAGGCAGAGGGAATTCAAAGTAGTTTAAAGACAGAGCATTGGAATGGTTTGTACTTTACAAATGGGGAAATAAAACAACTTATTACAATTATAACTATGGATTGGAAAAATGGCTGTAATTTGCATATGTGTAATTTCATAGAATTTGTATATTCAAAGTATAGTTGACCTGGCTTTTTCATGTTATATATTTAGACCTTTGCAACCATTTTGAGATGATATTCTTATATAAAATTCTAAATATATACACACCTGCAAATTCTGCTTGTTTTTATTAGTGGAAAAGATACAAGCAAAATGAAAAGCACAATTCCATTGCAATATTTATCATGCCATCTATATTGCCACTGCTACTTTGAATTAACAAAAAACAGAATAGGAATTAGCCCAATACTCTGTTTGAATTTGCCTTTCATTCTGTTTTCCTCTCCCAGAGATTTGCTGGGTGGGGGAGGAAATAGCTGGAGTGGGAATTATTTTAAGAGGAATTCACTTATTATTTTTAGACATATTAACACTTGCTCACCAAATTACTGATATGAGACATATTGAATGATGCAATTTATAGTAATCAGAGAAATATGTAAAAGGCATATTGCCTCAAATTTCACTTTCTATTTGGGAAGTCTTTAAAAGTTTCATATTTGGGGTATTCGAAGTGCTACGAAAACTCTATTCTGTGGCACATGGTCTATAAGATTTCCCCTTTTTTGCATTATTTAAAAAAACAATGATGTAAAGAAAAAAGAAGCTATAAAATCTGATGTTATATAGTTTTAATAAGTCATTTGTTTTGATTAAATAATCAAACCTCATATAAACCTCATATGTAATAAAAATCTTAATAAAAAGAAAAAATGGGAATCATATACAAAATAATGTATATTTTTATCAGATTCCTAGAAAACTCTTTTCCTTTCACTCTGTTGAAAATGATTCATTCAAATATCGATAAACAGCATACCTCCAGAATAGTCCATAATGTGTACAAAACACAGAATCTCCTCTAACACACATGTGATTCTCAAACCTTAATTGGGTAGATCCAAGCAAGCAACTGGAACTAAAGCAATATTTGACATTTTGGGAGTCTTCTTCCCCTGAGCCCTAACTGGCAATTCCTTATCAAAATTGCCCATCTGTAATGAATAAAAAGTGGCCTTTTTATGACCAGAAAACTGTGATAAATGAGTTTTGATTAGGACTTTTGCTCTCTTTGCTGTGACTGGCTTTGGTGGGTCTCCATGCATATTTTACAGCTATTCCACTGTCTGGAAAATCAATCTTCCAGTTAACAAATAACAAAATGGTGCAGGAGGAAAAAACCTTGCAAAATAGCAGAAATAGCTTGCAATACTGCACTCTAACCAATGCGCCATCATAAAGCAGATTTATTTCATTTTCATTTTTAAGATTTGTAGCGTGTCCTACAAAATGAGGTTTTCCCAGAATGGTTTACAACATATTAACAACATCTAATGAAATTCTGAACAAGTTATCAAACAATATCATAATTAAGAGACATGACACACCAATGGTAAAACAATAAATGGAAGAACCTGAGAAGTTTATAAGCAGCAGACTTCTTAACACTTATTTGAGGTTAATACATGAATTGATTAAAAGTGCTGGGAGGATAAAAAATTATTTGCCTGGCATTTAAAATAAAATTCAGTCAGTCCTAGGAATATCTTACTGGAGATGGGTTAATCTTGGACCAGGCAATCCCCCATTGAGGTATTTACATGCCAACACTTAAAATGAGACAGGAAGCTATCTGAAAATCATATAAGCTCCTACTCTGCACAGTCACTTTGTAGCATTTGAAAATCAAATACTATTCTGGGTTGTTGTTTTAACGGTTACATGGAACATTTCAACTGTTTTTGAAGATAAAGTAATATTCAAGGGGTTATACAAATCTTCTCCAATATTCCACTCATCACCATCTACCCAAACCCCAGATAATACCATGTTTTCTGCCATATATATATATATATATATATATATATATATATATATATATATATATATATATCTGTCTTTGGTTATTCGGGTCTTCTCCCACGTAAAATTGGAAGTGTCTTGGCGACGTTTCGACGAAGTCTCATTCGTCATCTTCAGGCTGGTGTTCTCGAGGAGCAATGAAGCCAGGAGCACAAAGCCGAGAACACCAGCCTGAAGATGACGAATGAGACTTCGTCGAAACGTCGCCAAGACACTTCCAATTTTACGTGGGAAAAGACCCGATTAACCAAAGACCTACATACAAACACCCGCGAAAACCTGAGAAAATATATGTATGTGTGTGTGTGTGTGTGTGTGTGTATGGCATTTCCACCCGTTAAATTCCTAATTTCACCTTCCAGTGCAGATTAAGTGTATAAGGAGAATTAGAAGGGCTTTAATTGATGATTGGGGTAGTGAAGGAAGCAGAGCACACCAGGCACTTGAGAAACATGGTCCATCACACTATGACTCCCAACGCAATCCAAGCTGTCTTGGACTACTCAGGTGAACTGAAGAAGCTTCTGGATGAGAAGCAAAATGTATTCAAAGGGAAAAAACACAAGAAAGTCCAGTTGCCTTTTGGAAAAACATCTTTGGGATACTCAGACTTCTCAAAAATTGTTGAAAAAAACAGGATTTCTGGTGGTGAATATTTTGGACAGAATGACCCCTGCCTTATAACTATTCCAGCCTATCCTGTGCAAGGATGGAAATAAAAATATCAGAAATTCACAGCTAGGATTCAGGTGAAGACTTGCAAAATTATTATTTTGGTTTTTAAAGTCTATGTTTGATTTGTAATGTGTATCTTATGCATACATGCATATCTGATACATAAATCACTTAATACAGCCACCTTCAAATTTATAAACTAAGTCCCAAACTTCAGAATCCTTTGCCATTTAATGACTGTACTTCAATAAATCTTATAATATGCTGGACTAGAATTTAATTTTTTATTCTAATTCCATTTTGTAAAGCATGTTTTGAATACATACTTTCCAAGCACTCTCTCTCAATATACCTCTTCCTCATTATTGCAAACGAACAAAGATAAAGCACTTTTGACATGCCAAAAGTGGGGGACATGCCAAATAAATGCATTGATCACAACAAATAGATTTAATTTATTTCAGTAAGCCCTCCTTCATTTCAGATAGCTCTAAATTCTGTTCCAAATTGATTTTTCTAAATCTGATGCCTATCCTATTTCCCATGTGTTTATTACTGGCCAGTAGCACAAATGAAGTAACCCTGTTAGCTTCCCAGGTTAGAAAATATGGAGAAAGCATTGGAAAGGATTAAAAAGAGGAACGGAAATTCTGCTGCTTTTTTCTTTCAACTGCTGTCCGTAAAGCCTGAAGAATCATATGTTCATTGTTCAGAATATTATAGTTGGTCAAATTTATCAGCTTATTGAAGTCCTCTTCTGAGTATTGCAGAATGCCAGTAGCATATGGAGAAAAAATAGTGCTAGTGACATCAGCATAGCCATCGTCCATCTCATTTGGACTACGTTCCACACCTGGAGAAACAAAAGGAAGGGAGGGAGGGAGGGAGGGAGGGAGGGAGGGAGGGAAAGAGGAAGGAAGGAAGGAAGGAAGGAAGGAAGGAAGGAAGGAAGGAAGGAAGGAAGGAAGGAAGATAGCAAACAGATTTAATAAACAGTTGTAATCTAAAATGGTTCAATTTATGAAGCATTGAAAATAAGATCTGAAGAAAGGAATGTTGCATCTAACTCATATTTGCATCAACATATAATACAAGCTTCATTAGTAACAACAGTCAAGGAGGAGGAGAATGGAGCATCTCCCTTTGTTCCTAAATTGTTCCATGCTGGTGAGAAACAAAGGATGCCTATAATAATATGAAATTATCTTAGTTGAAATCATCATAATTATATTATATTTCTTTTATCAGTACTAATAACACAGGAATTGAAATCTAAGATTATTGAGATATGAGAGAAAGTTGTTTAGGTCAAGACTAACATTAATATTTTATTCTCAACCATGTACAGTCTCATTACAGATTGACCTGCAGAAACAAAAGAAGGAGAGGATGATAGCAAATAGATTTGATACACAGTAGTGATCCAAAATTGTTCATTGTATGAAGCATTGAAAATAAGTTCAGAAGAAAGGAATGTTGCATCTAATTCATTTTCTTTGGAATACTAGGCCTTAATGCTCTCAAGTGTTAAGAGTTTGCTAAAAACTCATCCTTTCTAAATTGTCTTTTTTACAGCAATAAATTCTCATTAGTATTGATAGCAATAGCACTTTTATACTGCTTCATAGTGCTTTACAGCCCTCTCTAAGCAGTTTACAGAGTCAGCATATTGCCCCCAACAATCTGGGTCCTCATTTTACCAACTTCGGAAGGATGGAAGGCTGAGTCAACGCTGAGCCACTCAGAATCGAACTCTTGGAGTGGAGCTGCAGTACTGCATTCTAACCACTGTGCCACTACGGCTCTAGTAGTACTAGTATTAGTAATACTACAACTAATATTGATTTTTATTTTCATTTTATATTTGAACATAGACCTTTTTGACATTTATATTTAATTTTTTTCTACGGAATTAGGTGAAATGATAATATATATTGTTAGTCCATGTATGATATGCCATACGCTAAATAAAGACATTCATTTTATACCAATGCTTAAAAATTACTGTCAATTCCATACATGAGAAACATATATAGGAAATAAGATCAGCAGATAGGAAAGCAATGTGGTCCCCAAGCAGTGGTGGGATTCAAGTAATTTAACAACCGGTTCTCTGCCCTAATTATTTTTTCCAACAACCAGTTTGCCAAACTGCTCAGAAAGTTAACAACCAGTTCTCCCAAAGTGGTGCGAACTGGCTGAATCCCACCACTGTCCCCAAGTAGCCTTTGTAACTTACCAGGTGCCTTGTATTTTTGGAAGCTGTCGCACACCAGTGGAAAATACAGCAATATAGGAGCCTTTGGACTTTCTGCATCATCAAAAAGATAACATTCCTTGAGATGCTTTCTGTCTTCTTCTGTCAGAACAGTCTTAGGGAATGGGATGCCCTGATGGTGATAGTACCTTGTGCTTAAATCCAGTGGCTAAAGCATTAAACACAAGAGTAATCAAGACCCAAGAGATATAAATGCATCTTTTGTATTTCACAAAGGCTAGATATTCTAAAGAAACTATGGACAGGCAACTGTCGGGAATAACATAGGCACATCATACCTGACAGAAGTACAGAAATACAGAATAAAACAGTTGGAAGGGACCTTAGTAATCTTCCTAGCACTACTGATTTATAAGAGGTGAAGAAACATGAATGAAGAGGCCAGTGATTAAAGAGAATAAAAAAGTTTCTCACCAATTCCTGTGATCCTCCACTGTAATTTAAATGTATAATAATGTCTACTTGTCTTTCTGGTCTTAAAAGAGGTGGGCAGCTGGTATTGATAAAGAAAGCTGTGTCTACAAGCTCCAAATATTCTTCAGACTCAGTCAGGTGATTGGGGTTACAATCCAGTACAGTATCTGAAAGACAAAATGCATATTTACCATACTCAAAATTTTAGATGTGATCTTTGGCTCCCTTGGCCTGCTGTTAGGACTTCCAACAACAACTGGAGAGTCACAGGTTTTCAATCCCTGTTGTAAAAGAGGTTTATAAATAATGAAAGCAAAAAGAATGCAAATAATCCTCAGAAAGTTTTACCTGCAAAGAATTTGGGGAAAATGGTCTGAACAAGTGTGTTTTTTTAGTCAAAAGAGTCTTGGTAGTGCAGCAGACTAAAGCACTGTTAAGTAACACCAGCTGCCTGCAATTACTGCAAGTTCAAATCTCACCAGGCTCAAGGTTGACTCAGCCTTCCATCCTTTCGAGGTAGGCAAAATGAGGACCCGGTTTGTGGGGGCAATAGGCTGACTTTGTATAAAAAAGAACACCGCTTGGGGGGGGGCAAAAGCCCTACTAACCAGGTATATACAAAAGTATGAAGGCTATTGCTTAACGCATTGTAAGCCGCCCTGAGTCTCCGGAAAAGGGCAGCATATAAATTGAACCAATAAATAAATAATAAATAAATAAATTCTAAGAAATATGTGCTTATCAACTACCGTATATTTCAGAACCACAAACAAGCTGGGATAGACTATCTCCAGTATCACCTGGATGGAGACTCAAAATTTTCAAAGCATCAAATATGACCCTCAAAACAGATTCAGCAATCTCTATATATCTCTCATTCTTAGAATAGTCTAATGACTTAATCCAGAAATATATTATGTCAGGGATGGTAATGTAAGAAAAGATGACAAATTCATGTCATGGAGCTTGAGAATTTCCCTATATCTGAAAAAAGAAATTTTGTTTATATTACCCTTCCACATAGAAAAATTGTTGTTCTCCAAGTATTTGTCATTGAACTGCAGACCTTTAATAAAATTGGAATAGGATGCAACAACTGGACGCATAGTTATAACATCTCTAATCACATCTGACACAGAACCATTAGGGATGAAAAGACGTGTTGGCTGCATATATGGTCTCTTGGGCAACCAAGGGGGAATATCTTCTTCTGTAAAACAGAGAAAACTTTATTTAGATCCATCATTCAAACAGCCCATTCAGATTGGAATTGGCTTTTAAGAAATGACCCAGGGATCACATTCCTCAAATTCGGTAATGGGCCCAGGACAAAAACTACATTTTAATTGGAAATATGGACTTCAGTCCATCTAGAGAAGGATTCTCCAGAGGGATCAATATTGAATTCCAAGAATTGATAGGTCTATCCAAGGAAGATAAGAAGTAGGCACAGATCCCCAAGCTTTCCATTTCCTAATTAACTAATTAACCAACTAATTAATGTGACACTAAATCATCTCCAAAAGGCACAGCAAAGAGAAGCATTTTCTGGACAAATTAATCAAAAGAGAAATAACAGTCTACTAACCAATTTCATACATTCTAGGTCTTGTCCATCTGTGCCAGAAGTCTTCTGAATGTTCTGCTAAATATAAGGCATCAAGCAGATTCTGGGAATAGATATTACTCCACATGCCTGGGAAACAAAGAATATTTAACAAGAACTTAGTAGATTTTTTAAGTATGTGCCATCCCCATTACACTAAGATGGAAATCATATCAAAAAGTATAGAAGCTATTCATATCCCTTCTTTTTTCTACAGTATATGCTCCCATACTAGGGAGGGAGGTTTTTTATATATTTGTTGGTCTGGACCTCATGCTAGAGGTCTCAAAACATCTCCCTTTAAAACTTATATAGATATTAGCTATTAAGAGTTACCGTATTTTTCGGAGTATAAGACACACCTTTTTCCCCCCTAAAGGGGGTGAAAATTTAGGTGTGTCTTATACACCAAATGTAGCCCCGCCCACCCCTTTGGCCTCTGCCTCCCAGCAGTTTCCTCCTTGCAGCAAGCAGCAAGAAGAAACAACTCCTTTCAGCTTCATCACAGCCTAATTAGCATAAGTTGATTGGTTTGGTCTCCCGACTCTCAGCTATTTTGCGCAGGCCTCTGCTGCTTGCTGCAAGGAGGTAAATTGCTGGAGCAGATTTTTTTTTCCTAGTGCTAATCAAGCTATGCTGAAAATGAAGGTAAAGCAGGCTGTTGCTGTTTGCTGCAACAAAGCAAATTTCTTTTTCTTGATTTCCTCACCAAAAAATGTAGGTGTCTTATAGTCCGGTGCATCTTACACTCCGAAAAATACAGTATATTAGCTACTGGTCAGTAGCAGGTTTTGTACTGCCTCCTACTGGTCAGTAACTAATATAATAATTTTAAAAATCACATAAGCAGTTTGTGTTAATATGTATATCTAAAATGTATAAAAATTGGATAAATAGTACATTTGTGCCATATGAAAGCCAAGAATCTAATTTATTTGTTTAGCTAAATTACCTTGCATAAAACAAAGCCGAGATTCTGGAATCTTCTTCATCATGTGACCCATGTAGAACTCACTTCCAAAATCTTCTGCGTTAATAAATGCTCCATATTTCAAGAAGCCCACTTCATAAGGGGTGAACTCCACCCATTCTGCAGATATAGTACAAATACACAGAGGCATAAACACAGACAGACACATATGTATATATAAACTAATAATCAACAGTGTTAAAATTTTGGTTATGTATACTTGTAGAGGAAAATTATAGTTATGCAACATAAGATCACACAGATACAATTCCTTTTCAGGCTATCACTGCTGATAAAGTCAGTTCAGTGAGAAACAAACAGTTACAAAAGTATATTCATACAGAATATATGCATGATTCTCTAGCCTGGATTCTAAGCCAGATTTCCATGAAGCAAAGGTCTATACAGAATTCAACCCAAGGCTTTGCCATTATCTTACACACATTATCTATGTATAAGACTAAAATTGCCTCCATTAGTCTAGATTTTTCTGTATGCTATTCATTCACCAATTACATCATTATGTATCAGATTTATTATTCTTCACTATTCTCCAACCCATCCAAATAAATGGAACTATCTTTAATTTTCCAGCAAAGCTCACTACAATCTGTCATAATTGGATAATCTGCTTTAAATTCAATGTGTAGTTTATTCTTGACATTCTGAAGCTCTGAGCAAGTTGATATATAATTTGAATGTGCATTGAAACTAAAATACAAAGATTTACAAATGGTTTTCCCAAAATGTCTAATTTGGGCTACACTTTCTAAGCATGTTTTAATTTTGTCTTCATAAGCACAACTAAAAAAACTTATTAACACTACTTAATAGATGATGTTTTATGTAGAACTTTGATATAAAAGCCATGGTTTTATATTTATGCATGCTATTTTTGAGAATTCCTGAATCAAATTAGCCTCAGAAGATAAGAGCACTTAGATGTCTGGCTAAGCAGTGTCATTCATACCCATATGAGAGACAGATATCAGGGAATACTGTAGGCTAGATTAGAAATTCAAAAATCAGCTTGCAGCAGTCAACAGCAAACCAGTACGATTTTTCTTTTTTTGGCCTATAAAACTTTATGGACGTTTACCACCTGGCATTTAGTCTTCAAATTAAACTCATATTTTGAAAATAGTATCTTACCTTTAAAATCTAAAGTGCTATATCTTTTCTTGACATTAAGAGCAAGGTAGATAGGAAGAGGGTTTTGACCTAGATTTATTGCCTGTCGTTGATCTGAGAGCTTATGTGGATCTGGCTGTGCAAGAAAAACAGAACTTAGTAGAAGAGCAAAAGACAGAAAAAAACAAATATTGCTATCATTTCTGTCCAATTCTTTTCCAGATCATACTTGTATACTTGTATTTGGAAACAATCATCCAGATACTGAAATACTTTAATCAGAAATTCAGATAAACACACTTGTTTCATATTCTAATGAACAATCTGCAATGAATGGGTGAGATGGGCCACAAACAAACAAACTTAACAAATAAATAAAAACGAAAAAAAATGAACAACTGTAGCAAGAAAGGTTGTAAAATGAGACAGGACTCACTTAACAAATGTCTCACTTAACAACAGAAATTAGGGCTCAGTTGTGGTCGTAAGTCAAGGACTACCTGTATATGTACAATTCAGTAGTCTAACACTCAGCACATCTGATGTTGTATGAGGAATGAATTGTATTAAAAGAACTGAACTGAAACTTGGTTATAAGTTTCTGAAGATTATTGCTTATTCCATTTGTACTCTATCATCCCAACAGGTATTTCTTGTACATATGATTCAAGATACAGATCTATCATCCCAACAGGTATTTCTTGTACATATGATTCAAGATACAGATCTATCATCCCAATAGGTATTTCTTGTACATATGATTCAAGATACAGAAAGCAACAAAGCTGAACTCATGCTTATTCCATTATATCCAAAAATAATTCTTAGTTGTAATTGTGTTATATCCTATCTTTTCACTAGGTTGGTATGGACAATGTTGTGCATGTATTTTTTTAAAATGTTTTAATATGAGAATAGAATGTCGATTAGTACCTCCTGGTGTAATTCTGTTTTTACAAAACATCATAGGTTTGTCGTCTGTGAAATAGGATGTTTCTGGGGGCTCCAGATAACTATTCAAGTCTTCTTACTTAGTCTATCACAGATATTTGCTACTAGGTGATAATGGATGTGTGGAATGGACAAACAAACCAGTATATTAGCAATTGATATTTTATCTGTTTTGAGGCAGATAATTCCTATAATTAAGAAACAGTAGCAAAGGTCATTCCCTATATTTTTCCATGGTTTCCTTACATTTTAAAGGGAAACATATGAATATAGTACCTTATCGTGAAACATAGATTCAAGAATTAGTCCCCAGAGATCTGCAAATGTCAGCTTGTGGCCTTCATCATGTCTGTTCCATATTTCCTTCTCATAATATTTCAAGTTGTCTACACTAAAACAGCACAGTTTATTCTTCATCACTTGTTTCCGAACATCCATGATCATGCCTTCTAGATTCTTGTGTGACCAATATGGATCTCTGAATAAATTTATCATTGTCCTAAAGAAAGGAAATTGAATTGTAAGCCATCCAGAGTCATTTACTGAGATGGCCGGCTATAGAAATCAATCAATCAATCAAATAAATAAATAAATAAATAAATAAAAGCCAGCATTTATGTTTGAATTAACTAGTAATGTTGAACAAACAGACATAGGGGAGTCCTTGGTGGTCTCTGAGCTTGATTGTTTTCTTGTAGACATGTCATTAACCAAACTAGATCAACACTGATGATATTACCTAGTTTGGGTAGTAAAACATCTGCAAGAAAACAATCAAACTCAGAAACCACCAAAGACCACCTCATCTCAACCCTAACCTACAAATATTCTTTTCTATGGGCAAACAAATATAGCCATTTACCAATTTATCTCTACCTTCACCATGTTGGTCTGTACAATTCCACCAAGTGGCCCAGAGAATTTTATCCCATATACCTGATAAAATATTAAATATCCAGGAAAGGAAAGTAATGCTCAGCACTCTACAGGAACACACATAGGCTGTAAAATTATGGGGAGGGATCAGGGAGTGAAGGGGAAGATTGCAGCATTGAACACAAAGGAAATGCTGTCATCTCTAAAAAAAACTGGCACTGGGAATTGTCATGGGCTGATTAGAAAGGAAAATTTTAATGTATAGTTTCATAATTATTTCACTTTTCCCATCGCATTAACCCAAACTGTAGCATGTTAATAAGCAAAATGCAACACGCCAAAAAAAAGGACAGTTAGAGGGGTATAGGTATTTGTTTAAGGTACTTGGACAAAATGCCACAAATTTTCCTTTATTAAAACTTCTAATATAATAGGGGATGCAGGAAAATGGTTTCCCAAATTAGATGTATAGCAGGAAAAAAAATCAGGTTGGTTTGTTTTTTAATTGATTGCAAAAGAAACTATTGCAACTTTTGATTGCATTAGCAAAAGAATCATGACCAACTCATGGGAAAGAATTCTCTATTAATTCAGGATGAAAGGAAAAGGAAATAAGGAAGGGCTGGTAAATAAACATGAGAGAGTACCAATGGTAATTTTGTCTAGTTTTTGTTCCTTACTTTATTTCATTATAGGCCAAAGGACTATAGATTTTACCAGGAGCACATATTTGAGAACAGGAGTTTTAAACTTTAATTCCCCGTGGTGATCCAAATAAAAACTCTCCCCCTGGCACCCACATTCTCTGAGTAATGTTGTTCATGGCTTCCTTACCACGTTGTACCAGATAAACCAGTGATGTATGAAATACAGTTCAAGAGATTGAGTTTCTGGAGACCTAATAGGCTCCCATACATGGCTGTCATTGATCTTACTCCCCCGGCTGTAGTCATCAGAGCCACTACTGGAACCTGAACAAACACAGGTATAAATAAAATTAAATGATTCTGTTCCTAAGTAAAATTCATGTTTGAATCAAAAAGGGAGATTATATATAACACACAAAGAGCTGACTGAAATGAAGCTGGGATTATTACGCATATTATTGTGCAAAATGGCATCATTTCCACAAGAAATGTTTCTTTAAAAAATATGTAGATGTTAATGGTCCTTGTCCCAGAATAATTCAAGCAAGCATAAAGGAAAATACATGGAAAAATCCTCATACCTCAAGCGTAATATCGATAGACCTTATTGAGCAACTTTCTAGTTCCCAGCATAGCTGACACCACATGCAGCTTTGTATGAGATCAGTATTTTATGTATATAGCTCACAAACTCAAATATTGCAATGAGTTGTAGAAAGTTAGCACCTCCCTCCCCCCAGAAGAATGAAATATTTTGGGAAATATTAAAAAGGCAGAATATTATATTTCCCTAAAGAAGAAAATGGAGAAACATGCTCTTGGAAACAGAAAGTAGACCCCAAATCTTTCTTAATAGCCCCCATTAAGAAAGATTTGGCCAACCTATTCAGAAACCAGTCCCAGTTTCCCTGCCCCAAGCAGAAACTGAGGCCAGCTTTTAGAAATGCAGATTTGGTAATCCATTCAGAAAGACTGAGTCAAGATAGAAACTCAGATAAGCAACAAACGAAAGTTGACAAAATTAGCTCAGAAGAGCACCTAGGATTTGCATTTCCCCTTTTGCCTATAGAGCTAGTTATGACCACTACATAACTCCTACATGACCCCATAGGAATCTGACAACAGCCAATAGAATACATGTTCTTGCACAGGAACAGGAAGCTCAAGTGCAAAGCCCAAAAGAAGGTATTAAAAAACCCCACTCTAAACTCCATTTTGTCAGCTGCCCAGATCCACAAACCCATGTGGCAGGGGTGAAATGCTACCGGATCGGACCGGATCGGCCGATCCGGTAGCGATGATGGCCGGTAGTTCGGAGAACCGGTAGCAATGACAGCTGGAGGCTCTGCCCACCCACCCCATTCCGTGGAGTCGGGGAATGCATTCGCTGACTCCAGCCTTGCCGTGGAGCCGCTGCCTGCTCGCCCTTCGCCACGCAGTGTATCCTACTGCTCACCTTTCTCCCGCAGCTGGTTGTCAGGGAAGGCAAGCGCCTGAAAGTTACCGGAATTGCTCACTCTCCTTCTTAAATGAGCTGCCACCATCGCCGCTCTGGTCCATGCACCGGCTACGCAAGCACACACCATTTATTTAATTCACTCATCAGTGGCAGGTTGGGTGTGCGCTTGCACAACCGGCGCGTGGACCAGGGCGGCGATGGTGGCAGCTCATTCAAGAAGGAGAGTGAGCAACTCCGGTAACTTTCAGGCGCTTGCCTTCCCTGACAACCAGCCACGGGAGAAAGGTGTGGACATGCTGCTTGGCGATGAGAGCGCGGGCAGCGGCTCCAGGGCAAGGTTGGTATCAGGGAATGGTGTATTCCCCGACCTGGTTGAGGCAGGTGGTGAGCAAGTGGCAGCTCCATGCCCCAGGGAATGGCGCATCCCTGGGCTCTGGTCCCCAACCCAAAGCAAAGAGAGAGTGGGTGGCGAGTGGGTGGCACAATAGAAATTTAAAAAGTTTTCCTACCGGGTTCTATAGGCGTGGCTTGGTGGGAGGGGGTCTTGTGACTGAGTGGGCATGGCTGTGAGTGACATCGAGTTGGCCACAACCACTCAGTCACAGGACACCCCCCCACCAAGCCACGCCCACAGAACCAGTAGGGAAAAATTTTAGATTTCACCCCTGCCGTGTGGTTCTGCTTCATCAATAAACCATCTTTCCAATCAGCCTCCATGTTTCCAGTGTCTTTCTCCCAGCTTGGAACTGACTAGATGGATATTTCTTCCCAAAGAGTTTTCACTAAATCATCTCTGAAAATTCTTAAGAAATTAAGCTAAGTCTATTTTTTAGCCATTATCTCAAACAGGTATTGACTAATAAACCCCTAGGTCCTGCCCTGCTGAGAAATGATCCCAGCTACTACAGTAATTGGATTAGAGGCTCTTTGCTCAATGTGTTCCACCACAAACAGTAGGAACAAACAAAAATAGAAAAAACATGCACATCATTGTCACCCAGTCTTTCCATAAATCACTATACGGTGGCAGAAACACACCAGACTCTAGTGTATAAACTCTCAATGATCTCTAAATTCCATTAAATGCTTTTACCCTGTCCATTGTTCAAGACCTTCCTTATTCCAACTTCCAACTGGAGGCAGTTTTGTCTAGTGATTAAGGCATCAGGCTACAAACTGGGAGACCATGAGTTCTATTCCCACTTTAGCCATGAAAGCCAGCTGGGTGTTCTTGGGCCAGTCAATTTCTCTCTCAGCCCAACTCACCTCACACAGCTGTTGTGGGGAAAATAGGAGGAAGGGATATTATGTATGTTCGCCGCCTTGAGATCTTTATTAAAAAAAATAATAAAGGCAGGATACAAATAAAATAAAAAGATTAGTCTCTTGGTTGTAATTACTATAAAAAGACTCATATTTATTCAAGCTTCCAATGAAGTCTAAATTCTTTTGGTTTTTATAATCTAGCACATTTCAAACGCTTTTAAAAGATGTTGTAGCTTTTGCCTTTTTTATACATATTGTTAAAATTTATCATTATTTCAGTTTATATGGCCACCCATCTCACTTTCATGACTCTGGGTAATCTTTAACATTAATTAACATTAATTAAAGGAAATGATAAAAGCATTATAAAACAAAAGAAAAACAATACCCATTAAACAACCGCAAGGTAAAAACAGATCCATCAATCACAAGTTATCATAACTCCACTTCCTATTCCCCCAGCCCAATGACACAACACAGTGTTTAAAGCCACCAGGATCAGGACAAATCTAATCTCTGAGGGAATTATGTTCCAAACATAGATGCCATGACAAAAAAGGCACTCTTCCTGAGCATGTCAGATTGCACTCTATAATAAATGGGAAAAGTGGATTTAGGGTAGAATAGAATAACTGTTGTGGCCCGCCAGCGGCCTGCGCAGATCATGGCTGATCCCGACAACGATGAGCTGGTGTGGTGTCGCACCAGCAGCCTGCGCAGCTGGTGCTCTCATCGGACAGTGAGGAGGCCAAAGAGGATGTGATGCCAGAGGGAGAGACTCAGCCAGGGCCTTCAGAACCTCCAGAGGCTCCTTCCAGTGGAGAGAGCGAAGTGGAGGAGCCTCTCCTCAATGCTCAGGCACGCAGGGCTGCTAAAAGGCAGGAGTGGCTACTCAGGAGGAGGAGGTCTACTCGAGAGTAGGGCTTGAGGATAATTGGCCGCTTCCTTAGCCTATTTAAGTCGCACGCAGCTAGTGCTTTCTTGCTAGAAACAATGTCTCATTACTACAGGGCATCTTGGAGAGCAAGCGACTTCTCATATCTGGTTTTCTGGGCTGGTTGCCAACCTTTGTCGGACTTTGTTCTTAATAACTTTGATAAGGACCCTTTGCATGGGAAGCCTGTATTCTTGAAAGGGGTTTGTTTGGAATTAAACAGTGTTTGCGAAGCTTGGTGTGTGTCACATTCTCTGGGAATCTGAAGCTGGGGCATAAAAATAACAGAGTTGGAAGGGACCTTGGAGGTCTTCTAATCCAATCTCCTGCTTAGGCAAGAAACCCTATACCATTTCAGACAAATGGTTATCCAATCTCTTCTTAAAAACTTCCAGTGTTGGAGTATTCACAACTTCTGGAGGCAAGTTGTTCCACTGATTAATTGTTCTGTCAGGAAATTTCTTCTTAGTCCTAGGTTACTTCTCTCCTTGATTAGTTTCCATCAATTGTGTCGTGTCTTGCCCTCAAGTGCTTTGGAGAATAGTGTGACTCCCTCTTCTTTGTGGCAGCCCCTGAGATATTGGAACACTGCTATCATGTCACCCCTAGTCCTTCTTTTCATTAAACTAAACATACCCAATTCTAGCAACCGTTCTTTATATGTTTTAGCCTCCAGTCCTCTAATCATGGAGTCAATCATATCATTGAATAACCTGGCACAATGCCAGGAAGAGCTTTATAGGTTACAACCAGCATCTGGAACTGAACCCAGAAACAAAGGAGCAGAGGTGCAACCTGTGTGGAAAATGCTGTATTTTGTATCAGCTGCAGCTTCCAGAAGCTCTTCAAGGGAGGTCCCATGTATTATTTCTCTTTTACTTTTATTGTTACTTTAATTTTCTGGCTTTATTTCTTACATAGATTATTTTAAACAAAAGAAATGGGTTGGTTTTAAAAATAAATTCACCCTAGCTTGGCAGTAGCCTTATTGAAGGTTGAACAACAAACGTTATTGTGCATAGATAAAATAATTTATTTAACATAGTCTGCGTATTTTTAAAATACAATCCACACCTAAAATTGGCAAAAGATAGAATTTCTACTGAAGACACATGGGGCAGAAAAGTTTCAAGTACCTTTCCTCGAAATAAGAATTCAGTAATAAAATTTAAAACTAACCATATTTCAGACTATATATTTGAAATCAGGCTCTCTAGATAAGTTGACTTCTTTATACCAAATCATAGGAGCAAATCACCTAAAAGCAAACTTTGAGTTCACATGTTTGAATCAAGAACTGCGGAAGAGACTAAATGCTAATGAGGAATTTGAGTCTGGCTTAATATATATATATCATGGCTCAATCTATATATGTATATATATATATATATATATATATGGGGCAGCCTTACCCATCACCACCACTTTCTTTGCTCCTCTTATGTTGCTGTGCGACAGGTCATACCTCATTGTCCTGCAGTTCTCCTTCTAGCCGAAGAACATTTTTCAAAGCAGCAGCAACATATTTCTTGCGTTTACAGATGAAATCCTGCTCCTCTGGACAGAGATCAAAGCTCAAACGCATATCTGGGCTTTTCTGGCTAGATAATAGAAACTCATATCATAATGCACACTAATGAAAGCATCATGATTTGAACACATTCACAATTTGTGCAAGCTGTTTACCAATATAATTTGTAGGGGAGAATATTTGACTCCAGCATATTCACAATTTGTGCAGGCTGTGTAGCTGTCTATCAAGATAACTTATAAGTGTAAAATTAGGAGAATATTTGACTCTAGTATGAATGTTTGACTGTAGTTGTGTAATGCTTTTTGCTGGGTTCATTTGCATGTTAAATTGTTCCAGGTAGAAAACTTAAATCTTTCTTTCTCTCTTTTCTATGTATATCCGCAGTTACAGTCTTTGGCTTCCTTGTGATTAAATATACTCTGTGAATCCTGAAAAATGGCCATTAGTATGGAGCAGAATTTGGAATTAATAAACATGATTTCAGAATTCCGATTAGAATTATTCAGAAATATCAGCCATTCAGCAGTCAGAAAGCAAAGTGATGCCATATAGAGCTGCATTGGCAGGGCTATGGAGAAGTTATATTCATATAACCTGGAATGGCTTAACGTGTACAATTACCTTGAAATTTTATTTTGTATTTCATAGGTGAACCAAAATTTCAAATTTAATTATTATTATTTTTAAAAGGGGAGATGCTCTAGACCACACTAAAGCATTATGGCTATAAAATTATAATCCTACATACATTGTTGAGTTTAAATTTCAGACAAAGAAATTTTATTCCAATGAAAATATGTGAAATTATACCAAATTCTGAATAATGGTAAATGTTTATTTCAGCTCTTGTTTAAAATGAAGGGTTTTCCTTTGGGGGGGGGACACTTCATTATTCCTAACCTTGTTTATTTATCTCTTTGGTGGGCAAGATGAGAAAAGGTCAAACTAATTGGCCTGATTTTTAAAATGCGGCAAAACTAATCAAATTATGAACTATTTAATCATATTTAAAAATAAGAAATAAATGGTTACCAGTTTTCTGTTGTCACAAAGACTTCATATGCTTTATCCTAAAAGGAAAAAAAGGAATACACATAGCATTGAACAACTGTAAATCACATTTAATTTTTCTATCATTTAAAAAAGCATGATTTGCTCTCTTGCTTTCTTAATCCACTTTGAAAATAAAAACAAAATATTTATTAGATGATCCTATAAACTGGTTCGCAAGCTCCATCCATTTGCACATGAAGATTTTGCCCTTAGGGGAATATAAGAGCCTTTTATAAGAGCCTTGGTGGAGCAGCGAACTAAAGCGCTGTTAAATAGCACTTAGCTATTTCTAAAGGCATAGGAATCCTTAATGTTAGAATTTACTTTCTTTCCCAACAAAATTCTTTAACAGGTTATTCCCCTGTCCTACATAGACTGGATCTTTCTACTAGGAGATGAATTGGGATTTAAACTTGATGCCTTCCTATGGCAAGCTTCCAGGTCATGATCACATAACAGCTGTTTTTTACCCATATCTAGATAGATTATAAGAGAGAATTAAGCTAGCAAACTTCTTAGCATGAGATCAGGGCGCTCTCTGCCAATTGGGGAGGAAACACTGACAACCATTGCCTTTGGTGAGCTGGCATTTGTTTCACTACTAGCCTATTTATCATATGAACCAGAGTAGGACTGACATCATAGCATTGACTATGAGGAAGAAGATAACTAGGAACAATAATATTGTCATCTTCTCCAGAAAAAGCTGTTAAAAATGGAGAATCATTTAAGGAGTCTTGGTGGCACAGCAGACTAAACTGCTGCTGTTAAAGTAGCACTTAGCTGCCAGCTGCCTGCAATTACTGCGAGTTCAATTCTCACCAGGCTCAAGGTTGACTCAGCCTTCCATTCTTCTGAGGTAGGTAAAATGAGGACCCGGATTGTGGGGGCAATAAGATGACTTTGTATAAAAAAGAATACCGCTTGGTGGGGGGGCGAAAGCCCTACTAAGCAGGTATATACAAAAGTATGAAGGCTATTGCTTAACGCATTGTAAGCCGCCCTGAGTCTCCGGAAAAGGGCGGCATATAAATTGAACCAATAAATAAATAAATAAATAAATAAATAACTTTTTTTTTCAAATTAAGCACTTGGAGAATAAAACAATGTTGTTAGTTGATCTACCTTCTTACAAAATCGATTTTCTGAATGGAGAAAAGATTCTTACTAAATCTAAAACAATTTACATCTAGATTATATTTATATGCTATATTTCATTGTCAGACATATTTTGTACATAAAATTGTACAGATATTCTTAAAACAAATGGTCTCTTTAGAGGAAAGAAACCAGCCAGATAGCTGCTAATTATTCTAGGAAACTGGAACTTAATGTTAAATGTTGAACAACTATGTTCAAAAGTGAGCTTTTCCAAACAGAAAAACCGATTGCTTCTAGGTATCCTGATATGAATTGCACACTAGATAGAATAGAATAGAATAGAATAGAATAGAATAGAATAGAATAGAATAGAATAGAATAGAATAGAATAGAATAATTTTATTTCTATACCGCCCTTCTCCCAAAGGACTCAGGGCGGTGTACAGCCTATTAAAAACACAAGACAACATCAGTTAAAATCGTTTAAAATTATTAAATGAATGAATTCGGCTCAATTTAAAACCCCAGGAATTTAAAACCCAATTTAAAATTGTTATGTTGATAGCCCAGCCTGGCGGAACAACAGGGTCTTGAGTGCATAACGAAATACCCAGAAGTCGGAGATCTTACGCATTTCCAGGGGCAGTTCATTCCACAGGGCTGGGGCTCCCACAGAGAAGGCCCTCCCCCTGGGTGTCACCAGCCGACATAACTTGGCTGATGGCACCCTGAGGAGACCCTCTCTGTGGGAGCGAACTGGCCGGTGGGAGGCTATTGGTGGCAGAAGTCGGTCTCGAAGGTATCCGGGTCCCATGCCATGGAGCACTTTAAAGGTGATGACCAACACCTTGAATCACACCCGGAAGACCACTGGGAGCCAGTGCAGCTCGCACAGGAGGGGTATCACGTGGGCACAACGATGTTAAGATAGCAGTTCCATATGCTTAAGCTACAAACTTAACCCAGTTATATAGAAAAAAGGTTTTTAAATAGCAAAAGGAACATAGATGTGAAAATGCTCCTTTTAGCAGTAGCAGCTTGAGCTGGTCTTGTGCTGATGAACCATTGAATTTATCAGCATGACTGTTCTAGATCTCAATCTCAAACAGTGAAATCATAAACTGTGTTCTAGGCAATGGCCGGATAGAAAATTCCTTGTTATCCTCATCAGAAGTAAGATACCACTATCGGAACCCTAGGCTCGCTTGGGTAGGAGTATAAACTCATGGAACATTTTCTGAATGACTTTTCAGAAGATACAGAGAGGTTTGCACTGACAGTATTATTATATATATTTATATTATCTGTTGGACATAGGGAAGCAGTACAGAAAACTAAATCGGCATTGTTCACAAAAAAGACTCACATTTGTTACTTCTATTCTTTCTCCCAAAGGAACCTGACACAAAGGCAAGGTGAAGGAGAGTGTTTTCCCAGAATTTGAGGGACACTAAAAGAGAGAGAGAAAAAAACAAATAGTCAGAAGACATGTTTTTGAAATAACAGCATTCCAGGTAATATTAACCATAACAGTGGCTGTGATCAGTGGTGGGATTCAAATAATTTTTCTCTGCCCTAATGATTTCTTCCAACAACCAGTTCACCAAACTGCTCAGAAAGTTAACAACCGGTTCTCCCGAAGTGGTGAGAACTGGCTGAAACCCATCACTGGCTGTGATGCAATAGCTAATAATAGCTATATTGTGAAAAGCAACAACTTTTCTATTCTATTGCTGACTGCCGGCTGATTGCGATTTGGCAATTCAAATCTCATCAGGCTCAAGGTTGACTCAGCCTTCCATCCTTCTGAGGTGGGGAAATGAGGATCCAAATTGTTGGGGGCAATATGCTGACTCTGTAAACCGCTTAGAAAAGGCTATAAAGCACTGTGAAATGGTATATAAGTCTGTGCTATTGCTATTGCTAAGAGGGAAGGAATAATTGATTCTAATTAGAGATAAAAGGCTTTGACTAAACAGATGTGTATTAAGACTATGGCTATCTTCTCTTGGCTGCAGAATTCTGGGGCAGTTTTATAGGAGAGAAGCAAGTAGAAATAAGAAACTCTAACAGAGGTAGTATTTAATTTACAACCACAGCTGATCCTAAAATTTCTGTTGCTAAGAGTTGTTAAGTGATTTTTCCCCATTTAATAAACTTTCCAGTCATTACTTCTAACATTCTTCTTGATTAGCTTTTCCAGAAAAAGATCAAATTCCTATGATGCCCAATGGCAAATGGAAAAATAATTTTTCAATTAATAAATTTATTAAGCAATAGACTTATTGCAGTCTTTTAATTTTGATCCAAAGTAGCATTTATACTTTATTGATGCAGAATATGGAAGTTAGTTATGTGAAGCATATAACTGTCCCCAGATATCAGCAAAAACTCACACAAATGGAACGTTTCTTCAATAATTGCACCTCTAATTTGGGATTACAGTACTTGGCATAGTGGAAAGTTGCGTGATTTGGCGGGGCATTTCTGGAACTTGAATCCATTAAAATATCCTGTGCATCTTCATAAGATCCTCTCAGAGTACATGCAAAAGTTTGCTCTGAGTGCAAAGTAGAAAAGACAAATAAAACTTCAGAATGATCTATTTAGAAGCCTGCATTTATTGATCATTTTTCATCCTTTCCTTTCTTCAGGATGACCAGGATAGGTTGCAGTACATTATTTCATTTTATCCTCAAAATGTAGGTCAGGGGCACAGTGATTTTCTCAAAGCTCCTCCTTGAATTTCATAGCTAAGTGGGCTCTGGAGCTCACTTGTCTACAGTACAAAATATTCCGCCTTTTAAACTGCTTATCTCTTTTTACAAGTTAATGAAAAATTATGCACTGACAGGAATACTCATTTCATATCCACATAAGCACACAAGTGAGTTGGTTGTCAGGATTAGTTGCCCTAAAGAAGAGTGTTGTGAGTGATATAGAAACTTGGATACATGGTCTCAGGACCTCACCCACTTGAAAGAAGTAAGGATTAGAGGTCCATTCATGAAATATATACCTGTTTCCTATTCTCATGAAACTAGCATGTCTTTGGATATATCATCTTTTATTATTCTAAAATAATTGCATATCTATATTATAGCCAATGGAAAAAAACACAATATATCCTAATAGAAATCTTACTTTTTCTTTTTTTCTTCCTTTCTCTGTGATTCACCTCTACTTTTAGGCAGCAAAGTTCCCGAGACTACAAGGGAAAAAAACAATTATACACACCTCCAACTGTTCAAGAGATGAAAACAGGATATGATTATCACTAGTTATTAATTTACATTTCATGATCAGAACAAGTGATAGACAGGTAGTAATATGACATAATAGTAATTAAACTGTTTTATCCTATCCCCTTTTTCAAAAGCTGCTTTTAAAGGATTACTACAAAAATAATTTTGTGCATTGTTTAAATGAATTTCAGACATAGTTACATATACTTAGGTGGATGGATAAAAATTGTGTAAATATATACTCTCCCTCTTCACTGACATCTTGGTTGAATGGAAATATGTTATTTAAATATGTTATTGACCCAGGGATATTTCCACTAACAGAAAATGAAAAAGTTGTTTTCTACTGCTACTTTTTCCTATAGCTTCTTACAATAGTTTTTGAGTTGCTTTTGTAGGATCCAATTGTTATAAAGTATTAAAATTGCTGTTTTCTTCCCCGAGCAAAGTTATATGTTGCATCAAAACTATACTGTGCACTAAATGGTGCAATCAATTAACACTGGAAGTAACTTTCAAGAATAGAAACTAGAGATTAAAAGAAAATTAAAAAATCAAATGACAGAAAAAATTGAACCATTTATCAGCAGGTTTCACCCCAATAAAACTTCCATAATCTTTAGCCAACATGATCAAAATTCTTGGTGCTTGGGAAATATGAAATCTAAAAGTGGACACTCCAATAGATTAGGAAAGTTTGCAGTATATCAAAGAGAAGGAATATATTGAGAATGACTTTAAGAGTCATTATATCAGTGTCATATTTTATTAAGCAATTCATGCATTAATTTATGCAAAATATCCTTCAGAGTAGCATCTGGAGTTATGGAAAACATTTCAAGTAAAAAAATAGACGTTTCCATTTCAAAATGCGTTATTTCAGCCTTTCTTGAAGTATTCCAAATTTTAAAAAGCCCTATTGGAACTCTTGCTTTCAATTTCAAACAAAACAGTTTCATTTCAGAATGATCAAAGCTACTCATTGCAAGCTTGAAACAACTTTTTCAAATGTAATTGGAATGTTCAGAGTTTGAGAAGTTTCCAGTTTGAACCATTTTACACATGCATCTTCCCAGGTTACCGAAATTGTAAATATAAGTACAAAAGTAACAAACATACCAAGAGTACTCCATTACTTATAAGGTTTTCTGGCATATCTGATCTAGAGGAGAAAAAAAAGTGAGAAAAATTATAATTGGTTTTTACTCAATTCTTGCTCGCCTGCTAAAATGTTTATTCTGAATATTTAGAATCATTTCTAGATTCCAAACATATTAGTTAAATATTTAAAACATGTATCTATAACCTGTAATATTCATTACCTCTAGGCAGTATCAATTAATCCAATTTTAAAATATGATCACTGTGATATAAAATATGGTGAACACATACCAAAAAATAAAAATAGCTTAGAAATAACTAACAGCTAAAAGCAGAACATTATCATTAGTAGCCCTAATGGTGCAGTGGTTAGAATGAAGTATTGCAGACTAACTCTGCCCACAGCCTACAGTTCAATTCTGCTGAGGCTCAAAGTTGACTCAGCCTTCCATCCTTCCAAGGTTGGTGAAATGAGGATCCAGATTGTTGGAGGCAATATGCAAATAATTGTGATATTGTACAGTTCTCTGTACCCAGAGACAGCTGTAAAGCACTATAAGATAACCTTTATTTCCATTTTTTCTGTGAGTATACTGGCATACATTAAAAATGAAATTCTGTTGCCTGCTCCCAAAAGTGTACACATACATAACACACATATAGATATTCTATATACATATAAGTGTATATACCTAAACCCTAACATATAAATACATATAAATATTGTGGGGCGGTATATAAGCCTAAATACTATTGCTATTGCTATTAGGAGTGTTTTGTTATTCCTATTGGAAGAGTGTTCCACAAAGCTGGTAATACAACAAAGACTTTCTGCCAGGTTGATACTTACCTAATTTTCATAGGATGTGATATAATCAGGAGCACATCTGCAGATGACTGCAGTAGAAAGCTATTCTTTCTCATTCCTGGTTCCAGATTGTATGTAAATCTATTTCATCTCAAATTATTCTAAACTTATTTAAAAGGAGATCACACTGTTAACAACTGCACATGTTCCATCCTACAATTTCAGATTTATTATATTTATTGTATTTCTTTTTCTGCTCAGTTTGACCTGGTTCTACAAAATATTTTATCTGATAAAGAATTACAGTAATAAGTTTTCCTAGAGCATTGTGGAAGAGATCTTAGTTTTGGATAATGAAATAATCTGGCCAGGGATGTTTGAAGGAAGGCTGTGTCAAAAAAAAGAAGAAGAAGAAGAAGTCTAGTTGAAGCTCTACCCCATTTATGTGCAATGTATGGAAAATGGAGTCCAGCTCTATTCCTGAAGTAATGGCTTCCATCTTGATTTTTTTCATCCCCCGCTCCTATGAATGATCCAGAAATAGGATTAAGTCTGCCTAGTTTCTACTTCTATGGCTGAGTTATAAAAATTACAGGGTGGGAAAGGTTTTGCCATTTTGAAAAAAAAGAATTATACCAAGACATTTGCAAATGCAGTAAAATGAACTACAATTCATACTGTATGGCATTAAAGCTAATAACTTTAGCTTGTAACTCAATTATTATGTTTGCTCAACTTTTACTCACATGGGTTCCAAATAGAATTCCACTTCTAGCAATTCATTTTTCTAAAATTGAAATCAAATATTTGAAATATTAGCTTCTTCAAATGCTCACCAGAACTGATCCTTCCTATTATCTATATCCTCCAACTTATGACTATAACCTTGTAGCTTATATCTTTATGATTTATATTGTTTTAGTTAGTTTCCTAGTATGATTTGATTGCTTATTTAATATCCCATGACTATCACTAAGTGTTATATCTTATGATTCTTGATTAATGTATTTTTTCGTACACTGAGAGCTTATGTAATGAAGAGAAATTTCTTGTGTGTCCAATCACACTTGGCCAATAAAGAATTCTATTCTATTCTATTCTATTCTATTCTATTCTATTCTATTCTATTCTATTCCTTCAATTTCTGGCAGCAACTTCATCTTTATAGTATCTCATCCCTGTTATTTGTGTTGTTCAAAACTAAATGTTTATATATTTGAGGACAACATGTAGTTAATTAGTATTTTTATGGTGAAACATTCTGAATACCCATTACAATATTATTTTCTGTTGTGGGGAATCTGTGAAAATGCTCAGTTTGGTCTGTTCTGAGAGAAATAGAACATTCTTAAAACCAGATCTTTCCAACTTGGACCGACCTGTATATTTTTTATAAGAAGTCAATGGACCATATTTGCCACATTTTCTTTTCTTTTCTTTTATGTGTTCTATTAAAAGAATTGTGTTAGAGATTCCATATCTGCTTAAAATAATTACTGTGAAATAAATATATAATTAGCCAATAACAATTATTTTAGGTATATGTTTCTAAAGGAAACAACTTTTGGAAAATTACTATGTAACAGCCAGTCAAAGGCAATGGTGAATAAAAATGAAATAATACAGTGCAATGAACAATTAAATATAAACCATATTTCAGAAAACATACATTCATTGATACTGTAACCACCTATTCTGAATATGTAATTGCATTTCTCACCTCTTTGTTCAATTCAAAATGCTTGCAAACTCTTTCTTTAAACTGAAGATTTGCTGTATCAAATGTAATACTACAGAGTTCCTCATCGCTGAATGGGCTGTCTTCATCATAGACTGTTATTTCAAGTATGTTCTAGGGAATAGAAGCGCAGGATTGCTTTTTTTAAAAAAAAGAAAATAAAGATGAAGGGGCTATGTAAAGTGCTTTGATCATCAGCAGCAGCAGAAGTATAGGGCAATTCAGACAAGGATTAAAGGTTGAAGATTTGAAATTTCAGAATTAATTGCTTTTAGACAGAAAAGTCAAAACTCAATTTTCATGCTGTCTGTTTCACAGACTTTCATTCATAAATGTTAAATATATTTAGTTAAATATCCATTGTTTCTCTATATTATCTTAACCAGGGGTGAAATGCTCCCAGTTCTGACCGGATCACTTGATCCGGTAGCAATGGTGGTGGGTGGTTCGGAGAACCGGTAGCAAAAAGCCCTGCCTCCCCCCATGCCCAGCTGAGCCGCGCGATCATCAGAGGCTCTTTTTTTTTACTTTTAAAAGCATTTTTTCTATAACCTCTCCGGCCGAAAAAATGCTTTTAAAAGTAAAAAAAAAAAGCCTCTGATGATCGCGCGGCTCAGCTGGGATCATCAGAGGCTTTTAAAAGCATTTTCTTTTATAAACTCTTCAGCCAAAGAGGTTGTAGAAAAAATGTTATTAAAAGAAAAAAAAGCCTCTGCTGATCAGGCAACTCAGCTGGGATCATCAGAGGCTTTTAAAAGCATTTTAACAATATGATTATAGATTTCAGTTCTAGCAATTACTTTCTTCCCTTGAATGTATTAGAGATAGGGGTGCGGGTTACTGGATAGATCTCGAGTATGACAAACATATGGATAAAGTTAATTTTCTGGTCTTAAAGGAGGCACTGATATGCCCAATCCTGAAAAAGCCCTCCTTGAAACTAGAAGCTTATCTAACTATCACGATGTCATTTTGGAACAAGGTCTCAAGCCTTGGAGTGTATGAAATTCTAAATGTTAGTAAAACATTGCCTCTTTATAGTCTGAGTTCAGGCCTAGTTTGGGGCCAATGATCTCTTGAGGGAGAAAGTTAGAAGGAACATTTTTTCTTTAATTTAATTTATATGCCGCCCTTCTCCGGAGACGCAGGGCGGCTCACAATGCGTTAAGCAATAGCCTTCATACTTTTGTATATTTATACAAAGTCAGCTTATTGCCCCCACAAATTGTGTCCTCATTTCCTACCTTAGAAAGGATGGAAGGCTGAGTCAACCTTGAGCCTGGCAAGATTCGAACCAGCAGTAAATTGCAGGCAGCTGTGTTAATAACAGGGTGCATAGACTACTGTACTATCAAGGCTCTTGTTAATCTTGCTTAATGTCTTATTGCCTTATGATTTTGTTAATCATAATCATTGCTAAAATAGGTTAATAATATGTTGTTAATCATTGTGAAAATAGTATAATGTTGGGTTTTGGGTGGGGGAGCTATCTCCAAGAATTAAGAATGGGAACTGCCCTTACATTGGTATCAGTCCTACTTGTAGGAATAGTTTCAGAGGCTGCATTCAAAACCACATTCAATGTAGTTACTAAATTAACCCTGCCAGTATAATATAGTAAAGCACAAGATAATCATGCCATCTAGGTTCACACTCCATGCTATGGTACCATAATTTTCCAAGGTTCTAAGAAAGTTTTATATATTGTGTGAATGAAATTCCCACCTATCCCCAATGTAAACATAAAAGTGCATCCTACTGGAAAATATAGTTAATGGCTCCTCACCTTAGCCATATTCTGAATCCTGAAGAAGAATGTTTCATTCCAGACTGGATTTCTGCAATTTGTAATAGTTTTTGTCCGTGCAGTAACGAAGGAAGAGGATGGCAATCTCAAACTTACATAACAATCACTTTGGCTTACTGCAGGTTTCAAAATGACAAAAATGTAAATATGGAGAATTGAAATTTGAACTCAGTATGTATTAATTATATTAAGCATGTGCTTTCAAGTACTGATATAATATTCATATTGCCTTGTATATCTCCCAAAGACTATCTCTACAATGAATTTTTTTGCTGTGTGAGCTATGTTGGATTCTAATTGATTTAAGGTTCACGCCTTAAGCAGAGTTAATAAATTCAAGGTTGAGGAGTGCTGGGCATCACAATCCCTTTTTGCAATAAATTATTTAAACAAGTAGTCATCGACTTATGACCACAATTGAGCCCAAAATTTATTTTGCTAAATGATTTGTTAAATGACTGTGCCTCATTTTACAACTTTTCTTGTCACAGTTAAGTGAATCACTGCAGTTATGTTATTAAGTGAATCTGGCTTCCCGATTGACTTTGCTTGTCAGGAGGTCAAAAAAAGATGATCACATGACCCCCCCCCCCAGACACTGCAACCATCGTAAATATGAGTCAGTTCCCAAGCATCGTAATTTTGAACACATGACCATGGGGATGCTGCAACAGTCATAATAAGTGTGAAAAATGGTCATAAGACACTTTTTTCAGTGCTGGTCACTAAATGAACAGTTGTAAGTCGAGGACTACCTGTTTGCTTTAATATTTGCTTTGGCCATAATATGAAGACCATGTTTTCAAAGAAATAATTTCACAGCCGGAGAAGGGCGGCATATAAATCAAATTAAAAAAACAAAAACAAAAAAAAAACAGTCGTTGTAACTTTGAACAGTCACTAAATGAACTGTTGTAATATTGTAATACCTGTAATATTGTAATACCTGTAATATTTCATACAGATACTGTTACAACTTTTGAGAGCAGTTAATAAAACCAGCACTTTGAAAGCAATCCATAACGCCATAATGCCACAATGTAGTCCAGATGTATTGGACTACAACTCCCAGATTACCAAGCAAGCTTGACTAGCAGCCATGGATTTCCAGCCTAACATACAGTAGCTGAAGGATGCTAGGCTGAGGAATGATAATTCAAAGATACTCACACAAATCTGTTTCTCTGAGGTTTGTCATTCTAATGATCCGTACAGACAGCAAAGAGAAAAGAGCTACCGGTCCCTAAAAGAAAGGAGAATAGAAACCAAAACACTTTTTATATTTCCTGAGAAAGCCTGAGATAATTCACTATATAACCTGTCAGCCAAATCCAAATTTTTTTTAAAACCACATAAAAGTTCTATGGCTGAAGATATTGTTGGAGCAACTACAGAACTAAATAGTCTTTCTTAGCATGGTGAAATATATACTCTACATGTCTATTGGTTTAAGTAAAATCTTGCTTTTAAAAAAAAATAATGAGTCTTCCCTAGATATTGATTTTGTTCTTCTTGTTCTTCTTCTTGTTGTTGTGCCATGTCCATAATTGGATGTTAGTAGTCATGTTGGCAATTTTGCGATTAGGGATTTTAATCACTTTAAGGAATTTGCCTATTGTTCCACTGGTCGAAGGGACCTCAAAATAGCAAGCTTCCTTGGTTTATAGTATTTTAAAAAGAGCATACATTCTCAGCTGATAGACTTCAGGAATCTCGGTTATCATTTTAGAAATTGGGAAAGAAGAAATGTTACACATTAGATTATATTTGCACTGCTAATTTTAGTGCTGATTGTGACAAAAATGTGTGTATATGTTCACTGCAGACACTATATTTGTTTACTGTTATTCAGCTAAAATCAATGCAAATTTGTAGATTCATTCAGCCTCAAAACCAAATTCAGGAACACAACTATAAAATAAATTAGCATTCATAAAATGTCAGTAGAAGTAAGGTTATGGATTTACATGAATGGTTGCCTCTACACCCAAGAGAATTTACCATATTTTTCAGAGTATAAGATACACATTAGATTTTGAGGAGGAAAACAAGAAAAAGATGTTCTGCCTCTGCCTACCAGCATCCATCAGTATTCATATGGCTAGCATCCTTGCAGCAAACAGCCTGGTCAGCTTCAGCACACTATCACAGCCTGATTCAGCAAGAGCAGCTGATTGGTGGTTGGATCGGCCTCCCAGAATACCACCAATCAGCTGTTCCAGGCTGCGGGGATCACCACAGCCCATCGCCGCTTCCATGCGTCACGTTTTTGGCCTCTATGCATCACGTTTTCAGCCTCCGCATGCCTCATTTTCAGCCAGTTCCAGGCGGTGGGGATTGCCGCTGCCACTGCTGATCCCCACCGCCTAGAACCAGCCAAAAATGCAACGCACGGAGGCCAAAAACGGGCCATGTGGAGGCCAAAAACACGATGCATGGAAGCTGAAAATGCGACACATGGAGGTGGCAATCAGAGGCAATGTGCTGTGGCAATGCCCACAGCCTGGAACAGGTCTAAAATGGAGCATGCGGTGGCAGAAAATGTGATGTGCGGAGGCCGAAAACAGCCAAAGGGTGGGGGCCAGCGGATGGTTTCGGCAACATTCAGTGTAATTTTCACTCACTTTTTTGGGTGGTGAGTCTTATACTCCGAAAAGTATGGTACTCATTTTTTGTTTACAAAGGGTCTTCAGAATTACAGTTAGTCTTTAAGCATCTTCCATCTGAGATTTATTCTATTTTTTTCCCCATAAACAGTGAACCTACAATTTGAGTCTAATAACAAAATGAAGTAACATTATGGAAGAAAGCCAGTTTTGTTATTAGATGAAATGAAGCAGCTGCTTCAAGCAATAGGATAGGTGATAAATTGGGACTAAACTCTAATCTGCTGCCTTCTAATTTGCTACCAGGACAAACTGGTTGGTACTCTGTTTATGGAGTAGCAACAAGTTTGTTGCTGGTTTGGTTAACTCTGTAAAACAGTAATAATAAAACCCAGCCTATTTAAAAATTACAATAAGAAACTAGCCCAATCACAACCTCGCAACAGCAACACAGAACCATTTTAATAAATCTGGTAAACTATTTTTAAAAAGCAGTTCAGGGCATTGCAGGCTGAAGTAGGTTCAGAAGGCCTTTCTACTGAACTCAGCATAATAGGAGTAATTGGAGAGAGAACTGGATACTCCATATGTCTAATCTGTTAATAATACCAGAATGGAATATTCAAGGGCCACTTATCAAAACAAACATAAGCACAACATTTGTGGTAAAATTAAAAACCCATTATATTTGTTGGACTTCTGAGAATGCCTGAAACTTTTTGATGTGACAGGATCCAATCTTGGTGGGTCACCAGGACCACGAGATCTTTCAGACTCCGTGCTGGAGCCCATCCACAGAGAACTTTTCTCTCAATGTGTGCTTTTAAAGTCCTTGGGGGGCTCCTATATAGTCTAGGCCAGTGATGGCTAACCTTTTTGCTATCGCATGCCAAAAGTGGGGGGAGTGGGGGTGTCACATCCATGCGTGCCCAACCTATAATTCAATGTGCATGCGCACGTGACATCTCTCCCCTGTCAGGCCATTTCCCGCCTCTGGAGGGCCTTGGGAGAGAGTGAAGGCCGTTTTTGCCTTCCACAGCTCCTAGAAAGCCTCTGGAGCCTGGGGAGAGCGAAAAACAGGCCTTCCCCACCCACCCAAGAGGCCCTCCGGAGGCCGGAAACAGCCTGTTTCCTGACTTCCGGTGGGCCCAGAAGGCTGAGCTAGGGCAACACTCACGTGCCCACCGATATGGCTCCGCGTGCCACCTGTGGCATGCATGCCATAGATTCGCCATCACGGGTCTAGGCTAAAATGCTCTGACACTACTTGGTCCTTAATTTGAGTCCTGATACATTTTAACACACTATAATTGTTAATTAAAAAGATACTTGTAATTTGTTTCACATGTAACCTGCATCTGCATAACCACTTTGTCTTCTCTTCACCTCACTCCAATTTAAATCCTCCATCAGTGTAGCTTCCATATGCATTTGTTAAAGTGAACAGCTCACAAAAGAAAATTAGGATGTTTAATAAAATGTGCATTTATTTTAATTATAATTAACAAATATACTACCAGGCCCCTCCTCCTGATTTTTTGGCCAACATGCAGTAAATTAAAATGGTTCTCCTAAAGTTCTCCTATAGTTCAGTGATGGTAAACCTATGACACATGTATCAAAGAGGACATCCTGTGACATTTTGGGTGACACACCAGCATTTAACAACACCTGGCAACTAAAGCTGGAGCCAAGACCGGGTCTTTACTTCAGACCCAGCCTGCCAAATGCCACTGTTCAGGGTGACCTAGATGGGGGAATGGGGGAGATAGAGAATGTTTCCTTTTGTTGGGGAGGGTGGGTTTACATGCCAGCAGAGTCAAGTTAATCAAGGGTCTGTTCTGCTGTTGCACCTGCCCTCTGGAACAACTTGTCCCTCAGTGTGAAGTTGGCCCCATTTCACCAGGGGTGAAATGCTCCCCTGGTTCGGACCGGATCGCTCGATCTGGTAGCGATGGAGGCAGGTGGTTCGGAGAATCGGTAGCAAAAATTCCTGCCCGCCCCCCATGCCCAGCCTAGCCGCGCAATCACCAGAGGCTTTTTTTTAAAAAAAAAAAAAAGCTGAAAAAATGCTTTTAAAAGTAAAAAAAAAAGCCTCTGATGATCGTGCGGCTCAGCTAGGATTGTCAGAGGCTTTTAAAAGCATTTTTTCTACAACCTCTTCGGCCACAAGACTTGAAATTTTGGGTTTAGAACTTCGCCGTCTTTGGTCTGACCTAAGTGTAGTACATAAAATCATCTGCTACAATGTCCTACCAGTCAATGAATACTTCAGCTTCAACCAAAACTCATGGTAAACCGATACAAACTCATGGTAAACCGATCGAAACTAGACTGCAGAAAATATGACTTCAGTAACAGAGTTGTCAACACCTGGAATGCACTACCTGACTCTGTGGTTTCTTCCCCAAACCCCCAAAACTTTAAACTTAGACTGTTTACTGTAGACCTCACCCCATTCCTAAGAGGTTTTTAAGGGGCGTGCTCAAGCACACCAGCGTGCCTACCATCCCTGTCATCATGTCCTAATGTTTCCTTTATTGGTATCCATCTCATGTATTCATAATTAGTTTACACTTGTATTTGTTATCAAATACATGCTTGACGAAATACATAAATAAATTAAATAAATAAATTCTGGTCCTCTGTTGGAGCGGGAAAATACTCTCTCCTAATTGGTTGTTTGGCTGATCAATTTCATAAAAAAGGAGCTGTGTCGGCCAGGGAGCACTGTTGCCTCACAGGCAGTATTGAATAAAGAACTGTTAGAAATCACTCCAGCCTCACCTCCATTCTTCACCCAGAACTTAACACCCATCCTGTAAAACAAAATGTCCTACAGGATAACATACATGTACCAGGTAACAAATACCTAAGCGTTCTAAATTGAGAAGGATGAGGGGATAAGAGCTCAAAACTTTTTCACCCAGAATTTTTTCTCCTTTTAATTATCCCCTCTTCAATTTTTTTTCCACCTGTAGTGTTTAAGTTAGCAAAATATAGAATTTTTTGGTATGCTAGAGGCAAGTAACCTGAGGGAGAGAGTTCAGTTCAAACAGTTTAAACTTTTCTATCGTCTGAGTTTGCTCTGCTCAAAACCTCTCCTTCCTATCAAGAACTTGGCTTGTCTAACAAAAAAGCCCTCCAGTTATGTTGGATAACTGCCAGCAGTCTCAACCAGGATAAGCTTTTGAAATAGTATGGGGAAGGCTGTTTGAGGAAAAGCCACATTCCATTCTTGAGGCATAGGGAGGAATGCAGTGTGTCATTTCTCTCTAAACAACCATTCTTTTCCCCCTGTTTTCCATTTAATCAAAATATTTTGTATATGATGGAGAATGGAGCATTCCATGCAGTATATATGGAGGAAGAATTAAACTTTCTTAATCTTTTCATAATACCTTCAAGATTATACTAACCTGCAATGAAACTTGATCGGAAGAATGGCTCTCCCTTCTGTTACGTTCAACATTTCCTGCGTTTTCTTTATCTGATGGTGTTTCGGCCTAAAGATTTCCCAAATAATGACATAAATAACTTTAATAGGATTTACCATTGTCCTATGGGGGAGAACTAAACATTCTTAATATTACCAGAAAATCTTTTTATAATACCTTCAAGGATTATACTAACCTGCAATGAAGCTTGATCAGAAGGATGGCTCTCCCTTCTATCATGTTCAACATTTCCTATATTTTCTTTATCTGATTGTGTTTCGGCCTAAAAATTTCCCAAATAATGACATAAATAACTTTAATGGGATTTACCATTGTCCTATGGGGGAAACTAAATTTTCTTAATGTTACCAGAAAATCTTTTAATACTTTCAAGAATTATACTGACCCACAATGAAGCTTCATCGCAAAAATGGTTCTCTGTTCTATTACATTCAACTCTTCTTGTGTTTTCTTTATCAGATGATGTTTCGACCTAAAGATTTCCCAAATAATGACATAAATAACTTTAATAGCATTTATCACTGCCCTTCCTCTTAAGTTTATACATGGAATATGCAGAGAACCTAGTGTACATGGCCTATATATAAGCTATGTTCGTATGCTCAAGATGTCAATTTTTGGCAAATTTCCATGAGAACCTAAACTATATTGACAGGAAACAGCTCTCCAATTGCAGGCATAAGTCTCCTTAATTCTATTTGAATACACTGATATTAAAATGCCACTTTTAATGGGTGAAGTGCCTTATATCCGCTTAGGTTACACGCACATAGGAAAATTCAAGATGTTGAATAGCAGTGTTCCCCCTTCTTCGTGTTCACTGAGAATAATTTTAGGTCTAGAAAGATCTTTGTGAAATTCTAAGGAGGAAAATCTTTGATTTTGATTTACTAGTAGAATGGAAGAAGAGCTAATTGTCATCCTGTCATCTTCCTCAAAATCCACTCTAAAGAATTGCATACTGGAGCTTCAAAGGGAGGGGGGAGAATGAATGGTTATGATGTTTTGACCTTCTGCCCTTTTCTCCCCAATATATTTTCATCTTATTTCTGCACAGAGAAATTCACAGTGGCAGAATAAAAATGTTAGATCCAAGCTGCACTCTGAGAAATTACTCAGAAATACAATTCCTAGGTCTTAATAAATATGCATACATTTAAAATCTCTTGAGAGGTACATTAAGACATAATGGTAAATCTAGAGTAGCATAATTAGTTATTCGTTCATCTCTCCTGTTAACAACAATATGCCTTGTATTACATACTACCTGACATTCAGTCCTATATGGAATTTCAGTTCCATGAGAGTTTCTTTTCATTTCTTCATTTTCATATTGGTTTATTTTAATTTGGAAGTCCTGGGAAGTAGGGGGGAAAAGAAGCTAGAGGATCTAATAAGTAAATCATTTCAAATAATTAACCATGTATTAGTTTAAACCAATAGAATAATAGATTATTATCAGTAGTGGTCCTCATTGGAATTCCTGCCAGATACCATCCTCATATGAAAATTGCAGACTCTGATATATTTAAGTTTTTAAAAGTCAAGAATCTGTGTGCTTCTTACCTTCCTTCTGTAAAATCCAAGGTCGTGAAGCACAATAATAGTTAATTTGCTTTTGCAATGCAGCTTATTCGACCACAAATTTACCCAGTCCAAACATTAAAAAGTGCTCTGTTCAGAAAATAAAATGTGCTAGTTGACATGAAAAAAAAATTCTTACCTGACAAATAAATACTGATGGATTCATATGTATTGCTGGCACATACACTTCAAATGTCACGGGTGGTGCTTTAGTAATAGAATCTGACATTGCCAACCATCCCTACAGCATAACTAAAATTTTGAACCAGTTTGAACAAGCAGGTGAATCATAATTGACTCCATGCTCCACCCCTCTCCAGATCTAGAAATTAAAATAAACTACTTCCCACTTTCCACACTGAGTCCTAATAAACTACCAAGTGTTTAAAAAGTAGTGCAGCTCCTTTATATACTTCTTTTAAAAAGTAGAAAACAAGGGGTAGTACATAACATTGTAAAAACGTTCTCAACGTTTTTTCCAACACGGTTGTTTCATATTGATTTGAAGCTGCTTCAAGAGTATGTGTGGGTGTGGGGGTGGATGGGTGTTTAATGGGAATCAGCATACAATTATCAATAATAAATAAAATCAAGGCTCAAGAAAAAAACTAAAATCCAAAGTGTTCCCCATTAAAAATTTCTGAATAACACAAAGAATTAGCACCTCATTAGCAAAGTACGGTGCCTCTTCCAATCAAACCTTCACATCTTGAGTGAAAATGCTGGAGAAATAGGAAGAGGCAAGCCATCCCCTGGGATGTCCTTTCCTGAAGTGAAAATATATGGCACTTTGATCCCAATCCCCCATGGTTTCCTGGCTGCTCAGCTTTGCAACACCCCTGACTAAGGGCTAGTTGCTGATGTGGGTGTCAACAGCAATAATTCTATCTTCAGTATTGGAAAGCAAAACCAGTGAAGGAAACACTAGGAAGAATTTGAACTATCTCCTGTTTTTAGCATTTCCTTGTTGGTCAGCTAGAAGGTACAGTGATTCAACAGGTAAGACATTGGGATTATTGGCTGGAAAGCCTAGGTTTGAGACCTGGGTCCCACACGATGGGATGAGCTCCCGTTCTCACCTTAGCTCCTGCCAACCTACCAGTTCAGAAGCAAGCAAATGTGAGTAGATAAATAGGTACCACTTCAGTGGGAAGGTAACAGCTTTCCATAATAACATGCTGGCCACATGACCATGGAAAAGTCTTCAGACAGCCTCTGTTTCAAGGCTCAATGGCCTTGAAACAGAGATAAGCACTGCCCCTTATAGTCAGTAATGGCTAGTGAAGTAAAATCCACAGACTAGAAGGAGCTCTGAGCAGCCTCAAGGGGAAAAGTAAAGACACTTGTGGCAGGGTAGAAATCCTGCTGAGAGTTTGGGTGACAGGCAAAGTCAATGGTCAAAGCTTTCAGTTCATTTGATCTGAGAATAAAACAGTGGCCAGGATGTCAGAATGTGGGTTCTTTTAACAAGGCTTCTGATTTTCTCCCCCAATTTTGGCATCATTTGCATAAAAGTTGGAAATTGATATCCTGCAGCAGAATTTTTAACCTTGCTGGCTTTAGAATAGAATAGAATTTTTTATTGGACAAGTGTGATTGGACACACAAGGAATTTGTCTTGGTGCATATGCTCTCAGTGTACATAAAAAGAAAAGATACATTTGTCAAGAATCATAAGGTACAACACTTAATTACAGTCATAGGGTACAAATAAGCAATCAGAAAACAATATCAATACAATTCATAAGGATACAAGCAACAAAATTACAGTCATACAGTCATAAGCGGAAGGAGATGGATGGTAGGAACGATGAGAAGATTAATAGTAGTGCAGACTTAGTAAATAGTTTGACAGTGTTGAGGGAATTATTTGTTTAGTAGAATGATGGCGTTCGGGAAAAAACTGTTCTTGTGTCTAGTTGTTCTGGTGTGCAGTGCTCTATAGCGCCATTTTGAGGGTAGTTGAAACCCTCAAACAGTTTATGTTCAGGATGTGAGGGGTCTGTAAATATTTTCACAGCCCTCTTTTTGACTCATGCAGTATACAGGTCCTCAATGGAAGGCAGGTTGGTAGCAATTGTTTTTTCTGCAGTTCAATTAGCCTCTGAAGTCTGTGTCTGTCTTGTTGGGTTGCAGAGCCAAACCAGACAGTTATAGAGGTGCAGATGACAGACTCAATAATTCCTCTGTAGAATTGGATCAACAGCTCCTTGGCCAGTTTGAGCTTTCTGAGTTGGCACAGAAGGAACATTCTTTCTTGTGCTTTTTTGATGACATGTGTGGAATTCAACACCGAGAATTTTCCAACTAGCATCTTAAAATCAGATGCAATCTCCAATGCTATTATGCAATATTAGTGGTTTTCTAGGAGAAATTGCTAAACCAGATTTCCTAGGAAGTAGGTTTTATAATCTTACTTAGGTTTCATAAGAGATTCAGGATCACTGGTAATAATTCCCAATTATTTTTACAGACAATTGTTCCAATCCAGGAATTTACTAATAAAAGGATCATGACAACCAAGTGATCAGAATAGGAAGATAATCTTCCAAATGAGACAAAGAAAGACACCACAGTTTCCATTCAAATACCTTAAACTCAGACTGGACCAGAGGTGGTATTCAGCAGGTTGTGACCAGTTCCGAAGAACTGATAGCGGAAATTTTGAGTAGTTTGGAGAACCGGTAAATGCCACCTCTGACTGGCCCATCCCCATCTATTATCTGCCTCCCGAGTCCCAGCTGATCTGGAGGAAATGGGGATTTTGCAGTAACCTTCCCCTGGAGTGGGGTGGGAATGGAAATTTTGCAGTATCCTTCCACTGCCACGGCCACAGAACCGGTAGTAAAAAAATTTGAAACCCACCACTGGACTGGACTATTAGATATAGAAGTCTCTGATTCATCAGCACATGTAGCACAATGTCTAAGACAAGAGTGGGCAACTGTGGCCCTTTTACAATCTGTGGACTTCAACTCCCAGAATTCCTGAGCCAGCTTGGCTGACTCAGGAAATCTGGGAGTTGAAGTCCACAGGTTGTAAAAGGGCCACAGTTGCCCACCCCTGGTCTAAGATATTGGACTACTAGTAGGAGTAGGAGTTACTTTTAGTTATGGCAACTCACCTGATGACTTTTACCCGAGTACTCTCTCAGCTCAACATACCTCATAGAATTGTTTTAGGAATAAAATGAAATGCAAGCTGCTTTGAGCTCCTAGAAAAGGGTGGGCTATAACTCTAAATAACAAAAATTAGCTGATATAGAGATATCTGTTTCTTGAGGCTTCATTCAGGCCTTCTAAAATGTGCATCTGCCACAATACAGTCTATCTCTCACACACTGTGCATATCTACATAATTCAGATGATTCTGGGGTTCCTGCAGACTGCATACATGTTAGCTTTCAGTAAATTAAAACTCTATATAATCAGCAGTAGATGGTAGTTAACTGGCTGCTATGATGCCTGACCAAGTTGTACCAGAATCTCAAAACAGCCAAAAGTTAAGCTTGCAGTCTTATTCTGTGCTCTCCAGAGAGAATTACAGAATTATTATGTGGGTGTAATTTACAGTTAGATTCACAGTCTAAAAGAAATGTAATAACTTAAATCCAAACCAAACCAATAATTATTAAGGTAGTGTTTAGAATATAAACAATGCCAAGCAGAGTGTGTCTTTTGTAAAATTAGGGTATTCAGCTCTGATAAATTCATTATTTCCAGATAATAAGAAAGTCTGTTGGGTAATGTTATTATCTGTTCTCAACCATGTGACATTGAGAATAGCCAGTTACTATTAAATTTATATGCTGCCTGACTCCTGTAGGATATAAGGGAATTCAAAAATAAAATAGTAACGAAGGGAATAGTAATAATTGAATAGAAACTTGTTATTCTATTGTACAATATAGGTTATGCTGCTACAAAAGTATTTTCCATTTAAGCATTTATTTGTTAAGCATTTATAATACATGTACCTCTGTAAAAACATATGTATGAAATCAATTGTATCCTTCCTGCATTAAGATCTAAATATGACTGAATTTTACAAAGTAGTTAGATTATTTGCTTTGTGGAACTTTTCTCCCATGTCTATGGTGCATATGCTTGGAGAAGGACATGTAGGCATTATTCTATTGTTTGGCATAGGAGAGGGGCCTGCTGAGGGTGCACGGAGACATTCCTTAAAACTGAGAGATGCTATGTAGATGTGTAATGGACAGGTACGGAGAGGTATGGGAGGTGCTGAAGAGAAAGTAATCTGAGAAAACAAAGAGAGAGATAAAGTATTCCTTAGAGGCATTTTGGATTAGCTGAAACCCCAGAGGACCTGTCCAATAAGTCCAAAGGAGAAGGGAAATGGGCCATCAGGATAGGGAACTATAAAATGTAATGCTTTTGAAATTTTAGGTGTGGCTTCCTGGCTTAAACTCCTCTGTTGAGATCTGCTGGGATATACCCACCTTATTTTGCAAAATAGCTTTTATTATTTTCTTTTAATAAAATCTCTTTGTTTTCATCAACCCATGCTTGTTGGTTGAATTCATTTCCAACACTCCCAAAGAATAATCAGATACATTTTGATACAGCCCAGTTATTCCTGTTCCTACAGAAGCACTGTGGAGTTTTGTTAATGGAAAAGTTAAATTGATTATGTACAATTTCATTCTAAGTGAAATATATGCATATTTTAAGATATTAACAAATCAATGCATTATAACAGAATGTTTTTCAATATATTTGTTCAATGGATCTTAAACCACAGAAATCAAAACCAGTTGCTGAGTGAATATTTTCTGTATTAAAAAGCTGAAAGTTATCTAGCTACCTCAAGACTGCTCTTGAACAATTAGCTTTATGGAGGAAAATCCTGGCCAATTTATCCTGAATTTAGCTTCTAGCATTTATTCTCCCAACCTAGAGCCAATTGGCCCTGACATTCAGTGAATCAACATGAAATATTTCCATCTCTGTTCTTTTTTATTTTAAGCAAAGAAATTCATTTCCTTTAGTCTTTCTTCATCTTTCTTGAATTATCTTCTCTCTTCTTTGTTAGAACACTTAATAAAACATGCGTCCATTATAGTCAAAGCAAACCACAGGGGATTGATTAATTTTAGAAGAATTATAAGAAAACTTATTTAACAGGAAGCCTAATTCTCCTCAGACGCATTCTGTTTAATACATGTGACATCTCACACAGATGATGGGATAAAAGGGATGTTCATCTCATTTGCAGAATATCAAAGTTGGGAAAGAAGACTATTACTAATGTGTCAAACAGGCTGAATGTTCAGTGAACCTTGAACACTGAACCATACCCAGAAAGATGCAATTCGCTGATTTTAAAAAAATGTAGGATTCTGCAGTTAAGTAGGAAAAACCTGATGCACAGGTACAAGTTAGACAATAGCTTGAGTGGTGTAGTACTTGTGAAAAGGATCTGGACATCCTGACAGACCAGAGATTCAGTATGAGGTGGCAATATACTGCAGGTGCCAAAAGAGCTAATGAAATTTTGGATTGTATCAACAGATAGGAAGTGATCTTGACATAATGTACTGTTTTCTGTTGGTACCACAGATAAAATACTTTATTGTATATATAGTGTGTATTATAAACTGTGTAATCCTACATTACTATATACATTAGGCAATCCTCATCTTATAACCATTCGTTTAGAAAATGTTCAAAGTTACAATGGCACTGAAAAAGTAACATTTATTTGATTTTTATCCTACCTTTATTACTTTATAAGTAACTCAAGACAACAAACATACATAATACTCCTTCCTCCTCCTATTTTCCTCACAACAACAACCCTGTGAAATGGGTTGGACTAAGAGTAACTGGCCCACAGTTACCCAGTTGGTTTTCATGTCTAAGGCAGGACTTAGACATGAAACATAAAGCATATTCAAATCAATATCCTAAATGTGGGCCAATGAAAAAGTGGGCAGTGATCAAACAGGGAATGATATTATTGCAATATTTAGGTTTTGCAATTACAGGAGTCATCCACAGTCAATTGAGTTTTGTGATCACCATTGCTTCAGAATGCAGGAACACACTGTCCTTATGTGACCCATGTAAGTGTTTGTTTGTTTGTTTTATTAAATTTGTATACCGCCCTACTCCCGAAGGACTCAGGGCAGTGAACAGGCACAAGATAAAATACAGAAATACAAAAGTTAAGAACAATTTAAAACCAAATTAAATAATATTGGCCCACGACAATTAAAATCCCAATAAATTTAAAACAAATTAAAATTTAAAATTTAAAAGAAAGGGGAGAAAAATTAGGCCAGGACGGCTTGCTAGAATAAGAGGGTCTTAAGAGCACAGCGGAAGGTGCGCAGATCTGGGATCCTCCGTATCTCCGGGGGGAGCTCGTTCCAGATAGTGGGTTCCCCCACAGAGAAGGCCCTCCCCCTGGGGGCCGCCAGTCGACACTGCTTGGCTGATGGCACCCGGAGACCCTCTCTATGAGAGCGTACCGGCCGGTGGGAGGCTATTTGTGGTAGTAGGCGGTCCCGTAAATAACCAGGTCCTAAGCCATGGAGCGCTTTAAAGGTGGTCACCAAAACCTTGAAGCGCACACGGAAGACCACCAGGAGCCAGTGCAGCTCGCGCAGGAGAGGTGTTACACAGGAGCGCCATGTTGCTCCCATAACCACCCGCGCGGCCACACTCTGTGCCAGTTGGAGCCTCTGCGTGCTCCTCAAGGGGAGCCCCATTTAGAGAGCATTACATGACTGAGGAAACACACAGGCTGATAAAGAAAGGGAGGGAATAAGGAAGGTGATCTTGATGGAGACATGCAGACTTGAGGTCTGAAATTTATGGTCAGGAGAGAAGCTGAATTATAAAAAAAAAGCAGTACCTCCACCTCCTCAAAGTGGTTCAGCAAGATATTATCATCAATGGTATTCAAAGCCACCAAGATCTCTAAGAGCATCAAAAGAAACAAATCTTAGCAGGTTGTCCATCAGAGCCTGGAATATACTTCCCACACAATAAAATGAAATACTTGCATCCCAAAACAACCAGTTCCACCCCCCAAAACAAAATTAAATATCAGTTCAAATCTCACTCTAAAAAGAAAGCAGAACAAAAGACAAAATTATCACCCGTCAAACCCACCTACCCCAAAATTACATGAACAAGAACAATGGATAGAAACATAGCTTGATAATTCAAGTCATGCTGCATCATTCTCCAATAATGGCAGTAATAAAGACCACTTTTCATTGAAACCTATCCAAAATCCACAGTCCAACCCTCACAAGTGCCATACTACAAAATAACTTAAACATAAAGAATATATCTCCTTGATAAATAATTTTTCAAAGGCATTAAACTACTCTCCCTAACTATTTCAATGTATCAAAACCCTAATATACTTCACTATTCTTCTGCTTCAAAAAAAATCATTTTTTAAAATATTCTGAATATGGGCATCTTATACACATGAACACCCAAATCAATCCAGCCTAATTTTTTTGCCAGTTCAGAGTATCAGAAAACAATGCAATTCAATAAATGCAACCCAAAGTCTTGATTATAATACAGAAACTTTATGACTCCAACAACTTTTCCTCTTCCTTCCTTCCTTTCTTTCTACCTCCCTCTCTCCTTCCCTCTCTCCCTCCCTCCCATCCCCCCTACATCTATTCATTTTAGTGCTATTCTTCCTTCTCCCTCTGCCTCCATTACATCCACAGCTTTTCCAGCCATTTTTTCCTTTCTTCTGATTCACAATCCTTCCATCACTGGTATTGCACATTCACCATTCACCATTCACATTAACTTGCATCTCCACCTACTCTTCCTTTACACCATTCACACACTAAGATGTGATGTGCTAGTTCTAATGAACCCTTCAGGAAAAATGCCTCATGCCAAAAGGGGTGGAAGGAATATCCAGTTAAGAAACTGTCTGGAAAAGCTGTTCAGAGAAGCTGTTCAGAGAACATTAAATTTATGCTGAAATGCATCTGTCAGTTAGAATGCTATCATTCAACTATGTTGAGCCACTCTGCATGCTGTGAATCATTATCTTTAAAGTTTAAGCCTGAAATTGTGTCTGTCCTTGAATAGGCATAGAAGATTTGTTGGATTGTTGCTATAAGATGCAACTTGGCTGTCTGTCTGAAAAATTAAAATGACTGTCAATGAAGGCAACATGTGCTAAGCTATGCAATATAATTCCCCGAAGGAATATTTGTTCCTACAGGAGGTGATCAAGACTTTAAGAATCCCTATAATTTTTGCCAAATGACTCCTAGTTTTTCATTATGATGCTGCCATTCAAAGGGATTTTAAGCGTTTTAGTCTCTCACAAACATTTACTATGAGAATCACAGCCCTAAAATAAGTCCCTGGTGAATTGCCAGACAATGGATATGCATTTACATTACTATAAAAAGTTTGAGGAATGTTTAGGAAGAAGCCAAGTGAAGAGAGAAGGATGCTTTAAAGTGGATAATTGAATGATTGAAACAAGTCTTTGTATAAAGTGCCTTACCATTTGCTCTGTCACTCCTTATTAATACTGGTACAACACAGGGTTGCGTGTTGAGTCCCTTTCTCTATACCCTTTATGTGCATGACTGCATTCCCACTCATGCCAGTAATACTGTTATTAAATTTGCAGATGATACAACAGTGGTAGGACTCCTCTCCAGGTGGGATGAGTCTGCCTATCGAGATGAGGTTGACTGGTTGCTTTCATGATATGGAGACAATAACTTGGTCCTTAACAGTGGTGGGTTTCAAAAAAATTTACTACCAGTTCTGTGGGTGTGGCTTGGTAGGCGTGGCAGGGGAAGGATACTGTAAAATCTCCATTTCCTCCCTATCAGCTGGAACTTGGGAGGCAGGGCCGGTCAGAATTTTTACTACCGGTTCTCCGAACTACTCAAAATTTCCGCTACAAGTTCTCCAGAACTGGTCAGAACCTGCTGAAACACACCTCTGCCTTAACACCAATAAGACCAAGGAGTTTATAGTGGACTATAGAAGGCATCCAGCCCTTGCTTATCAATGGAGACTGAGTGGAGCAAGTGGCCAGTTTTAAGTTTCTGGGTGTTATCATAAAAGAGGATGTGACCTGGGTGCTCACATTGCAGCACTGGTCAAAAGGGCCCAGCAGTTTTTCAGCCTACCGTATTTTTCGGAGTATAAGACGCACCTTTTTACCCTCCAAAAGGGGGTGAAAATTTAGGTGCGTCTTATACACCGAATGTAGCCCTGCCCACCCACTGGCCCCCACCCTTTGGCCTGTGCCTCGTAGCAGTTACCTTCTTGCAAGCAAACAGCAAGAAAAAACATCCCCTTCCAGCTTCAGCATAGGTTAATTAGCACAAGTTGATTGGATCGGCCTCCCGACTCTCAGCTGATTTGTTCTCAGCTGTTTTGCGCAGGGCTCTCCTGCTTGCTGCAAAAAGTGCTGGAGCAGATATTTTTTTTGCTAGCTATGTTGAAAAAATGAAACTGAAAGTAAAGCAGGTTCTTTGTTGCAAGGTGACAAAATGAGGCAGAAAGAGATTGCTTTTTCTTTTTCCTCACCAAAAAAGGTAGGTGCAAACAATGGGAAATTTAGGGCAAAAAAGGAGAGTTCAAGATTTTAAAACACAAAAGAAAAAAAGCTCTATTTAACTAGGGAATTGTAATAATTGAGATACTATTAATTGTATATTGTGTTGAAAACAGAAATGGTTAAGTTGTGGTTTGGAGGAATATATGGGGGAATTTATTTGGTTTATTATTATTGGTAAATATAATTAATTGATTTGCAAGAAATTGGATTGCATGGAAATAATTGGAATATTCATATTCATATTGATTAATATACAAAAAAGATAGTTATAACTAATTGATTTATATAAAAATGTTGAATTTGTATTAAACAATTGTAATATTAAATAATTAACCAATGTGAGGATGGATATAAAAATAGATGACAATGGGAAGGGGTATAATATAGAATAGAAGGGAAAAATTGAATTTGATTAAGATTAGAGATGAGAATGAAGGGTAAGATTGTTTTTTTAAAAAAAAATAGATGAGGAATAAATATGGCAAAAAGGAAATATAGAAATTGTAAATTTAATTGAAATGACTAAACACTGTTTAAATTTGTGAACCAGCCAAATACTGTTCAAAGAAAATACATTGTATATTTGTATGTGTGTTTGTCTAAAAAATAAAAAAAAACTTAAAAAAAAACAACCAAAAAAAGTAGGTGCATCTTATACTCCGGTGCGTCTTATACTCCGAAAAATATGGTATTTGACCTTCTTTTTATTTTTTATTTCCCCACAGTCACATGATCAAAATTCAGACACTTGACAGCGACTCATATTTATGACAATTGCAGTATCCTATGGCCATGTGATCATCTTTTGCACTCAGGAGCCTGAATAGCGCAGCAGACTAATGCTACTCTTAAAGGTAGTATTTAGCTTCCAGCTGCCTACAATTACTGCGAGTTCAATTCTCAGCAGGCTCAAGGTTGACTCAGCCTTCCATCCTTTCTAAAGTAGGTGAAATGAGGACCCGGTTTGTGGGAGCAATAAGCTGACTTTGTATAAAATATACAAAAGTATGAAGGCTATTGCTTAATGCCTTGTAAGCCGCCCTGAGTCTCCGGAGAAGGGTGGCATATAAAAATAAATAAATAAATAATAAATAAATTAACAACAGCAGTGATTTATTTAACAACTATGGCAAGAAAGGTTGTTAAATGGAGCAAAATTCACTTAATGAATGTCTCACTGAGCAACATAAATTTTGAGCTCAATTGTACTCCTAAATTAAGGACTATCTATGTTACACTTAAACAGGTTTTAAATTAACAATAGAATAGCATTTTTTTAAAAAATTATAGCAATAGTACTTAGACCTACATACCACTTTGCAGTGCTTTACAGCCCTCTCTAAACTGTTTACAAAGTCAGCATAATACCCTAACAATCTGGGTCCTCGTTTTGGAAGTTGGTCACCATGGCCAACATTTGAGAAACATTGCTATCTTTTGCTTTTTTTAGGAAGGAATTCTCTTTGGCACAAGGGAATGAGGAGGCAGAGTAGAATACTTGGTGACTTGCCAATAGTTGAGCACAATATGACTGCAAAGAAATGCAGTATCAAAGCACCCATAGCATTCTAGTACCTTTAACAGAACAGGCCTCTCCTTAAGGCATTTCCAGCTTGTAGATAACCATCTAGGATTCTGCCCAGGGAGGTACTTGTTTTTCCCCCAAAATCTAGTTGGATTAAGGTTTGCATTGTGCCACTTGCAAAATGGCATAGGAAAATAAAGTACCCATTTATGAAGGTACTTGTGACTGCTGTAAAATAGTTCTGTCAGCAACTGAAAGGTTCTCTACCCACAATTGTCTGGGTTGTGTGCCAAACAAAATTCCTGCTAAAGATACTGTCACAGGATGATCTTAGCACAGAGTGTACTGTGATTAATATTGTGAGGGAGACAACTTTTCTCCTTTAAAAATGCTTACTGTTTAAATGTTTAGGTTAAGCCTTTAGCTTCCTGTTGCATTAAATTAGCATATGAATAGGCAGCGTATAGGAAGAATACAAGAAAAGTAGACACAAATTAATACACATTTTAATACTGCTACTATGAAAATTGCATCTGCACAATCTTGCTTATGCAGTCGGCTTGCCTCTGCCCTCACTGCAAAAACTCCAAATGTTAAAATTTCTTAGAAAAATATCAGCTCCATATGTCTTCTCAACTACTTAAGCATTTTGGTACTTAGTCATCCAGCTCTAATCAAGTCTAATTATATGTGTGTATATCTGTGTGTGTGTGTGTGTGTGTGTGTGTGTGTGTGTGTGTCATTTTCTCTTTTTCTTGAATTTCTTTCGCATCATGGCCATAGTGAGAGCTTTTGTAATGGTATCCTTGTTGTTGATAATATTGTAACAGTTTAATTGCAGCAATCTATCAAATTGTATTGGCTCATAGGTGAGGTTCGTGGAACTATAAGGACTTTCTTCTGTGTATAATTGGAAGTCACCAAAAGACATTTCCTCTTCGGTCTCACGTTTTATTCCTTGAACAAGAGAAGAAAAAGTGAGCAGTTTGCCTAGATTTGCCACTAAATCACATTTACTAGTATTAACTCAGAAGAACATTGAAAAATATACTGCTGAAAAAAATAAAGGGAACACAAGCAGAAGACATCCAAGATCTGAACGAATGAAATAGCCTTATTAAATACTTTGTTCGTTACATACAGTAGTTTATACAGTTTATAGTTGCTCAAACAACTAAAGGGAACACAAAACTACTATATGTAACGAACGAAGTATTTAATAAGGCTATTTCATTCATTCAGATCTCAGATATCTTCTGCTTGTGTTCCCTTTATTTTTTTCAGCAGTGTATCAATTAAGAAAGTTGCAAGATTCTAAAGGTCCTTTAGAAAAAGGAATGCATTACACACATTTTTCATACAGGGGTGAACATAGAGTCAAAAAAGTCAAGATGTTGACTGCATCATCACAGCCCTGTTCCTTTCTTTTAATTACGCCCCATGTATAACAAGGGGCTAACCTTCAGAGTTGTATTTGTCATTCCTGACCTTTTTACATCTCTGATGGAGGCCTTGCATACACACACAAACTTGTACAAAACATACATATAGATACAGTATACACCAACACCCCATAAAATAACATGGAACTGAATTTGCACATTCTGTGAAAAAAGATAAAGAAAACCAGTTAGTATTCCATTTCAAAACATGAAAACAACACAAAGTAATCTTGCATTTTTAGTTCCATCTTATTTTTTATGTACAAAAATATTTTTTTTATTTATAAACATATTAGAATTACTGAAAACTAATTTATAATGCAGTATGGCATTGTACTTAATATCTGTAACTAATCAATGTAATTTAATACATCAATAACTTGGAACTTCCATGATTTTAGTAAACTGGAAATAGTTGTTCCATTCACTGTAATTTTGTTCTTCCTATGTCTTGCAAGACAATACAAGGGTATTAACACTTTTAAACTTATACTCAGAAGACTCATGAGAATGCTGTGCACCATTGAATAAATCAACCAGAGTTCTTATTCAAAGCAAAAATGACCAGGCTCAAATTATTTTACTTCTGATATACTATGCAAAGATGTCGCTCTCTGGAAAAGCCTCTAATGCAGTGGTGGGTTTCAAATTTTTTACTACCGGTTCTGTGAGCATGGCTTGGTGGGCATTGCATGGCTTGGTGGGCGTGGCTTGGTGGGCGTGGCAGGGGAAGGATACTGTAAAATCCCCATTCCCACCCCACTCCAGGGGAAGGTTACTGCAAAATCTCTATTTTCTCCCGATCAGCTGGGACTTGGGAGGCAGAGAATAGATGGGGGTGGGGCCAGTCAGAATTTTTACTACCGGTTCTCCGAACTACTCAAAATTTCCGCTACCAGTTCTCCAGAACTGGTCAGAACCTGCTGAAACCCACCTCTGCTCTAATGCCAAGAAAGATAGAAGAAAACAGAAAAAGACAATGATCAACAGCAAGATGATTGGGTTCAGTTACCGTAGCAATGAGTGCACCATAAAGATCAGGTTAGACTATCATGGTGAATCAATATCTATGTGGATGCTAGGAATCAAAAGCAATTTAAAGGCGCATAATCAATCAATCTACCAGAATCATACAAAATTGTGCAAGAAATGGTTTTCCTGGGGGACACTCTATGGAAATAAAAATTTGGATTTTGAAAAAGCAGGACCAAGTATTGATAGTTTTGAACATTGGTGCTAGAAAGGGTTAGGGTTAGGGTTGTGTTAGAGAACACCATAAATGGCTAAGAAAACAAACACAGAACAAATCTAGAGTTCTCACTCACATGACCAAGCTAAAATTATCACATTTTAGACACATTATTCAAAGTCCCAACTTTTCTAGGAAAAAAAAAAGAGAACAACCAATAGCAAAGTGGATGGCTCAATTATAGCAGTGATAAGTGCACCATTAGAAGAACTTGACCAGGCAGGTTGGGGACAGATCATCCTGTCAATTGTGTGAAGCCATCATGATTTGACACCAGCTTGGTGGCATATACTCAATTAATCCATCAATCAATGCATTGCTTACCTGGTGCTTTGTATTTTTTAAATGTTTCGTTCACCAAGGGGAAATGAAGGATAATGGGGGTCCTGGGATCTGTAGCATTCAAAAACATGTAACACTCCTTTGGTTGCTTTTTATCACTATCAGTCACAGCAATGTGTGGGAAAGGGATGCCTCTTTCTTCACAATATCTCTGTGCTTGATGCAAGACCTGATATGAGATAAGGAAAAGTTCCAAATGTATACTAAATTAATCAGCCATGCTGATATTTTGAAATTGAACACAATTGAGATTTAACCCAATTTAGCAGTATAGTGGCTGGCTGGAGCATGTGTCCAGCACAATTTGCACGAGTGGCCGTCTAGTGGGCACTCACGTGCATACTGCCTGCCCACCACCTGCACAAATTGAGCTTTGTGCTTGCACCTGGCTCACTACTCACACACATGCAACCCAGTTCCCATCCCTCCATGAGCTGGTCCGCCAAGCTGCCAAGTTTAGGGACTTGATGCTTAATTAGCCCTTCCCAACTCTATAATTCTATTAAAGTTATCCCAAACTGAAACTATTGTAAGACCTAACTAGCCAAGCTAAAGCAACTTTCATAAAGTTTTAATTAAACTTTAAAAGAAGAAAGCCATAACTCAGGGGATATGTGTTTTGTACGTATAAAGTCCTTGGCCTCACAAATTAATTAATAAATACTGTATTTGTAATTGCACTTGGGTTATTCAAGCATTGACCGGAAATTATCACTGGTCCAGTAATAAAGCATTGTCATAAACTAGAACAAAGGACCAATATCCACATATGGTATAGCAGATTCAGAGGATTCTAAGCCGTTACTTTCAAGTGTATTTATAATGCTCACTTCAAAGGGAGCTTGCCAAGAATAATTGAATGAGAAGATCACATCCACATCCCTCTCTGGCTGAAGCACCAACGGAAAGGGGGAATTGATAGCAAATCCTCCATCCACTAGATGCAGACTGCTTTCTTCAGGTGTCAGTTGATTAGGTACAGCATCCAGATGTGTCCCTGAAATATCCCAAAAACCATTATTATTGAAACAGCCAGATTTGCCAAAGAATAACTTAAAAAGAAAATCAATATGCTGTGCGTTCATATGAAAAACAAAAACTGTTTGATTGGAAACAATAAGAATTATATTGCCCTGATGTCACACTGCTCCTTGATAAATTGGGGTTATTAGGATTCTCAACCAATATTCAGATGTTAATAACAGCTTTGATGAGATGCAGTTTAGCTAGGGGGAAGTACTTATCTCTGTTTCTTAGCCAGGGGACTAAGGGGCTGAGGCAAAGAGGCAGTCCAGGAACCAGCGAAATCTGGGGGCTGGGCAGGGGACAGAATGTATCTGCCCTCAGTGTGGAAAGGATTGCCACTCTCAAATTGGCCTTATTAGTCACACCAGATGCTGTTTTAGGACCTCTTTCCAGAGCATGATACCATAGTCTTTTGAGACTGAAGGTTGCCAATGCAAAAACTTGGATAGCATCTATTTCATGTTTGAAATTCTGTGACCCAAAATTCAGTTTTGTTTTTGTTTTTAATTTGATTTATATGCTGTCCTTCTCTGGAGACTCAGGGTGGCTTACAATGTGTTAAGCAATAGCCTTCATACTTTTGTATATTTATACAAAGTCAGCTTATTGCCCCCATAATCTGGGTCCTCATTTCACCTACCTTTGAAAGGATGGAAGGCTGAGTCAACCTTGAGCCTGGTAAGATTTGAACTTGCAGTAATTGCAAGCAGCAGTTGTTAATAACAGTGCTTTAGTCCACTGTACTACAGGCTCTACAGCAAAAGTTCTTATGCACAGCATTACCTTTCCATGCTACAAATTCTTGATCATTCACATAGTTCCGATGCAGATGGAGTCCATGAAGAAAGTTAAAATTTTCCCCTGTGGTGATTCGTGATTTAACTAAATTGCTAAATAAATGTGTAAAGACTCCTCCTGGCATGATACCTTGAGACTGTTTCAGTGAAGGGTCAAAAGACTGAGAACCCAACAGTTCATCTGCAAGACAAAAAGCAGCATAGTTGACGTAGCTCCATTATATTATTCCGTTACACAGCCAACTTCACCACTTGTGTATAGAATAAACCACATTATTGTGGTTTATGTCAGGGGTCAAATCTAAAATTTTTTGCTACTGGTTCTGTGGGCGTGGCTTAATTAGTGGGCAGGGCTTGGTAACATGACTGGGAGGGTGTAGCTTGTTGGCCAGAGGGCGTAGTCAAGTCAATGTCACTTCTTCGCCCTTTTTTAACCTACAAAACACAACACAACACAAATGGCTCACCCACAATATAAAAGCAGCTGTACTAGACCCAAAATGGCCCCTGCAACAAGCAGGAACCTCATACAGCCAACAAAAGCAAAAAAAACCAACTTTCACACTTTACACACACAAAATTTCACATACAGCTTTGTGAGATTTTGTGTGTTTGTGTAGTTAGAGTGAAACCCTACAGAAACACACTAAATCTCAGAAAGCTGCATAAATATTATTTTATTTTATGTTATTTTTATTTTTATATAAAATCAGCTAAATTTAAAACTTCCTAAACTTTAAATGGCTAGGTCTAAAAAAAGAACAACTAAAAAAAACCCCAATTAACTATTGTTTTAAAGCTCCCAAAGGAGGGGAAAAACTTACCCAATAGAACAGGGATCTCCAACCTTGGCAACTTTAAGACTTGCAGACTTCAACTCCCACAATTCCTCAGCCAGCTTTTCTTTGCTGGCTGAGGAATTCTGGGAGTTGAAGTCCACAACTCTCTGCCTGCTTGATTGCAGGCAGGGAGATTCAGTTTCTTGCTGATGCAATGGATTGAAGGGATTACAGCAAGGCATTGCGACCAGCAGCTAAGTTAAGCAAGCTGAGGGGGGAAGGGGGAGGGATTTTTGCTACCGATTAGCAGGCTGAGATCGTCAGAGCTTGGGGAAAAAAACTTTTTTTTCTTTTACATGGCTCTGGCGATTCAAGCTGAGTTGCCTGAGCAGGCAACTCAGCGGGGATCATCAGAGCTTGGCTCGTGAGAGCCATTTAAAAGAAAAAAAAAGGCTCTGATGATCGCACGGCTCAGTTGGACATGGGGGGCAGGGGCAGGGATTTTTGCTACTGGTTCTCCAAACTGCCCGCCGCCATTGCTACCTACTCGCCCGAGCCAGTCCAAACCAGGAGCATTTCACCCCTGGTTTATGTGTATAAATCACATTAGCTTGAAACTGTGCCAGCCACACAGACATGCCAGCCTAATCTTACTGAATCAAAATTAATGAAAAAGAGACCCTAAGAAGTTATACTTGAAATTCACGAAAACATGGTCCTTTTTTCAAGAATCTCAGAAAAAAAGTTCAGTTAAAATTTCCAATCAGTATATACAAGGCTGCAAACTTATACAAATTTAAATGGCAGCATTTTTTTTTATTTTGAATGAACAGTAAGAAATCTACCCTATTTCCCCAAAAATAAGACCCAGCCGGAAAATAAGTCCTAGTATGATTTTTCAGGATGCTCATAATATAAGTCCTACCCCCAAAATAAGCCCCAGTTAAGGTTGTCAGCCAGATGGATGCATTTAGTACAGTATTTCTCCTCCCCAAAAGAAATAAGCCCTAATGCGTCATTTGTAGCAAAAATTAATATAAGACCCAGTCTTATTTTCAGGGAAACATGGTAACTGTAGAAAAAGTCATTCAAAGTAATCTCTTTTCTGCATTCATGCACTTTTTTATGGAAACAATTTTTTACTTATAAAACAAATGGTTTCTAATACTATTTTTCTTACCAAAGACAATCTGTAAAGATAGAATAGCTGCAAAATGCATCTTGACAGGAGTATTACTGTAGAAGGTAACCATCTTGAAGTAACCTTCAAGGTTCTCTGCATCTCATTAGTTTCCACACCTCACATCCAAATTATATGGGGAATGTTTAATATATATATATATATATATATATATATATATATATATATATATATATATATATGTGTGTGTGTGTGTGTGTGTGTGTGTGTGTGTGTGTGTTTTTCTTCTAGCCAGGTTTTCCCTACGTAGCCAAGGTTTTTTTTTTTTTTTTTTGTAGCTCCAGCTCAGTAGAATCTCATCTACTCGGTTCTGGGCTTTTTTCCTTTCTAACACCTAGCAAGCTCTGACTGCTAGGTGGGAGACCTAAATAGATCCATTTCTAGCTCGTTAGCTGTCGTCAGTAGGCCACACCCACCTCCTCCCTGTAAAGGCATAGTATCAATTTTCTTACTTCTTCGTAGGGTCTATGTGTGTTTTTCTTCTAGCCAGGTTTTCCCTACGTAGCCAAGGTTTTTTTTTTTTTTGTAGCTCCAGCTCAGTAGAATCTCATCTACTCGGTTCTGGGCTTTTTTCCTTTCTAACACCTAGCAAGCTCTGACTGCTAGGTGGGAGACCTAAATAGATCCATTTCTAGCTCGTTAGCTGTCGTCAGTAGGCCACACCCACCTCCTCCCTGTAAAGGCATAGTATCAATTTTCTTACTTCTTCGTAGGGTCTATGTGTGTTTTTCTTCTAGCCAGGTTTTCCCTACGTAGCCAAGGTTTTTTTTTTTTTTTGTAGCTCCAGCTCAGTAGAATCTCATCTACTCGGTTCTGGGCTTTTTTCCTTTCTAACACCTAGCAAGCTCTGACTGCTAGGTGGGAGACCTAAATAGATCCATTTCTAGCTCGTTAGCTGTCGTCAGTAGGCCACACCCACCTCCTCCCTGTAAAGGCATAGTATCAATTTTCTTACTTCTTCGTAGGGTCTATGTGTGTTTTTCTTCTAGCCAGGTTTTCCCTACGTAGCCAAGGTTTTTTTTTTTTTTGTAGCTCCAGCTCAGTAGAATCTCATCTACTCGGTTCTGGGCTTTTTTCCTTTCTAACACCTAGCAAGCTCTGACTGCTAGGTGGGAGACCTAAATAGATCCATTTCTAGCTCGTTAGCTGTCGTCAGTAGGCCACACCCACCTCCTCCCTGTAAAGGCATAGTATCAATATATACGTTATTGTATACGTTATATATATACGTTATTGTATCAGTCTCATAATGATCACAGTCTAGTTCAAAAATTGTTGTGACCCCAACTCCCAAGCCTGTCCTAACAGAGGAAAAGGACTCAGAAGGTGATGGGGAGGAACTGATAAGGCCTCGCTCTCCAAGACCCTCCTCTCTGGCAATGCCTCAGGTTCAATCCGAAGGCCAAGAAGAACAGCCTGGAATATGCCAGGAGGAAAGCATATCAGAACAACAACAGATAGAGGCGAGGATGATGAATCCTGGCTTGATCCCAGGCAGAGTCGGAGGGAGAAGCATGTGCAGCAACGAAAGAGGCGTGGGAGGGCCAGAGATTGATCTGAATCACTGAGCCACACCCCACAAGGAATAAAAGTGGGTGCGATTGCTCTTCAGGCTTTGTGACGGTCAACGTTAAAAACCTGAGAGTCACAATCTGTTACCTGAAATCTGGCTTGTGCATATTTGGATGGGACCTTGGATAACTCTTGCTTCATGGATTACTTTTTGCTACTGAACCGGACTGAGGATAAACTCTCTCTTGCTTACTGTGAGTGAAAACTGACTTGGCAGGCATTTCGCAGTTTACTGCCAAAACTCTTATCTGCAAGGGTTTCTAGTCTGATTGCTTAATAAAATCTTGGCAGGCGTGACTGGTTGTGTGTTTGCTTGTGTGGGGAAGGGGAACAGAACAAAAATGCTGGTGCCCTCCAAGTAAGATCATGCTATGTTTATCTATACCAGGCAGGCAAACTATTGCTATTTTTTGTTTCAAAATCATAGAATCACAGTGACCTGTTAGAAAAAGTGTGCCCCTTAGATTAAACAAGTTAAATTTAAGTAAATATTGGATTATTTCTGGAATTCAAAATATTGGCTTTATGCAAGCAGTTTCTATAGATGCTTTTTAAAATATTCCAGGACTGTAATGCATTTTGTAATGCATACTCTTAGTTCTAGTGTTGTTTAGAATTGTTCTAGAGATCCATTTTCCAGTATATTTTGAATAAAGGACTTTTACCCTGAACAGCTTCTACTGTATATTATATAAACCCAAGAAAGATGCTTGTAACAGAAATAAGCAGTATCTGTTTGGTCAGTAAAAAGAGAGAAATCTTACTTAGGAAAATGCTTCCCACACATATTTTTTGAAAATGCTGAAAATAATATCCTTTACCTACAATTCTGATGGCATCTTTCACAGATTCTGTGAATTTCAGCTGCGAAATCTCTGCATCTTCCCACATGTCATCTATATTGCCTGCAAAGGCACTGGCCCAAATTCCTGCAATAGAAGTGAAGCAAAGAGATTTTTCAGATCACTAGAAACTGGCAGAACTTTTTCTGAAGATTCAACTGAGCATAATTTATGGATCTCTGTAATCATCCCTGTACGCTACCTTCCGTGAAGTCAAGAGGCAGCAAAGATTGATTTATAGTAATGATGCCAAGACCCAACTACTACATAGGTAGTCCTCGACTTACAACCATTCATTTAGTGACCGTTCAAAGTTACCATTGCATTGAAAAATTGACTTATGACCATTTTTTCATACTTATGATCATTGCAGCATCCCCATGGTTACATGATCAAAATTTGGATGCTTGGCAACTGATTCATATCTATGATGGTTGAAGTGTCTTGGACTCCTGTGATCACCGTATGTGACCTTCTGACAAACAAAGTCATGGGGGCATCACATTCACTTAACAATGTTGCTACCTTAATCACTGCACTGCAGTGATTCACTTAAGAATTGTGGCTAGAAAGGCCATAAAATGGGATAAAACTCACTTAACTGTCTCATTAGTAATAGAAATGTTGAGCTCAGCTGTGGTCGTAAATCAAGGACTACTTGTATTAGTATGAGAAGAACATTCTCTCAGTAGGTTCAAAGTCTATCAAAACTTTAAGGCACAGGATGAAGCAAGTTGAGAAGATCTCCTTTGATTCATTAATACCTTGTATGAGTTTTCATATTGTGGAATATTTAGGGTTTATATCTCTTGACATTTGACTACAGATGATAGCTTCTAAAAATGGTAATACAGACAAAACAGGTATAGCCATGCCATACAACACTCTTCAAAATAGAATCATTATCAGATAAAAGTGAATTGAATCCATTGCCAAGCATCCAAACTCACAATGAAAAGCAAAACAAACATTATTTGAAATAAAGGTCCAGTATATCTTGATTGCATAATTTCACCGCACTTAATAACTGTGTATTGGAATAACAATTCACATCAGAATCTTAGCTATAAAGCAATACATTTGTGGCAATTATAGACGAGCAGTTGCGTGATGACTGAATAATGCTTTTTGAACCCACCTGTAGGTATAGTGATTATAGCATGCAGTCTGGATTTCTAGATCAGTAGTGTTGAAGACTATTGCTGGTGAGTTTCATTTAAGAGAAGAGTGGGGAGCTAAGGAATGTAGAATTTGTGTCCTTTCATATCCAAAAATAATTTCATTACATTAATTAATTAATTAATTAATTCACTCATTCATTGTTTCATTTAATTTAATAAACAAATTTATATAGCTGCCAAACTCACACATAGGTGATTCTGGGCAACTTACAAAATTTAAAAAGACCACCATCTAATAAGAACCCACTAAAAACCCTCCATGGGCCAGCAACCACACAAGCAAATCAGCCACTTTATTAGATCCTTCTCCATTTGTCTCCATTTATAAAATGTCTTACCCATTTTTCATTAATAAAAATACCTCAAAGTGGAGAAATAGCACATTAAAATAGTTTACAATAAATGTAAACAATTTGCAATACATACAATCCCAATAAACAAAATGTTACATGGGTAACATTTTTTCAGTTGGTTAGTAAAAAAAATAGCTACCTTATCACCAGCTTATACATCTGATCTTACCTTGGAGGAAACAGATTCTGGGCTCCTCATGTTTCTCAAGCAATAGTCCCATGAAAAATTTACTGCCATAGTCTTCCATGCGTATAAAAGCCCCATATTTATGAATACCAAATTCATAGGGTGTATATTCAACCCATTCTAAAGAAATGAATGAAAGAACATGCTCCAATTTAGTTGCACTACTATTTTCTTCTCCGAGTCCATATATACCTTTCTTAGATTTATATCCCACCTTTTCTTCAGGAGCTCAAGTTCATGTATTTATACTCCCGCCACCCGTTTTCCCCAAAGCAACAACTTAGAGAATATCTTTTTGCCTTTGACTTCATTTCCACCTTTGCTTTGCCCAATTGGAGAAAAAAATGACCTTTGTGTGGTTTCAGACTGCATTTGATTTTAACTAGTTTGCAGTCCAACTTCAGTCCTATCCTCATACCTGTAAATTCGCTGGTTTTAATATTCAGCCTCACATTTTGAGCTGCATAAATAGGATATGGGTTTTGTCCCTTTATGACGGCTTTCTGTTGGTCGGATAGCTTTGTTGGATCCTTCTAGATACGGTAAAGTAAAACATCAAAGTCAATTGATGTACACTTACGTTTTCCAAGTGAAATTCTTAACAGCTTTATACTCTGCTATACCTTTCTCAATCTGACTGTCCTCTGATAATTATGGAAGTTTCATTCCAACATATTAAGGCAGTGTTTCTCAACCTGGGTAAGTTTAAGTTGAGTGGACTTCCATTCCCAGAATGCCCCAGCCATCTTGCTAGCTGGGTAATTCTGGGAAATGAAGTCCTCATCTTAAAGTTGCCAAAGTTAATAAATACTGTATTAGGGGATGCTAAGAATGAATAATAGCACCTGCTAGAAATGAATAAATAATTACCCATTAAACAAAACCTAATTTTTGCTAAATATTAAGAATCATGTTACCACACTAAAAGTTAGTCAATAGTTCTGCCCATTTAAATTGCCTAGATTGACATCTTCTTCATCTTTGGTAGAAATTCCCATTAGTGTCTAAGATGTACCATTCCTATAGAAAATAAAAATTGTTCATATTTTATCATATCGTTTATTGGGAAGCTAATATGTTCTCAGCCATCATAATCTTCAAATGTCACATAAATAGTCCATCAATCCCAGGCAGGATTAATACCTTAAAATTAAATTTTGAACACCATCCTATTAAGCAATACACAATGGCATACTTTCATTTGTTTTCTCTTCAACTTGGGACATATTCAAAAAGTACTGTTCAATCAAGAAATTATAAGCATTATAATTATTCCATTTACAATAATATTTTAGCAATATTTTTTTTTAATTTGCCTTTGAGTCATTGGTGACATCTGCCAGCTACCTGAAGTAGTTCAGGCAGTTTCCTGGTAAGATTTTCGGTGGTTTGCCATTGCCTCTTTCTTAGGACTGAGGTGGGGGGGAGAGAGAGGGGGGAGAGAGAGAGATTGTCTCAAAATCATCCAGTTGGCTTTGTGCCTAAGGTAGGACTAGAACTCACATCTCCTTTTTTTTTTTTTACCCTACATCACTATCACCACTACCGTTACCACTACATCAAACTGATTCTCTCTGAGTAACAATTCATTTTGGTTACTACTGAGGTATTGCATTTATTCCTAGTCTTAAAGTTAGAAATAAGCTACCTCATAATATTGTAACTCTTCTTTCACAAATTTTAGGGTGCAAATTTTTACCTTGTTGTTTAGGATGTACTCTATGATAAGGCCCCATAAATCCACAAGGGTAGCTTTCCTTCCTGTTTTCTCAAAGGCAGTTAACTCCTGAAAATAATATGCGAGTTGTTCAGCAGAAAATGCTCCAACTTTTCCACTTGTTACAATTTTCTGAGCACTGTCAACTGCATTCTGGAGATTTCTTTGTGACCAGTAAGCGTCTTTGTAGAGCATAGACATACACCTACCAAAATCGTAATTTTGAATTTCAGAAAAAAAAACAAAAAACAAGATATGGAATATCTACAAATAATTCCAATATTTAATAGGCAGTAAGTTAATTGCTTGGATATCAGGCATAGTTTCTCTTATTTATTTATTTATTTTATTATTCATATTTCTATGCCGCCCACTCTCCGAGGACTCTGGGTGGCTTACACCAAAGACAGTATACTAAATAGCATATTGCCCCCAACAATCTGGGTCCTCATTTTACCCACCTCGGAAGGATGGAAGGCTGAGTCAACCTTGAGCCGGTGAGATTTGATCCGCTGATCTGCTGAACTAGCAGTTAGCTGAAGTAGCTGCAGTACTACACTCTAACCACTGCGCCACCTTGGTTCTTGCACAGCATATTCCATTATGACTGGAATAAGATAACAATACGGCATCTCTGATGTTGATGCTATATTGCAAGAAATAAAAATGTATTAGGAAAAGGATTGAGCTAGGATAAATTCTAAGCTCATTTAAGCCAGTGTAGCAGTAAGGAGAATAGTTTAAACCTACTATGATAAAAAAAATTATTTTCAATGAAATACTCTCACTAAATTCTAGAGAAGATTAAAATAATTGTTTTCTCCATATTCTATGTATTTTAACCTCCTTTTTCCAGCACTATGCAAACCATAGGTGAAATGATCAAACACTAGTCTCTATTGTAGAATGCCAACTTCATGCTCAGTTGGACTATTTATTATGGCTTCTCAGTCACATATCTCAAAAACAAAGGCAGATTTAGGGTTCCTGCTTACTGGGGACTTCTGGGATTTGAATTCATACATCTTAAATTTGCCAAGATTGAGAAACACTGCATTACAATCTCAAAGTTTAAAGAGGATTGCAGAATTGTTTCCCCCATTTATTACAATTTTATTGTAATTCCATATAAAAGTCTTCGTAGATTAAACCAGCCCACATGGCTCACTTAATAGAATAACTTAGGATAAGTTAGAAGGGACCTCACAAATCTTCTCTACAGTTTCCAGCAGCTTAGGGCTACACCACGTCTAATAGGCTAATTAAGCCAATTATTAAGTGACAGGAATCAAGGTCATCTCTTTTTATTGTAGCCATGAAGATGTCAATATCAAACTATGAAAGCAAATTTTATCTAAACAGACATTTAACCCAGGTTGGAAGGGATAAGGATTTATGCAGGGATAAAATCCAGCAGGTTCTGACAGGTTCTGGAGAACTGGTAGAGGAAATTTTGAATAGTTTGGAGAACCAGCAAATATCACCTCTGGCTGGCCCCAGAGTGGGGTGGGAATAGAGATTTTGCAGTAGCCTTCCCCTGCCATACCCACCAAGCCACACCATGCCCACCAAGCCACGCCCACAGAATCGGTAGTAAAAAAAATTGAATTTCACAATTGGATTTATGGTTACATACCATGTAGACCCTGAGATGCCACTAAAATATGTGAGGATATCTAAGAGGCCCAGCTGTTGTAGCCCAGACAGGCTGCCATAACAACTGGTCATTGCTCTCATCCCTCCTCCAGAAGCTAATACAGCCACTATAGGAACCTAGAAAAACAGAGAGATGTTCTTAAGTCAGATAAAAATGATATTTCCTCTTTTTTTTCTTTCGATGATATATATATAAGTAGTCTTTGACTTACAACCATTCACTTAACAACCATTCAAGTTATGACAGGGCTAAAAAAAAGAGACTTGAGTGGTTCTGGTAGTCTGTCTACTACTGTAACATCCTCAGATGATACGATCAAAATTTGGGAACTTGGCAACCAGCATATATTTATAACTCATTGGATACGAGATAAACGGCAAATAAATCTTATAAATAAATAAATGACAGTTGCAGTATCTCAGGAACACGTGATTGCCATTTATGACCTTCTCAGGAGGCTTCTGAGAAGCAAATCATGTGAGTGTCTATGGAGATTCTCAGTCATCCAGGTCATGGTAGTCCCAAAGGTACTTTTTCAAGAGGCAGCTCGACTTCCTTGTTTTTCTTTGAAGACATTTTGCTTCTCATCCAAGAAGCTTCTTCAGCTCTGAAGAACATTCTTGGATGAGAAGCAAAATGTCTTCAAAGAAAACAGGAACAATAAAATGAGAATACGAAGAAAACATTTGTTCCACAGCATTTTCTCCCTTAAAAATAAATTTTGCAATGTTAAAATATCTGTGAATTTAGCTAGGATTTCTTAGGCTCAGCTAATTTAACTGGTCAAGGAAGGATTCAATTTCCTTTTGTGCTCCCATTGCTCCCAATGCTGCCTCAGGAATCCTGGGAGTTGATGCCCATACATTTTATTTATTTTAATTTTATTAAATTTCTATACCGCCCTTCTCCCGAAGGACACAGGGTGGTGTACAGCCAGAAATAAAACCATGACAATAGAAAAATTAAGAACAAGTTAAAACAATTAAATCAATTGGCCAAAAATTCTAATAAAACAACCCATTAAAATAGTAAAAATATTATCATTATTTAGGCCAGCCCTGCTTGTTGGAATAGTAATGTTTTTAGGGCACGGTGAAAGGTACGCAGGTCGGTAATCCTACAAATCTCCAGGGGCAGCTCATTCCAGAGATTAGGGGCCCCCACAGAGAATGCTCTCCCCCTGGGGGTCGTCAGCCGGCATTGTCTAGCTGACGGCACCCGGAGGAGCCCCTCTCTGTGGGAGCGTACTGGTCGATGGGAGGCTATCGGTGGCAGAAGGTGGTCTCATAGATACCCAGGGCCCATACCATGGAGCGCTTTAAAGGTGGCAACCAACACCTTGAATCGCACCCAGAAGACCACCGGGAGCCAGTGCAGCTCGCGCAGGAGCGGTGTTACATGGGAGCGTCGGGTTGCTCCCATAAATTACCCACGCGGCTGCATTCTGGACCAGTTGGAGCCTCCGGGTGCTCTTCAAGGGGAGCCCCATGTAGAGAGTGTTACAATAGTCCAGACGGGAATTGACAAGGGCATGAGTGACTGTGTGTAAGAAGTCCCGATCCAGAAAGTTGCCAGATTTGATAAACACTGCCTGAGGACATCAATTCCAATTAATCAAGTAAAATGATCGAGCTTAATTTTTTATCAAAATTAAACATGTACTCAATTCCTCAAGTTTAAACTGTACCCCTAAAGAAAATAAAAAGAAAGCTTTGGCTTTGTCGACCCCTGAACAGGAGTTGATCTTAGGAAGAAAAACTAAACAAATATATTGATAAAAAGGAGTTTTCTACCTCATATTTCCAGGGTGGCACCCTCAGCTTTAATACCTTCTTTAAAGCACGAGAAACAATAGTCCTTCTCCTTTCCAAAAATTCTTGCTCTCCCTTAGAAAGTTTAAAGCCAATACGTATATCCATATCAATAGGATGGTTCCTAGAAAGGAGAAAAAAAGAATAAAAATATCCAGATTCTACCCTTCCATCTAATTGACTTCAATGTATAGTGAAAAATCAACTGCATGTCATTATTCTTTGTTTTAACCAGCAGAAGCATATTTTTCTTTAAATCCATGGTACTGAAAACCAGGCTGTCCCATTATTTAGACATAATGTAAATTAAGATAATATAAAGTCTCCTTCAGGTCAAACTCACTCCTGGTGTCTTCATGGATACATCCGTGTGGCTTTCTTGGAAATGTTTTGCCACAGCCTTCTTCTGGGATATTTTTTCAATTTCCCGCTCTAGCTTACAACCCTGGTATCCCTTTCTTCAACACAGATATTTTAATTTGTACTTGATCTTATATATAATAGTGGTGCTGAATCTTGATTTTCACAGATATTTTCTGATGTACACACCTTTCTTCAACTTTCATGGTCAGATCCAAAGCTTGATCCTGGAAGAAGTAGAATTCTGCTAAATTTACTAATGCAAAATACAATGTTTAATTTGGTATTAAGAAAACTCCCTTGCTCTTTTTCTATCTCTGCTATGATCCAAACCTTCATACTAATGTGTTTGTTAAAACAGGAAGCATTAAGTGAAGATATTCCTTTTCTTCACTGATATGCCACATTGTTTGCTAAAAGGGTCTATGGACTTTCACATAGACACCACTTTGACTCTTTAACTTCCCATAAAACAATCATTGGTGTTACACATCACTTGTCCTTATTTACCACCATTCCCAAGTCAAGAGCTAGCCAATATAGTAGAAGCACCTAGAAGCAACTATAAATTGTTCTATCACCAAGATCATTTTGGCTTTGGACTGTATTTTTGCTAAGAGTAAAAATAAATAACTCTTCTCACTTTAATCAAATAAGTAAAAGACCTCAGCAAAGAAAACAGAATGCTAAGGAGCCAGGGTATGAAGCAATATACATATATGGTAGTTTCCATACTCTTGGAGATATATTTTTCCATGCTAGCTTTATAAATATATTGCAAAGAAAACCACACATCACCATAACAGAGACCCAGTTTATTGTAGTGGTTCAAGTGATGCCCTAGAAGCCAAGAGATTAAATTCTAGCTCTTCCTGAGGCAAGAAAGCCAGCTGGGTGACCTTGAGCCAGTCACACTTTGTCTTTCAGCCCAATTCACCTTATTGTTGTGAGAAAAACAAAAGGCAAGAATATTGGGTATGTTTGCTGCTTTGAGTTGGCCAAAATTATAAAAAGCATGATAAAAAATGAGTAATAACAATAATATGGAACTCTAAGCTATATAGTGAAGGGGGAAATGAGATATAAAATATCTCAAAATAAAAATTAAAGTTTGGTATCAATTAATTACCAATTCATAAAGTAGGACAATTAGAAAATTATGCAATTACAAGAAAAGAATAGAGCCAGTTTGATGTGGTGATTAAGGTATTAAGCTAGAAGATGGTGAGTTCTAGTCCTGCCTGTGGGATAAAACCAGCTAGCTGATTTTTTATTTCTATTACAAAGATATCAATATAAAATTACTGGGATGTTAAATAAAAGAACCAAAGGTTGTTAACTGAGATCAGAGGAAATAAAATGGATGAATGTCCTCTCTCTGAGGTGCTGAAATCTGAGAACATGAGATATAAAAAGTACTTTCCCCAGCAACATTGTACAGTACAGAGTCAGTACCAGGTTTCATATCATGCCTTATCACTTTGACACAAAGATTTAAACATTTACCCTTCCTAGAGGTACACTCAGTTCAACTTCCTTTCCAAGAGGGAGTTCGGAAACTGGAATAATTGCATTCCCAACCAATGAAGTCTTCACCTGTAAATCCTCACTCCATCCTTCCTAGGAATCAAACAAAGTTGTTGTAAATCATAGCTACATACATGCCCGTGAGAAGACCATCCAAAAAGAGGAATACAAACTTTAGCAGAAGGCCAATGTCAGCAGCAAAATGCCTGGGATACCTAAAACACAAGCATTGGTTCTTTTCATGGGCTACTGCTTCTACTGCCCATCCCAATTTTTTATAGGTGCAGGGGATTTTTTTTGTTTCTTCAAAATTATTCTAGGTTGGTCGAGGACCACTAAGAAATAATGATAACTAGTGCTCATTTATGGGGTTACAACGCTTAACTTTATTATGGGTTCATTTAAACATATTTTCAGAACTCAGTGAAATAAAATTACATGCTTAAGGCAGAGTTGATGGGTATCTTTATAAAGCCACTTCTGGCAGATGAAATACCTCTCATCAATTTACTTATTTTCCCCTTATGAATCTGTATCAAATTTATGTCTAATTATTATTTTGTTGTTGTTAGTTGCGAAGTCGTGTCCGACCCATCGTGACCCCATGGACAACATTCCTCCAGGCTTTCCTGTCAGTGGTGGGTTTCAAAAATTTTTACTACCAGTTCTGTGGGTGTGGCTTGCTGGGCATGGCATGGCTTGGTGGGCGTGGCTCGGTGGGCGTGGCAAGGGAAGGATACTGTAAAATCTCCATTCCCACCCAACTCCAGGGGAAGGTTACTCCAAAATCTCCATTTCTTCCTGATCAGCTGGGACTTGGGAGGCAGAGAGTAGATGGGGGTGGGGCCAGTCAGAACTACTCAAAATTTCCGCTATCGGTTCTCCAGAACTGGTCAGAACCTGCTGAAACCAATCTCTGCTTCCTGTCCTCTACCATCCTCTGGAGTCAATTTAAGCTCATGCTGACTGCTTCAGTGACTCCATCCAGTCACTCTAATTATTATAGAGTCATTATATATGCCTATTGGTTGAAATGGGGATGCTTGCTCTAATAATTGACACTCTAGCAAGCAAATGCACCATCTTACCTCTAGCATTGCTATAGTTTGTAACAATTTCAGGTTCAGGTGAGAGGACACTTCTTTGTTCACATGAAAGATAAATGGAATCTCTTCTTTGTTTTCTTCTAAATTTTCTCCACAGAACATTGTTAACTGGTTTTCAAAGGACCCTGGTACTGATAAGTTAATTTGGCAATTGTCTAAAAGTGAAAAGAAGTGTTTAAAACTTTAAAACTTTTAAGAACACAATGAAAAATCATGACTTTCCACAGAATCCTGGAAACAAAATGGTTATAAATCAACCCTCTTTTCTGGCGATGGAGGAGGAGGTAATAGTGGTGCTAGTGGGGTGTGTGTGAATAATTTGAGTGTTTCTCAAGTGTCAAAGACATTGTGTTTATAATGTAATGCAAGTGTAATAAATTATTGCTTTGTTGTAATGTTGCTTTGATTGGTTATAACAAAGGTCCTCAGACACCTTTGGCGATTGGAGTGGCATTTAAGATACATTTTCTGCTGAAGAAATAATTCTTTATTAAAATAACCTGAACACAACAATTGAATGATACTAAGCAAAAACAGTATATTAAGAAAATTCAGACTATTATTTTTCCCATACGTGGATCTAAACATTTTTTAAAGAAAATCTGTCTCTCTTGAAGAATTGTACTGTATTGCAAGAAGCAATTCTAAGCAAATTGTACCCTGTTACAGTGAGCAAGTACTTTCCCTTTAAAAAAGATAAGGCAGCAGAAACTTCAGTTGACTAGTATAATATGAAATAAATCACAAAATCAGAAGTCAAAGAATTGTGTGGGGGGAAGAGCAGCAGCCCAGCAAACATAATCTGTAGAGTCTCTTCATAAGGAAAAAAGTTCCTGGCTAAAGATGCTCTTTGGGAATTTAGTTTCGGATTCTGGGAATTATAGCTAAGCATGCCAGTCTGGGAAACATCACTGTGGCACCAACAACAAAGTAAGACATCCAGAACACCCTAGCAACATAACAGGAAAGAAACAAATTTTTGCCACCCAGTTCTAGGAGCCCTAAGTAAAGAAGATTAGTTTAAGTTGTGCAGGTTTGCTTTCCATTGGTTATGGGGCCTGGAGCAATGACACAGCTTAATAGTTGACTTTCTACAGATAAAACTTTATGCAATAATTCCAGTGCAATATAACTGTATTGCAACAAGGAATAAACTCCCAAGGGAAGTGCATGTAAGATTTACAAAAAGGGTAAAGAAAACAGAGATACTACAAGTGGCAAGAATCACAGCTTTGAAATACAAGGACAAAGAACTTGTGCTTCTAAGACAAATACTAGAAGAGTCAGAGATCTGAGGAGAGAGTATCAATTTCTAATGAAATTCTTAATGTACAAAGGAGTGAGTTTTAGATGGCTAATACCTGAAGGAATTATGGTGACATGGCAAGAAAAACTAGATAGATTAGACTCGCTTGAAAAAGCCAAATTATTTTCCCAGCAATTTTGTGGACCTCTGGAGGAAGACTTTGGAGGAGTAGGAGGGGCGAAGGAGAGAGAGGAAGAGAAAGATAAAGAGGAAAAAGCAAAAGAGGAAAAAGCATTAAGAGAAGGAGCCAGAGCCAAAGACCCAATGGAACAAAGAGAGACAAGAGCGATGAAATTAAAAACTAGTAATAAGTAAACATGGAAGAAGAAATTAAAGCAATTTCCTTAAATGTAAATGGACTCAATGCAGTGATTAAAAGAAATAGAACATAGACTAAATTAAATATGAAGATGGACATTATATGTTTACAAGAAGCACATATTAGAAAACAACACTTACAATTATTACAATATCCTAAATTAGGACTCTTATTTACATCATTGACACATCAAAGTAAAAGAGGTGTGGTATTGTATAGTAAAGGAAAATTAGAACCCAAGTTAATTTTTGAAAACGAGGAAGGCAGGATTCTGATTGTGGAAATAAAAATGAACTTTAAACAAATACTTTTGAAAGCACTATAAGCATTGAATGAAAAAAAAGAAGAATTTTATCGGACACTACACAAGAAAATCATAGAGTTGGACTATGAAAATATATGTATAATGGGAGATCTCAATGTGGTAGTAGGTGCTGGCTTGGACGATAAAACAATGAAGGTAAATAAAATGCCTAGAAGTACACTTCCAAAATTGTTTTTTACAATGATAGAAGAATTAAGCATTCAAGATATCTGGAGACAAAAACACTTGAAAGAGAGACAATATACTTTCTATTCAAATAGACATCTATCATGGTCGAGGATAGATATGATATGGATGTCAATAGGACTTACAGACGCTGTGCAAGAAGTAAATATTGGTTCAAATATTTGGGCTGATCACAGCCCGATGACAATAATATGGAAAGGGCAAAAGAAAAAAACAAGGTGAACTTTGAACACAACAATCTTAAACAAAAAAGAGTTTCAGGAATATGCAGAAAAAGAATTGGAAGTATTTTTTAAAATAAATAAGAAAGAGGATACATCACTTCAAAATTTATGGGATATAATGAAAGCATATATTAGAGGCCTAGCAATAATGTACTTGGGAAAAAAGAACAAAAAGAAGCAACAGAAACAAGCAAGATTAGAAGAGGACTATAAGAAATTGGAAAAAGAATTTCAGAAAGATACTTTAAATTAAAAAATTTTAAAAATTGATGGATTTGAAAAAACATGAAATAAATTTGAATGAACAAGAAGCATTAGCGAATAAATTGAGAGCAACTAAACAGATTTTTTTTGAAAATGCAAACAAACCAGGAAGATGGCTAGCATACAAGTTAAGAAAAGAGAGGGAGAAAAAAACTATAAAATGCTTACAAGATCGAGAAGGGAATTTACAATATAGCATTGAAGATAAAAAGAAATTAATCCAAAAATACTATGAGCAACTGTACACTCAAGATAAGATTCCAGAGGAAGAAATATTAAATTACTTGGAAAAATCAGATTTGACTAAAATATCAGAACAATATAAAGGAATGTTACAAGAAAGAATGACAATAATGGAATGTTCTACCCCAGCTACAGACCCCAAAGAACGCAGCACACACAGAGTCTATACAAACCTTAGTTTACTAAATTAAATAAGGTTTTTTTCCCCAAACAAAGGCTTTAATTAACTTTCTTAACAGCCTACAAAAATCCAAAGAATAAATAATCTTAATTTTACTATGATTGGCAGAAAGCCCAGAAGTAATTTGCAAAGAACGAAGATCAAGGCACGAAGGAGAGTGAACAAGTTGTTCCCTGCAAATTGCTTCAGTCAGCGTTCCTCCTTAAACAGGCTAAGGGAGTGGCCAATTAGCCCCAAGCCTTACTCTTGAGGAAACCTCCTCCTGAGGAGCCACTCCTGCCTTTTGGCAGCTCTGCACGCCCGTGCATCAAAAAGAGGTTCCTCCTCTTCGTCTTCACTTAAGGGAGCTTCTGGAGGTTCTGAAGGCCCTGGCTGAATCCCAGCCTCTGACACCACATCTTCTCCCGCCTTATTGTCCAACTCGAGTGCCAGCTGCATAGGCTGCTGGCGCAGCACCACACCAGCCTCCTCGCTGTCTGAATCAGCCACCAGCCACACAAGCCATATATGGGCCACAACATGGAAGTAACAGAAGCAATAAAAAGACAAAAAAGTGGAAAAGCACTAGGACCAGATGGTTTACCAGTGGAGATATATAAAACATTACAAGAGGCAATTAGTAATGTAGTGCTGGATGTACTTAATGACTTATTAATGAAAGCAAAAATGCCAGATTCATGGAAGGAGGCATATGTAACACTTATACCTAAAGAAGATAAGAATTCACAACTGATAAAAAATCCCATAGACCAATTTCATTGTTAAATGTGGACTATAGGATTTTTATGTCAATAAAGGCACACAGACTGAAAAAGCCACTAAATGAATACATACATACAGATCAAAACAGATTTCTACCAAAACGACAAATAAAGATAATATGAGGATAATTTTAAACACTTTGGATTATTATGAGAATCATCCAGAAAAACAGATGGCATTGATGTTTTTGACGGCCAAAAACCCTTTGACAACGTGAGTTGGCAGTTTATGATAAAACAACTACAGAGAATGGATTTTGGGGAGAGATTCATAAATATTGTAAAAACAATATATAACAGACAATTTGCTAAGATAATGATAAATGGGGATATGACAGAAAAGATCAGCATAATGAAAGGTACTAGACAAGGATGTCCATTTTCGCCATCGTTGTTCATCTTGACCTTAGAAGTTTTAAATAGAAATATCAGACGAGATGAAGAGATAAAAGGGATAAAAGTTAAAAAAGAAGAGTATAAATTGCAGGCCTTTGCAGTTGATTTGGTATTTATTATAGAAGATCCACAAACAACAAATACTAGAACAAATAGAAGACTATGGAAAGGTCTCCGGCTTGAAAATAAACAAAGACAAAACAAAATCTTGGTTAAAAATATAACAGAAAAACAAAAAAAAAGATAGAAGAAAATTTGGACATACAAGTAGTAAAAAAAGTTAAATATCTTGGAGTATATCTAACTTCAAGATGTGTTACAATAAAAGAAGATAACTATTATAAATTAAAGCAGCAGATTGAAAGAGATTTGGAAAAATGGAAGAATCTTCAATTATTACTAATGGGTCAGATCGCATTGATAAAAATGAATATACTACCAAGACTATTATTTCTATTCCAGACTGTGCCGATAAAAGTTGAAAAAATTTACTTTTAATATCTAAATAAGACAATAAGGAAATTTATATGGCAAGGGAAAAAAGCAAGAATAAACATAACAATGCTGCAAAATACGAGATTGAGAAGTGGATTTGGTTTACCAAATTGGGAATTATATTATCAGGCAGCAACATTGACTTGATTAAAGGAATGGGTGGAGCTAAGAAATACAAGGTTGTTAACATTGGAAGGTTATGATTTACAACTGGGATAGCATGCTTTTTTGTGGTATATAGGAATAAAATACACACATATTTTCATAGACATTATGTAAGAAATGCATTGTTATTGGTATGGGAGAAAGTAAAAGATAAATATTATGTGAAAATACCAACATGGAAGCATTAATACACCCAAATGTTTTTAAATTTGGAAATATTGTTAGATATAAGGATTTGCTAACAGATAAGGAGGAATTGAGAGGAAAAGGGGAATTAGACGCACAGGGGATTGAGACAGACTGGTATATTATATGCAGATTCAAACAAGATATGAGAAAGATGCTAAATTATATGCTTTTTATATGGAAAAGACTGAATTGGATGGGATACTCACAGGAACAGATGATAATTTAATAAAAAAGTTTTATAATTTTTTACTTAATATTGAATTAGAGGAGGAGCAAATAAAAGAAACAATGATAGCTTGGGGGAGAAATTTTGGATATTCAATTGATTTGGAAAAATGGCAACAACTATGGGAAAGGAACTATAAATTAATGATGTCCACTGCATATAAGGAAAATCAATATAAAATGTTTTATAAATGCACATGCCATCTGAGAAATTAGCAAAAATGTTTAAAGATAAATCAGCCAAATGTTGGAAGTGTCATCAACTTCCAGGATCATATTATCATATGTGGTGGACATGTTTGGAAGCCAAAAACTATTGGAGTAAAATTAAGACATGTTTGGAGGAAATGATACATCAACGTATTGAATTTAAACCAGAGCTGTTTCTATTGGGTATTCTACCAGAAAAAACAAGTAAGGAAAATGTTTATTTGATCATACATGTAATAACAGCTGCAAGGTTTGTTTATGCACAAAATTGGAAAGCGGAGAAAATACCTTTGGAAGAAGAAGTAATAAAAAAATTTTTAGACCGTGCTGAAGTGAATAGATTAACTTTGATGATTAAGGATAGAGAAGACTCAGAGTATTTTAAAATTTGGAATTATTTCTATTATTGGTTGGAGAAGAGATATAAATGATCAAGTATATAAGTATGTATAAATATGTGATGAGTAGAATATTATATTAGTGACAAATTTATAATATGGATTGGATAAGGATCAAGATCAAAGAAATAATAACTATACAGAAGAAGAAAGAATTATGGAAGATAACACCAAGATGTCGCAGGGAAGAGATAATTGATGTATTAAATGTTTGTCTAAAAAATAAAAAACTTTAAAAAGTGGTGGGGGGAATCACTGTATCTATACCATATACCAGCCTTCAGGAATTAGAATGTGTGAAAAATGTGTACTTGATTAATTATATTTATTTCAATCATATTAGCATTTGGTTTATAAGACAAGGAAACTGCTATTGCCTTTTTTCCAAGAATTGTGGTTACAAAGGACCTACCCCTTATTATCCATGGAGCCATCTTACTTTTATTGATAGTTCCTTTAATACACAGACAAGGTTGTGCCTACATAAAACAAAAACAAAAAAAAAATCCAATTGGGGAGAAATTACTATGCAAATGTATTTATTCTTTTCTTTTTAGGGTTAAAAATATAGGATTATGACTTATATATACAAGTCATTTATCTATTAAGAATCTCAATAACCATTATTATTCCCTTTACTCACCACAAGAACTCCATTAGTAATGACCCTACAGGGAGGATGCTTGCTGTGGAAATAAAAATATTTGCTTAATTTTCTTTGATTATATAAATCAAAATAATAGTACAATGAAAATAATAACATTCACTAGAAACATAAACTCTAAAAATTGCAATTCTAGTAGAAAATTAGTCCAAAAATATAGAAATATCCAGAATAAATGGAATTCCTCATCTGACACCAAAGACACAAGTGTACCAGGCATGTTGCCCTCAAAAGGGCATTACATTAGAAAGGTTTTAGAGACGTTTTCAAGATTCTGTTAATAAACCTTAGAAAAATAAAAGACCATTCATGGAATGACTGTAATGTCTATTTCTCGATCTGGCCTACCCCGAAGAGCTGACAAATAATTGCAATGCTCCAATAATAATTTAAGTTTAAACGAAACATGGATTAAAGAATATGTCTGCATGTTATTACATCATGATGGAGGAAAAGAAACACCTCACCATTTTTCCAATGAAAATTCAACATCCAGTTCTGCTCTTTTCTCCTTGAAGGGTGAGACAAAAGATAAGTTAAAACAGTGTCAAGTCAGCCCCAAGATATTCACAGCTACACAAATGCTTACGCATATCTCTGCTTCCTTAATGAATTTTTACTATAATTCTGTCTATATCAGTGTTAACTAAAGCACATAAATATGTATTTATTCTACCAATGTAGCTGTTTACAACTTAATTTCTTGTGTTGTCATATACTACACTACTTAATTAACATCTTGTGATTTATTCATATTATTTAGCTTATTTTAAAACAAAAACAAAAAACCAAAAATCAAATAATCTTCTGTTGGAAATATCAAGCACTTTTCCAGATATGGCAGTGAGTGAATAATATGATCAACACTTCTCGAGAACACCAGTTGAAGCTGATTATATTACTAAATTATATACTAGATTATTAAATTAAATTTGTCTGGTTCACAAATAAGAGTTCAACTACTTTGAATGAGGTGTAATTATAGTAATCTAGGTATAAAATGGATTACCATGGATTACCATGGATTACCATGTAATCTATAAAAGCGTAGATCCTGGGAATCTGAAAAATGTAGCATTACTACATTCCTTTATTTAACCCATCATTCAGAAAGAGGTTCTAACCTCAAACTAACATGTTAAGGACGTCAATGGACAGATAGTAACTGATTCCAAGAAGATCAAAGAAATATGGAAGGAGTATATGGAAAGTTTGTATCATAGAAATATCAATATTTAAGATACTTTAGAAAATATTATCTGGTTGGCAGACTCTAGTAGTTTAGGATCAAGTTAGAACAAAACTCCAGTCATTACTCCAGTCATTACTAACCTATATCAAAGAAAACAGACAGAATAACAAACTATCTCAAAATATCCTTAATTTCACAACCAGCAAAATAATGCCTAGGATCATCCAATGCAAAATAAAGCTTTACATGAAAAGGAAAATGTCACATGTTCAAGCTGCTTTTAGAAAAGTTTGAGGAATGAGACAATTAATGCTAATGAAAGTTAGGTAACTGAGAAAGCCAAAAAATACCCCCCAAAAAACAGCGAGTGCTTTATTGATTATAGAAAAGTTTTCGGTTGTGTCTACCAAGCCAAGTAAGGAATGTGCTTAGGAAAATGGGAATTCCAGAAGGGGACACATTGCAAAATTTATACACAAGTCAGGAAGTCACAGTCTAGATGGAACAGAGAAACAAATTGGCTACAGGTTGGCAAAAGAGTAAGACAAAACAGTATATACACTTCCCTAATTTATTTAAACTACATGCTGAATACACATATCTTGAGGAAAACTGAATTGGGAGAAGATGAACATGGTTTTAAAACTGGAGGAAGAAACATCAGCACTCTGCATTAAGACTCTACTCTGATGACTGAAAATGCAAATGATCTGCAAACTCTAGCAATGAAAATCAAGGAGCAAAGAAAAAAATGGAGCTAAGATTTTAATCTTAGCTCCATTTTTTCCTATGCTCCTTGATATAGGAATATATATATGATATAGGAATATAAATATAAAGGAGACCAAAGTCATAACATAATCAGCCTCAGAATTGACAATGAAGATATTGAAGTAGTACATAGCTTCTGCCTTTTATAGGAAGATAGGATCACCTATCAAGCACTTTGATAGGGTATCAATGAAGACCTTGGAAAAGATATTCAGATACCACAAGGCGTCCCTAGTTCCAAAGACCAGTATTGTCTTAATTACATTCTATGGACTTTCAAGTAACAGAATAGAAAAAATATGGATGCTTTTAAATGTATCATACAAGTCAATCCAGAATTCTCACTCAAGGTACAAATGACCACATTCAAATTATTGAAGTTTGGACACATTATATGAAAATCAAACTCCGTGAAGAAGTCATAATGCTGGGAAATTTGGAAAGAAAGAGATGAGGAGAACCAGCAGAAAAGTGGATGTACTCAGTTACAGCAACAATGAGTATACCTAAAGGGTGAGACTGGGGACAAAACATCCTAAAGAAAATCTGCCTATGTGATCACTATGGGTTGACAACTTGTCAACTTGATGCACAAAGTCAATCAACCTTTCACCTGATGTCAAATCATATTACGACTGAATTATCTTCTGTGGCTATATTACAGTTAGAAAGCTAAAGCTTGAAATTAGTCTTATCCTTTTTCTAAGAGTTATCTCTGCCTCAAAGATCAATGTGTGTGCATATGTTATATTTTATTATCTTAAGCTTTTAGCCAGTATATCAGCCTGCAAATATTTCCAGATCTCATATTTGAGAAGAAAGGTTTTCTCCATAGACAGATGCCTACAGAGAAAATATTTAATATCTCAAATATTTCTCAAGGTTTCATTCATAGAGAATGAAACGTTCCGAATCTCTGACCTTCACACATAAAGGTTTCTGCATGATAGAAAACCCAGATACCCTCCTAATGGCAATGAACTGATCATATACTCATTATTAGATACTAATTTCTCTTAGGTCAATAATTAGAATTATATAGAGCTATTTAATATTGAATCATTCTTGCACATCTCCAACATATGCCATGTTACAAAGAGAGTCTCACCTCAGAATTTAACACAAATGTATGTGTCAGATTCTGTCCTGGAGCAATATTACCTAGGTCAAAAGCAACGGAAGTATCATAACTGTTCAGACTGCTCAGCAAAATGCCTTTGTTGTAGAATGATAACTCCAGAATATTCTGCAAAGTGTAAATGAGAACCTATTATAACAAATAACAAATGTTTTCTTATTTACTAATGTTTAATGAGCCATGGTGGTGCAGTGGTTAGAATACAATATTGCAGGCTAATTTTGCCAACTGCCAGGAGTTCGATTCTCACCAGATTAAGATTGATTCAGCCTTCCATTCTTCCAAGGTTGGTCAAATGAGGACCCAGATTGTTGGGGGCAATATGCTGACTCTGTAAACACTTAGAGATGGCTGTGAAGCACTATGAAGAGGTATATAAGTCTAAGTACTATTGCTATTGCATTGTTAGAAAAGGGGAAGGGAGCTCATTCCAGAGTCTACAGTTCAATTTCTTAACAAGGGATAGGCTAATTGGAAATGTAGTTCATTCTATTTACAGAGCAGCTATTTGTACAAATAATATCAGGATATAAATCATATGCTGTAAGCTGGCTGCTAACATTTATACATAGCTGTTTCATTTATTTTGAACTCTTTCAACTCAGCAATCATTTTTGACACTGATAGACAGAGCTGTGGTTCATCAGCTCATTTGTCTTACCTTTTACCTACAGATAGACCTAAATACACCAAAATTCTTCCCCAAGTGAAGAAACAGTGATCTTAAGTACACCTTGGATTAATAACTTACCCAAACTTTCACTCTTATTAGAGCACGATTACCTTATAGTGACCAACTACTAGTGCATATAACTGATAGTCTGAGTTATAGATGCATCCAGCTGGATTAGCGATCAAGGGCAAATTTGATGGACTGGGTAGGGAACATTTATCATTTCCCTAAACACTGGTGAACAAATCGATCATTAAAGCAAAGGTGTTTGTGAATTAATTCTAATCCAAATATTGTCCAATTTTTCAGTATTACTCTTTCTGTATTTTCATACAGAATGTTAGAATAGAATAGAATAGAATAGAATAGAATAGAATAGAATAGAATAGAATAGAATAGAATAGAATAGAATAACAGAGTTGGAAGGGATCTTGGAGGTCTTCTAGTCCAACCCCCAGGCAGGAAACCCTACACCACTTCAGACAAATGGTTATCCAACATCTTTTTAAAATTTCCAGTGTTGGGGCATTCACAACTTCTGCAGGCAAGTTGTTCAACTTATTAATTGCTCTAACTGTCAGGAAATTTCTCCTTAGTTCTAAATTGCTTCTCTCCTTGATTAGTTTAAGTGCGCTTCAAGGTGTTGGTGACCATCTTTAAAGTGCTCCATGGCTTAGGGCCAGGGTATCTACGAGACCGCCTTCTGCCGCCAATAGCCTCCCACCGGCCAGTTCGCTCGCACAGAGAGGGCCTCCTCAGGGTGCCGTTGGCCAGACAATGTCAGCTGGCGACCCCCAGGAGGAGAGCCTTCTCTGTGGCGGCACCTGCCCTCTGGAACGACCTACCCCCAGAGATACGCACAATACCAGACCTCCGGACTTTTCGTCAGGCCCTGAAAACACATCTAATTCATCTAGCCAGGCTGGCTTGATCCCATCCTTTCGATTTTAATTTGTAATTGGTTTTAACTGGGTTGTTTTAAATTGAGGGCCAAAATTATTTAATGTCTTTTAAACTGCTTTTAAATTTTATATGTTATGTTTTATCTTGGCTGTTCACCACCCTGAGTCCTGTTGGGGAAGGGCGGTATATAAATTAAATTAAATAATAATTGCTTCTTGTTCTACCCTCAGGTTCTACCCTTATGTAGAAGTGCAAATCTCAGCTGGTTACCTGGTTCATCATAGTTTTGTAGCATAGTTTGAAAAAATGAGTCCTGTCACATTTTGTCATATGATATAGCTGAGTAGACCTTGTGTGACAAAGCTTTGCAGATATCAATAATAGGAATGATAATGAACAAACTCACCTTTACAGCACTATGGATTTGGTATTGGAAAGTTTCATTCCATTCAGGATCACTGCTGTTATAGACAACTGGAGTTCTTTTTATCAAAGGCGATGCCGTAGGAAGTTTTAAGGCCACATAACAATCTGATTTAGACACTATAATTGTTAAAAAAAAATGCCAAGATAGGGAAAGCCTAGAAAAGTTATTTTTCTTCATATATCAATAGCATTTTGTAACCTCTTTCAGCTAAGCAGGTATAAAGAGAGACCAAGGCTAAAATCCTAAACCTGAACAGACAGTACAACCAATACTGCAG